>CM067319.1:79683271-81089714 GCA_034231615.1 Meghimatium bilineatum
TCATCAAATGTGATTATGTGTCCAAGATATTGATAATGTTCTCTACTTGTTGCAATATCTCTCCATGTATTTTTATGTTTAGCTCCTGTTCTTATGCGATTTTGCTGATTATCATTTTCGTTTTTTAAATGTTATTTCTGCTGTACTACTTCTACTACTTCTACTACTACTACTACTACTACTACTACTACTACTACTACTACTATTACACCTACTACTACTACTACTACTATCACTACTACTACTACTATTACTACTACTACTACTACATCTGTTACTACTACCTTCCGATCTCTCACTAAGTGACGGATGTGTAACAACGTTATGCAGTGGCCGTTTATCACCCACTGCGCCCTGAAAGTTACGTTTTAAAACATATCCCTGTGTGGCAGCCTCCGAGGAATCGATAATCAGTGATTTAGGCTTGGGTCGACTACGTTTATCTCTTACGAGATGTGTCATTGTGAGTGAACTTATTGTGCATTATTAGACGTGTTGTCCCTGTTCCCTCTGGTACTTAACATTTTCTCGTCTGTGAGAATGGTATATACCGGAAACATCTTACAGTAGAGTTGGGCTCTAGCTCGTTCACCCTCTTGCCGATTTTGCATTCACCTATATCGTGAACATCTCGTCCAAGTCTGAGCCTCTACACATATTTAGGGATACAAGGGAACATTTTCTGCCTCTGTTTTTTAACGAGACGTACTTCATGGAATTCGCTAGAAGATTGTTCACAAGTCACAAACTGAAAACTGCTTTAGTTACATTTTCCATATAGCGTTTTCACCATTCTATTTGAACGTAATACACAAGTAAGAAATTTAGACAATGATGATTTTTTTGTCTACATGTGACAGATCGGTGACTCTATCCTTCAACTTTCCTCAGTCTACAACATGACTAAAACGAAGACAATGGACTAATTATGTGCACCCTGAACTAGAAGCTCTTCGCATTTTGTCGGACACCCTCCGATATTTTGGTTTTTTACATAAGCGTCTTCGAGGAAGCTGAGAGTTGCTACCCTTTTCTCTAGATTATTCTGCTGTTCATCCCCATGCATAACTGTTATTGTTGTTTGGATGTTATTGTACGCTTGACCTGGTGTAATAAAGCTGTTAAACCGTTCTTGTGACAGATTCTGGAATTCTTCATTATGTGATTGTGGTGTGAAAGGAACTTTTCTCTATGAATTATAATTTAATATCCCTGCGCTCTTTCAATGACTGAATCCCTGGAATATTCTGCATGTCTACGATTGGTGTGTATCTCATTGCTCCTGTACTGATCTTGTATCTGTAAGTGCTTGGTTCTGGTTCTATACGATTTTGACTAGTACAAGTATATTGCCTTTTCATCTGTCTATTCGATCAGCTCTAAAGTAATGATAACTGTAATTTGAGGTTTGTCTCTTGTATGCAGCAAATTCTGACTTGTTCCTAAAAAAGGGTTTTCTCTAATTTTAATTTCTTGCTAAAGCAGTAATTTTTATTTTTTTATTTTTTTATTTTTGCTCTTTACACAATCAGAATTCCAGCGCATTATTGTGAGTGATGTCTCATTGGTTGGTAAGATTTGTTGGTCAGTGATATTACTCATGTGCCTCCTGGCTCCACAAGGCAATGGAAGAAGACCTCCAGTCGTATGGACCTTTTCGAGGTACATGACCCAGTATTACTCCTATCTGGTGAGTCGTCACAGGGTTAGCACCATAATGGAGTAATTCAGATATAGACATTCATGTGCAATAATGCATGACATTCTGGTTGTTGAGGTGCGATTTCTGGCCAACTGTCGCTGACTTCAGCACCTTTACTTGATAGGCAAGACTTCAGCACCTTTACTTGATAGGCAAGACTTCAGCACCTTTACTTGATAGGCAAGACTTCAGCACCTTTACTTGATAGGCAAGACTTCAGCACCTTTACTTGATAGGCAAGACTGTGGTCCTTCCCGAATGTGAGTGGTTTCAGCCAGTCATAGTTTCCAGCCTTGACTTGCCAAGGAACTGGCATCGATGGGGGTAGGCAATAATAAAATCAATGCAAACAACATTACATCTGTACATTTAAGATAAACATATACACAGACGTGATACTTCTTCTTCAAGTAAATTCAAGTAGGAAGCATGAGGATAAACTTTAAAAAAATTATGAGTCTAGCACCACCAAAAAAAAAAGAAAAAACCACAAAGACAAGAGACAGGAGATGTTGAAGATACGTTGCGGAGACGGTACTTGATTATGCTGATGAGACGAGCGGGAATTGAACCAGGTCCGTCCTAACGTTAGAAGAGACCTGGTTCAATTCCCGTTATTCTCAATACTTCTTCCTCGACGTTCATTCTCAAACTTCTCGTGGTTATCTCTTGTATCAGAAAATGGTCGTACTAGAATTCCAGCAGGATGTCATCTCCTTCATTTCATTAAGTGCCATGCCGACTGACGTAGGCGATCATGGCTCTCCACAGCTCTCTGTCTCCAGTATTATGTATCAAGATCGTTGTTACGTGCCAGTTTGTTAAACTATTATTTTTTCACATGGTCGCCCTCTGTCTCTGTTGTCTTCAATATTGCCTGATGTGACTAATGTTCTCCAAACCTCCCTGTCTCATAATGTGGCCACGCATGTGGTTGCGTCTGTGGGTCTCAGCATTGGCCCACTAGACAAACCACCCATGCAACAGAAAATCTTAGTGGATGACATGCCGTTATATTGAGGTTATCTTCTAAGAGAGGCTTCATGGCACATCATCTATACAATTGTGCTTTTATTTTGTTGTTGAAATGAGTTTCATGTTTACCTGAATATATATGTATACACCATACATATATATGTGGTTGGGTGGGAGCCAGAGATGTACTGTGCATCACTGGGGAGGAGGACAGCACCGTTTTTTCCTATGGCTGAGACCCATCATAGAGGCACAGTGACTCAGGACGTGACAATCCTTTTGACTTGAACATTTGGTTGCATGCCTGGCGCAATAGAGAAGTTCGGCATAACGAGTTAGTTATTCTCTGACTCTGTCCTAGGGTAGGCCGAAAATCCACAGACTTCTAGCAATATAATGCCATTTAATGGCATTAGATCAAAGGGCATGAGCCCATGGACCGCTGGATCAGCAACCAACCAACAATAATGTGGCCAAAAAATGAAGATTGTTGTCTTTTTCTTATATTATCGATTAAACTCCATTTCAAAATTGACTCTTTCAACACCTCTACATTAGTTTTTCTGGCCGTCCATGGTATTCTCTGCATTTTTCTGTAGAACCACATCTCTATTGCCTCTAATATCCTACGTTTCTGTTTGTTTATTATCCAAGATTCGCACCCATATGTTAGTATAGGAGTTATATAACACTGCAGAACTCTCTTCCTCACCTCTAATGACAAGGTCATATTACACAATAGATTTTTCATTTTTCTGAATATTGTTTTTGCTTGTCCTATTCTGCTTCTTATTTCTGTTGAACTTCTTCCATCTGCTGTAATCGTTGTACATAAATTTTGAATTGGTGAACCTGATTCAATACTATATCATTCACTTTGATATTGCAAGTTGTATTTTTTTTAAAATAGCCATTACTTCTGTTTTCTTGATATTTAGGAAGAGGCCTTTCTCTTTACTTTCTGTGACTACTACATTAATTAAATCTTGAAGGTCTTCCTCACTTCTTGCAATTAGAACAGTGTCATCCTCATATCTCAAATTATTTATGTTATGTCCTCCCATTGATATTCCTGGGACATCAACTATTGCACGCATTTTCTCATGTTTTCATTGTATAAAAAGAACAAGTCTGGTGAAAGTACACAACCCTGAGGATGCCATCTAGGTAATAAAAATACGCTGTTTTATTTACGCCAATCTACCAATCATACGGTACGTAATGCTAAATTTGGACATCGCAAACAATCACATGTGTTAAATTTGAACACAGATAAAATCACAACAAACAACACTAAATCAGAACATTAAGAACGTTTTAAAAAATACAGCACTAAATTCAGAAATGTTTCTTAAATAAACCCAACACTATTTCTGGACGTTAGTGACGTCATAAGAAAACTACGATGCAGGTTAGAAACTTAAGAATTTCTTTCAGCATCTCCAAAAACCTGGCACCTGGCCATGCTCGACTCAACGAACATCAACAATCTAGGTCAAACAACCTCGGATCTAACCTTTACTTTCTTGTATATAATATTACACCTACGCTTTCAGAAAAATTTGTTATTTGTTCATTTTGTATTGTTATATAGATAATATTTCTGGAATTGATGCATTAGTTCAATGGATAGACTTACTCTGGGTAAGGAATTCGCCACCAAAAATCCCGGTGTGTATACAATACATTATGCTGGTCACTACAATCCAGGAATAGGGTAATGAAATTTTGCTAATTACTCAAGACACACATAAAAACACATACAAATCGCCGTTTCGGACAAAAGGCCTTTATCAAGACCGTCAGAATATGGACGTTCACATCGGCATGTGTAATATAGACTGACCGAAAGAGGTGAAACGATACGGACGAGAAATATACAAAAATGACTACATACATGTGACATGAAACAAACATAAATAATGGAACAACTAGAATCATACATGAGACGGACGCTCATTGATGCCGTCGGGTTTAAGAGTGTTTTATTGGTAAATGTAGCTGTTCTCGAGCGCAAGACGGGTCCAGTCGTCAGAGAAGCACGACTTAGTGACCGTAACCTAAATATCCTGGGTGTCCCGATGGCCCGTACCATTGAAGTGGAAATCTACAGGATAACCAGAACAGTTTTTTTTATTCTATACAGATGTTATGAAGTACATATTATCATTCCACTCCATTAAAATTTGTTTTAGAAAAGGTGAGAACATCAGTTGGCAAGATACGGTTTCGAGTATCATTGTTCGTGACAGAGCTGGTACATCTAGCATTGACACTTCTGATACAGGCACATTTTCGTTAGGCAGTCACGTCCGCGCATAGCATATATTATGCTAGATCATCGACTCCTAACTATGTTCTTCTGTTGTGAGATGACGAAGGGTATACGTTCTCGAGGTGGACAACAGCTACAAAGACTTCACTGAAGGTCTTTAATATAAAACATGATAAGACACTGAACGAAACAGAGCTACATGGAGTTATACATTTGAAACAGAGCTACCTGGAGTTATACATTTGAAACAGAGCTACGTGGAGTTATACATTTGAAACAGAGCTACGTGGAGTTATACATTTGAAACAGAGCTACGTGGAGTTATACATTTGAAACAGAGCTACGTGGAGTTATACATTTGAAACAGAGCTACGTGGAGTTATACATTTGAAACAGAGCTACGTGGAGTTATACATTTGAAACAGAGCTACGTGGAGTTATACATTTGAAACAGAGCTACGTGGAGTTATACATTTGAAACAGAGCTACCTGGAGTTATACATTTGAAACAGAGCTACATGGAGTTATACATTTGAAAAAGGGCACAACATCTTGTGAAACACGGAGAAATGCAGCAGCTCATCAGTGGAAACTATCTAGAAATACACGGATAGATCAAGTACCACATTCCACGGTGATGATACTGGGCTCCGCATGTCATAATACCTGTGCAACCCCGCATGTCTAAACAACTGTGCGACTAACACATAGCTCGTTAGCCATCTACGTGCTCATTGTCGGTGACAAAACTCTGCTTTTCGTGATGATGATGAAATAATCCCTTTAGCTGTGAGCTGGTAGCTCTTAACACATGATTATGATGATGAAATAAATAAGAGGCCACCACGCAGAGTTACGTATGCAATACTTTCTGTAGAAACCTGCTACACACAGGGAAATATATGTTTATAGAAACCTGCTACACACAGGGAAATATATGTTTATAGAAACCTGCTACACACATGGAAATATATGTTTATAGAAGGCTGCTACACACATGGAAATATATGTTTATAGAAACCTGCTACACACAGGGAAATATATGTTTATAGAAGAAACTCTTGCAGATTAGCAAGATGTATTCCATAGATATGAATGTGCTGTGCCATGATTTACTGCTTGGCTGTGATATCTGCGACTTTTTGCCTGACACATCCGACTTCAGCACGAAAACTGTGTCCATTTTCCTCACTCGCTGTGTAAATCAGAAATGTATGACTCCCAATGCACGAGGTAAGCTACTTCAGTATACCCCCATTACCTAACAAACGTTTCTACTTTAGACGAAACTGGTGCACGTCTGCCTGTTCTCTCATTACAACGAAAGTCTGCATATCCACGATATCCACGCAAATAAATTCATGTATGGCGTGGAGATGTTTTTAATTTTTTAACGAAAACAGCTCGTTCTCAAACTCCCCACCGAAGATGGATGTGTCGGGCTATTGGCGCAAATAAAACGGCGACACAACGCATTTCCATTCTCAGGACTACATCCTGCTTGAAATATAGTAGAACCATGGTCCTGCTACAAGTGAGATCCAGTGGGAGTTTGAGAATGAACACTGAAGAAGAAGAAACCCCACTAGATGCCTCTTGTAGCTGGACAATGATCTAACTAGATTTACTGGGTGAAATCAAGGAAACGGAAATGCGTAGTTTCGTTGCTTTATTTCGCGGACATATCCGACTTTTACTGCATACTACTGTTAATAGATGATATTAACTCATCCAATAAACTTTAATGTTTTCTCTATGTTACATGGATGTTAGTGGTGGGGAGGGCAAAGAATAACAAAACTGTAATCGGATATGCGCGTTCTAACCATCTAGAAACGAATAATGAAGTTCTGAGTGTGCAGGTTGGCTGTCCCTTCAGATAGTAGTTCAACGTGGCCCAAAAGATAAACGCAATTTGAATGTGTCAGATCGAAAGACACAGTTCAGAATTGTAACCGCTTCTTTCGTTCTCCGGATTACATACATCCTGCTATTCTGCAGGAGTTTGAGAATGAATGCAGAAGAATAAGAAGACGGTGATACAACACGACTCAGAAACTTGAACAAAATAAATTCAGAAATGCTGACAATCACGACCCAGAAACTTGAATAAAATAACTTCAGAAATGCTGACAGCACGACCCAGAAACTTGAACAAAATAACTTCAGAAATTCTGACAATCACGACCCAGAAACTTGAACAAAATAACTTCAGAAATGCTGACAGCACGACCCAGAAACTTGAACAATATAACTTCAGAAATGCTGACAGTCACGACCCAGAAACTTGAACAAAATAACTTCAGAAATGCTGACCAAGAAACTTGAACAAAATAACTTCAGAAATGCTGACAACACGACTCAGAAACTTGAACAAAATAACTTCAGAAATGCTGACAACACGACCCAGAAACTTGAACAAAATAACTTCAGAAATGCTGACAGCACGACCCAGAAACTTGAACAACATAACTTCAGAAATGCTGACAGCACGACCCAGAAACTTGAACAAAATAACTTCAGAAATGCTGACAGCACGACCCAGAAACTTGAACAAAATAACTTCAGAAATGCTGACAACACGACCCAGAAACTTGAACAAAATAACTTCAGAAATGCTGACAGCACGACCCAGAAACTTGAACAAAATAACTTCAGAAATGAGTACATCTATGAGCGATCTGAAAGAATGTACAGGAAATTACTTATGAACAAGAATGGCATATTAAAATCAACCCAAAAAAATTTACCTAAATAAGGCCACACAATTGGAAGATGATGTGATCTTGTGATTGGAACAATCTGTAATCACTCTTGGTGCCGAAAGAATATGGTATTTGAGATGATGTGTTATGGGTATGTAAAACAAGAGAGATATAGGTACCATCAGCGTGCATATTCTTCATGGTGTGCTGAAAGAGACTGAGCACTTATGGATTTGCCTAGAAAGTTTCAACATAGATTCTGAAAACTAAACTATCCTTATGGTGTCGGGGTTCGTAAGGGAAGCAAAACATAAGCGTTGTGACCTATCCTAGGGATGTCAGAAGTGTTTATGGAAGATTGAATAACAACGCTGTGATTCACCCTAAATATGTCAAAAGCTACTACAGATGCTTGAATAACAACGTTGTGATATACCCTAGCGATTTCAGAAGCTACTATGGAGGTTTTGTGTGTCGTGCAGACTATCCCACGCATAGTGTCAAAGTTACTTACAAGTCATGGTGAAAGATGTATCGTGCCAAAAGGTGCAGATAGTGCTGCTAAGCTGTACACTATTACACACATTCCAGTTCTTATAACTGCATCCTGCTAATACTGTCCTGCAATGGATATACTCTCATTGTGAAATATTGGAAGATGTGAGTTTTGAGATCTCAATTAATATAATGCCAGGTGTATACCATGCAAAAAACGGATTACAGAAATAAAAGAGTTCACGAAAACAAACATATATGAAGCACACAAAAAGGCCGTCTCCAGAGATCTCTTCTACCCCTGAAGTTGCAAGACATAAAGGGGTATAAAGCGAAAAGAAGTGAGTTTGAGAATGAACGCAGAAGAAGAAGACTAAACAAGAGTAAAGAAAATGTAAAAATCTTGACAGAAACTGAAACAAACATCTTGAGAGCTGAACTTTATAAAACCAAACTGTGACATTAGACCGTCACATTTGAAATCTTCTTTTCGTTCGAAGTTTAACAATCTCTACACAGAAAGTGCATTGAAAATAAAAGAACCACTTTGTGAAACAATGACGTCAAAACAGTTGCTTAAATTAGAATCAATAAAAAATCTATATAATTTTTGGCTACGATCCAGAAGAAATGATAATTACGAGAACTCTTAAATCTTGTATTCTTTGTTTTATAAAAGATATTACACAACACACCAACAAAAATATAAATGATCAACTGCTGAAACAAGTGCAGGAATTTAAAATATCTTGGCAGCTTTTTACAGACGAAAGAAAGAATGGCCAAAGATATCGAGACAAGAATTCAAAAAGCCAACTACGTATATTAGGAATTTAACCAATCTTCAAATACACATCTATTCCGATGAAAACAAAAAACAACTCACTCATTTAATCTTCATGCAACACTGTGTTATCAATGTCAGACATGGACACTAACTAAAGAACAAGAGCAAACGCTTGCCATGTCTTAAATGAGATGTCTAAGACAAGAAGCAAACAGAACCAGAAGAGATCATGTGAGGAATGAAGAAATTACAAGAACTGTTGGAACAAAATCTGTGGTCAAATATATTGAAAAATAGAGAGTGTTTGGCAACTTAAATGAGAATGAACCCAATCTGGCCAGAAGCAAAAGCATTCAATATGAGAATGGAAACAGCACGAAGCAGAGGAATACCAAAAAAAGGTGGATTGAAGGAGTTACCAACAATCTGTGCCTATGTGGCTTGGACTTCTAGTTCAACGTGCACAGATCAGGGTCACTGTCATCTTTCCAAGTATGTCATAGGAGGCGACTATTGAATGTTGGGAATTATCTGACAAGCTGTCACCTGTGACAAAAATCATACTGGTAATTGTCACAGCTTGTCTCAATTTCTTTCTATTGTCTTCTGTCAAATAACCCCCACGGATAATGATGGCATGCAGGCCTATGGACATTGTACCTTTATACTTTTGTGGCAGACACCTAGGTGACGAGGTTTGATTGGTGTCTCATCACTAAGTCATCAAATGTACTCATTTCATTAAAGTGTGAGAATCAATGTCAAGGAAGATTACAGTCTACTAATTTGATAAAAGTGCGAGAATCAATGTCAAGGAAGATTACAGTCTACTAATTTGATAAAAGTGTGAGAATCAATGCCACGGAAGATTACAGTCTACTAATTTGATAAAAGTGTGAGAATCAATGCCACGGAAGATTACAGTCTACTAATTTGATAAAAGTGTGAGAATCAGTGTCAAGGAAGATTACAGTCTACTAATTTGATGATAGTGTGAGAATCAATGCCAAGGAAGATTACAGTCTACTAATTTGATAAAAGTGTGAGAATCAATGCCACGGAAGATTACAGTCTACTAATTTGATAAAAGTGTGAGAATCAATGTCAAGGAAGATTACAGTCTACTAATTTGATAAAAGTGTGAGAATCAATGTCAAGGAAGATTACAGTCTACTAATTTGATAAAAGTGTGAGAATCAATGCCATGGAAGATTACAGTCTACTAATTTGATAAAAGTGTGAGAATCAATGTCAAGGAAGATTACAGTCTACTAATTTGATAAAAGTGTGAGAATCAATGTCAAGGAAGATTACAGTCTACTAATTTGATAAAAGTGTGAGAATCAATGTCAAGGAAGATTACAGTCTACTAATTTGATAAAAGTGTGAGAATCAATGTCAAGGAAGATTACAGTCTACTAATTTGATAAAAGTGTGAGAATCAATGTCAAGGAAGATTACAGTCTACTAATTTGATAAAAGTGTGAGAATCAATGTCAAGGAAGATTACAGTCTACTAATTTGATAAAAGTGTGAGAATCAATGTCAAGGAAGATTACAGTCTACTAATTTGATAAAAGTGTGAGAATCAATGTCAAGGAAGATTACAGTCTACTAATTTGATAAAAGTGTGAGAATCAATGTCAAGGAAGATTACAGTCTACTAATTTGATAAAAGTGTGAGAATCAATGTCAAGGAAGATTACAGTCTACTAATTTGATAAAAGTGGGAGAATCAATGTCAAGGAAGATTACAGTCTACTAATTTGATAAAAGTGTGAGAATCAATGTCAAGGAAGGGGTGCAAAGGGAACGCATTGCTCTAGGCAGACCCAGGGTTAGCAGATAACCAAGATCCCAAATGTACCTCCACGCGGTGCATCCTGGAAACCGAAATACAGCAGCATGAGCTGATTCTGGCCAAATATTTTGGGGATCGTGTCCGAGAATGTGGAGGTAGCAGATGGAAAGAGATTTGACTGCACAAGAGACAGACAATATCTCCGACACCACCAGCATCACCACATATAGCGACACTGTCGACATACAGTGAAGCTAGTCAGTCCAGTCCGAACATTGGAGGGGCGGCCAATGTAAAATGCACGTAAAGGTAGATGCATGGCGAGAGACAAATAGATTTCATACCGAGTACAATGAAACAATGAAAGGGCAGAACAGCGCTAGAGGTCAGCGCGAACTGCAAATAGAAAGTGAAAAGTCCATAGGAAAGGGGAACTACAAGCTCCGTCAGCTCGAGTCGAGCTTCTAGTTACCTGTGTTACTTACAGGCAGAGACCCAGACACATTCATTGGCGTTTGGTAAAGCAAGAAGACCTAATCCAACTCTAATGTCGAGCCTTCCTAAACCGGAAATATGCTCGCGAAGAGAAAGGGTTCTGTACCCGATGGGCTTAGGCAAGAAAGGGACAACGATGGTAGTCCTGGCCCAGCTCTACTGTCAAGGTTTCCTATACCGGAAGTACACTTGTAGAGAGAAAGGGTTCCGTACCCGATGGGCTCAGGCACAAAAGGGACAATGATTTAGCCCTGGCCCAACTCTACTGTCAGGTTTTCCTACACCGGAAATACACTTGAAGAGAGAAAGGGTTCAGTACCTGATGGGCTCAGGCGCTATTAGGACAAGGACGCTCAGCTCGAGAACGCCTTGCTCTCAAACGCGTGGTGTGAGACTCGAACTTGGACAAGGGGTACACGATGTCGGTGAATGACACCTCGACTAAGAGGGCGAAAGAGCCAGGGTCCAACTCCTCTGTTGAGTTCTTCCCCTTAAGGAACCAGGTTCACGGATGAGAAATGGTTCAGTACCCAATGGGCACAGGCACAGCACGTCCAATTCAACGAGGCAAGCTCATAGACAGTGGAACACCTCGTGCGAGTCAGACGAGAGCAAAAATCGTCTGGGCGAAGAGTCGCCACTACGCGTGCCTGGAGACAGATATAGAGGCTGTCACAGGCTAAGGGTAGCCCACCCACATTGTCAAGGCATGCCGAAATCGGATGTGCTAGGCCTACAAGGCGCATAACGGTGGCACAACGTAATCACGCTCCCGGCGGAAATCGCACGGATATCCGTGATGGTTACAATGGAGCGAACGAAAAACAAAAAATGTCAAGGAAGATTACAGTCTACTAATTTGATAAAAGTGTGAGAATCAATGTCAAGGAAGATTACAGTCTACTAATTTGATAAAAGTGTGAGAATCAATGCCATGGAAGATTACAGTCTACTAATTTTATAAAAGTGTGAGAATCAATGCCATGGAAGATTACAGTCTACTAATTTGATAAAAGTGTGAGAATCAATGTCAAGGATGATTACAGTCTACTAATTTGATAAAAGTGTGAGAATCAATGTCACGGAAGATTACAGTCTACTAATTTGATAAAAGTGTGAGAATCAATGCCATGGAAGATTACAGTCTACTAATTTGATAAAAGTGTGAGAATCAATGTCAAGGAAGAAATTTGAGGATGATCAATAAATGAATTATCTCGGGCAAAATGACATTTGTACACAATTAGTTTAGTTTAGTTTAGTTTAATTTAGTTTTCTGGAGTGACGTTGGTGCACTCTTGGGCAAACCCATAGGTTTATATCTATCCCAGCACGTGACAAAGAGTATGCATGCTGATGGTTCCTGTAGCTCGCTGGTTGCACACCCACCGTTTTGCTCGCCCCATGTGTAATTCTAAATTCTTTAAGTCGCATAATCATATCTTCTTCCAGTCTAGTGTTTTCATTTTTAAAATGATGTTTCTTCTTCTTCTTCAGCGTTCATCCTCAAACTCCGACTGTATCTCCTTTGTAACAGGACTATGGACTTACTAGATTTCGAGTAGGATGTAGTCCAGGGAATGGAAAAGCGTTACTTCTACTTTTTATTTCCGTCAATGGCTTGACACATCCGTCTTCGGTATAATTTTAAAATTATGTTAATTTAAAGATATTAATGTCTCATTTTTGTGCATAATTAATTCTCCTAGTATTGGTGCTTCCGATGCTAATGTGGGCTCTATCACTGCACTGCCGCTGACTCCTGCATACCTAGGAGAATAAATCCACATAGTCCGTCGCAGATCCGAATATGCAACGTACTCCATCCAACATGTCGGAGCTACCCATTCTTAATCTTGCAATTAATATGCCAGGTGAAAGTATGCAAACAGTAACTCCACTCTAGAAAGTATGAATCATGTACTGAAGAAATAAAATCCCACCTCGCTGGAAAAAAAAAGCGAATGTGTGTAAAGAGAGCGATGCTACAGGCCTCTGTAAAATATTATTGGCAAACAAAAAAAATGGAGAGAATATAAAGCAGTGTGCGTTGGCTGCAGGTAAGGGAAGAAAATAACGTGCGCCTGCACGTAACACATTCACTATTCTATATTTAGCGCAGCTTACTCAAGAATGTCTCAGGAATCAAGTTTTCCTCATTCCCCTAGAAAATATAAGCATTGATGTTGTTAGTATAGTTTTCATATATGTTGTTGTATAGTTCTCCCATATATTGCTAGTATGCCTATAGTTATCTCATATGTTGTTAGTATAGCTCTTACGTTATTATAGTTTTCATTTATGCTTTTAGTACTCATTTATGTTGTTAGTATAGTTCTCATTTTGTTAGTATAGTTTTAATTTATGTTGTTAGTATAGTTCTCATATATGTTGTATAGTTCTCTTGTTGTTATTATAGTTCTCATATATGTTGTTGTATAGTTCTCTTGTTGTTAGTATAGTTCTCATTGATGTCGTTAGTACAGTTCTCATATATGTTTCTAGTATCGCTCTTTAATTTAAATGGGTTTTTTCCCATAGTTTACTGATAACTTTTCTATTTTACGTCCTTATTTTATAATTTACATAGAACTATGACTTTTCTAATTTATATATTGTTATTTTCATCATCATCATCAAGTGCCATCTCAGCAACGAATGTTGGCTTCAACAGACCTCCAACATCTTCTGTCTTTTGCCTTGATGGTGCACTTCGCTAGACTGTAACCTGTCCATCTCGTGATGTTTCTCTTCCACTTGTATCTCTTCGTTCCACTTGATCGTCGCCTCCCGATTCTACCGTCTGTACAGTCTTCAACAAGGTGTCATGTCTTTTAATATGTCCAAAATATTTTATTGGTTTGATCTTTATTTCCTTTAAAAGTTCTTTTTTTCATACGAAGTTTTGTTAGAACTTCTTTGTTCGTTTTCTTCTCTTTCCGTGAAGTTCTTCCTATTCTTCTATATAGGGCCTATGCATATTTCAAAGGCATGAAATCTGTCATCTAGTTGTTTGTTCAGTATAGATATATCATTTTATAATTTTCAGCTCAAGCTTATTTCAATGTTTGTGATTTGCGTATTGATATATTTTCCTCATGTCATTGAAAGTATTTTTAGCCATTTCCATTCTTCTTTGAACCTATGTTTGACATCTTTTATCACTTGTAATTACGTGTCCACGATATTGGTAGTGGTCTAATTGTTGTATCTCGTTAAGTGGGATATCTTAGTTATCGATAAGTGGGATATCTTAGTTATCGCTTCTTGGTTTTGTTACTGCGGTACCTTGTCGGATATCCTCCGACAGTTTGGTTATTTATATATTGTTTATATCTTCGTGTGTTTTTATTTTAATACAGCAAAATATACGTACACATTTGTATACGAACACATACTTAACTGGTTTATTGTCAAAATGTATGCTAAAAATGTTTTTAAAGTATAACTGGATATTAAACGTTATCAGATTGGGGGGGGGCACAGCCAGGAAATAAAATATTGAACCGCACATTTAATCTACCTAGTGGAACATGGAGAGTTGAAATGTTTCATGACCAAATTAAGGCATTGCTTAAAGCTGGGGTAGGAACTGTAATGTTTACACCTTTCGCATGACCAGTAAAATATAACATGATACTTAGCTCTATAAACTATAACATAATACTTAGCTCTATAAACTATAACATAATACTTAGCTCTATCAAATATAACATGATACGTAGCTCTATCAAATATAACATGATACTTATCTCTATAAAATATAACATAATACTTAGCTCTATCAAATATAACATGATACGTAGCTCTATAACATATAACATTACTTATCTCTATAAAATATAACATGATACTTATCTCTATAAAACAAGTACACTTTTTCCTTATTGTACTTTACATGTAACTTATAGTTATATCTTAATTATAGTTATAGCTATAACTATAAGTTTTGTCTTTCGAATATTCTTGTCTTTTATCGGATATTATACTTTTTTCGCAAAAAATGGCATCAACCTTTTCT
Organism: Meghimatium bilineatum; assembly: GCA_034231615.1. NCBI lineage: Eukaryota > Metazoa > Mollusca > Gastropoda > Stylommatophora > Philomycidae > Meghimatium > Meghimatium bilineatum. The sequence goes on from CM067319.1 coordinate 79,698,528, forward strand.
CGTGAGGGATTTGCTTACGAAAATAATGAATTACTATTTTCCTTTTTTTTCTTTTAGCTAATACTCCCCTTCATCCTTTACTGGAGACATATCTACTGGTCTGTCTGTCAGTCTACTAAAATTGTTATATTGCTTCAGACAACAAAGGTCATCATACTTCGACTCAGAACTGGGCACAATAGACTAAACAGCAAAATCACACACAATTTTTAATTGGCGTATCTGTAAAATTTACATACAAACCAAACTGGAGAGCATATCTTTCAAGAATGTGCAAACTATGACACATTAAGATGCACATAGTGTCCTTCTGATACGCCTATGAATGCTAAACTATATGTCACAAAATAAATTGAAACACTGTCCAATGTATACAAGACGCAAAACTACAGGCATACACATTATTAGCGAACAATATGTACAAGCTGCAACACTACAGCTATAGACATTATTAGCGAATAATATATACAAGCTGCAACACTACAGCTATAGACATTATTAGCGAACAAATTACACAAACAGCAAAACTGCAAGAATAGACATTATTAGCGAACAATGTATACAAGACGCAACATTGCAGGCATACACATTATTAGCGAACTATTTATACAAGCTGCAACATTACAGCTATAGACATTATTAGCGAATAATATGTACAAGCTGCAACACTACAGCTATAGACATTATTAGCGAACAATATGTACAAGGAGCAACACTACAGCTATAGACATTATTAGCGAACAATATATACAAGCTGCAACACTACAGCTATAGACATTATTAGCGAACAATATATACAAGCTGCAACACTACAGCTATAGACATTATTAGCGAATAATTTATACACGCATGAACACTTCAGGTATACACATTATTAGCAAACGACAGAAGAAGTCGCATTGTTTCCATGTATTCCATTGTCTCTCATGATGCAGGTTCACGGAATATCTCAAATATCCAGTGTGTAACCTCTTTACTACGCTCTTATCTATTTCCAATTTCAGTCGCCGTTTTTTCTTTCTTTTCAAAATAACTTTTATATCTTGTTCGTTTTCCCTGTTTCTTTTATTTTCGACTTCAATTGATTAGTTATCAAACGTTGAATGTAACTAAATTACTTAATTGTTTGCTCTGTGTGTTTTGTTTGCGAGGGAGAATATTGTACTCCCTGGGTATATGCCTATATTATATAATTTTGAGAGAAGACGTGTTGAAACATACAGAACTATAGTTCGTTCCATAATTCAACTCAATTTTCACGAAAACTACCTGATGCATAGCAACCATATTTCGCAGTTAATCTTATACACAGCACGAGCTTAGGAATTTATATTTTACAAATGAATAGGTAGATTGGCAAATACACAAAACATTTTTAGCTATACATTATTGCACAAAAAGCAAAAAACTGTACTCACATTTTACCGTAATGCATAAAATAACAATGAAATATCTTCTTCTTCTGCGTTCGTTCTCAAACTCCTGCAGATTAGCAGGATGTAGTCCGGAGAACGAAATGAGTTGTGTCATGGTTTACAGCATTGCTGCGATATCTGCGCCGTTCGGCCTGACACATCCGACTTCATCATACCGCATTACTGGTATTATGTTTCCATGTCATTTTGGCATCAAATTTTGCACCAAGATATGTGGGTCAGTCATCACCTTTAAGATTGTTTTAGTTACATAGATGTTTCCTGCTCTGTTTTGGGAAAGTGTAAAAAGGGTCGTGACTGACTTCTCTATGTTGATACTTAACACCATTTGTCCACCCAATTGGTCAAAATGTCAAAGGCTTTCGGAAGCATGGTAACAATCTTAAACAGGAAATGGGTGGTTGGGATAACACAAGGCAAATATCAAAATGAACAAAGATAGGTATAAGTGTTACCAAAAAAAGTTATAAAACAAACTAACAACGAGACACAGTGACAGACGTCGATTCGACTAAAACGCCTTCATCGGGATAAACAAAATACCACAGTAAAACAAATCTTACATAGAGACAAAAATGGTTGCGATAAGAAGGAAAGAAAAGAAGGACAATAGCGAATGATGACGGAGGAAGCAAAGATGGGGCATCATGACATGGAAGAAGAGGGTGTGAGTAGAAGATAGTGGTAAGTAAGGAGGGGGGAAGTACATAGAGAAAAGTGAAAATATATCAGAAATAATGTAAGTAAAATAAGATAAACATACGTTTCTCCAAATTGCTTTACTGTGGTCTTCTGTTTATCCTGATTAAGGCTTTTCAGTCGAAACGTCGTCTGGCACTGTGTCTCGTTGTTATATGACTTATTTTGGTAACACTTATACCCAATTTTTGTTCATTTTGATATCTGTTACATAGACCCTATTTGTTTTCAGTACTCCGCCTTGCCAGATAAAATTTGATACTAGTTTCACGCAATCTTGATGGTTACACGCGACAGAAGATATTTGGCTTTATACATTCAAGAGAAGACTATCGTTAACAAGTATGGGGAGGGGATAGAATACGTAGGAATAATGACCTAGAAGGAATTAGAAAAATACGTCAGTGGGTGTTGGACATACAATGATAAAATCATAATGTTAAAGATCAAAGCAAAACCTTTTTTTTTCTAGCTATTATACATGTACAGACATTTGTACCAGCGACAAACTGCACTGGACAAAAAATAGAAAACTACTACGAAAACTTATAACGCCTACTCAAGCCAATACAATCAAAAGACATTATAATATCCATGCGAGACATGAATGCAAAAGTACGGAGAAGAAAGACAGGGCTAGGTACAAGAAACAACAGAGGAGAAAGGCTTATACAGTTCTTGTGAGGAGAACGACATGGCAATACATTTATGAACATGAAAATTGATGATTATAGACATGGAAAAGTCATGGAGACAGAAAGAGGAAACATAAATTATATTATGATCAATAACAGATTTAGAAATAGTGTGAAGAATACTACCACATACTTTTGGAGCAGTGGCGTAGCGTGGGTCAATGGCACCCGGGGCGGAAACATAATTTTCCGCCCTTGTGACATGAAAAAAATATGTCAGTGATTGTGAAAGACTGGACGACAATAAATTTGCCGCCCTCCCGATGATGCCGCCCGGGGCGGTCCGTACCTCCGCCCCCGCCTTGCCACTGCTTTGTAGCTGATATCAACTCTGACCACAATTCAGTATTGTGCAAAAATCATATAAAAATTAAAAATACAGAGCCTAGAAGAAAGCAAAATCCAAATGTAGATACATCGCTAAAATAACCAGATATATAGGCCCCTAAGCCTACTGGGGGAAATACCTTGTAGACGTAAAGAACAAATTTAAACATCAAATGATATAATGCATGGATCAATACAGAAAGGAAAATCAAGAGGACAAAATAGACAAATAATGGGATGGCCTAAGGAAAAAGCATTCAACAGCAAATGACAATTTACCAATAAAAAAAGTCAAGAATAACAAAGATGTATAAATGAAATACTAGATAAAATGTTCGCAAAAAAGCTTTAAAAAAATGCCGTTATTTATAAAAAGAAATACGCAATAAAAAACAAAAACTAGATCATTGGGAAAATAACTCACGATCCCTTGGTCTGATTTTAAAAAAACAGATCTCGAGGGGAAAGCCCACGAGTGGTAGCGCTGGAATTAACGATAACTCTCGCTCACATCACAATTTATTGAAGTAAGGTCATAATCAAAATGGCCTTCGCCATTCGAAAAGCAACAACATATCTTGTGCAACGATTGCATTTACGCCCAGTGAAACTAGTAAAATTTACATTTGATCCATGCATGAATAAAGTTCAATCAGTCAGGTACAAATAACTAAATATCGTTATTATTTTAATATTTCTATTGATATGATAATTTTGCCTAACTTGTTCCTGATTACAGTTTCGTTTCAGTTAAAACTAACTTGATTGTGATCATTAGGACTTGGTGGACACAATTTTCAAAATAATGTGCTACATAATTATTACAAATAATATAGTCGGATAGCCCTTAAAAATTGCAGTAATATAAAAAATTCAATAATACCTCAACCAAGTCTGTACGTCAACCCTGAAAAAAAGTTATGGTTTTTCGAATTTTTGTCCGAATGAATTCGACATCAAAATAATTTACATGAGAATCAGAAAAATATAAATAAAACTTGTGACCACAAAATGTAGCTGAGCTGATAATTTCTAAATTATCTTTGTTATTTTCAATAATACAATACACAAACTATACATTTTTGTGTTCGTGAAGACAAGATGCTTATATTGATTACATTTCTGGAATGATCAGATGGACACAGAACTAATTTATATTCCAAGTGGCTGCTAATTTGCATAATTTTATAATGAAAATAAAGTAAATATCTAGTAAACATAATAAAATACCACAGAAACTATATATTTTTGTATTCACAAAGACAAGATGCATCTGTTATCATATTACTGTGATTCTCAGATGCACTTACAACTAATTCATATTCAAAATGTTGGCTAATTTGCATAATTTAACCCTTTCACCCCTGAGATTTCCCAATTGTCAATCCCCCCATCCCTAACACAAGGGGCACAACTCCTCCAAATTGTTGATATGATGATATTAAAAATGCATTTTCTTTAAAACTGTCTGTCCTATCACACTCAGATTTGGCAGATAAACAGAAAAATGAAGTCGCAGATAAACAGAAAAATGAACAGTCACAGGAAACTATATCAACAATAATCTAACACACATTCCAAAAAATAAACTCTTAAAGTCAGAATAATGTATGCACATCTCTGGCCAATGCAGGCCTGCTTGCCCAGTACAGAGAGGTATTCAGAGTATCCACGATGAAGACAACATTCTGGAAAGAATATGTCACTTGATCTGTATCGGAACTAAGGATTGGCAAACTTAATTTCCTCCTTTTTAGTATAACTATTTCACACTTTATAAAGATAGAAACATTTTAACAGGTAAACATGCAGCTGATTACTTTGCAGATTCCTTTGCAGAAGACAATAACATCAAAGTCAGCCCAGACAAACAACAGGAGGTTCGAGAGAACCAGCAAAACATTGGACAAGGCGAACCTATACCTGAAGTCATGGAGGCACCAATCACAATGAGAGAACTGGAGCATGCAATATCCAAATTGAAAATGAAAAAGTCCCCTGGAGCTGATGGAGTGTCCAATGAAATGATTAGAAACCTGGGAATTACAGCAAGAGCAAAGCTACTGCAGATCTTTAACACAAGCTGGTCCACGGGTAATGTACCACAGGCATGGAGAGAAGCAATAATGATACCACTCCTCAAATCAGGAAAAGATGGCAACACAGTCTCCAACTACAGGCCCATCAGTCTCACAAGCTGTCTATGCAAAACAATGGAACGCATTATCAATCTTAGGATGCAGTGGTACCTTGAAAGTGAAAACCTTCTGGTATCACAGCAAGCAGGTTTCAGACAGTGCTACTCTACTGAAGATCAGGCAACCTACCTCTCCCAAGAGATTGAGGATGCCTTCCAAGAAAAGAAACTGGTACTAGCAGCATGGATAGACCTCAGGAAAGCATTTGATAAGGTCTGGAAAGAAGGGCTCCTAAAGAAATTGCGAAATTGCAGGGTTAGCTCAAGAATGTACAAATGGGTAAAAACATACCTGCATAATAGAAGAGCCAGGGTACAATTAGATGGTCGCAAGAGCAAGAAAGTTCTACTGCGTCATGGAGTCCCCCAGGGAGGAGTCATGTCGCCCACACTTTTCTTGGTTTACATCAATGACCTAGTTGCTGAACTACCACACGGGATCAAAGTGGCAATGTATGCTGACGACCTGGTGATCTGGTGCACAGAAGAACATGCGACAGTGGCCACTAAACAAATACAAAGAGCTATCGATGCCCTAACCTTATGGGCTAATAGATGGTGCGTCAGCATTAACACAGATAAGTGCAGCACTACACTTTTTACCCTCTCACCAAAACAAAAAGCCGGTCATATCAAAATAGATGGAGAGCTCTTGAAAGAAGACAAACAACCCACATACCTCGGAGTTACTTTTGATGATAAACTGACATGGAAGCAGCACATAAACAAAGCAACAACAAAAGCCAGGAGGAAGTTAGCTATCCTGAGAAAACTAAGTGGAACCACATGGGGAGTCAGTGGGAATATACTCAGTAAAGTTTACCAGCAAGGCATAAGACCACACCTGGAATATGGTTCAGCAGCATGGTGTCCTGCATCAAACACCACATTACAAGATCTAGATAAAGTGCAAAACCAGGCACTTAGAATAATGTTGGGAGCAATGAAATCAACACCCATAGCAGAGATGCAGAAAATGGGAAGAATGCAAACACTTGGCGAACGCAGAGACACAAAAGTACTAATTCAGGCAGAAAAGTTTCAGTGTATGCCAAGTCATCCAATGAAGGAAAGATTCCAAAATCTAGCAATGGGACGACTGAAAAGAAGCAGCTTTATCCATCAAGCTAAACGACTCCGCAGACAACTTACAGACCTACCTGAAGTTGACAGTCCCTTAGGGTCTGTACCAGAACAAACCCCATGGAGTGAAAGGCATGGAATGCCAATATACATTCAGACCCATGTGAAAGGAATACTAAGCGAGGATGAACAGAACAGTGTGCAGCGAAGGACAGTCACCCTCAGTTTCCTGGATGAGGAATATCCACAAGATATATGGGTCAGAGTATACACAGATGGGTCAGCACAGAATGCTGTGAGGAATGGAGGTGCAGGTGTATATATAGAATATCCACACAAGCCTAGAGATACAATCAGAGCACCGACAGGAAAATTCTGCAATAATTATGATGCAGAAATCCAGGCAATTAGTGTGGCAGCTAAAAAACTGCTGAACTCCAACTCTGACCTACAGCCTGTGGTATTCCTGACAGATGCAAGGTCAGTGCTTCAAGCTCTCCAGTCTGAAAAACTAACAGACTTGAAAAAACTACTTAGCGAATTGTCTTACAAGTATAGGGTAACCATGCAGTGGATACCCTCTCACTGTGGAATACCAGGAAATGAAAAAGCAGACCAACTGGCTAAGGAAGGTGCTGCCGAAGACCAACCAGATATACCAATCACCTACCATCAGAAAAAACAGATGATCAAGTCAATAAGAAAGCCACAAACACCAACACAAGATGACTATCATATTATGAACAGACAAGAACAAGTTATAATTCTACGTCTCAGAACAGGACACAACCGACTCCGCAGTCACATGTATACAAAGTTCAAGATTGGCAACACAGCCATGTGTACATGTGGACAGGCAGCACAGAGTGCCAAACATATACTTCAAGAGTGTTCTGAGCATGAAACGCTGAGGCAGACATATTGGCCAGAGGAAACAACACTGGAATCAAAACTCTATGGGACACTGTTTGAACTACAAAAGACAGTGAGTTTTATTAAGGAGACAGAATTACAAATATAGACATGTTTCAAGTGAACGAAAGAAGAAGAAGTATAACTATTTTTTTTAACTTTTTGTTTGCAAGTCTGTATGTTACTGTAAATGTGTAACCTACTTTTATTTTGTCCTACTTTGTTTAGTCGACAGATATTCAATCAATTTCAAAATATCTAAATTTGGATGTGGTTTTTTTTTTTAAAGAAACTTGCAGCTTCTATTACATGTTACTTCAATCCTAGGTGGGCACATTTGTCTAGTTGACATTTTTCTTCATAGGCCTAATTAAATATAACATCATATATTAGACATATAATGATGTATTAACTATATGTTTGTTTGAGAACCCCAGGAATTGCGAGCGATGAGCTCTTACTTCTTATGTGCAATGGGGTGGTTTTTCTGAGCTTTCTTTCATACCCAGGAGACTTCTAGTCAGAGGGGGGGGTCTGTAATTGTATAGATGACATGCTACAAAACTTCCATAACAGAGCCTGAATATAACAGCATGTCATCTACTAAGGTTGTCTGTTACATAGGTGGTTTGTCTAGTGGGCCATTCGTGAGACCCACAGATGCAACCATATGCATATATTAACTATATATATAATATAGTATTGTATTTCTTGATCTTTTATAAAAGTAAATATTTTACTTCTGTAGAGATGTGGCCTCTACACTGCACCTTCCAGACATCCTGGATACAAACCAGGGAACTGTGCTCAAGTTTGACATTAGATCTGATAGAACAGAACCAAGGATTGACATCGAGTTCAGTAAGGTCCCATTTTATATTCATTTGAGGAACAGTTTTTGTTCATTTTATTAATGTTTTAAAAATAATTATCTGGGCATATTGTTCTATTTTTTAATGTTGTATTGGATGTTGTTTTGACCCCTGAAATTACGATGTCTATATCTGTATTCCTACTATCATTACCTACATCATGAATACTTTGACATCATTGTCAATGATGAGTTTATCAATTTGAAGCAGATCTGACAAATTTGTATGTAACATAACGCAAAGAAAGAAGACATGTGCTGGACATTTGTAACTGCCATTGAAATAAAGCATCTTTTTTAAAATTATGATGGACCTGTATATTCTGCTTGAGTATGGCATGTACTGGAGTACAGATGACTGGTTCAACTCTTCGGACATATCAGCCTGTTTAGGAAGTAGATTTGAGAATATATCTTAATATTTTCGTCTCAATATGACTCCACTCCTCAGCCGCCCACTCCCAAGGCCAAAATAAATTTCCTCACACTTTGTTAGAGTTTGACAGTTTATTATTTTAAATATATATGTATTAAATTATCTTTGATATAGGTTCTAGCAAAACTATTTATTTTTCTGTTGATCTGCCAAGTATGAGTGTGATATGATGAATAGTTTAAAAGAAAATGCATTTTTAACATCATCATATTGATAATTTGGAGGAGTTGTGCCCCTTGCTTTAGTGATGGGGGATTGATAATAGGGAAAACTCATAGTTGTTAATGGATCAATACTCATGAAAGATGTCTATATGTAGAAGGGTAGTCTACTGGACTACATGTAGGAGGCTCACTATCTTAATGACAGCGAGCTGCCCTCAACAAAGGAGTGGGGGTATGGAGGAGGTAGCCATATGATTTGACAGAATAGTCCTGAGGGCATAATAACCAGACCAGAACTGGTCTCATGGGAAATAAGCAACTGGCACCAGGTGAAACTAAGCTGCCAGTGACTGAATGCAACATTGTCTTGTCTCAGCTATTCAAGTTTCGGATCCACTATTAGCTGAGTCAGTTGATTATGCAACCTGTACCAGGATAAAGAGCAAGTTGACCATCCTAAGAACCAGAGAATGGCTAGAGAATACAGAAAGTAATGTTGTAACAGGCCATTTGCCTGAGTAAATCAGCAATATGTGTTAATCACATTTCACTACCTATATAAAAGAAACTATACGTTAGTCCAGTATAAAGGAACTCATAGACTAGTTGGTTACTCAAGTAGTCGTCCCTTAATTAAGCAGTTTGATGTAAATTGCCTGCTGACGACATTAGAGAAATAAGGAAGACTGAGGCAGGTCTTACTCTTATGACAGGTTAAGACTAGATACGCCCGAAAGGGGAGCAAAGAATAGCAACACTGTTTACCTTCCATGCATGTCGTAAAAGGCGACTAAGGAGGTTATGGGATGGAGTAGCAAAGAATAGCAACACTGTTTACCTTCCATGCATGTCGTAAAAGGCGACTAAGGAGGTTATGGGATGGAGTTGGTTGTCCCATCCCATATAGAGTCAGCAACCCAAAGCCACGCTGAAGTCGGATGTGCCAGGCCGAAAAGCTCGGCAATGCTGTAAACCATGACATAGTGCATTCCGTTCTCTGGACTACATCCTGCTAATCTGCAGGAGTTTGAGAACGAATGCAGAAGAAGACTAGATACATGGGTTATTGTTGTCCACAGAAACGACGTGAAGTCGGTTGAGAAATCTTGAGCATATTCAACTGTCACATCGAGTATGAGGAGGGAGATAGAGGGAGTAACAGTAGCACTTAAGTGGTTGATAACTGATACATCAACACACTCTGTAATACTCACACTCTCAAAGCATGCTGCGCAAGATAGAAAAGTTCATGCTAAGAAAAGAATGTTGGGACTTATTGAACAACTCAGTTGTCCAGAGCATTACATGGATATACTTCCCTGGTCATGCTGGGGTCAGAGGAAACCAGAGAACCGACTTATTGGCAGGCAATGCGGCGATAGGCGCCACGATGCTGAGAAGTGATAACGCAGACCTAATCAAGGCAGTAATTTTATAATCAAGGCAGTAAATTTATTTCAAGATGAAGATGATGTCAATGAGGCTGGGAATGTACACATACATATGACAAATAATCTGCCATTTTGTTTAGCTAGTGAGACATAAGAAACATATGGAGCAAATGTAAATTGTTGTAAAATAGGAATTTAGCAGCTTATAAGACAGTTCAATTGATGAGACAAGTTTATAATGTTGTCCTCATTACACAGATATTCAACTGGTATTCAAAATAGGTGTGAAAATTATTAGATGGAGCTAGGATGGGACATTTCTTCTTCATCGTTCATTCTCAAACTCCTGCTGGATCTCCCTTGTAGCAAGACCATTGACCTACTAGATTTCTAGCAGGATGTATGGAAATGCTTTGTGTCGCCGTTTTATTTGCGCCAATGGCCCGACACATCCATCTTCGGCAGTTGGATGGGACATTTTAAAATGTGACACTTTGATAGCACAATATGATGAATCCCTTTCTCTGTATGTCTTGCTAATTTGCAGAAGATTGAGAATTGACATAAAAGAATGAGTCTGCCACGGTTAGTCATAAAATTATATGGGGTTTGTACTGGGACTGTCAGTCAAAATGTAATGGCGGATACACTCAAGGAACGATCTGAGCACCTATGGACTTTCCGGAGTGCAATGACGATGATCCAACGACTAACTATTATTATGTGGTAGAACTATTACATAATTTCATTGTGTTGTTTTTTTTGTTGTTGCAGATGATGGACATAAACTAGTGTTTGAGACAGCTAATTTATCTCACCTAGAGATTCTAGATTTCTTTTATGAGTTTGTTGATGAGAAGGATCCAAAGAAAAAAGAAGGACCAGAGTTACTTACCAAGAGTTTAAAGATCACAGGAAAGAAGGGCAAGAAGAAATAAGAAAACATGTTTAGTTTTGAATGTGTTGATTTGTAAGATCATGTTTTGTATGAAGGATGGCTAATAAACATTTTTTACCTACACCTTAAGTTCTCAACAAGTTGTCAGAAATATGAGTCCACAAAATCAACATGCAAGCATAGAGATACACAACTAGATCCAATAACCTGGACAAACAATATATGAAAAAATGTCATTGGAATTTTGAAACGTGTTGTTATATAGAGAAATGTTATACGTGGATGTGCAATAAAGGAATTCCACTGTATACGGCGAGGCCACATGGCAATATTTGCCAAACTCAAGGGTTGTAATTAAAACTGTTGACCAATGACCAGAACTGTTGATTTTTCATTCTATACCTTTGTACAGTGGTGACCAACTTCGAAACTGTTATGATGCTTCGAAATATATAACAGTTGTATCAATAATGTGACAGTGGAATCCCATTATAACTTTCTCTGGACTGACAAAATATGTATGTAATAACAGAAATTTTCATGTGTTATAGAGGGATATACTAAGAATAGTTTGTCTGGAATAGTACATCATTTCAAAATGGTGATACCCAGGAAAGTCTCTCAGTGCCGTTTTGAGTATTTTGAAAATCTGAAATTATGGAAGGTGAGATTTTGTAATACATACACGTCCATATGTTGCTGAGGCCTGAAATGGTAGCTAAGACTAACAACGTTACATGTCAGGCAAAGGATAGCATGATATCTTAAGCAGAGACTAAGGAGGTTTAGAGTTGGATGTCCCATCTCAGATCAGAGTGACCCATATACAATGCAGAAGTCGGATGTGTCAGGCCAAAAAAAGCAACTTAGCTGTAAACCATGACACAACACATTTCATTCTCTGGACTACATTCTGTAGAAGTCTGAGAATAAATACAGTGATGAACAGAGTCATGTAAATCCATGTCCAGTATTATAAGTTGAATTTTGTTCTTGAAATTACTCTGGGACTTTCAAATTCATTCTGAAAATGCAAATGTTTGTTGTGACATAGAAAATATCAGAACTCCATCTTAAGAGTACAATTTTAAATACATTTACAATGTGTACTGGAGAACATGTGAACTACCGGTCAGAAAAAATTATGGTAAGTGGAATCCCATTATAACAACTTAGTCCAGACTGAAAAATTATGTAATAACAGAAAATTGCTATATACAGTACACTATATTAGGATTGATGAAGCTATGATAGCTGTTACAGAAGACTCCAATTCAAACAAGACCTATATGAAAAGCAAATCCTGGGTAATAACATTGTTGTGTTCTGCAGACTCGCATTCTGGATACCTCTATACATTTTAGGTGTATGCTGGATAATCAGATGAAAGATGGACTAGGATGTAATGTTGTCTTGCTGTACAAGGAAGACTGCTTTGCAGCTTTTCATTTTAACATCAGCAAACATTTTTACACAATTATAAACATTGCAAATTGTATTTATTTATTCTTTTTCTTGCACAATTACTTCTGATTTTTTTGCGGAGTAGTCATTGACTTCAGCGTGGCTTGTCTCACTTTGAATATATATGCTCTAACTCATAATCTCCTAAGTCACCTCTTATGACTTGCATGGTAGGTAACAGTGTTGCTATTATTTGCTCCCCTTTCAGCTCCCAACATCACTTGGCCAAAGATATTACAATGTAGTGTAGCACTGTACCTCACAATACAACAAAGAATATGATGGATGTGCAGAGAATGATAAAAATGGGAGTGACTAGGGAAGATAGTGTATACTCTAAGATTAGAACATACAACCAACTGGTTTGCTGAGATTATACAGTGGAATACCTCTATAACATTCTGTCATAATAAATTTCTCTATGTAACGTTTTCAAAATCCCCTATTATATTTACTCTATATTTTTATAGATAGCGAATACACAGGGTTCCATTAGGTTTTATAGCGTACGCAAAAAATCTCTTCATGGTGCACCCTGGAGACAGAAATACAGCGGCTTGTGCTAAAACCTTTGAGGATTGTGTCTGTGAGTGCGGAGGTAGCAGATAGAGATTTGGATGCAAAAAGACAGGCAATACCTTAGGCATCTCTGCATCAACACAGTGAAGCTAATTAGTATGGCAGAAGAATTGGAGGGGCAGCCAGTGCAGATGTTATGAGAAATATTAAGAATAGGTGCGGCAGTCACCATAAGGATGGCATAATGAGTACACTGAGAGGGAAGCATCATGTGCAAAGAGAACAGGAAAACATTTCAAGGAAATCAAAACAAAAGTATTGTTAGGCTCAAGACAAGGTTCTAATTACTGGTGATCCCAGACCCAACTCTACTGTTGAGTTTTTTACTATACTGGAATCGTGCTTGTGGAGAGAAAAGGTTCAATATCCGATGGGCACAACCATCCAAGAAGACACCATCTATTCAGCTAGAGAACAAAATGTCAGCCCCTGACGCTCCTAAACAGGTGTATAGACTCAGGCTTGGACGATGTTGGTGAATGACAGACTAATATGTCCAATTGCACGAGACAAGTTCACTGGCTGCGAAACACCTCGTGCAAGATAGACACGAAAGACAAACCGTCTCTGCGTAAGAGTCACCAGCTAGGGTAGATGACATGCTGTTATATTGAGGCTATATAACCACCATAGGCAATAAAATGTGGTTGACATCTTTGAATATGTGCATACTCATTTTTGGAATGTCTATTTGCAAATAAAAATTATGTGCGATTAGTGTGTTAACTCCTGGTTTGATACACGTAAATATGTTCAATAATTGTGAGACTTGTACAAATTGATGCAGGTTGTAAATTCTTAATATGGTAAATGTGTTGCTCAGTTTGAGCAGTAGTAGATTGATCAGTTCCTATTTTGCATTGAATTCTTGTCTACACAGTAAAAACTAATACATTTGTATTGATTGCCATTAAAGATGTATATTTCTATGAAGTTGTGCATTATTGATTTCACTATTTAATGAGCTTTAATCTAGAACAGTACTAGACGTTATACCTCATAGTTACAAGTGTAGTACTCTAGAACACTTGATGCTATACCTTGGATATAGTCATGACGTGCAATAGGTTTCGCATTGCTCTTGTGCGACTGCCCAAGGATAAGCAGATCCTAAAGCACCTCCTCGTGGTGCACACTAGAAACAGAAGCAGTCTGGCTAACGTTTTATGGACAGGAAATGGAAAGAAGGAAAATCCTATTTGTAAATTATAACTAAAACGTTCATGGTCTTCTGTGGACACCTAGATATATGTTAAAAATCTGACTCACAAAATGTTCACGATGTCGGCGAATGAACCCGAGCCCAGCTCAACTGAGGAGCGTTTACTATACTGGAACACTGCTCACAGATGAGAAATTGCTGAGATATCTGCACCGTTTGTCCTGATACATCTGATTTCAGCGTGGCATGGCTATCACTATTGTAGTCAATATGGCTGGGAGACCTGGACTCTGGCCTTAAAAGAATTGATGCGTTTGAAGAAATGAATTCTATACACGTGCCTCCACGAATTCAATCATCCGCATGAGGTCCTCAGTTTTACCTTCAGATCTGTCCCTTGGGGCCATATTTTAGTTCTCACATCATCAGAGTGGGCACACATTTTTGACATGGGCATAACTAATAACATAAAAGCAATGTGTTCTTCATAAACGCCATGGTACTGGCACATAATGAGACATTTCTTGATAAGAGATTGTATGTATATCAAAGTACGGTGGAGAGTGGAAGACGTGACCAGAAGATATGACAATAATATCAAGTACTGGACAGGATGTGAAGTTTCTAAGCTTCATCAGGATGGTAGAGGATATAGATTCATTGAGATCATTCTGCATAAAATGTCTTATTGTTACAACTCTGACAAGTTATGGGTTCTATATTTTTTATTAGAATCATAACAAGCAGATCAAGTTGGTTAAAGTTAGATCAAGAACAAATATACAGGACAACAGTATTTCATAAAGGTATTAACTGAACACAGATTGTAAAAAAAAAATAATGTTTATTTTTGTTAATAAAGTTGTCATTTAGCATACTACTTGCCAGGAAGGATGATGCCCTCATACTGAAATTTTAAAAAAAAGATGATTTATTACAATGATCACACAAAGTTAAAACAATCTTATTACACATTTTATAGTAGACACATGGCTGAACCTGTATATTTTTCTTCTTTTATTATCAAACTCCTATGCATTGGTAGAAAGTAGTTCAGAGAAACATGGTTTACAGCATGACTGCAATATCTACACCTTTTTACTACATATACATTCACCTTCAGGATCACAACTAGTTCATGTTTACTTTATAGTTGACAGGCCTCATATACTGACACTAGGTCACATTTAGGTTTTCAATAAAGAAAGATCATGTTTCCTGGCACTGAAGTTTTTAAACAAGCAAAGCGAACAGTGTTTATACTTCAGGTGAATGGAATGCAAAGTCACCTCTCTGCACACTTAATAGCCCCCCCCCCTATTGTCAGCGCTTTTAGTTGTGTGAGAAAATGTCGACAGCGTGATAGAAATTTGACAAAACATTTGCCAGCACACAGAGCCAGTAACAAATTCGACACTGTTTACGGTTGGATGCCTAAATGAGTGTTTAGTTTCAACATTTCAAACAAACTGGACCAAATTTCAGAGTCTGTACTTTTTTCTGGATACAAATTTGAAAGTGTGCTATACTGGTAAATTTGGCTATATGCATTCGTCATAATAAGGTTTTTGTTGCTATCGCAAAAATCAAAATACCTGGTAATCGGAAAATTTGAAAAGTATTATTAAAGAGGGAAATTCGTTACAATCGGATTCATTGTAACTGAATTCCACGGTATCATTTTTCCTCTCAGAAAATTCCAATGTTGATTGCTAAAATGTAAGAACTATTCTGGAGCATAGAAGACCAAAACAAGTGTTGATATAGGCTATATGAGAAATTAGAAATTCAACTTTTGCTCTGACACCACGTGATTTTTCTGTTCTTTCCCGGGAGACTCCTACAATTTTTCCAGAATCTAAGATGAAATATATGAAAACAGGGATAATAAAATTGTGTTTTTATGGATTATTTCCCTGCGGTTACACAGTGTTTAGTATTTAATCCAACCTTCAAAACCTGTGTGTGCATCTACACTACCAATGCAACTATTGTGTAAATCTGTGCGAGCATCTACACTACCAATGCAACTATTGTGTAAATCTGTGCGAGCATCTACACTACCAATGCAACTATTGTGTGAGCTATTGATCACATTAACTGGATCTTGTAACTTCATAATCCAACCTTTCAAAATCAAATTGCACTTATTCTTTTCCACATTAGTTTCTGACTTCCACTTGTATCAGGATCGGAGAGCAATGAATAGAATCACTGTTACCTGTCATAGGTTGCAACTAGAGTGTGTATTTAGCTATCTTACTTCATAGATCAAGAAATACAAGTGATGCGTTCATTGTTTACAGCAAGGCCCTTCTGTGGTCATTCTCAAACCTCTGCAGGTTAACAGAATACAGCCAGAGAGTGGAATGCATTTTGACAGGGTTTTAGCCGCCATATCTGTGCCCTTTTGCCTAACACATCCTACTTGGTTTCTGATTCAGCTGTCCATGCCCATTGACGCAATGCCATTATATTGCTGGGAAATCTGGATTTTCAGTCCACCCCGGGCCAAAGAATATCACACCAGCACATCCTATTTCAGCATGGTATATGGGTCATTTGTCCATCTATGAGATGGTGACTCTATCCCTCAAAACCTAATTCACCTCTTACAACATGCCTGGTAGGTAACAGAAGCACTATTCTTTATTTATGCTCAGATCCTCATGGTCACTTTGGAGCCCCAAAAATTCTGCAATGGCATTATTGGTTAAGTGTGGAGAATCTTATCACGTCCAGTCTGTAATATTAATCCATACTTTCTTTTGTCCTCTTATTCTTCCTCTCTCACCCTACAAGATTGTTTTGGAAAATGGAATCATGTCTCACATGACCAAACACACAATTTTGCAATAATTACTTAACAGGTGACCAAGAAAATTGGGGGGGGGGGGGGGGGGGGGTTTGCTATCCCCTTTCTTGCAATCACTTCTGCTGTGCTATTTCACCTTTCCTGTAAATTCAAGTCCTGATCAGTTGGGAATGAAAGGGTTAAGTTGTACATGTGTTGTTCACTGCCTAAATATTGTAGTTTAGTCTTTGCAATGTCATTTATGCTGTTTAGGATATATATGCATGTATTCTTCCTTTTGGGCCAGGGTCCATCCATTATTTTTTACACTTCTGGATCAAGTGTTTAGCTGTTCTAAAGTTGATGGCAATTCCTCATTGGGGCATACTTGCTCCTTTTATTGCTGGTTTATCTGCACTTTCATTCTAGTGGCGTGGCCTGGTATTGACTGCAGCATAGCATTGATATACAAGTAAATTTAAGTAGGAAGCCAGAGGACAATATTTTTAAAAATTCTTGAGACTAACGGGAATTGAACCAGTCCGTTCTACTGCACCAAATCGCCTAGCAACAATTGCACACGTGTTTTTCAGTACTTGACTAACCGCATCTAAAAAAGATGCGATTTCATCAAGCCATTCAAATCGTGTACACAAAGTCACCCGAACGGACCAATCGAGACAAGGACTATTACAACAACAACAAACATCCCGTACAGGTATAACTAATACGGATATTATGTTATGTGTTTGTTGTTACTGAGGATATTTCAATACCTGTACGGGATGTTTGTTGTTGTAATAGTCCTTGTCTCGATTGGTCCGTTCGGGTGACTTTGTGTACACGATTTGAATGGCTTGATGAAATCGCATCTTTTTTAGATGCGGTTAGTCAAGTACTGAAAAACACATGTGCAATTGTTGCTAGGCGATTTGGTGCCGTAGAACGGACTGGTTCAATTCCAGTTAGTCTCAAGAATTCATAGCATTGATACCACAGGATGTTAAGTATATTTGTAGCTTGAAGTATGTTGATTATGATTTTCTCTACTGTTGAATTAGTTTTCAAGGTCTTGCAGGGCATATGGCAGGGTTGGTGAACATGACATTTTGGATGTTTTTTTATATTTTGGAGCGATGTATGAAAGTGTTTCTGGTGTTGCTTTCACCTATGAAAATTGTGTTCCTGGTGCCAGGCTCTACTTTGTTGTAGCAGCCTTGGGTTTGAAAGCAAGCTCTAGAAAAACATCCCCAACATGAAAGTGCAAACACATGCAATCACAAATTTGTGTTCAATCAAGAACCACTTTCTAGTTATTTATCATGTGTATACCTTCTGTTGGAACCACTTCATACATTCATCCTTGGAAATTCTGTGTTTGGCACCAATAGTACTCTTTCTGCGCCTGCGCTGACTTATATTGAATCCTGGATAATAAATAAGCATATATTTAAATTACAATAACTATGATTAACATTGAAAACAAACACTTAAAATTTGATCCCGCACATTTTCAAAGATTCGCCAATGCTGTATATGGGGGGTTGGGGGGGGGGGGGGGGAAGGAGGAAGAAGAACCAATAAGTCACAAATAGCTGAAATGAATTAAATTAATTCAATACAAACATGAAAACTAATTTTATATTGACATTGTTCTATATTTACACCAACTTTTATATCATTAGTTGGCAATACCAGCAGCATAAAAATCTCAAATCAGCTCTCCAGGTACATAATTTCTAGAATTTCAATTGGTCATATATTGTGCTATAGTTTGAACCATGCAAAACACCCTATTATAAATTCTACCCAATCGACTGTTATGCTCTCAAAAGTTTTGTTTGTGTGTAGTAAAGACTTCACAAATATAAACAAATTAAATATAAACAAAATTATAACCAAAAACATTTAAAAATTAATTACCCTTTATTGTCTGAATTGGTAAAACTGATACTCTTAATTCTATAGTATTTATTACCAAATGATCATAATATCGTGGAAGGAGGGGGGATAAAACGTAGATTTGATGTAAATCGTTCTCTGGAGGTAGACCCAAGTTGTATTTTGAATTGCGACAAAACAGATGTTTGGCCTCTACATGATTAAACCATCCCAACTACCTCCCAAGAATTCATCATCAGAATCACAATCCATAATGATTTTACTGAAAATACGATAAAACCAAAGTCTATAAAACATGACGTCACGCCCATTTGCCATTATGGACAGAAAACTTGGATTTAAAATTACAACTTTCCTATTCGTCTCTCATACTTTAACAATGGTTGGAAAGGAAGTCTGATCAAATAGCTAGCTATGATTCGTCAATTTCAGTCACGTGAATCATCGCGTTTTCGTCCCAACAAAGTAATGCATAGCGGCAGGATAAACATTTAAAGGCGCAGTACAGGTTAATTTAATTCAAATTCATTGACAAGGCAAATTAAACATTCATTCTCTGTATCAAAATCAGCTTCGATTCTTCATATAAATAAATAACCAAATGGTCGGAGGGTGTCCGACAAAGTGGACTGTGCCGCAGTAACCGAAGTAATAAATAGAAATGCAAAATTAGATAAACAGATTATTGGGAATACCTATTAAAAAATTTAGATGAAAAAAAAGTATTCAGTTAGGTATTCCCAGTAACATGTTTATCTAATTTTGTATTTCTTCACATCAATCATGCTAAATCTAACAAGTCACAAATACTGACCTGGCCTGCCTAGAACAATATAGAAGTCCATGCCATAGATACCAATACCTGGGTCATATTTTATGCCCAAGTCAATGTGTTCCTGAATGCCAAATCCAAAATTGCCTGTTGCACAGAAATTGTTTTTCCTCAACTCATACTCACGTACCTGTGTACACATAAATAATATTTATTCATGACAAGAAATCTAGTACATGTGTATAAAATAACATCTAATGTGTACATGAACATCAATCACTTCAAGCACATGTACAAATTCACAAATATGGGTAAGTATTAGCACTTTCTTGCCCTATTTCGACGATTGTCGAATTTTCGTTATAGAACCTTGGTTACCAACTTTGGCAATCATGGAAACCGCTATGATACATTAGAAATACGGTAGCATTATCGATACTGCTACTAAGAATAGCTCGCCTGCAAAAGCATGTTGTTCCAAAATAACGGCATCCATGAAATAATGTCGAGACAACTTTATAGAGTATTTGTCATAAAAATAAGGTGAGATTGTATGATATATATAACAGTCTTGTTAATCCAGGCCTAGAATTATAATGAGTAGGATTTTGCACTTGAAATGAGGGACTTGAAATAAGAAAGTGTAAAAAGTCGTTACGACACAGAAAGTTTCGAGACTCCCTTGCACAAAATCGATTTTATACAAAATTTATTAGATGATGTCAATGAAGTGTTACGAAAATCAAGCACCCCCCCCCCTCCACAAAACTATAACATAATTTGCATCATGTTGTTGTCAATATCCAATTCATGTTGAGTAGTTTTATTCTTGGCAGCTAAATGCCATTCTTAAACATTTTGCATCATAAAACAAGAAAGGTGGGTGCAGAAAACTGAACATATTTTGGAGAGAAAAATTCAACAAGCAAATTGTGTTTACTTTCCAAAACATGGACAACCACACAGCCCACACAAAAAATAAATATGATTACAGAAAGTTAAAAAATGCACTGAAAAACAATACAATGTACAGTTGACATACTTTTAATCCCTTCTCAAGTATTTCCTCTGCCTTCTCACCACGAACAGTGCAGTGCACTGCTATTTTTTCATTACGTCGAATCCCAAAAGATCTCACAGTGTAGCGAGCTGCAATGGAACAAACCAGCAATAGTGTATTCATACAAATAACATTTAATCACAAGCTTTAAATCTGCTAAAGAATAATACCAAAAATTCAGAACAGAACTCTAGACGATATATATATATATATATATATATCATGCACACACACATCATGCTACGGTGAAATGTGAATAAGTTATGAGGAAAGGTTATCAATAAGCACACATGAGAACATGTCACAAGATATGCCAGGTTTGTTGTTGATATCCAATCACTGCTGAGTAGTTCTACTATTGGCAGCTCAATGCCATTTTTAAAAAAGTTCAGGTCTCCTTGACTTAGTGACTGTAAAGGATGTCTATAAAAAGTTTTTTCCTGGCAGTTGAAATGTAAAGGAAGTCAATAAGGAGGTGTTCCACTGTTTTGTTTGAATATGAACAGTGCCTACAAATGGATAGTTGCTGGGGTCTGATGCGTGTTAAATGACTATTGCATATACTGTTCTAAACTGAACTTACTTATCCAATACCTGAGGTTGCGAATTTTCACTCTTTCTTCCCTGTGCCTGGTGGTGGTAGGTGCATGTCTTCTTCAGCTGTGCTCTGCCTGTATAAAGGGTGTTTGTGATGGAGGGGTTTGGTGGTAACAGTTGCTTTCATAGGTCTTGTATTGCAGGGAATTCAATTAGGCAGTATTTTACTATTTCCTCCTGATCTTGGTTGCAGTATGGTGTATGATCTGCTGTAATTCTCTGTAGATTGTTATGTTGTACATGTGTTGCTCGCGGCATAAATATTGTGGTTTGATCTTTGCTGTATAGTCTATGATGTTGAATTTGGTTGGGACATATCTGCATTTCCTTTTGAGCCAGTGACCCATTCATTGTTGTTTACAGTTGTTGCGGGTGTGTTGATCTGTTCTAAGGTTGATGGAAATTCCTGGTTGTGGTATACTGCTTCTTTTTTTGCCAGTTTATCAGCACTATCATTCCCACTGATAACCTGTGTGGATTGGTGTAATATTGAGGCCACAGGATATAAGTATGTTTGTAGCTTGAAATATGTTGCTTATAGTTTTCTCTGCTATTGGATTCCAGTTTTCAAGGTCTTATATGGAATATCCTAGTTGCTGAAGATGATTTTTTTGGATGTCTCACATTATTTTTGTATTTGGTGGTGATGTATGAAAGTGTTTCTGATATTGCTTTCATTATCTGCAGCATAGTTGCTGCAGAACTCTCCACAAGGAGCAGATAACTAATTTGTTTGGTCAGGGAGGATTATGAGAGAGCCATATCCTGCACTGATGGTGGTTTTGAAGGCTGACCAATCTGTGTATGTTTTTTTTTATCAGGAAGAAGTCCAATATACAGAGAAATTGAAGCGGTACAAATCTGTGAACTTATCTTTGTGAATGTAATGTAAGACAGGTTACTTGCCATGGTACAAGCGAGAGGTAAAAAAATTAGTTTCATGTCATGTTACTTGTCAAAATGTTTGCTGATAAATGTTCAAATGAAAAGCTACAAAGCAGTCTTCCTTACATGTATTTAGTGAAATGACATGACCAAAGGACAATGACAATATAAACAAGCTCTGCAGGACAAATTAATCCCTTATCTTTCAGTTTCAAACATACAGAAGGTCGGATGGCAACCACTAGACCAACCACCATGCTACATTATATTTATAGAAGATATAACTAGGCCATCATTCATCGGTTTAGAAAACTAAAATAAATTACAATTACTTAATGAACTGTCTTACCAGTATAGGTATGGTAACTATGCAGTGGATACCAGGAAAAAAAAGCAGACCAATTGGATAAGGAAGGTGCTATCAAAAACCAACCAGATGTACCAATCACCTACCATCAGAAATAATAGATGATCAAGTCAATAAGAAAGCTACAATCACCGACACAAGATGACTCAGATTATGAACAGATCAGAACTAGTTGTAATTTTACGTCTCACAATGTAGGTCACATGTACACAAAATTCAAGATTGGTAACACGGCCAT
Source organism: Meghimatium bilineatum (assembly GCA_034231615.1). Lineage (NCBI taxonomy): Eukaryota > Metazoa > Mollusca > Gastropoda > Stylommatophora > Philomycidae > Meghimatium > Meghimatium bilineatum. The sequence continues at coordinate 79,721,457 of CM067319.1, forward strand.
GTGTACAAGCAGCACAGAGTGCCAAACATATACTTCACGAGTGTTTTGAGAAATTAAACACTGAAGCAGACATATTGGTTAAAGGAAATAACACTGGAATCAAAGCTCTATGGGCCACTGTGTGAACTACAAAAGACTGAGTTTTATTCAGGAGACACGTCCGTGTGTTGCCGGGGCTTGAAAGGGGAGCAAAGAATAGCAACACTTTACCTTCCACGCATGTCGTAAAAGGCGAATAAGGAGGTTATGGGATGGAGTTTAATGTCCCATCCCATATAGGGTCAGTGACCCAAAGCCATGCTGGTCAGATGTGTCAGGCCGAAAGGCGCAGATATCGCAACAATGATGTAAACCATGATACAACTTATTCCGTTCTCTGACTACATCCTGATAATCTGCAGTTTGAGAATAAACAGTCGAAAAAGATTACGGAGACAGAATTACAGATATAAACATGTTTCAAGTAAATGAAAGAAGAAATCTGTATGACTATCCAACATACACCTAAAATTTAGATATCCAGAATGAGGATTTGAGGAATGAACACAACATTTGGGTTCCCCAGGATTGGTTTTTCATATAGGTCTACGGTTTGAACTGTGAGTCTGCATGTAAAAGCTATCATAGCTTCATAATGCTAATATCTTGTTCATGCATCATTAGCTCTCTGGACTTGGTTAGAATAAGATTAAACAGAAATTTAACCATAGAAATTACATCTAGTCCTCATGGAGTTTTGATTGAGATGAAAATATTTGTTTATGCTTTCAAATAAATTTCTAGACAAGCAGACCACATCATTCTGTGACTTAAACTACAAACATATAGGCCTAGTTCACCGAAAGAAAGCGTGAGATATTATCAATCAATCAATAAACCTGAAACCCTTCAGAGTCATAGGGGTACCAAATTGGATGCCTCAACACACAGTCCTCCGGCGAATTCTATCCTCAGCGATGCAGATGAGTGTGGAAATATATTGCTCTGTGTAGTATTTCAGTGGGAAAAACATATTATATATTAAGATCAGATATTGTCTGGTGAAACAGGTTTCCAAAGTAGGATCTCATTTTTCATAAAATTTTGATACAAGTATACACGTTGTGTTCTGCGTGTTACCTCAAAGATCGACTCATGTAGAAATAGTAAAAAATAGGCCTAGGCCTAATCAAAAGTGGGAGTAATCTGGATCAATGTCATCTGCAGGACCTGCTTGACATAAATCAGCTGTGTTGACTTGTCCATCATTGCTAGGTCTAGAATCTGGCGGTAGGGGCACGTCATCGATTAGGCCAATACTTCAGGAACATCACTGCTTTGTTGAACTCCTAAATAGTAATTTATTCCCCATCAATATCTAATTCATTTTCCTTCTCTATAATTCTATTTGGCGCATTTCACGTTCAAGTAACTGTTGTGACCTTTGGCCTGGATTCACGGGGTTTCCTAACCTTTGACGGAAGTCTGTTGTGGAATGTGATCTCGAGGTGAAGTGTTGGGCGGGTAGGGTAGTTGGGTAAGATGGTGGTTAGGTGAAAAAGAAAAAAAATGGGGGAAAAGAAAAAAAAGGGGGGGGGTGTGAAGCCCACCCCCTTATATTACATTCAGCAAAATAATTTATTTCCTTCACAATTAGAAAATAACCCAAAAAAAAAGTGCTACATCACCAAAAACTACTTCCGGAAAAGGGGGGAAAAGGAGACATTTTGAAAATAGCCCGCGCGTTCATTAGAAGAATACTGTAGTGCACAACAAACGATCTGACATATTCCATAAATTTACGTACTGGTGAAATAAGTGCATATTTGGTGCCTGTTTATGCTATCATTATCGATACACATTGATAGAGACTGATAGCAGAATTGACGGATTCAATGGTTACAACGGATTTGGCAGAACTCGGCAGATATTTTCTTGGAGTTCTTGTGTGAAATGAAGCATGGATTTATCAGCCAAGATGAATGAGGTACGTATTTAATCTAATTAACAATGTTTATATTTTGGACTAAAAGACTATGGATTTTGCCGTATTCCACGCAAAACGAATGAAATGGTTAGCTCTATCATTCACAAAGCCATGTCGCGCGCAAAAACTCTCCTTTTTGCTTCCGCAGTGTGACGTCACGGCATCCATTATTTCATTGGCAGTGCGCGGAAATCCATGACGTCTGGTAGTCCGGAATATAAACATTGCGCTATTTATAGCCCAGTGGTTACTTGAACAAGAAATTTACCTTCTATTTAAAACATTGCCTATCAACGTCACAGGTACATTCTGTACCACGTTTTGAAGAAAATTAAAGCCCATGTTCAAAGATTCACATGCCACAGCTATTCTCAGTCTCAAAATCAGTACTTAAGCCAAGCCTACTATAAAGGTCTGACATATCTGAAAAGATCATCTAGGTTACAGAAAATAGTTGACCTGAGTGACAGGATCATGGGTTGCCAGCTCATTATTATCAATTCATAATCATACTCATGGTTCATTCTTCAAAACTAAGGATCTAGACAGGTCCAAATTTGCCAAATAAATAAGGCCTAGTAATTTTTAGTAAATGTAAATAATAGGCTTATCTAATATTCTATTTAAATAGGATTAAAATAATCAACCTTTTGAGAATACCGGTGTCTGTCCTGTTAGCTGTTCCAGTACTTTGGCTGCTCTGGTCAATCTGTCACCAGACTCACCCACACAAATGTTTAGACACAGCTTGCGAATGTGTAGCTCACGCATGGCGTTAGATATAATCTTATCCTTGTCCTATAAAGGGAGAAATAGAAAAATTATCACTACTATATTATGGTAGGCCGTAACACAAGCATCCCTAACTAAAAGGCAAAAATGCGAATGTAAACATTAACATTGTTATAAGAAAAGTGTAGTATCCAATATCTTCAATATATCAGAAAATATTTATTCGCCTTATAATAAATTATTACAATATTATGACCAATAAATATTAACTAATTTAACATAAAGGAAGCTACTAACAGGGTGATGGTTGGCGATTTGCAAGACGAAACATAAATACTTCACTTACCGCCATGGTTTAAAACATTAAAAAGGAAGTAGATTCGTATTCCTCTTTTGATTATGTCCTGCAACGTTACCACTCAGTATTTTTTATATACGGCCTGTTCCAGTGTCCAAAAAATAATTTCTTACTTCACTATACTTTTCCAATGTTAAATGTTTACATTAGTATTTTTGCCTTATATGTTGTAAATGGACAGCCAAGAAAACTGATGTAGAAGTTCTCAGAGATGCTTGAGTAAAACGACAAATTAGGCCTATAGTGAAAATCAGACAATCAAGATTTTTAGGGGAATGTGATGATAAAAGTACAACTTGAACATTTAGTAACCACGCAAAGATTAAGAGAAGAGACAGAGGAGGACAAAGAGAAAAACGTCTGGGTGGGTTGTCACTGTAACACAACGAGAAGTCACCAACTAAATTTATTAACAGTACAAGAGGCAGAGAGTTGTGGAAAAAGCATGATCGTCTACGTCACTAGGCATGGCACTAGATTGATTGATACGTATATAGGTCTATATATATATATATATATATATATATATATATATATATATATATATATATATATATATATATATATATATATATATATATATATATATATATATATATATATATATATATATATATATATGTTTGTTTGTTTGATATTCCCAGAATTGCAAGCAACTTGTGCTTACTTCATATGTGCAGTGGAATGGTTTCTCGGAGCTTTCGTACACAGGAGACTTCAACGGTTTAGTGAAAAGCCTATTGAGGAAGCCATCTACTCGTAGAGTAGAATATGACGGAAAGAGCTGATAATTTGACAGGTCAACCATTGTTCACCTTTCCTCGCACCCAGTGAACGGTTCCATTACCACCCTTCGTGCCCCCATCTCACAGACATAATTTCTTCTGTATGAGCCATGTTGGACAACGGCGACAGTCGAATTAGACTCATGAATGGTACACCTTAATAGTCTTGACTGAACATTCTCCGGAATTATTTATATTTGAAGTATAGCCTATTATATTAATGGTATATTATATAATTTATATTATGGAAGTTCAACAGAAATATGGAACATAATAGATCACGTAAAGCAGCATTCCTTAAAAAGATATACTGTTTAATATGTCCATGTCCTTAGAGATGGGGAAGATAGTTTTTTAGAGACCCGCCGAAGACTGATATATCACAACGGCGACACAACGCATTTTCATTCTCTGGACTGCATCCACGTTGCTGGAAATCTAGTAGGACCATTGTCCTGCTAGAAGAGAGATCCAGCGGGAATTTGAGAATGAACGCTGAAGAAGAAGTTCTTTAGAGCTACTCCATAACGCCTATGCCCTATTCTAAAGTATGGGTGCAAATCTTGGACAAAAAATAAACAGGATAGTGGAAAATTAGAGACAACAGATATGTGGTTCTATAGAAGAATGCTACGAGTATGTGGACAGCTAGAACAACTAACGAGCAGGAGCTGAAAGAGTCAAATACGATACGGCGATTTTTAAAGACAATCTTTATTTTGTGGACACGTTGTGAGGCAAGAATATCAGGAGAATATAGTTACAACAATCAAGATAAATGAAGTAGGTCTATCTATCTATATGTCTGTCCGTCCGTCTATCTAATATATTGTTATTTCCAGTGGTGTCGTGGGGGGGGGGGGGGGATTGCCTGTCTTTGGTCATTATCAGTCCGTGTCTTTAAGGTTTCTTTCATTGTCTCCACTCACCTAGTTCTTGGTCTTCCTCGTGTCTTGAAGCCCGATCTTATGCGATTGTATGCCTATGCACGAAGGGTTGTTGCGTTGGTTCCATGATTTGCTGTTTTTCGATGACTGCCAACTTTCTTGACCTGAGATAGTCTATTTCTTTCATGATATCTTCATTCTCCGTCGGTCTCTTTTGATCAGTCACACGCACGTACATACACACACACACATAGGGGCCTATGTATCACGCGACATATTCTTTCTAGAATGTTGTCTTCATCGTGGATACTCTGAATGTCTCTCTGTCCCGAGTGAGCAGGCCTGCATTGGCCAGAGACATGTACATACATTCTTTGATGTCGCCTGCCCATCGTCTTCTAGGACTTCCTTTTCTTCTCTCGCCTGCCCTCCAGAATCAGCCTTTCGATATCATCATGTCGCTCTATGTATCCAAAATACTGTAGCTTCCTTCTTATGATGGTATTTAGAAGCCAGCATTCATTTAGTTTAATCTTCTTTTCCTCTATCAATGATATTCGTAGAATCTTTCTGTAACACTTCATTTCAAGGGAATTCTTTTGGATATTGTCTTGTTTAAAGTCCAAGTCTTGCATATTTTTGATACATCGCTTATATTATTTAGCAGCTGTTCTCTGATGTTATAAATTTCTAATGTTTTCCCATAAAATGTTTCTATCTACTCTGTCAAATGCCTTTTCCTGGTCTACAAATACTGTATTTTAGCTGCTGTCTATCGATATGTTCAATGTATGATATAATGCCTACCCCTGGTATTCTGTTTCAGATATCATTGTGTCATATTCCGTCCAGAACGTTGTCTTCCCAATGAACTCTCTGAACCCCTCTCTGTCTTGGGCGATGCGGCTTTTATTTTCTTCTTGGTCTGCCCTTTCTCCTCTCTCAGGTACTCTTTCCTTCCATTATTTGTCTTTTTAAACAGTTGTCTCTTTATATGACCAAACAGGTGTAGCTTTCTTTTTGTTATTGTGTTTAGTAACCAACACTCGAAATCTTCAATGTGTTTATAATATCTGAGTTTCTGATTGTTTTCCTTCCATGATATTTTAAGTATTCTTCTGTAGCATTTCAGCTCGAAGGCGTTGATTTTCTTGCAGCTGTTTTACTTAGGGCCAATGTTTCACAGCCGTATGATATAATTTTGTAACCTGTTTAAACACTTCAGAAGACCTGCACGTTTTAAACAATGACAGTGTGCTGACAAGAGTAGCATCACTTATCAAAATTTGGTTATCTATCGCAACAACCTGTTTAATCCGGTAACTTTGACAGACTTGTTCAATCATTTCATTTCACGTGTTATTAGGTTTCTCTTGTGTGAAGGTGTTAGTGTCCAAGTCTGGCATGGCTAACAGTGTTGTTTAAAAAAATACTTTTATCATTTGATTTCAATCTTGATCATGAGATGTTTAAGTAGTGTTGACAGCAGATACATAACTACATTTGCCTTTTGGCATTATTCTTCTATCTGAGTACTAAAGGATAAAAAAGGGAATACTCTGAGAAAAAAGGTATTCTACATAGATGGAAGGAATATTGTCAAGAAATGTACAAAGGAACAACTCGGTCACCAAATGAGAGCATCAATGAATTAGAACAAGAACCAGAACCCACAATGGAAAAGGTCAGACATTGGATCAGAAATCTTAAAAAAGGAAAATTATCAGGTAACGGCGGGATACACGCCGGTGGAGATTCTACTGTTCAAATATACCATACTTTATGCTGCAAGATATGGATAAATGAAATATGGAAAGAAGAAGAACGGAAAAGTCAGTATACATATCCTTGCCAAAGACAGACGACCTTGAAAATACCATCATAAAAAAGGAAGCTACGGTATTTTCGACACTTAAAGACACATAGTGGGTATTGATAGGCTGATTCTGAAGAGCAGAGTGCTAGGTAAGAGAAGAAGAGGAAGACCAAGAAGATGATGGACCAGTGACATCGAAGAATGTATGAAAATGTCTCTGGCCAATGCAGACCTCCTTGCCCAGGACAAAGAGGTTCTCAGAGTACAACGATGAAGACAATGTTCTGGAAAGAATATGTCACTTGATATATTGTCTGGATGACGGAATGCATTGTGTCATGGTTTACATTTTGGCCTGACTTCAGTATAGCTTCTGGTTCACTGATCCTATATAATATGGAACAAACAGACCCCCATACATCAGCATCATAGGCAACAACAGGCCATCATCTTTCAACTTAGAACTGGCCACTATATGCTAGAGTCACCTGTACCAGATTTGGGTGACCCACACAAATGAATACCCATGTGGAACAGGCATACGAACCCTGAACACATACTCCAAGACTCTCCAAAATAAAGAGAAATGCGAGGCAAGACCTGACCACATGTACCGAACTGAGACAAACATTTTCGGGCAGCCGCTCTGACCTGGAGAAGACTGGGAGTTTCATCCTGGTGACTGGCCTGAAGTTCTAGCATGACCAAAATATTTCTGAATGCAGAAGAAAAAGGTATGGGACAGCTAACTCCACTCCATAATCTTAGTTGCCTTTTACGACATGCATGGAAGGTAAACTGTGTAGCTATTGCTTTCTCCCCTTTCAAGCATGGAACACACAGACAACAATGACATTTAAAATTACACAGAGAAGAAGACAATAATTGTATTATAAATATACCTTTAAGTTTATTTCATGTAACAAAAGAAATGATGCAATAGCTACAAACATCACACTTGCAAGTCTTTTCTCTGATGTATTTAGTGTGAGGACAACAAATTTAGAAAATCTTTTATCACAAATATACAACACATTTATACCTTATGTGTTCTTGAATGTTTCTCTAAAGATCGCACACTATTGCAGCCATGACCACAAACATCACAGTTGTAAAGTTTCTCTTCTGTATGTGTTCTTTTGTGTCTTGTCAGATCACCTGATTGAGAGAATTTTACACCACAAACATCACACTTGAATGGTTTCTCTCCTGTGTGTCTTCTACTATGTGTTTTTAAGTGAGCAGATCTATAGAACTTGGCATCACAGACATCACACACATAAGGTCTCTCTCCGGTATGTATTCTTTTGTGTTCCCTTAAGTCACCAGTTCTAGCAAATGCTACACCACAAACATCACACACATACGGTTTCTCCCCAGTATGTATTCTTTTGTGTACCTTCAGATCACCAGCTCTATTACACACTGCATTACAGACATCACACTTGTAAGGTGTCTCGCCAGTATGTGTTCTTCTGTGTATCTTTAAGTGAGAAGATTGAGTGAATTCAATACCACAAATATCACACTTGTAAGGCCTCTCTCCTGTATGTATTCGTCTGTGTACATTAAGACGACCATACACACAGAATCCTACACCACAAACATCACATTTGTAAGGTTTTTCTCCTGTGTGTGTTATTCTATGTACTGCCAGAGCACCAGAATAAGAAAATCCTATACCACAATCATGACATTTGTAAGGCTTTTCTCCTGTGTGTGTTCTTCTGTGTCTTAGAAGAGCACCAGAACAAAAGAATTCTGCACCACAAACATCACACATGAATGGTTTCTCATTTGTATGTTTTCTGCTATGTATTTTGAGGTGAGTAGATCTATTGAATCTAACACCACAGACATCACACCTGTAAGGCTTCTCTCCAGTATGTATTCTTCTGTGTACCTTCATGTCACTAAATCTAGTAAATGCTGAACCACATAAATCACAAAGGTGATGCTTTTCTCCTGTATGCACTTGTTTGTGTGCTATAGAACTATTATAAGTAGAAAACCTGGCATCACAAACATCACACCTGTAAGGTTTCTCTCCTGTATGTATTCTTTTGTGTACTTTCAGATTACAAGATTTAGCGAACTTGGCATCACAAACATCACACCTGTAAGGTTTCTCTCCTGTATGTGTTCTGGTGTGTACTTTAAGGCCGCTATAACTAGAGAACTTGCTATCACACACATCACACCTGTAAGATTTCTCCCCTGTATGTGTCCTTTTGTGTACTTTAAGGCCACTAGATCTGGAGAACTTGGCATCACAAACATCACACTTGTACGGTTTCTCTCCTCTATGTATTATTTTGTGTACTATCAGGACACTGGATCGAGAGAACTTGGCATCACAAACTTCACACTTGTAAGGTTTTTCTCCTGTGTGTGTTCTTGTGTGTTCTATAAGACTTCTAGATTTAGCAAACTTGGCATTACAAGTATTACACCTGTAAGGTTTCTCTTTTGTCTGTGTTTTTTTGTATATTTTCTTGGAATTATCTGAAGTGAATATAGTACCACACAGACCAATTATATTATATTTTTCACTCATATGTCTTACTCTGTGCACCTTCAAATCAGTAACTGTAATAAATACTTCACCACACACAGCACATTTGAAAGTCACATCTTTTGTATGTATACTGCTGTGTACTACCAAACAACTAAATTGACAGAATCCTACACTACAAACATCACACTTGTAGTAAGGCATCTCTGTCGTATGTATACTTCGGTGTGTATCAAGATCTGAAGTTCTAATCAATGCAGCATCACAAACACCACAGTTGGACAATTTCATGTCTTTCAATGCTTCTTTTCCATCATGCAGTGTCTGTTCTTGACATGATAATCCTAGACCCTGAATCTTGTCAGTTTTATTTATGCCAACTCTTTTGTGATCATTTCCATAATCCAGTATTTCAATTCTTGCGGTCTCAATTATTCTAATGAGTTCTGTTTGTGCTTCTTCAACATCTGTCTTTCCTTCTGTGTATATTATACTATTTCTCATGAGGTCTGTTAAAATTTCCTTACTGTCTGTTATTTCTTTACTATCTGTTACTATTTCCTTATTGTCTGTTAACATTTCCTTACTGTCCGTTACTATTTCCTTATTGTCCGTTACTATTTCCTTATTGTCTGTTAACATTTCTTTACTGTCCGTTACTATTTCCTTATTGTCTGTTAACATTTCTCTACTGTCCGTTACTATTTCCTTATTGTCCGTTACTATTTCCTTATTGTCTGTTATTTCCTTATCGTTTGTTAATATTTCCTTACTGTCTGTTTCATCTTCTCTGTATCTCATAACATCTCTTGTGTGGTCTGTTTCCTTATTATCTGTCTCACTTTCTGTGTACATATTTCTTATGTAATCTGTGAATATTTCCTTATTGTCTGTTAAAATTTCCTTATTGTCTGTTAAAATTTCCTTATTGTCTGTTAAAATTTCCTTATTGTCTGTTAAAATTTTCTTATTGTCTGTTAATAATTCCTTATTGTACATCTCTTCTGGGATATTCTCTAACAAAATATCAGGCTTCACAAACTGTGTATGCTGAATACTGCATGGAATCTCAATTTCTATTTTCTGAGCACTATTCTGGCAGGGAGTAAATAAGCTCTGTGTAACAGCACTGGAATCTGACAAATAGAAACAATATAAATGGAAACAGTTTTAAAACATAGTAAATAGTTAGCATCATAGCATGCAACATGTACAGATCAATTGTCTTGGAGATATGGATGATAAAGTCAACCCTGACAGTGAGTTTTCAGGCACAAAATGGAAATAAAGAATAATAAAACTGTAACCTGCCATATAAGTAATAAAAGGTGTAAGGAAGGTTAAGCATAGTGTTAACTAAAGCATCTCATAGAAGTTCAAAGTGATCAATATTACAATACTGGAGCCAAAGAAATCGAGCCAAAAGGCACAAATACTACGACCAACTGTCTCATGATGTCTTGTTTGCAAAGTTTTGCGTTCGCTCCATTGTAATCAGCACGGAGAATAACTATCACATCTCCAAGAAGGTAGGTTTCAACCTATGCACTGCTCCTAGCCACTGTAGCCAAGATATGGTTCACTGTGCTCATTCCCCGCCACCAATTGACTACTGGTTATGCCAAACTTCTCTATTGCTCCAGGCATGCAACCAAATGTTGAAGTCAAAGGGATTGTCACGTCCTGAGTCACTGTGCCTCTATTATGGGTTTCAGCCATAGGAAAAAAACAGTGCTGTCAGTTTCCTCCTCCCCAGTGCTGCACAGTACATCTCTGGCTCCCTCCCAACCACATATATATGTATGGTGTATACATATATATTCAGGTAAACATGAAACACATTTCAACAACAAAATAAAAGCACAATTGTATAGATGATGTGCCATAAAGCTTCTCTAAGAAGATAACCTCAATATAACGACATGTCATCCACTAAGGTTTTCTGTTGCATGGGTGGTTTGTCTAGTGGGCCATTGGTGAGACCCACAGATGCAACCACATGCATTAATCCTTTGTTTCAGTCACCAGTTGACTAGAGTATTCTGTGCTGCATTTTTGTTCCTGGTATTACCATACATGTCAACTAGGAATGAACTTTAAGGGTAATGAAGTTTTGTTTATTAGTGGTCATGCTGAAAATGGATATGCTGGGTCAAAATAACACAGCTTTTAGGAGTGATGAGGGTCTGAAAATCCAATTTATGTATAAAGACTGGCAGGTTGGGTAATTTGAGTAGGGCAGGGTCAGGTCTGCGGGTTGCCAACTCCTGCTCTATCTATCTATTGTCATTTCCACTTGTGGTAGTAAAACACAAAAAAACAACTTAAAGTTCACACTCAAATCGGTACAATACAAGAATCAGTGGACAAATCACGTGACAAATACCAACTTTTAAATTTCCATATGCTATTGAACTATCTTGGAAACTTAAAAAGGCATAACTTAAAATATCGATCTAGCGATTTGCACGCAATGAACTGGCCATCCACATCCCACTCAGTGTGCAGCGGGCATGTTGAGTGATTAGGGGCTCTCATCTCGCAACGTGTAGAATATTGGATGCGTCGGTATATGCGTCTTTATCGGAACTTCGTTCCGTTTAATTATGTTAGCTATTTGTTCCGTAGAGACCTGTCCACTGATTCTTGTATTGTACTCTCAATTCATTACTAAAAGCCTTCACCTTTAGCATAAACCATGACACATTAGAAGGTTGAACTACATAGTGGCCATCTATATTTAAAGGTGCTGTTACAAATAAGATACTGGTAATGGCCACTATACTATAGCATACTCAATACAGAGACATGGTAGATGGAAATACACAGGGAAAAAAACACCCAGTTTTATTATCTTATCAGTCTGAGATTTTTAATTTTAATGTGAACTTCTTGTGCATTTACTCTCAAACTGCAGTCAATTTACAAGATGCAGTCAGCTGAACAGAATGTGTTTTACTGTGGATTACAGCTTGGCTGTAATGTCCGTATTTCTGAATCAGTCATCTGATTTCAGTAATTCATTTTAATGCAAATTTTGACCTTCCAGTACGTTCTTCTGGATGTGGTCACTAATGACATGATCAAGCCTCCTTAGTCGCCTCTTTCAAAATGGATTGAAGATTACTGTCAATCAATACGTTATTGTACTGAGGCTTATGTATGAGTATATATGTACTTAGTATGTTTACTCCCCTTTTGGGCTTCAACAATACCTGACCGAAAAATTGGTGGGTTATTTATAGGCATAATTTATCATAATATAGGAGGCATAATGCGTCTTAGGCCTACTTAATACTAGGCGAGACCTATATAATATCCATATGACAATAATTTAGATGTAATGTTTCACTTACTGATTTTCGATACAGCTTTTTCAGAACTGTTTGGAAATTGTGGAAGTTCGTTTAATGGAATTAATAAACTGTATGACAGTTCTGGAAACTCAGGAAAGAGATATGGAAATGCATCAGACTTCAGAACAGGATTCTTCCGAGGACGTTCATGTTTAACTCCGTGTTTATCAACGAATGTAATAGATAATGATATATCAGAAGGACGGAAATGTTTGATGCACACAACACTTGACTTTGTTGGTGACCAGTTGTTTCGTGGGATACATTTCTTCCATATTTCTCTCATTTGATTATCACTAGGAAACTTGAACACTGTCACATATTCCTTTGTGGAATTGTAGTTCGATTTGCATCCAGGAACGCAACACTTTCGGGGCATTTTTAAATCAGAACAAAGTAACACCTCTTATTTCAAAACATTGGCCCTCATATATAAACAGAAATTTTGAATGGCTTAAAAAGCCTTCATTAATCTGCAGCAAATGTCTCGACACACCATCATCATAGATGCCAACTAGTTTTTTGTTTTTTTTTAAAGCACCAGTGTCTAAATAAAAATTTGTTTGGAAAAAAAAAATTAACTCTTAGGCCTATCATTATAAATGTTACAAGATATTACATTATAGGCCTATGCCTAATTTATACTATCCTTTGATATTAGAATTAATATTATTCTTGATATGCGAAATCACAAACAAACAATACTTTCTCATTTTCTGCATGCTTTCTGCTATATTTCTTATCATTTTTATCACACGGCGATATTCTCGTACCAAAAAATGCACACACAATTCTGGAAAAACTTTAAAAATTGCTGTCGGTTTTCATAAACAACAAAATTTCACATTGAAATTCAATACCATTAGTTAATTGAAGTTATATATGACAAAGTTCGAATGTGCTGAGCTGGAAAGCGCATACAACACTGCACCTCTGTAAACTAGCACCATAGCTTACTTCACTCTTCAGTGGTACTCACACGCAATTACGTGTTGTTGAATATCAGAGATCAATCGCTAAGAAGAAAAAGTTAATATTAAAAAGATTTATTTCAGATCTGCCAAATCCTAGTCTGACTAGTCTTCTTATGTAGCATTTTCTAACTATACCTCTATGTTAACTATGTATATGTTGTACAGCTATGTTGATATTTGAAACAAACTTGCATAAGTTCTGTGATAATTTTTTTAGCAGAATAGGCCTACTTCTAGGCTTTATGTTTTTGTGTGCTTTACTGTCACTAATGTGTATGTCATATGTTACAGAGTAAACTAAAATTATCGCCAGCGCTTAGGGAACAACTTATATCCAGTTACGGAAAAATCGTAATTGAATCTGTTCACGGAATGGTTGTTTGGTTTTCGTTTTTGGTCGTATTGGTGTCAGTGTCTCTCATTATCTTTCAGTCTCTCCGATATGCACATTTAGTGTCAGTAATTTCTACTCTCATTAACTATTTTAAAACTTTCGAATCATTGACATACTGTGCTCTTAAATAATGGGGATAATTATTGGTAACTATGAAACAGCTATAAAAACTAATTGGTAGTGAAGTGACAACTAAAATGCTCCAACGAAAGTCCATGTTCCAACAGACTACGACAGTAGCATTTACAGACTATCGTTTAACCGTAACAATCTGAAACATAAACCCATTGGCTAATATTTTTTTTTAAAACATATTCTAACATGACTTCTATTTCTTCTTATAGGATAAATTGCTAAACATCCAGTCCAATATTGGTAATGTTTAAAGCGGTTTGTTTTAGGTCATCTTGGGTTTCCCGTAAAATTTTTTTGCAAAAAGATCATGTGGATCAAATTGTCGTTATCTGAACAGCGAAACCCCGCCGAAGACGGATGTGTCGAACCATTGACGTAAATAAAACGGCGACACAACGATTTTCGATTCTCTGGATTGCATCCTGTTGGAAACCTAGAATGGATCATGGTCCTGCTGCAAGAGAGATTTTGAGAATGATCGCTGAAGAAGAAGAACAGTGAAACTGGGACAACTCTGTAGTATGTACTTTGGTATCGGTTGCTGCTCTGCAGATTCAGGCCGCAGAGTCCCTGATACAGATTTGGTTTAAGTGTGCTTTTAGACGGCAGTGTACCATTCTCAGTCGAAATATCGTGACTTGTTCATTTCTGTTACATTTGTCAATGCTGACTTGCTTAGATATAGTTTCAGTTTATTTCTCTCCACCGAAGTCGCAAATAGTGCCATTTAATAATTAAAAAAAATAATCAGAGACTTTAGTTCCATGAAACTTTGATGTACTCGGGTGTAAACGAGATTGCGTCCTGTTGTTTTTTTGGATTTAAAAAAAACCACTTTTCTGCTTTTACGTTATCGGTGATGCCGCAGTGAGTTCATACACTACTAATTTAGCTATACAAGCTAATTCGAAGATATACTATGTGATGTTGTGAATAAAGTTGTCTTGTTTGGTATTTTGGATGACTTGTAAGACATATTGTGAATCACTGAAGATTGCTATTTTTGTGCGTATGGACTTTCGATTATTGAGTATCTGAACAGTGTGCAGGTGTTCAGGAGCCATTGCTTTCAATAGTGAAACGACGAAAACTGGCATGGTTTGGACATGTATGCAGGCACGATTCTTTGTCAAAAACAATACTGCAGGGAACTGTCGAGGGTGGAAGAAGCAGAGGAGGTAAAATAATGGCATGGACAGACAACATCAAGGAATGGACAGGGCAAGGTATTTCCACACTCATCCGCATCGTTGAGGATAGAATTCGCTGGAGGACTCTGTGTGCTGAGGTATCCCTACGACCCTGACGGGTTACGGGTTTATTGATTGATTGATGATCTGAGCAGCTGTGAGTGTGGCAGTTGTCTCTGCCACAAAATGATAAATTGACTTTCCCGTGATTTTCATTGACTGTCGCCTCAAAATTACACACGAAGTTACCCAAGAAACTTACAGGAAAAGTCGAATTAACCATTTTAGAAGGTTGTTTTCCAATTAGAAAATATATTTTCCAGTGTCTATAGTCTATGTTTAACTGTATTATAAAGTAAGGTTATGATAATTATTGATTCACATCCAAATGTAGCTACAAAGTTTCTGGTAAAGCATTAAGCACGATAGCAACTTGTTTTCTCTAGTTATTCACAGTTTGACATTTTTTTATTCTTAAAAAAATGTGACTAGGTAAAAGCACTAAAAAGCATACACAAAGTGAAGAAAACCACTAAAAAGCATTATATATTTTTAGAAAAGCATTAAATTACTGACCCGCACTATTACACAAAATTTGGCACTAGATGACTTGAAAGAACACCCGATCTGATGCGAACAGCACCAAAATGGAAACACTGGACTAGACAAACATACATAAAATGTATGTTACCACTAAATGTTTGGGGAAAAAACCCAATTACACGTTCCAAAGAAAGGAACAAACGTATAGGGAAGCCTAGATCTCTTATACACGGCCCTTTCGAAAGTTCACTAAACAATATTTGCTGTTCGATACTATTTTTCTTAAATCCTCTAAAATGACCCAATCATCTCATCTGCTTAGTCTTCCAATGATTGATAGTAATTTTGCCAGCTGCAGTATCTCGGTGTTTGTGATTTTATCGTGCAACATGATGTTCATTATTTTTATGAAGACAGGGCGAAAGTGAAATACCGCTATATTTAATATTTTCTAATGTTTAGAGTATGATGTCCATGTTTCTAGACGACATAATAAAGTGTTGAGTTCAAGAACAAGATAGATTGGAATTTTGGTCTGCAATGTTAATTTTGTGATTGTCCACGGGGTGCAAAGGGTACAGCATTGCTCTAATGCGGAATCAGTGTTCGCAGATAATCAAGATCCTAAAAGTACCTCCTCGTGGTGTACTTTAGAAACATAAATACAGTAGATCGTGTTGTGTTCCTGGTCAAAACTTTTAGGGGGGTGCAAAAGGAACGCATTGCTCTAGGCAGACCCAGGGTTAGCAGATAACCAAGATCCCAAATGTACCTCCTCGCGGTGCACCCTGGTAACAGATAACAGCAGCTCGAGCTGATTCTGGCCAAATCATTTGGGGATCGTGTCCGAGAATGTGGAGGAAGCAGATGGAAAGAGATTTGACTGCAAAAGAGACAGACAATATCTCCGACACCATTTGCATCACCACATATAGCAATACTGTCGACATACAGTGACGCCTGTTAGTCCAGTCAGAACATTGGAGGGGCGGCCAATGTAAAAGGCACGTAAAGGTGGGTGCATGGAGAGAAACAAATATATGTCATAATGAGTACAATGACACAATCAAAGGGCAGAACAGCGCCAGAGGGCAGCGCGAACTGCAAATGAAAAGTAAAATGTTCCTAGGAAAGGGGAACTATAGCTCTGTTAGCTCGAGACGAGCTTCTAGTTACCAGTGATCCTTATAGGCAGATACCCAGACCCAATCGTGGGCGTTCGGAAAAGCAAGAAGATCTAAAACAACTCTAATGTCGAGCCTTCCTATACCGGAAATATGCTCGCAAAGAGCAAGGGTTCCGAACCCGATGGGCTTAGGCAAGAAGGGGACAACGATGCAGTCCTGGCCCAACTCTACTGTCAAGATTTCCTGTACCAGAAATACACTTGCAGAGAGAAAGGGTTCAGTACCTGATGGGCTCAGGCATAAAAGGGTCAACGATTTTAGACCTGGCCCAACTCTACTGTCAAACTTTCCTATACCGAAATACACTTGCAGAGAGAAAGGGTTCAGTACCTGATGGGCTCAGGCGCTATTGGGACACGGTCGCTGAGCTCGAGAACGCCTTGCTCTCAAACGCGTGGTGTAAGACTCGAACTTGGGCGAGGGGTTCACGATGTCGGTGAATGACACCTCGACTAAGAGGGCGAAAGAGCCAGGGTCCAACTCTTCTGTTGAGTTCTTCCTCTTAAGGAACCAGGCTTACAGATGAGAAACGGTTCAGTACCCAATGGGCACAGGCACAGTACGTCCAATTACACGAGGCAAGTTCATAGACAGTGGAACACCTCGTGCGAGACAGACGTGAGCAAAAATCGTCTGGGCGAAGAGTCACCACACACATGCGTGCCTGGCGACAGATAAGGAGGCTGTCGCAGGCTAGGGTAGCCCACCCGAATTTTCAAGGCATGCCGAAACCTTGGCAAGCATGAACTTCTATTTAGTTGACTATGCAAAGAGTAAGTCCACTGTCTTCTGTCAGGGCATGTCGTGGGAACTACAAGTCCTACCTCCTGGCAGGACTATAATCCTGGGATACTGGCTCGCTGGAACGCCTCTCTTCGGGGACTAAACATACATCCATAAACCTCCTTTATACAACGATGTCTTAGGGACAACCTTAGATGAGTCCGCGTGGCACTTCAGTTAACAATTAAAAAGAGCAAGTGCTTTTGCCTGAAAACTCCCCCCCCCCCCCAGTCAATTCTCTTTCCATCTGCAACCTCCACATCCATGGACACGATCCCCAAAAGTTTTAGCCAGAATCAACACGAGCAGCTGTATTTATGTTTGCAGAGTGCACCACGAGGAGATACTTATGAGATCTTGGTTATGTGCTAACCCCGTGTCCGCCGAGAGAAATGTGGTACCCTTTGCAGCCCGCTAAGAGTTTAAGTAGGAGACTTAGTCACATAACAGTGAACACCGATAAAACAAAGTTGCTATAGAAGAAATAACCCAACACTTTTCCTTACGGTTGTTGCTTTATATTATTTTGTCTTCATTGTGCATGTCTAACATTTAAATCTCATAAAATAAACCAAACCAACTATTTCTTACAAACTTCATTGTGCATGTCTAACATTCAAACATTGTACAATCAACCGAACGTACTATTTCTTATAAACTTCACCGATCCAAGGAGTTTACTATCCGACAACTCTTGGATGCCGTAGTGACACGATTACCTTACCATTACTTGTATATACCGAGACCACCGGCAGTAAAGACATGTGTACGGATGGTAAACATGACCTGAATGTCTGATTTGTGATTATTACGTGCATTTTGTTGGTCGGCCTTAGCTTTTCTTTGGCATGCGACCCCAAGTATATAAATAGTGACCACGGAAAAACACGACAATAATAAAAAAAACGTCCCGAATAAAGTCTTGAAGTCTAGGTCACAGGTCTATACTGGATCCCGTTCACGTTGACATAACTAACATGAACTCTCGTCTGCTGTGCAAGTGACATGCACATGGGTTGCCTCAGATAACCGGCAAAACATTTTGTCCTTAAAAAAATGTTTAATCAACATCTAGTTTCTTGAATGTTCCAACCAGTGAATCTGTGGCTACACTTCCTACATTGCCAGACTCCGCGCGTCGAACTGTCATGTCTACGAATCCAAATTTGAAATCCTCCTCGAACTGCCGGTCACATTTAAGAATTTTATCACTCCAAGTCTGGGGACAGAATAGATCAGAGAACTTAATAGTGATAATAAATGGTGTATGTGTTTGTTAATCAGTATAGTGTTTGTGTGATAATAAATGGCGTATGTGTTTGTATGTGTATGCCTATATCTAAAGTTTTTTCTTCTATAAATTTGACTGTGTTCGTACAGATATACGTAAACAATTTCCATTGTTTCTCTGGCCAGTGTCAAGTGGCAGTGTCTAATGAGAAGTCATCATCAGGTAGCATATCTTGAGCAGGATGTAGCAGTCATCACAGCCTTTCGAAACTTCTGTCGATCTTGAGCCAGTCTTTCTGCTTCTATTACTCTCATGTTCAGGTGGTCTATGATGTCTTTCGTCCATCTTCTTCTTGGTCTGTCTCTTGTTCGTCAAACCGACATCATCCCCTAAAGAAAACATTATACACAACATCAGACATGAGCTCAGACATATCAAAAAACCATCAGCTATTTCCTTCAATGGATACCATCACACTGTGGAATTATGAGAAGTGAGGAAACGGATGCCCTGTCAAGAACAGGAATTGAAATGGAACAACACAGACACCCACTGTCCTACAGAGAAGCAAAAAAAATAAATTATCAAGAGCACATATACATCAAAGTGGAAGAAACAAATGGAAGTGGAAGACAAACATGATGCAATACATCAACAGATCACAATATTTCGCCTTAGAACAGATCACTGCAGACTGTTGGATCACCTTCGTCCATTGAGGATCTCATACACAGACGAATGTCCATGTGGATCCGGAACCCAGACTCCGGAACACATACTTCAGGATTGCCCAACATACAAAGAGCAGAGACAGTGGACCAGACCAGAGGATACATATTTGAGGTCATAGCTATGGGGCAGCCGTCATGGAAAAGACAGTGGACTTCGCCCTGACGACACGCCTGACTATATAATGATCCCAGATACTGAACGCAGAAAGAGAAGACATAGCCAAAAGGGTGGGTAACACACACACACACACAAACACACACATACTCACACGTTTTTTAACTTTTCCCTCAAAAACATAATCATACAAACATCATACGAAGATGAAGGAATTACGCACGAAGATTGACGACTCACCTTTTTTTCCAGGAAAATACTTCCATCCCTACTGAAAACGCAACTATGACTCTAATGTCTCTTTTGGCATATAACATATGTTGCCTGTCTGAAGTCTTTCGTCCTGATGAAGACCTACTGGTCGAAACAGTTTCTCTGATTCGTGCTAACATGTCGTGCTAATAATGTTTGGTATCACCTTTACTTATTTACATTGATCGCCAATTCCAGTTCTCTGTTGGTCGAAGAACATTCTTCTAGTCCTATGTTGACATTCATCCAGTTCTCTGTTGGTTTTAAGAACATTCTTCTAGTCTTATGTTGATATTCATCCAGTTCTCTGTTGGTTTGAAGAACATTCTTCTAGTTTTATGTTGACGTTTATTTTCTAATTACGCCACGTTTGATATTCAGCGTCTCTATTTCTGACGAGGAAAAATAATTTTCTTGTGCGATCGTTCTCAAACTCCTGCGGTTTAGCAGAATGAAGTCCAAAGAACAGAATGCATGTTATCAGGATTTACAACTCAGCTGCGATATCTGCGCTTTCGACAAGACATCCAACGCATATCCTGTAATTTACTTTGATCCTCTATGGAATGTGACGGCCAACTTCAACTGAACCTTCAAAAGTTGACTCCTACAACAAGCCTGGAAGGTAACAGTATCACTATTCTTTGCTCCCCTTTTGGGCCACGGTAACACCCAGGCATAAAGAGAATCAGTATGTGTTTTGTGTGTGTGAATCTGTATAGTGATGTTAGGTGGGTACCCTGTTGTATCCGTGTGTTAATATTCGTGTGTGTACAAGAAGACATCTATGCCATTGGTATACACTGAAAGTGAACAGGAGGTGTAGACCCAAGCATTATTTAATAATGATTATTAGACTAAGTACAAGGGGAACAAAGAATTGTCACGGAGGTTTCGAAGGACAATCCAACTGAGGGTCAAGTAACACAGAAAACATGTGTCAGACTGCATAGTGTAGAAATTACAGCCCAACTGTAAACCATGACCCAGCTCATTTCGTTCTCTGGACTACATCATGCAATCTGCAGGAGCTTGAGAACGAACGCAAAAGAAAAGTAGATCTTTTTGCGTGATCTTCAATATTATTTAAAATCAAATAATTGACATACAGATGATTTAAATGTCAGTCCCCGTAGCGCAGTGGATAGCGCGCTGGACTTCTAATCCAGAGGTCGCGGGTTCGAATCCCGCCGGGGATGCAAATGTGGGGAATTTTTTTTTTTAAAAGAGACGTATTATCGATAATAGACAAGAAATCGGCAGACCCTCATTTGAGCAAGCATGGCGAGAAGTTAATAAGTCATGAAGTTTTGCGAATCACACAAAAGAAACCGTACGTCAGCATTATCATGTGCCGTCTCCGCAACAAAGGTTGGCTGCAACAGCGTTCCAACATCCCGTCTCTTGTTTTGGTGGTGCAGTCCGCTAGCTGTAGTTGTGCACTTTGGCAAACATGTCCATCTTGTGATGCTTCCCTACCTTTTGCCTTGATTTTTAGCATCATCATTCTGTCCTTATATGTCTGTAAGACAACACTCCTAACACAAGAGTGTCTGTCAGTCAACACTCCTAATTTCTAATATAATATTGCCTTTCAGAAAACACTACTGACTCATATTACAACAGTGCCTTTCAGACAACACTCCTAACCTCTTATACAACAGTGCCCGTCAGACAACACTCCTAACTCTTAATACAACAGTGTCTGTCAGACAACACTCCTAATTCCTAATACAACAGTGCCTGTCAGACAACACTCCTAGCCCCGTAGACAACAGTGACTGTCAGACAACACTCCTAAATCCTTAGACAACAGTGACTGTCAGACAACACTCCTAACCCGTAGATAACAGTGACTGTCAGACAACACTCCCAACCCCTTAGACAAGAGTGCCTGTCAGACAACACACCGTATACGATTTCAGATCTGTTCTTGGTTCCTCAACTGAGTAGGACCAGTGCTTTTGTCAGACAGTATGGGCTATCAAGAGCTACATACACACAGCTAAAGGAATTACTTCATCATCGTCACCATCATCATTATCACTTATCTTGACTGATCCGACATTTTACGAGCTGTCAATACAAAGCAGTGATAAGTGGTATCAGTCAAAGATATCAATGATAAGTGGTATCAGTTAAGATAAGTGATGTTTGGGATCTGCTTTCATGGCTATTAATAGCAAAGGCCTTGATTTAGCTTACCGTGTTGGTAACATCTGCTGCGCTTCCCCCGTATGCCATAGGCAGGAGACTGGCATCTATACTTTTATGCAAGCCTGAGTAATTGTCGCCATGAAAAAATATCTGATTTAATAAAAGAACTCAGTTACTTAAAAATAACAAGATAAAAATGTCTATTTCATGTATTGTTGGTGCCGAAAATGAAGCAACAAAATTACAATGATGTGACATACCATGCATGTTGTAAGATGCGAATGAGGATGTTCTGTTTTAGTGGTGGAGGGTGTCTGTCCAACACATGAATGGTTAAGTGACACAGACGCCATGCTGAATGTGTTGACTAGAAAGTAGGTACTTGGACACAATTTTCTAAATTTTCTAAATAAAAAATACTACAGATAGATAGACCCTGAAAATTTCAACGAAACTTCAATCAAGTCTCTATGTCCATCCTGAAAATTTCAATTCAACAAAGCCTCAACCGAGTCGGCATGTCTATCCTGAAAATTTTATTCAACGAAGCCTCAACCAAGTTTGTTTGTCCATCCTGAAAATGTTTACTGGATACCCAAGTAGCCCAAGTACTTACTAACTGGATGTTAAAATACATACGTACTGGATGTCCAAGTACTTACTGACTGCATGTCCAAGTACTTACTGACTGCATGTCCAAGTACTTACTGACTGCATGTCCAAGTACTTACTGACTGCATGTCCAAGTACTTACTGACTGCATGTCCAAGTACTTACTGACTGCATGTCCAACTACTTACTGACTGCATGTCCAAGTACTTACTGACTGCATGTCCAAGTACTTACTGACTGCATGTCCAACTACTTACTGGCGGTTTCCAAGCGCTTACTGACTGGATGTCCACGTACTTACTGACAGGATGTCCACGTACTTACTTACTGGATGTCCAAGTACTTACTGACTGGATGTCCACGTACTTACTGACTGGATGTCCAAGTACTTACTGACTGCATGTCCAAGTACTTACTGACTGCATGTCCAACTACTTACTGGCGATTTCCAAGCGCTTACTGACTGGATGTCCACGTACTTACTGA
Organism: Meghimatium bilineatum; assembly: GCA_034231615.1. Classification (NCBI taxonomy): domain Eukaryota; kingdom Metazoa; phylum Mollusca; class Gastropoda; order Stylommatophora; family Philomycidae; genus Meghimatium; species Meghimatium bilineatum. The sequence continues at coordinate 79,744,662 of CM067319.1, forward strand.
CTGGATGTCCACGTACTTACTGACTGGATGTCCAAGTACTTACTGACTGGATGTCCAAGTACTTACTGACTGGATGTCCAAGTACTTACTGACTGGATGTCCAAGTATTTACTGACTGGATGTCCAAGTACTTACTGACTGGATGTCCAAGCACTTACTGACTGGATGTCCAAGTACTTACTTACTGGATGTCCAAGTATTTACTGACTGGATGTCCAAGCACTTACTGACTGGATGTCCAAGTACTTACTGACTGGATGTCCAAGTACTTACTGAGACAGACATCGATTTCGCAGTTGCACTGCAAGCCAGGACAGAGCTTATATTTTTATACAGACCAGGTCTTGCTAATTTGCAGGAACTTGAGAACGAATGTATAAAAAGTAGCAGACATACTTACTCTGTCCAGAAGTTTCTGTTTGAGAAATGGTCTGAAAATGGCGAAGATGTTGCTGAAACTTGCTGGCTCGTTGACGATATGTACAGACTTCAGTCGGGCCGGAAATACATCCTGTGTAGAACAAATAGACACAAATCAATTGCCAAAATACCTTTACTAGAAACTAGCATGACACACGGAACATTCTCACAAATGACACATTCTTCGCTCCATCAGACATTTAAGGGTTTGCAAATATCTCTTACACAATACAGACTCGCTATTAGTAGTTTGGAGTTATAGTTGGAAGAGGAATGGATTATGGGAATAGGGGGGGGGGGTTAAAAATGTCTCATGTTTGTGTCATGTGACATATTCTTTCCAGAACGTAGTCTTCCTTATGAATCTCCAGAAATCCCCGCAGTCTTTGACAAGTTGTCCCTCTTCCTCTAGCGAAATATGCATTCATTCCTGAATATATCTTGTCCAACGACGTCTTGGTGGGTCCCTGCCTCTACTGCCTTCTATCGTCTCCTCCAACAACACTCGTTCCATGCCATCGTGTCTGTCTCTTTACATGACTGAAAAAAAACCTAACTTTCTTTTTAGTAAGGTATTTAAAAGTCAACCTTCTTGAATGCTGATTTTTCTTAGCACGTCTTGGTTGGTCTTTCTTGCAGTTCATGTTACTTTCATGACTCTTCTATAGCAGTTCATTTCGAAAGAAATGTTTGTGAGGCAAGCATTTTTCAACTACAGACGTTGGTACAATCAAGTGCCACGACGAGAGGTGTAATCGATCATGCTTCTCCACAATTCGCTGTCTCTTGTGTTGTTAAAAACGTTCAGTTGGTGACTTGTTTTTGTGCCAGTGACAACCCATCCAGAAATTTCTCTCTTAAGCTTATCTTGGGCACTTTTGCTTACTGTCCATGCTTCGCTTTCATAATGAAAGATTGGCCCCATATAACATCATAGTACTCGAATACGTGTATGCATTGATATTGTTCCATTGCGTATAATGTTTCTTATTTTTAGAAATTTTGATTTGGCTTGTGCTATCATGTTGATCTCATTGGAGCACCTGCCATGTGATGTTAAAATAGCGTCAAAATACTTGACTTTATCCGCTTAATTTAAACTTGCATCTTTGATAGTAATACTGCATTTTGGCGGTGTGTATTTCTTTGAAATAACCATTACTTCTTATCTCTTCTTGTTTAGAGAGATGCCTTTGTTTTCACTTTCTTATACTACCGTGTCTCTAACAGGGCCTGAAGGTCTTGTTCGTTCCCTTCATTCAGAAGGTAACTACTACCTGCGCGCTGATTCACTCCTACCTTTCGGCGCTGATTCACTCCTACCTTTCGGCGCTGATTAACTACTACCTGTTGCACTGATTGATTCCTACATTCTAGCGTTTAGCCCATATTTTCAGTGATTCCCAACTTTTCTTTTAACAAGTGACATCTTGCAAGACGACATACTCTTCTGTCTTCTTAAAGACTTAACAATAAAGATTCGTCAGTTTTACTGAGTTGTTATATGAGAATTATTAATCTTAGAACTTGTCTAAATTAGTATCTTTCTGTAGCCCCTCTACAGAGACCCCGTGGTCTACCAATTTCCCCAAACAATGTTATGGTCTCCTTGAAAAATATTTCATACATAGGGGCGACATGGTCCACACTGAGAACCAATGTTTTAACATACACGTCATTACAGAATCTTCTGACCAACCTGATAGAATTTATATTATTTTCTGACCTGCCTGATAGAATTTATATTATTTTCTTGTTTGTTTGTTGAGTACTGGATTCGACTAGGCCATCTCGGGATGCCTAGTCACGTCACTTTCAACCTAGTCATAAGAAGGACTTTTTGGTTATATCGCGACGCTGGGTGCGGACAGGGAACTGACGAAAAGTTCTTGAGCATTGGCTAAAATGACGAAAAGGCTGTCGAAAGTTTGCTGAAGCTTGCTTTTAATCCCGGGACGTACTGCGGATAAGAAGAGTCGTTTCTCTCTTGGAAGTTTCCAAGTCCACAGCAGGTTCCCACCTCAGCTGGAGATCGTCCGATCCTTGATAACTTAGCCAGATTGCTCTGTTGCCCGGGGTACTCCACGAGGAGGAGTATCAAGGTCTGAACCAGTATGATTCCTGGTCCTGGCGAGCGAAGCGAGCACAGGTGCTCGCTTCTTCGTCTCTGCACCCCTATATTATTTTATGATCTGCCTGATAGAATTTATATTATTTTCTGATCTGCCTGATAGAATTTATATTATTTTCTGATCTGCCTGATATAATTTATATTATTTTCTGATCTGCCTGATAGAATTTATATTATTTTCTGATCTGCCTGATATAATTTATATTATTTTCTGATCTGCCTGATATAATTTATGCTATCTTCTAACCTGCCTGATATAATGTATACCATTTTCTGATCTGCCTGATATAATTTATACTATCTTCTAACATACATGAAATGTGATAAGTAATAACTACATTAAAACTGTATTCCAATTTTTTCTAATCACTGTCGACACATACAATAGTACACAACACGGACATTGTACACAATATATTTTGCCACTTAGATATTTGTGTGTTATTATTAATGTTCATTAACTAACAAATCCTCATTATAGGTTTCCAAACTTAACCTATTTGATATAATTTATACATTCCTCTAACGTATCTGGATATAATTTATACAATCTTCTAACGTATCTGATATAATGTCTATAATATTCTAACATACCTGCTATAATTTGCATAGTATTTTAACAAATCTTGCCAGAGTATGCACACTATTCAAAAATACCTGCTAGAGCTTGCCCAATCTTGTTAACCTACCTGATACACCTTACACAATCCTTTGACATACATGATAGAGTTTATACAACATTCTAAGCTACATACCAGACTATACACAATTTTGTAATATACATGTTGGAGTTTACATAATATTATGACATACCTGCCAGAGTTTACACAATCTTCTAGCAAACGACGGTGGAGTCCTGGCGAAGTGAGACAGCGTAAAACCAGAATAATCCACCAACAGAGTTATTCCGTAAACTTGATTCTCTTCTTCCTGGTCGTAAGGGAAGAAGATGATGTTCAAAACAGGAAATAAATAGCGTGGATAACAAGAAAATAACAGGATGCCAGAATGAAACAGAAGATAAGTTACAGGAAGAGGACAACGCGAGTAAAAGTAGATAATGCGCATAAAGAAAGTAGTACAAGTAGATAATGTGAATGAAGAAAGTAGTACAAGTAGATAATGTGAATAAAGAAAGTAGTTCTTTTTACTTCATCTTTTCGCTTTATCTTTTCGCTTTACACCCTTTATGCCCTGCAGAGTCAGGGGTAAAATAGTTCTCTGAAGATGACCTTTTTGTGTGCCTCATATATATTTGTTTCCGTTGATTATTTTATTTCTGTAATCCATCTTTTGCATGTTCCGTTCCTGGCTTTGTATCCATCGTGTCTGTATAGTAATGCTTTGTGACGGGAACTATCTAATAGCAGTCTGGAAACGTGTGAAAAACAATCTCATCTCATGTAATCCAGGATTGGCATTGTGCTTGTTAGTCGTCTGATGTTTTTATTTCTGATTCTGCCTGTTGTTGTTACTCCAAGAAAGTAGTACAAGAAGATAATGTGAATAAAGCAAATAGTAAAGCGAAAATCAAGAGAAACACTAGGAACACTATCGCGGCCGGGCGGGCGGGCGGGCCGCAGGGCAGGGCAGCAGGCAGCAGGCAGGGCGGCAGGCAGGCAGGGCGGCAGGCAGGCAGACAGACAGACAGACAGACAGACAGACAGACAGACAGACAGACAGACAGACAGACAGACAGACAGACACAGAAAGACACAGAAAGACACAGACAGACAGACAGACAGACAGACAGACAGACACAGACAGACACAGACAGACACAGACAGACAGACAGACAGACAGACAGACAGACAGACACAGACACAGACACAGACACACAGGCAGGCAGGCAGGCAGGCAGGCAGGCAGGCAGGCAGGCAGGCAGGCAGGCAGGCAGGCAGGCAGGCAGGCAGGCAGGCAGGCAGGCAGGCAGGCAGGCAGGCAGGCAGGCAGGCAGGCAGGCAGGCAGGCAGGCAGGCAGGCAGGCAGGCAGGCAGGCAGGCAGGCAGGCAGGCAGGCAGGCAGACAGACAGACAGACAGACAGACAGACAGACAGACAGACAGACAGACAGACAGACAGACAGACAGACAGACAGACAGACAGACAGACAGACAGACAGACAGACAGACAGACAGACAGACAGACAGATAGATAGATAGATAGATAGATAGATAGATAGATAGATACGGCCTATAAATTCATGTATGTTTGTATTCTCTTTTGAAGTTTCTACTTCCTTCTATAAGCCTCCTACTCATAGTGGGTATATGCATATATGCATGCACCGAGTTCGCATATGAGTGGTCCTGGGTTCATTCCCCAGATGAGGCGGAAATGTTTTTCAGATCGCAACGGCTCCCGGGTCGACCCAGCCTTAAATGGGTAACGGATTAATCCGGGAAGTAAAGACTGCGAGGGAGAGGAGATGGCTATCATCCTCATTTGCTGAGCCACTGAAATGTGAGATCGCTAACATCTCACACCCCTACGGCATTAAAAAATGTTATTGGTTACTTTACTTTTTTATATATATATATATGTCACATTTCTCTATCCATGATATCAACATTTACATGGTTAAATACCCTCACATTCTGCTGGTAAACACCATACACACGTACACGCACTCCCCCTTTCTCACTCCACCCATACCTCCATGAGTTTAGCTATAGTGATACAATCAGCTTTAATCAGATCCAGATCTGAGAACCGTGAGTAATCCCAAGCCCCTGTTGAAACAAACAAAAATATATACCATATACTTACTGATAGCCATAACACATTTCTACATGTATACCAAATACTTACTGATAGTCATAACACATTTGTAATAGTGCTCACACGCGGACACAGTATGATGATGATTGATTAATTCATTTAACAGAGAGAACATGAATCATGATAATGATGAATTAATCCATTTAGCTGTGAGAACCTGAATCTTGACATATGATGATGATGAAGTAATCCCTGCTTTCTGTACGGAGGTCTTTGCTGGGGTCCGGTCAGTTTCCACGCTCTCCTAATCAAACCACCCATTGTGAATTAAAGAGCAAACGCAGGAAAAGAAGAAAAAGAAGAATCCTGTGACATATCTTCAAATCTTATATATATATATATATATATATAATGTGATGTATTCTTTCCAGAAGGTAGTCTTATTTATGAATCTCCTGAAATCCCCACGGTCTCTGACAAGTTATCCCGCTTCCTCTAGCGACATGTGCATGCATTTCTGAATGCTCTTGTCCAACAACGCAAACGAACATTTCAACACGTTCATACGGAAATTCTTGGCACAATAATCCTGTAGTTTGCTAGTGCTTTCAGGAGGAACAATCGATTGTGTATTATATAATTATATAATATAATCATATGAGAACACATACGTTCCCTTCGCCATCTTGGACCGGAAGTAAAAAGCGGGACGTAAGTAGACACAGAATTGATTTCAAGTAGCAGGCACATGAAGACAGAAGCACAATACTACAGACCTGGTTTCTCCAGTATGACCGTGGCTCCCTGCTTGTCTCTAATGCCTAAGGGGGTCGTATAACCAACATCAAACACGTGCTTGACACTAAAAGGTCTCAGATCTGAAAAAATGTATGTATACTCACAATGAGAAGAAAGTGGTTAAATCAACTGTGTGCATGTATGTGTGATGGAGTGTGTGTGTGTCTATATATATATATATATATATATATATATATATATATATATATATATATATATATATATATATATATATATATATATATATATATATATCTTTATCTATGCGTAAGTGATTGCACGTGTATGTGTCCCTGCGTAATTGTGTGAGTGTGAGATCGCGCGCAAGGGATATAAATCACAGAATGAATAAAGTAACAACAACCTAAACACAGTTCCCACACATACAGTTTCAGTAAAGTTAATATACAAAAAAATACCAAATACCCACACAAAAATTACCCACACAAATAGCCCAGATGCAGTTTCCACACAGATAGCTCCAATACAAACAGTTCCCACATAAATAGTTCATCGATTCGTGTGGGCATGAAAGAGGACATGGTCAAAACAACATATTTGGCAATAAGAGATTCAAGAGAATCTCGTGAAACTTACTGAACACAAAACTCGCTGACCATGTTATTGAATGCCTATTCAAGATTGACGGTCCGCGTATAAATTCAGTGCGCACATATGGCTCATCTCACTGCAGAACAACGATACATCATCATTGGTCGCTTACAGACTAGACAATCACAAAGTATAGTAGCCAGACAGTTTAATGTGGTTAGAAGCAACATTAGTGACTTTTGGAGGCGATTTCAACAAACTGGCTCAGTGGCAAACCGGCTGCGCAGTGGAAGATTCAGAGTCACAACTCCTGACGAAGATCGCCTCATACCTATGGAATCGATTTGAATCTGCGTCCTCCACAGTCCGGTTAATGCCAGCAGCTCGTCGAATTTCAGATCAAACGGTCAAGAATCGGCTGCACGACGCTGGTAAAAAGTAAAGTAAAGTAATCCATAGCATTTATTAATGCCCTAGGGGTGTGAGATGTTGGCGATCTCACATTTCACAGGCTCTGCAAATGAGGGCGGTAGCCATCTCCTCTCCCTCGCAGTCTTTACTTCCCGGATTAATCCGGTACCCATTTAAGGCTGGGTCGACCTGGGAGCCGTTGCGATCTGAAAACATTTCTGCCTCAGCTGGGGAATGAACCCAGGACCACTCATATGCTAAGCCAGTGCGCTAACGCGGCTCCAATGATGATGAAGTGATTACGACGCTGGTATTTGGGATAGAAGACTACAAATGTCCTGTTCTTACGGACCGGCTTCGCCGGAACCAACTACAGTATGCGAACCGGCATCGACAATTGACCGTTGACTAGAGACGGGTTTGGTTTAGTTTAAGTCTGAAAGTTTCTTTATACCAAGGTTGAAACATTAATTCCGTAAAATAATATTGCGGTATACGTTTGAAATAATGTTGCGTAGTTTGTTTGTTTGTTAGTTGTTTTTTTTTCATTTAAAAAAAAAATCATATAGTATTCTTTGTTTCGCCAAACAAAGAAAAGCAAGGATTAGTCAGCGGTCAGCCAACTGGTTTGAACAATCTGTAGGATACAAATATACCTGAAGTAATTGCTTGCTGTTGGTAGAGAAACGTTTAAACATCCCTAACTTAAGATGATGATGATGATGAAGTAACTAAGCGCTTTGAATTGTTCAACCTTCGGCTTGAATTACGCGTTCTTCCGAACTTTCCGGAGAGGGTCACTTTCTCCCGTTACCTCTAGCTCCTCCCTTTTCTATCATTCTCTGAATGTGTACATTGTCTTATTCGACCTGTTTTTTCGTCTTTTCGTAGGGTATCCATGACTGCTCTAATTAATTCAGCCCTGTCTGTTATTCTTACCTCAGTGCCATTCACCAAGGCTTTACCAGCCAACACATCAACTCTTTCGTTTCTCCTGACTCCAGCATGACATGGACAGTAGATCCACGTAATATTCTGTGTGTTGTTAAGAAGATTGACCCACTCAGTTCTGATCATACACATTTCAATCTTTTACAGCACACTTTGTGCGTCCGATAGAATTACTCTGTTGGCGATTGCGTCGCCAGCCAAGTGAGAGTTGCTGTCACCGCCTCCATTCCATTCTCATACTATAAAAAAAAAAAAATAGCTGTTGTAGTGGGGTACGCAGCTGACTTCTCAGCTAATTTTTGCCATTTTGGTAGGCCACGAAACCCCAGCCACACCTGTTTGTTTATTGTGTTACTGAGCCGTCTGTATAAATTATTGTATCATGTGGTTTCGAGTGTTTCAGTATGAGTTCTTGGATCAGTCCTTTTGTTCTGTTGGAAGCCCATTCGTGACATTCTCTTCCCAGTTGTATCACAACCATTGTCAATAACTTTCTATCTTTGCTATAAATGTCACATGTCACCCACCATTCACAGCTTCTTCCCACTTCCTCCTTCTCACAAACTCCGAGAGATAGGGGTGTTTTCTGCTTCTGTCATCCAATACCTTCCTCTCTTGATACACCTTCCTTTTGTGTTGTCTAGAGATCGATGTAAGAGGTGATGATCATTATTGGCGACTTTGAAGTATTCTTTAACCTGAGCTATTGTATGTATTGATTCGATGCTCGATAGGTTTAGGAGAAACCTCATGCGATAACCAGCGATAGGTTACATAAACGTATACTGTTGTATGTTAGTAGGTTTGTCGTATCAAGTACTAGACGTATACTGTTGTATGTTAGTAGGTTTGTCGTATCAAGTACTAGACGTATACTGTTGTATGTTAGTAGGTTTGTCGTATCAAGTACTAGACGTATACTGTTGTATGTTAGTAGGTTTGTCGTATCAAGTACTAGACGTATACTGTTGTATGTTAGTAGGTTTGTCGTATCAAGTACTAGACGTATACTGTTGTATGTTAGTAGGTTTGTCGTATCAAGTACTAGACGTATACTGTTGTATGTTAGTAGGTTTGTCGTATCAAGTACTAGACGTATACTGTTGTATGTTAGTAGGTTTGTCGTATCAAGTACTAGACGTATACTGTTGTATGTTAGTAGGTTTGTCGTATCAAGTACTAGACGTATACTGTTGTATGTTAGTAGGTTTGTCATATCAAGTACTAGACGTATACTGTTGTATGTTAGTAGGTTTGTCGTATCAAGTACTAGACGTATACTGTTGTATGTTAGTAGGTTTGTCATATCAAGTACTAGACGTATACTGTTGTATGTTAGTAGGTTTGTCATATCAAGTACTAGACGTATACTGTTGTATGTTAGTAGGTTTGTCATATCAAGTACTAGACGTATACTGTTGTATGTTAGTAGGTTTGTCGTATCAAGTACTAGACGTATACTGTTGTATGTTAGTAGGTTTGTCGTATCAAGTACTAGACGTATACTGTTGTATGGTAGTAGGTTTGTCGTATCAAGTACTAGACGTATACTGTTGTATGTTAGTAGGTTTGTCGTATCAAGTACTAGACGTATACTGTTGTATGGTAGTAGGTTTGTCGTATCAAGTACTAGACGTATACTGTTGTATGGTAGTAGGTTTGTCGTATCAAGTACTAGACGTATACTGTTGTATGGTAGTAGGTTTGTCGTATCAAGTACTAGACGTATACTGTTGTATGGTAGTAGGTTTGTCGTATCAAGTACTAGACGTATACTGTTGTATGGTAGTAGGTTTGTCGTATCAAGTACTAGACGTATACTGTTGTATGGTAGTAGGTTTGTCGTATCAAGTACTAGACGTATACTGTTGTATGGTAGTAGGTTTGTCGTATCAAGTACTAGACGTATACTGTTGTATGGTAGTAGGTTTGTCGTATCAAGTACTAGACGTATACTGTTGTATGGTAGTAGGTTTGTCATATCAAGTACTAGACGTATACTGTTGTATGTTAGTAGGTTTGTCGTATCAAGTACTAGACGTATACTGTTGTATGTTAGTAGGTTTGTCGTATCAAGTACTAGACGTATACTGTTGTATGGTAGTAGGTTTGTCGTATCAAGTACTAGACGTATACTGTTGTATGTTAGTAGGTTTGTCGTATCAAGTACTAGACGTATACTGTTGTATGTTAGTAGGTTTGTCGTATCAAGTACTAGACGTATACTGTTGTATGGTAGTAGGTTTGTCGTATCAAGTACTAGACGTATACTGTTGTATGTTAGTAGGTTTGTCGTATCAAGTACTAGACGTATACTGTTGTATGTTAGTAGGTTTGTCGTATCAAGTACTAGACGTATACTGTTGTATGGTAGTAGGTTTGTCGTATCAAGTACTAGACGTATACTGTTGTATGTTAGTAGGTTTGTCGTATCAAGTACTAGACGTATACTGTTGTATGTTAGTAGGTTTGTCGTATCAAGTACTAGACGTATACTGTTGTATGTTAGTAGGTTTGTCGTATCAAGTACTAGACGTATACTGTTGTATGTTAGTAGGTTTGTCGTATCAAGTACTAGACGTATACTGTTGTATGTTAGTAGGTTTGTCGTATCAAGTACTAGACGTATACTGTTGTATGTTAGTAGGTTTGTCGTATCAAGTACTAGACGTATACTGTTGTATGTTAGTAGGTTTGTCGTATCAAGTACTAGACGTATACTGTTGTATGGTAGTAGGTTTGTCGTATCAAGTACTAGACGTATACTGTTGTATGTTAGTAGGTTTGTCGTATCAAGTACTAGACGTATACTGTTGTATGTTAGTAGGTTTGTCGTATCAAGTACTAGACGTATAATGTTGTATGTTAGTAGGTTTGTCGTATCAAGTACTAGACGTATACTGTTGTATGTTAGTAGGTTTGTCGTATCAAGTACTAGACGTATACTGTTGTATGGTAGTAGGTTTGTCGTATCAAGTACTAGACGTATACTGTTGTATGTTAGTAGGTTTGTCGTATCAAGTACTAGACGTATACTGTTGTATGTTAGTAGGTTTGTCGTATCAAGTACTAGACGTATACTGTTGTATGGTAGTAGGTTTGTCGTATCAAGTACTAGACGTATACTGTTGTATGTTAGTAGGTTTGTCGTATCAAGTACTAGACGTATACTGTTGTATGTTAGTAGGTTTGTCGTATCAAGTACTAGACGTATACTGTTGTATGTTAGTAGGTTTGTCGTATCAAGTACTAGACGTATACTGTTGTATGGTAATAGGTTTGTCGTATCAAGTACTAAACGTATACTGTTGTATGTTAGTAGGTTTGTCGTATCAAGTACTAGACGTATACTGTTGTATGTTAGTAGGTACGTCATATCAAGTACTAGACGTATACTGTTGTATGGTAATAGGTTTGTCGTATCAAGTACTAGACGTATAATGTTGTATGTTAGTAGGTATGCCATATCAAGTACTAGACGTATACTGTTGTATGGTAGTAGGTTTGTCGTATCAAGTACTAGACGTATACTGTTGTATGGTAGTAGGTTTGTCGTATCAAGTACTAGACGTATACTGTTGTATGGTAGTAGGTTTGTCGTATCAAGTACTAGACGTATACTGTTGTATGTTAGTAGGTACGTCATATCAAGTACTAGACGTATACTGTTGTATGGTAATAGGTTTGTCGTATCAAGTACTAGACGTATACTGTTGTATGTTAGTAGGTACGTCATATCAAGTACTAGACGTATACTGTTGTATGGTAATAGGTTTGTCGTATCAAGTACTAGACGTATACTGTTGTATGGTAGTAGGTTTGTCGTATCAAGTACTAGACGTATACTGTTGTATGTTAGTAGGTTTGTCGTATCAAGTACTAGACGTATACTGTTGTATGTTAGTAGGTTTGTCGTATCAAGTACTAGACGTATACTGTTGTATGTTAGTAGGTTTGTCGTATCAAGTACTAGACGTATACTGTTGTATGGTAATAGGTTTGTCGTATCAAGTACTAAACGTATACTGTTGTATGTTAGTAGGTTTGTCGTATCAAGTACTAGACGTATACTGTTGTATGTTAGTAGGTACGTCATATCAAGTACTAGACGTATACTGTTGTATGGTAATAGGTTTGTCGTATCAAGTACTAGACGTATAATGTTGTATGTTAGTAGGTATGCCATATCAAGTACTAGACGTATACTGTTGTATGGTAGTAGGTTTGTCGTATCAAGTACTAGACGTATACTGTTGTATGGTAGTAGGTTTGTCGTATCAAGTACTAGACGTATACTGTTGTATGGTAGTAGGTTTGTCGTATCAAGTACTAGACGTATACTGTTGTATGTTAGTAGGTACGTCATATCAAGTACTAGACGTATACTGTTGTATGGTAATAGGTTTGTCGTATCAAGTACTAGACGTATACTGTTGTATGTTAGTAGGTACGTCATATCAAGTACTAGACGTATACTGTTGTATGGTAGTAGGTTTGTCGTATCAAGTACTAGACGTATACTGTTGTATGGTAGTAGGTTTGTCGTATCAAGTACTAGACGTATACTGTTGTATGTTAGTAGGTACGTCATATCAAGTACTAGACGTATACTGTTGTATGGTAGTAGGTTTGTCGTATCAAGTACTAGACGTATACTGTTGTATGGTAGTAGGTTTGTCATATCAAGTACTAGACGTATAATGTTGTATGTTAGTAGGTTTGTCGTATCAAGTACTAGACGTATACTGTTGTATGTTAGTAGGTTTGTCGTATCAAGTACTAGACGTATACTGTTGTATGTTAGTAGGTTTGTCGTATCAAGTACTAGACGTATACTGTTGTATGGTAATAGGTTTGGTAGGTCATTAGTTAGACCCTCAGACTATTCTCATATAGCTTTTAATTAAGATGAAAAAGGAAATGAGAAAAAATATCACTGACCTCTGAAAACCTCCTTATCCTCGTACCTGGCGGTGTAGTAGTTAATGACCAGTTGGTAGCTCAGTTCTTGATCAAACTTGCGAGCACGCAGAAATCGCAATAAGAACTCAGGATCTGTACGGGCGTGCAGACCTGCAGGTGAAAAGACATTATTATTGAATTGCATATTTGGTAGTAATTATGACCATAACTTTGGTAGCCCTGAGAAAGAACAATAACCACCGTTGATACAATAATTATTGATGTAACTAGGGTTATGATAATAATTGATGTCACTAAGGTTGATATAATAATATATAATTGATGTAACTGCAGCAGGGCCGTAGACGCGTTTCCAGTAAAGGAGAGATAACCTTAAAATGTAATTAGCATATGTTCGTGTTATTTCCCTAATTTTTCCATGAAAAATTTTAATGGGTGTATGGAACACCGTTAAGTGGTTGTACCTACCTTATGCCTAAATTCCTGGTACTAAAAGTCATGCTCTCATTACCTAAGGGGGAGGTTTCAACCTAGCTTTATCTATAGGCTTGATTCATGCGGCTGCGTCTTTGGGTCTCACAGAAAACCTTCAGTATATGACAAGCCGCTATATTGAAGCTCTCTTATCTCTTATGGAAGCCATGTAGCATGTCATCTATGTAATTATAGACCCCCTCTGAGTAGAAGACTCCTTCAATAGGCATTGCACTAAGCCGAAAGCTGAAGTCTCCTGGATATGAAAGAAAGCTCAGAAAAATCACCCCACTGCACATAGGAAGTAATAGCTAATTGCTCGTAATTCCTGGGGCTCTCAAACAAATAAAAACAAACAGTATCTATTGGATTGAGCTGCGGTTGATTAGTTCACCAACAAATTTATAAAGTTTCACTCTTGCTAAAATGGTTCTTATTCTTTATCGTTTCCAACCCAAGTCAGACGCTGTTATGGATTCCATCAATGAACTGTACTGTGGTCACCAGCCACGAGACAGGGCAGTAGAGCTTGTCCATCAGGGCTAATTCAAATAGCCATATCTTTCTTCTTGTGGTGTGGTATAGTGGGCAGTTCTACAAAATATGTACTATGTTTTCTGGAGATCAGATTTCGGTGTCGAAAACTCCAAATATCGTGTACAAGTTTTTTGTGGTCCGTTCTCAATCTAAAAATAATTGTTTGTTCCTTTCTTCAAAGTCTGTGTGTAGCATCATCTGTTTGGCTTCATGTGTAAGTTGAGTTGAGTTCCATTTTTATGGAACTTTTTAATTCTTCTTTGATCAGGAACCAGCATCATTGCATAGGGGGCATTCCCATAAATGCTCTATGTGTCATTCCGTAAGCCATCAAACAGTAGGCATATATAAGCTCAGCTGTTGATGTGGGTTCTTCTGGTTTTTCCTGTGAGGACGCACTTCCTTCCATCTCTCCTGGTCACTCCCCTTTATATAATTCTCTGAGCATGTATATTGTCTTTTTTAAACATCATCTTCATCGCTGTGTAGTGTACCCATAACTACTATAATTAACTCAGCTCGGTATCTCCCACTCCCTTCACCCTTTCTCTCCCCCCCTCTCTCTCTCCCTCCCTCTCGGTTATGGAGCTAGTGATGATGGATTTCATTTCTGGAAAGGATATTGAATCTACTTCTATATGTTGTTGTTTGCAGTCAATTCCAGTTTTTTCTATAAACTCTGTTCACTTTAAGGATGAAGTGGATCAAAACACATCCCCATATCACTCCGCGACAACAGGTGATTTTTAAACAGCTGATGACATGTAAAAACAATATTATTTAATATATTTAAAAACAATTAAAAGCAATATTTAAATAACATTTAAAAAACATAAAAACGAAATTTAAAAACAATATTATTGGGCAGTTAACAGTCGATTGTAACGATTATAATGCATTCTGCGCTAAACAACCAATCTGAAGCACTGACCCGTTTCATTTTTAGAGTGAACAGGGTATAGCTGGTCTGGTATCTCGTTTTCTTGATTTCTCAGTTGCATGTAATCCACTGGAGAACTACTTCTTCTGCTTTGTTATTTCGCTGAGATGTAGTGATTTTAAGGAATTCATGTGGTATACTCTGTTTACTCTAAGAAGGAAGTGGGCCTGTGCTTCTGATTGGTTGTTGGACGCAGAACACATTACTCGATTGTTAAATGCCCAATACTATTCTTTTTAAATTTCGTTTTAAAATGTTTTTTATATTGTTTAAATATTGTTTAGATATTGTTTTAAATTGTTTTTAAATGCTTTAAATGCCTTTGTTTTTACATGTCAGCAGCTGTTTAAAAATCACCTGTTGTCGCGGAGTAATGTGGGGGTGTGTTTTGACCCACTTCGATATGTTATAATTTTTAAAAATAAATTTGGTCTTGAATTTTCGAAATATGCTAAGTGTAACATCGCCTGAAATATTAATTTGTAACTAAATTCAAACATACCAGGCTGTTTTTCTATCCTCTCTCTTAGAGTTTTTATCTCAATAATCCGGGTCTTTGGATCTTCGTTTAGTTCCTCCGACGCCTTCTTCAACGCTGCCTCGCCAAGCGAACATTTGTAAGTCTTCTCAGTTGCCATAGTAACAAGTGACACCTGAGTGGAGGCGTGGCAAGTTTGATAAGCAAAAATCTGAAAATATATCAGATAAAAACACGGGGAAATTAAATGGCATATGTGTTAGAAAATAAATGAACGAATAAATTCAGAATATCGTATTCTCCGTTTGATTCAACGATCTTAGGAAGTTGCACACCTGAGCGACCAGGCACGTTGTAAGAAAGTTATATGCATGGAATGTAATGGCTTATCTATCTACTGTCTCTTCTCATACTGTTAGGCGTCGCAGGATTGAAGGACGATCGGTTTTCGGGCTATTGCACTTTTGGTAGCTTGATATGCAGTAATATTGTGAGGTCTCAGAATGTTGGTAACTCATTCTTCTTCTTCGTCTTCTTCAGCGTTCATTCTCAAACTCCCGCTGAATTTCTCTTGTAGCAGTACTAGATTTCCAGCAGGATGTAGTCGAGAGAATGGACATGTGTTGTGTCGTCGTTTTATTTGCGCCAATGGCCCGACACATTCGTCAAATCCTGTGTCACAAGATATTGTCCCTGGTTTTTTGTTTGTTTACTCGTGGATTTGGCTCATTTGGCCGATGCACACGGCTTTAATTCTAGGAATACATTCCTTTTTGGTTATATCAGAGCGTCTAGGGGTGGGGGTGAGCTTTATTTCTTGTGCATGGTTGCCTGGTTGGCGCTAGAATTTTGCTACCCAGCTACGCGGCTGCGACGCTGAAGACCTTAAAAGGACTATATTGTAGCGAATTATTGGTCATGTGAGGGATTTATACACACAATCATGGAATAATTGACCAACTCATTATTAACACACAATCATGGAATAATTTACCAGCTCATTATTAACACACAATCATGGAATAATTTACCAGCTCATTATTAACACACAATCATGGAATAATTGACCCCTTGGTTGTTAACACACACAAAATTGAATTATTGACCCGATGTAATTAGCACACACAATAATATAATTATTTCCTCGCTATCTGTTAACATACACAATCATAGAAATATTTCAGCTTATTTTTAACGTACAATAACAGAACTGTTGTTCCTCCTGACAGTTCACATGCAATTATAGAATTGTCATGTGTCGTCCGGTCTGATAGTTAATCCTAACAATTCATACTCAGAATTATTCTGCACGGCGAAAACGTTGTTCACTAATGAAAGTTACTGTTCTGTTTCCCCAGAACTAAGTTCTTCTTGTCCACCTTCGTTATACTCAAGACCTGAAATAGTAACACCTGATTTCGCGATCCTCTGATGTCACTTGTTATTGTCTACTCCTGTCATTACGTATCGATAGATATACGTGCGCATGGAAGTTTGCAACAGTGTACGGAGGCACTCCGCTGTTAGTTGGTGAAGCTAACTATACCGGTTGTGTATGGATGTTTGGGTTGTTCGTGAGATCACTCTCAGTGCTTCCCAAACCTGGGGCGGACGAGGGGGGGGGGGGAAATTTGATTGTTCAGGGGAGCAATTCGAAACATTTGTTCGGGAATTGTTTAATTTTTGAATATTAAAAAAAAATATGTATAGGGTACATAGATGGGGAACCAGAATTTTAGAAAAACTTATTTAGGGCATGGTAACAAAATGGTTGGGAAACACGGCTCTATGTCCAACTACGACCTCATGTATTCCATTTTATAATGAATTTCTTTTTTGCAGTACACCTTCAGTTATTTGTCTCGCTTTTGTTATTGTTTTATTAGTTTTTCAAATGATCTGATAGCGTATACGATAGTTGCTCAATACCATGCGGTTTGTGCTGTCTGTCTGTCTGTCTGCCTGCCTGTCTGTCTGTCTTTCTGTCTGCCTGTCTGCCTGTCTGTCTGTCTGTCTGTCTGTCTGTCCGTCTGTCTGTCTGTCTGTCTGTCTGTCTGCCTGCCTGCCTGCCTGCCTGTCTGTCTGTCTGTCTGTCTGTCTTTCTGTCTGGACAGATATTGCAGAACATGCGCAGATATTGCAGCATAGCTATAAAACATTGCACATAGCATTTTGTTTTCATGACTACATCTTGCTAATCAGCAGGAGTTTGAGAACGAAAGCAGAAGAAGAAGACACCTGTTCCTATGTAAAACCATTTAGTTTTACTCCCGTGTGTTCTAGAACATCATCATCCTGAGGTGTTATATAAAACCTTCGTTATATTCCAATATATAATTGGGAAGACTATAGGGTGAGAATTTTCCAATGTTAGAAGGTGCACACTATCTAATATTCCTTGAAAATCAATAAATTTTCCACAGTTGTATACGCTGCACACTATCTAAAGTTATTTTAAAGCTATAAATTTTCCATAGTGTTTGATGGAGCAAACTATCTAATATTCCTTGAAAATTTATAACGTTGATAATAAATAGAGATTTCATTTCAACTGATTTTTCTATAAATGTCGCACGGATGAAAATTATGTCAATAAATTTTTTTTTTGGGTCTGAATCCAGCTTGTTCTTCTTAATTTGTTTCCCCCATCTACCAATTCCTTCAGCCTTTCTAACATCATACAAACATAGTGTTTTCCTGGCAATGACAACAGAGTCATTCATCGCCAACTGTACAGTCAGGTATTGGCTATCACATTGTTTTGATGATTATCATTCCATCCTTTTGTTTGAAGGTTTGAACCCGTTCACCTTTAGCAAATCAGAACATGACTTTTACTATTGGAAACTAGGTAAAAAGGAGGACCAAATTTTTCATCAAAAGTAAGATTTGATAACGAAAACGCACGAATGCCCATTTTTAAAGGTATACTCTCCAACCAGAAAAGAACACGAACTCCCCAACACATCCATCAACAAGCATGTACTGCCCAACCAAACCATCAAAGAACAGGTTCTTCCCAGCCCAACCATTAAAAGAGCATGAACTCCCCAAACATCAAATGAGCAAAGAACATGAACTCCCCAACCCAACCATTAAAGGGCACGAACTCCCCAACCCAACCATCAAAGAGTATGAACTCCCCAACCCATCCATCAAAGAGTATGAACTCCCCAACCCAACCATCAAAGAGTATGGACTCCCCTACCCAACAATCAAAAGAGATGATGTGAAAGTTATAAACACATATTCAGCACTTGATCTTCGTATCTATACATCCTGATCTGTGTAAACCTATAAATAGTCGTGAAGCTTCTTTTTTCAGCCTTTTAAATATTTCATTCATGACTTACTCGTCATGCGCCACGTAATCACAAGTTAACAAACAAGTGGGAGACAACATCAATATTTATTGATCACTAGAAAAATTGTCGACACAGCATTTCAAGTTCATCAATGGCATAACACTCAACAAAGCTATGTAACTATAGTCTACGTTTATTGTGCTGTGTTATTATTAATTAGCAAGTTCAAAAACACCCTCGTATGATATTGCTTGCTCCCAAAAGTAAGGATTTGGTAAGAAATACAACTATGTTAAGTTAAATGTAGGTCCCATGGCAGTAACCATACTTCAGGATGGAGATAACTCTGCATGTACTAAACTATTCGGTGGGTGGCTATTTCCCTTCATTTCTGTGTTTACCTCCCCTAACTCATGCGTCACGTTCTCATATACAGGTTCAACTGGATCGACAGTAAAAATAGAATGGGCTAGGGTTACATGGCGCAAATCAAAGAGTATCAATCGTACTTCACGTTCTCGGGCAGAAATCACGCGAAAATTCGCGGTGGTTAACAGAGAAATGAAGATGGTCTGTCAAGACCAATATGACCATAGATACAGTTGTCAAACATAACCATATGCCAGCTGCGAATGTTAGATAAGCTGGCTGTGTTTTGTTAGCTATGTTAGCCAATGTTCTACACTGTTCCTAAGCCATAAGTGTCATCCTTCATTGTTCCTAAGCCATACGTGTCATCCTTTACTGCTCCTAAGCCATAAGTGGCACCCTTCACTGTTCCTAAGCCATAAGTGGCACCCTTCACTGTTCCTAAGTCATAAGTGTCTCCTTCACAATAACTTCGGCTTCATCCTCAAGTGTCGACCACACTTTTGCCTCGGCAAAACCAGAACGTATTTCCATCTGTTGTCTCGGCAAAACGAAAGCGTATCTTCATATGGTTTCTTCTTCTTCTGCGTTAATTCTCAAACTCCAACTGGATCTAGCTGGATCATGGTCCTGCTAGATTTCCAGCAGGATGTAGTCCAGAAAATGGAAATGCGTTGTGTCGCCGTTTTATTTGCGCAAATGGCCCGACACATCCGTCTTCGGCGGATATGGTTTCAATACCTACAATTATCTCATATTTCTACTACACTGTAATAAGCTGCCGTTCGATTGCCTTCTCTTTACCAAATTCAATCTACAACTCATGTTTTTCCGTATTGTTAAGTTCTTTGATCCAAACTAAACTGACCATCTCTTATTAAGTTTCTCTAAAAATAAACTGACAACCTCTTCTAGATTCAATTTACTGCTTGACCATTGGTCCATGAAAAGCTTCAACATGAAAGCCCTGTTTCGATTCGCTGATTCCACATCCACCACAGTTCGTGGATAACAGTACGTAAGAACGAGGCATTTTCCTTTGATGGATTTAACCATATTTCACAATCACGTGTGCGATCTTATGTCATTTCTCGTCAGATTCATATTGTAACAATGAAGCCAGGCCCTATTGTGTATATGTTTATTCAATGCGCTAAACTGGTAAAGCTAGAAACAGTGTAATGAAGTTTTGTTTATATTCATGGATTGTAGACTCATTGAAATCCTTGCCTTATGTACATGGATTGTCGACTCATTGAAATACTTGTCTTATGTACATGGATTGTCGACTCATTGAAATACTTGCCTTAGGCATAGATGTTTCTACACGCTAATATGTGTCCGCGAAGTAACCTTTGGTTCATCTTCATGTGATAAATACGTGTGTACATTGCATCAGCCAGTCGCCAAATTTAGAATACCGACAACTGAACTAGATAGCGTGGCAACTAATCCGATCATCATGTCCATATGTCTAAGTACGTAACAAAGTTTGTGACGGGACAATATCCGAACGTAATAGCATTCGGCACGAAATAACGATACAGAGCCGGCTTATGGTTATGTTTGACAACAATATGTATGGTCATATTCGTTTTGACAATCTTCTTTCTGTTAACCGCCGCGAAATGTGCGTGATTTCCGCCGAGAGCCGCGAAGTACGTTTGCTGCCGTTTGATTTGTCCATGCAGCCTTAACTCATTCTATTTTGACATTTAAGTAAATTCAAGTAGGAAGCAAGAGGATAAATTTAAAATTCTTGAGAATATTTGGGGAGATGCGGTTAGTCAAGTACGGAAAAACCCGTTTACTTTAGTTGTCAGACGATTCGGTTAGAACGGACTGGTTCAATTCCCATTAGTTTCAAGAATTTTTGGCAGTGGTGTGCTGCCCTAGCATATGATAACCTCCCTATATATCGTGAATCAGGCGACATGTAGGACTCTACACAATGACAGTTTATCACCTGATGTTCCCTTGGATTTCACAGGTCAATACACGTGCATGTGTGACAGTTTCTGCAGGAATGGTAGAAAGTAATTTTGACTAGGGTCGTCTACGTTTATCTCGTACGAAGTGTTCTGCTACCAGTGAATATGTACTGTGTAATTAAGGAGTCCATTGTCCATGTGCACTCTAGTACAGAATCGTTCTCATCTGTGGGCCTAGTTTCGGTATATGACAGGATTTACTATAGATCTAGACTAGGGCTGGTTCGCCATCTTTGGCAATGTTCCTTTCACTGACATCATGAACACATCGTCCAAGTTTTATCCTTTTTAGACAATCTCTTCTGATCGGGACCATATAGCTTTCTCACTTTTCCACACTACCTAGTGACACATGACAGCTGAAAGCTTTTTCTGGAGCATGTACATTACTTTCGCAATGGTTTCCGTTTCTCACGTGTGCTTATACATGCCGTTGCTCTCTAGCGATGTGATATTTTCACATGTACTCAAGAGATGAGACATTGAAAACAAATGCCGTAGACGTGTGTTCCATATCTGTTACCGAGATAATGATACCAATGTGTTTGTGCAAGAAAGAATGAATGTATTAGCGAGTCAACAAGAACCGATGTCGTGAAACTTCAGTAAACTCTGGCGGTACGGTTACGTGATGAGACATTCCTCGATGACAAAAGATGTTCTTCAAGGTACAGTGTAGGGTGGCAGAAGAAGAGGTGCGAAGAAGAAGACATGGCTGGATAATCAAGGACTGGGCAGGGTGTAAAGTTGCCAAATTTATCACGATGGTAGAGGATAGAGATGCGCGAATGCGTGACATTTCTGCATCAAATGTCTCAATGTGACATCCCTATGATCCTGACGGAGTAATGGGTTTTATTATTATTATTATTATTATTATTATTATTATTATTATTATTATTATTATTATTATTATTATTATTATTATGCGAGACATACTTTCAGAAGAATTTTTTACTTATTCTCGTTTTTGTGAGTTTTCGGCAGTCCAAAGCTGTTACCTTACACTATTGCAACATCGTTTTGACTGTGAAGGTTGAGACGTACCTTTTAGATATATTATTTGTCTTGTGAAATCAAGTCTCATTCCATCTCGGTCTGCACTGCCCAAACACGATCCAAAAAGCGTTATCCAGATTGCTTCACACGAGCTTCTAAGAAATATATTTGCAGGATGCACCACGAAGAAGTGCTTTCATGATCTTAATTAACTAACACTCGAATTGCACGAGAGAAATGCAAATCCCGAAAGACGATCGGAAGCAGGCATATACCAAATTGAGTTAAACGAACACGAGTTGAACACGTTATTTAATGACAAAATCCATCGATACATGAACGATTGCGACTGTTGATGACGAAACATGGGAAAAAATTATCGCTGGAATTTTGCGTGGAAACCTTCGTTCTCAATATTAAATTTACAAATATCATAGCATCACCACACATGATTGTTCTCCATGTAATAGATCCCGATTTGCCTCAGTACGTCATGTTCAGGACGTTCTTGAAATACATATTCTGCAAGCTGCCATAATACTTCGCATAATGAAAACAACATATCAAAATTAAAGGAGATTTAGTCAAAACAAGGTTTTGTTCATATTTGTACATTTATCAGTTGAGTGTCAGCGTCATAAGATTCCATACCATGTTTTTTTTCTGGACTTTAACATATCAGATGGAAATGGTCTTCTTCTTCGCGGCAGTTTATCTATGTCTACACAGTAAGTTCAACTCTTTTTCTTTTTAAATGTACGTTATTTGAAAGTATTTCTAGATTTCCATGCATTTTCTGTACATTTGTTTCTCTATAAGCTAGTGCTCAGTCTGCAAATGGTTTAATATACCGCCATATTGCCAGATATGTTGTACCGCCTGCGTCGCATATCCACATAGTCACGTGGGTAATATTACTAGTCTCTACTTATGTATGTGATAGTTTAATATGGTCCTGTCCTGGAACGGAACGTCATCACTTGCTCTGTAACTTTACAGAATAATGAAGGAAAGTGTCAGGATTTGAATTTTGCGCATCACTGACTCAGTAATCGCACCACTCCAAAACAACTCTCGTCCCTGACATAGCACTACTTCAGAATTTTCCTTTTCCCCGACATAAACAGAAAATAAAGACTTTGTGATGCTCGTATATTTTTGCGTGACTTGCCAGGACTGATTCTACTGCAAACAGTCTCTGACAGATCCATCAATCATGGGCGAGTTCCCTGATGTCATGGGATTAATCTGGGCTGGTAACAAAGCAAACGTAAATATATTTTGTCAGGCAACACATGAGTAAATTCAAAAGTGATACTTAGTTTTGACATAATGAATGTAATCGTTACTTTCTTGTCATGCCCGAGGGTAAGGAAAATTGAACCTCTCCGCTTTATGAAATCTGAACATGACATATAGCACTAAGCCAAACAGTGGGTAAACCTCCCACCACACTCACCCACCACCCACCTTCTTAATGATTTTCCCAAAAACGTCAAACAAAAAGGTCAGACAAGCAGGAAATACCCACGAAAACGAGGGAATGTCTTGTATATTTCATTTTGTTTTAAGTAAACCCGACCCTTCCTTTACCGAGGAAGTACGGTTCTTTTTCCTGTCCCTTCACATGTTTACCGTTTAATCCTTATAGTTTTCTTTTATGTTTCAATTTTTTGATGTTTATCGTCGATGCCTTTTTCAAAGAATTGAAAAACATTTCAACATTAAAGAAGATTTAGTAAAAACAACATTTCAACATTAAAGGAGATTTAATGTGTGTTCGTCCATCACAAGTGATGATGACCATTTTTTACATCCACTTTCGAAAATTCATTTAGAATTATGACCATGCATACTAGTTCGTAGATGGCTAATTAGCCCTATTCAAGCTGTAAATGTCCTTGGACAGTTCGCACATGGAATGACCACTGTAGGTGGATTTTTGTATATCCGTGACTTTCTAGCACCATGTAGATCTATTTTGTGCAAATTCTTCCCTTGTGTCTTGGTCTATTTCAAACGCTTTCAGTGAGTTCTTTAAAGAGTCCTTATAGCGCTTCTTCTGGCCACCTTGAGATCTTTTACCCTTCTCTAGTTCACCATAGAGAAGTATTTTTGTCAGGGATAGCCTGAGATAGTTACGTCTGACTTCTACTTGCAGTGCAGTATTCCGTTGCTCATCATCGTCGATAATACAAGATATGTGGGCTAAATTGAAATTAATCCTTCTAAAGTTAAGCATTTTACTTTTATCGTGATTAATTTTGGCTCTCAGCACACAGTATACACATAAAAAGTCACCAATGAAAATTGTGGGAAAAGTCAAATACGTTACTTTAGAAAGACGAATCCGGATTATCTATCACGACTTTATAAATGACGAGAAATAGGCCCTACGGTTTAACTATGCCGTTTCTGTATAATGTAACATCAGATATTTTTAAACGGGAGACTATCCTTGCTATCTTCTTTACTACTAAAGGAAAAGTGCCGAGGTCGGCTATAAATTGAGAATCAGATATTTTAGCAGAGTATGCCTGTACCGTGAGTCAATGTACTTGATCCAAAATAAATAGATGAGATGAACGTTGGAGTGTTTCAATGTTGTTTTACAATCCGGGAATTGCATATAGGTTAATACTCAGAACCAAAATAACTAAAGAAAAACTTGGGGATACAACGGTATATCCTGCGTGTCCTCGGAATAAAAGCAAAATATGTGAATAATTATTTCTGTGCTTTACTTAACTGTTTTGTCTTCGGAATTGCATCTTTACAATATTGAGTGGTAACGCTGAAATGCTGTGGCTTAACAGTGTTGCAATTTTTGTGCTTTTGATTCAGAGCTTGTACTTTCAACGTCATCTGGTGCCAAAGTTTTTGGAAAGTGCGGACGCACTAAATTAGTACTTTTCTACATCTGTTGGTTCTTTTTAGTACTTTCAGCTGGTCAATTTTTTATTTTCTTTTAGAATGCTAAAATGTCAATCTGCAAATAACCAGGGAAAATACATTGCCGTTGTGCTTAGTACTTTACCGGGCAATATTTGACGAACTTATAAAGACATTGAACGATTACCATAATCTTTTTCTAACAATATGGTTAAACGATAGTGTGAACGATACTGCCAACGCCTGTTTGAACATGGACTTTCGTTCTAGCATCTCAGTAGTGACTGCACCGCCAATTCATTAATAACAAATTCTGCTAACACTGCAAAATCCTATAAAAACGTGGTATAAATGGGATAACTTGCAACAATTATCTCAAATTTATTTCGTACTCATCAAGCAAAAGCAAAAAAGATACGTTACTGACGCTAGAGTTTTCCCAAACATAGATATAGGTACAGACCCGTGATACTAACTGAGAAAAGAATGCATAAAAACTTATCCGTGAAAAAAGGAATAAGACACTGGCAGGAAAAAGTTGTAATCCTGAAATCATCAGAAAAATTACATAAAAGTGATCAACTGCAAAAAGAAATGATCACAATTTTTTAAAGTTTACCAAAGGAAAGAGAAAATATCCAGGCTGAATGGGCACTTTACAAAAATGAAATAGCACAACAACTTCAAATTATATGCAGCACAAGAAGACAAGAGACTGACAAGAAAACAGCATGATGGAATGCTGAGACACAGAAAACTATCAAACAGTAATAGCAGTATTTCAAGGATAAGCTAAAATCTGAACGACAAGAAGATATCTAAAATATCGTTCAGCTAGAAAAGAAACCAAACGCGCAATCAAAGTAGCAAAACTTAATTCATAGAAAAAACTACGGCAAACATCTATCTGGCATATGTAAGACAAACCCAAGGGAGTTATTTAAAAGTGTCAAAGCAATGAGAGCGAGAAAAGAGAGCTACAGCCATACAACAATTGTTATTGACGGAAATTGAAAATCCCTAGCAAATAAAAAAGCAAGAAATGCTAGATGGAAAGAATACTTCCAGGAAAAACACAACAACAGAGTACTTAACAATTGCTAATATAACAGACACAGATAGCAATGAGCATGAAAATCTGTATCGGGAAATAGAAGAGATCCTAAAAAAATAGCCCGAGAAATAAATCTCCAGGAGTGTATGGTATACCAAACGAGGCAATGAGAGTGTGCGGAGAAACGGGGATCCAATGGTTGGCAAGATTATTCAGCATAGGAGGCAGGGAGAAAAGTTCCAGCAAATTGGCAAAAGTCAATAATTGTTCCAATATGGAAACACAGGGGGAATAAAAAGTATCGCGAATCATACAAATCTCGTATCGAATGTAGAATAATACGGAGTCATATATGAAAAACATACGCAAAGATCTTAGAGCAAAGAATACGACACATAAAATAAACCCAACTGAGCCCCAATCAATTTGGTTTTAGAAGAGGGTTCAAATATTTAGGTAGTGTTTTTCTCTCTCTCCAGAAAATGGGAAATTATACAGAGAAATAGAATCAAGATGATAGAAAGCAATAATATATCAACTTTTACCATCACTCTTGCATACAAATATCAATATGAACATAAAGAGACAAATAATATCTACAAATCTACAATTTTCATACCAACACTTTGTTACCAGTGTCAAACATGGTCTTTAACAACCTCGCAGCAGAGAAACAAAATAATCAAATGTGAGATGAAAGCAGCTATGGTCACCAATAGACATAGTAAGAAACTAGGATATCAAAAAAGGATACGAATAATATCTCGTATCGAATATATATAGAATATATATAGTCAGCACGTAAACACTTTGCACGAATGGACCCTAGCCAAATACCACTGAAAACTTAGTCCTATAACAAACGATGTTATTCGATACCGTTAACAGAGAAGGACTGTAGAAAGTGCTTAAAAAGTTCGGATGCCCCCCAAAACCTGTCACTGTGATACGACAATTTCATGATGGTATGATGGCTAGTGTTATCAGCGACGGAGGAGTATCTTCTGCGTTCCCTGTCACAAATGGTGTAAAGCTGGGATGTGTGCTGGTCCCTACTCTGTTTAGCCTGTTATTTACGGCCATGCTAACGGATGCACACCATAGTAATGAAACAGCTGGTATAATGATCAATTACAGAACAGATGGTGGTCTTTTCAATTTACGTCGTCTAAAATCAAGCACGAAAACTAAATCTAGCATTATTAGGGAATTACTTTATGCTGACAACTGTGCATTGTATGCTGACTCTGTCGTAAACATGCAGAGCACCATAGACTGCTTCTCACAGGCCTGCAACAACTTTGGTCTCACTATTAACACACACAAAAAACCACAGAAGTCATGCACCAAGCAGCATCAAATAGTCAATGCACTGCTACTACCATCATCGTCAATCAGGAAAAACTGCAAGTAGTCGACAATTTTACTTACCTTGGAAGCACTCTCTCTCGGGATGTCAACATCGATGTGAAAAGTAACAATAGACTGGCAAAAGCTAGTGCTGCATTTAGTAGATTACGCAACAATGTAGGAGACAGAAGAGGTATAAGAACAACCACTAAACTTCAAGTATATCATGCGGCTGTTATACCAACCCTACTATACGCTTGTGAAACGTGGACAGTGTATGCTAGACATGCAAGAAAATTAAATCATTTCCATTTTACCTGCCTACGTAAATTACTAAACATCCATTGGTGGAGCAAGACTAAGAGGTCTTGGAAAATTCAACCTCAATAAACATCTACACATTACTTATGAAGGCGCAAGCACGCTGGGCAGGTCATCTTGTGCGTATGGAGGACTCCCGTCTACCAAAACAAATATATTATGGAGAACTCAAGGCAGGATTTCAAAAAGCTGGTGGGCAGAAAAGGCGCTTCAAAGACACGCTCCAGTCATCACTGAAAAATCTTAAAACCTTAGAACCATCTTAGTTATAGCATTAGAACGGGAGAAATAGCGGCGGAAGAGACCAGGAAAGATACTGCAAGACAGAAGCGGGCACGTAGAAAAGAAAAAAAAAAATTTTAACGTCGCATAGACACCCTCTACAGTTGTCAATTCTGTAGAAGAACATTTTGTGCGCGCATTGGACTTGTTAGTCACTTAAATGCTATCATATGGATGTGAGAGCTGGAAAAGTTCTTTATCTTCAGAAACTAATGAGTTTCGAGAACCAATATTTTCGTAGGATAACTAACACCCATTGGAGGGAATTCAAATCAAATGATAAAATCAGAGAAAAGACGCTTCAAAACTTCATCACAGATGATATTAGAAAATGTCGTTGTTCGTACATCACACATGTCCTACGCTCAGATAATCAACAGAATACACCACCAATCTCATGAATGGATACCTACAGGGAACAGAGCCAGAGGTAGACCAAAAGAAACACAAACAATATTCATACTGTTCTTCTTCTTCTTCAGCGTTCATTCGCAAACTCCTGCTGGATCTCTGTTGTAGCAGGAACATGATCCATTCTAGTTTTCCAGCAAGATGTAGTCCAGAGAATGGAACTGCGTTGTATCGCAGTTTTATTTGCGCCAATGGCCCGACATATCCGTCTTCGGTGGGATACTATTCAAGAACTGCACAGAATATCTTTGAACAGACAGAATTGGAGAGATCTCACCCCTGTCATATGCGCGAACTTCAGCGCTAACGGAATTGAATGAATTATGTGACATTTTTTAGGAAACGAGTTGGCAACACTGCGCTTAAAAAATGGCGAATTCATTTGTATCAAGATCTGCAGAAGATAGATGTAGGCCTTTCATGTGTTTTAAATTTAGTATTGACAGTATATTCTGAAGAATGCTGCATTCATCTGTGGTTGTTATTGCAATTTGGTTTTAAATACCATAGTTGTTCATAAAAAAATAATAGAGTCTGTTGAGTGTTGTCGTGTTTCGGTGTTTACTATTTCTCAATTTACTGTCTGTTGTTTTGGTTTGGCTACTGTGTAGTGTCTGTCTAGTGGAGAAAAGAACAGCAACACTGTTTACTTTCCATGCATATCATAAGAGGCGACTAAGAAGGTTATGAGCTGGAGTAGGCTGTCCCATCTTACACAGAGTCAATCAAAGTGACCCATAAGTCATGCTGAAGTCGGACATGTCAGGACGATACGCGCAAAAAATCGCAGCAGAGCTGTAAACTATGACACAACGCTTCTACGTCTACATCCTTCTAATTGTATAAATTATGTAGGAAAATAGTCCTACTAGATTTCCAGATTAATCTAGTAGATGTAGATTAATCTTTTTTAAAATTGGTAGCATAGGCCTATACTTTTCGGGACGTAGCCATCAATCAAGCATTTTTTGGCTGTAGTGATTTTATAGGCAATATATATACGTTCAGTAGTTTGCTATTGCTTTCTGAACGATCATGATGCTCAAATGCCTGTGGCGGAATTTGAACTCGGTACCTTGGCCAGTACCTTGAGTATTATGTTTTATTCTTGTGTGCATGAGGGACACATCTGTATGAGCAATATGAATCTTACTTGACTGTCCAACTATGAAACATTGATTATAGTTATGCAGAGCAATAGTTTACTTCCGTTGGTAAATCAATGTTGGTAAAGAGCACACACTGCTGTACTTTATGGGGAGCTGTACCTACATTCCAACATTTTAGTATTATGCATAGTTTCATTCGAACTTTGTTACAGTATGTGCAGCTTTCATGTCATCACTGAAATCACGTCACTAGCAAACCATATTTTCAGAAAAATGAATTTAAAAATAGCCAATTTAACAGAGATTAAACAGTTTCTAGGACTGCTGTTGATATTTTGTTTTGTTAAATCATTAGGAATCAGTTTTTTCAAACATGATTTGTTTCGTTAAAATGTAAAATGCTTGCTATATTGTACCTCCACTGCATACTGAAATACAGTGTGTGAAAGGTAACATACTAAGAAAGGAAAGTTGTGGATGGAGCATCCTGAGGAAGTTGGTTGCTGATCCAATGGCCCATGAGCTCATACTCTTTGACCCAATGCCATTATATGATATATGCATGTGTCTGTGAAATGTTATTTGGTTCCATAAAGTAAAGTAACCCATAGCATTTATTAATGCCATAGGGGTGTGAGATGTTAGCGAACTCACATTTCACAGGCTCTGCAAATGAGGGCGGTAGCCATCTCCTCTCCCTCGCAGTCTTTAGTTCCCGGATTAATCCGGTACCCATTTAAGGCTGGGTCGACCTGGGAGCCGTTGCGATCTGAAAACATTTCCGCCTCAACTGGGGAATGAACCCAGGACCACTCATATGCGAAGACAGTGCGCTAACCACTGCGCTAACGCGGCTCTTGGTTCCATATAAGGTGTTAAATTGATCTGGCCTTGGAGGAAGAAGTATTTCGTGATGTCATCCAGTGATGGACATACAAAAAGGTGGTGTGGACAGTTTTGTAGGGATGAGTACACAGCATGTCCTCTGTCCAACATCTCTTCATCATCCATGGGGATTATTTGATAGAGGACAAATGTAAGAAATTGAGACAAGACTTGACGATGATTGTTTTACAGGTAATAGGTTGTCAGCATTTCCCCAACTTTCCTTCGACATGCAAAGCAAACAGTGGCTCTATTCTTTGCTCCCTGAACTAGAAGTCCAGGCTCCCAGTTCCTACACTGGCAGCCAAATTTAATAACATATCCATGTTTAGTGCTCTTAAATTGAATCCATTGGTGCTATCATCTGATGAATGAGAGAAGAACTTTTAGGCTAGATTGAAACTCAAGTTGACTTCTTCTCCATTTGTTCTCAAACTCCTACTGGTAGATAGGATGTAGTTCAGAGAATGTATTAAGTCCTGGTTTACACTAAAAAATGTCTTTCAGCATTTATAGCGGATTGTACTCAAGTTTCCCCATTTGAACCCCGTCGTTCTCAACAAAGTGGCATGCTGCCTGCTGAGAGTACAACTCATAGGACAATAGCTCTGCAGCTTCAAACAATAATCTACAATGATCTCTGAAAAAAATATTTGCTTTATAAACAAGACATTGTGAGCATGTTTTTTTCAATATATGTGCCCTTCAACTTAATTCATCTGTTTCAGCATGGTATTTTTCATTGCATTGACCTGCTACTGGTTACTGTAGTCAACACTACGATTAACTCTCCCCAGTCAAACAAGAGGCAGACTAAGACTATGATGGAAGCAGCATATCGAAGACCTGAGTATAATAGTGGAAGAGGCTGGGCAGCTTGCACAGAACAGAGAGGCTTACAGAATGGCAGTGAGGACAACGTACTGTAAAGGATATAACATTGATAGATATCCATTTTTCATGACAGGAGTCTCTGTCTTGTGCTCGCGAGCACTAACAATTACATATAGGCTGGGCTCGCCATCTGAAAAGGTTAAGAACCCCAGATTTATGACATATCCATATGCTTACAGACTCTTAAATATTGGTTTGAAAAATTCAAACATGCAAGTAAGAGATGACACCAAACACAGCAATATGTTTTTACAACAATAAGAAGAAAACGATGGACTTATATTGGACATGTACTTAGAATAAATGAAAATAGACTGCCACTATAAGCATTAAAATGGGTACCAGATGGCAAAAGAAAAAGGGGAAGACCAAGAGAGATTCTTTGCAGAACAACCATCAAAGAGGGTATGCCTTTGGGTCTCAACAACATAAAAGAATAACACACAGTAACATCATATTGCTCGAACTGGAGAGCTCTGGTTTCTGCTCAATGCACCGTGTCCGGTACTGAAGGAATGGATAGAGTATGCCTATATGGCAAGTCACAGTGTAACTAATCTTTATTTCACTTTTGTGCCTAGCAACACATTGGCAGAATTGACTTGATTATCCTTATCTCAAAGACATTTGATCTGTACATGTTCTATGCTATAATGTTACCTATTTACTATGTTTTATAACTGTCTCCATTGTTATCTATAAAGTAAACTATTTACTAAGTTTTTTAGCTGTGTCTATTGTTTCTACTTGTCAGAGAGGAGTGCTGTTACACAGAGCAGAGCCCTTTCGCCACCTGTGAGATTGATGTTCAGAGAATGGAAATTGATAATCCATGCAGTATTCAACAAAGCCAACTTGTGAAACCTGGAATTATGCTAGATAATCTTCAAGAAGAAACACATAATACGGAAATATTAACAGACAAAAGGAGAAATATTATGATATACACAGAAAGTGAGACAGACAATAAGGAAAGCAACAGAGAACATTTGAGAAAATGTAAACAAAATATAGAATATGAGATGGATATTCAAGAAGCACAAACAGAACACATTACAAGAATGGAAGTGTTGGATTATGAGAATGTAAACAAAAGAGATAACATAAAGAAAACAGACAAGACAGAGAATCTAGGATTATCATATCAAGAACAGACACTGTCTGATGTAAAAGAAACATTGAAAGACATGAAATTGTCCAACTGTGGTGTTTGTGATGCTGCATTGATTAGAACTTCAGATCTTGATACACACCAAAGTATACATACAACAGAGATGCCTTACTACAAGTGTGATGTTTGTAGTGTAGGATTCTGTCAATTTAGTTGTTTAGATGTACACAACAAAAAACACACAAAAGATGTGACTTTCAGATGTGCTGTGTGTCGTGAAGTATTTATTACAGCTGCTGAATTGAAAGTGCACAAAATAACACATAGACCCATGGATGAAAAGTCGAACATGCTTGGTCTTTGTGATACTACAATGCTCACTACGGATGATAGCAAGAAAATTCAAACAAGAGAGAAATCTTACTGTTGTGTTGTATGTGGTGTTACATGTGCTACAGCTGCTGATTTGAAGGAACACAAAATAACACATAGAACTATGGAAGACAAATCTACCATATTTGGTCTTTGTGGTACTATTTTAACTATAGATCATGCCCAGAAAATACAACCAAGAACAGAAATAAAAGAGACATCTTACAAATGTGATATTTGTGGTGCCAAGTTCTCTAAATCTAGAAGCCTTATAGAACACATAAGAATGCATACAGGAGAGAAACCTTACAAGTGTGATGTTTGTAATGTCAAGTTCTCTAAATCCATTTCCCTGAAATTACACAAAAGAATACATACTGGAGAGAAACCTTACAGGTGTGCTATCTGTGGTGTCAGATTCAATAAATCTACTCACCTTAAAGTACATAGTAGAACACATACCAATGAGAAACCATTCAAGTGTGATGTTTGTGGGGCAGTATTATCTTGTTCCAGCGCTCTTCTAAGACACAAAAGAATACATACGCGAGAGAAGTCTTACAAATGTGATATTTGTGGCGTCGGATTCTCGTATTCTAGTTCTCTAACAGCACATAGAATAACACATACAGAAGAGAATCCTTACAAATGTGGTATTTGTGGTGTAGGATTCTCTCTTTACAGTCGCCTGAAGGTACACAAAAGAATACATACAGGAGAGAGGCCTTACAAGTGTGATATTTGTGGTATTGGATTCTCTCAATCTTCTCACTTAAAAATACACAGAAGAATTCATTCTGGAGAAAAGCCAGACCTGTGATGTTTATAAAAGTAACCAAACTGTCAAATTACTTTTTGTGTCATTTCTGATAAATGAAGATAGAGTGGCGAGACCATCTCTGTGCATTTTTAATAATTAAATAATTTTGTGTTTTCATTTCCTGTTTGTATTTGTTTCTTGAAAAAGGTCCCTGTTGGACAGTAGCGTAGAAAAAGTCCTTGTTCCTTTGTTTATTGTTATTTCTATTTTACATTTGTTTTACTATTTGAAGTTTGATTTTCTATTAACAATATTACATTAACATATTACTGTCAAATCTCATTATAACAACTTGGCCCGACCAACAAAATATGTATGTAATAACAGAAATTTGTTATATACCATACAAACAATAATGAATAAATATAATTGGGGTTTTGAAAAGTGTTGTTATAGAGGGAAATTTGTTTTAAAAGAGTATACTATAAAGGGCTTCCACTGTATTTATCTCTTGATGTTTGTAACAGTGTTCAATGAAGCTAATAACCAGGAGGTGCACAGAAGAATTCAAACAGGAAAGAAACTTTACGTGTGTGAAGTTTACATTGTAGTCCCCTTCTGCTTTTGCTAATGATAATCAACATGAAATATTGTGTCATTTTTACCAGTGAAATATGTTGTGCATTTAAAAAGCATTACTATACAGAAAAGATGGATACAAAGCCAGTGGCAGACCTTGCAAACGATGGGTTGCAGAAATAAAAGAGTCAACGAAAACAAACATATATGAAGCACACAAAGCCATCTCCAGAGAAATATTGGGTATAAAAAGTAAAAGAAAGAAAGAATATGTTGTGCTTCTGGTTTACAGCAGAGCTGCATTTTTTACACCTTCTGGCCCAGCGCATCCAATTTCAGCATTTTTTGTAGTGTTTAATAGAATGGATCTTTCGAGCAATGCTGTGCCTTTTGCACCCCACTGTCAGGTCTAGTACTTCTTCTTCTTCAGTGTTCATTCTCAAACTCCCACTGGATCTCTATTGCAGCAGGACAATGGCCCAACTAGATTTGCAGCAGGATATAGTCCAGAGAATGGAAATTAGTTGTATCACGGCTTTATTTGCGCCAATGGCCTGACAAATCAGTTTTCCGCGGAAGGTCTAGTATGAATCAAAACGTTACCAGCATAATCCTTGAAGACGTATCCTAGGACAGCAAACAAGATACTGAACAGAACGGAGGCAAGCACACAACTCTGTTTAGCCTCACTATTTATCTCAAATTCGTTGGATTTGCTGCCATCAAATTGTATATTAATCATATATTTGTTTAAAGAAACAATCAATCTTTGAAATTTTGGTGGACACCCAAAACACTTGAGAAATTAAATTATAAGTTTAAAGCCAGGTCAAATTCTAAGTTTAATGCCAAGTCAAATTCTAAGTTTAATGCCAAGTCAAATTCTAAGTTTAATGCCAAGTCAAATTCTAAGTTTAATGCCAAGTAAAATTCTAAGTTTAATGCCAAGTCAAATTCTAAGTTTAATGCCAAGTCAAATTCTAAGTTTAATGCCAAGCCAAATTCTAAGTTTAATGCCAAGTCAAATTCTAAGTTTAATGCCAAGTCAAATTCTATTAATGCCAAGTCAAATTCTAAGTTTAATGCCAAGTCAAATTCTAAGTTTAATGCCAAGTCAAATTCTAAGTTTAATGCCAAGTCAAATTCTAAGTTTAATGCCAAGCCAAATTCTAAGTTTAATGTCAAGTCAAATTCTAAGTTTAATGCCAAGTCAAATTCTAAGTTTAATGCCAAGTCAAATTCTAAGTTTAATGCCAAGCCAAATTCTAAGTTTAATGCCAAGTCAAATTCTAAGTTTAATGCCAAGTCAAATTCTATTAATGCCAAGTCAAATTCTAAGTTTAATGCCAAGTCAAATTCTAAGTTTAATGCCAAGTCAAATTCTATTAATGCCAAGCCAAATTCTAAGTTTAATGCCAAGTCAAAATCTAAGTTTAATGCCAAGTCAAATTCTATTAATGCCAAGTCAAATTCTATTAATGCCAAGTCAAATTCTAAGTTTAATGCCAAGTCAAATTCTAAGTTTAATGCCAAGTCAAATTCTAAGTTTAATGCCAAGCCAAATTCTAAGTTTAATGCCAAGTCAAATTCTAAGTTTAATGCCAAGCCAAATTCTAAGTTTAATGCCAAGTCAAATTCTAAGTTTAATGCCAAGCCAAATTCTAAGTTTAATGCCAAGTCAAATTCTAAGTTTAATGCCAAGTCAAATTCTAAGTTTAATGCCAAGTCAAATTCTAAGTTTAATGCCAAGCCAAATTCTAAGTTTAATGCCAAGTTAAATTCATTTAAAAGTAAATGTCTTATAAAAATTATAAAAACACTATTGGTTGGGAAAAATTCAAGCAAGCAAGTAGGGGGAGACACCAAACAGTTATGTTTCTACAGCATTAAGAATATGGTCTGATGACCATATCAAACGTTTCGTAGGATCAACAGAAGCAGTGGAAAGTGGCGTATCTTACTCTCTGCATTTTTCTTGAATCTGTCATAGATTAAAAATCATATCAATTGTTCGCCTTCTCGCTGCCGGGGCTTGAGAGGGGAGAAAATAATAACACTTTACTTTCCATGCATGTTGTAAGAGGCGACTAAGGATGTTGTGGAGTTGGCTGTCTCAACTCATATAGGGACAAAGTGACCCAAAGCCATGCTGACGTCGGATACGTCGAGCCGAAAGATGCATATATCGCAGTAAGGCTGTAAACCATGCACAACTCATTCTGTTCTCCGAACCACATCCTGCTAATCTTCAGGAGTTTGAGAAAGAACACAAAGAAGAACAAGAAGCAGACGATGTCAATTGTTGAGCGGCCAAATGAGCATTGAGACTGGGAGAAGACGATCTTCAAGTTTCTGTAGTCGTTTCATGACAACATGTGCAAAGGCCTTTACATAAATAATTAGAATGAAGATCCCTTTATAATTATTGCGGTCCGTGTTATCACCCTTGTTCTTATAGAAGGTAACTACCTTCGCATTCCTCGTGCCATGAAGAATTACACCTTCTCTCCAGCACCTAATATGATATTAATGAGAAAACTGTAAAGGTGAGGCAAGAGTACATCATTATTTACTTGAGTTCCACAGGAATGTTGTTACTTCCTGGTACCTTGCCATCTGAGAGTCTATTTTGGACTTCTGGGAGTTATGTCTCTGTAGGCTCAGTATAAAGT
The DNA here is from genome assembly GCA_034231615.1 of Meghimatium bilineatum. Lineage (NCBI taxonomy): Eukaryota > Metazoa > Mollusca > Gastropoda > Stylommatophora > Philomycidae > Meghimatium > Meghimatium bilineatum. The sequence continues at coordinate 79,781,353 of CM067319.1, forward strand.
TAGTTTATTTCAGTATGTTTAGGAATATCCTGGTTAAAGGCATGATTTGCTGGTTTGTTCACAGAGTATTCATCAGATTAATACCCTACCCATATTTTAAGCTGATTCTTGATTAAGAACAAGCGTAACATCACTTGGGGCATTCCCATATATGCTCTGCTTGCTGTTCCGTGCCATCTAAAAGTGTATATGCTTAGTGTCCGAATCAGTTGCTGATTACACGTTCTTCTGATCTTTCCGGAGAGGGAGCACTTTCTCCCATCACCTCAAGTTACTCCCATTTTTACCATTCTCTGAATATGTATATTGTCTCATTCGACCTCCTCCTCGTCTTCTCGTAGGGTATCAATGACTGCTCTAATTAAGTCAATCCTGTCTCTTATTAGCTCTTTCGTTTCTCCTGATCCCAGGATGACCTGAGCAGTAGATCCATGTAATGTTCTGCGCGTTGTTGACCCATTCAGGTCTGATCATACACTTTTCTATCTTGCGCAGCATACTTTGAGAGTCCGATAGAATCACCGAGTCTGTTGGACGCCTTCCAAAATAAGAAACTGGTACTAGCAGCATGGATAGACCTCAGGAAAGAATTTGACAAGGTTTGGAAAGAAGGACCCTTAAAGAAATTGCGAAATTGCAGAGACAACTCAAGAATGTACAAGTGGGTAAATGCATAGGGCCTACCTGCATAATAGAAGAGCCAGAGTACAGTTGGATGGTCGCAAGAGCAAGAAAGTCCTACTGCGTCATGGAGTTCCCCAGGGAGGAGTCCTGTCTCCCAAACTTTTCTTGGTTTACATCAATGATCTAGTTGCCGAACTACCACATGGGATCAAAGTGGCAATGTATGCTGACGAATTGGTGCACAGCAGAACAGGCGACAGTGGCCATTAAACAAATATAAATAGATATTGATGCCTTAACTATATGGGCAAATAGATGGCGCGTCAGCGTTAGCACAGATAAGTGCAGCACCACACTCTTTCCCCTCTCACCAAAACAAAAAGCCGGTGATATCAAGATAGATGGAGAGCTTTTGAAAGAAGACAAACAACGCACATACCTCGGGGTTACTATTGATGATAAGCTGACATGGAAGCAGCACATAAACAAAGCAACAATCTAGGAGGAATCTATAAATGCCAGGAGGAAGTTAGCTATCCTTAGAAAACTAAGTGGAACCACATGGTGAGCCAGCAAGGCATAAGATCACACCTGGAATATGGTTCAACTGCGTGGTGACCTGCATTAAACACCTCAACAAGATCTAAAGTGCAAAACCAGGCGCTTAGGATAATGCTGGGAGCAATGAAATCAACACACATAGTAGTGATGCAGAAAATGGGAAGAATGCAAACACTTGACGAACGCAGACACACACACAAGTGCTAATACAAGCAGAAAAGACCGTTTTATTCTTAATGTTGTAGAAACAAAACTGTTTGGGGTCTTCTCCTACTTACGTGCTTGACTTGAATTTTTCCCAACTAATAGTGTTTTTAGAGTTTTTATATTTAAATTATCGAATCATTTTATGATTCTAAAATGTTTTTAAATTAAATTATTAAATCATATTAAATTATTTAATATTTGATGATTGAATCGGTAGGATTGATGCCGGCCACGTAGTCGGTGCACCAGAGCGACACATGTTCTAAATTTCTCTGGACACCATCAATCATGTCTCTTCTGTTTCTACGTGCTTGTACAGCAAGAGGTAGTCCTCATATGTTAGTATCCTGCTGGGTCTGGCCTCCTGAAGCTGGGCTATTTTGTATACGTAGACGTTAATGAGTACAGGTGATAGTGACGATTTCTGTTGCAATCCCGGTGCTATAGTTCTGATCTCTGATATCCAGGTCCCAATCTCAGAGCAACAGCTCTGGACATTAGCACAATTTCTATTAATCGAAATATCCACGAGTCGATGCTGAGTTCACTTAGCAAATGTATCAGCTGGCCGAAGTATGTTTTACAAACAGTATGTTTTACAAACATAGCCTATACTGTTTTACAAACATACTTTATAAACAGCTTAAAAGTACATTTTAATAAGCTGTTTGTTCTATATGTGATGGGCTCATTCATTTTAGAATTCTAGGACTTGGTATTGCACATTTCAGAAGCATTCTGTTTGCCAAACACAGGATTGACCAACACTCTATTACGCATCACATTGATTTTCGCTGCCTACTGATTTAACTTTAAATAGTGCTCGTATATTTATTGAGATTTTTTGTGTCTTGGGGACTGAATTTTTTTTTTCCAGAATATTAAGTGGTAACTATGCAACACTGTGACCTTTGTTAAAGGTTAAAACAAAGGTCACGGCAACACAGACTCGGCCATTTTTTTCAATGTTTTTATTTATAGCTCATGATCAAAGTTTTGAAAGAAGAGTTTCTGTTTTGTGCATGTTGTTCTGTTTTTAAAAATGCCTCAAAAGTGCTGTGTTCCTGGATGCAAATCGAACTATAATTCGTCAAAGGAACATGTTACAGTGTTTAAATTTCCTAGTGATTCTCAAATGAGGGAAATATGGAAGAAATGTATTCCACGAAACAACTGGTCACCAACGAAGTCAAGTGTTGTTTGCATCAAACATTTCCGCCCTTCTGATATAATTGTGTCTCTTACATTCATGGATAAACACGGAATTAAATATGAGCGTCTTCGGAAGAATCCCATTCTGAAGGCTAATGCATTTCCATCCGTGTTTCCTGGTCCGCCGTCCAATATTTCAGTAGGCCTACCACAATTTCAAAATGATCCTGAAAAATCTACATCAGATATTATCAGTAAGTTAAGTGAGTGAAACATACATTGCATGCAATGGTTGTCATGGGATATTATAGCGGATGTGTGTTGCCAGAGTCTTCTTCTTCTGCGTTCGTTCTGAAACTCCTGCAGATTAGCAGGATGTAGTCCGGAGAATGGAATGAGTTGTGTCATGGTTTACAGCATTGCTGCGATATCTGCGCCTTTCGGTCTGACACATCCGACTTCAGCATGGCTTTAGATCACTGACCCTATATGGGATGGGACAGCCAACTCCATCCCATAACCTCCTTAGTCGCCTTTTACGACATGCGTGAAAGGTAAACTATTCTTTGCTCCCCTTTTGGGCCCGGCAACACACGGGCGGCCAGAGTCTGAAAGGAGAGCAAAGTGAGAATAGCAACAATTAGTCCTACCTGACTTACCAGCCATGCATGTGTTGTGTACATAATGAGGTTTTTGGGGGGTGCACAGTGTAGTTGGCTGTCCCATCCCAGAGAGGCTCACAGTATATCTCATAAGCCATGCTGAAGTTGGATATGTCTTGCGGCTGAAGTAAAGTATAGTTCTCCACTTTGTTCTAGTTTCGAGGTGTTACGTGATCTTTGTTGTGTGATTTGGCAAGCTTACAGGTAAGTACTTAGAGTAAGGTTAGGATAGAAATAATATTTCTAATGTGTGCGCGCATCTCGCTCCGTGTGTAGCGGGCAGAAATTATGATCGCTCACCACAAATAATAGGAAATTGTAAAAAATGTGTAAATTGGAAAACAAACAGATTATGCATAAGATAGTCTGTGTCTAGATTTGAACTCAAGTGATTATCGGATGTGATGTCACGGCAGCCATTATTTTGATTGGTGTTACACAGGAATCCATGACATTGGATAGTTACAATTGTCAACAGTGTGCTATTTATAGCACAGTGAAGAACTATTCTTTACTTTCACCGTGTCTTGCCAAAATGTGTGTATATTATAATATATATATAGGCCTATATCACAGCAAAGCTGTAAGGCATGATACAACTCCATTCTTCAGCCTACGTCCTACTAATCAGTAAGAGTTTTATGAGAACAAACGCAGAAGAAGACAGATATTATTATAATATATCAGTCAAAAAGATTCCATAATTTTTGTCAGTGTTGCTAAAACTCAAAAGGGGAACATAGAGTAATACCTTCAATGCATGTTGAAAGAGTTGACTAAGGAGGTTTGTTCATTGGTTCTCACATTCGGTAGGTCAAAATTGTCATTAAAATGCCATGTTGAAATTGGATGTGTCTGACCAAGGGACATAGAAATCACAGTCAAGTTATAGTCCACAACATAACAGTTAAGTGAGAATAAGTGCGCAAGACATAACAGTTAAGTGAGAATAAGTGCGCAAGAAGTTAACAGTAAAATAAAAACACTCATTAGATAATAACTGGATTATTTATCTGTTTCTTTCTATTTATCCTGTCTCGGGGCGGACGTCCCACCTGATGTGCATTCATCACCTCTCACATCCAGGTGCAACTGATGCACAACTGTCTCCATAGCAACACCTTCAAGCTGGTAGCCCTGTTTCCACAAAGCTTGCTGTGGGGGCGACTGAGTACCTGGCTGTATACCCGGGTCACTCCTTCTTTTTTTCTCTTCTTGCCTACCACTGCTCTTGTCAAATTCTGATGACCTCACCAAGGATCCTGATACGGTGATGAAAATCTCCTACATGAAGCGAATCCAGGCCCTACCTACCTAAATCTCATGTGTGTATGTCCTTGTCTCCCCACTCATGTGTTATATATAGGACTTGTCTCAGTGTCTTACTTTAGTCTCCTGTAATACGGTCCCCATGGATGATGATGAGATCAGAGCCAGCAGACATTGCACCTTTAACCTCCTGTAGCTGTCCCCCAGGTGGCGGGGAATACTGGAGGTGCCTCCACTGCAGATGGACTCACAAATCTGATATAAGAGTGATGAGCTGTGAAGTGGCTCACTACTGGCAGGACGTGACAGTCCTGGATCACTGCTACACTGGAATGCCTATCTTCGGGGACTAAAATGCATCCATAGAACCCCCATACAAAATCATGCCTTAAAGACAGCAGATGTTATATGAGCTCGGGTGTTGCCTCGGTTACCAGGATCCGCGCTGCTCCTCTTCACCTGGGGAGAGCAGTGTCAAGTGTGCTACCGGGAAAACTCACCAAAAACACTTTAAATCCTCCAACTAAACATCGCAGGATTTAGAAAAAATCAATTAGAACTGGCCAGGCTACTCCGGGATCTTAAAATACAAGTCGCTTTGATACAAGACACTTTACTATCGAAAAATACCCCCACTCATGTCACAGAATACGTATGTGGTTGCATCTGTGGGTCTCACCAATGGCCCACTAGACATACCACCCATGCAACAGAAAACCTTAGTGGATGACATGCTGTTATATTGAGGTTATCTTCTTATAGAAGCATCATGGCATGTCATCTATACAATTATGCTTTTATTTTGTTGTTGAAATGTGTTTCATGTTTACCTGAATATATATGTATGCACCCTCTGTGGTTGGGAGGGAGCCAGAGATGTAGTGTGCAGCACTGGGGAGGAGTGACATCAATGTTTTTCCTATGGCTGAGGCCCATCATAGAGGCACAGTGACTCAGGACATGACAATTCTTTTGACTTGAACATTTGGTTGCATGCCTGGAGCAATAGAGAAGTTCGGCATAACAGTAGTCAATAGGTGGCGGGGAATGAGCACAGTGAACCCTATCTTGGCTACAGTGGCTAGGAGCAGTGCATAGGTTGAAGCTTGCCTTCCTGGAGGTGTAATAGTTACTTTCTGGCTCTGTCCCGGGGTGGGCCGAAAATCCACAGACTTCCCAGTAATAGAATGCCATTTAATGGCATTAGGTCAATGGGCATGAGTCCATGGACCGCTGGATCAGCAACCAACCATGTCACAGGATACATGGTGTATATATGTAAATGCCAGAGGTGCAGGGACTAATGACACTCATCCAGAATAACATACAAGCTGAGGTTTCTAATATAGAAACCAATGACTACAGATCTACAAGATATGAAATATGGAAGGATGGAGTACTACTAAAAATAATAAATATCTATACACTCCATCCCCCCCCTTCCAATACTCACCTTAAACTAAATGGTCGCTCACCTCTATGGGGTTAAACAGATAGGAATGGCCAAATAAGAGCCTATAGACACCTCCTCACTCATTCTACTCCAGAAGGCTAATGACTCCCCAACTGTACTGCATCGGGCCAGCAGCGCAAGAACAAGACCAGATCTTACTTTAGTATCATCTGACATTCACTTACAGTGCTCCATTAGTCTTCTTCTTCATCGTTCATTCTCAAACTCCCACTGGATCTCTCTTGTAGCAGGACCTATTAGATTTCCAGCAGGATGTAATCCAGAGAATGGAAATGCGTTTTCACCATTTTATTTGCGCCAATGGCCCGACACATCCATCTTTGGCAGTCATTAGAGTATTAAATGACATTGGAAGTGACCACGGACAGATTCTCTTAGAAGTCTCTGTATCTGGGGAGCCAACATATAAAAAAAAAAGGCCACATGGAAATATAAAAAGGCAGATTGGGTTACTGACTTGTCAGTTAGTGTAGTGTTTATTTGAGGCAGTATAAGGGATGCATTTTGTGGGATACTTGATACTCTTTCAGAAAACTCCAACTTTCCCCTACGACGCTTAACTACACAAGTGGAATGACAAAGATGTATACATAGATTATTATGTTTTAATAACATTGTAATGAAGAATCATTACCTATGTTAAATTCAAACTACGATCATGTTCATGTGTATTGAGAGGGTTAGACTCCCACAAATCTCTCTGTAGGATTCTCTAATCACACAGACTAATATTAGGCACCTATGTTTTATGAATTATGGGAAAATTCTGAATTGCCATTGCAACTGATGATGATGATGATGATGTTCGTCCGTCGTGATCGACGATGACCAAAAACTCAACCATAATAATAATAACAATAAATAATAAAATAATAAAGTTAATAGTGCGTTTTTAAATGACTAGCAAGTCCAATGCGCGCACAAAATGTTCTTTTACAGAATTGACAACAATAGAAGGTATCTGTGTGAGGTTGAGATGTTTTTTCTTTTCTACGTGTCCGCTTCTGTCTTGCAGTTTCTTGTCTGAATTCTTCTGCCACTAGTGCTCCCGTTCTAATGCTGTAACGCCATGCTGTTCTATCCTGAGCGAGGCTCTCCCAAGTGCCTACGTCAATGTTAAGATGTTTCAAGGATGACTTGAGCGTGTCTTTGAAACGCTTTTTCTGTCCACCAGCTTTTCGAAATTCTGCCTTGAGTTCTCCATAATATATTTATTTTGGCAAACGCGAGTTCTCCATTCGCACAAGATGGCCTGCCCAGCGTGCCTGCACCTTCATAAGTATTGTGTGGATGCTTATTGAGGTTGATTTTTCCAAGACCTCGTAGTCTGGTACTTTGTCCCACCAATGGATGTTTAGTAATTTACGTAGGCAGGTAAGATGGAAATGATTTAACTTTCTTGCATGTCTAGCATACACCATCCACGTTTCGCAGGCGTATAGTACGGTTGGTATAACAGCAGCATGATATACTTGTAGTTTGGTGGTTGTTCTTATACCTCTTCTGTCCCATACATTGTTGCGTAATCTGCCAAATACAGCACTAGCTTTTGCCAGTCTATTGTTAATTTCCACATCATTCCACGCCATTGCAACTACTGTTAAAGTGATCTGATGCTGACACTTTCAAATTAGTTCTTGTCCATGACACAAAACATGTTCCTTAAACTGTCAGACTCAATGGAATAGAAAGCTAGAAAATAAAGACCATAGAGTGAATGCTACTTCCAAACAGCTATTTAATTACCTGAAGCATATCCTACAGCTCAATGAAGCTGCTGGTGCTGTCACCTGAAGGCTGACAGATGAACAATGAAGAATTTTCAGGCAAGGTTGAAGTTCAAGTTGACTTCTTCAATATTTGCTCATTTGTAACTCCTACAGTAACCAGGATATAGTCCAGATAATGTATTGAGGAGTACCACTTTTAAACTCTGCCTGTCACTCTGTAGCTTCTAACTATGCTGAAAATGGATGTTCTGTGCCGGAAGGTGCAAATAACACAGCTTTGCTGCATGCTGCAGCACAACGTATTTCATGCTCCCCGGCAGAAATCACACAAACTTTTGTGTTAGTTATAAAATAGCGAATGCAGAAGAAGAGGGAAAAGTAACATCAAATGATAATCCACAGGGATCTTTGAAAAGAAAACATTGCGAGCTAGTAGGTTGCAATATCTGATCCTTTCATCTAGTTTCAGTATGATATTGTTGATCATATTGGCCTTCCTCTGGATGCTGTAGTCAAACCTACACTTAAGCCTCCCTACTCACATTTTATGACATGATGTTCGTCCCTCGAATTCGATGATGACCATTCAGCTCAACTATGATGCAGATGATGTCTCCAGTGTGTCAGACTGTGACTAATGAGTCTTATGATTGCTTAGAATTGCCTACCACAGTGGGCGTGTGTGGGAGGAGTCTATGGGACATTTAGCAGCTCTTGCCTTTCATCTAGCGCGTTTATGTTGTGCAGCATGATGTCTGAGGTTCTTAGCAGCTGCTGCACCACTCTTGATTCTGCGATGCCAGTCGGATCTATCTTTTGCAAGATTCTCCCATGAATTTATGTCTATTTGAAGTGAGTCAGTGATGTCTTAAGAGTGTCTTTAAAATGCTACTTCTGTCCTCCTGCCTTGCAGGAGCCAGTCTAGAGTTCTCCATATAACAACTTATTTGGTACACGGTGGTCTTTCATGCTGACCATATGTCCGGCCCAGTGTGTCAGTACCTTCATCAACATTGTATGTATGCTTACAACTTAGATTTCATCAGTACTTCACTGACTGATATTTTATCCCACCCATGGATGTTGAGTATCTTACGAAGGCAGCTTAAGTGGAAGTTGTTGAGTCATCTAGCATATACTGTCCATGTTTTACATGCATAAAGAAGTGATGATATTACTGCTGCTTGGTAAACTGTGAGTTTTATGACATACATGGTAGGTCACAGCGCAATCATTTTTTTCTTTCCTTTTGTACCTGTAAACACACTGAGTTGACTCTATCATCCATATCTTTAAGACACTTGATTTGTACATGTTGCATGCTATAATGTTAACTATTTACTATGTTTTATAACTCCATTTTTATTGTTTCTACTTGTCAGATTCCAGTGTTGTTACACCGAGCTTGTTTGCTCCCTGCCAGATTGATGTTCAGAAAATGAAAATTGACAATCCAATCAGTATTCAACACACACAATTTGTGAAACCTGGCATTTTATTAGAGAACCATACAGAAGAGATACATAATAAGGAAATATTAACAGACCATATGAGAAATGTTATGATATGCACAGACGTTGAGACAGACAATATGAAAAGCAACAGAGAACATTTGAGAAATTGTGAAAGAAGCACAGATCATAAGAGAGAGACTCAAGAAGCACAAACAGAACACATTAAAATAATTGAGAATTCAAGAATTGAAGTAAGGGATTATGAAAATATCAACAATATAGATACCATAAAGAAAAGAGGAAAGACAGAGAATCTTGGATTATCATATCAAGAACAGACACTGTCTGATGTAAAAGAAACATTGAAAGACATGAATTTGTCCAACTGTGGTGTTTGTAATACTGCATTGATTAGACCTTCAGATCTTAATGATCAAAGTATACATACAACAGAGATGCCTTTCTACAAGTGTGATGTTTGTGGTGGAAGATTCTGTGAATTTAGTTGTTTAGATGTACACAGCAGAAAACACACAAAAGATGTGACTTTCAGATGTGCTGTGTGTCGTGAAGTATTTATTACAGCTGCTGAATTGAAAGTGCACAAAATAACACATAGACCCATGGATGAAAAATCTAACATGTTTGGTCTTTGTGGTAATATGATCTCTGCAGATGATGTCAAGAAAACACAAATAGGAGAGAAAACGTATAGCTGTGTTTGTGGTAGTATATTTACCACAGCTGCCTATTTGAAAGTGCACAAAATAACACATAGACCTATGGGAGAAAAATCTAACATATTTGGTATTTGTAGTACTATATTCAATACAGATAATGCCAGGAAAATACAAAGAAGATCTCATACAGGAGATAAACCTTATAAGTGTGATGTTTGTGATGGCAGGTTCTCGAGGTCTAGTAGCCTGAAAGTACACAGAAGAATACATACAGGAGAGAAACCTTATAGGTGTGATGTTTGTGGTGATTGGTTTTCCACTTATAATAGTTCTGTAGCGCACAAACAAGTGCATACAGGAGAAAAGCATCACCTTTGTGATTTATGTGGTTCATCATTTACTAGATTTAGTGACATGAAGGTACACAAAAGAATACATACTGGAGAGAAGCCTTACAGGTGTGATGTTTGTGGAGTCAGATTCAATAGATCTACTCACCTCAAAGTACATAGTAGAATACATACAGGAGAGAAACCATTCAAGTGTGATATTTGTGATGCAGGGTACTCCTGTTCTGGCGCTCTTCTAAGACACAGAAGAACACACACAGGAGAGAAACCTTTCAAATGTGATATTTGTGGTGAGGGTTTCTGTTTGTCTAGTCGCCTGAAAATACACAAAAGATTACATACAGGAGAGAAACCTTTCAGATGTGATATTTGTGATATTGGATTCGCTCAGTCCTGTCACCTGAAGATACACAGAAGAACGCATACTGGAGAGACACCATACAAGTGTGATGTCTGTAATACCGTGTTTAATAGAGCTGGTGATCTGAAGGTACACAAAAGAATACATACCGGGGAGAAACCGTATGTGTGTGATGTTTGTGGTGTAGCATTTGCTAGAACTGGTGACTTGAGAGAACACAGAAGAATACATACCGGAGAGAGACCTTACGTTTGTGATGTTTGTGGTGCCAAGTTCTCTAGATCTACTCACCTCAGAATACATAGTAGAAGACACACAGGAGAGAAGCCATTTAAGTGTGATGTTTGTGGTGTAAAATTCTGTCAATCGGGTGATCTGACTAGACATAAAAGAACTCATACAGGAGAGAAACTTTACAACTGTGATGTTTGTGGTCATGGCTGCAATAGTGTCCGATCACTTGAGAAACATTCAAAAACACATAAGGTATAAATGTGTTGTGTATATATTTGTGATGAAGGATGTTCTAAATCTAATACCTTCATACTTTTAAAACATCAGAGAAAAATACTTGCAAGTGTGATGTTTGTGGCCATCACATCAGAGAAATACTTTCAAATGTGATGTTTGTAAACATCACTTGATTTCTGTTGTTACATGAAATAAATAATATTTTTATAATACAAATATTGTCTGCTGTTTATAATTTTAAATGTCATTGTCAATATGGTTCTATCCCATATCCCAGAACTAAGTTCTTTACAGAATGTGAAATGAAATATAGCATAAAAAGGGAGACAAAATCTGTGTCTTTTATTTTTGATAAAATGGTGGGTATTTATTTATTTATATATAAATTTATTTAGGATGATTGTATGAGTGGATTAGAAGGGATGTATGGGTGGGAACAAACTTGGATTAGGGAGGGGGCCAGTATCTTCTAGTTTCCTTTAGTATGATTGATGTAGAATGGGTTAATGTTTGCCTGTAGCTTAGATTAGAACTTGGTTTGATAGCGTTCAAGTGTTGCCATGCTGTTACAGTAACACTTTTGGTAAATCTTTCATTTAGGTTAGTAGGCTAATGTTATAGCATTTCGCTTTGCGCATATCTTCTTATACTCCTTGCATATCTAACATGCATTTGTATCAGTTGAAGGCAAGCTCAACACAGTTATGGTAGTAAATTTGTAATAGCGAATGAACTGGCAGCGTAACGTCACAAAATAACTTAAAAATTTTGGGTTGTCACAGATTTTGTAAAAGTGTGAATGGTAGGTCCGGAATATGGGATAGAACCGTCAATGTATTTGACAGAAACCAGTCTCAAAGACTATCCATATTTCCACAGAACTTGTCTCATAGTGGTTATAGTTAACTATCTTTGGACCTCCTTTGTTTTAACACTTCTGTAACAGATGTTTGCCTGTTATATAGTAGCACAATATAGTAGTATGATACAATAATTTATACAGACGGCTCAGTATCAAGAAACAAACTAGTGTGGTTGGGGTTTCGTGACCTACTAAAATTGCACAAAATTCACTGAGAAGTCAGCTGCTTACCCCACTACAACATCGAGTATGAGAATGGAAATAGAAGCAGTGACAGGAGCTCTCACTTGGCTGGCGATTCAACCACCAACAGAGTCAGTGATTCTATCGAACTCTCAAAGTATGATCAGAACTAAATGGGTCACTCTGCTAAACAACTCGCAGAGCATTACATGGATCTACTCCCCAGGTCATGGGAAACGACAGAGCGGATGTGTTGGCTGGTAAAGTCTTGGTGAACGGCATGGAGATAAGAAGAGACATGACTGAATTGATTAGAGCAGTCATGGATACCCTACGAGGAGGGGGTCGAACGAGACAATGTGCATAGGCTATTCATAGAATGATAGAAATGGGAGTGACTAGAGGACATGGGAGAAAGTGCTTCCTCTCCGAAAAGATCAGAAGAACAATAATCAGCAACTGCCTGGGACACAGCTTATACTTTTAGATGGCATCAGAGATTTTTTTTAAATTTAGTCGTTTGGCCGGATTGATAAAGCTACTTCTTTTCAGTCGCCCCATTGCTACGTTATGAAATCTGTCTTTCATTACTTCAAAGGCTATATCTCCCTTGTCTAATATTTAAAAATAAAAACAGTTGTGGGGGTAAAAAGTTGATAACATTCTGCCAAAGAAAATTTGCTAAATCTGTGCATGAAATCATCATAATTGTTTCAATTCACAATCTGTGTATGAAATCATTTTAATTGTTTCAAGTCACAATCTGTGTTTAGTGCTCATAACTGTAAACATTATATTCAATGTATCGCCTGTGTGCTGCCGGGCTCGAGAGGGGAGCCAAGAATAGCAATACGGTTTACTTTCATGCACGTCGTAAGAAGCGACCGAGGAGGTTATGGGATGGAGTTCGCTGCTCCATCTCATATAGGGTAAGTGACCCAAGCCATGCTGAAGTCGGATGTGTCAGGGCGAAAGGCGCATACATCGCATTAATGCTGTAAACCATGACACAACACATTCTGTTCTCCGGACTACACCCTGCCAATTTGTAGGAGTTTGAGAACGAACGCAGAAGAAGAAGATATTCAATGTCTAAGTCTATCTATCTTGTAAGTATGTGCCTCCATCGTGCACAGGGCAATACACGGTGCATAAGGTTTGTTTGTTTGAGAACCCCAATAATTGCGAGCGATTAGCTCTTACTTCCTGGTGTACAGTGGGTGGTTTTTCTGAGCTTTCTTTCCTACCCAGGAAGTTTCGCTTTTCATCTTTAGTGCAATGCCTATTGATTTAAAGTAGTCTAAGTAGATCGTTTTCTTCTTATTGTTGTAGAAATATATTGTTACTGTTGTCTTTTCTTACTTACTTGTTTGACTTCAATTCTTCCCAACCAATATTTAAATTCTCTTAGACACTTATACAGAAAATGCAGGGAATTCTAAATATAGACCTACCGGCATGTTTCATCGACTACACCAAGGCGTTCGATTGTGTACGACATCACCAATTAGGCAAAATTGTGGTCACCATGGGATTTCCAAAACATCTCACATATTTAAATGCATTGCTGTACCACGAACAAGAGGTAGCAGTAGAAGTGGACGGAGCAATATCAGAATGGTTTAATGTACAGAAAGGAGTTAGACGAGGATGCACACTATCCCCGTACCTGTTCAACATCTACGCTGAAAACATAATGCGAAACCTAAAAGACTACATGACATATAGGCTACTGACTTCCAGCCTCTCACCATCGACGGTCAGCAGATCCCATAAATCAGATATGCTGATGACATAGTTCTGTTAACAACAAACGGAGACGGTCTAAAGCACATGTTACTACCCCCAAAGAACACAATGAAGTCCAAAACCTGTACTTAAATGTGAAAAAAATATGATAACAGATAAAGTGAAAGTACAACCAAATATAATAATTGACAATTTCGAACTAGAAGACGTAACAAATAACCAGTATTTGGGCACAAACATAAATAGCCCAGGAATGTGCACTGTCGAAATCAAGAGAAGAATTGCAATGGCGACACTGAAACTTTCGCAAATGAAAAATCTTTGACAAAGTACCAGCAGCAAAGCCAAACCATGTATGATCAGAACATGCGCATTTCCAGTGGCAATATTCGGTTGCGAGGCATAAACATTAAATAAAACAATAGTAAAGACAATCGCTGCTTTCAAAATGAGATACTACATAAGAATTTTATGTATCCATGACAGTTAAAACGACAAATCAAGAAGTGTTAACATCAATAAACGTCGAAAAGGGCTGGCTCCTTAACAACATCATAACAAGAAACTGTGTGTGTGTGGTTTTTTTCTTCTTTTTTTTTTGGGGTGGTCATATAAAGAGACATAACAGCATGGAAAAATTCATAGCTGAAGGCAGAGTTAACGGCAACAGGAAAAAAGGCGCCCAAAATGACGACGGTGAAGTGACATATCAGATTGCTTAAACATGTCTCTAGACACGAGCGGAAGGTCAATTCGTCCAAAATCGCGGATTGTTCAGAGAGTTCATAGGAAAACCCCGTTCTGGAAAGAATATGTCACGTGAGAAGAAAACATTTATTTTCAAATGAATTTAACTTTTTCTCCAGTGCTTTTGATATTTTCCAACTTTCACAACCATATGTTAATACGGTTATTACATTGAAGTTGGACAGTCGTAATTTGGTAATTACTTAGACCTGTTGAATTGTTTTTATTTCCGGATGTAGGCATGTGGTAGTTCTATCTATTCGCTAAACCCTTTGATACCTTTCAACGTCAGAGGTAGAAAGAGTTTTCTGGAGACAGCCCACTTGTGTGATGAGTATATTGTGGAATTTGTCGCCTCTTTATTTCAGTGATCCATCGTTTTTGTGATCGACCTTCATTGTATCTGTGTAGCATAGCTTGTTGTGGTATGCTGTTTGATGGTAGTCTACTGATGTGTGCAAACCATTTGATCTGTTGTATCTTAATATATTCCAAGATTGGGGTGGTGCCGGTTCTTTGTCTAATGTTCTCATTCCTCACTTTGTCTCTTAGCGATATTCATATAATACTTCGTAAGCATGCCACTTCAGCTGTTAAAAGTTTACATTTGTCTTTTGATGTCGTTGTCTATGTTTAGCATTGGTAGCACAGCGTTGGCATACTAATCGTTTTGAATAGTGTTATTTTGGTGTTTATTCTTCAGCGTTCATTCTCAAACTCCCGCTGGATCTCCCTTGTAGCAGGACCATGGCCCTACTACATTTCCAGCAGGATGTAGTCCAGAGAATGGAAATGCGTTGTGTCACCATTTTATTTGCGCCAATTTCCCGACACATCCGTCTTCGACGGGATTTTGGTGTTAAAATCTACAATTTTGTTTCTGAAGATTGGTGTCATTTACCCTATGGCTTGGTATGCTTTACTTTACTACATCTATTGTGTACTTCTTTGCTGCTCTTGCCGTCTGTCGTTATATTATTTCCTAGGTATGTGTATTATGTCACCTGGTTAAATCTGTTGTTTTCAATATATATATATTCCTGTTTTTCTTATCTTCATTACTTCGGCCTTTTTTTATATTTATCTTCATGTTAAAGGTATGGCATGTTTGAAGTAATCTATCTGTCTTTGTAGTTCCTCTTCTGATGATGCCACTAGTGCTTGGTCATCTGCAAATAGTCGTTTGTTAAGTTATCATTGAGATTGTTTTTCCGTTGTCTTTGCTACTTTGTAGATGTGATCTATGTATGTTATGAACAATGGGGGGGGGGGGGGGGGGGATAGTACACATCCCTGTCTCACTCCCGGGTGAATTTGAAAATTATCAGATGTACCTGTGCTCGTTCTGACTGCGCATTAACTATTGGCGTATATGCTCTGACATAAGCTTATCAGATGTTGGGGAACTCCATATGTCTGTAGTGTTATCCATAGTTGTGCTCTATCCACTGCCAAAAGCTTTCTCTTGGTCCACGAAAGCCAGATATAAATCTTGGTTATGTTCTATCGCCCTTTCTGAAAGTTGTTTGAGGACGAAGCTTGCATCTGTACATCTTTTATTTTTCTGAAAGCCAATTTGTGTGTTGTGAGCCGCGGTTCTATATAGGCCCATGCGAGCATCATTCTCTCTAGTATCTTGTTAAAGATATTTCCTATGTGGCGTAAGAGTGATATGCCTCTGTTCTTAGTGCAGTCCCTCTTACTGCCTTTTTTCTTCCAGACGGGAACAATCACCGCTGTTAGGTAGTTTAACGCACTTAATGCCAACGCATTCTTGCAGTGATCTCTTTTGTTGTAATAATTCACTATATTTAATATGTAAATAGACTATATATAATTCAATACATTTAATTTGCCAATTAGTTATAGGCCTATATAATCCACTATCAACTATTAGCCTACCGTCAAATAAATATAAATTTCTTACTACAGGGTGGCCCAAAAGTAAGTTTACAGTTATTAAACTACCTTTTATATGGTTGAAGTTACTTGCTTAGTAATACCAATAAAAACATTCATTAGAGGATATTTTGAGCATCTGAGAGATTAAATTGTTTATGTTAACAGGTGTAACGAATTTCCCGCTGTTCTAGTGTGGAATTTTCAAATAAATAGTCTACGTGATAACTGTAAAAATACTTTTGGGCCACCCTGTATTTAGCCAACGTTAAAAACAAGTAGGCCTCAGCGCACTGTTTGACAACAGCACCTGGCCGTCATTTAAAATATGGCCGTGCGTAACAAAACTTAGCATTTATGAAATAAGCCAAGGCCCTGCAAGTGTTTGTTACTTTGTCGATTCATGTTTCTATTAGTGTCTATGAATAGACCGATATGAGGTTCGATATTTAAAAGTTTTGAAGAGATGCTTTTTGTGTGCATGTTCTTCAAATTTTAAAATGCCCCGAAAGTGTTGTGTTCCTGGATGCAAATCCAACTACAACGCCACAAATGAATATGTGACCGTGTTTAGGTTTCCGAATGATTCTAAAATGAGAGAAATATGGAGGAAGTGTATCCCACGAAACAACTGGTCACCAACAAAGTCAAGTGTTGTGTGCATCAAACATTTCCGTTCTTCTGATATATCTTTGTCTATTACATTCATTGATAAACACGGAGTTAAAAATGAGCGGCTTCGAAAGAACCCTGCACTGAAGGAAGATGCATTTCCATCTATGTTTCCTGGAGTGTCCACCAATTTACCAATTCCAGTAGGTCTACCACAATTTGAAAAAGATCCTGAAAAACATAGAGCAGAAGTCACCAGTAAGTGAAATATTGAATTTTAAATGGTTGTCATAAGATATTTTCTTCTGTGTTCCTTCTCAATAATCTCAAACTTATACGATAAGCAGTATGTATGTCATGTGACCTGTAGTTCTGACAATCAGAATACTTTACAAATATTTACTGCAATATCTATGGTATTAAGCCTGACACATCAGGTTTCAACATTGTTTCTGGGTCACACTGACCCTATATATAGGTAGGCCTGCTATGGGATGGCCCTAACTCCACCCTATAACTATGATAACCTTAGGCTATTTGTTTGCGACAGTCTAAGTAAATCTAAACCATAGTCCAACACAGATAATACAACTGCCTGCATCATCTGAAAAAGGGTTCATTACGGCATCTCTGCTGATGCCATGATTTTGACTGCTCTGATACCCTTCCTAGCTTTCTGAATGATATTGTCCACGTTTCGTTAAAGATAGTCTTCTATCAACAGAGTTGTCTGGATATTTCATAGTCTGCTCCCTTTTAATGTTGATGCTCATGCAGGAGGCTGCTGGTACTGTGTCTGTGGCTATGTTGTTGTTCAGTGAGAACCAGACGATCTTTGCCTTGGTGGGATTGATTGCTACCCTGTAGTCAGTGCACTAGAGCGACACATGTTCTAGGTTACTCTGTACGCCATCAGTCATGTTTCTGCTGTGCTTGTACATCAAGAGGTCGTCCTCATATGTTAGTATCCTGCTGGGTCCAGTCTCCTGAAGCTGTGCTAATTTGTATGTGTAGACATTAAAGAGTACAGGTGATGGAAGCAATTCCTGAGGCAATCCAGGTGCTATAGTTCTGATATCCAGGATCCCAATCTCAGAGCAACAGCTCTGGACATTAGCACTATTTCTATCAATCGAATTATCCACGGGGCAACTTTTTCACTTAACAAATGTATCATCTGGCCAAAGTATGTTTTACAAACATATTTTTAAAAACAGGTTAAAAGTACCTTTTACGCTGTTTGTTCTTATCTGTGATGGACTCATCCATTTTAGATTTCTGGGCCTTAGTATTGCCCATTTCAGCAGCATTCTGTTTGCCATACACATGATTGACCAGTATTCTTTTACACATCACATTGATTTTAATTGCCATACTGATTTAACTGTATATAGTGCTCATATATTTTTTGAGATTTTTTTGTCTTAGGAATTGAATTTTTTTCAGAATGTTAAGTGGTAACTATGCAACACTGTGACTATTGTTAAAGGATTTAAAATTTAACAAAGGTCATGGCAACACAGAGTCAAAACAGGAAGGACCTTCCTGGAAATAAATCATTGCTTCTCATATATGTCTAATTTGTTGAAGATGATAACATTAGTCAATACATGTTTTCACCAAAAAAAATTGAAACAGATATCAAAGGAGAAGCAGTATTTTTCAACGTCAAGAATTCTTTTGTCTCAGTGAGATAACTATGACAAACATAATCTCATGAGGGACTTTACTGCGTATCTGAAACAAGATGTGCCCAATGTTATGACAATTCACTGTGTTGATCATCAACAACATCTTGTGGCACAGAATATATATATCTCTTCTTAGTCACCTTTTATTATATACATGGTAGTTCACAGCACAACTATTTTCTTTCCTTTTGTGCATGGCAACTCATTGTCAGAGTTGACTTTATCATTCATATCTCAGATACTTGATCTGTACTTGTTGTAAGCTAAAATGTTAACACACATTTGTTATGTTGTGTGCTATAATGTTAACACACATTTTGTTATGTTGTATGCTATAATGTTAACACATATTTGTTATGGTGTGTGATATAATTAACACATAGTTGTTATGTTGTATGCTATAATGTTAACACACATTTGTTATGTTGTGTGCTGTAATGTTAACACACATTTGTTATGTTGTGTGCTGTAATGTTAACACACATTTGTTATGTTGTGTGCTATAATGTTAACACACATTTGTTATGTTGTGTGCTATAATGTTAACACACATTTGTTATGTTGTGTGCTATAATGTTAACACACATTTGTTATGTTGTGTGCTATAATGTTAACACACATTTGTTATGTTGTGTGCTATAATGTTAACACATTTGTTATTTACTATGTTTTATAACTGTCTCTATTGTTTCTACTTTTCAGAGACTGTTTCTGTTGCACAGAGCTTGTTTACCCCCAGCCAGATTCATGTTCAGAAAATGGAAATTAATAGTCCATGCAGTATTCAGCACACACAACAGATGAAATCTGGCATTTTATTTGAGAACCATCTAGAAGAGACACAAAATAAGGAAATATTAACAGACCATATGAGAAATATTATGATATACACAGACGTTGAGACAGACAATATGAGAAATATTATGATATACACAGACGTTGAGACAGACAATATGAGAAATATTATGATATACACAGACGTTGAGACAGACAATAAGGAAAGCAACACACAACATTTGAGAAATTATGAAAAGAACATAGAACATGAGATAGACACTCAAGAAGCACAAACAGAACACATTAAAATAACTGAGAACACAAGAATTAAAGTATGGGGTTATGACAATGGAAACAAAAATGATAGCATAAGTAAAACAGACCAGATAGAGATTCTAGGAGCAACATATCAAGGAAAGAGACTGTATGATGTGGAAGAAACATTGAAAAACATGACCTTTGAAAATGATGCTGTGTGTAATAGAGTTGATCAACTAACAAAACACATTGGTGAGAAACCTTACTCATGTGATGTTTGTGGTGAAATATTCTCTCATTCTGACAACCTTAAGGTACACAGAAGAATACATGCAGAAGAGAAGTTTTCCAAGTGTGGTGTTTGTGGTGCTGTGTTGATTAGACCTTCTGATCTTAATATACAGCACACTATAAACACAACAGAGATGCCGTACAAGTGTGATGTTTGTAGTGTAGGATTCTGTCAATTTAGTTGTCTGAAGGTACACAGCAGAATACATACAAAAGTTGTGACTTTTAAATGTTTTCTCTGTGGTGCAGTATTTACTACAGTTACTGATTTGAAAATGCACAGAATAACACATAGACCTATGGAAGAAAATTCTAACATGATTGGTATTTGTACTGCTGGTAGAACACATACAAGTAAGAAACCATTCAAGTGTGATGTTTGTGGTGCAGAATTCTCTTGTTCTGGTACTCTTATAAGACACAGAAGAAAACATACAGGAGAGAAGCCATACAAATGTGATATTTGTGGCATTGGATTTTTTTATTCTAGTTCACTGATAGCACATAGAATAACACATACGGGAGAGAAACCTTTCAAGTGTGATGTTTGTGATGCCAAGTTCTCACGATCTAGTGTCCTGATAGTACACAAAAGAAAACATTCAGGAGAGAAGCCTTACAAATGTGATCTTTGTTATGTAGGATTTTACTATTCTAGTGCTCTGACAGTACATATGAGAACACATACAGGAGAGAAGCCTTATAAATGTGATCTGTGTGGTGTAGGATTCAGTCTGTATGGTCGTCTGAAGGTACACAAAAGAATACATACAGGAGAGAAGCCTTACAGGTGTGATATTTGTGGTGTTGGATTCTCTCAGTCTTGTCACCTGAAGATTCACAGGAGAGTTCATACTGGAGAGACACCTTATAAGTGTGATGTCTGTAAGGCAGTGTTTAATAGAGCTGGTGACCTGAGGTTACACAGAAGAATTCATACAGGAGAGAAACCATACATGTGTGATGTTTGTGGTGCAGTATTTGCTAGAACTGGTGAATTGAGGGAACACAGAAGAATACATACTGGAGAAAGACCTTACATTTGTGATGTGTGTGGTGCTAAGTTCAATAAATCTAGTCACCTAAAATTCCATAGTAGAACACACACAGGAGAGAAACCATACAAGTGTGAAGTTTGTGGTGTAAAATTCCGTCAGTCAGGGAATCTGACTAGACATAAACTAACACATTCAGGAGAGAAACTGTACAATTGTGATGTTTGTAGCCATGGCTGCAGTAGTGTGCAATCCCTCGTGAAACATTCAAGAAAACATAAGGTGTAAATGTGTTGGTTTCGCCCTTGTGTTGCCGGAGCCCGAAAGGGGAGCAAAGAATAGCAACACTGTTTACCTTCCATGCATGTCGTAAAAGGCAACTAAGGAGGTTATGGGATGGAGTTGGCTGTCCCATCCCATATATGGTCACTGACCCAAAGCCGTGCTGAAGTCGGATGTGTCAGGCCGAAATGCGCAGATATCGCAGCAATGCTGTAAACCATGACACAACGCATTCCGTTCTCCGGACTACATCCTGTTATCATACAATCTGCAGGAGTTTGAGAATGAACGCAGAAGAAGAAGAAGAAGAAGAATGTGTTGGTTTCATGTGCAACAAAATAATACCATCCTGTAAATGTAAAAGACATCTGAATCTGGCCTGTGCTGTTTTCCATATAATGCGTTAGTAGAAAGAACAGATTTTGTAATAATTTCCCATTGTGTTATTTGTTATGTTCTGTGTAGGACACAGAATGGCAGGTTTTTTAATGTCAATGATGCATTTAAACAAGAACATAATTTCACATTTATCTTTTGTTAGAATGGCTGCTCACAATTAAATGCTGTTTTTTTATGAATGGAGATAGTGTGATGATGATGAAATAATCTCTTTAGCTGTGAGCAGCCCATAGACTATGGGACAAAAGTACAGGTCCTCCTCAGTTAAGTAATTGAGGTGGTACCTGGACTCATGTAAGAGTCGTCTCAAAGGCATGGTTGTGTTAGTAAGGTTTATGGATGCATGTTTAGTCCCTGGAAGACGGTATTAAAATGCAGCAGTATATCAGGATTAACACACCCGGCCAGGGGTACAACACACCTCTGGGCCAAATTAGCTCATAATTTATCTGTCAGATCTGTTGACCCATTCTTAGTGATGGCACATTTAGCATTCCTCGCAAACTAGGAATCTGACACAAAAGGTGCAGTGTCCTCTGTCCTGCATCTCTCTGTCATCCATGGGATCATTTTATAAAAGACAAAAGTAAGAAAGTGAGACAAGACATGCAGTGACAATGATTTTTTCATAGATGACAGGTTGTTAGCCTATCTCCCAACTTTACTTATTCAACTTCTATGACATTCCTTGAAAGAAAACAGTGACCCTATTCTTTGCACTGTGAACTAGAAGTTCAGGCCCTGGTTGCCACACAAGCGGATGAATGAAGTGGTTAGGTTATAATTAGCTCATGTGTTTATTATGTGTAGCAGTAACGTCACAGAAAATAATGATGCAGTTTTATATTAAGAGTAAAAATTATTTCTCCGAACATGAAATGGAAATATACATTTTGCATATGTGTTTAATAGTAATTTTTTTTTAAAACAGCATAATTGTGCATGTATCTTTTGCTTGAACAGTTACTAGCAGTTAGAGATGGTTTCTGATGAAGAGGTAACATTAGAATTAGCTGATGTGCTTATGATGAGTAGCTAAGTCACATAAAATAAAGATGCAGTGGTATAAAGAGTACATATTTTTTCCCAAGCTTTATATAGAGACCCGTACACGCCAGATGTGGGCACATTTTACAAGCCGGTATTATTTTGTTCCACATGCATCATGTATTGTGCTATATATTTGTGATAAAAGGATGTTCTAAATCTAGTGTGCTAATTCTTTCATAATATATCAGAGAGAAGACTTGCAAGTGTGATGTTTGTAACCATCACTTCAAAGAGAAGACTTGCAGGTGTGATGTTTGTAACCATCACTTCAAAGAGAAGACTTGCAAGTGTGATGTTTGTAACTATCACTTCAAAGAGAAGACTTGCAGGTGTGATGTTTGTAACCATCGCTTCAAAGAGAAGACTTGCAGGTGTGATGTTTGTAACCATCACTTCAAAGAGAAGACTTGCAAGTGTGATGTTTGTAACCATCACATCAAAGAGAAGACTTGCAGGTGTGATGTTTGTAACCATCACTTCAAAGAGAAGACTTGCAAGTGTGATGTTTGTAACCATCACATCAGAGAGAAGACTTGCAGGTGGGATGTTTGTAGCCATCACTTTACATCTTTTATTACATGAAATAAACTTAAAGAATATATTTCTAATACAATTATTGTCTTCTTCTGTGTATAACTTTACATGTCATTGTGAATATTAGAAACTAGTATCAGTCTTAGACTATCCATTTTTCTACAGAACTTGTCTCATATGGGTTATAGTTCAACTATCTCTGTTCCTCATTTGTTGTAAAACCTCTATAACAAATGTTTGCCTGTTATATAAGTAGCACACAATTATTGTTGGTTAGAAACTGTTATCATTGCCGTCTGGTCAAACAGTGATGTACGTTGTGCTTCTGGATTTGCAGCAGAGCTGCATTATTTGCGATTTTCGGTCCAGCACATCCAATTTTGAAATGCTTTTATTTCTGGTGAGCTTTCATAGCTTCTAACAGCTTTCCAACGAAAGTATACTAGCTCTACACCGCGATGTTTTACCACCTAATTTGTCCTTGGACATTACATGCCAAAAACATGTATCTAGGCGGAAGCGCTTCACAGAGCATTAAGTTGGAATTTGGACTTTACATGCCAAAAACTTCTCTAGGTGGCAGCTTCACTTGAAGTCGCATGTCAAAAATAGCCAATGCTATAACTCGCAAGGAAAGCGGCCCCCTAGGTTATGTCTACGTTTTAGTTGAGAAGTCTTTTGGAGATGTTGGTCAGAGAGACACTATTTTGGTTTGGATTACGTCTCACCAATTGAGCATTAATTATCAACATACAAATTTAATTATTATTGTTGCTTTTGTATTCTCGTTTATATTATAGGCCTATTCTGTGTAATGTTGTTTCTTGTTCTTGCACTGCATTTAAAAAAAAAATATTTACCATAGGCTTACTGTTTTTCCATTTATGTTATGTTATTGAAGACAAACATGATATTTGTAGGACAATTTCAGTCAGTCGTTACTATTTCTTCATCTTCTGCGTTCGCTCTCTGATAACCAACATGACAGTTCCTGTGATTTCCGCAAGCGAGCGGGAAGTATGTTTTGCTGCTAGTTCCACAGCAGAGCTGTGTTATTTATGTCTTGATTAAACTGGGCATATGTGGCCCAAAACATCCGTTTTCAAATTGCATTTAATTCGGGTAGTGGGCTTCCTATTTGTCGCCAGGCGATTGATGTGTTCAATGTGTCCTCACCGTTTATCCTCACTGTCCTTGGACTTTTCAGGCCAAAACATGTCCCTGAATGGCAGTCTCCGTGGAGACGGTAGTCAGAGATTTAGGTGTGGATCTACTACGCCCTTCTCGC
Organism: Meghimatium bilineatum; assembly: GCA_034231615.1. Taxonomy (NCBI): domain Eukaryota; kingdom Metazoa; phylum Mollusca; class Gastropoda; order Stylommatophora; family Philomycidae; genus Meghimatium; species Meghimatium bilineatum. The sequence goes on from CM067319.1 coordinate 79,805,965, forward strand.
ACGAGGTGTTCCGCTGCCAGTGAACTTGTCTTGCGTAATTTGACGTATTGTGCATGTGCCCATCGGGTACTGAACCTTTCAGTAGAACCGTGAGTATGATTCCAGTATAGGAGAGCATCGGCAGTATTGCTGTTCCGGCTTCGTTCGCCCTCTTAACCGTTGTGTCATTCACAATCTTGAAACCCCCCGTCCAAGTCTGGGTTTCTACACATTTTTTAGGAGCACCGGGGTCGGGAAGCTTATTACGTGCTGAACAAATTCTCACCGCGAGCATGATTCCTGAATAGGGAATCATCGACGGTAGAGTTGGGTCTAATCGGTTAGAAGTACCGGGGACTATAAGCATGTTCTAAGCTGAACAGCCCTTTAGTTCCGATTTCCTTTTAACGTTTCTCCTTTCCGTTAGCACTTAGCGCTACCATCTGGCGCTGTGCTGTGCACTTTCATTGTACTCAATATATTGTCTTTTGGGAGTCCCTATTTTTACGATAGCTGTCCATCTTGTGACATTTGCATTGACAGCCCCTCCAATGCTCACGTCGAGTGAAGGCGTCAACGTGTGTCGACCATGACGCTGTATGTGTTGGCACAGAGGTGTCGGAGATATTGCTTGCCTTTTGCAGTCAATTCTCATTCCATATGCAGTCTGTACATTAGCGGACACGATCCCAAAAGTGTTTTCCAGAAGCAGCACGAGCTGCTTTACTTATGTTTCCAGGGTGCATCATGAGGGGCTACTTGTGGGATCTTGGTTATCTGCTAATCCTGGATCCACCGAGAGCAATTCGATACTCTAAACGACAGACGTTACTACTAGATATTTAATTGCCACTCTAATCGATAGTCTACCCACCGCACTCCTTCATGAAGTTATTACCCAAGGAACATCACTTCAATCCAGCTTTACTGGGATTCGCCTGCGAGCCGAAGTCATCACACCCTCGAAAAATTTCTCCCAGTGTGTCGTATACATCATTGACCATTTCCTGACCGTTTTTCCCGATCCCGTATGTGAAGATATTATCTGAAAATGTTAGTGGTGTGCGCGTATGCATCTTGGCACTACTGGTTGAATAATAGTAATATTATCGTAGTATAACTATTAAACAGCATGTGTCATTTTCGATCCCTGGGGCAGCCCAGTACTTATTATTAGAGAGGGGAATCACCCCATCTGAATTTCTTTTATGTTTTTCCAATTTGAAAGAATTAGCTTATCTTGGCAGTATTATATCATCAAATTGGAAAAACACCGCATAGATTCTACATAGATTCAACATAGCACATTAGATCTCAGGGCAGATGTCTCCTATTTTCAAAAACAAAAATGTGAACATGAACACCAAAAACTGCACTATATAAAACGATCCTCATACCATCACTATGCTACCAATGTCAAACGTGGGCACTAACAACAAAAACCAAAAGAAAAATGGTTACAACAGAAATCACTTGTCTACATTGAATTCTTGGAGACGATGGATACAAAGACAGGGGCAGACCTTGCAATCGATGGGTTACAGAAATAAAAGAGTCAACGAAAAGAAACATATTAGTTACACAATAAAGTCATCTCCAGAGAACTCTTTTACCTCTGACGCTGCAAGGGATGAAGGGGTTTAAAGCGAAAAGAAAGATTCGAATATCACGCCACCTGAAGACGTAGTAAAGTCTCTATCTACCTTGTCGTGTGTGCAGATCTTGACTCATCCTAGATATGTGACACAATTTTACTTTTTCCTTGCTTTTCATTGGTTGGCGACATACAGTATACGTGACCAATCAACGGTTGGCTCATCATCATCAAGTACCGTCTCCACAGCTTGGCTGCAAAAGACCTCTAACATCCCGTCTCTTGTTTTGGTGGTGCACTCTGCTAGACTGTAACCTGTCTATCTCGCGATGTTACTATCCCACTTGTATCTCTGCTTCCCTCTTGCTCGCCTCCCCTCAATTTTACCCTCAAGTAATATCTTCAACAAAATGTCATGTTTTTAACAAATAAGTTAGCTAATTCCATAACTCAACACACAGGACTAAACAGAAGGAACTGGATCTATTAATCTTCTCAGATTCACAAGCAGCACTCCATGCCATACAGAAGTCAAATTTAGGCGGCAGCATAAATAGACAAATTGACCTGCTTCTCATATGACTGAAGAAACATCATCCTCATCATCAGGTACCTTGTCGGCTGGTAGGCGATCATGGATCTCCACAGTCCTCTATCTCCATTATTATGTGTCAGGATCATTATCGTTTCCCTACCATGGCACGTTGTTACTGTCTTAATATCCTCTCACGCTATCGCCCTGTCTCTCTTGCCTTCAATCTTGACTGTTGTATGTTCTCCAAACTTTCTTGTCTCATAACGTGGCCAAAAAAAGGAAGATTATTATTTCCTTATATTATTGATTAAGACCCGTCTCGCATTTGACTCATGCAATACCTCCACGTTAGTTTTTCTGGCAGTCCATGATATTCTCAGCATTCTTCTATAGAGCCACACCTCTGCTACCTCTACTTTCCCGATATTCTGTTTGTTCATTGTCCAAGACTCGCATTCATATGTTAGCATATGAGGTATATAACACTGCATAGATCTCTTCCTTACCTCTAATGACAGGGTCATATTACACAATATATTTGTCTGATTGCTGTTTTTGCATGCCATATTCTACTTCTATGGTTTCGATATGTATGCAGACATGATTCCTTGTCAAAAACAATACTGAAGGGAACCGTCGGAGGAGGGGATCAGGGGAGGGAAAAGAAAGACATGGGCGGACAACATCAAGGAATGGACAAAACAATACTTTTCCTCACTCCTCCGCATTGTTAAAGACAGAAATCGCTGGAGGACTCTGTGTACTGAAGCATTGAATGTGGTACCCCGACGACACTGATGGATTACGGGTTTATTGATTCTTCTTCTTATTTCTATTGAATATCTTACATCTGATCGTTGTACATAAATACTTGAATTGGTGGACCTGTTTAAATACTATGTCGTTCACTTTGCTATTACACGCTGTGATATTGAAATTCTTTGAAATAACCATTACTTCTGTCTTCTTGATATTTAAGAAGTCTTTCTTTTTACTTTCTGCCACTACTACATTAATCAATTCTTGAAGATCTTGCTAACTTTTAGCAATACTAACAGTGTCATCCGCATATCTAAATTATTTATGTTATATAATATACTCCCACTGATATTCTTGGGATAGTAACAATTGCCCAAAGAAATCTAGAAAACGATTTTGTGTTATCTCTTTCTACGTTTTAATAGCCATAGTAAGATGGCGGATAGTGTTGTATGACGACCAACTGCAGATTACCTGCAATGAGCATAAGACATTCGAACTAGTCAGTCCCGTGGCTTATACGAGGTTTTCATTGGCTAACGACACAAAACATATGCAAAATGACCAATCGAAATCACGTATCAGCAAACTGGAGTGACCAGATCGAAGGCCTTTACTTCTGTGTGCTCTCAGCTGCACTGCCTTTTTTGTTTGTATAAATAATAATTCGTGTCTAAACTTTAATTAATAGTTGAGAATCGATATAGGGCCTAACTGTAGAAGAGAGTACCCATATAAAAATTTGTGCAATAACGTTCTTCAGATTTGAAATGGCTCCAAAGTGTTGTGTTCCTGGATGCAAATCGAACTACGATTCCACAAAAGAATATGTGACAGTGTTCAAGTTTCCTAGTGACTCTCAAATGAAGGAAATATGGAGGAAATGTATTCCTGGACGAAACGACTGGTCACCCGCAAAGTCAAGCGTGGTGTGCCTCAAACATTTCCGCCCTTGTGATATATCTTTGTCTATTACACTTAAAGATAAACATGGAGTTAAATATGAGAGTCTTCGAAAAAATCCAGTTCTGAAAGTAGATGCATATCCATCTCTGTTTCCTGAGCTGCTATCCAATTTATCAATTCCAGCACCTCAATTTCACAAATATCCTAAAATACCCGCATCCGAAATCATTAGTAAGTGAAGTATTGCACCTATTGCTATAGTATGATGTTTATTTGTTATGAAGTTATAAAAATGTACCAGATCATTGTTGCCCTAGTTTCACTGTGTATTATTTATATTTGTCTATGTTCCTTCAGCTTAGAATGCAGTCCTGCAACATAGGGTAGAAATGAGTGCTCTCTAGTTTGAGTGATATGAGGCTGCTTTTTGTAATTCTTGTATGGTGTTGAGATTCATATTCATAGTCATACCCTCTTTGATTGTTGATCTGCAAAGAGTTTAATTTCTATTTTTTTTTGCTATATGGTGCCTAATATATTGTGCAATATGACATTGTCATTAGAGGTGAGAAAGAGAGTTCTGCAGTGTCATATAACTCCTATAATAACATATGAATGCGAGTCTTGGACAATAAACAAACTGGAAAGTGGGAAATTAGAAGCAACAAAGATGTGGTTTTATAGAAGAATGCTGAGAATACCATGGACTGCCAGAAAAACTAATGTGGAATTGTTGAAAGAGTCAAATTCGAAACTGACCTTAATCAATATTATAAGAAAAAAAACAATCTTCATTTTTTGGCCACTTCATGAGACAGGCAAGTTTGGAGAACTTAGTCACAACAGGCAAGATTGAAGGAGACAGGGGACAACATGAGAAAATATTAGTTTAACAACCTTGCATGACAGGGAAATAAAAACTATCTTGATACATAATACTGTGGCCAGTTAGCTGTGGTGAGCCATGATCGCCTATGCCAGCCGGCATGGCACCTGATGATGATATGGTTCCTATTTTAATGCTTGTAGTGTTGCTGTATTTTCATTCAATCTAAGTACATGTCTGTGATAAGTCCCCCATTTTATTTATGTAGTTCTGCCGAAGATGGGTGTGTCAGGCCATTGATGCAAATAAAACGGCGACACAGCGCATTTCCATTTACTGGATTTCATCCTGCTGGAAATCTAGTTGTACCATTGTCCTGCTACAAGAAAGATCCAGTGGGAGTTTAAGAATGAACGATGAAGAAGAAGAAGAAGATTTATGTAGGAACATATTGCTGTTTGGTGTTGAAACTGTATTGCCGAAGCTCAAAACAAAAGGGAGAGGGAATAAAGATAATTTAAAATAATACCTTAATCTTCAGTCCATTTTCAAAGAGGTGACTAATAGGGAGGCTTGTTCAAAGCATTGAATGTTACATTCAGTAGAGGATTATAAATATGAAGTAATGATTTATAATACCATGTTGAAATAAAATGTTTCAGACCAAGAAATGCAGAGATATCACAGCCAAATGGAAGAATTGTAGCTAGAGCATAGTGAATGACAACAACCACCAGTATGAGAAGGGTGGTAAAGAAAGTTGTGGCAATTTTATAATGGCTTTCAGAGACCATGCTGATTAGGGCAGTTATTGTATCTTCTTCTGCACTTGTTCTCAAACTCCCACAGATTAGCAGGATATGGACAGAACGGAATGCATTGTGTCATGGTTTATAGCTTTGCTGTGATATCTGTTTCTTTTGACTTGACACATCCAACTTCAGCATGGATTCTGGGTCACTTTGAACCTCTATAGAATGGGACAGCCAGTAGTACCCCCAAAACCTGTTTAATCACATCTTGCAACAGGCATTGTAGGTCACAATGTTGCTATTCTTTGCTTTCCTTCCAGGATCTGACAACACATGGACAACCAATCAGTTTTTGACACATTATTTGCTTTAGGTATCCTTATAATATATTCATAAGATGGAAGATTTTAGTAAAGAAGTTAGATGGAGAATTGAACAGGCAGAAGCAATATTTCAAGTCATTGTCTTCTGTGTTTATTTATTAAACATTCAGTCCAGTAGTGGTCATGTATAGGTTGGTGTGTTGTCATGTAGGTCATCTTGGGTTCCCAACCACCTGTTTTGCAGAGAAGCTCCTGTGAGCCAGATTGTTGTTATGTGAACAGTGAAACTGGAACAATCATGTATTACTATTATGTGTTCTGGTGTCTTTGTTGGTGCTCCACAGATGCAGGCAGCAAAGTCGCTGATAACAATTTTGTGTGTGATTTTAGCAGGCAGTATCCTGTTCTCAATTGAAATAGGTTTTTTTTTTCATTTGTCTGTTTAATTTGTTAATGTTGTTTTGCTTGGGCTATAGTTTCCATTTATTTCTGTCTGTTCAATTTGTTAATGTTGTCTTGCTTGGGGCTATAGTTTCCATTTATTTCTCTCCATTGAAATTGTTTTAGCAGAGTCTTTACTTCCACAAGGCTTTGAGTTGCGCATGTCTGAAGGAGGTTGACTCCTGTTTTTGCCAATTCATCTGCTTTTTCATTACCAGGGATGGCAACAGTGAAGAAAAACATCAGATGTAATATATTTTTACAAATTGAGAAAGATAGAAGTTATTTAGCACCAATTCTGGTATATAGAAGGGAATCTTTGGCAATCAGCAGAATAGTGAAAAATTATATAAAGGCAGTAGAGATGTAGTTCTTTAGAAGAAATGAACACAATGGACAGATAAAAAGGCTGGGGAATGATAACCAACTCCACACGTCATGGAAAATAAAGAAGAAAATCTATATATTTTAACCTTAAGTGAAATTACCTTAGGTCATATTGATTATCAAAATAATTAAAAGCATACTAATTATATTAGAAAACTCAAAACAATGAATCAAAAACAAAATACAGCAGAAAATGTCTCTGATCAACCTCTAGATTCCAGAATAAAAGTGGACACATTAAGTGAAGAATTAAAAATTCAACTCTGTTTGTTATCTTTCCTTTCAAGCATTCAAGGACACAGTAAGTGATTGTGGTTCAAAGATGGAAGTCAATGAAGTCAGAAGCTTTGATGTAGAAGAAGTGACAGGATTGAACAGAGTTCAAGAACCTCTGTTTGGAGAAAATAATGCAAGAAACATAACAGATGGCAAGTTTTTTTTTCAATGTTTGTGGTATTTCCATGTGTTGTGCAATAACACACTCTTTAAACAAGAAAACAATTCAGTCGAAGACAGATGTGTCAGGCCATTATTGGCGCAAATTAAAGGGCGACACAATGCATTTCCATTTTCTGGACTACATCCTTCTGGAAATCTTATAGGACCATTGACCTGATATAAGAGAGAATCAGCGGGAGTTTAAGAATGAACGCTGAAGAATAATACGAAAAACAACAAAAAATGGAAGACTTATTCTGTGATAGATTGTTAAACATCCAGTCCAGTATTGGTCATGTATAGAGTGGTTTGTTTTAGTTAAACATCCAGTCCAACATTGGTCATGTATAGAGTGGTTTGTTTTAGTTAAACATCCAGTCCAGTATTGGTCATGTATAGAGTGGTTTGTTTTAGTTGAACATCCAGTCCAGTATTGGTCATGTATAGAGTGGTTTGTTTTAGTTGAACATCCAGTCCAGTATTGGTCATGTATAGAGTGGTTTGTTTTAGTTGAACATCCAGTCCAACATTGGTCATGTATAGAGTGGTTTGTTTTAGTTGAACATCCAGTCTAGTATTGGTCATGTATAGAGTGGTTTGTTTTAGTTAAACATCCAGTCCAACATTGGTCATGTATAGAGTGGTTTGTTTTAGTTAAACATCCAGTCCAGTATTGGTCATGTATAGAGTGGTTTGTTTTAGTTAAACATCCAGTCCAACATTGGTCATGGATTGAGCAGTTTGTGTTAGATCATCTTGGGTTCCCCACAACTTATTTTGCAGAGAAGCGCCTGTGTTCAAGATTGTTCTGTGAACAGCAAAACTGGGACAATTCCGTAGTTTCTGTTTTGGTGCTTCTCAAATGCAGACCACAGAGTAGCGAATACAGATTTGATGTGTACTTTTAATTGGCAGTGTCCTGTTCTCAGTCTAAATATTGTTATCTATTCAATTTATTAATGTTCTCATGCTCGAAGCTATAGTTTCCATTTAGTTCTCTCCACTGAAGATGTGTAGATTAGCAGAGATTTTACTTCCGTGAAGCTTTGAGTTTTGCTGGTATCAGGGAGGTTGTGACCTGCTTTAACCTATTTTTCTGCTTTTTTGTTACGTACTTTGTTACCACGGATGCCACAGTAGCTGGTATCTATTGTAGCATTAATGTAGTTTTTCGAGATAATTCAAAGATATTTATTCTGATGTAGTGAATGAGTTTGTCTTGTTTGGTATTTTGAATGGCTTGCAAGACTGATTTTGAATCACTGAAGATTGTGATTTTTTTGGGGTATGGACTCTCTGTTGTTAAGTATTTGAACAGCTGTGTGTGTATGGCAGTTGCCTCTTCCCTGAAATTTGTGCATTTTGTTCCTGTAGCAAGGGATTGTTCATTTGTGGTGCTGTCTGGAAACATGATGTATATTCCACTGCCGCTATTTGTTATGGCTATTGTTGCTGATCTGTTTGTGTATACATGCATTCAGATATTTCTGGGATATTGGAATTTTTGAACATTTGAAGTGATAAACCTCATTGTTCTGTTTCTGTGTGAGTAGTCTTGGGGATCATGTTTGATATTTCAGATAATATTTTTGTAATTTTTTTGGTCGAGTTGCGATGGTTCAGTGAATAAATCTCCCACATGTAATATCAGGTTTTAGTGATTCAGAATATTGCATGCACATTTCTCTTGCCATGTGGTATTGACTTTTCCTTAGAAGTCTTATTAATTGTGTCTTGGAATACTTATTTTAGCCGGTGTCCTTTCAGCCTTCTTGATTTTTTAAATTTTAAGATAGTGTTGTATTTTCTTCACATCTAGAGGAGTGATGTGAGAAGTTGTATTAATTTCTATGATGAGCTGCTTTTCATTGCTCCAAGTATTATTTATAATTCCATGTTTTGAATTCTATTTAGTTTTTCTGTGTTTGTTTTGGCTGCACGTTTTTGAGAAGCTTTAGTTTGTGTTTTCCCCATGTTTGATTTCCATGTAGGCCTACGTCTGATGTCGAATGTAACTAAAAGAAATATTGGTGAATCAGTTTGGGGTATCTGTTGGTTTTTTATTTTGGTTCTTTCCTAGTACACGGGTGCTGGATGTCACACTTTTCAATATACAGACTTCACGTTTTTAATAATTTTTGCCGGTTTCTAGTTTTTAACGCACCAGTTGCAACGACATGTTGCTAACGAAAACATTAGGCCTAAGTCGCGAAATTATTGTTGGCAAAATTTACAGCAAAATTTAAACATGACAATACTGGTTAAGTTACCTGTAGTAAAATGTAAACATTAGACCTATGTCGCGAGTGCAACACAACATAGGCTTATGTCGTGAGTAGAGCAAAACATTAGGCCTATGTGAATGAATGTCATGAATGCGGCAGAATGTAAACATTACCAAACTGTTTCCGTTAACAGAAGTAACAGTGATTGCTAGAAATGTATAGTTTATGGTATCAGAAACGTACAACTAATTTTGTTACTGCATTTTGCGGCAGCAAAACACAACAATCCGCACAAGTGCATAGATGCTGAAGAAAAGCAACAATGGTTACTAAATTAGATAAAATAAGACATGAAGAAATTAGGAAAAGAGTTGGTATATCATGTATTGAGCATATCGAAAGACAGCAAGTAAAATGTTTCGGTCAAATTCCCACATCCCACCTAACTCATATTCATTTACTCGCATTCCACAGCCATTAGTCATAATCATTGTCTGCTACAAATGTTTTCCGGTACCAGTTCTCTCCCCTTACCTTGAATTATATTTCACTACACATTTCGTAAAAGTTGGGTTAAAATACCGGCACCCTCGTACTAGGAAAGAGCCTTTATTTTTATAAGAATGTGGGGTGCAAAGGGAATGCATTGCTCTTGGCGGACCCAGGGTTAACAGATAACCAAGATCCCAAAAGTGCCTCTTTGTGGCACACCCTGGTAACAGAAATAAAGCGGCTCATCCTGATTCTGGCTAAACCTTTTGGGGATCATGTCTGTGAATGTGGAGGTAACAGATGGAAAGAGATTTTACCTCAAAAAGACAGGCAATATCTCCGACACCTCTGTGCCAACACATGCAGCAACACTGTTGACACACAGTGAAGCTAGTAAGTCTGGTGGAAGCATTGGAGGGCGGCCAATGTAGTCGGTACAAAGCAGGCAGATATTCCAATAAAAATAAAAGCACAATGAGTACACTGAGAAAGATGCACAGCGCTAGAGGGCAGCATCATGTGCAAAAAGCACGGATAGCGGTTCGATGAAATTGGAACTAAAGCGCTGTTTGTTCGAGACAAGCTTCTAGTTACCGGTGATCCCAGCCTGGGCCAAACTCTACTGTCGAGTCTTTCCTATACTGGAAGCGTGTTCGTGTAGAGAAAAGGTTCAGTACCCAATGGGCACAGGCATAGCAGTCCGAGATGACAAGCACTGTTCAGCTCTAGAACAAAACACAAGTCCCTAACGTTCCTAAACATGTGTACAGATTCAGACCTGGACGAGGGACCCACGAAGTTGGTGAGCAATGCTTCGGCTAAGAAGACGAACGAGCCCGAGCCCAACTCTTCTGTCAAGTTCTTTCTAAACCGGAACCAGGCTTGATGACGAGAAAAGGTTTAGTACCGATGAGCATAGGCACAATACATCTAATTACACGAGGCAAGTTCACTGGCTGCGGAACGGCTCATGCAGGACATATGTGAAGGACAAACCGTCTCGGCATAGAGTCAGTACACATTCGCTGTCTGGCGACAGATAGGAAGGCTGTCACAGGCTAGGGTAGCCCATCCGAATTGTCAAGGCATGCCGAAATCGGATGTGCTAGGCCAACAAGGCGCATAACAGTAGCACAACGTATTCACGCCCCAGCGGAAATCACACGGATATCCGTGCTGGTTACAATGGAGTGAACAAAACAAAATTAAAAAATAACAATGTGTTCTTTGTGTGGTGAAAGAGGAAATATATTTGTTATATATGGTTTTTATGACAACTATATATAGCTTTCAGTTATCCAATAGACCAGCTATTGTGAATACACCTATCTAAGACAAACAGGGCAACTTACTCATTACAGAAAATAAATACATCAATAGGCAGAACATTTTACAGATGTGCTGAATAGATCACTACCAACCCCAAACTTTGAGATCAAGCCAAACATATAATTTATGTCAGTATCATGCAATGAATTTACACTTGCTGAGATGAGACAAGCAGTTAGAAAACTAAAAAATTATAAAGCAGATGGCGATGATGAGATTAGTGGTGAAATGTTGAAGGCAGCTGACAATACAACTCTTTTAAGGATGCTTGCTATTATAAATGAGGTATGGAGGGAAGAAAAACCACCTCAACAATGGAAAGACTGAGTCATAGTACAATTACCAAAGAATGGACATCTATCTAATTGTAACAAATGACAAGGAATTAATCTGTTGTCAGTGCCAGGAAAAATATTATGTAGTATGATGCTAGAGAGGCTCATGGACCTGGTAGATGAAAAAATTAGAAAAGAGAAAACTGGATTCAGACCAAAATGATCATTATTGATGAAATTTTATTTCCTTTCAACAATTTTTGAAGAATCATTAAAAATGCAGTCTCCACTTATTATCAACTTTAGTGATTTTCAAAAGGCATTTGATAGTCTGCACCGGCCAACACTAAAAAATCCTTGCCAATTATGGCTTCCCAACTAGATATTAAGAGAACGTTTCATCATCGGTATCAGAAACAACTAAAGATCACTAAAGCACATTGCAATGAAACGAGAGACATGGAAATCTATGACATCTGCCCTATGTGCCGTCTTCGGCCGTAGAGGAATAACTAACTAGATATTTAAATGTAATTAAGGTTTTATATTTTAAATGAAGATGTTGTGTTAAAACAAACAAGAGTGGGACTGAATGGTTTTACGTAGAAACAGGAATAATACAAGGCTGCATTATCTCACCATTGCTTTTTAGCTTGACTATAGACTGGGTTATGAAAAATTTCTCCATTTACCCCAATGTTTCCACTTTTCAGGAATTAGTACTGTAAAACAGAGATTTTTCTCCACTTGCCAGATTGATGTTCAGAAAATGGAAATTGATAGTCCATGCAGTATTCAACACAAGAAACTTATTAGACCTTCACTAGAGAATCTTACAGAAGGGACACATAAGGAAATATTAACAGACCAAATGAGAAACATTATGATGTACACAGAAGGTGAGATAAGCAATAAGAAAAATAACAGAACATTTGATAAATTTTGAAAAGAATACAGAATATAAAACTAAAGAAACACACAAACAGAACACATTATAGTGCCTGTAATTGAAATCAGAGTTAAAGCATGAGATTATGATAATGTAATCAAAATACTTCTTCTTCTGCATTTGTTCTCAAACTCCTGGAAATTAGTAGGATCATTCTGGTTGGTTGGTTGCTGATCCATCGGTCCATGGGCTCATGCCCTTTGACTCAATGCCATTAAAATGGCATTATATTGCTGGGGAGTCTGTGGATTTTCGGCCCACCCTGGGCCAGAGCTTGAGAATAACTATCACACCACCAGGAAGGTAGGTTTCAACCTATGCACTGCTCCGAGCCACTGCAACCAAGGTAGGGTTCACTGTGCTCATTTCCCGCCACCAATTGACTACTGGTTATGCCAAACTTCTTTATTGCTCCAAGCATGCAACCAAATGTTCAAGTCAAAAGGATTGTCACGTCCTGAGTCACTGTGCCTCTATGATGGGCCTCAGCCATAGGAAAAACAGTGATGTCAGTTTCCTCCTCCCCAATACTGTGCAGTACATCTCTGGCTCCCTCCCAACCACAGAGGGTGCATACATATATATTCAGGCAAACATGAAAAACATTTCAACAACAAAACAAAATCATAACTGTATAGATGACATGCCTTGAAGCTTCTATAAGAAGATAACCTCAGTATAACGGCATGTCATCCACTAAGGTTTTCTGTTGCATGGGTGGTATGTCTAGTGGGCCATTGGTGAGACCCACAGACGTAACCATGTGTACAACTGTCACTTGTTAAAATCTGCTGTTTCCAAACTTCATTACTTTGGTCTTTTCTATATTTATCTTCATGTTAAAAATCTGGCATGTTTGCTGTAATCTGTCTACATGGTATTTGTCTTTGTAGTTTTTTTCTGATAATGCTACTAGTACTTGGTCATATGCAAATAGCAATTCGTTAAGTTATCCTTCAGATTGTTTTCTTCCGTTGTCTTTGCTACTTTGCAGAAATGATCAATGTATGTTATGAACAATGGAGGTGGGGTGTGAACACATCCCTGTCTCACTCCAGAGTGATTTTGGAAATTATCAGATGTACCTGTGTTTGTTCTGACTGCACATTGACTATTGGTGTATATGCTCTGACATAGGCTTATCAGATGTTGGGTAACTCTATATGTCGGTAGTGTTATCCATAGTTCTGCTCTATCCACTCTGTTCAAAGCTTTCTCTTGGTCCACGAAAGCTAAATATATCGAACATGCATATTCTCCAGTGCACTTGACAATACATACATTGGATGTCTTCACTAGAATTTCATAGTTTTTTTTATGGATGATTGAAACATGTTGATTCAAGTTGGGATTCAAATTTGTTTCAGCTGAAGGAACCTGGTTCAAATCTCGTCTGCTAACTTCCTTTTTCTCTTCATAATATTAAACAAGAAACATTAAAAGCATTGAAAATGAAAACATTTCAAAATGAGTTATACTCTAGTCCATTAAGATAACATATCCATCTATTGTCTTTTCTTTGTTTTTTGCTCAAGAATGGCACGTTTAATTGCTTGATATGCAGTAATATTGTGACATCTAAAAATGTTGGTAATTCCTTCAATCCACCTTCTTCCTGATTTTCCTCTCATCTTGCTGTTTCCATTTTCAAATTCATTTTGTATGCTCTTGCTGCTGGCCAATAAGGATTCAATCTCATTAAGTGGCCGAACCATTTCAATCTCTGTTTTTTAATATATTTGTTTACAGATGTTGTTCCAACAGTTCTTGTAATCTCTTCATTCCTCACATGATCTTTTTTGAAGGCAGATTGGTACTTGTGCAGTGTGAACAGTTGTTATTCCTTATTACGGTTATTATTTGATAGATTTCTTAGGTGTAATCAATCTGTCTGTGGGTAGCTATATATACTGTATTTGGCAGATTACGCAACAATGTATGGGACAGAAGAGGTATAAGAACAACCACCAAACTACAAGTATATCATGCTGCTGTTATACCAACCTTACTATACGCCTGCGAAACGTGGACAGTGTATGCTAGACATGCAAGAAAGTTAAATCATTTCCATCTTACCTGCCTACTTAAATTACTAAACATCTATTGGTGGGACAAAGTACCAGACTACGAGGTCTTGGAAAAATCAACCTCAATAAGCATCCACACAATACTTATGAAGGCGCAGGCACGCTGGGCAGGCCATCTTGTGCGTATGGAGAACTCGCGTTTGCCAAAACAAATATATTATGGAGAACTCAAGGCAGGATTTCGAAAAGCTGGTGGACAGAAAAAGCGTTTCAAAGACACGCTCAAGTCATCCTTGAAACATCTTAACATTGACGTAGGCGCTTGGGAGAGCCTCGCTCAGGATAGAACAGCATTAGAACGGGAGCACTAGCGGCGGAAGAATTGAGACAAGAAACTGCAAGACAGAAGCGGACACGTAGAAAAGAAAAAACATCTCAACCTCACACAGATACCTTCTATTGTTGTCAATTCTGTAAAAGAACATTTTGTGCACGCATTGGACTTGCCAGTCATTTAAAAACGCACTATTAACTTTATTATTTTATTATTTATTGTTATTATTATTATGGTTGAGTTTTTGGTCATCGTCGATCACGACGGACGAACATCATATATACTAATACACATTTACCAGTACTGGTTTAATATAATTACTTTTGGTACTGGAGACCATACCTGATTGTTGGATTTTTCTGGCTTGTTCTGTAATTCTATATTCTAATTATTTAATCAATTTCTATATGCTTGCTAATAATATTCATTTACCTATGGTCACTACAGATGATGCTTGGAAAGTACAAAAAAGAAGACATGCAGAAGAGAAACCTTACAGGTGTGATGTCTGTGATGCTGGGTACTTTAGAACTAGGGATCTGGTAGAACATGTAAGAACACATACAGGAGAGAAACCTTACAATTGTGATGTTTGTGATGCCAAATTCTCTAGACCTAGTGGCTTGAAAGCACACAAAAGAACGCATACGGGAGAGAAACCTTACAAGTGTGATGTCTGCGATGCCAAGTTCTCTAGAACTAGTCTCTTGATAGAACACATAAGAACACATACAGGAGAGAAACCTTATAAGTGTGATGCGTGTGATGCTATGTTCTCTAGATCTAGTAGCCTGAAAGTACACAAAAGAATACATACAGGAGAGAAACCTTACGGGTGTGATGTTTGTGATGCCAGGTTCTCCGATTATAATAGCTCTATATCACACAAACAAACACATACAGGAGAAAAACATCACCTGTGTGACCTATGTGGTTCAGCATTTACTAGATTTAGTGACATGAAGGTACACAGAAGAATACATACTGGAGAGAAGCCTTACAGGTGTGATGTTTGTGGAGTCAGATTCAATAGATCTACTCACCTCAAAAGGCATAGTAGAACACATACAAAAGAGAAACCATGCAAGTGTGATATTTGTGGTGCAGAATTCTCCTGTTCTGGTACTCTTTTAAGACACACAAGAATACATACAGGAGAGAAACCATACAAATGTGATATCTGTGGTCTAGGATTTTCTAGTTCTGGTGGTCTCACAGTACATAAAATAAGACATACAGGAGAGAAACCTTACAAATGTGATGTTTGTGGTGAAGGATTTTGTCTTTCTAATCGTCTGAAGGCACACAGAAGAATACATACAGGAGAGAAGCCTTATAGGTGTGATATTTGTGGTATAGAATTCTCTCAATCTTGTCACCTGAAGATACACAGAAGAATGCATACTGGAGAGATACCTTACAAGTATGATGTCTGTAATGCAGTGTTTAATAGATCTGGTGACCTGAGAGAGCACATAAAAATACACACTTGAGAGAAACCTTATGTTTGTGGTGAGAGGTTCTTTAGATCTACTGCCCTCAAAATACACAATAGAAGACACACAGGAGAGAAACCATTCAAGTGTGATGTTTGTGATGTAAGATTCTCTCAATCTGGTGATCTGACAAGACACAAAAGAACACATAAACTAGAGAAACATTAGAAGTGGGCATGTTACAATACAAGACACAAAACACCAGATAAAAGACTTGTCTGTCTGATGTTACAATACAAAACACCATAGAAAAGACTTGTCTGTCTGTGTGATGTTACAATACAAGACACAAAACACCAGGGAAAAGATTTGTTTGTGTGATGTTAATAATACAAGACACAAAACACCAGAGAAAAGACTTGTCTGTGTGATGTTGCAATAGAAGACACAAAATATCAGAGAAAAGACTTGTCTGTGTGATGTTAACAATACAAGACACAAAATATCAGAGAAAAGACTTGTCTGTGTGATGTTGCAATAGAAGACACAAAATACCAGAGAAAAGACTTGTCTGTGTGATGTTGCAATAGAAGACACAAAATAGCAGAGAAAAGACTTGTCTGTGTGATGTTGCAATAGAAGACACAAAATACCAGAGAAAAGACTTGTCTCTGTGGATGTTTGTAGCCATCCTCGTACTAATTTTGGTACTTTAAAAAACTTGAGAGTATATTTATAAAATACATACAGTCATCTATGCTTTCACATGTCATTGTGAATATAGAAACCAGTTTCAGTCAAAGATTTTCCATACTTCCACAGAACTTGTCTCAGAATACTCTGTGTTTGTTTTCAAAATCCTGCAGATTCACTGGATATATTCTGGAGAACGGAATGCATTGTGCCATAGTTTACAGCTGTGCTGCGAAGTTAGCCTGACATATCAGCATGGCTTCTGAGTCACTTTGACTCTCAATTGGATGAGACAGCCGTAATCTGAAAGTATTCTTCTTCGACTCAGCCTAAGTAAATTGGTACCAGATCTTCTGGGAAATTAAAGGCAGCAGACATGATGTTGACCATATCATCTCTAGGTGTGTCATTGGTCAATGAAAAATACAGCCTTAATGCTGTGTTCCCCAATAGACATGAGTTGTGAAAAGGGGAAAATTTACTTTATGCACACTCCTTGGAAATTTACACATTTCCTTGGGTGTTTTTTTGTTGTTGTTGTCAGTTTCATGTCGGATGCTAAGTGTAGCATAAGAAAGTAAAGTAAATTTAAATAACTTGATTTGTTATTGTGTTGAATGTTTATATGGAACATGCGAAGTGTGTCTCTAATGTACATATAATCCAGGTGTGTTTTTTGGGTATGTGTATATTTTGTGTCTTGGAAATAAACAGCAAGATACTATCATACTGCCCACCAATGTGGTAGCACAGGTTTGTATGACATGACAATTCCATGTGATAAAAGGAGGCAATAGGGCTTACTAAACAGCTGTCAGATCCCAACCACAGCTAATCAGCGGGCAACAGTGCGGATACCATGATTAAAGCTGCACGTAGATGTAATTGGATGGCAGACAACTTGGGTGGTAGAGGTTAAGATAGAACACTATAACAACTGAAAATTATAGAGAATATGAGACAATTGGGCTTCCGCCAAAATGGCCGGCTAGAACGAATGTGTTCTCTTTACGGTGCTCGATTAACGGTTGTTCCTTCCCGAAAGTAATGGCAACCTACGGGAATATTGTGCCTAGAAATTTTCAATGGATTAACCGAACTATATCATGGAAGGATAAAATCAGAAACTCAGATATTATAAACACACTGAATATTCCAGAGTGTTGGTTACTAAACACAATAACAAAAAGAAAACTACGCCTGTTTGGTCATATAAAGAGACATAACTGTTTAGAAAGACAAATAATGGAGGGAAGAGTACCTGGGAAGAGGAGAAGGGGCAGACCAAGAAGACGATGGACTGACGACATTAAAGATAATATGAATACATCGCTAGAAAATGCAAGCCACATCGCCCAAGACAGAGAGAGGTTCAGAGAGTTCATTGGGAAGACAACGTTCTGGAAGGAATACGTCACATGACACTATGAGACAACTAACTTGTAAACATCCGCTCATCAGAGACCTTTCTTAACTGTTAACAACACATCCCTATTAGAGGCTACTATGTTCTTTTCATTGATTGATAACACGTGAGAGCTTCTCAAAGTGACGTGTGATATGGTTGTGTTGTGGCTTGTTTCTGTTGATAGGTCTGTTAAAAATGCCTCCAATGAGCGGATGTTTGCATTTAGTTGCATTGCCTTTCTATAGTTCACTGTGCTATATCTCAGTAAAGCAATATATATATATATATTGGAAGGACAATGAAACTGAAAACAGTTCTGAAGTTTGGAGTGGCACCACAGACCCTGTGACATAGAGTAATTGGGTGCTAATGCTTATCCTCCCAACCCAAAGTACCGGTACATTGAAAGAAAGATCAAGATAAAAATGAACAAAGGTAATAACCAGACTCCATTTTATATTTTGTGGAAATGGACAAAAGCTATGAGATGGTCTATCTATTGTCATATCCACATGTGCAGTTAAGAGTTTTGGGGTGGGGCGGCGTTGAAGTTGTCTGTCTTTGACGATTTGGCTGCATTAGCCATGGTCATCACCTCTTTACGGTTTCTTTGATTGTCTTCACCCATCTAGTTCTTGGTCTTCTACTTGCTTGTAGCCTGATCTTCTGCTGTTGTGTGCACAAAGAACCGATTGCATTGGTTCCATTCTCATGATGTGGCCAAACCACCTGGTGTGCTGTCTCTCGATGTAGTCTTGACTTGAAATTATCTTTATTTATTTTCTGATATCTTCATCTCTCTTCTTTGTGACATTTATAGCTTTCCTCTAACATCTCATTTTACATACTGTGATCATTTCGCTAGTGTCTTTATCACGACTGATGTTTGACATTGGTAACACAGAGTTAATATATAAATATTGTTGTTTTGTAGTCATGTTTGAGTATTGACGTGAGCTAGTTAGTCACAGCATTGGCTTTCTGACATCTTGTTTTGATATCACTGTCGAGTTTGCCATCCTCTGTAAAGACGCTACCTAAATAGATGATAATATCTTTAAATACTTCAAGTTGTATCTGATGTGAGATTTAAAAAAATTATTAATAATGGAATCAAGACTGATGCTCAAAGTGAGTCTCAGCTGCAAAGCTTAGATTTAATGACACATAGGAAGTGCAAAGGGTTTTGCATTGTTCTTGTGTGTTTTCCACGGTAGAAGATAACCAAGAACCTAAATAGCACTCCTCGCGGTGCATTCTGGAAACAAATAAGCATGTACCACAACTAGTGTGATTGTTTCTGGCCCCTAACACTTTTATGGATCGCATCCAGGGCTATGGGTGGAATGAGAATTGATTGCAATGAGACGAGAAATGTCTACGTCACCTAACAACTAGCGGCACTGTCACCACACATTGTCACGGGGCATTTAGCTCGCTCTGACAGCTGGAATGCAAGGCCATTTTAAGGGCCGCCAATGTCGATGTCCTGATATGAGTAGATTACGGTATCGTAGCGTCTAGAGTACACATTGAATGCCACTAGAGAAGATAAAAAAGCGCTAGAATGTAGCACTGTTTAATGGAAAAGCTGCGATGACGTCTCAACTATCCAGCGCGAAACTGGTCGAATTAGTGTTCATGTATGAGAACACAAGTCGAAACGAAATGTCTAATAGTAAACCGTCTCACCACATTCGATGGGGATACATCCGGTTCAAACTCATTGACCGAAGCAGTGTTGAGACTCGGACTCTGGACATGTTGGCAAAGTAACTGGAAAGCAAGTCATCTTTGAGGGCAAAGCAACCAAAGATCAAATTGTTTTCCATCATATCAAGACATATTTCATTCCTGCTCACACATGATTTCCGAGTCCGGATTGGCTCAGCAGCCATCTGATGACTCACACAAAAAAGTCATAACTTGACATTTCTCAATACCATGCTAGTCTTCACTTGTGGAGAAACACAGTCATCATTATAATTACCAACCTCTAACATCAATTTAAACATCGACTTGAAAAAAAAGATAGAACAGAAGATGGCACTTTCAAAATATAGGCATATAAACTGAATTTAATGTGCCATGTACAAAATAATGATGAAATAAAAGCAGCAACATTGGAAATTTCTATATAAGCGTTATAGGAAATAGCGTTCAAGTCGGCTTTAAATAAAAAACCTGACAACCACCGATTTAATAGCTGTTTTTTAAAACTAGATCTGATGTTTTGGTCTGTCGTTTGGGGTCTATCTATCTATCTATCTATACGATGTGGCCATTGTTTGTCTTGGGACGTCATGGTTAGAACAGTTTTCTGGTGATGACTTTCTTGTGTGCTGTTTGTAAGCTTGTTCCTGTGTTTCTTTGATTTATGTGACCCATCTTTTACATGGTCTGCCTATGGTTTTATAGCCGTGATGTCAAGAAAACTAATGTAGAGGTTCTCATTGATGCTGGAGTAAAAAGATCAATCATATCAAACATTAGGGGCAGACAGTCAAGGTTTCTAGGGGATGTGCTGAGAAGAACACAGCTTGAACTCTTAATAACCACTGGAAAGATCAAGGGGAGAAGAGATAGGGGACTACAAAGAGAAAAGTTACTAGATTGACTTGTATTGTGGCACGGTAGAAGCTAACCAACCGAGCTTATTGACAACGCAAGAGATAAAGAGTTGTGGAGAAACATGATCTCCTACACCATTCGGCATGGCACTTGATTGATTGATGTCTATATGCCCTATGTCGTTTGGGGTGTTCGGGGTATTTTGGCCAAATTTTCCTTAATCTGGGGTTATTTCTAAAAAGCCAGTGGTAACAGTGCTGACAATCCTGCTGCTGTTTCCTCCATCAGCGTCAGTAGTTTAGAAGGCATTTCAAATTTTAGTGTTTATGTAATCGAGAACCGATATCATAGACAAACTATTTTGAAAGAGGTTGTATTTTGTGCATGTTCTTCTGATTGCAATATGTCCCCAAAGTGTTGTGTTCCTGGATGCAAATCTAACTACGATTCCCCCGAGGAATATGTGACAGTGTTCAAGTTTCCTAGTGATTCTGAAATGAAGGAAATATGGAAGAAGTGTATCCCACGAAACGACAACTGGTCACCAGCAAAATCAAGTGTTGTCTGCATCAAACATTTTCGTCCTTCTGATATAATTGTGTCTATTACATTCGTGGATAAACACGGAGTTAAATATGAACGTATTAGGAAGAATCCTGTTCTAAAGTCTGAAGCAATTCCATCTGTGTTTCCTGGACTGCAGTCCAGTTTATCAATTCCAGTAGACCTACAATTGCACACAGATCCAGAAAAAACACCAGAAATAATCAGTAAGTACTAAGTAGGCCTACACAAATATTGCATCGGAATAGTTACAGAATATTAAAACAGATTCCCAATTTTTCGATGTTGGGACAGGGGCAGACAAAACATTAGGCCCTAATAAAAAAAATTGGTAGCATATATCCTTTACAGGACTTAGCTACCAACCCAGAATTTGTTGGCTGTGGTGATTTTCTAGACAATATAAATACATTTAGTAGTTTGCCATTGCTTTCTGAATGGTCCGGATGCACAATTGCCTGTGGCGGGATCGAACTCGGTACCTTTGCCGTCAGAAACGCGATCTGTACCACAGAGCCAGACATAGGCCCTAATTAATAGTAATACTGGTAAATCTTGCTTTCTGGTGGCAAGTGTGCTATTAGCACACTGTTTACATTTTTAAGTAGGCGAGATCACAAGGATCTGCTAGAAAAACTGTCGGCCAATGAAATGCTGCGCGACGTGACTTTCACACCGTCAAGCAACTGTACGCGCGGCAGACATTAAAAAAAATATTTGATCAATTTGACCAGTGGTTTTACTAGTGGAAATCCATGGAAATCGCCTAATTAACAATACAAACAGTGTGAAATGAGTAAAATGAAGCACTTACCTTATTCACCGTGGATAAACTCTCCGTAAACCATGCATTATTTCTAATACAAATCTCAAATCATAAGAATAACACAAGCACAAGCTCTACTGTAGAAACGCGCAGCTTTAATTGGTTTCTGATCACGCCTAGCCCATTGTTGCCAACTCATTTCATCATAAAAGCACCAATGTTCTTAATAAGCATCAGAAAGCACCAAATGTAGAGCGAAACGCATCAAAATGGCAACCCTACTCTCTCCGTAGACCAAATATTTTTTTCAAATTTTATAATTTGAAATAATAACTTGGGGGGGGGGGGGGGAGACACCACAGGCCCCCTTTTTAAACGTTCAAATGTAATGAGGGGGAGACCCCCTCAATACCCCCCCCCTTTTCCTCAACGTTCAGGTGTAATGAGGAGGGAGACCCCCCAACCCCCCCTCCTTTTCTTATTGTTTTTTATACCACCACCTCCCCCTTTTTAAAATTATTCTTATGCCACCCCTCTCCCGATAATTATAAATCGTTCTAATAAATTATTGTAAAAATAATAACCCCCCCTTTCATCATTTCAAAAATCTCAGATCCACCAAACCCCAAAACGCGACAGACAATTTAGCACGAACTGCGTCGTCACTACCTCTCGCAAACCATGGCAAAATGCTGCGAACTGCAATTCAATGCAAGTTAAGCTTTGGGGAATACCTCAAAACTAGGTCAAACTTCACAGTTGACGCCAGAAAGCAAGATGCGCTGTAATACTAATAATCTTCAATCCATGACACCACTGTGGTGTGTGTTGCCAGGATTCAAAAGGTAAGCAAAGAATAATAACACTGTGTGACCTACCATGCATGTTATAGGAGATGACTAAGGAGGTTTTGGCGCAACTGTGGTTTAAGTCTTCACTGTGACCTCTGTTCTAGTTTTGAGGTATTACCTAACCTTTGCAGCGTGATTAGTAGAATTTGTATTCAAAATTAAGGTATGTTAATTGAAAAGGCATATTAATTTGGAATTAGTATTTAGATTAGTGATGGGGGTAAGGGTTATGATCAGTTATAAATTAAAAAAATAAATTAGTTATAAAAATTAATTGTGGTTGATGTCATTTGTGTCGGGAGATATGATGTCACAGCATCCATTAATGTCATTGGTGTTACACAGAAATTCATGACATCGGCTAGTTAAAAATGTAAACATTGTGTGCTATTTATAGCACAGTGAAGACTTAAACCGTAGTTTTACCAAGGTTTTCATAGAGTTAGAGGATCACAATGACTCAGA
Organism: Meghimatium bilineatum; assembly: GCA_034231615.1. NCBI lineage: Eukaryota > Metazoa > Mollusca > Gastropoda > Stylommatophora > Philomycidae > Meghimatium > Meghimatium bilineatum. The sequence continues at coordinate 79,829,290 of CM067319.1, forward strand.
AACAATACTGAAGTTGCCAGGATGAAAGTAGTGAAAAGCTCTGATAGTGAAGCTAAGCTGTAAAGTTGTAAACCACAACACATTTCATTGTTAACAACATTTAATATATATGTGCAAATCTACAGGATTTTGTGAAAGAATGCAGAATAGAAAGAATCCATGGTGAAAGATGTGGCTAAAGATGCTTGATCTTGGCTATCATGACCTGCAGATCAAAACTAATAAATAGGGGCCTAATGAATGATACCACCAGACAGCATACCACAGTAAGCTATGCTACACAGATACAGTGAAGGCAGACCTAGAGGCTGACCGTGAAAACGATGGATCAGCGAAATAAAAGAGGCAACAAATTCCACAATATACTCAGCACACATGAGGACCATCTCCAGAGTACTCCTCTACTACCCTTGTCTCAAAGGCAATAAAGGGTTTAGCGAATAGATAAAGAATGAATGATATGCTGAAATCAGATTGTCTGACCCAGAGATGCAGAAATCACAGCAGCAAAACTTGGAAAAGTGTAATGAAATTTTGCCAGGTTTTTTTTTAGAATGAATTCAAAAGAAGTTCACAGTAAAATGAAGACTTTTAGATAATGCCTAATTAGCTGAAATTTGTTACTTTGTATAGCTGCCACTATCCTTGTTGTCTCATTATTTGTAACATCTTTGATTGATATGCATAGTTTAACTTTGCTGATCCATGCATTGTCTCTTCTCATCATGGTTTATACTGCTGTTTTCACCACCTTGAAAAATGTCTACCATTTTTTATTCATCTTACTACATAAAGAATTTTAGGTAAACAGCAATTGAATATATGGACCTATAACTGAAATCTGCTGTTGGTTGGTTGCTGATCCAGCTGTCCATGGGCTCATGCCCTTTGACCCAAAACCTGTGATTAAAATATCCATTCCCCCCCCCCCTTGCTGAAACTTGTATGTCTTTCATAAACAGCTGAATCCCTCCTTTTTTAATGTCAACAAAATCTTCTCTAATTGAGCTGTCCAAGTCAAACTGGTTTTTTTTTAGAATTTTACTTCAACTGTCCAACTGATGGCACTGCAGGTGACTTTGAGTAGAATTTTACAGAACTGTCCAAACCGGTGACTTCTTTGTGGCACTCAGTAGAATTTTACTAAACCGTCCAACTGGTGGCATTCAGCATTGTTAGTGAACTATCCTACTGGTGGCTTATATGTGGCACTCAGCATACTGAATTTCTTGCTTGTGGCAATATTCAGTGTTACTGAACTGTCCAACTGGTAGTTTACATGTGACACTCAGATTTTATTTCAACTAGCAAAGACACCATTTGAACAGTTATTTACAGCCAGTATATGACATATTAATACCGGTAACTCTAACTGAATGTCATCACTTGTGATGAAAATACTGGTAACTCTAACTGAATATCACCACTTATGATGGAAATACAGGTAACACTAACAGAATATCATCACTTGTGATGAAAATACTGGTAACTCTAACTGAATATCACCACTTATGATGGAAATACAGGTAACACTAACTGAATATCATCACTTGTAATGAAAATACTGGTAACTCTAACTGAATATTATCATTTGTGATGAACATACAGTTGCATTAAATAGCCAGAAATTATAAATATTTTCACTTTACAATCTTAGGTCATCTTAATTACCGGTACCAAAATAATTAAAAGAATTCATTCGATTAGAAAATTCAAAATAATGAATCACAAACAAAATATAGCACACAATGTCTTTGGTCGACCTCTAGACTCCAGGATAAAGGTAATCAAATTAAGTGTTGTTTGTCCATCACAAGTGATGATGACAATTTGTTACATTCACTTTTGAAATTCAGTTAGAGTTATGTCCATGACTATGAGTTTGTAGATGGCTAATAAGCCATATTCTGGCTGAAAATGTCCTTGGACAGTACAGGCATGGATGACCATTGTAGATGGGTTTTTTTTAATCTACCCATAGCTACTCTTAGTAGTTGCATTTCTCCTCCTTTCACAAGGTGCTGCTCAATTTCTTTGAATGTAGAGCGCCATTTAGTTCTATTTTGTGTAGCATCTTCCCGTGTATTTGTTTATTTCAAAGACTTTCAGTGATGTTGTTAATGAGCCTGCAACTCACCATAGAGAAGTCTCTTTGGTAGGCAATGATCTGGCATGTGCACCACATTATCACATGAGCTGCTCAATGTTTTTTGTCTGCATCAGAATAATGTCAATGCCAGCGATACCAAATCTGTCAAGACAGTGGTATCCGAAATCTTGTCTTGCTATCTGTTCATAACTTTTCTGAGACAAGCTATGTGAAAGTTATTGAACTTTCTCACACGTCATCTATACACAGACCAATTTTTTACCAGCATATAACAGCACTGGAAGTACCACTCCTCTGAAACTTTCAACTTAGCATGTAGGCCAATGTCAGAATTTTCATAGATGTGAAAATGGCTTGTACAGGGGATTTGAATTTAGGTAAGGAAGAATTGTGCAAAGCATCTAATTAAATGAAGGATTAAAAACAATATTTCTAACTCTTTTGTCTGTTCTTTTAAGCATCCAAGGATATAGTCAGTGATGGAGTTTTAAAGATAGGGGTCAATGAAGATGAAAGTGTTGATTCTCAAGTGCCAGGACTGGGGGAAATCCATCAATCTGGTCTGTCTGAAGAAAATGTTGGGAGAAACATAACAGATAGTGAGTTTATTTATTGTATGGGCATATTTGTGATTTTTTAAAATGATTGTTTCAGTCACAAGGAGACCAATAAAACTCTTGTATCCCTTTGTGGATCGGTGAAGATTCTCCTGAGTTGTATTTCATACCTGAAGGTTCCAACTGTCAGTAGTGTGTTTCACCGTGGCTATCGACATTACTTTCAGACCTTCTAGCTGAATTAATTTGGACCCCATTTGTTATGTTTTTGATTATTGTTGGAATTTTGATTGGTCGTTATTTACATACTTGGGGTCGCATCCCAAAAATAGCCAAGGCCAACCAATATAACATGTGCAAATTGGAAACTCATGTTTACGTTTTAGTTCACAGGTCTTCTATTCTGCAGATCGGTCACGCTTTCATACCTATAGTCCGTTCCATAATTCATATTCCTAGTTTGATTTATTTGTCTCCAAAATCACTTGTTAGATCAAAAAGATCTTTTGGATCCAACTTGCGATTCTCTGTGAAAACCCTATAAAACCATTTTTTGCCCTTTTAAATGTAACTAGATTACAATATTTTCTCTATAAATTTTACATTTATATAGGCTTGTGAATTTACATAATTTGCCATTCTTTTTACAGTTTTACACTCCAGTCTGCCAACATCCCCAGTTAATGATGTGAAATAAGCCTTATTTGTTGTAAAGTGCAAGTATGTTTTCGTTTTTCGTGTGCATCAAGTCGACCCACTATGGAATGGAAATCATGATTAACAAGTGTGGGAATGTGTTGTAATTAATTTAGAAATTTCATTGTCATTAACAGACTTTGTGAATTTATTTGGCATGAATATATTCATGATTTTCATTGGTCATATGATGTGTTGTCAAGATTGTCACCAATGAAAAGCATGGAAATACTGGGGTATTCCTATAGAAGTGACATTCTCAGGACATTTAATGTCAGTGGTGCTGTATTTTTTGTTGGATGACAATTGTTTAATCTTAAAATAATAACTCAACTCCAGGTTGTTCAAAGGTGTATCACAAATTCAACAAGTTTTTTTAATTTTGCTATCTTGTTCGATTTAGTCAATTTCTATATGTAGTTAAGAGTTTTATTACAATATGAGTTTGAAGTGTAAATTCACTACTATGCAGAATGCAACTACGGAATGAACTGCGGAAGTTTTCAACTGTCAGTGATGTTTTTGATACCTTGAAGATTCCAACTGTCAGTGGTGTGCAATGCTTTAAGAATCTTGATATCCAGAAGGGTAAAAACATAATTGCATGGATAAAGTACTGTGGCACTTCCTTTAGAGGAAAGCCTTGCTATATAGGCATGTCATCTACTAGGGGTTTGCTGTTGCATGATGTCTGATGATTCATTGGTCAGACCTTCCTCAATCTGAAATGTTTGTCATATATTAATGTGTTGTGACAAATCTTTGACTGTGTTCATGCTGTCTTTTTTTCTATTTATCCATCTTGATGAGTTAACTCTGAGGCTGGTGATTCATTCGTCATTTTTATTCATTCTCAAACTCTTGCAGATTAGCATGATGTAATTTGGAGAATGGAACATGGTTTACAGCTTAGCTGTGATATATGCACTTTTTGGCTTGACACATATGACTTCAACATGGCTCTGGGTCACAACCATCTATGGGATAGGATGGTCAACTCCACCCTCCTTAGCCGCCTTTTACGGCGTGAATGGCAAGTGATGATAAAATAATCCCTATAGCTGTGAGCAGGCAGCTCTTAACAGCCCAGAGCCTTTGAATACACACATTCTCCTCAGTTGAGTAACCGAGGTGACACTTAAATGCAAGGTTTACTGTCTCACAGGCATAGTTAACGTTAATGGGGGTTTATGAATGTATGTTTAGTCCCTGAAGAAGTCAGTCCAGTGTGGAGATATCCCAGAATCGTATCATGTTCTGCTTGGAGTGCAGAATATACTGGAAAAAAGACAGTAGACTGATTCTTTGCAACCAGTACTAGAAGTAACTTTCTTTACTCCCCTTTTGGGCCCCAGAAACATACAGACGACCAGTAGTATGTGCTGACTAGCGATCTGTGATACCAGTAAAGAAAACATTTGCTCTGTATGCTCCACTGTTCTTGGTGATAACTTTTCCACAAGAGTTAGCTGGAAATCCCCAGCCAGACTTCTCACAATGACACAGATCCATCGGTGAACACAATATCACCATTTCTAGAGTTAGCAATCAATCAGATGATTGATTTCAAGGTTTGCTTTACCATTGTCCCAATCTCTAAATTCCTTTTCAATAGTGATTCTTACATTGTGGATAGCTGTTATGGTTTTCACCATAACATGTTGATTTAGTCTGTTTTGTATACTGTCATCTATTTTTTACATGACTATTAGTAGTTTGTTTGTGAGTGGTAAAACGCACTGCCTTGTGCTCTACGTACCATATTGGTTATAGTTTCACTACAATTACTGCCTGTGTGTTGCCAGGCCTGAAAGGGGAGCAAAGAATAGTAACACTGTTTACATTCCATGCAGGTCGTAAGAGGCAACTAAGGAGGTTAAGGGTAGTTGGTTGTCTCATCCTGTATAAGGTCAGTGACTCCAGGCTGAAAGGCGCAGATATCGCAGCACTGCTGTAAACCATGACACAATGCAATCCGTTCTTCGGTCTACATCCTGCTAATCTGCAGAAGTTTGAGAATGAACACAGGAGAAGAAGAACTACTTGATTGTCGCATTATATAAATTGCAATTACTCATCGTGTTAGTGTTTTTAATCATTTGTTTTCTGTTTGTATTTTTCTTGAGAAAAACCTTATGGTTGAAACTATAATTTGGTCTGTTTTTTTATGCTGTCACTTGTATTTTTTCAAATCCTATAGTCTGTATGTGCACAGTAAATATCACTATCTTGTTCTCTTCACAAGTACCTTATATATTAGCTGTTGATTTGAAGGTGTACGGTACGAGGTGATACATATTGGTGAAAAATCTAACATTATTGATCTATGTTTACTACAGATGATGTCCAGAAAGTACAAACAAGAATAAAAACAGGAGAGAAATCTTACAGTTGTGTTATATGTGGTGCAGTATTTACTACAGATGTTGATTTGAAGGTGCATGGAATGACACATATGGGTGAGAAACCATAAAAAGCTTAATCTATCTGTGTGTTTCTATGTTTGCGGCTAAATTTAGAAGTTATACTAGGAAATGAAAAAGCAGACCAACTGGCTAAGGAAGGTGCTGCTGAAGACCAACCAAATGTACTAATCACCTACCATCAGAAAAAAACAGATGATCAAGTCAATAAGAAAGCCACCAACACAAGATGACTATCACATTATGAACAGATCAGAACAAGTTGTAATTCTACACCTCAGAATGGGGCACATCAGACTCAGCAGTCACATGTACACAAAGTTTTGAAGATTGGCAACACAGCCATGTGTACATGTCTGCAGGCATCACAGAGTACCAAACATATACCAAGATTGTTCTGAGCATGAAACGCTGAGGCAGACATATTGGCCAGAGGAAACAACACTGGAATCAAAGCTCTATGGGCCACTATATGAACTAAAAAAGACAGTTTTATTAAGGAGGCAGAATTACAGATCTAGACATGTTTCAAGTGAACGAAAGAAGTTAATAGCCTTAAATACTTAGGTTCTTATATGAGCAGTGATGGAAGTACAACAGAGAGATCAAGACTAGAAAATAAATATTTTCTGCACTGAACCTCTGCAACCTCCATTGTTAAATGAGCATGAGTCAATATCGAGAATGTGCAACTTGCAAGTGAAGACAGGCATGGCTCTTAGGGAACACCTAACAAAGAGAGCACTGAACCAACATAAAACTGCAACAGGAACCATCAGCCGTAGAGATTTGCTGAAGATTAGATCTGAGCATCTATGGACCTATCTGGTGTGCGAAGAGGATAATCAGCTAACCTGAAGATTGAATATCATATGGACAGGCAGAAAAGAATAAACACAGTTAAGTAAATCAAATAATTTATGATACAGATTATTGTATATGTGTGACCCCCATGAGTTGAAGTCCAGAAAGGAGGAGCAAAGAACTGACACTGTTACCTACCATTCATGTTGTAGGAAGTAACTAAAGAAGAACTGACACTGTTACCTACCATTCATGTTGTAGAAAGTAACTAAAGAAGAACTGACACTGTTACCTACCATTCATGTTGTAGGAAGAAACTAAAGAAGAACTGACCTTCTTACCTACCATTCATGTTGTAGGAAGTGACTAAAGTTATTTTTTTGATGTAGTTGGTTGTCCCATCCCAGAGAAGGTCAGTGATCTAGTGATATGCAAAAGTGTTTCAAGTCTTATTTAGGATTGACAGCTAGGTTCAACTTGCATCCTTCTTTAGGGGTGTGGATTGACTGAATTCAGAGAATGTGTGGATTCAAGTTGTGAAGTGGATTGTTATCATTGAATAGGCCTGTTTCAAATTTTGATTGTTAACTTCTGACATTTTATATAATTCCTTCTTGCTTCTTAATAATAATATTCATTTATCTATTTCTACTAAAGGTGATGCTCGGAGTATACAAACAAGAGCACGTACAGGAGACAAACATTACAGGTGTGATGTCTGTGATGCTAAATTCTCTAAAAATAAACACCTGAAAGAACATATAAGAACACATACAGGAGAGAGACCTTTCAGTTGTGATGTTTGTGATGCCAAGTTCAGTAGTTCTAATGGCTTGAAAGCACATAAAAGAACACATGCAGAAGAAAGACCTTACAAGTGTGATATTTGTGATGCAAAATTCTTGAGAAATTGTCACCTGATTGAACACATAAGAACACATACTGGAGAGAAACCTTACAAGTGTGATTTATGTGATGCCAGATTCTCTAAGAATAATCGTCTGAGAGAACATAGAAGAACACATACAGGAGAGAGACCTTTCAGTTGTGATATGTGTGATGTCAAGTTATGTAGCTCTAGCGGCCTGAAAGCACACAAAAGAATACATACAGAAGAGAGACCCTACAAGTGTGATATTTGTGATGCAAAGTTCTTAAGAACTAGTCACTTGATAGAACACATAAGGACACATACAGGAGAGAAACCGTTCAGGTGTGATGTATGTGATGCTAAGTTCTCTAGATCTGATATCTTCAAAGCACACAAAAGAATACATACAGGAGAAAACCTTCACCTGTGTGATTTCTGTGGTAAAGTGTTCACTAACATTAGTGATATGAAGAAACACAGAAGAATACATACTGGAGAGAAACCTTACAAATGTGGTGTTTGTGGTGTCGGGTTCAATAGATCTACTAACCTTAAAGTGCATAGCAGAATACACACAGGAGAGAAACCATGCAAGTGTGATGTTTGTGGTGCGGGATTCTCTTATTCTGGTGCTCTTGCAAGACACAGAAGAACACATACAGGAGAGAATCCTTACAAATGTGATATCTGTGGTGTAGATTTTACTAGTTCTGGTGGTCTCACCGTACATAGAATAAGACATACAGGAGAGAAACCTTTCAAATGTGATGTTTGTGGTAAAGGGTTCTATGTTTCTAGTCTCCTGAAGATACACAAACGAATTCATACAGGAGAAAAGCCTTACAAGTGTGATATTTGTGGTTTAGAATTCTCTCAATATTGTCACCTCAAGATACACAGAAGAATACATACTGGAGAGATACCATTCAAGTGCGATGTTTGTAATGCAGCGTTTAATAGAGCTTTTGATCTGAAGGTACACCGAAGAATTCATACAGGAGAGAAACCTTATACATGTGATGTTTGTGGTGCAACATTTGCTAGAACTGGTGAGTTGAGGGAACACAAAAGAATACATACTGGAGAGAGGCCCTACGTGTGTGATGTTTGTGGTGTCAGGTTCATTAGATCTACTCACCTCAAAAATCATAGTAGAACACACACAGGAGAAAAGCCTTACAAGTGTGATATTTGTGGTGCAAGATTCTCTCGATCTGGTGATCTGACAAGACACAAAAGAAAACATATATGAGGGTGGAAACATGGTGGTGCTGGAGTTTACATAAAATATATAGAAAAAGAAAATGAATCCACATGTTCACCAACTGGAATATTTAACTCCTATTCTGCTGCTCCAACTAGTCTGCAGAAGTACAGGCCCTAAACATTGCAGCAGAAATAATTAAAACGCAACCAATGTCAACAGGTGGTGTTTCCTACTGATGCAATGACTGTTCTACAAGCCATCGACAGCGATAAAATGCCAAACCTGAAGGAAGCCATATGAGAATTGAGCATCCAAAGTAGGGTAGTACTACAGTGAATACCATGCCACTGTGCCGTACCAGGAAAATCTCCACTGATCCAGTGTCATTAGTGTGAGCCCAGCCACTTTCAATGTAGTTTAACTGATAAACAGACCCTGGTCACCTACATTTTGGCTCTTCACTGATGTTGCTTTACCATATAATATCTAGCCATTGATACATGAAAGTATCCACAAGGACTCGTTAAAGACCTCACTGAAAGCATTTATAATAGACCAAGATACATGGGAAGAACTTCCGCAAAATAGATCTACATGGCGCTCTACAATATTTAAAAAAAAGGCACAGCATCTTGTGAAAAGAGGAGAAATGTAGCAGCTCAGCATTGGAGAGTAGCTAAAACATCACTGGGAGACTACAAATCATTTACAGTGGTCATCCCATGCCGAACTGTCCAAGGACATTTGTGGCCAAAATAGGGCTTATAGAGATCTCTGAACTCATAGTCAAAGACTAACAGAATTTCTGAAGTGGATGTAACAAATGGTCATCATCATGTGATGGAGGAACAACAACAACATAGCTTTGAACATCTAAGGTATTCTTCAGCTTTATATTTACTTCTGGTTTCTTCAGCTTTATATTTACTTCTGGTTTCTTCAGCTTTATCTCTCCTTCTGGTTTCTTCAGCTTTATATTTACTTCTGGATTCTTCAGCTTTATCTCTCCTTCTGGTTTCTTCAGCTTTATCTCTCCTGGTTTCTTCAGCTTTATATTTACTTCTGGTTTCTTCAGCTTTATCTCTACTTCTGGTTTCTTCAGCTTTATATTTACTTCTGGTTTCTTCAGCTTTATATTTACTTCTGGTTTCTTCAGCTTTATATTTTCTTCTGATTTGGATTTTCCATCATTGTTTATACCCAAACATTCTCAATCTAACTTCACTAACCATAGTAACGACCTTTGTAATGCAGTGTTTGATAGATCTTTTGGTCTGAATGTACACAGAAGAATTGAATATTCAGAAAGTGTTCAAACATTTTTGCTATCTCAAATTACAATGTGAGAAAGTATTAGACAGTTTGACAACCTGGCACGGCAGGGAAATAACAATGATCTTGATACATAATGCAGGAGATAGAGAGCTGTGGAGAACTATGATTGCCTATGTTAGCAGGCATGGCACCTGTTGATGATGATCTCAAATTTATACCAATTCATCATATTGTTGGTTAGCACTTGTGTGTGTGTCCAAGCTATTAATAGAGATATTGTTTCTGTAAATATGATAAGGAAGTAATAATGCTGCTGAATATTTTAACTGTCAAATATTAAACAACAAATAACAATCAACAAAGGAGCACAGACTATTTTGACATTGCGGTCCAACAGGGACCATTTTCAAGAAATGAAATTGCTTTCTGTGTTGATTTACATTCAGTTCTTGCTGGAAACTTTCTCCATCTTTGGGGCTGGTCATAAATTAGGTCCACTTTTTTTACCCCCTCCTTCCTCTTGTCAACAGCTGTATATAAATCATGAACTCCCCCTGTCAACAGCTGTCTAGAAATCATGGGCTCCCCCTGTCAGCAAATATTTATAAATCATAGGCCCACACTATCAACAACTGTTTAGAAATCATGCACCCACCCCGTCAACAACTGTCTAGAATTCATGGACTCCTCTGTCAACAGCTGTGTAGAAATCATGGACTCCCCTGTCAACAGCTGTGTATAAATCATGAACTCCCCCTGTTGATCTCCACTTCAAGGGGTTGGCCTCAATGGGGAAATAATGGGATGAATAGCACTTTTCTGCTTCAACCAGGGCCATAGATACACCTTCAGAAAACAGGATGACTACCTAAAGGAAAATGCTACTTAATTATCTAGTTTCTGTGTGGTGTTTTCATTATCTTATTTTGGGAAATTCTTTAAGGGCAGTGGATTTACTAAATTTTTTGCTTGCTTCCTAGTTCTAATTCCATGTTCTAGTAGTGCGAAGTGCTGCAAAGGCCCCTAGCAGTTTGGGTCAAGTTCACTTGTCAGAGATCAAGTCCTTAGAATGTCAGGAAAATTCAAACAGAATAGAAATTGAAAGATTGTGGTTTGTTCACACGCTGTTTACAAAAAATCTCCTAAGGTCAGCGAAGTAGACTCAAATCAGTCTTCAATCTGTTACTGATGTCAAGACATTATGTGTAAATAGTTGCTACAATGTGGAGAATAGTTTCAGAATTAAATAAAACAGAATAAGTGTCTTGCAAAATGTGTTAACTTTGTCTGAGGAAAGCTAAACATGTCTGTTAGGCATGAAATTGGAATGTATAATGTACTGCCAAGTGTCAAGACCAATGAAATTGGAATGTATAATGTACTGCCAAGTGTCAAGACCAATGAAATTGGAATGTATAATGTACTGCCAAGTGTCAAGACCAATGAAATTGGAATGTATAATGTATTGCCAAGTGTCAAGACATAACAATATAAAATGAAAATGTACGCTGATATTATGTTTAAATTCTTATAATGCATTTCATGAACTCCCCCCCTCCCCCTTTTTTCCCTATGTCAAAGACTGTCAGAATTAGTCAGACCTCCCTCCACCTAATTGGTTGATGTATGGACTTTGATGTTCTTATTCTCATTCAGCAATTAAATCAATATTCATCAGTGAAGGCTAAACTGCAGATATGTGTTATAATCCTGGTAATTGCTGTATTATCTACTCTAGGTACAGTATTTGATTAAAAACCATGAGATATGTTGCATCCTTGTCAGTATCAACTCCCACATTTGTTTTAAGGAACACACTGATGGGTATTATTTGATATGACATCATATACACAATTTACTGTATGGTATTTCAACATCTTTGATTAGTATAAAGACTAGAGTTATTATCAGCATGATTTGATGATTGTAAAGATTAGAGTTCACATCAACACAATTTGATGATTGTAAAGATTAGAGTTCACATCAACACAATTTGATGATTGTAAAGATTAGAGTTCACATCAACACAATTTGATGATTGTAAAGATTAGAGTTCACATCAACACAATTTGATGATTGTAAAGATTAGAGTTCATATCAACACAATTTGATGATTGTAAAGATTAGAGTTCATATCAACACAATTTGATGATTGTAAAGATTAGAGTTCACATCAACACAATTTGATGATTGTAAAGATTAGAGATGACACAATTGTGTTTAGTACTGTTCTCATACACTGATTAAGACTCACTATTTGGTGATAATAGGGCCTACCATTGCAGATACAATAAAGATTGATTACCGTTAATTCTAGTGCATCTTCAAGTTCTTCACCTTATTTGTTGGAGGAAGTATTCCCCATGATCTTTCTTTGGTATTGGAGTCGCCACAGAAAATTGTATTTCACACTTGATTCTAACAGTGAAGTACATCCACCTCTGTTTCTGCAGATGAATTGCAGGTATAACACATTGATCAGGACAAGTGGGTGCTCAGATTTCACTTAAATTGCAGGTATAACACATTGATCAGGACAAGTGGTTGCTCAGATTTCACTTAAATTGCCTCCAGTTGCAGTTTATCACTGTCCCTCCTGGACAAGTTTACTTCTGATACAATAAATGTCTTTTAAGTACAAAGGTAGTTATAAAGAACTAACCAAAAATGTGTGACACCTAAGTACAAAGAATCTGTATATAGCTTCCAGTCAAGCACTGCAATGGACATTCATATGTAATGTTATGTTCCAGTAAAGTAAAGGTAAACTGAGTTATGAACCAGTGTCATAGCAAACAGCTTCCCATAAGTGCTCAACTGCTGAGTCAGAGGGTGACCAAATACCATTTGTGGCTGGGTGAACGACACGAGTAATTTTTATTTCAAACCACCAATTACAAGTAAAGAAAGTATTAAAGTGCATATTGACATGTAAATTAAAGTTCCAGTAAAATATTAAAGTGCATATTGACATATAGTGTTATGTTTCAGTCAGGTACTAAAGTGCATATTGACATATAGTGTTATGGTCCAATAAAGTATTAAAGTGTATATTGATATATAGTGTTATGGTCCAATAATGTATTAAAGTGTATATTGACATAGACCCTATAGCATTATGGCGTGTTATGTTCTCATCAACACAATTAAATGATTGTAAATTTGATATGTCCATTAAATTGCATATTGGCACATAGCATTGTTAGGTTCCAATAAAACATTAACGTGCATTTTGACATGTAACTGATAGTTCCAGTAAAATACTGCAGTGCATATTAACATATAGCGTTATCTTTCAGTCAAGTGTTCATTCACATGAAGTAAATTCTCAGTATGTTGGTTAAAAAATTGGGAAATCTGAATACTTGCCTACAAGTCTTGACATTAGATGCAGAAGTAAGTTGGAGGTCCTCTGACACCTTGTATGACGAGGACTATGGTCAATTTAGCTGGAGCTATATTGTTTATGATCAGAACTAGAATATTTATGACTGTTTGTGACATTTCATATTTTTTTGTCTTTGTTTCATATTTTGGTCATTTATAATAATAGGTCATATTTCAATGATTTGCTATCTCATATCTTACACATTTGTTTCCTTGTGGACAAAATTTCATGGAAATTATGTTCAAATTATAATTAAACATTTTCTGGCATAACAATTGTTGCATATTTCCATTCTATTTCCCATGTCTATCAGTGTCTATTGCATTATTCTATTTCTGTTCATCTTTGTTTTGATAAATATATTTTGGTAGATTATGGGATGCACAGGGATATACATTGCTCTTATGCAAACCCACGGTTAGCAGGTAACTAAAAGGACCTCCTTGATGTGCACCCTGGAAACAAATTGTTTTTAAGCTTCATGCAACAAAGAGAAGAAGACAAATAAAGAGGTGCTAAAAACACTTAATATGAAAGAAAGAATTACTAAGAGAAATAAAGATCAGGCAAATAAAATATTTTGGACACATTAAAAGACCATGACACCTTATTGAAGACCTTACTTGAGGGTAAAGTCAAAGGGAAGCAAGTAAGAGGTTGACAGAGATACAAGTGGGAGATGTTACAGTCTAGATGGACAGGTTACAGTCTAGTAGAGTGCGCCACCAAAACAAGAGACAGGATGTTGGAGATCTGTTGCAGCCAAACTTCGTTGCGGAGATGGAACTTTTTGATGATGATGAAAGCAATTTGGCTAACACTTTATGAATCATGTCTTAGGAAGTGTAAACTGTATTGGAATTATTTGAATAAGATGAACAAAATCTCTGAATTGGAGCTCTGTCCCCACAGCAAGAACACTGTCGTAGCATTGGATTGTCAGGTCCAAAGGTTGACAACGTGGAAAACTGAGCAAGTCTGTAGAAAAGTAAAGCATGTCTATTTAGTAAATGGGAAGGTGGCACAGGGCTAGAGAGCAGTGTCAAATGTGAGAATAAGTCAGAAAACAAGCCATAATGAAAGTAATGCTTCAAGAAAAAATTCTCTGGCAACTAGTGTGTAAAAAAATTAAGGCATGATACCATGCCGTTCGGTACAAAGAAAATGTGGGTAGAAGTTCAAACTTGAATGATATGTTTATTATGTCTGTGAATGAAACCCTCGGCTAAGAGGGCGAACCAACCCTAATCAAACTTTACTATTTGAACAATTTTCTATACAGAAAATCAGACTCACTGTCGAGATACGGGTCAGTACCCGAGGACTTGGGGCAGTGGACAATCTAATTATACAAGACACGTTCAACAGTGAAATATTTTGTATGAGATATGCGTGGTCGGCCTAAGACTAAATACCTGCTTACTGTCCCTGGAAATTGTAACTAATGGAAACTGGTAACATAAAAAGGCTGGCACAGGTTAAAGAACTCATCTCAAATGGAATATGTAGGGACAAATTGTTAACATAACCGAAGTCGTCCCACAGGGAAGAATTCTACTCCCACGCGCTTCATAATTTGTATAGATGACCTTCCAACGCTATTCACAACATACATACATAGGGCTTTCCATGCAGATGATGTGACTGGCTATTTAAAACTCAATTGCGAGCGCAAAGGGACTTGCATTGCTCTCATGCGGACCCAGTGTTAGCAGATAATTAAGGTCCTAAAAGTACCTCCTCGTGGTACACCCTGGAAACATAAATACAGCTGCCCTTGCTATATTTCTGGCTCACACTTTTAGGATCGTGGATGTGGTAGATGGAATGAGAACTGCCTGCAGAGAGACAGAAATATCTCGGAACCTCTACGCCATTATATCCAACATATGCAAGGCATCTGTGCATTCCGATTTGGCCTGCTTAAAAAGCAGAAACATTGGAAGGCTGTTAATGTCCCTAACATACGGTGATCTTACGAGTACACGCCGAATCTGGAAACGGTAACACACGTTAGAAGTCAGCGTAGTGTAGAGTCGTCGATTTTGCAATAACGAAATTACAATACTCCAGGACGAGACTGACTGGCTAAGTGCTGTTCTAGCTCGAGAACACACAGAAGTCCACATGTCCCATTACAATTGACTCTATTCAAAGTAGGAGTCATGATTTAAGTATTGGACACGTTAACTTGAACATGCACTCTTGGGTATGGAAGAAAGCTTTGAATACAGCTCACCATTGCACACAAGACAAGCATTGACCTAATGTCCGGGTGCGTTATGTTCAAATGTCTGACCGAAGCAGTGTTGAAGCGCAGAATCTGGACACTGCGTGGGAGGGGGGAGCAAGTCTCTAATAACATTGCAAACCTTGCCCAACTCAACTGTCAGCCGTTGTCCAACACGGCTCATACAGAGAGAATTGGGTTCAATATCCAAGGGCTCACTGCAAAACTCGCCGTTCGAGATTTGTATTTTACCTACCTCTTAGGGTAATATACACAATGGCGAAGAGTCAAAATACACAGACCACGCCTGGTGATGGATTGGAAGGCCATCTCAAGCGGACGAGGCGAGTGCGTGAGAAATTCACAGGTCAAATCCCGGACAACCTGCGTATTTGGCAAAGCAACACTTCATCTAGTAAGGTGTATCAACCCTGAGTCTAATTCGACCGTCGCCGTTACCCAACACGGCCCATACGGAAGAAATTAGATCTGGGACCTAGGGACACAAAGTGTGGTAATAAAATGATTTTCCTACACGAGGAACAGCTCAATGGATGCGAAGCGCCTCGTCAGAGGATAGACAAATAATGGGTGACCCATGAAAATTATCAGCTCGTCCGTGTACCCTCCCCCAACACTCCTTAGTAGAAGGCTCCTTCTATAGGCACCAAGTCGAAAGGTGAAGCCTCCTGGGTACGTAAGAAAGCTCAGAACCCCCCTCCCCCCCACACACACACACACTGCACAGAGGAAGTAAGAGCTAATCGCTCGATATTCCTAGGGTTCTCAAACAATCATATTCATTGACTCACTTAGTATGCACACATGGGAATAAGCTTGCGATTCCAGCCAGATAAATACCTGCGTTATGACAAGTACTTCCATTGCTAGACTGTTGGTTGTTGCGGTAAAGTTTGGCTTCACTGGCTTCGTGTACGGTTCTTTCTTGTGATCTGGCAGTAGAGACCCATGCTCATCGCTGGTGGCGGATGATCGACCAATTCGTGTAAATCATAGACGGGTCGGTCATCCACCACCAGCGATGCGGATGAATTTAACAGTAACATATTTATAGTTCCCTGAACACAATGAATCAAATTATCCACAGTCAACTGATTTAGCATACTGCGGTCTTGCAGAAAATATTCCGCAGACATTAAAGAGGTAATATTAGAATTAGAGAACGCTGGAATTGTCAAACTTTAGAAACCACACGAACGTAAGAAGAATGCTGAGAATACCATGGACTGCCAGAAAAAAAACGAATGTAGAGGTGTTGAAAGAGTCAATTGCGAAACAGACCTTAATCAATAATATAAGAAAAAGACAATCTTCTTTTTTTTGGCCACTTCATGAGACAGGCAAGTTTGGAGAGCATAGTCACAACAGGTAAAATTGAAGGCAACAGAGACAGAGGGCGACAACGTAAGAAAATATTAGACAGTTTGACAACCTGGCACGGCAGGGAAACAACAACGACCTTGATACATAATACTGTGGACAGAGAGCTGTGGAGAGTCATGACCGCCTACGTTAGCTGGCATGGCACCTGATGATAATGATGAAGAAACCACAGATTAAGGCAAATTTCGCCAAAATACCACCAGCACCCCAGACGTCGGTATAAAAAACCCAGATGTAGTGAATAAAAACCCTAGTTGTGGCATCGCTGCATGTGATGAGTAATCCTCTCCAGGGAAGAGAAGAAGCGACAGACCGAGACTTCCATTGACACAGAACGTCGAAGACCATCTGAATATGACACTGGAAGATGCTATACTATTTGGGTATAACTGAAACTCTTACAGAGTAGCCATGATGACAGTATTCTGCAAATGCCACTTCACATAGATAAAGGAGTATGAAAAAATATTAAAATTTATTGGTTCTTTTTCGGGTTGTTCTTTTGTCATTTGGCTTTATAGTTCAAATGTAATCTGGTACCCCCGACACTTAAATTTTTCTTTCTTTCTGTGTTCCTCAATTCCGGATAAGCTTGATCATTCGAACCAGATTACTGCACACCACAACGGCTGGTGTCGCTCAGGCTCAACTCAAGCTGTTTTTAAATTCCTGTGTTTATAGTTGAGTTACAGGCCAATAAACATTTGGAAAGCGGGCTATTTTGCTTTTGTTTGGATGTTAAAATGCCCGGAAAGTGTTGTGTTCCTGGATGCAAATCTAACTACGATTCCCCCGAGGAATATGTGACCGTATTCAAGTTTCCTAGTGATTCTGAAATGAGGGAAATATGGAAGAAGTGTATCCCACGAAACAACTGGTCACCGGCAAAATCAAGTGTTGTTTGCATAAACCATTTCCGTCCATCTGATATAATTTTGTCTATTACATTCATTGATAAACACGGAGTTAAATACGAACGTCTTCGGAAGAATCCTGTTCTGAAGTCTGATGCATGTCCATCTGTGTTTCCCGGACAGCCTCCCACTTTAACAATTCCACCAGTAGACCAAACACAACCACAGAAAGATCATGAAAATCCTACATCAGACATCATCAGTAAGTAGCCAAGACCTACATAGTAACATACATAACATATTGTTATTGACAAATTGTAGGTAGCCTACCTGGTAAGGTCTATCTTAATCTTATCTAAATTTAATTGGTTGTCATCCTATTTAGTCACTATTATTAATAACTGTTAATATTATTACTGTTGTCTCACCTTGTAATTAATTAGTTGACCCCAGGCTGCGAAGCTAACCATAACTGTGTTTGGCTGAAGTAAATTATAGTTCTCCGCTGTGACCTTTGCTCTAGTGTCGAGGTGTTACCTGACCTTTGTTGTGTGATTTTGCAAGCTTACGTGTAAGTACTTAGAGTAAGGTTAGGATTAGAAATAATATTTCTAATGTGTGCGCGCACCTCGCTCCGTGTGTAGTGGGCAGAAATACTGTTCACTCACCACAAATAATAGAAATTGTAAAAAAATGTGTAAATTGGAAAACAAACAGATTATGCTTAAGTTCGTCTGTGTCTAGATTTGAACTCAAGTGATTGTCGGATGTGACGTCACAGCAGCCATTATTTTGATGGGTGTTACACGGGGATCCATGACGTTGGATAGTTAAAATTGTCAACATTGTGCTATTTATAGCACAGCAGAGAACTATTCTTTACTTTCACCCTGTTTTTTTGTTGTTGTTGTCTTGCACTGTTACTGCTGGTGTCTTTCTTTCTTTCAATCGTACAATCCCATTGTTGCAAACACCTCATGCGGGTATGGTCAAGTAGGAAAATAGCAAGGAAGATAGTTGTATGATAAAACAAATGTTGGTAAAACTACGGATCAACTCTTCACTGTGCTATAATTCACAATGTTTACATTTTTAACTACCAGACGTCAGGGATTTCCATGTAACACCAATGAAATTAATGGATGCTGTGCATTAATCACATCTCCCGACGCAAACGATATCAACCACATTTTTATTTACAACTTTTGGCAGAAATTTGGTTATGTCCACTGTTGAATTTATTGATCTACTTTCTAGGTATTCCCATGAAAATTTCGATGGGTGTAACGTCACGGATCGTGTGGAAATTTGAAACACAGCTGGCGGGTTCTTGGAGGTTGGAATCGAGAATTTAAGCATGCTGTTTGGGAACCAAGAATGGTGGACATTGGAGTCCTGTTGGTCAAGATGGTGTGAATTGGGGGGGGGGTGATTGTGGGGTGTTGATTTTAGTATATATAAAGTTTGTTTATAAAAATAATAACTGAAATTCAGCATTCCCTCCCCACCTAATTTAGCAAAAGGAAGTACAGTCGCGGGAGACGTGTACATGGAACATGGGTGTTTGGTTTGGTTGAAAGAGGGTCTAATAAATGTGTACTTAAGGTGGTCGCAGAACAGACTAAAGAAGTTCTATTGAGTATTATAAAAGAACATGTGTTGCCCGGAACAACCATTGTCTCTGATTGTTGGAGAGCATATTCACGCTTAAAAGATGAAGTGTATACACACATGACCGTCGGCCACAGCGTGGAGTTCCGGAATCGTGAAATGGGGACCCACACAAATACAATAGAAAGATTGTGGGGTCTCGTGAAGCGACAATTCCGAAACCTAGGTAGGCGGTGCAAAGGACAATATCCTGCCTATCTTTGTGAATATATGTGGCGGAAGAGGCATAAAAAATCTCCACATATGTTCCTTTGATTTCTTTGATGGGATAAATCAAGTTTATCCACAGAGGAACAGTGACTAAGCGCCCGCCACATATATTCCGTGATTTTTCTTGTGAAATAAAACAAGTATATACCAAGAAATGGTGACTAAGGTAAGTGTTTCATACTGTTCCATTTTACACTGTTTACATTTTTAGCTAGGCGTATAATGATTTCGACTAGTAAAACCAATGAAATCCGCCATCAAATAGATCAATTTAAAAAAAAAAATGTCTGCCACACATAAAATCATTTGAGGGTCAGCGGGGATGTGCCTTCACAGTCTGCGTCGATTCCATTGGTTCTCTAGTTTTCTCGCGGAACTCTGTGACGTCAACTAGTTAAATATGTAAATAGTGTGCTATTAATAGCTCATAACAGTGGACGAAAACAAATTTTTTACTAACTTTTATAATTAATTCATTTTTTAATTTATAACTGATACTAACCCTTACCCCCCTCCCTAATATAAATGCTAATGCCAAATTAATATTCCGTTTCAAAATAACATAATTTAATTTTAATTACAACTTCTGCAATCACACTGGAAAGGTTAGGTTATACCTTGAAACTAGAACAAAGGTCACAGCAAAGAGTTGATCCGTAGTTGCGCCCAAATGTTAAGTAGGTTTATATGTAGGCTAAATGTATTGAGGCTTTTGAAATGAAGTGTTATAGAAGAGTCCTGAGAGTACCATGGACAGCAAGAAAGTCCAAACAAAACGTGCTAAGAAAAATCAATGTTCAAGAAGGCTGGCTTTTAAACACTATATATGATATTAAATATATATATATACACATACAACAAAAATAGATATGCATTAACAGTCACAAACAACAATAACACTAAAATCAAGTTGTAGGAGATGGCTAAGAGATTTCACAAAATAGCAGCCCGTGATCTCCTCTGTAAGTAAGCTTACTGAAGACCCATGTCTGCACTGCAGGAAAGAAATCAACAATCCATTCCTTAGATTGCAAGAAAGTCTTCAAGAAATTTAGGCCCTATGTGGTCATTTTAATTCTAAATGTTATTCAGTAAAAGTAACGATTGTCTTCACTGTGCTATAAATAGCATACTCGTTAAATTTTTAACTAGCCGAAGTCACTGATTTCCAAGTAACACCACTGAATATAATGGATGCTGTGACATCACATCTCCTGACACACAAACGACATCAACCACATTTAGAATTATAACTTTTATAACTAATTTATTTTTAATTTATAACTGATCTTAACCCTTTCCCCCATCCCTAATGTAAATACTAATTCCAAATTAATATGCCTTTTCAATTAATATACCTTAATTTTAAATACAAATTATATTCATCACACTGCAACGGTTAGGTAATACCTCAAAACTAGAACAAAGGTCACAGTGAAGACTTATACTTTACTTGCACCTGTTATTCTTGTCATGACTGTTTGTTACTTAAAGTAGGGACATCACAGTGACTGTTTTCTATAGGCCTAATCATTATTTGCATTTAAATACCCATATATTTTCACGTTACTTAGACATTAGATAATTTCCAATTGTCATATTATTTTAAAGAATACTAATTAGCCTAAAAAATTCACAGCAATTAACTCTTTCTGGACCAATTGCCAAATCGGTAAAACAAAACAAAGAACTACTGGACGAAGCACGCACATATTGGTTCTGTTTTCTGTCGATCTTTTATATTTCATGATAGCTAATACTAGTTAAACGTTAACCCAAAACATATTAGAATACTGCAATTTCCATTTTAGCCACAGTGAAATAAATGTATATTAGTATGGAAATTTGATTGTTTTTACTCAATGTCCAATTTTTTTCATATTAAAAACATTGTTTCTAATGTCATTTGTTAAAAATGTACATAACTTCAGCATTTATGGACATAAATTCATCAAAAGATTCAGTAAAAATATCATCATAAAGTTTAGTACAGACTACCCTTGTGTTAACATTCTAGAAAAGTAGATATCAACATTTTTTAACCATGAATACATTTAGGTGACAAAATTTATCATAATAAATTAACATTTTTATTTTTTTGTCTTTTTGTTTTACTAATTCTAGCCAAGTGAAATAATCAAATATCATCCATTTATTTATAAAATAATATTCTGTAACCAATTCCCCTTTCAATAACATACACTATTTATCAATATTAGGTTATAAAGTTATACATTGAAAAATACATGTAGTAAAAATAAACAAGCCTGGAAAGAGTTTATTTTAACAATAAAATATTGTACAAAATGTCTCCTGTCAAACTCTAGACTAGGATAAAAGTGCAGAGATTTTAAGTACCCGGTAAGTGAAAGATTAAAATGTTAGCTGTTTTTGTTCGTTCTTTAAAGCACCTAATGACATGGTCAGTGAAGGACATTCAAAGATGGAGGTCAGTAAAGTCAACAATTTTGATGCAAGAGTGACAGGATTGGGTGGAGTCCAACAACCTGGTCTGTCTGGAGAAAATAATTGGAGAAACGTAACAGATGGTGAGTTTATTAGTTATTTGTAGCATGTTTGTGATCGTGTTTGATTAGATCATATGAATTATGAGCAATATAGCTCTTTTATCCTTTTGTGGAATGGGAAGCTTTCTTCAGAGATTGAATTCATATTCAGAAGGCACAGCTCTGTGTTTTTTGTTTTGTTTTCAGAAGAAGCATCATACTCATATGAGGTAAACATTCTATACATAAAATGCTGTGAGACTTCCATGAGTGAAGTACTTCGCTATAAAACTGTCATCTGATAGGGATTCTCTCCTAGGTGAATGGGCATCCAACTAGAGTCCAGATCATCCTCTCCAAAACTGTGGCATCTATCTTCTTACTTCCAAATCACCATGACAAAGCAGGTCTATAAATAAAAGATGAGCACTTGAAGGGAACCTACCTATCTCTAGGTTAAACTATACTAGTGACTCACTTACAAGGACACCTGTTTGCTACTGAACAGGAAGCTATCCCTGAAGAAGAAACTTGCAAGGACAAGCTGGGGAAAAAATGGAAACTTTATCTGAAAAATCAACATGGGTATATTCAGCCCTGTAATGGAATATGGAATGACAGTCTGTGCATCAGCATCTAACACACAAACACTAATCACCTATCTAAAAGTACACAATTTAGGTCTTTAACTAATCTCAAGAGGTATACAGACCAATCCATACAATGGAAAACAATGCAAATATCCACCCATTGAATGGCAGAGGAGAAGAGAGTGCTTTTTCAAGGACAAAAATTATTTGCATTCTCAATCATCTGATGCATGCCGACATTTTTAGATCAACTACACAATGACAATTATCAAAGTAGCAATGCATGCTGGTGATCTGGTGCATGGATGAACATGCAACAGTGGCCATTAAACAAATACAAAGAGCTATTGATGCCGTAACCCTTTGGGTAAATAGATGGTGCGTCAGCATTAACACAATAAGTCCAGCACTACACTCTCACCAAAACAAAAAGCCAGTGTAATCAAGATAGATGGAGAGCTTTTGAAAGAAGACAAACAACCCACATACCTCAGAGTTACTTTTGATGATACGCTGACATGACTATTAGCCAAACTCAGATCGAAAGACTGGATAGAGTCAAGAATGCAGCAATGCGTATCATTCTGGGATGCACAAGAGGCACATCGACAAGAGCTATGCGATACCTACTTGACTGCCCAACAGCTGAGCATAGATTGCAGTATTGCCGTGCACGGGCGTACCTTCAAATACATGCAGATAAGGAACACCCGTTGCATTCCGAAATACAGAAAGTTAAAGGCAGCAGACTCAAGAGAGGAAGGTCGTGGATGGGACGTGCTGAGGATGTCATACAAAGCGTGTGCAGATTACAGGATGTGGCAGCAGGTGCGGAATGGATAGGTCTACCCACAGATTTCGAAACTTGTTTGAGAGTAGTAATATCACTTAGCAGAGAATGGTGTCCCACATCTGTGGAGAAAGAAGTGCCGGCTTTAATCAGTGAGAATACTAAAGAGGGGGATGTGATTATATACACTGATGGATCTGTAAATAGGTATGTTCGCAGTGCTTGGGCCTTTACAGCTTAGTGCGCAGGTAAAACGATCAGGGAGGAAAATGGTGCCTTTGCAGTCACTACGAGTAGTATGACCATGGAGACTATGGCAGTGACCAAGGCATTGGAGTGGCTACGCACACAGAAGGTAACGCAGGTCTGCATCTTGAGTGACTCTATGAGTATGATTAAGAAGGTACAAGTGGGTCTCGTTCGCGAACAGTGGATTGAGACCTTGAGAAAGGCGAGCTTGAAAGCGGTTACATTTATTTTTGTGCCGGGACATGTGGGCATTCGAGGCAATGAAAGAGCGGATCAACTGTCATCGTGCGCTATTGTGGCATGGGGCAATGGATCGCGCTGACGTTTTGAACTCCTTAAGAGATATAACACGCGAGAGTGAGACTAATGTGGATGATGATTCCTTTTCAATGGCTAGAATTAAAGATCACGGATTCTTCTTCTTCATCGTTCATTCTCAAACTCCTGCTGGCTCTCCCTTGTAGCAAGACCATTGTCCTACTAGATTTCTAGCAGGATGTAGTCCAGAGAATGGAAATGCGTTGTGTCGCCGTTTTATTTGCGCCAATGGCCCGACACATCCGTCTTTGGCGGAGATCACGGATTGAAATGTGGTGTTGCTAGAGGTGAACATTTTGGATGGCGCAGAAGAATGATGGTCAACCAGCATAGGACCGGTACTGTCAGCAGAAGTGTGATGGCGGATACACTCAAGGAGAGATCGGAGCAACTATGGATGTGTCCAGTTTGCAGTGATGATGATCCGACGACTAACTAACTGACATGGAAGCAACACATAAACACAGCAACAACAAAAGCCAGGAGGAAGTTAGCTATCCTGAGAAAGCTAAGTGGAACCACATGGGAGCCAGTTGAAATATACTCCGTAAAGTTTACCAGTAAGGCATAAGATCACACTGGAATATGGTTCAGCTGCATCTATGCATCTATATAAAGTTTTTTTTAGTATACCTAGAGGCAGAAGTAAAAACTACAAACCTTTCTGACCACAAGGATGAGAAAATCACAATAAAACAGAACAATTTAGATGTCTGAAACATCACCCTATGCATGAGAAAACAAATGAACTAACATATGAGAGCCAATGAAGAAGTTACCAGCAACAATATGGATGAATGGGAACAGCTAGAAGCATATTACAACATCACAAACACTTACCCATATATACTGCAAAACTTACAATCCCAAGCATTGAGAGCAAAACAATGGAAACCCTTACCACCCTCAAGGCAAAAACACTTGATCACCTAGACACCCAATACCCCAACAAACAGTGGATTCATGTCTTCACAGATGGATCATCAGAGGGTGCAGTAAAGAAAGGAGGAGCTGGGATACTAATACTCATACCAAACACCTCAAAACTAGAACTCTCAATTGCTACTGGCAAATTATCAACAGATTACAGGCAGAGCTACAAGCAGTCTTAGAAGCATCAAAGGCTCTAGAAGAACAGAGACTCAAAGGAGCTAATATAATCTTGTGTGACTGCACGTCAATACTCCAGACCATCCCATCCAAAATGAACCTAAAGATCTCCAAACAAAAACAACTGTAGAACTTCTAAATCAACTATCTGCCAACAATAAAGTTGTGCTGCAGTGGATCCCTGCACACTGTGGAATAGCAGGAAATGAGGGAGCTGACAGACTAGCAAAAGCAGGTGCAAAAAAGGAACAATTCCAGCACAGAATATCACTGACTGAAGGAAAAACTCATCAAAGGAAAATAAAAACATACATGGAGTAAGAGAATAGGCAGCAACTTCCCACTGGACCCCATTCTAAAGCTAAGCAGGTCACAGCAAACCACAATTTTTAGACACTGCACAGGACACTGTAAACTACAAGCACAACTCCACAAAATGAAGGCTGTCCAAACTGACCAATGCCCATGTCAAAAGGGTCCCCAGACTCCAGAATACATTCTGCAGATGTGCCCACTCCTTGATGACTTTAGAACTAAAATATGGACCCAAGAGACGGATCTGAAGGTAAAGCTGTGGAGCAACCGTGAGGACCTCCTGCTGGCAACTGAATTTGTGGAGGTGGCCCACCTTCCTATATAGACTTATGAGCATAAGAAACTGATTGCAGAAAAAGAAGAAGGATCCTATGACATGCATGGAAGGCAGTTATCCAATTCTTTACACCTTGATCTGGAAGTCCTTTTACTCCCTCTGGTTGCTACACTGGCAATATTTGTGTGGTAGATGTTTGTCACTACATTTGTTTGAAGATATGAATGAGGTAATTTTCATGTTTTGTCCAGTATTCTCTACAGCTGTTGATTTGAAAATACACAAAATAATACATTTGGATGATAAATCTAATGTTCTTGATATGTGTTTACTACAGATGATTGCCAGAAAGTACAAACAGGAGAGAAACCTTACAGTTGTGTTGTCTGTGGTGCAGTATTTAGTACAGCTAGTGATTTGAAAGTGCATGGAATAATACATATGGGTGAGAAATCATATATGGGTGTGTGTATGTATATATATTTATTTATTTATTTTTTACCTTGCCATGGTAGAGTACATTAATTTGGTTTTTGATTTTCGAACAACTGGTGGCGAGTGCACTCTTCCGTTGGTAATTCAGAGACAGGGAATCACATAATCGATGTCACATGACCAGAATCAGCAATGAATAACTTAGAACTTGTCTGTTAGATTGCAGAGATCTCTGGCATGCACTAGTAGATTTTATCAGACACAAATATAGTTATCATTTAGTCCATAGCTGCTCTGGATTATTCATATCAGCAAAATCCTTTAAAGTTTTTGGTTCATTGCAAATAAATGTGGTCAAATTTTAGATATTGCAGTAAACATGTTACTGTCAGAAATTCAATGTACTTATTTCATCACTTCTGTTGGTCCAACTAATTATTCCAGTGTTTTTTGTTGTCACTATGTTGACAACTAACAGGAGTGACCAATGAATAGATAAGTATGACAACAGGAATGACATTTGACATCAATTTGTATTGATAACTCAAACAAAACAAAAGTTTGCACTCAGTAAATCATGTTCCAATTTTGAAACATGGGCGGTATTCCAGTGTGAAACAAAAAATGAAGGTTCCTGGTTTTTTTAAAAACAAAAGCAAAAACCCTTGTTCAAGATGTATCCACGATAACATAGCCCTGCCTGTAAATAGGAAAAACACAGGGATTGGTGATGTTCTTAATTTGTAGCAAGTCTTCAACTGGTCAATATATTTATACTTTCCATCCCAGTAAATGAAAAGCTCAAAAAATATAAACGAAATGTCACCAATGAAAATGTGTTCTGATTATTTAGACAGTAATTTTCTGTTGGTAGGCTCAGATGAATACTGTAAAATATCTTATATTCTATGCAATTCAGTGGGGGTTATTATGTATATAAGTTAAAGAAATCGTGTTAAAACTACTAACATTTTTAGGAAGATAAAAATTAGCAGCGGTGTGAATCAAAAGTTGCATTCTAAAATTCTCTGTGATCTCCAAAGATAATTTTGTAGATATTCTCCTCCAATGGTGATTGCCAATTTGTGGACAGAATATAGCTAGAAATAGTAATCACCTTCCTATTCTGGCATTGTATTTGAAAAAGAGGAGAATATTTGATAAGTTATTGTAAATATCTATCCCAATCATCGTGAATCAAGTTATAATAGCTGTCAATATGAATAATTAACATAAAATCATTATGGACTATGATGAGGAATTGAGGATGTGTCAGGTCATTGGTGCAAATAAATAGGTGACAATGCATTTCCATTCTCTGGACTACATCCTGCTGGAAATCTAATAGTGCCATTGTCTTGCTACGAAAGAGATCCAATGAGAGTTTGAGAATGAACACTGAAGAAGACAAAACTGTTGACAACCACCTCTTGAATGTCCAGTGCTAGATGACATCAGGTAAATGCTTCTTCTTCCAAGGCCAGATAAATGAAACACATGGAACAAAATAACAGCTCACAAACACATGTGTATATCACACAATGGCATTAGGTCAAAGGGCATGAGCCAATAGAATGCTAGATCAGCAACCAACACTGAGTCTAGGTCTGGAGAACAATTAAACTAACAAGGTAAGTAACATCTTCTTTGATTCTTGATTAGGAACCAGCATCACTAAACAAGGGACATTCCCATAAATGCTCTGCTTACCATTCCATCAGCCATCTAAATGTATATAAGCTCAGTATCCCAGTTGGTTGTGGATTCTTCCTGTCTCCTCTGAGGACTCACTTTCTCCCCTCTCCTCTGGTCACTCTATTGCTATCATTCTCTGAAAATGTTTGTTGTCTTTTTGAGCATTCTCTTCATAATTTTGTAGTGTATCAATGATTGCTCTAATTAATTCAGCCCAGTCTCTTCTCAATGCTTTGCCATCTACTATAACTTTGCCTGCCAATGTGTCAACTCTTTCTTTGCCCCTGACTCCTACATGATCATAACAGTAGATCCATGTGTTTCTCTAAGCATTTTTGAGAAGTTTCTCTCTCTTTTCTTTTCATGAAATTTTCTATCTCGGAGTCGGGCAGAACCACTATAGGTGTTGATGGTTGCATTGTCAGCAGAGAGCTCTGTTACTGCCCCTAGCTCCATTTGATATTATGCTGGTTTCTTGTCTTAGTATTCAACACCCGCCGAAGACGGATGTGCCGGACCATTGGCATAAATAAAACGGTGACACAACACATTTTCATTCTCTGGACTGCATCCTGCTGGAAATCTAATAAGTCTTGCAACAAGGGAGATGCAGCGAGAGTTTGAGAATGAATGCTGAAGAAGAAGTATTCAAAATCTCTTCATAATACACAATTTTATTATAATACGCAACTACTTTATTCTTGGGCACAAATTGTGTGCAATATGTTGTAAATCTATCCTTTGCCACACTGCTTACACTTCTTTTTTTAAAGATGTTTTCAATTTAATCATTATTTCAGGATTATTCACGGTTTTTTTAATTATAGGGGAATCCCTCTATAATGTATCCTTTCTTCTTATTCATTCATTCTCAAACTCCTCCAAATTAGCAGGATGTAGTCCAGAGAACAGAATGCGTTATGTCATGGTTTACAGCAATGCTGCGATATCAACACCTTTCTGCCTGACACTTCCAACATGCATGGAAGGTAAACAGTGTTGCTGTTCTTTACACACACACACCCCCCCCCAATCGGGCCCTGGCATCACACATGTGAATGCATCCTTTTATAACAAACATCCCTATTTAACAGCACATTTTAAAATTCTCAATTATATTTATTCATTACTGACTGTTCTGTATATAAAGACATTCTGTTATTATATAAGTATCTTTTGTCTGTCCCAAACAAGTTGTTAAACAGGATTTCACTGTATTATGTTTGTAGAGATGAAAATCGTATATGTCAACCATTTTCATTTTATTATAATTGTTTTTATTATCCTTTTATTAGTAGTTGTAGGTATTTGTAACATATATTTACTTTATTTTTTTTTCAATATAATTACCTTGGTATTTGTATTACTATGGCCCATATCTGTTAGGTCTTCTCTGGACCTTTGGTAATTATATATACTGTTGATTTGAAGGTACGAATATGTTAATCATTATTGTCTGTGTTTACTACAGATGGTGCCCAGAAAGTACCAACAAGAATACAGACAAGAGAGAAACCGTACAGTTGTATTGTCTGTGGTGCAGTATTTACTACGGCTGTTGATTTAAAAGTACATGGAATAATACATATGGGTGAGAACTCTAACATTCTTGATCTGTGTTTCATACAGTTGATACTCAGAAAGTACACACACGAATATAATGAGAGAAACTTTATAGTTGTGTTAACTGTGGTGCAGTATTTACTACAGCTGTAAATTTGAAGGTGCACATATTATACATGGGTGAGAAATCTAATATTCTTGATCTGTTTACTGCAGATGGTGCCCAGAAAGTACAAACAAGAATACAAACAGGAGCGAAACCTTACAGTTGTATTATCTGTGGTGCAGTATTTACTATAGCTGGTGATTTGAAGGTGCACAAAATAACACACATGGGTGAGAAATTGTAACATGTTTGATCTGTGTAATTCTCTATATACTATTAAACTGGAAAAAGTTGCTGATAATAATTTTAAATACTTTTGGTCTCATATGAGTAGTGCTGGGAAGCACTAACAAAGAAATCAAGGCTACAATAGACAGCTCAATTGCAATGTCTGGATTGAATATAATATGCAAAAGAAGAATAAGTACACAGCTTGAGTCAATATATTTTCTAATCCGTATCTCTTCATCGTTCATTCTCATACTCCCGCTGGATCTCTTGTAGCAGGACCATTGTCCTACTAGATTTCCAGCAGGATGTAGTCCAGAGAATGGAAACGCATTGTCACAGTTTTATTTGCGCCAATGGCCCGACACGTCTGATGTTGGCAGAAATCCATATCTCAAAAATGGATGTGATTTTAGCCAGGAATCTTTCTGTGTATTCTTACGCCAGTAGTTTTGTCTCTTCTGTAAACTTGACTGTTTTGAAATGCATACAATAGTCCATAGAGTTTTGTTTCCAGTGGTGTTTTTGTGGGCCAATCTGTTTGCATCAACATTTCATATTCAGAACATTTCTTGAAGTGTACATATATGTACTTCACTACTAAAACTCGTGCTTATTTTTGTTCCCGGGCATGGAGGAAAACAAACATGCTGATCAATTAGCTAGTCTCGCCACCACAACATACGGTCAGCCTATGGCCCGAACAGACATACTCATTACTCTTTGTGAGTCCTCACAATCAGAGGATTTTGAGATGAATGTACATGAGTCAATATCGAGAATGCAAGAATTGGGAGTGAGGATGGACATGGCCTGTAGAGAACCCATGACAAAGATTTCAAAAACAGTAGTGAACCAACATAGAACCGGAACCATCAGCGTTATACCCTGAGAAATTTACTGAAGTGGAGATCTGAGCACCTATGGATGTGTCCGGTGTGCGAAGAGGATAATCAACAGATCTAATATCTAATATATGCACTACACTCTGATGTACATGTCACTGTGAAGTTGAATGTGTCCTGCTCTGAGATGTACTATGACAACTTCTTCAGAATCTGAGAGTCATCTTATGCTGTTTTTTTCTGGCTATCTTGGATCATGTTTCTTTTTATTGTAAGTTATTGACACATCTGGTTGTTCATCAGATGCACTCTCTTTAGTTATTCCAAGTCTAGCAACCACATTCACTAATTGAGACTGTGAGACTACACCATAATATTCAGTCACCCAGGTTGATATATATATATTATAAGTTTGGAAAATTGTGAATTACCACCATAGTTACTAAAGTTTTTTTAAAAATCATTCTTATTAAAACACCAGCTCAAGCTCTCCTATAGCAGAACAATGGTCTTATTGGATGTCCAGCAGGATGTAGTCCAGTAAACAGATATGTGCTGTCACCATTTTGTTTGTGCCAATAACACAGCACATCCAACTTCAAAGGTAAAGTGATGCTGGTGCTGACACTTTCAGATTTATTTTTGTACACGGCATACAACATGCTCCTTGAACTGTCTGCTCAGTGGGATGCATAACTGAATGCCTGTAGTGAGTTCTTCTGATGACTACAGGTGCACAACATGGCCGGTGTGATAATGAATCCATCCAAATTTTACCAGTGAGCAGTGATTCAGTTTCTTACAGCTGAGGGATGTCAACCAACATACATTCATCACAGAATGCAGGTGGTGTATGGTGGAAAATGTGCTTTGGAGACAACAGTGATGAGTTGGACAAAAATATTTCAGGAAAGGATATACGTAACAGATGATCTTCTGCGGCTGGGTCAAGCACGTGTTGTTGTGACAAAAGAAGCAATTACAGAGATAGATGCAGCATTACATGTAGACCATCGCCGGAGTTTGCGTTCGCTAACAAATGAATTCTCAGTGTCATTAAGAACAGTTGAAATGATTGTTCAAAGGAAACTGAAGTACTGGAAGGTGTGTACCATAGTTATTAACATCATAAGGAAAAATGAGTGGGGGTGGAGTTTAAACCATTTACAGTATTACCACACAAAGGTTGATTCATTTCTATTGCAAATAGTGGCAGACGACAAATTGCAGTGTCACCACTTTGAGCCATGCGACAAACCAGCCAGCATGCTATGGAAACATCCTGAATCACCAAAGAGCAAATAAATTTAACATTTAGCACACTGCATTAATATTAAACAATCTTTCTCCTGCCACTGAATTCTTTTTTTTTCTTGAAACTTTGTGTTATATTTTGATTGGTGTTGGATCAATAATTCCTTCATGTTTTTTAATATTTTTAAATATAATTTACTTATTTTTTTTTCTACAGATGATGCCCAGAAAGTACAAACAAGTACACAAGTAGAAAAACCTTACAAGTGTGATGTTTGTGATGCTAGGTTCAAAAAAAGTAGGGATCTGGTGGAACACATAAGAATACATACAGGAGAGAAACCATATAAATGTGATGTCTGTGATTCCAAATTTGCTAGACCTAGTGCCCTGAAATCACACAAGAAAACACATACAGGAGAGAAACCGTACAGTTGTGATGTCTGCAATGCCAAGTTCGCTAGTATTAATGGTCTGAAAGCACACAAACTAATACATACAGGAGAGAAACCTTTTAAGTGTGATATCTGTGATGCTAAGTTTTCTAAGAAGAATCCCCTGATATTACATATAAGAAAACATACAGGAGAGAAACCATTCAGCTGTGATATTTGCGATGCCAAGTTCTCGAGGCCTGATCATCTGAAATCACACAAAATAATTCATGCAGGAGGGAAACCTTACAGGTGTGTTGTCTGCGATGCTAGGTTCTCTAACTATAATCACTTGAGAAAACACAAAAGAATACATACAGGAGAGAAACCTTACAGTTGTGATCTTTGTGATGTGAAGTTATGTAGCTCTACTGGCCTGAAAGCACACAAAAGAACACATACAGAAGAGAAACCTTACAAGTGTGATATTTGTGAGAAAAAATTCTTGAGAACTAGTCAGCTGATAGACCACATAAGAATACATACAGGAGAGAAACCTTTCAGGTGTGATGTATGTGATGCAAAATTCTCTAGATCATATTTTCTCACAGCACACAAAAAAAAACATACAGGAGAAAACCTTCACCTGTGTGATTTATGTGGTAAAGCATTTACTAACACTAGTGATTTGAAGAAACACAGAAGAATACATACTGGAGAGAAACCTTACAGATGTGTTGTTTGTGGTGCTGGGTTCAATAGATCTACTAATCTTAAAATTCATAGCAGAAGACACACAGGAGAGAAACCATGCAAGTGTGATGTTTGTGGTGCAGGATTCTATTATTCTGGTGCTCTTATAAGACACAGAATAACACATACAGGAGAGAATCCTTACAAGTGTGATCTTTGTGGTGTAGGATTTTCTAGTTCTGCTGCCCTAACAGCACATAGAATGAAACACACAGGAGAGAAACCTTACAAATGTGATATTTGTGGTAAAGGATTCTATGTGTCTAGTCTCCTGAAGATACACAGACGAATACATACAGGAGAGAAGCCTTACAATTGTGATATTTGTGGTTTAAAATTCTCTCAATCATCTCACCTCAAAATACACAGAAGAATGCATACTGGAGAGATACCATTCAAGTGTGATGATTGTAATGCAGTGTTTAATAATTCTTGTGATCTGAAAGTACACAGAAGAATTCATACAGGAGAGAAACCTTATACGTGTGATGTTTGTGGCATGGCATTTGCTAGATCTGGTGACCTGACGGTACACAGAAGAATACATACTGGAGAGAGGCCCTATGTTTGTGATGTTTGTGGTTTAAGATTTATTAAATCTACTCGCCTGAAAATACATAGTAGAACACATACAGGAGAGAAACCATACAAGTGTGATGTTTGTGGTGTAAGATTCTCTCGATCTGATGATCTGACAAGACATAAAAGAAAACATGTTTGATGATATGAACATTACTAGTATGATGTTTGTGAACATGGATGCTAACCCAGATATTCTCAATCTAGCTTCATTGATCAAGTCACTGCCTGTGAACCCAGTTATTCTTAATCTAGCTAAACTGACTCCGTCATTACCCTGTTTCCATTTTTCACAAATTTAATTCTGTTTTACTACAACATAAATTTTCTTTAATAAAATTCTTAGAATTCATCTACAACACTTGCATGTGAAGACCCACATCCATTTCTATATTGTCTGCAGAGTGTCCGACTCTTGCAACCATACACATGATAGACAGATCTTGTGCTTTATACATTTTCATATTGACTAATTGAGCAGCTTTTGTTTTTCTTCTAGCACATTTGCACATTAGACTTGTTTGAGGTTCTTTACAGCAGCTGCATCAATTCTAAGTCTATGACACCACTCAGACCTGTCTTATGCCAAGTTGCACATCTGTTCAGTCAGATTTCCCAGGTGTTTCTGATATGTTTAACTGTTCTCATACTAAATGTCTTTTTCCTTTAGCTGTTTTGAGACACCTCTTTTTGCAAGTCTGTCTTTTTTATTTCCTGCTAGATTGCGATCTCCAGGGATCCATTGTATGGTAACACTGATTTAATATGGGCAGATAGGACTGAACATTTCTCCACTCATTTTGATGTTAACAAATATTTGTGGCTGTGAGAGAAAATTGTGTAAGCAGTTATCTGTATATTGATTTTTGTTTTTATTATTCAAAGTATACTGAGATTGTGGGAGAGCTCTGTTGATTTTTGCTTTTGTCGATATTGGTATATTTATCAGTAGTCCAGATGTCACAGTAAGCAAACAGTGCTTTCAAAACATTCAGAGTTTTGGCCAATGCATCAATGAATATAAGGAAAAGGGCACAAGTTAGAGGAGAGCATTGGGGCAGTATCTTCTCCAGTTTTTTCCCCCAAGATATTGTGCCAGCAATATTGGACCAATCTCTTTGAAGGGATCCCATTGTATAACACTTAATATACATACAAACAGAATCCAACACTTACAGAGTGCCAGCTATGTATGTAAACATGAAACTCTTGACCATCATCTCTTCAAATGTAAAGAGCTGGATGATATCAGAAAGTATGTTCTTCCTACAAGAGCGGATATATTAACTAACATACACCTGCAGATATGACTATATGGCACTGAACCCAAAGTGCAGGAATTGCTGAAGCTGAAGAAAACCTCATATTTTACATCAACAAAATGGGGTGCAAAGGGTACTGCATTGCTATCGATGGACCCAGGGTTAGCAGATAACCAAAATCCTAAATGTACCTCCCCATGGTGCATCCTGGACACAGAAAGACAGTTTCTCTTGCTGTCTTTCTGGCCAACACTTTTAGTGTTGTATCCATGGATGTGGAAGCTGTAGATGCAATAAGAATTGCCGGCAAAGAAACAAGCAATATCCCCAAGACCTCTACGCCAACACACCCAGCAGTACTGTCTGCACACAGTAATGTAAGGCATCTGTGCATTCTATCTCAGTCAGCCAAAAAAGCGCAAACATTGGAGCGGCGGCCAATGTCAGTATCCTGATATGGGTAGATCCCACTAAGATACAGTGATCCCATGAGTATACATTGATTCTGGAACGGAAACACGCGCTAGAGGGCAGTGTTGTGTATGTGAATCGATAAAATGACAAGAAAGCTAAAATTATCCATCACGAGATCGACTGGCATAAGTGCTGTTCATACTTGAGAACACACAGAAACCCACGTATCAACAGAAATAGACCCCATTCAAAGTAGTAGTCATGACTGAGGTATTGAATTCACCAACTTGAACATGTACTCTTGGGTATGCAAAAAGCTTTTAATACAGTTCTGCATTGCATACAGGACAAGCATTGAAGAAATCTTAGAGAGCACATTGTTCAAAATTCTGACTAGTCGTGTTGAAACTCACTCTGGGCAATGTAGAGGGCAAAACAAGTCACTGTCTTTGAGGTCACTGCAAACCTAGACCACCTCGACCCAACACGGCTTGAGAATTGAGATTATTATCATAGGACCCACTATGAAGCTCCTTGTCCGAGGTAGGCATAATCTACCCATGTCATATGTACAATAGCAAATCTGCATTGACCGCCACTCCAAGGCTTCCGCCGTACTGACTAGCTTCACTGTGTGTCAACAATGCTGCTGAATGTGTTGACATAGAGGTATCGTATATATTGTCTGTCTCTTGCAGTCAATTCTCTCTCCATCTACTGCCTCCACATTCACGGACATGATCCCAAAAACTTTTAGCAAGAATCAGCACGAGCAGCTGTATTTCTGTTTCCAGGATGCACCACGAGGAAGTACTTTTGGGATCTTGGTTATTTACTAACCCTGGGTCCGCGAGAGTAATTCGTTACTCTTTGCACCCATGTTCTGCTAGTGAACTTGTATCATGTTATTAGACACCATTGCTTCTTTGGACAAAGGGCGACAGTCGAGAGAATATTAGACAGTTTAATAACCTGGCATGGCAGGAAAACAACAACAATCCTGATATATAATACTGGAGATAGAGAGCTGTGGAGGGCCATGGTCGCCTACGCCATCCGGCATGGCACCTGATGGTGATGAGTAAAGAGTATTACTCATTACAAATGTTGCAGTTAAAAGAGGTATTGTCCATAGTACAAAATAGGTGTAGAGTTATACTGCAATGGATTCCATCACACTGTGGAATAGCAGGAAATGAGAGAGCTGATCAGCTCGCCAAGGAAGGTGCTAACATGCAGCAACCGGATGTACCAATCAGCTATCACCAAAAGAAATCTATGATAAAGGCACAATGAAAGCCTAACTTACCTCCACGGGACGACTACCGCCTACTTAACAGACAGGAACAGGTCATCATATTTCGACTGAGAATTGGACACAATAGACTAAACAGCATATGTATACAAAATTTAAAATTGACACAACAGCAAAGTGTAATTGTGGACAAGTCAACCAGACTTCAGAACATATCCTTCAAGAATGTGCAAACTATGACACATTAAGATGCACATACTGGCCTTCTGATACACCAATGAATGTTAAACTTTATGGTACAAAACAAGAAATGGAAAACACTGTCCAATTTATACAAGAAACAACACTGCAGATATGGACATTATTAGCGAACGAAAGAAGAAGAAGAAACTTCCTGTGAAGCGCTTCATTGGAAGAAAGACATACGATGGGTGACTCAAGCAAACTGTCAGCTCGTCTCGTGACATGTACCCCTCTAAGTAGAAGGCTCCTTGAATAGGCATTGCACTAAGCTGAAAGCTGAAGCCTCCTGGGTATGAAAGGAACTCAGAGAGACCTCCTCACTGCACATAGAAAGTAAGAGCTAATCACTCGCAATCCCAGGGGTTCACAAAGAAAAAGAATATCAACAAAATATAATTGAATGTAGGTACTAACCTTTCAAACAATTTAGGTATTTCCTGTTTAGTAG
This sequence comes from Meghimatium bilineatum, assembly GCA_034231615.1. Classification (NCBI taxonomy): domain Eukaryota; kingdom Metazoa; phylum Mollusca; class Gastropoda; order Stylommatophora; family Philomycidae; genus Meghimatium; species Meghimatium bilineatum. Next base: position 79,866,600 of record CM067319.1, read on the forward strand.
ATTAGAGCTGACTTATTTGTATACTGTGATTCTATATCTTGATGTATAACATTGAAGTTGATTGTGTTCCTGAAGATTTTTTCTTGATTATTGTATAATGTACTTATTGAATCTTAGTAATTAAATGTATTACTAGTATCAATTCTTGAGTGTATTTCATTACATCTGATTGTCCTTTGTGACGGGCGAAGTCAAGTTGATAATGTGTAGTTACCATTCAATATTTATGTTCATGTGATTGTCTGTATGGATCTTTCCATCGCCAGTTAGACCCATTCTTGACTTTTGTAGTAAAATTAAACCTTGTGTATATTATAGAAGATATATGGATAAAATAGTTATATAAGCTATTTAATATAATATGGAATACACAAGAAACAATAGAAGACTGGAAAAATAATGTAATATAACCTATGTGGTAGGAAAAAAAAGCAGTAATAGAAATTGTACAAATACAGAGGTATTTCACTTCTAAGCAACGTTGGGAAAATATTCATCAGAATTATGGAAAGAAGTATACAAACATTCATTGAACTGATTCTCAGACAACTGGCAGAAAAACAACTTCTTCTTCTTCTTTCGTTCACTTGAAACATGTCTATATCTGTAATTCTGTATCCATTGTGTTTTGTGCGTGGCATCCTGATTATCTGTGCGCCTTTTGGCTGGATGCCTCCGTCTTCAGCACTCTGCTTACTTGGGCAGGACTATGGGACTGCCCGACCAGTCTTAGTTTCCAGCCCCTGATGGCTGAACTAAGCCCCATCACCTCTGCACGGTGCTGGTCTCGATGGGGAGAAAAACAACTGAAAACAACCAAGAATATCAGATTTGTTGACCAAGAAAAAAGCCATGACAAAGTAGACAGACACAACTATGGAAAATACTATCAAAATATGTGGTTCATAAAGTGGTTTTCACATGTCTCTAGACTAACCTCTGTGTCCCTCAAAAAGCATTGCCATACAGACACAATATATACAAAGCCACTTGGAGATCATGCAAAATATGGATTACAGAAATACGAGACCACGAAAACAAACATATATGAAGCACACAAAAAGGCCATCTCTAGGGAATTCTTGTACCCCTTATACTGCAAGGAATAAAGTGGTATAAAGTGAAAAGAAAGTACAACATTGGGCCCACTTCCTTATTACTATCTTCTATTTGGTGAACACATGACTATTGAGCAGATATTTCAAGAGATGAAGGTAAAGGTATGTTCCATGGTAGCAACCTGCCGTCGGGGATGAAGATAACTCTTCATGTAGGCCTACTACACTGCAGCTATTAGGTGTGGTGGCCAGTTCCCTTCCTAACTTCAAGAGATGTTGGAATATATTTTCTTTATATGATCTTTTATCTATCAAGTCCTGGGGGGGGGGGGGGGGGGGTTACCGACCCCTACCAGGCGCGTCCACAGATGGTGGAGGGCACTCCATAAATGTCTATATATGGAGTGTTTGCTGCAATTAAGCAGCCACGGACCAAACCGGTGCTGTTGCCTACCAGGACGGGGCGGGATATCAGTCGGTGCTGATATCCCCACTGAAATACCCCATGTGTCCAGTGACGGGTAGCTTCAAGCAAGTATGAACCGCTATAAGCTCATGCTGCTGGCGTGGAGTTATCAAAATTGCTGCCTTGCAGTCACCATCGGGAGATGGAAAGGCTATGGGAGACAACCCTGACAGTAAAATAGGAGAAGGCCACTCCACAAACCTCCGATGTCTTGCGGGCAGTGCTAGGATGTCCAAGAACATGGATAGGAAGACTCCATAACTTCCCTCACCGAAGACGGAACATGGATATCAGGGAAGTCAGCCTGAATAGGCGTGGGTACCCAGCAATGGAAATGGGACATGTACGCATTATAACAGTTAATGACTATGCTCAGATTCGTTACACGAAATGGGGGTGCCCCTGTGGTTCATCGCAAGGCAGGAGGAGCTCCAGACCCCCAGCCTCGAATGGGTCCACCAAAAGCTACTGATGATGACTCTGTGTATCTGGGACCCGGGATTAAACAGAGTAAAGCAACCGGCCAAACCAATCATGACAACAAAAACACAATCAAAATTATGCAGTGGAACAGTGAGGGTGTGGCTAAGAAGAAACTAGAACTGCAGAATTTCCTTCAAAAGATTGATGTCTTGTGCATTCAGGAGACACATCTTAATGACAGCAACAGATTCTCCATCAGAGGCTTTGAATGCTTCAGATTAGATAGATTAGGCCACAAAGGAGGGATCATCACAATGGTACAAAATAACATACCCACTACAGAAATCGCATGTAACCCAGAGGACTCAGAACATCTCACCATCAAATTACACACAACCCCAGAACCACTGTTTATCACAAATTTCTACTGCCCAAACAACAAAAAATTACACCTCATGGCAATACCTCTCACATCATCAAATCATATTATAGTTGGAGATTTCAACAGTCATTCCCCAAGCTGGGGTTACCCAACTATGGACTTGAGAGGAGAAGAAATAGAAGACTGGATGATAGAAAATAGGCTAATCCTTATAAATGAACATCTATCAGAGCAAACCTTTTACTCCAGAAGATGGAAATCTCAGAGCACTCCAGATCTTGCTATTGCAACAGAGGACATCCAACGTGTGACAGAAAGAGTAGTGGCACAACAGCTTGGTGGGAGTGACCACAAGCCCGTAATATTAACAATAAAAGGGAACCACAAGACAGAAAAGCAACAACACAAAATTGCTAGCTGGAACTACAAAAAGGCTAACTGGGACACTTACTAACGCCTTACAGAGGAAAAACTACTAACACATCTTACAGCAAGAAATATACGGAAAAATGCAAAATTAATAACAGGAATATTCCTGGAAGCTGCCAACAACAGTACACCTAGAGGAAGAAGACAAAACTACAAACCCTTCTGGAACAAAAAACTCCAGGCTATGCATGATGAAGCCTCTGCTGCAAGATCCAAGATGGAAACTAGACCAACAGAAACCAATATCATTGAACACAATAGAGTGCAAGCAATTTTCAGGAGAGAAAAGCTAAACAGCATTAGATCCAGCTGGAAAGAAAAAACAGCAACACTCAACATGGAAAAAGACTCAACAAAAATGTGAAAACTTATCAAGTGTCTCAATGAAGAAAACAACCCGCAAAGTAATATCATCATAGAAGACAAGGGGAAGTCCTACACTGGCACACAAGCTGCAAATATTCTAGCAGACTCCTATGCTGAAGAAAGCAAAATTAAGATAACTAGAACAAGAACTGCCGAAGTAAGACGAGAGACAAAAAACCTTGTAAATAAACATCAACCTTGCCAAGGCACAATGACCTCACCTTTTCACAAATCAGAACTTAACATGGCAATTCAAAATCTAAAAAAGAAGAAAGCCCCTGGACCCGATGGAATCACAAATGAAATGCTCCAACACCTAGGTCATATGGGTAGAAGCAGAATCCTAGACCTTTTTAATGAATCATGGGCGCAAGGGATCTTCCCAGAAGAATGGAAAGAGGCAGAAATAATTCCAATTGCCAAGAAAGGAAAACCAACAAAACAAGTTACCGCCCTATCAGTCTACTTAGTTGCTTAGGAAAGGTCATGGAAAAAATGGTGAATAACAGACTCTTAAGCTACCTGGAGGAAAACAATCTTCTAGATGACTGCCAATCAGGCTTCAGAAAACACAGATGCACTGAGGACCAAACAACATACCTTGCCCAGGAAATAGAAGATGCTTTCCAGAAAAAATCAAAACTCCTAGCCACCTTCTTTGAGTCCACCTAGGGTGGACTGTGTCAATCTCATGCGATGTGTTCCACTAGTTTGTTTTGCGTTCGCTCCTTAATAATTCACACGGAGATTCGTGATATTTTCATTGGAAGCATAGTTACGTTGTGTCCCCGTTATGCGCCCAGCACAGCTGATTTCGGATAGGATAGCCTTCCTATCTGTCACTAGGCGGCAAATATGTATTAAACTTACGCCGAGACTGTTTATCCTTCATCTCAGGTCTATATTACACGAGGTATTTTGCAGCCAGTGAAATTGCCTCGTGTAATTAGACTTATTTAGCTCGTGCCCTTCGGGTACTTAACCTTTTCTCATTCTCGAGCCTGGTTCCGGTTTAGGAAGATCTCGACATAAGAGTAGGGCATTGACTCGTTCGCCCTCTTAGCTGACCTGCTGTTCACCGACGTCGTGAACCCCTCATCCAAATCTGTTTATACACAAATTTAGGAGCACCAGGGACTAGAAGTTTATTCTCTAGCTGAACAGAGCAGATCTCCTTGGACATTTGTACCTATACCCATCGGGTACTGAACCTTTTGTCTTCGCGAGCATGACTCCGATATAGGAAAGGCTCGACAGTAGAGTTGGGCCCGGGCTGGATGCACCGGTAACTAGAATGTTGACTCGAGCTGACAATGCATTTGTTCTGATTTCATTGAAACGTTTGCACATGGCACTGCCCTCTGTCGCTGTGCTGCCCTCTCAGTGTACTCAAAATTGTATCCCTTTGGAGTCTGACGCACCGACTCATAACATCTGCCCACTTCGCAATATCTGCATTGACCGCCACTCCAAGGCTTCCGCCGTACTGACTAGCTTTACTGTGTGTCAACAATGCTGCTGAATGTGTTGACATAGAGGTATCGTATATATTGGCTGTCTCTTGCAGTCACTTCTCTTTCCATCTACTGCCTCCACATTTACGGACATGATCCCAAAAACTTTTAGCAAGAATCAGCACGAGCAGCTGTATTTCTGTTTCCAGGATGCACCACGAGGAAGTACTTTTGGGATCTTGGTTATTTACTAACCCTGGGTCCGCCGAGAGTAATTCGTTACTCTTTGCACCCATGTTCCGCTAGTGAACTTGTATCATGTAATTTGACATCATTGCTCATTTGGACAGAGGGCGACAGTCGAGAGAATATTAGACAGTTTAATAACATGGCATGTCAGGAAAACAACAACAATCCTGATATATAATACTGGAGATAGAGAGCTGTGGAGGGCCATGGTCGCCTACGCCATCCGGCATGGCACCTGATGGTGATGAGTAAAGAGTATTACTCATTACAAATGTTGCAGTTAAAAGAGGTATTGTCCATAGTACAAAATAGGTGTAGAGTTATACTGCAATTGATTCCATCACACTGTGGAATAGCAGGAAATGAGAGAGCTGATCAGCTCGCCAAGGAAGGTGCTAACATGCAGCAACCGGATGTACCAATCAGCTATCACCAAAAGAAATCCACAACAGCAAAGTGTAATTGTAGACAAGTCAACCAGACTTCAGAACATATCCTTCAAGAATGTGCAAACTATGACACATTAAGATGCACATACTGGCCTTCTGATACACCAATGAATGTTAAACTTTATGGTACAAAACAAGAAATGGAAAACACTGTACAATTTATACAAGAAACAACACTGCAGATATGGACATTATTAGCGAACGAATGAAGAAGAAGAACAAATGTTGCAATTTATTTAGCATTTTTAGTTGTTTTTTTCCCCCGTGTCATTTGGTTTCAAGTACAAATGTGAGATGGCAACCATTCTAATGTTTCTATTCTAGATCCGGTTCTGTGTCGGCGACGTAACAGTGCCCGTTTGTGATAGCAATGATACTGATGAACGTATTTACTTTGCCTAGAAAATTTATACAGCCAAAAAAAATGCTTGTATGATGGTAACGTCCTGAATAGAATACACTACCAATTTATTTTATTCAAGTTGAAGACCGATTTTGCTCAAAAAATCGTTTGGAAAGAGGGATATTATCATATTTTGTTCATGATTATTACTTTTTTAAAATGCCTGGAAAGTGTTGTGTTCCTGGATGCAAATCAAACTACCAGACCCCCGAGGAATCTGTGGCAGTTTTCAAGTTCCCTATTGATTCTGAAATGAGGGAAATATGGAAACAGTGTATCCCACGAAACAATTGGTCACCGGCAAAATCGAGTGTTGTCTGCATCAAACATTTCCATCCTTCTGATATAATTTTGTCTGTTACATTCATTGATAAACAAGGAGTTAAATATGAGCGCCTTCGGAAGAATCCTATTCTGAAGTCTGATGCATTCCCATCTGTGTTTCCTGAACTGCCGTCTAATTTATTTCCATCAGCAGACCTTCCTGAACCTCAAAAAGATCACGAAAAACCATCAGCAATCGTCAGTAAGTAGGCCTACTAAACAAAGTTGTCAACTTAGATCTGGATATATCATGGCATATTATATATTATAATAACTATATATATGATTATGTATGTTATGATATTAGGCTTACCGGTAAAACTACAATTTAGTTCTTCACTGTGCTATAAAATAAATTTCGCAAAATGTTTCCATTTTTAACTAAGTAACATGAATTTCCCTTCACTGTGCATGTCTTTACTACAGAATTAATTTTTATAAGTAATTAATTTTTTAATTTATAACTAATTCTAATCCATAATCTAAATATTAATTCCAAATTAATATGTTTTTTCAATTAATATACCTTAATTTTAAATACAAATTCTATTAGAAATGTCGTTTCGTCCACCACTCTGCTATCAATAGCACAATGTTTACTTTTCGAACTATCCGACATCATGGATTTCCGTGCACTGCCAATGAAATTTAATGGATGCTGTGATGTCACACTGCGGAAGCAAATAGGAGGGTTTTGCGCACGACGTGGCTTTATGTAAATTTCACTAATATGTAAATTTTGACAAATCGTATCGGACAGAGCTGGTCATTTTGACTGTCCTATGTCCACTACAGTATCTCAAGAATGAGCTCACGGGCTATAGTTTCCCCCTTTTTTCCGGAAGGAGGCCTTTTTTTAAAAATTTAATTATAATTTAATAAATTAATATTGTTATGTTATGTTCCTCCAGGGCCATAGGCGGCGCATAGGGCAGAAACCATAGCTTTCCATTTCTGTCTTTGTGTTGCCAGGTCTTTCAATTGTTGCCTGTTGTTTAGGTTCATTGACATGCCTTCTCTATTAATGGTTCTTCGTAGAGTTTCTCTAGGTCTCCCTCTTCTTCTTACTCCAGGTGGCACCCAATATAGTGATTAAATTAATATTGCTGAAATATAATGTAGGGGGGGGGGAAAGAGGTTTCACCCCCCTTTACTCCCCCCCCCCCCTTTTCCCCACTAAACCAACCTCCACCTGCACCTCTGACATTTATCAGCTTTCACTTCACTTCGGGATCACATTCTTATGACAAACACTGCCAACTTTCCCTTGCTTTTTGTTATAACATTTTTTTATTCCCTTTTTTAAATTTCCTACCCCGTTTTCAGATTCTCTCCCCCCCCCCCCCCCCCTTGCTCCCTGCTTACAACAACACACGATGACTGATTCCACAGATCGCGTGATTCCTTACGTCACAATCCCAGAACATTCTACCTTGGAAAGTTAGGAAACACCTCAAAAGTAGGACAAAGGTCACATTGGTGGATGAAACAGCAGATGCGCCCAAATTCTAATCACTCTGCAAAGGTTAGGTAATACCTCGAAGCTAGAACAAAGGTCACAGTGAAGAGCTGATCCGTAGTTGCACCCCTACTATATTTAAACTTACATAGGCTTACAAATAAATATTTAATTATGTTGTCATAGGATAAGAGGATAATGAAATAGCATTTAGCTGTGAACAGATTTAGCAGCCCATCATTTGATCATAGTCTTTCAGACAAAAATACAGGTCCTTATCAGCATAGTAGCAATTCACTGAAAATTCTTGAGACTAATGGGAATTGAACCAGGTCTGTTCTAGCGGCACCAAATTGCCTTGCAACTTGAGTAAACTGGTTTTTCCATACTGGACTAACCACATCCCCAACACATGCAAGTTGCATCTGTGGGTCTCACAAATGGCCCACTAGACAAACCACCCATACAACAGAAAACTTTAGTAGAAGACATGCTGTTATATTGAGGCTCTCTTATGGAAGCTTTATAGCATGTCATCTATACAATTATAGAATGCTCTGACTAGAAGGCTCCTTCAATAGGCATTGAACTAAGCTTAAATTTTCTTGTGTATGAAAGAAAGCATAGAAAAACCACCCCACTGCACATGGGAAGTAAGAGCTAATCGCTCTCAATGTCTAGGGTTCTCAAACAAACAACCCCCACATCCCCCCAAAAAAGATGCGAATTTGTCAAGACACTGAGAATGGACCAATCAAGAGAAGGACTATTACAACAACAAATGTCCCGTACAAGTATTGAAGTATCCTCAGTAAAACAAACATAGAACATCCATATTTGTATTATAAGGGTCAATAGGTCTTCTTTAAACATAAATAACACAGAAACACAGTACAATGATGCTTCAAATAATAGCTTATACAAATAAATTCAAGTAGGAAGCATGAGGATAAATGAACAATTTGAGATTAACAAATAATATAGAGACACTACAATCTTTCTACTTGTATTTATCCTCATGCTTCCTATTTGAATTTATAAGCTATTATTTGAAGCAACATTGTCCACATGCAAATGGAATAGGAAAACTTAGCAAGGAAATTGAAGAATTTAAAGAATCAGAATTAAAGTTTTGTTCAATTCCAGAATAAGATTCTAGTCACCAGTGCTCCTAAATATGTGTAATGACTCTCATACTTGTACGAGGGGTTCCCAATCTCTGAATGACACCTTGGCTAAGAGGACAAACGAATCCGGGCCAATTCTACCGTGGATGCTTTCCTATACTGGAACCCTGCTTGTGGAGAGAAAAGGTTCAATAACCGATGGACACTGGCATAATACGTAGCAGAACAGCTCGTGCAAGATTGACGTAGTCGATGAAAGCTTAAATCCCTTATTACATCATCCTTGGAGACTGCTACTAAGGACATGTTTTGGCCTGTAAAGTAAGGGCACAGTAGGTGGAAAACCATCACGCTGTATGGTTGAAACACATACACATCTTGCCTGGCAACAGATAAGGAAGGTTATCACAGGCTAGGGAAGTGCACCCAAATTAAAGAAGTGCAGAAAATGGACGTGCTGGACTGGGGAAGGCAAATAACACAGTTCTGGTGTGGAACTGGCAGCACATTGTACTTGATGCTCGCGGTCAAAAATCACACACAATTTTATGTTGGTTATCACAGAGCGAACGCAGAAGTAGAAGAAGAATAACATCAATTAATCACAAAGTATAGCATACACTTTCTATGCTCATCCTCCGGGATAAAAGTGGTTCGTACTTGAAAAAACAAGGTTGATCATCTTTACAATGAATGCACAGACTATAAGGTATGGCTACAAAAGTGCAAATAACAGTATACAGTTATTTATCAACCTTAAAGTTCAGCTTTTCAACCTTTAGGTATTAGGTATGTTGGTTATCATCTTCGAACACTGGACATGTCCATAGGTGCTCTGATCTCCGCTTCAGTAAGTCTCTCAGGGTATAACGGTTTATTGTTCTGGTTTTTTGTTGGTTCACTACTCTTTTTGAAATCTTTGTCAGAGGTTCTAATCGGGCCACCTTAAGGTTAAAGAAAATACAAGACAAACAGTAAAAAAGAATCGCACTATCACAACATGCAGACGTTTTACAGCAGGGCCATTCAAGGTAACAATGGTATACATAAATATTAGTTATAGAGACACACATTAAAAAATATAGGAAATGAGAAAAATTAAAATTACTCCCTGAAAACAACATGAACCACAATGCAACGAAGGCCCCCACCCCTACATCTAAATAAATGAATGATCATTATTAACACCAAATGGTTTATGGTTTAAGGGTTCTAAACTGCAATATATGCGAGTAGTGATTTTCAAGGGTGTAGTTAGATCTATTGTGCCCTGAATATCACAAACACCACAATGTTAAACGTCATTGAAATGTATCGTGACAGGAATACATTACTCCCAAAAGATAGAAGTGGAGAGATTACACTGATCAACATCAAATTTGCTGTCTATGGTTTTTAAAAAAAAAATTTAGGATAATTTTATTGTGCTGGATCAAAAAATCACATTGGTTTTGCTCAATCAGGTCAGCTTTTTTATCTAGCACCACATGATGTTTTTAATAGGTGGGTCATTCCATGTCAACTCAATCAGTAAAACGATTTTCCAGGATTAACTATAGAGAGGTTGAAAGGTGGCATTTTTGATGGTCCTCAAGTTCGTCAACTCATCAGAGATCCTGAGTTTGAAAAATCAATGAACAAATTGGAATTGGAAGCATGGAAGGACTTTGTTCTGGTTGTGAAGAATTTTTTGGGCAACACCAAAGCCAGTAACTATGAAGAAGTTGTCAACAATATGCTGACTGCTTTCAAAAACCTTGGATGCAACATGAGCATAAAAATGCATTATTTATTCTCACATATGGATTGGTTTCCTGAGAATCTTGGATCAATGAGCCACGAGCAGGGAGAGAGGTTCCATCAGAACATAAAAGAGATGGAGACCATGTATCAAGGACGCTGGAATGCAGTAATGATGGCTGATTACTGCTGGACTCTGAAGAGAGACATCCTTGCTGCTGAGCGCTTGAGAAAGTCGAAGTTGAAATTTAAATATGTTTTGAATTTTGCTCAGTGATGATATAATTTACATGTCCTTACCTTTTTCAATGTCTTCTCTTCATTTATATAATTCCATGTTTGTAACATTTAATAAATACATTCTGTTAAATACTTTTTATGTGAGAAATGTAACACATAAATCAACTACTAATATCACCAAAATGTAGTTATGAATGGAAGGCTATAGTCAGAGAATAGAATTTTAAAAAAATCAATTGAGAAAAAAACCTGACCTGGTTGAGAATAATGGATGTCATTTTTGGCTTCAGTGGCACAAAATGCTCCTAATTCAGGTAAAAAATGATGGACAACTTCCAACTTGATTTTGTTTTTGTAAACGAGTGTTATGTAAGTGAATGATTACAATTTCAGCTCCTGTTTCTTTTATTCTTTCAAGGATCTGAGGACATGGTCAGTGATGAAGGTTCAAAGATAGAGGTCAGTAATGTCAACAGCTTTGATGTACAAGTGACAGGATTAGATGCAGTTGAACAACCTGGTCTGTTTGAAGAAAATAATTGCAGCAACATAAGAGATAGTAAGTTTAATAGTTACCTGTAGTGTGTGATACAACTGTGTAGAAAGAAAAATAATAGAGGGCAAACCACCTGGGGCTGACGACATTAAAGATAGCATGAATATCTCGTTGGAAAATGCAAGTCGCATGGTCCTAGACAGAGAGGGGTTCAGGGAGTTCATTGGGAAAACAACATTCTGGAAAGAATATGTTACATGACACACTGTAGTGTGTTTGTGATGGTTGCAATATTTCTATCAGAAGCTATTATGAGCAGTCCAGCTCCTGCATCCTATTGTGCAATGTAGAGGTTTCTTTAGAGATTTAATTCATATTCGGACAGTCCAACTCTCAGTGGTATGCAATGTCTTGAGAAGAAACTTTAACTCAGATAGGGCAACACCATTGTATTACCAGGATCCGAGATTTGAATAGAGTAAAGAATAGTAACACTGTTAATTGCCACACATGTTGTAGAAGTGGATTCAGGTGGTTTTATAGTGGTCTAAAAAACAAGACAAGACCTCAAGAATTTTAAAAAGTATCAAATCAATGAGAGTAAGCAATGAATTCTCATAAATAATTTTTAAAAAAGTCAATCCTATACTGAATAGCTTGTATGTTCATCCATCATAAATGATGATGACCATTTTTTTAGATCCACTTTTGATAATTCAGTTATAACTATTTCCATGCCTAATAGTTTGTAGATGGCTAAATGAGCCCTATTCGAGCTGTAAATGTCCTTGGACAGTTCAGGCACTGAATGACCACTGTAGATGGTTTTGGTCTATCCATGACTTTCTAGCTACTCTCCACTTGGTCTGGCATATGCACCAAATGACCTGCCCAACAAATCTGTGCCAGCATCAGGATAGTGTCAATGATGGGGATACCAGCTCTGTCAAGGACAATGGTATCTGGAATCTTGTCTTGCCATCTGATGTTCATAACTTTTCTGAAACAAGTTGTGTGAAAGTGATTGAGTTTCCTCACATGACGTCTATACATGGTCCATGTTTCACTAGCATATAACAGCACAGGAAGTACCACTGTTCTATAAACTTTCAGCTTAATCTGTAGGCTAATGCCATTTATACATCAAACATTTGCGTACAATCTGCCGAAAGCACTGCTTGCCTTGGCGATCCTTGTTTATAGTTCATCATCAACGTTGGCATTTTGTGATAAAATACTACCTAGGTATGTGAATCTGTTCACAACTTTCAGTGCTACGCCATTTACCTTTATGCAGGGTTCGAGATAGCTTTTGCCAGGTGCTGGTTGTAACACGACTTCTGTTTTCTCTGTGTTAATGGTACGCCCAAAGTTGGTACAGGCTTTGAGAATCTGTCTATAATACTCTGTAGATCATCCTCAGAGTTTATGGCAGTCAACATCAAATAGGAGATCCCTGATTGTGTGTGATTTGACTTTGGTTTTTGCTCAGTGCCACAGAAGGTTGAACAATTTTCCATCTATGTGATGTTTACTCCCACATCTAGATCTCTGAAAAAATCATCCAATATAGCAGAGAACATGATGTTAAATAGGGTAGGTGCTAATGCGGATCTCTGTTTTACTCCATTTGAGACAGGAAATGTTTCAGATAACCCTCCATCATCCTGAACTCTAGATTGCATTCCATCATGCAATTGCTGCACCATTGTGATAAATTTCCATGGGCATCCATATTTTGCCAAAATCTTCCACAGACCTTCTCTACTTACTGTGTCAAATGCTTTTGTTAAGTCTATGAATGTTGTGTACAGGTCACAGAGTTCTTGACATTTTTCTTGAAGTTGTCTTTCCACAAAGACCTTATCAATTGTTCCACGTTCTTTTCTGAAACAACATTGGCTTTCGGGTAATAATCTTTCATTAAGATGATATGTAAAACAGTTCAAAAGGATTCTAGCAAATATCTTCTCAGGTGAGAAATTACTGTGGGGTAATTATATATATTGTTGATTAGAAAGTGCACAACATAATACATGCCACATGTGGGTAAGAAATCTAACATTATTGATGTGTGTTTACTACAGGTGATTCCCAGAATGTACAAATAGGAATAAAGACAGAAGAGAAACCATACAGCTGTATTGTCTGTGGTGAAGTATTTACTACAGCTGGTGATTTGAAGGTGCACGGAATAATACATAGGGGTAAGAAATCTAACATTATTGATGTGTGTTTACTACAGACGATGCTAAGGAAGTACACAAAATAATAAAAACATTAGGGAATTCTTACAGATCTGTTGTCTGGGATGCAGTATTTATTATAACTGGTGATTTGAAAGTGCATAAAATAACACACGAGTGAGAAACACTATTGATCTGTATTTAATACTTGTGATACCTAAGTGAGAAATCTGTGTGATTATACAAGAGATTTGTCATATTTCTTTACCCTGACCATGAAGGAGTAGGAGAAAGTATAAATTTGGTACATAAAATTGCTTATTCCCTTTCAATATAGCCACCACCTGAATGTATACATTTCTGCTATCTCTGCATGACCTTGAAATGACTTTCAGAATTAAACAAAAAATTTTTTGAATAAACCTGTTATCACAAACCAGTACGACATCGTTGTCACTGTTATAATGAATTCCTTTCAACTGTTAATTAAGATTTGGGAAAAGGAAAAATTTAGATGGAGCAAAATCTGGAGAATATGGTAGATGTGAAATAGTTTCATTACTTAAATCTTTGGCTGTTACAGCATTGCTTTATGGCAGGGCCCATTTGCTTAAAACAAAGGCAGAATTTGAGAGCTTTCTATCTTTTGTTTTCTTCTGGTCACAGTCTTTCTTAGTTTGGTAAGGAGATCTTCACAGTACGGACCATTAACCGTTTTATGATAGATTGTAGGTTCACAAAGTGTATTGAATGAAAGGGGCAATGGATCATGCTGACATATTGAACTCTTTGAAAATGAATGATCAAATATAGTTACTAAAGATGATTCCTTTTCTATGTCCAGAATAAAGGAGCTGGGCTTGAAATGTAGTGTTGCAAGAAATGAATATTATATTGTCTGCAAAGAATGTTTGTTAACCAACAGAAAATTGCAACTGTCACAGTCTTATAATTGCGGATATACTCAGTGAGAGATTGGAGCACATATTGATGTATCCTGTGTGCAGTGATGATAATCTCTTGGTTAAATAACTAAATATTTCAACTTTGATCTATACGTACTACAGAATACAATAACAAACAGACAGACAACATCTATATCACAGATCAGACAGACAACATCTATATCACAGATCAGAGACAATAGACAAATATTTCTTTCTTCTTCAGCGTTCATTCTCAAACTCCTGCCGGATCTCTATTGCAGTAGGACAATGGCCCTATTAGATTTCCAGCAGGATATAGTCCAGAGAATGGAAATGCGTTGTGTCGTCGTTTTATTTGCGCCAATGGCCCGCCACATCCGTCTTCGGCGGTAGACAAATATTTGAAAATGGTGCTTTGTGTACTAGAGGTGATTAACTGACAAAACGTGGATGAGAAGCCTTGTACATGTGATGTAATGTGATGTGACAGGAAAAGTGTCACAAACAGAACAATGCATCCTGAAAAATTCACCAACATGGTATGACAGCCTGTGTGCAAGATGATGGCGCACACTCTAACAAGTTTCCAACAACTAACGGTGTCAAACAGGGTGGCATCCTGACTCCAACACTCTTCTTTAGCATGGTGTACTCTGATATGCTAAATGATGCCTTCCGGAATAACAGTGCAGGAATTTGCTTTCCTTATCATGCTTATTAGGAGGGCTATTCAATCTCAGTAGATTTAATCCAAGACCAATACTAAGACGAACATTGTTTGTGACCTCTTGTTCACCTATGATTGTCGCTACCAGTCTGTAAGACATGCAGGACAGTATTGGACCTCTTTTCTTCTGCCTGTCTGGCATTCGGTTTCACCATTAGCACATGGAAGACATTTGTAATGTATCAACCAATACCAGGTGGTCTACACAGAACCAATAATTACAGTGAAGGGACAGAAACTCAATACTGCCAATAAGTTTGTATATCTCTCGACAGCATGCTATCACAAACTGCAACAATTGACGAGGATGTTGAAATGCATATTGCTCGAACCAGTATGGTCTTCGGGAGCATTCGTACAAATGTCTGGATCAGACGTAGTCTCAGTTTGACAATTAAGTTGGACGTCCACCATGTAGTGGTTCTACCAGCACTGCTTTATGCTGCGTAATCCTAGACTATCTATGCGAAACACTCTTAACAGCTTAATTATTTCCACCTCTGGTGCCTAAGAAACCCCATGGGAGTACATTGGCAGGACCAATTACCAGATACGGAAATCCTTCAAAAGTCCCGTATGCAAAGTATCCATGCCCTGTTGATTATGTACCAACTCCGTAATCTGGCCACATCGTCCGTATGCTAGACAAGCACCTTCCAAAGAGATTATTCTATGTGGAGCTGTGTGATGGTAAACGTTAAAGCAGAGGGTAGAAAAAGAGCTTCAAGAATCCAAGAACTCTCTCAAGCACAGCAGGATAGATCCTAGTTCCTCCTGGGAGACTACAGCCCTTGATCGCTCAGCTGTGCACACTCAGATCACTGCTGATATCACTAAATTTGAAAAAATAACAACACTGCGGGCAATTTACAAGAAAGGGAAGCAAAAAAAATAATCTGGAAACTCTCCTACTCAATACTCGTTGCCCACCTTCGCATCTATGAACACCCAAACCAAATTAGACAACCACAAATGTTTTTTTTTGTCTACTTGTTCACCATATTTTATTGGATTTTTTTATGCCATGCTCAGTATCGCTTGTGAAGAAGGATCATCATCATTTTTCACATGTGACGTTTTTGATGCAAGACTAAATCTAGTAACCTTCATCTTCAGTTTGCTCGTATGACCATGTTTATCTCTCTTGTAAAGGTGACAGTCTGTCTCAGACTTCATTAAGAGGATAATCTTGAAGCACATGGTTACATGTCTGTCTGATCTAGTTGCAGCATATTGTACTTGTGATAGTTGAGTCTGTAATGTCCAGTTCTAAGTTGGGAAAATTGTAGTTTTAATCATATGGGGCATAGTTTTCAATTTGACATTTTCTTCCACTCTCTTTGGTCTGTTTATCTGGATTTCACATAATATGTTTTTGTTATTAACCTTTAGCATGCTGTGTTTACAATTCGGGTGGTGCATTCCGCTGGAATTGTGTCATGTCTTGACTTCGGAAAGTGAAATCCAACGCCCGGTTTGCTAAATCCGAAACCAAATGATAAAATGAGATCTATAACTTTTTGACAGAATGTTGTGGCAACATTGAGAATAAAATTTATCGCCATTTTGTTAATGGCTGGGATAAGATTTCAAGTGATTTTGAAATGGAAATCGGAATAATTTATAGTCAAGCACTTCGTCCCAATGCTGATGACAGTGAATCAAGTTTATTGTACTTTTCAATCATCGTATATTTAGTGAAATCATCAATTTTTTCAGCTGGAAAAGTGAAACACTTGAGAGGTAAGTTCTTCATATTCATTATTTAAAATATGCCACAGTGTTTCCATTATGTAAAATACATAATAGTCAACAGATTTCACAGCTGTCGATCGATCAAAAATACGGTACGCCTAGATCTAGATAGGTCTAAATCTGTCTTTATCACTTTCTTACATGTCTCGTATCACACACATACAAACAAAAGGTACACCAATATATGTAGAATTTAATTCTTTATTTATATGTGCAAATATTATTTAAATATCTGTAACAATAAAAAAAAGTTATCACGATTTCAAAACAGCCACCGATGATTGCGTTACATTTCCAAAAACCAATTCCGCAGCAGGAGAGAAATTGCATAATTGTTAACACAGCATGCCTAAGGTTAGAATGGGTACCAGGTGGAAAAATAACAAATAAATATCAAGAGAGACTCTTCACAGAACAACTATCAAAGATACCATGAGTCTCAGCAACATGCAAGAATTACACTCAGTATAATCACATCACTTGAACTGGAGAATTCTGGTTTCTGCCATTTGTACCGTATTCTACACTGAAGAAACATAGATATATAGATAGACATTTGTTCTATTTTCCTAATTTCACCGTACCTTGAGCTGGAATCCATTATACTTTTACTTGCTGAAGCTATTACTTTCATCAATGCTCCTTACAGACTATCCAGCATCAGAACATATGCAAGGATATACACATAAAATCTGAGGATATGTGCAGAAGATAATTCTATCAATTTAGTTGTTTGGTGGTACACAGCAGTAAGGGTATGCAGATTCAGAAAACACTCAAGTTGTGAAGTAAATTGAAACCAATTGGATGTTTGAAATCTCACCTGCTACATTCTGATTTGTTTCTATAATTCTTTGATGTTAATAATTCCTAATAATATTTATTTACCTGTTTGATACAGATGATGCCCAGAATGTACAAGCAAGTAAATATAAAGGAGAAAAACCGTATACATGTGATATCTGCGATGCCAAATTTTCTAGAATTACTGGCCTGAAAGCACACAAAACAATACATAAGGATGAGAAACCTTATAAGTGTGGTATCTGTGATGCTGAGTTCTCTACGAAGAGTCAGCTCATACTACATACAAGAGTGCATACAGGAGAGAAACCTTACAGTTGTGATGTATGCAATGCCACATTCTCTAGACCTTATGACCTGAGAAAACACAAAAGAATACATACAGGAGAGAAATCTTTCAGTTGTGATCTTTGTGGTGCCAAGTTATGTAGCTTTTATGGCCTGAATGCACACAAAAAAATACATATGGAAGAAAAGCCTTACAAGTGTGATATTTGTGAGAAAAAGTTCTTGAAAACCTGTGAGCTGAGAGACCACATACGAGTACATACAGGAGAGAAACCATTCAAGTGTGATTTCTGTGATGCTAAGTTTGCTAGAGCTCAGGTGCTGAAAGCACACACAAAAAAACATACAGGAGAAAACCTTCATCTGTGTGATTTATGTGGTAAAGCATTTACTAACACTAGTGACTTGAACAAACACAGAAGAATACATACTGGAGAGAAACCTTACAAATGTGGTGTTTGTGGTGCTGGGTTCAATAGATCTGCTAACCTTAGAGTGCATAGCAGAAGACACACAGGAGAGAAACCATACAAGTGTGATGTTTGTTGTGCAGGATTCTCTCAGTCTGGTGCGCTTAAAATACACAGAATGACACATACAGGAGAGAAACCTTACAAATGTGATGTATGTTGTGTAGGATTTTCTAGTTCTGCTTCTCTGACAAGACATAGAATAAGACATACAGGAGAGAAACCTTACAAATGTGATGTTTGTGATAAAGGGTTCTATGTGTCTAGTCTTCTAAATATACACAGAAGAATACATCATACAGGAGAGAAGCCTTACATGTGTGATACATGTGGTTTAAAATTCTCTAAATCTTGTCACCTCAAGGTACACAGAAGAATGCATACTGGAGAGACTCCTTATAAGTGTGATGTTTGTAATGCAGTGTTTAATAATTCTTGTACTCTGAAAGTACACAGAAGAATTCATACAGGAGAGAAACCTTACACATGTGACATTTGTGGTATAGCATTTGCTAGAACTGGTGACCTGACGGTCCACAGAAGAATACATACTGGAGAGAGGCCCTATGTTTGTGATGTTTGTGGTTTAAGATTTATTAAATCTACTCGCCTGAAAATACATAGTAGGACACATACAGGAGAGAAACCATATAAATGTGATGTTTGTGGTGTAAGATTCTCTCGATCTGATGACCTGACAAGACATAAAAGAAAACATGTTTGATGATATGAATATTACTAGTATGATGTTTGTGAACATGGATGTTAACCCAGATACTCTCTTCTTCTGTGGTCATGCTATACCGTCAGGCCTGTCATCAAAATGAAGTCTACTGCCTTCTCCAGGTCAGAGCGGGATACTCTCAATCTAGCTTCATTGATGAAGTCACTGCCTGTAAACCCAGTCATTCTTAATCTAGCTACACTGACTCCGTCATTACCCTATTTCCATTTTTCACAAATTTAATTCTGTTTTACTACAATATAAATTTTCTTAAAGGAAAATGTTTAGAATTCATCTTCAATACTTGTATTTGAAGAGCATTATTTATTTATGTATTGTCTGCAGAGTGTCCATCTCTTGCAACCATACACAACATGATAGTGAGTTATACATTTTCATATTGACTAATGTTGCTTTCAGACATTGAACAGCTTTTTTTTTCTTCTAGCACATTTTTATTTAACAGTAATTTTTTTGAAGTTCTCTACAGCAGCTGCATCAATTCTGAGTCTATGATACCACTTAGACCTGTCGTGTGCCAATCTCTACCACAAATTTATATTGAACTGAGGCCTAAAACCTAAGACCAATCATGAAAACGATGAACCACCGAAATAAAAGAGGCAACAAACTACTTAGCACCCAAGAGATCCATTGACCATCTAAGGTGCACTATAAAATCATTGTAGCTGTCAGTTGTTGATTGTTATAGTGCAGATTTTCTGGAGTTGGCTTAGCGAATCATACAATGAGTTAGTAGCTGTTACAGGTGTGGAAAAGTCTTTCTTGACATTTGAGAGGGAAGGGCAGTCAATAAAGGGTCTTCTTCTGCACTCAGCATCTGTGGTCATGCCTGTTACCAGAGGAAAGTTCACTGTCATCTTCAGGTCAGAGTATCTGTCCCATAGCTTTTAGAGGTGTTAACTGAATCGTTGGGATGAGAATAGTGTCCACATATGGGTAGGTGCTGAGGTCTGCAATGGTTCAAATTTCTATTAACCCCATCATATCCTGTTCGAAAGATAAAAGATTGATTTCTCCTACAGAGTTTGTTTATATTGTCCTTTTGTCGTGTCATCTCATTAAAAACATTTTAACCAGTCGCCCCATTTCCATATCTGTTCAGTCAGATTTCACTGATAATCTGTTTTACTGTTCTCATACTGAATGTCTTTCCTTTAGCTGTTTTGAGACACCTCTTTTTGCAAGTCTGTCTTTTTGCTGTTTGATTTCCTGCTAGATCACAATCTCCAGGTATACACTGCAGGGTAACACTGATTGAATATGTGCAGATAGGCCTGTACACAAATCTTGCTATATAGCTGATATCCTGACCATCATATTGCATCTGTTTAAGTACCTCTGAAAGCAAACATGGAGTCAGTAAAAAACAAGTCTGATGGTTGTTGTTCCATGAGATCAAACTATTGATGTACTATTTCAATGGCTGTTTTGGTTGCTTCTGCTTCGCTTACAAAATCTGAGCAATTTCCATCATGAGTTGCAGAAAGCTAGCTACTCTTAATGAGGTTTAGGCACTTACTAGATTCTAAGAGATTCTCTTTGGTCTTTTAGTGTTAGTTTACTGTCAAGTCTCACCCCAAGATGTCTGTGAGCATTTGTTTTCAAATTCCTGTTGTATGTCTTGTAGCAGGACAATGGCCCTACTAGATTTCCAGAAGAATGTATCCCATTGAACAGATATTTATGTCACAGTTGTATTTGCATCAATTGTCCAACACATTCAACTTTGTCAGATTACTCCAATATAGACAAGATAAATATTTCTCCACTCATGTTGATGTTAACAGATATTTGTGCTGTTTTGTGGCTGTGAGAGAAAATGGTGTAAGCGATTTTCTGTGTATTGATTTTTGTTTTGAGTATTCACAGTATACTGAGATTGTGAGGAGAGCTCTGTTGATAATTGCTTTTGTTGATAATGTGGTATTTATAAGTAGTCTAGATGACAAGGTCACCAGCAAAGAGTACTTTCAACACATTCAGATGTTTCACCAAGGCATCAATGAAGATAAGGAATATATTCTCAAATCTCTTTTTTCCCAAACAAGTTGATATGCCCGAAACGTTGAACCCGTCATCTGTACTCCAGTACATGCCATACTCAAGCAGAATACACAAACCCATCATAATATAAATATTAAAAAAGACGTTTTATTTCACTGGCAGTTACAGATATCCAGCATGTGTCTTCTTTCTTTGCATTATGTTAGATACAAATTTGTCTGATTAGCAGTAAATTGATAAACTCATAGTTGACAATGATGCTAAAGTAATCATGTGGCAATCTCAAGATTATGTACAGATCCAACGTTTTCTACAAAATTCTCAACTTCTACTAGAAAAATTACATTACTATGATGAAATTTGTGATGGCATAATTAGTACCACAAATTTCCTTCTCAGTGTCGGAAACATTAGGTCTATCTAACAAGAAACACCACTGTCACTTTCCACGTTATATTTGGTATGCAAATTACCTACATCTTGCATATTCCGATCGTACCAATAGAACTATCATTGCGGGATACTTCAGTGCACACATACCTGCCACAGGATACAAGGACAGAAACATGGGAAACAACATAAAGGAACTATGCAACATTGTGCATATTCCCATCTTAACTATGGCTGTCATCATCAATGTACATACGAACAATATCCTCCAATGCAAAATACACTGTGTCAAAACAATAATATTTCCATGATGTAAATGCGCAGAGAAAGAGTGAAAGGTGACCTAATCAAAGGTCACAGCCAGGTATTAACCCAGCGCAAACTAAAAATGTAATATCAACCACAACGAAACAAGTATTTTTTAAAGCGCCCAGCGGCGATTGTAGTTGTCTACCAGTAGAAGCGATGTGCAACGAGTGAAAGTGGGATATGTTTAATAAACAAGCAAACAATCCAGCACAATCAGAGTACCAGCTATAACTAGGTAACACAAAACTCTTGACCATCATCTCTTCAAATGTAAAGAGCTGGATGATACCAGAAAGTGTGTTCTTTCTCCAAGATCGGATAATTTAAACACACTGTATTTAACAAAGCAACAAAAAACATACACCTGTAAATATCACTACATGACAGTGGGGCATAGTGCAGGAGTCACTAGATCACCGAAGATGAAGAAAACCTCATATTTTACATCAATAAACTAGAATTGAATGTAGGTACTAACCTTTCAAACAATTAAGGTAATTCATGTTTAGTAGATTACAGTCAGTCTATACACATATGACAGTGTATACTGAGATTCAAATGTTTACTATTATCTTGATGTATGACATTGAAGTTGATTGTTGTATATTATACTTATTGAATCTTAGTAATTAAATGTATTATATGTATCTGTTCTTGAGTGTATTTCATTACATCTGATTGTCCTTTGTGATGTGTGAGTTTACTTACATAATGTGTTCATTCAATGTTCATGTGATTGTCTATTTGGACCTTTCCTTCTCCATTGAGACAGATTCTTGACTTTTATAGTAAAATTCAACCTTGTATATAGTATAGCAGATATAGGAATAAAATTATTAAATATGTGTTTAATCTATTTTTATTAAATGTGGGATTTTGTATTTTTAATACAATTCTTGGTTGTTTAATATAATATGGAAACACAAGGAACACCAGAAGACTGGGAAAATGCTGTAATATTACCTATTTGAAAGAAAAAAAGACAGAGGTAAAACTTTTAAGCCACACTGGAAAAATATTCAACAGAATTCTAAAAAGATAATTATGAGCATTCATCGAACCTCGACTTAAAACTCAAATGAGATTCCGTAAGAATAATAGCTGTTAAGATACTATTTTTTACAGTCAGACAACTGGCAGAAAGAAAAACTGAAAACAACCAAGAATTGCATATCGCATTTATTGACTAAGAAAAAGCCTTTGACAGAGTAGACAGACAACAACTATGGAAAATACCATCAAAACTATGAGGTTCCACAACACCTAATCAATGTGTGCAATAGTAGTTACACAGGTAGTCAGTGTGCAGTTAGAACAAGTGTAGGACCTTCAAACAAATTCCATATACACTCTGTGATAAAGATGTGTTCTATCTCCCTTGCTCTCCAAATTTGGCAGACATAACATGTCTTGTGTGCCGCAGACTGTAGGTGGCAGGGAATAGAGTTGTGTATCTCAATAATTTATAGATTGTTGCATGTCCTAGGTTCTTACGCATTTCATTGGTGATCCAGTTTTGTTGATTTTCTATCCTTTAATTTCCTTATAGATACTTTTAGTTTTTCTAATGTGAATGGTTTAGACATGACATCTGCACAGTTTGTATTGTTCCTACCGTTGTTTATTTCTTGATGAATTTTATGTTGTCTGCATAATCTTACTTTCTTTTCTAAAGGATACTGCAAGCACGTCTGCTGCTTGCTTGCCAGTGTAGAGTTTGCCAAAATCTTCCAGTGTAATTGTTTGTCGCTAATAGTTGCTATCATCATTTATTTGCTTGGTTATATCTCCCTTCTATTTCCAAATTTAATTTTTGTGTTTGTCCACTGTGTTTCTTTTTCTTTAGTAAATTTTGCTGTGGTCTTTTGTAGTGCGATGTGGTTCTGTTGGGATGGTTGCTTCTCTGTCATATTATGTGCTTTAGCCAGTTCTTCCTGTAATTTTTTTGAGTGTGTTGGTCCAATATGGTAGATATAATTCTTCCTTGCTCCTCTTGGTATTGTCTCATTAACTGCCTGAAGTACCGGTATTCCTTTATTAAACTCCCTAACAATTGTGTTGATATCTCAGCCTGTTACTTGTGTGTCCTTTGTATGTTTGCTCTGTGTTTATCTTTGTGCCAATTTGATTTCTTGTAGTTCCATCTTGGTTTAATCTTGTAATTATTGTTGTGTTAACTTGGATGATGACTGGACGATTATCACTGCCACCAAGTTGTTCACTTATTGTTCTTTCCACTATTCTAGCTAGTTCTGTGTGCAAAATTCCAGATCTAGGACTGAGGTGCTATACCATCTTCTTGAGTAGAAAGTTAGTGGATCCAGTGGATCATTCAGGAGGATTAGGTTGTTATCATCCTGCTAACTTTCTATATTTTCTCACATTATGTCTACATTATTGTATCTCCAGCTTTGGGAGTAGCTGTTAAAGTCCCCCACTGCCAGGAAGTGTTTGTTGTAGATGTTAATACTGGTCATGTTTAATGGGATGTCATTTTGGCCATGGAAGTATGTCGAGTTGTTTTGTTTTGTATGTGAATTATCTGGTATTCAGCACTTTCCTTGTATGTTTGGTTTCTGTGACATTGATACATGTATTATTCTTGACCAGTGTTAGTTTGCCACATTTCATCTGATCTTTCATGTGCCAAACTTCACAAGACAAGCACCATAACGATTTTAAAAATATGTTGCATGATACTAAGGTTGCTGATACGCCTCTCTGCCTGCTATCTCGGATTTCAGCGTCAGTGATTCCTTGGGCAGGGCTGGGGTCTGTCTCGATGTCAGGGATGACCCGACCAATTTTTTTCCAGCATATTTTGGCTAGACTAAGTCAACATCTGCACTTCAAGGAATTTGCATTCAGCGGTTCTCAGCCTGTGGGTCGCAACCCCTTTGGGAGGTTATACGACCCTTTCACAGGTGTCGTCTAAAACTATCATAAAACACATAAAGTAGCAACGAAAATAATTTTATGGTTGGGCTCCACCATAACTGTATTAAAGGGTCGCGGCATTAGAAATGGCCAAGAACCACTGCAAAATAGCAATGAATATATATATATATGTTCACCCTCCCCCTTAGGGTGAACATATCTACGGTCATTCCAGTTACACAAAATTGAACGTTACTGTCACCAAGAGCGGATAGATGATTTGGTATCTTTTCTAGAAGTAAAGTCCATCAACATGAAATTGAACTCAACTCATCCATACAGTTACATAGACGAGGCTATTCACAGGTGTGAAATAAAGAAACAACCATTTTTAGATTGAGAACAGGTCATATAATATTCAAACAATATACATGTATATACGTACGGTTTGGAATTGGCAACACCGATATGTACTCAAGTGGATAATCTGCGGAAAACATCATCGTCTATTGTTCTCAATGTGATTTGTCCTTTGCCGAACGTTGTCTTCACTTCTACCCTGTAAGCCTCTCGGTTCTATGCAAGCTGTCCAGTCTCTTTCAGTGTCATCTTTAGAATTCCCTCAATAGTTTTTATATGTCCAAAGAATGTTTATGTGCGGGTTTTTTTTAAATAGTATTGGTGAGCCCATTTTCTTTTATGTTCAGGGTTTTGCTGATGTTTGACGTTCTTCTTTCTGTCCATGATATTCTGATGTAACAGTGTGATGAACAAATAGAAAAACAACAAAACATTTGTGATTGTCTAATTTGGTTTGTGAGTTCGTAGATGCCTGATGATTCCGATTAGTGCCAGGAAAGTTTTACTGCAGTGCGTGCAGAGGGTTCGGGGTAGGAGTGTTTTCTGATTTGTCCTTCCTCTTTCGTCGCTTGCAATTTGCCTGCAGTGTTCTTTCTTTTTCAAATTGAGTGATGCCAGCAGTGATTGCTTGATAAGAGGGTTTTTTTTAGATGATCATTGAAGCGCTTTTCCTCCTGCCCGTCGCTTGAGCGTTTACCATCGCATAGTTCCCCATAGAATAATCTCTTTGGAAGGCGCTTGTCTGGAATACGGACGATGTGGCCAGTCCAGTGGAGTTGGGACCTATTCAGCAGTGCATACGGGACTTTTGAAGGATTTCTGTATCTGGTACACGATCCTGCCAACGTACTCCAATGAGGTTTCTTAGGCACCGAAGGTGAAAAGATTTAAGCTGTCGGGCGTATTTTGCATAGATAGTCCAGGTTGACACGGCATAAAACAGTGGTGTTAGAACCACTGCGCGGTACATGTCTAACTTAGTTGTCAAACTGAGACCACGCCTGATCCAGACGTTGGCACGAAGACTCCCGAATGCCGCACGGGCGCGAACAATACGCAGGGCAACATCCTCGTCACTTGTCACAGTTTGCGATAGTGTGCTGCCGAAATATACACACTTATTGGCAGTATTAAGTTGTTGTCCCTTAACTGTGATAACTGGTTCTGTGTAGGGGACACCTGGCGCTGGTTGATACATTACTAATGTCTTCGCTGTGCTAATGATGAGACCGAACACATCATAGGCCAATGAGAAGAGGTCCATGTCTTTCAGACTGGTAGCGTTTAGTGCACAATCGTCGGCGAACAAGAGGTCGCCAACAATATGCGTCTTAGTTTTGGTCTTGCCCTCAATCTACTAAGATTAATGAGCTCTCCATCAGCTCGATAGCGAAAACAAATTCCTGCACTGTTATTCCGGAAGGCATCATTTAACATGGCAGAGAACACCATGCTGAAGAGCGTCGGAGCCAGGATGCAACCTTGTTTGACACTGTTAGTCACTGGAAACGGGTTTGAGTGTGCGCCGTCATCTTGCACACAGGCTGTCATACCATCATTGAACTGGCGAACCATGTTGAATTTTTCAGGACATCCAAATTTGGCCATGATATTCCATAGTCCTTCGCGATTTACAGTGTCGCATGCCTTAGTTAGGTCGACAAATGTGGTGTAGAGACCAATGTTCTGTTCGCGACACTTTTTCTGTAGTTGTCTGGCAGTGAATATCATGTCAGTTGTACCTCTGTCCTGTCGGAAACCACATTGACTCTATGGAAGGTGACCTGTTTCAAGATGGACTTGCAAGATGGCATACCAGGAAATGAAGAGACAGACAAGCTAGCAAAGGAAGGAGCAGCAGAGGAACAAAAAAATCAAGAAATCACGTACCAAGAAAAGAAGACCTTCATCAAAGCCATCAGGAAAGTCGACCACCCAAAAGACAATTACCACTATCTCGACAGAGCAGAGAAGTTTATTATCTCCCCCCCCCCTTTCAGAGCAGGACAGAACATATTAATTAGCCACTTAAATAGACAAAGATTGGTCCCATCACCTCTGTATCCATGTGGGCAGGCAACACAGACCGCTGAGCATATCCTGCAATACACTAAACCAGTTATGGGAAAACACTGGCTCACAGAGACATAAATCTACAGAAAACTGTATAGGAGCACTGAGGAGCTTTCAAATACAACAGCATTTATTAAGAAAACCGGACTTTGCCGTGTAGTCATGTCAAACTATGAACGAGAAGAAGAAACTACGATAGAAACAGGTAGGTGATTTGAGTGTTTACGGAAATCTGCTCTAGATATTATGCAAGAGTTCAAGCCATTTAGAAAATATATCAGTGATCGGAACTTACATCAATTTTGAAACACACATCTATCCCGATGGAAACCAAAAGGTAAATCATATATTCAATATCCATCCCAACACTGTTTTATCAATGTCAGACATGGACACTAACTAAAGAACAAGAGAGAAAGCTTACTACTTGTGAAATGAGATGTCTAAGAAAAGCAGCAAATAGAACAAGAAAAGATAATGTGATAATTGATGCGATTACAAGAGCTGTTGGAACATCAGATTGAAATGGTTCGGCCACCTAATGAGAATGAACCCTTATTGGCCAGCGACAAGAGCATACAACATGAAAATGGAAACCGTAAGAATAAACTAAGATACAAAGAAAAACCAAGAAGAATGGGGATTGAAGGAGTTACAAACATCTGATACGGCCCAGTATAACGACCAACATTCTGACACGGCCCAGTATTACGACCAACATTCTGACACGGCACTGTATTACTGCATGTCAAGCGACGATACGTGACATAGCCCGAACGTAAAACACATGTTTATATATCGCTTCAATGAGACACGACAGACTAGAACTAAAACTAGTAGGTAATGATACAGTTTTACGTAAGTCTAATTGTTGTTACGTTTCATAGCCCGGACACCGATCGTAATTCAATACAGCGAAGCTTCACAGCAACAGATGAGAAAAGACAACAAATATATAGAAACTGTTATTGCGACCGATTCAGGCAACTGAAATGAATGGCAGATGCAATTACTGAAAGAGAAATCCACAAACTCGCCTAATTTACTTCCCTAGGTTCTTTACTAAAATACGCCACTAAAATGGAGCATTTTTACGATGCTTTTTCTATCTATCTATCTATCTATCTATCTATCTATCTATCTATCTATCTATCTATCTATCTATCTATCTATCTATCTATCTATCTATCTATCTATCTATCTATCTATCTATCTATCTATCTATCTATCTATCTATCTATCTATCTATCTATCTATCTATCTATCTATCTATCTATACGCTGTGGCCTTTGTTTGCCTTGCGGCGTCAGGGGTGGAAGAGTTCTCTGGAGAAGGCCTTCTTGTGTGCTGTATGTATACTTGTTCCTGTGCTTCTTTCTGTGATCCATCTTTTATATGGGTTGCCTCTGGCTTTATAACCGTTATGTCTATGTGTCATGGTCATTTGTGGCATGCTATCTATCAGTATTCTGGAAGCGTGTAAAAGCCAATTGATCCGTTGTCTTTTGATGTGTTCCAATATTGGTATTGTTATGGTTATTTGTCTGATGTTATCGTTTCTAATTCTAACTCTTAATGACACTCCGAGTATTCTGCGTTGACATGTCATTTCTGCTGTGACTATTTTTCTTTTGTCTTGTGCTGTCATTGTCCTGGTTTGGCACTGGTAGAATAATGATGGAATAATAATAGTCTTGTATAATGCAACTTTGGTGTCTATGTTTACATTTTTGTTCTTGAAAATACATGTCATCTGTCCTATGATCTGGTATGTTTTGTTGCATCTATTTTGTATCTCTTTACTGGTTTTCCCTTCCCTCGATGTAATGCTTCCTAAGTAAGTGAACTCATTTACCTGTTTAATTTATGTTTTTCAGTGCCAGCATTAAAGTAGTCGATGCATCAGTCTAGTCATTCTTCTTCTTCTAAAAGCGTTCATTCTCAAACTCCCGCTGGATCTCTCTTGTAGCAGGACAATGGTCCTACTAGATTTCCAGCAGGATGTAGTCCAGAAAATATGCTGTGTCGCCGATTTATTTGCGACAATGGCCTGACACATCTGTCTTCGGCGGAAGTCAGTCATTAAAAATAAAACCAATTCGAGAAATCAGTACATCAGGTCACATTTACATTTTGGTCATGTTTATATTGTGCTGCACTCGTGGCATGCAATTTTTTTTAATGCAGTTAAGGTTTAAAACTTGCTCAGTTGGGCGTAAAACTGCTAAAAACTAGAAACAGGAATATAAATTTATTAAAAACACGAAAAAGTCACTATTAAAAAGTGTGACTTCCGGGATTTCCGCGTTATAGGTGTTAGAACATCCTTGTTTTCTATACTTTCTATGATATTCTCCTTATTCTTATATATATCCACATCTAAAAGGCATAAATTATGTCTTCTAATCGTTTGTTTAGTGTCCATGTTTCTGAGCTATACGTTAATATAGAATAGATGTAGCATTTTATAATTCAAAATTTTTTAAAACTTGTTTGTAATTTGTTTAGATAGATGGAGCCATTCCTGATTCTCCTTTTATTATTAATTTTAACTTCTGTTTCACATCTGCTGATTTGTGATTATGCATCCAGGATAGTGTTCTAATTGTTGTAGTTTCTCTCCATGTATCTATGTTTAGCGCCAGCCAGGCTATATTCTCATTCTGTGACTTTGTTTTCAGACTTTGCTGATTATCAATTATCATGGCTTTTTATTTTTGTGTGGATATCCGATATTTATATGATAATAATTTAAATAATTATATCGGATATTTCCAGTCTATTAGTTCATGTTCACTTTCTGCTAAAAAACAGTGTCATATCAGCATATCTCAGGTTGCTTATTATTTTCCCATTTATCTTGATTCCTGGCATTCTTTCTATAGGTTTAAAGATATTCTCTGTGTTGATATTAAATAGGCTGGATACAACATCCTTGTCTTACCCCTCTTCTTATTTCTGTATGGTGAGTAGCTTTCACACTTTATTATTATTATTGATGCAGTCTGTTTCAAATATATATATATATATATATATATATATATATATATATATATCTAATCTGTCTGATATGTTTTCCATCTATGCCTATTTCTTAAGACATTTGATTAATTTTTAATGGACTGTCAAAGGCCTTGCTGTAGTCTATGAAGCAAATATAAATATATTTATCAATAGTTGGATACTAAGTATAGCTTCTCTTGCTCCTTATTATGGCCTTTTTTTGGCCTCTTCCTGGTACAATTTGACCTTTTTCTAGTGAGGTTAGACCTTTTTATCGAAAATAAATCTGGCAACCCTTAGCCTGCTACAGAAAAGTGTTGGAACACAGCCACAGGCAATTGTCTTGTGCATTTAGACCGTTCTGACAGAAAACAATGACATACTACTGAACATATTTATATTGCTTATAAAATCACTATGGCCAAAATATGATGACTATGTCCTGAATAGGATACGAACCAATTTATTTTAGTCTAGTTTTAAAGACCGAATTTGCTCCAAAAATCGTTTGGAAAGACGGATGATATTTTATATATTTTGTTCATGATTAGATGTTGTTAAAATGCCCGGAAAGTGTTGTGTTCCTGGATGCAAATCGAATTACGATTCCCCCAAGGAATATGTCGCTGTGTTCAAGTTTCCTAGTGATTCTGAAATGAGGGAAATATGGAAGCAGTGTATCCCACGAAACAACTGGTCACCAGCAAAATCAAGTGTTGTCTGCATCAACCATTTCCGTCCTTCAGATATAATTTTGTCTGTTACATTCATTGATAAACACGGAGTTAAATATGAACGTCTTCGGAAGAATCCTATTCTGAAGTCTGATGCATTCCCATCTGTGTTCCCTGAACTGCCGTCCAATTTATTAATTTCATCAGTAGACCTACCACTTCAGAAAGATCATGAAAAATCATCAGCAATCATCAGTAAGTAGTTTACTAGCTAGTAGGCCTACTGTATAATACTAAATAAGCCAAGATCTACAATAGACATATTTATGATATTAGGCCTACCTACATAATATATTTAAATATAGGCCTGCAGATAAATATTTAATTATGTTGTCATAGGATAGATGATAATGAAATAGCCCTATTATTATTAGCCCAGTATGAGCGAGCAGATGTAACAGTCCATTATGATAATGAAGTCATAGTCTTTCAGACAAAAGCATAGGTTCTTTTTCAGTATGTAGTACCACAGTGTTGTGTCTCCCAACCTTTTCCAGTATGTAGTACAACAGTGTTAGTGTCTTCCAGCCTTTATTTTAAACCATGCTCCATCTAAGACTTTCTAAAATTTTGATGGCCTCCCTAATGTAACATATACAAATTTTTATATTTTAAAATATAATTTTTCCTAAATGAAACCTAATTACAATTTCTTCAAGTTGTCCCGTCCCCCCCCCCCCAATTATTACAATTTCAAATCCTATTTCTTTTATTCTTTCAAGCATCCAAAGACATGGTCAGTGATGAAAGTTCAAAGATGAAGGTCAGTGAAGTCAACAGCTTTGATGTACAAGGGACAGGGTTAGATGGAGCCGAACAACCTGGTCTGTTTGGAGAAAACAATTGGAGAAACATAACAGATAGTGAGTTTAATAGTTATCTGTAGTGTGTGACACAACTGTTTTGAATAATAATGGATGGCAGAGCAGCTGGAAGAAGGAGATAGGGAAGACAAGCTGACGATGAACTGTCGACATGAATACGTTTTTGGATAAAAAGCATTCTGCATGGACCAAAATGGTGTTTCCATTTCATGTTGTATGCTCTTGCTGCTGGCCAATAAGGGGCCATTCTCATTAGGTGGCCAAACCATTTCAATCTCTGTTTTTCAATATGTTTGACCACAGATGTTGTTCCAACAGTTCTTGTAATCTTCTCATTTCTCATATGATCTCTTCTTGTTTTATTTGCTGTTTTTCTTAGACATCTCATTTCACACGTAGTAAACTTTGTCTCTTGTTCTTTAGTTAGTCCATGTATGACATTGAAAACATAATGCTGGGATGAATATTGAATTTCTGATTTGCCTTTGTGCCCCACAAACTGTTGTTGTTTCTATCAATGATTGATTTTCTTGTTCATGATTAGAAAACTGGCTTCACAGAACGTGGGGCATTCCCATAAGTGCTCCGCCCTCTGTTCCAGCAGCCATTCGACTCGATGGTGTTTCGAGTCCAATGCCGCCGAAACAGACGTTGACATCAGGGCACAACTCTGGCCCTTGCGACAGGTTTCTTTGTTGTTCCGCCCACCCACGCCGTGCCCGTAACTAGTTCAAGCACAACGTCGGCCTGTCGGAACAACATGGTAACTGTTATTGAAGGTTACGACTACGGGATTGTATAGATGACGTGCCATGAAGCCTCTATAAGACGATAACCTCAATATAAAGGCATGTCATCTACTAAGGTTTTCTGTTGCATGGTTGGTTTGTCTAGTGAACCATTGGTGAGACCCACAGACACAACCGCATGTGAGTTCTTGTTTAATATCTAAAGCAGATTTATGTAAAGAATAGAATAGTGACATTGTTAATTGTCACACATGTTGTAGAAGTCGACTCAAGTGGTTTTGGGGTAGATATTGCTGTCCCATCCCAAAGAGGGTCAAAAGTTATTGAGTAGCTATCATGAGGTCTTCTTCTTCAGCGTTCATTCTCAAACTCCTGCTGGATCTCCCTTGTAGCAGGACCATTGTCCTACTAGATTTCCAGCAGGATGTAGTCCAAAGAATGGAAATGCTTTGTGTCGCTGTTTTATTTGCACCAATGGCCGACACATCCATCTTCAGCGGGCCCTGAAGTCTGATGTGTCAGGCCAAAATCTGTTTGTTTTGGAGTGCCATATTCATATATAAAGTGGTTCTAGAGCGAGAAACAGGACCGGTCGCCAGAGAAGCATGCCTTAATGGCCGTGTCCTGAATATATATATTATGTGCACACATTATACTTGTCACTGGATAGTCTTCACCACCTGACTTTGTCTTGTCTTTCACCCCATTACCCCTAACATTCCTTTTTCTATTGGCATCCTCTTTCTTGTTCTTCTCTTGCAATGTCACCATAGTTCTATTCTAATTTACATGTTTCATACATGTACACTGATATTTACATAAATGCTTGTATGTGGTGTATCTTTGTATATTTTTGATGTACACATATACATAAAAAAGTGTATGCATGATACACATGATTAATTGTGTGTATTTTCTGTAAGTCTGTTTTTGCATTTGTATGCTTTTGTGATATATATATATATACATATAAGACCTTCATCTGTGTTCACCACAAAATAATACATGTCACATGTGGGTAATAAATCTAACATTATTGATGTGTGTTCACTACAGGTGATGCCCAGAATGTACAAACAGAAATAAAGACAGAAGAGAAACCATACAGCTGTATTGTCTGTGGTGAAGTATTTACTACAGCTGGTGATTTGAAGGTCCATGGAATAATACATAGGGGTAAGAAATCTAGCATTGATGTGTTTTTACTACAGCTGTTCAAGCTCTCCAATCTGGAAAACTAACAGACTTGAAAAAACTACTTAGCGAATTGTCTTACCAGTATAGGGTAACCATGCAGGATTAAAGCATTTGCCTGGCAAATCTCAAGCATCCAGTGAAAGATTTTTTTCCACCATTTATACGTCTTGCGGTTGAAATTGCCATAGTAGGTCAACATTTGGTCGACTCAGTCACACCCATTCATGGACTGGTTGTAGTCATGGATAACTTTTGGCTTTGTTTTCTGTGTGTTTCTTCTTCCAACAACAGTAATACTTTCAATTGAAGCTTTAGAAGATGTTATAACAACAGGATTTTTTTGCCTTTTTGTCCTTCCATGCTGTGACTAGAATGGAGTTGTTGTCGTCCAAATAGCTCTTTGTTTGCAACAGATTCAATTTTAATGCTTTTATTTCCAGGGGGAAATTTTTCCTATTTTTGTTCCAGGTTCCTGTGTAATAGGTTTTCTTGGAAAGCAAGTAAGTTATAAGCTTGTGGGTTGTATAGTATCAGTCAGCAAATATATGGTGACCGGTACCTAGCGGAGACAGGAGCGGTTGAAAAATTTTGACCGCCATTCCTCCATCAAGATCTGCCTCTGGATCATAAGATGTTTTACTACTAAAATATGGTAACAAATTAACCACATAACCAGTTGTGGAATCACAAAGTCAAAATAATTTTATATGATATTTGTGGGGTTTGGTGCCATTATATTGCTTATATTGCCACCGGCTGGTGAAACCAACAACCATTTCATCCAGTGACAAATTTTCATACGAATAAAATGCTTTTTGAAAATTGGAAAGTAGTACAGTCATAAAAGGCTCTACCTTTGCTTTATTTTCTGAGAGAGGTTTAGAACAGTGCAACATTGTATGATAGATGCTCAGAAATCTGTCACGAGTAAACATTGAAGGAAAATATTTTGTGTCAAATACTGGAATTGTTGACCAATAGTGCCTGACACTTGGACGACGATTGATGCCCATTCCAATCAGAACTGACATAAATTTTGTCATTTCATACATTGTTATTGGTGTCCATTGGGAAAAACAGATCTCTTTTTAGATGGATTGTTGATCATGCATTTGTGTTCAGCAAATGAGTTAATGAGTAACTCTAAAACATCATTTGTAAGAAGAGTCTTCAGACAGTCCAGTGGTGTTGATCTTTCATTAAGATCAGCATTGACACCCGGTGTATGCCGTGGCAAAAATTGAAAATTATTTTTAGTGAAACCTTCACTGACCTCTCTCCACGTACATTTAGGAGGTACTGCCTCAATTCTTCTTTTCACAGAGGAACTACGTGGACCTGGTTGAGGAGACGCCCCCTTTTGAGCAGGATCTGAAACTGTATCTACTTCATCAGAATTGTTATCTAAGCTATGAAAATCAAAACTTGCATCTTCTATGAATTCTTCATCAGAAGTACTATCATTATCACTTTCATTGTCCCAATCAACTGCACTTTCTAGCCATTCTCGGGCTTGTACAGCACTCATATGTACAGAACGTGCTGATGACAAACCTTGGCCATTTTCTATGTTGCTTGCCATTATGAGAATTATAAACATGATAAATAAACTAATTTATAACAAATAACTTCGATGTACAAATATGCCACACTCATCTTATTTGACAAAGATAAGTGTTTACTTCCTGTAGGAAGTAGTTCTAGTTAGTTTAGGTTAGTCTAAATTTCTAAACACGACAAAATATTACATTACTTGTATAAGTCATTTTGGCTGGAAGACATAACGGTTTCTTACTTGTATACGTCGCTCCGGCCAGAATGTGTTAAGTTGTGAAGTAAATTGAAGCCAGTTGGATGTTTCAAATCTCAAATGCTATATTCTGATTTGTTTAAATAATTCTTTGATGTTAATAATTTCTGATAATATGAATTTATCTATTTTTTGATACAGATGATGCCCAGAAAGTACAAGCAAGTAAATATACAGGAGAAAAACCTTACAGGTGTGATGTTTGTGATGCTAGATTCAAAAGAATTAGGGATCTGTTGGTACACATAAGAGTACATACAGGAGAGAAACCTTACAGTTGTAATGTATGCGATGCCAGGTTTGCTAGAATTACTGGCCTGAAAGCACACAAAACAATACATACAGGAGAGAAACCTTACAAGTGTGATATCTGTGATGCTAAGTTCTCTACGAAGAGTCCCCTGATACTACATATAAGACTACATACAGGAGAGAAACCTTTCAGCTGTGATGTGTGTGATGCCGCATTCATTAGACCTAATGACCTGAAATCACATAAACTAGTACATACTGGAGAGAAACCGTATAGATGTGATATCTGTAATATTAAGTTCACTAAGAAGAATCCCCTGATACTGCATATAATACTACATACAGGAGAGAAACCTTTCAGCTGTGATGTATGCGATGCCACATTCTCTAGACCTTATGACCTGAGAAAACACAAAAGAATACATATGGGAGACAAACCGTTCAGTTGTGATCTTTGTGGTGCCAAATTATGTAGTCTTTATGGTCTGAATGCACACAAAAAAATACATATAGAAGAGAAACCTTACAAGTGTGATATTTGTGAGAAAAAATTCTTGAAAACTTATGAGCTGAGAGACCACATACGAGTACATACAGGAGAGAAACCATTCAAGTGTGATTTTTGTGATGCTAAGTTTGCTAGAGCTCAGATGCTCAAAGCACACACAAAAAAACATACAGGAGAAAACCTTCACCTGTGTGATTTATGTGGTAAAACATTTACGAATACTAGTGACTTGAACAAACACAGAAGAATACATACTGGAGAGAAACCTTACAAATGTGGTGTTTGTGGTGCTAGGTTCAATAGATCTGCTAACCTTAGAGTGCATAGTAGAAGACACACAGGAGAGAAACCCTACAAGTGTGATGTTTGTGGTGCAGAATTCTCTCAGTCTGGTGCTCTTACAATACACAGCATGACACATACAGGAGAGAATCCATACAAATGTGATGTATGTTGTGTAGGATTTTCTAGTTCTGCTGCCCTAACAGCACATAGAATTAAACATACAGGAGAGAAACCTTACAAATGTGATGTATGTTGTGTAGGATTCTCTAGTTCTTCTTCTCTGACAAGACATAAAGTAAGACATACAGGAGAGAAACCTTACAAATGTGATATTTGTAATAAAGGATTCTATGTCTCTAGTCTTCTGAAGATACACAAAAGAATACATACCGGAGAGAAGCCTTACATTTGTGATATTTGTGGTTTAAAATTCTCTAAATCTTGTCACCTCAAGATACACAAAAGAGTCCATACTGGAGAGACTCCCTACAAGTGTGATGTTTGTAATGCAGTGTTGAATCATTCTTGTGATCTGAAAGTACACAGAAGAATTCATACAGGAGAGAAACCTTATACATGTGATGTTTGTGGTGTAGCATTTGCTAGATCTGGTGGCCTGACAGTACACAGAAGAATACATACTGGAGAGAGGCCCTATGTTTGTGATATTTGTGGTTTAAGATTTATTAAATCTACTCACCTGAAAATACACAATAGAACACATACAGGAGAGAAACCATACAAGTGTGATGTTTGTGGTGTAAGATTCTCTCGATCTGATGATCTGACAAGACATAAAAGAAAACATGTTTGATGATATGAGCATTACTAGTATGATGTTTGTGAACATGGATGTTAACCCAAATATTCTCAATCTAGCTTCATTGATCAAGTCACTGCCTGTAAACCCAGTCATTCTTAATCTAGCTACACTGACTTCTTCATTACCGTTTCCATTTTTCACAAATTTAATTCTGTTTTACTACAATATAAATATATTCTCCATAGATGGAAAGAGTATTGTCAAGAAATGTACACTGAAACTTCACATATTATCAATATGAACAACACAGAAAATATCAATATACTTAGCAAAGAAGATCAAGAAACAGAACCAATACAGGAGGATGTCAGGCACTCAATACATAATTTAAAATAGGCACATCCCCAGGATGCGATAACAACAGAAAGTATCCAGGCAGGTGGAGAAAAAAGTGTTCTCATATACAACATCCTTTATTACAAGATCTAGAAAACTGGTATATCGCCAAAGAACCAGAAAAGATCATTTTTATACTTTTACCAAAATATGGCAAACAAAATATTTTACCTGCAATTATGCACCAACTACAGAACTCTTTCTTTGATAAGTCAAGCTGGTAAAATACTATTATATATCATAATGAAGAGAATGCAAAATAAGATATAAACAGATGTTAATACAGCACATGCAGGTTTTCAATCCAGCAGAGGCACCAGAGACCATATCGTCAACATGGAAATCATTATCAAAAAATGCAGGGAATTAAATATAGACCTACATTCATGATTCATAGACTACACCAAGGAGTTTGATAATGTACGACATCACCAATTATGGAAAATTATGATTGACATGGAATTTCCAAAATATCTCACATATGATACTCACAATGCTATTCCATGAACAAGAGGCAGCAGTAAATGTAAATGGGATAATATCAGAATGGTTTAATGTACAGAAAGGAGTTAGACAAAGATGCACACTATCACCATACCTGTTCAACATCTACGCTGAAAATATAATGTGAAACGTAAAAGACGACATGACATATGCTGACTTCCAACCTCTTACCATCGGCGGTCAGCAGAAATCAGATATGATGACGACACAGTTCTCTTAACAACAAACGGAGATGGTCTAAAGCAAATGTTACTATCAACAAAAGAACACAGTGAAGCCCACAACCTGTCCTTAAATATAAGAAGACAACAGATAAAGTGAAGGTACAACCAATGATAATAATTGACAATTTTGAACTAGAGGACGTAACAAATACCCTTATTTGGGCACAAGCATAAATAACTCAAGAGAATGCACTGTCAAAATCAAGAGAAGAATTGCAAAGGTGGCATTGAAACTTTGCAAATGAAACATCTTTGGCATGATACTAGCAGCATATCCAAACTATGTATGATCAGAACATGCGTATTTGCAGTGGCAATATATGGTTGTGACTCATGGACATTAAATAACACAATAGCAAAGAGAATCGCTGCTTTCGAAATGAGATGCTGCAGATGAATTCTATGTATACCATGGACAGCTAAAATGACAAATCAAGAAGTGTTAAGATCAATAAATATCAAAGAGAGCTGGCTCCTTAACAACATCCTAGCAAGAAAGCTGAGTTTTGTTGGTCATATAAAGAGACATAACAGCATGGAAAGATTAATAGTTGAAGGCAGAGTTAATGGCAACAGGGGAAGAGAGCAGCCAAGATGACAATGGTGCAGTGATATATCAGATTGCTTAAACATGTCTCTATCTGTGGCTGATCAACTAGCTCAGAATATTCAGAGAATCCATAAGGAAGACTGCATTCTGGAAAGAATATGTTCATTTTATGATGATCACAGTATAAATATCCTTAAAAGAATGTTTATAATTCATCAACACTTGTATTTGAAAACCCGCATCCATTTCTGTATTATCTGCAGAATGTCCATCTCTTGCAACTACACACACAACATGATAGGCAGAAAATATACATTTTCATATTGACTAATGTTGCTTTCAGACATTGTGCAGTTTTTGTTTTCTTCTAGCACATTTTTATTGAACATTGACTTGTTTGAGGTTCTCTACAGCAGCTGCACAAATTCTGAGTCTATGATACCACACAGACTTGTCTTGTACCAATCTTTACCACAAATTTATATTTAACTGAGACAGTGGTGTCCTGTCGTTGTTGTTTTTGTCTAATTTCTGCAGCATAGTTCTTCTCTTGGTAGCTCTATCCAGTCTTTAAATAGTGTTTGTTATCTGATTCTTGGTTAGCATCAAAGTACTGGGGATATTTCCATAAATACTGAGCTTGACAATCCATCAACCATCTAAGAGTACCAGTCAGTTGTTGATTGTTACAGTGCAGGTCTTCTGAAGTTGACTTAGTGAGTTCGTAACTGTTATGGGTTTGTAAGTCTTTTGCTGCCATTTGAGAGGGAAGGGCAGTCAATAAGGATTCTTCTTCTGCATTCAGCATCTGTGGTCATGCTTGATTGTACAGCATGTTACCAGGTGGAAGTCCACTTCAAGATATTGTGCCAGCAATATTGGAATCAATCTCTTTGAAGTGATTCTGTTGTACAACACTCAAACATACAAACAGAATCAAACACTTACAGAGTACTAGCTTTATAAACATGAAACTCTTGACCATCATCCCTTCAAATGTAAAGAGCTGGATGATACCATAAAGTGTGTTCTTCCTCCAAGACCAGATAAATTAAACACTGAAACAATTAACATACACCTGCAAATATCACTACATGACATTGGGCCAAAGTGCAGGAGTCACTGGATCACAGAAGCTGAAGAAAACTACATAGTTTACACTACCAAACTAGAATTGAATGTAGGTACTAACCTTTCAAACAATTGATGTAATACATGTTTAGTAGATTACAGTCAGTCTATACACTTCTGACAGTGTATACTGAGATTCAAATGTTTACTATTATCTTGATGTATGACATTGAAGTTGATTGTTGTATATTATACTTATTGAATCTTAGTAATTAAATGTATTATATGTATCTGTTCTTGAGTGTATTTCACTACATCTGATTGTCCTTTGTGATGGATGAGTTCAATTACATAATATGTACGTCACCATTCAATGTTCATGTGATTGTCTGTATGGACCTATCCATCTAAGTCGTTTATGTCACTCTCCTTAAGAATGGTGAAGTCCTTAGTGATATTATGAACATCTTGTGTGGCGTAACTACGAGATGAGGTGCAATTCCCTTTCCAAAACTATCCTACAGGAAACAATTGAGGGGTGAAAGAAGAAAAGGAGAAAAAAAAGAAAGTATGGATTGATAATATTAAAGACGACAGGGTTAAGATTCTTCACACCTAGACAAGGATCTGAGTACAGAAAGGCATATCGGAATGTTTGTGTTGTTTCACCATTATGATTCTGAAGACTTTTGGGTTTGATTATGATCCTTAGAACCTTACATGGGGTGCATGGGGAACGCAATGATCCCGGCAGACTCAGGGTTAGCAGATAACTGAGATCCAAATGTACCTCCTCGCGATGCACCCTGGAAACAAATATAGCGGCTCATGCTGATTCTGGCTAAATAATTTGGGGTCTTTGAATATGGAGGTAGCAGATGGAAAGAGATTTGACTGCATAAGAGACAGACAATATCTCTGATACCACCAACACACGCAGTATACGGTGACGCTAGTCATTCCAGTCCGAACATTAGAGGGGCGACCAATGAAAGAGGCACAAAAAGGTAGATGCATGGCGAGAGATGAAAAGATTTCATACTGAGTACAATGAAAGGGGAGGGCAGCGCCAACTTCAAACAGAAAGTGAAAACGCTCCAAGGAAATCGGAACTACAAGCTCTGTTAGCTCAAGACAAGCTCCTAGTTAGCGGTGCTTCTTACGGGCAGAGACCCAGGCCCAATCATGGGCATCAGGCAAAGCTAGAAGTCATGTCCTAACTCTACTGTCGAGCTTTCCTATAACGGAAACGTGCTCGAGAAGAGAACGGGTTTCATACCCGATGGGCTCAAGCATAAAATAGACAACTATGGCCGCCCTGGCCCAGCTCTACTGTCAAGCTTTTTTTTCCGGAAATATACTTGCAGAAAGAAGGGGTTCAGTATCCGATTGGTTAGGCACAAATGGGACACGGTCGTTTAGCTCGCGAATACGCCTTGCTCCCAAATGCGTGGTGTGAGACTCGAACTTGGACGAGGGGATCACGATATAGGTGAACAACACCTCGGCTAAGAAGGTGAAATAGCCCGGGTCCAACTCTTCTGACAAGTTCTTCCTTCACCGGAACCAGGCTCTCCAAATGTTCAAGCCGAACTGGGCTGCATCACTGTGTGTCCACCGTGATTTTGCATGTGACATTGCTTGTCTTTTTGCAGTCAAATCTCACTCAATCTGCAGCCTCCACATTCCAATACGATCTTAAAAGTGTTTGCCAAAAGCAGCACGAGACACATACTTCTGTTTCCAAGGTGCACCACGAGGAGATACTTTTGGGACCATGGCTATCTGCTAACCCTGATTCTGACGGTACATTTTACGTCTCATATGCATACCTAATTTCTGGATCTCATAGCCTGCAATATTGAAAGGCTGAAACTATTCATGAGTTGCAACGGGTACGGGTTCATTGCTCTTGTGCGGTCCAAGGGTTGGTAGAAAACCAAGATC
The DNA here is from genome assembly GCA_034231615.1 of Meghimatium bilineatum. Classification (NCBI taxonomy): domain Eukaryota; kingdom Metazoa; phylum Mollusca; class Gastropoda; order Stylommatophora; family Philomycidae; genus Meghimatium; species Meghimatium bilineatum. Next base: position 79,908,399 of record CM067319.1, read on the forward strand.
TACGCTTTGCACAACTCTTCCTCACTTTAATCAAAATCCCCAGTGCAAGTCATTTTCAAAGCCTTTGAAATAGATCACGATACATGGGAAGAACTTTCACAAAATAGATCTAAATGGCGTTCTAAAATAAAAAATAGCGCATCATCTTGTGAAAAGAAGAGAAATGCAGCAGCTCAACAGCGGAGAGCAGCTAGAAAGTCACGGATAGACCAAGATCCGTCTACAGTCGTTATTTCATGCCCGAACTGTCCAAGGACATTTACAGCTCGAATAGAGCTCATTAGCCATCTACGAACTCATAATCAAGGACATAACTAAAATTGAATTTTCAAAAGTGGATGTAACAAATGGTCATCATCACTTGTGATGGACGAACAACAACAGATAACCAAGATCCCAAAAGTACCTCCACGTGATAACCATGGAAACAGAAATACAGCTGTGTTCTTCTCTAGCATTTTTGGGGATCGTGTCCGCGAATGTGGAGGCAGCAGATGGAATGATAAGTGATTGCAAAAAGACGAACACTACCTCTGACTCCTCTACGCCGGCACATACAGTGAAACAAGATAATCCGACTGGAGCATTTGAGAGTGGTCATTGCAAATGTCACGTAATGGATAGATGTCATGACGAATTGTGAGAATCTTGCGCTAGCCTCCATAAGTATAACCTATTGAGTACAATGAGAGGTAGCACCACGATAGAGGGCAGTGCGAAGTGTACATGAAACAGGAAAATATTACAAGGAAATCGGAACTTAAGTTTTATTCAGTTCGAGAAAACACTTCTAGTACCTGTTGCTCGTAAATATGCGTAGAGGCTTGGACGAGTGGTTCACGACTTAGGTGAATGGCACCTCGCTTAGAGGACGAACGAACCTGGTCCGAACTATTTCGTTAAATATTTTCTATACCGGAATCATGCTCGCGGTTAGAAAATGTTCTGTACCCGATGGACAAAGTGGTGAAAAAAAAGAACATTTTTACACAGCTGCCTACTGTAGTAACAAACCACAAGAATACAATTGGCAATCTGAAAATCAGCTGTGAAGGACAGGGTCTAGGACCATGTCTCGAAGCTGTTGGTCACAGTTGAGTGCATTGAAGAAATCCATATCAGCGTGTGACTACGATTGAAGAAAGAAAGAGAACGAAACTTATACTGGGTCTCGAGATTTTCATGTGATGTGTAAAGAGTGTTTCAAATGTTTAAATTTATTTGTTTTTTCGTGTTATTTGGCTTTAAAGTACACAAATGATCTGGCAACCATTTATATTCTGTTTACATTCTAGATCCGGCTCTGTGGTGGCGTGGTACAGGGCGCGCCTTGTGACGGCCGTGGTACAGGGTTCGAATTCAGTCACTGCAATTGTACATCCGGACCGTTCAAAAAGCAATGGCAAACTACTAAATGTAGATATATTAACTAGAAAGTCACTACAGCCAAAACATGCTGGGTTGGCTACGTCCTGAATAGGATTCCGCACGCCACCAATTTTTATTTTATTCCAGTTGAAGATAGAATTCTAAAAATCGTTTGGAAAGACGGATATTTTGTTCATGATTAGATTCTAAAATGCCTGGAAAGTGTTGTGTTCCTGGGTGCAAATCGAACTACGATTCCCCCGAGAAATATGTGGCCGTTTTCAAGTTTCCTAGTGATTCTGAAATGAGGGAAATATGGAAGCAGTGTATCCCACGAAACAATTGGTCTCCAGCAAAATCGAGTGTTGTCTGCATCAACCATTTCCGCCCTTCTGATATAATTTTGTCTGTTACATTCATTGATAAACACGGAGTTAAATATGAACGTCTTCGGAAGAATCCTATTCTGAAGTCTGATGCATTCCCATCTGTGTTTCCTGAACTGCCGCCCAATTTATTAATTCCATCAGTAGACCTACCACAGCTTCAGAAAAATCACGTAAAACCATCAGAAATCGTCAGTAAGTAGGCATACTAAACTAAGTTGTAAGCCTAGATCTGCATATGTATTTTAAGAACAATATTACTAGGCTTACCTTCATATAAACATAGGCCTAGGCCTACACATAAGTATTTAATTATTTTGTCATAGGATCGATGATCATGATGATGGTGCAATATCATTAGCTGTAGCAAATTTAATCATCATATTCAATAACCCAATGAATATGCCTTTTCAATTAATATACCTCAATTATAAATACAAATTCTACTAATCACGCTGCAAAGGTTAGGAAATACCACGAAATTAGGTAAAACTTTTCACAGTGAACACCAGTAAGAAAGATGCACCCAATAACCCAAACAAAAGCACATGTTCTTTTCAGGTAGTACAGTACAGTGTTTCCCAACCTTTTATTTTAACTATGCCCCACCTAAGCCTTTGTAACATTCTGATGCCCCACCCCCTTTTAACATGTTATATTCAAAAATAGAGTTATTCCTAAATGAAGCCTAATTACTTGGTTGAATTGCCCCCCTGAACAATCAGATTGTTCCCCTGTGGGGCATGGAAAACACTGGCGTAGTAGTAACTTATATGATACCCATGGCCATAGGCCTACTCCTATAATGTTAAGTACACAAGTACAATCAAATCCCGTTAGAACTACATAGTCCAGACCAATACAAATATGTATATAATTATATAATGACACATTTACTATATAGGACTATAGAACCAACAATAAAAAAAAATATAATTGGTGATTGTGAAAAGTTTTAGGCCTATAACTATAAGTATAAGAAATATGTTATAAAAGGATGCCCCATGGAGGGATTCCACAGGTCCGAAAGATAAGTTTGAGGTTTATAGAGACATCTTTATCTGTAGTCCCTGAAGGGAGGAATTCAAGTGTGCCAATATTCCAGGTATTCCAACCAGGAGCACAGAATACACTTCTGAGCCAAGTATCTTATCATTATTTTGTCAGATTTGTTGACCCTTCTGTAGGAGACGGGGATTTTGGAGATCCGTTGCAGCCAACTTTCGTTGCGGAGACAGCACTTGATCATGATGAGTTATGGTACACCTAGCATACCCCCATCACCTTGGTCCAGAAGTCAAGTTCTCGGGTGACACATAGAATAGGATAGTCTATAATTGGTTCTGTAACATTCACATTTATTTTTAGTTTGACCTTGCAGTTTCCAAAAGACAGATTATAAATTCAATCTTCATACCAACATTGTGTTAGCTATCAATGTCAGACATGTATACTAACTAAAGAACAAGAGAGAAAGCTTACTATGTGTGAAATGAGATGTTTAAGAATAGAAGTAGGCAGAAAAAAATGTTCATGTGAGTAATTAAGAGGTTTATAAGAATTGTTGGAAGTCAGTGGTCGAACATATTGAAAAAAGATGAGTTCAATATGGACTCATGCCCTTTGAGCCAATGCCATTGTGTGATATATGCATGTTTTTGTGAGATGTTGTTTTGTTCCATATAATGTATTCCATTTATGGTGGAAGCATTTTCCTGACATCCAGCGCTGGACATTCAAAAAGGTGGTGGTCAACAGTTTCATGGGGATGAGTGCACAGCTGGAATGTGTTGTGGTTGTATTCTGTTCAGGTGATTGTTAAGTTGTACATGTTGTGTGTGCAGTCTGAAGATGATACTCTGGTCTTTCCTTCCCAGGTGGTTGATGTTGTCTTTAGGATTTGGGCTGGTCATATATTTATAGATTTCCCTCTCAGTGTTTCCCATGGCCCATCTGTTTATCCAATTTTCTTTGTTCACAGATTTCAACATCATTTTAACTGTGTGCATGGTTGTTTGTTTATATGACTTCTTATTGTACTCCCTTCTGTGCTAGTCATCTCTGCCGTGTCATTGCCAGGTGTGCTTGAGTGGCCATAAATCCACTAAATAACAATACTGACTTCATAGGATGTAAGCAGCTGGTTGGTATGGGGATATATTTCAACTAGCTCAGGCTTACAGTGTCCATCATATTCTAGGCCTTGAAGAGTGAACATAGAGTCTGTAAAAATCACAATGTTTTGGTCTTTTGATGGAAAGGCATCAAATATGGTATTCAGGTGGTTCAAGGCAACTTCTAGTGCCATTATTTCAGCTTCATAGAACGTATCTCCCACAGGCATCAAACAACTCATCAGATGTTTAGTATGGATATTCTACATAGACACCATAACCTGCTTTGATGGTGGCTTTGAAAGCAGACCCATCAGTATAACATGAATCCATTGTTCTGGGTAGGTGTCAATTGTTTCCTGTGTTGGTTTCATAAGACTTATTGGGTCGGAAATTTTCATTGCATTATTTCTTAATTGTGTCTTGATTTCCAACAATTTAAAACCTGTGTGTGGTGCTACAAATTTTTCTACTCTTTGCAGTTCATGTCTTTTGTCTGGGTGTGATAGCTGTCTTTTATTTCATTGACATGGTTAAGGACTTGTTTTATTCTGTGGTTTGGTTGCCAGTTTTCTACAAATTTATTTGGGTGGTCTTTGTTAATTCTTTTGCTTCTTTCATGTCTCCATTGCAGCTATATCTCTCTGTATCACAAGGGGTTCTACATTTGTATGTATTTCACATGCACCTGTTAGTGTAGATCTCATTGCTCCACTGATAAGACATAGGGCATTGTTCTGCACTCTGTCTAGTGATTCTATATTTGTCTTGGAACATGTTGTCAGCAGTGCACTGTTGTATTCTAAAGCAGAACGTATGTAACCAAGGTATAATCCTCTAAGGGTATCCTTGTCTGATCCCCAAGATGTGCCAGTGAGTTTTTTCAGTAGTTGTAACCGTTTAAGTGCTTTATTTTTGATATTTTCAACATGCTTCTTGAGGGTGAGCTGCCGATCAAGCATGATTCCAAGATATGTGGGGTGTTCTTCTCTTGGCAATTTCTGTGTATCCAACCATAGACTGATATTTTCTTTGGCTACTTTATGACTCTTGGTAAAGATGGTATAGGCAGTTTATTTTCAGCTTCCATGTTTGACAGTACTTGTGTAGTCTTCTTAAATCTTATTTAGTCGTTTGGCTGCACTTTCAACATTCTCATGGTTCTGCCATATTGTTAGGTCATCAGCATAGAGGTCTTTTTCAGAATTGATATATTTATCAAGGTCATTAGTGTAAATGAGAAAGAGGGTGAAGCTCAATGCAGAACCCTGTGGTAAGCCTTCCTCTAGAACTTCTTTAGATGAGATTGCATCACTTATCTTTGTTTAGATTGTTCTGTCAATGAGAAAGTATTTTATCCAGTTATATAGCTTTCTACTAATTCCCACATCAATCAGCTATGCCACGGCAGTGGTACACTAACAGGCATAGCTGGTATATCTTGACAGATATGGGTCAGCGTCTTTGTGTATAGTCCTCTAAGAGAGCCACATATTTCTTGTGAGTGTATAGTAAATTAGCAAGCTCTAGTTGTTTGTTTCTTATACCACAGATGTTCAGCTGTAGGATGTTAAGCAAAGACTTTGTTTTATGACAATCTTAGCTCTGCTGGTTCTCCCTCCAAGGTTTTCTTGGTTTGATGTTTTGGTGCTTGTGTTGTGTATTGTACATGTCAGTGTTTGTGTTGTTATGTTTTATACACTCCAGTTGTTAATTTCTCGGCTAGAGCAGCTTGGTTATCCACTGCCTGTAAATACTAACTTTGTACTGGCATTATATTTCTGGGAAGTCTGTGGATTTTCATCCTACCCCAGGTCAGATCCAGAGAATAACTATCACACCACCAGGAAGGTAGGTTTCAACCTATGCATTGCTCCGAGCCACTGCAGCCAAGATAGAGTTCACTGCTCATTCTCCGCCACCAATTGACTCTTGGTCATGCCAAACTTCTCTATTGCTCCAGACATGCAACCAAACGTTCAAGTCAAAAGGTTTGTCATGTCCTGAGTCACTGAACCTCTTTGATGGGCCTCAGCCATAGGTAAATAGTAGTGTCAGTTTGCTCCGCATGGTTTGTTACTGTGGGTAGCCCACATGACAAACCACCCATGCAACATAAAACCTTAGTGGGTAACATATGTCTTATTATGCGAGATGAGTTCACTGGCAGTGGATTACCTCATGTGAAATTGATGTAGTTGACCCAAGCCTAAATCCCTGATTACTGTCTCCTCTGAGACTACCATCTAGGGACATGCTTTGGCCTAGGTAGAAAATCATAATGATGTAGAGTCGACACACTTACACATCCAATATCTGGCGGTGGATAAGAATTATCAAAGTTAGGGAAGCCCACCTGAATTAAAGGAATGCAGAAAATGAATGTGCTGGACCCTCTGGTGCACAAATAACAGAACTGGCAGCACAGTTCACAATCAGAAATCACATGAAATTTTGTGTTGGTTCATCATCATCAAGTGCCGTCTCCACAACAAAGGTTGGCTGCAACATATCTTCAACATCTTCTATCTTTTGTTTTGGTGGTGCACTCTGCTAGACTGTAACCTGTCCATCTTGTGATGTTACTCTCCCACTTGTATCTCTGCCTACCTCTTGCTCACTTCCCTTTGACTTTACTCTCAAGTAAGGTCTTCAATAAGGTGTCATGTCTTCTAATGTGTCCAGAATATTTTATTTGCCTGATCTTTATTTCTCTTAGTAATTCTTTCTTCATATTAAGTGTTTTTAGCACCTCTTTATTTGTTTTCTTCTCTTTCCATAATGTTCTCCCTATTCTCCTATATACCCACATCTCATAGGCATCAATTCTGTCTTCTTTGTTTATTCATTGTCCATGTTTCTGATCCATACATTAATATAGAATAGATGTAGCATTTTATAATTCTCATTTTTAACTTGTTTGTAATTTGTTTAGATGTCACTATTTTCCTATGTCATTGAAGGTACTTTTGACCATTCATATTCTCCTTTTTAACTTCTGCTTCACATCTGCTGTCATTTGTGACTACGTGTCCAAGATATTGTTTTACTTATTGTAGTTTTTCTCCATGTATGTTTATGTTTAGCTCTTGTTTTTCTGTGCCCTTGCTGATTATCATGGTTTTTGTTTTTTTGATTTTTATATCCAGTCCATATTCATTACTTGATTTATTGACTTGATCTATTAGTCTTTGTAGTTCATGTTCACTTTCTGTTAAAAGAACAGTATCATCTGCATATCTAAGGTTCTTTATTATTTTCCCATTGATATGAGTCCTGGCATTTTTTCTACATTTTTAAAGATATTCTCAGTGTAGATATTAAATAGGCTTTCTGAAAAAAGGCAGCTTTGTCTTACTCCTCTTCTTATTTCTATGTATGGTGAGTAGCTCTTTTCACACCTTATTGATGCAGTCTGTTCCCAGTATATATTTCTAATCAGTCTGATGTCTCTGGTGAACCTCCAGGATAAAATTATTACTTATGTAAAACACAAGGTCGATCAGTTTTAAAATGAATGCACAGACTATACAGTATGGATACCAAAGTAGTTCAAGAAAATACAAGACAAACAGTAAAAAAATATGACAGTATCACAAAGTAGTTAAATGGCAGACATTTAACCTTTAGAACGCTGTGTTTACATTTATGTAATTTCTGTCCTGCCACTGAATTAAATTTTGGATATGTTACGCAATCATCTGTGCCTGTTTTGAAATTGCGATAACTTTTTTGTTGTTAGAGATATTTAAATAATTTTTGCACATATAAATAAAGAATTGCATTCTGCATATTTTGTTGTAGGTTTTGTTTGTGTGTGTGTGTGTGTGATACAAGACATGTAAGACAGTCTCACATACAAGTTTCCACAAAAACCCCAGCGATTTTTTTTACCTTTAGAACGAAAATACAATTGCACGAAGTTTATTAAATATTCCAGAGTGGAAACAGTATAAGATAGACTGAGTTAGCGTGCCATTCACAGATTAATCGTTATAAATTCAAGGATTACACCTTCAGGTATGTCTTAAAATCCTTCTATATACCTAGATCTAGTCCAGAAATGTATCGTTCGAATTTGGTTGATGTTTTAATATCAAATTAGATAAAACAGCGTGGTTTAACTGATCTTTGAGTGTGGAAATGACTTATCTCTCCATAAATAATCATAATCCATAATCATTTTAATGAAAATTCGATAAAATATACGTCTATAAAACATAATTTACCATCATGGTGATGCTTTTGTTTGAAATTATCAATATGTTGCGAAAATATTGATATTTACATGACATTATGCATATGGTTGCCATTAAAACTGCTGGAAAAATTAGTCAATTGAATAAAATGCCAGATTTAACAAACCTGATGAAAAAAATTTAAAATTGGGGATTTTTAATTGATTGTAGTGTACCTAGCAACGGCGGTCTACTGCGGCAAATATACTCGCCGCTCGCTAACCAGAGAAGGGGAAATGTCAGTGAATAAAGTTGCCGCACGCGTCCTAAAGGTTAACAGCAGTAAATCTAAGGTAACAATGACGTAGATATACACAAATATTATAGTCATAGAGACACATATTAAGAAAATATGGGAAATTAGAAAAAAATAAAATTACTGCCTGAAAACAACATGAACCACAATACAATGAAAACCTCATTCCCACATCTAAATAAATGAATGATATGTATTAACACATGTGTGTTGCTGGGCCCAAAAGGGGAGCAAAGAATAGCAACACTGTTTACTTTCCACACATGTCATAAAAGGCGACTAAGGAGGTTATGGGATGGAGTTGGCTGTCCCATCCCATATAGGGTCAGTGACCCAAAGCCATGCTGAAGTCGGATGTGTCAGGCCGAAAGGCGCAGATATCGCAGCAATGCTGTAAACCATGGCACAACGCATTCCGTTCTCCGGACTACATCCTGCTAATCTGCAGGAGTTTAAGAACGAACGCAGAAGAAGAAGAAGAATCTGTATTAAGACCAAATGGTTTTAGGGATATTAAACTGCAATATATAGTGATATTCAAGGGTGTGTCTAGCTCTATCTGCCAGTGGTGCATGATCTTAATGCAGTGACCTGAATATCACGGAACCATTGGCGCCATTGAAATGCATAGCGATAGGAATATATTACTCAGAGGATAGAAGTAGAGAGATTAAGTAAGTGAATGATTACATTTTCAACTCTTGTTTCTTTTATTCTTTCAATTATTTATCCAAAGACATGGTCAATGATGGAGGTTCAAAGATGGAGGTCAGTGAAGTCAACAACTTTGATGTACAAGTGACAGGATTAGGTGAAGTCAAACAACCTGATATGTTTGGAGAAAACAATTGGAGCACCATAAAAGATAGTGAGTTTAATAGTTATCTGTAGTGTGTGATACAACTGTTTAGAAAGAAAAATAATGGAGGGCAGAGCACCTGTGAGGAGAAAGGGAAGACCATGGTGATGATGGACTGAAGACATTAAAGATAACATGAATATGTCATGGAAAAAAGCAAGCTGCATAGCCCAAGACCTAGAAGGGTTCAGTGAATTTATTGAGAAAACAACGTTCTGGAGAGAGTACATTACGTGACACTATAGTGTGTTTGATTTTTTTAAATGTATCTATCACAAGCAGTTATGAGCAATACAGCTCATGCATCCTATTGTGCAATGTGGAGGTTTTTTCAGAGATTTAATTCATATTCAGACAGTCCAACTCTCAGCGTTGTGTAATGTCTTGAGAACCTTCAGCTCAGATAGGGTAAAGCCTGTGTACTATCTGGATCTGAGAGGGAAATAGAGTAATGAATAGTAACATTGTTACTTTTCAAGCATGATGTAGAAGTTGACTTAGGTGGATTTAGGGTGATGTGGCTGTCGCATCCCAAAATCTTCAGATATTGTATCCATCTCCACCGAAGACATGTTTCAGGCCATTGACACAAATAAAATGGCAACACAATACTGGTACATTTCCATTATCTGGACTATATTCTGCTTGAAATCTAGGACCATTGTCTTGCTACAAGAAAGGTCCAGCGGGAGTTTGCGAATGAATGCTGAAGAAGAAGAAGACATATACCCAATAGAAAATCATTCGAATAGCCCCACATGTCATGTCAGTATTGAGGATTCAGTTACTGGTTTTGTTTTTTGTCCTTCTGGTGACTGCCAACATTTGTCCTTTGAGAGCCATTTGATATACCAGCTCAATGTGGACAAACCTCATAGACCCAACATCCTACACAGTTTCTCTTAGTTTTGTACCATGTCTTTCCTTCCCATTCATATCACCATTGTCTTTCTCTTTTGTCTTTTATGTTGTACTTTCATTTTATTTCCAATCCTGTTTCCATGTTCTTCTTCTTCTTCAGCTCATTCTCAAACTCCCGCTGGATCTCTTGTAGCAGGACTACTAGATTTCCAGCAGGATGTAGTCCAGAGAAAGGAATGTGTTGTGTCGCCGTTTTATTTGCGCCAATGGTCCGACACATCCATCTTTGGCGAGGTTTCCACATTCAATAAATGTGCTTCCCATGTATATATCTCTTCTTTTGCCCCCACAACTTTCTTTCCTCTCCCCTGCATCCCCCCTTCCCAAAGTATACATGTTTCATACATGTACACTGATCTGATTTTTCACACAAAATATCAAATGGTTTGGCCACCAATTCCGAATGGAACCCGACCACATTCCAAAAATAAACTTCAATAAAAGATCATCTGAAAATTGAAACATGAAGAGATGGATAGACAACATCAGAGAAATACTAAAACACCAAGGCTGCCCTATGGCATCACAGTTAGCTAAAGAAAGAAGATTTTGGCTCCTCATGACGTCTAGCAGCACACATGGATAGGACAAGACACTGATATTTATGTATATGGTTGTATGTAGTGTATAAAAAAACAAGAAACTGAAAATCACTCTTGAAGGATTAAAAAAAATAAATCACGAAAAAAACCTAGTATGCCTAAGTTTTCTGCTAGACAGGAGACTAACCTTCAACAACTTTATTAACAATATCACGAAAAAAATGTCTAGGAGGTTGAACTTGCTAAAGCAATTTGCAATTACATCCTGGGAAGCTGACAAGAAGACAACACTTAGACATGCATACATAGGATACGTCAGATCCATATTAGACTATAATCTCCCCTTGCAGACCATATCATGAAAAAGTTCTTGCACACATTTGGACAGTGTGCACAGCCAGGCTCTCCACACTTCATTTGTGGTAGCATGAGATTAACACTAACAGTGGCCTTAACATAGATGTAAACAAAGAGCCACTAGACATTAGAAGAGAAAAGGCAACTATAGAAGCTATAGAAAGATACAAACGACTCCCACAAAACCATCTTAATAAAGTAGTTAACAAATGGACACACAAAATAAGACAAACAAAAATCTCCAGTACAGCTAGCAGAACTAAAACGAAAAAACATCACCTTCCTGAAGATAGAGAGGAATCTGAAAGAGTATCAAATATCCCACCAAATGCATCCCTCATACTGCCACAAATAAACACTACACTAATTGACAAGTCAGTAACCAAGGCAACAAAACACCTTATTAAAGCCCTGCACTACAAGACCTACGAAAACAACTGTTATTCACCAAATTCTTCCATCACCAACACCCTTTATACATACACAACACAGCTGAAGAAGACATACACATACCACTACCTGGCACAAGGAAGAAAGAGTGAAAGCTCGCAACCCCGGGGATCAGATAAGTAAGTAAGTATGTTGTGTATCCCTGTATATTTCTGATGTAGTGATGTAGGCAAATACATTTAAAAAGAGTGTGCATGTGCGCATACATGCATAATGTGCATGCTTTTTTGTGTAAGTCTGTTTTTGTATATGTATAATTTTGTGGTATATGTATACCAGTATATATTTGTGTGTTATATTGATATATATATATATATAAGATATAAGACAATGCTGCATTTTATCAGAAAGCCTATTTAATATCTACACAGAGAATATCTTAAAAAATGTAGAAGAAATGCCAGGACTCATATCAATGGGAAAATAATAAAGAACCTTAGATATGCAGATGACACTGTTCTTATATATATATAACGACTCAGATATATATATATATATATATATATATATATATATATATATATATATATATATATATATATATATATATATATATATATTTCTGTGTGCATATTTGTGGTGTATAAATCTAATGTCTCTGTTCTATATGTGGTATAGTTGCTGTCTTTGTCTATTTATACATTCTTGTATCTGTGTTGTGTTCGTCTTTCATGTTTGGTACAGTTATTTCCTTTGACTTGTGTTTATGGTATAGATTTTGATGTAGATGTTGTTTAGGTGCTGTATTTGTAGTGTTGACTGCTTTCCATCCTTTAATTAAAACTTGCATCTATGGCAGGTATGATGCCCTATTTTATTGTATTTCTCTTGTGTCTGTGGTTAGATAGTATCCTAGTTGTTTTTTTTGTCTTGGTCTTCTACATCTCTTGAAGTGTTCAATTATGTTAGAGCACCTACAACTTTATTCTAGAAAATATTCCACAAATTGTGAGCATTATGTCCTGATTCTTCTATCCTTTGCCAAGCCATTACATGGACTGTTTATTTATTATTTTATAAAAGTTTTCTAAATAATATTAATGTTTTGCATTTATAATTTTTAAATCATTTTTTATTATATGTTTGTTGAGATGAAGATCATAAATCAAAATTTCAATCATTTTTCATAGTAGCAATAGGTATTTCCAACACAATTGTACTTATTTACTAGAATTACTTTGGTGCTTATGTTTCTATGACCATGAACTTGATATAATTACTTTTTGGTAGTTATACTATTGATTAGAATTTCCGCGAAATAATACACGAGAGTAAGAAATCTAACATTATTGATGTGTGTTCACTACAGGTGAAGACCAGAATGTACAAACAGGAGTAAAGACAGAAGAGAAACCTTACAGCTGTATTGTCTGTGGTGAAGTATTTACTACAGCTGGTGATTTGAAGGTGCATGGGATAATACATAGGGGTAAGAAATCTAACATTATTGAATGTTGATCCCCACCAAAGACGGATGTATTGGGCCATTGCTGCAAATAAAATGGTGACACAACACATTTCCATTCTCTGGACTACATCCTGCTGGAAATCTAGTAGGATCATGGTCCTGCTGCAAGGGAGATCCAGAGGGAGTTTGAGAATGAGCGCTAAAGAAGAAGAATGTTGATCCACTTTGTAGGGGAGTGTGAGTGTGGATAAGGAATCTTGTAACATTATTAGGTTGCTAGTGTTAAATAGTTCCTCTATGTTGTTTCCCATGGTGTTTCTGTCTTTGTATCCTGTGGCAGGTATTTGTGTATTGAGATCTTCCACAATAATAGTTTTGACACCTGTGGTACTGTTATCTATTTGTTTCTTGGTGTTATCTGGGCAGTATGTGTTGACCCGTGTATGCCGCATATCATGGTACCATATATTTATTGCTTGTATCAGCTTTATTTATATTTCTGTTGTTTTTCATGTTTATGATTTCTCCTTGCCTGTCATTTCTTATGAGTGTCTGCCTTTCTGGCATTTACACATGTTTATGGTGTAGCCTGGTATTGGGTGTTCTTTTTTTGCTAGTAGTGTTTCCTGTATTAGTGCAATGTGGGTATCATATTTCTGTAGTGTTCTACTCAGCTATATGGTCTTATTTCTGAGTCCTGATATGTTTAGTTGTAGTATGTTTACTGTGTCCCTTGTTGCTGATGTCGCTCAAGACAGCCAGGGAATGAACTGCCTGGCGTGGTCATTTTATGATGCAACGTACGATCTCATATGATATTTTCTGTTTAGGAACTTTCATATTGGGGTTATATATTCCAGAGCTTGCTTTCAAACCCGGTGAGCTGATCTAACAAAGTAGGTCCTGAGACCTGGAACACCATTTTCCAACCGGTATGATTGCCAAATTTGGAAAGACATGTAGGATCGTCATGTCCTGAATTGGTTGGATTCACCTTCCTCCAGTTGATTTCTTGGTGTCATTTTGACATACAGCATCAAACCAATGAGATCTTAACAGTCTGGGTCACAGGACCTAGGTTCTATGATGGAGTGCAATGCCACAAGTTGGACAACAGTCTACTTCAGGCGGATGATCGACAACAGGACATTGCAACATAAAAACATAAGTGTAAAGATAGAATGCAAGTGGGGTTTTCATTTTTTTTTTTAAAAACCTCACTATAGTCATATCATCTTCTAGAAATATAATGTTACATGGTGGTTGGTCTGTTGGTTACCAGCTGGTATGTGCCTCACTGGTGGCTACCAGCTTTTGTATGCTTGTGGGAAGGTCTGGCCAGTCTTAGTTTCCAGCCTCTGATGTCTGGACTAAGCCTCATCTCCACATCAAGGAGCTGACCTCGATGGGGATACATATATCCATTGTGAACTATCAAATGTGCTGTGTGTGTGAGGTGCAGTATACAAACATCAGATGTGAACTATCAAATGTGTTGTGTGTGTGAGGTGCAGTATACAAACATCAGATGTGAACTATCAAATGTGCTGTGTGTGTGAGGTGCAGTATACAAACATCAGATGTGAACTATCAAATGTGCTGTGTGTGTGAGGTGCAGTATACAAACATCAGATGTGAACTATCAAATGTGCTGTGTGTGTGAGGTGCAGTATACAAACATCAGATGTGAACTATCAAATGTGCTGTGTGTGTGAGGTGCAGTATACAAACATCAGATGTGAACTATCAAATGTGCTGTGTGTGTGAGGTGCAGTATACAAACATCAGATGTGAACTATCAAATGTGCTGTGTGTGTGAGGTGCAGTATACAAACATCAGATGTGAACTATCAAATGTGCTGTGTGTGTGAGGTGCAGTATACAAACATCAGATGTGAACTATCAAATGTGCTGTGTGTGTGAGGTGCAGTATTTACTACAGCTACTATTGGAAAGTGTACAGACTAACACATATTGACTGAGACATCTATTTTATATCTGTGTGATAATATGTTAGATGCTGAATGTAGCAGATGAGATTTGAACCATATCACATCCATATGTTGCTGGAGCCCCATAAGATGAGCAAAGAATAGCAACACTGTTTACCTTGCATGCATTTGTAAGAGGCAACTAAAGGGGTACTTTCGAGTATACACATTAGATTTGGTGACTACAATCACATCTTTTTTTTTTTTTAATAGAAAAAGCAGATTTCTTTAACATGTGGATTTATAGAAGAATAGGGAGAAAGTTGTAAAGTAAATTTCAAATGTTATATTCTTTTTTGTTTAAATAATTCCTTGATGCTTCCTAATAATATATAAATTTATCTGTTTGATACAGATGATGCACAGAAAGTACAAGCAAGTACACATACAGTAGAAAAACCTTACAAGTGTGATGTTTGTAATGCTAGGTTCAAAAGAACTAGGGATCTTGTGGTACACAGACGAATACATACAGGAGAGAAACCTTACAGTTGTGATGTCTGCGATGCCAAGTTTGCTAGAATTACTTACCTGAAAGCACACAGAACAATACATACAGGAGAGAAACCATATAAGTGTGATATCTGTGATGCTAAGTTCTCTACGAAGAGTCCCCTGATACTACATATAAGACTACATACAGGAGAGAAACCTTTCAGCTGTGATATATGCGGTGCCAAATTCTCTAGACCTTATGACCTGAAATCACACAAACTAATACATACAGGAGAGAAACCATATAAGTGTGATACCTGTGATGCTAAGTTTACTAAGAAGAATCCCCTGATACTACATATAAGACTGCATACAGGAGATAAACCTTTCAGCTGTGATGTATGCGATGCCACATTCTCTAAACCTTATGACCTGAGAAAACACAAAAGAATACATACAGGAGAGAAACCGTTCACTTGTGATCTTTGTGGTGCCAAGTTATGTAGTTCTGATGGCCTGAAAACACACAAAAAAATACACATAGAAGAGAAACCTTACAAGTGTGATATTTGTGAGAAAAAGTTCTTGAGAGCGCATGAGCTGAGAGATCACATAAGAATACATACAGGAGAAAAACCATTCAAATGTGATTTCTGTGATGCTAAGTTTGCTAGAGCTCAGGTGCTGAAAGCACACACAAAAAAACATACAGGAGAAAACCTTCACCTGTGTGATTTATGTGGTAAAGCATTTACTAATACTAGTGACTTGAACAAACACAGAAGAATACATACTGGAGAGAAACCTTACAAATGTGGTGTTTGTGGTGCTGGGTTCAATAGATCTGCTAACCTTAGAGTGCATAGCAGAATACACACAGGAGAGAAACCATACAAGTGTGATGTTTGTGGTGTGGGATTCTCTCAGTCTGGTGCTCTTATAAGACACAGAATGACACATACAGGAGAGAATCCATACAAATGTGATTCTTGTGGTGTAGGGGTTGCTACTTCTGCTTCCCTGATAGCACATAGAATGACACATACAGGAGATAATCTTTATAAATGTGATATTTGTTGTGTAGGGTTTTCTAGTTCTGCTGCCCTGACAGCACATAGAATAAAACATACAGGAGAGAAACCTTTCAAATGTGATGTTTGTGATAAAGGATTCTATGTCTCTAGTCTTCTGAAGATACACAAAAGAATACATACAGGAGAGAAGCCTTACATGTGTGATACATGTGGTTTAAAATTCTCTCAATCTTGTCACCTCAAGATACACAGAAGAGTCCATACTGGAGAGACTCCTTACAAGTGTGATGTTTGCAATGCAGTATTTAATAAATCTGGTGATCTGAAAGTACACAAAAGAATTCATACAGGGGAGAAACCTTATACATGTGATGTTTGTGGCATGACATTTGCTAGATCTGGTGACCTGACGGTACACAGAAGAATACATACTGGAGAGAGGCCTTATGTTTGTGATGTATGTGGTTTAAGATTTATTAAATCTACTCGCTTGAAAATACATAGTAGAACACATACAGGAGAGAAACCATACAATTGTGACGTTTGTGGTGTAAGATTCTTTCAATCTGGTGATCTTACAAGACACAAAAGAAAACATTTGATGATAGAAACATTACAAGAGTGATATTTGTGCACGTGGATGTTAACCCAGCTGCTTTCAATCTAGCTTCCTTGATCATTTCACTTCCTGTAAAACCAATCATTTTCATTTTTCATGAGCCCATAGGCTCCTGGAAAAGCCGATGAATATACATCACAGAGTGCTCTGTGTCATCCTGAAATGCCCGCTAGCTATGCCCCCATTCCTCAGTGCAGAACTAGACGAAGTTAGGCTCACATGACATAATTCCTGCCCAACGAAGCTAACAAAATGTGACTTCCACTGAATACATAAATTTACCTGCTAAATGGTAAGAAATGGTGTATATAATTAGGACTTTCGTATTCAAATTACTCTAGGTCAAATGTTGAACCGCATGTCATTGAAATGGATCAACGTGCTGAGTAATATCTGCATGGCCTATCGCATCTAGTAGATTGTCATTTAGCAATAAGACGCAATCCGTTGAATAGTTTCTCAGGAATTTAAGACTTTTTAAGCAATCATATCACAGAAGCGGAAGATTTTTGTTTGCGTCTTTCTCTTTTTTTCTTTCATATCTTTAAAGATATTATTTCTTAACAGTGCTGCTCCCGCCTGCAGGTTCTGTCTCCAGACATCCTGAGTTTCTGTCGTGTTTTTTCAGTTTTTAGATTCTAGGTGGAAGCCTTTCATTGAGGATTTACAGTTGTGTGTATACCTCAGCATTGGTCTACCGAAATGGCGTTAAGCCAGTTCCCAGAATAACACTTATTTTGGGATGCTGCAGTTTGGCATTCTGCATATGTGACCCAGCCAACACAATCTGTTTATATTGAGTGTCACCATGGCAGATGGTAGCAGAGAGCGGCGAAAAAATTTAATGTTGGTGATTTTGTCGTGCTATTTAATATTTACGATCTTGCGGAGACATCTTAGATGAAAGATGTTAAGTCTCCTCTCATGTTTGGTGTAGTTGAGTAATATCTATGTATTAAAATATGAAGAGAATGATCGTTTATTAATGAAATAACAAATACAATAGGTCTAGATAATTTATTAGTCTATCTATCTATTCGCTAAACCTTTAGTTGCTTTTCAGTGTCAGGGGTAGAAGAGTTTTCTGGAGATGGCCCTCTTGTGTTCTGAGTATATTGTGGAGTTTGTCCCCTCTTTTATTTTGGTGCTCCTTCGTTTTCATGGTCGGCCTCTAGGTCTGGCTTCACTGTATACGAGTAGCATAGCTTTATTTATTATTGGTCCCAGATATTGACATTGTATACAATTACGTCATATGCTGACTTAGACTGGAAGAAGCTGGGCAGCTCACATAGAACCATAGAAGAAATAGAGTGGCAGTGAGAACAATGCCCTGCATAGAACATGTCACATAGAGAGAGAGATAGAGAGTTGTCTTAGATCTAATTATAGAATTGCCAACATTGTATGTGATATCATCATGTTGTATATGTTTGTTAGTCTATAACTTATTAATTTGGATATGAAACAACACATTTACAATAGATATAGGTATTTAGGAAGATTTTATCAGTGTTACCACACATTGCTGAAGTAAGGAGTGGTTTTTTTCTGTCTAAGGGTAAATTTAAAAACTCAGCCTCTGATGTGATGACAGCTCAAAATGTGATGACAGCTCTGACGATGTGAAAGAGAATGCAGTCTTTATCTTTATCACACAGCTATAAAATCCCTCCCTGCAACTCCTTAATGGGAAAAATGCAGTATTTGACAGTTGTTTTATTTTTAAAGTTCTCTGAAGCTCTAGATCTAGTCATATTTGGAATCGTTCCAAAAAAGTCAATATTTCGGCCTCTACATCAAGGAAGCGGCATGATGTACTTTTTATTCTACTTTGGAAACACTCCCAAGAATTCATCACGTAAATCACAATCCATTATGATTTTACTGAAAATACGATAAAACAAAAGGGTATTAAACCCGATTCACTTTCATGTCTCCGCTCTGACTTGCTGATGTGGACAGATGTAATATATTTCGGTATTACAATGCCATAGATGTCTCCCAGTTCATAAACTGTGTAGAAAAGGAAGTAAAATATAATAGCTAACTAGGATTGGTCAAATCTGGTTGCTTAAATATGTTATCTTCAAGTACTAGAGTCATAACTTGTCGGATTACTCCGACTTTAGTGTTCAGGATATGCTAATGCTGTAGTCTGAATACTCTGACTATAGTGTGCTTAACATTAAAGGATAATCTCACTACCCAGTGTTTTCATTTTTGAAACAACACCAGCCAAATTCTCTGGTGTTGTTTCAGATATAATGTGTTTAACTGTTCCTGATTTGAGATATTGCTTTTTGAAAGTATACCTGTGTAAGCAAGTAAGCCAACATTTCCTGCCCAATCCTTATCTCCATAGATCTGTTGCATGGTACACTGACTGAAGATGTGGAGATAGGATTGTGCACATTTCTTCTCTATAGCTGATATCCTGAACATCAGGTGAGACCTGTTTAACCTTCACCTCGCCTATATTAACACCGGTTGGCAAAAAAAATATGGCGGCTCGTGCCGTTGGTGACACACCCCATCCGACGAGATATCGTGAGATTTACACGTACCACAGCCCGTGCACATAGCTGGGGACATGTGCAATTGAAGCTGGTACATCTTCCACATCCGACATGATGATTGTTGTTGAAAATGGCTAGCTAGAAGACACGTATAAGAGCAATTAATCTGACCACATCTGCACACCGGTACGATGCCATGATGGTGGATCGGTTTTATAGACCTTTCTTTCATCGTATTTTGAATAAAATAACATTGAATTGTGGCTTGAATCATGAATTATTAGGTTATTTAGTTTCACAGCAGTGAATATACAGAATGCCGTGTTGGTTTGGGGACTTGTACATTTGATATCAAATATGTTGAAGTGGCACCAAAAATGACTCTAGGCCTAAGTTCAAAGAACGATTTTACTGCAAATCTACATGTTTTATACAGTTCCCCCGGCTATATTTGGATAATTTCACAATGAAAGAACATAAATACAACAGATTTGCGTGATTTAATTTACAGCGTTGCCAAGGAATTCGATAAGTAAGGTAAGTAATTTTTTTAACTAATTTTGTTCCTCTTTATTTGTTATAAAATATATGTTTTTTTGTGAAAAACGTTTTCACCACTTTCTCATACATCTGGTATTACACACAGACATACATAAATTACACCAATATATGCATAATTCAATTCTTTATTTATATGTGCAAATATTATTTAAATATCTCTAACAACCAACAAATTATCACATTTTCAAAACAGTCACCATCAATAACACAAATTTTCAAAAAAAGAATCCGGTGGCAGGGAGACGTTTCGTATTTTTTAATCTGGTGTGCTAAAGGTTAAGTGCCTTCAAAATAGATGGAGTCAGCTAAAAGAAAATTTAATGGTTTTTGTTCTATGAGATGAAACTGTTGACATAACTATTTCAACAGCTGCTCTTGTGGCATATGCCTCCTCTCCAAAATTGTGCAATTTTCATCACAAGTCACAGAACTTGTAGGGAAACATATAGACTTTGGTTCTGCAAATGACTCAAAAGTTCTAATCAATTACTGATCTTACATAATCAAGTTGGCAGAAGGTTTGTTTGTCTTCCTCAGTTTGTACTAGCTAGTCTCAACATTTTTAAACAAGTTTAAACATTTACTTCCTTTTTCTCAGAGATTTTCATTGTATTTTAGTGTTAGTTGACTGTCTAGTTTTACTCGAAGATGTAAGTAAGCATTTGTTCTCAAATTCCTGTTGGATCTCTCGTAGCAGAACAATAGTCCTACTAGATTTCTAGAAGGATATATCCCATAGAACAGATATGCTTTGTGTCACAATTTTATTTGCGCCAATTGTCAACATATTCAACATTGTCGGATTACTCCAATATAGACAGGGCTAATATTTCTCCACTAATTGTAATGTTAACATATATTTTTACTGTTTTGTGGCTGTGAGAAAATGATGTAAAAGCAGTTTTCCATGTATTAATTTTTGTTTTTAGTGTACAGTGTTTTTAGTGTAATTCACAGTGTATTTAGATCATGAGCAGAGCTCTGTTGATCTTTGCTTTTGCTATAATGGGATATTTATCAATAGTCCAGATGACAAGGTCATCAGCAAACTATGCTTTCAACACATTGAGATGTTTGACCAAATCATCAATTTAATAAGGAAGAAAGGCACAACTTAGAGGGGAGCCTTGATGCAGTCTCGCTGTACCAGTAATGTCAACACCAGGTCTGCAGGTTGATATTTATCATCCCATATGCAGATGTGCTGGCAACAATACCTGCTCTGGCCACCCATTAGTGCCTAACTAAAGTGAGTAATTTAATGGCGGTGTATATAAACAATAGGGCTAGTCTCAGTGTTACAATTTGATCTGGTTTAAATTACATAATACCGCACACAATAATGTGAGATATGGTGTGCTCTCTCTTAAAGACTAATGCCTAGTTCTTACATAGGTTATCCAAGAACTACAGCTGATGTGGGAATAGTGAATGTGATCAAAGCTTTATGGTTGTTGATGCTTTTGAGTGGCCAATGGTCAAACATGAGAAAAGATTAAGGATGAAGCTAGACCAGATCATGTGACAAGTTTAGGGCAGAAAGCAGAAAACTTAACAATAGGAAACTGTTCTAGAAGTGAGTTTTAGATTGGATCTGTTAAGAATGCAAGCATATGGCAGTTTGCTACTGTGTTTAGTATAAAAGATTTTCACAGTGCTTGGAAAACTAAAGAGGATATTGCTAAGACAATTTTGTAGTCAACACTTGAGGACCAAGCCTAAGTGATTGTTAGGTATGGTGCTTCTGACTTGAAAGCAATGTAGATCTGATTCAAAAATACAGTTGAATTTCTGATCAAATCATTATGCTTGGGAGCAACATCATCCGAGAGTGTACTCGAACTTATTAATATATATATGCACATATACATATATATATATGATATTAATAACAACTTGCTAATTACATAGCACCGCACGATCGATGTAGCAGATGATTACAGTGATTGTTTTGAGTATGATAGATAGTGAGACTTGAAATACAGTATTTTCTAGTGACAAATAAACATTTGATGTTATCACCCATGTGTCTTATCTTGAGAGAAAGTGGTGCATGATGAGCAAGTGACGGATGTGAAGGTAAGCATTAGAACCAAACCCAAACAACCTCACAACCATTTTATATACGCTTACATCTCCTCCAGTTGTATTTTTCAGTTTTCTGAAAACATCATACAATTTCTTTGCCGGTAGTTTACAGACAACATCTATACACTTATGACAGTGTATACTAAGATTTGAATTGTTACTATTATCTTGATGTATGACATTGAAGTTGATTGTGTTCCTGAAGATTTTTCTTTTATTTTTGTATACTATAATTATTTTGAATATTAGTAATTAAATATATTGCAAGTATCGGTTCTTGTGTATTTCATTACATGTGATTATCCTTGTGACAGTTGGAGTAAGTTGATAATGTGTAGTTACCATTCAGTGTTTATGTGGACCTTTTTTTATCTCAAGTTAGACACATTCTTAGCTTTTATAGTAAAGTACAACATTGTGCCCACTTCCTTTTTAAAGTCTATTACATGAACACATGATTCTTGTGAGCAGACATTTCAAGAGTTGAACATTTCTAGATATTAGAATATAATGTCTTTATATGATCTTCTATCTATCAAGTGTTCCACCTTGTGGTACATCTTCTGTGTTTGCACTCTGATAACCAACATGAAAGTGCTTATGATTTCCATGGAGTAGTATGAAATACTTTGTACTACTAATTTTATCCCTTCTGCAGCACATCCATTTTGGCATGCTTTTAATTTCAGGTAAGCTTCTCTAACCTGTGCCAGCTTTCCTACCTGTGGCCAGGCAAATGAGTTTCTGTTCCACGCCATGATGGTTTATCACCCACTATTCCCTTGAACTTTGCAGGCCAAAATGTGTCTCTGTGTGAGTTTCTGAGAGGACATGAACAGGAATTTAGACTTGTGTTGACTATGTCAAACTCATGCGAAGTGTTCCACTTGTGAACTTGTCTCATGTAATTAATGCCATTACTCACCTGTTGCTTGGGTACTGGTCTTTATCTCTACTCTGAGCCTCTTCCAGTATAGGTAATTTCTCAAACGGTAAAGTTGAATAGGGCTGGTTAATCCTCCTTGCTGAGGATTACCTTGTTCACCGACATTGTGAATACTTCATGTAAGTTTGTATTTCTACCCACATTTTCTTCGTACCAGATAGGTAATGTACCACATAGGCCTTTTCCACAGAACTTGCTGCCACAAGACAGCTGAAAGCTTGTTCTCAAGCATAAACATTGCTTTCATTGTCGTTATGATATTCTTGCACATTATGGTGCCATTTGCTGCTAAAAATCAAATCATCTAATGGGTCCATGACCAGCATGGGGTCATCAAACAGGTCCATGACCAGCAGGGGGTTATCTAACAGGTCCATGACCAGCAGGGGGTCAGGTATATCTTGTCTAACTGTAACATTACTGCTATGGCTTCTATACTAGATAGAACCTGGTAGGTTCAGTGCCTGACTTAATATCCTTACATGTATGTTAAGCAGTGTACACATTGACCTCATACAAGTGCCTATGACCCACCGAATTAACACTGAGATACAATATTTATTATGTTTAATAAAGGAAGGATAGATACCTCCTTGATGTTTGGAATAGATGCAATACTGTAGAAAACATTTAATTATTTCAAATTTAACATGGCAGTCAACAGGAAGTGGCTACCCTATATTAAAAGGGGTTTGTTAACATCCACCCCTGAAGCTTTCCCATCAGATCATGATAATTAGTCTAAAATATTGTATAGTATATTGTTTCTTTCTAAGATAATCACTGAGGCTTCTTAGGGAATGACTCTACTAACATTAGGTGTTTATTTCCTTTTATCATGCATATGGTAGTTGATTAACTGTGCCATGTCATTTGTTTGTTGTGATTTGAGATGGAGATAATAGGCCACCAATCCAGTGAATCGGTCAGTTGCCTTGATGCCAATGATTATCTCATTCCTGAGTCTCCTAAAATTACATGTAGCCAGACTATAGAGGTGAATTCACAGCCACAAGGGTTTCCTCTAGCTTTATCTCCAAAGAAATTGTACACCAATGTGTGTCCCGTTGCCACTATTTTTTTTATAGCTCTTAGATTCTGATGAAACTGATTCTGAGGATGTTGATGGTACTAGTGAAGGAAGCATTGAGTGGTAATGTAGTGAAGATGACAATGCATACCTTTCACTGTTAATGTGTACTGGTCTGTAGTCGTGTTTGCCACTTGCTAATAATTTTTGTGTGTTTTCATATACATTTTGGGTTCGTGTTTTCTATAATTTAGATGTGTTTATTGTTGTGTTGTTTGGCAATTTTTAAAGTTATGGTTCAGATATGTAAAACTGAAAACTCCACAGTGGTCTATTGTCTATCCCCAGGTGGAGCTGGTTGATAGCATCCACATTTGCCGTTTAGCATAGGGGTGGGATCTGTAATTTCTGATGAAGGCCAGATGTGATGCCTTAGTTGTACTTGTTTGTCCATGTTTGTGGAGGGTGATCTTGATGTTACAGATCCATCTCTTTCGCGGTCTTCTCTTTGCTCTGTATGCAGCTGATTATTTGTTTAGGAATGTCAGTGATAAATATGGTCATAAGTATCACTTAATACATCACATTCAGCTTGCACAGAGAAAACAGCTTCAATGTGTATTATAACCAAAACTATGGTGAATGCATTATTGTAATAATAGACACAGCTATGCCTAATCACCTCACAGAATCAGTGTCTGTCATAGAAACATTTATTTTCTTTGACCACACTGCTTTGACTATAAATCACATCTATTTTTGTCAGTAATTTTCACAAAACAAAATACACAGTTATAAAAAAAACTAATAGTTTCTTAATTAACTAATAATGGTACAATACAAGAAGTACCTACATTCCAATTTTTAAAATATGCGCAGTTTCATTCCAACTCTGTTATAGTACAGGCAGTTTTCGTGACGTCACTAGCAGACTGTTAACACAAAATAGCAAATATAATCCCAGATGTCTGTTTACTGAGCTTGCCAGCTACAGATAAATATGGAAACAGGGAAGATAATTACAAAAAGCAGACTACTTTGTAGAATAAAAGTCAACAAAAAATAGATTAACAAAACATAATATATAATATAAACACTTTATATAATCATCCAGTAAGCTGGTTGATTCTGCATGTTTCATAGTGGAACTAAGCTCTAGATTGCTGATACATAACTACTTGTGGAGGTGTCATATACGAGTAGATGCATTTTACTATTCTAATAAATTGTATTCATATGCATAATCAGTTATTTGTAACTTCAAAAATTGATTGTTCTCTCAAAATATTTTCAAACTACTAAATCGAGATAGATGATAGTGTTTCTCCTTCACAAGCAAAGATGAGCAAGGCATTAAGAACGGTCACGTTTGGTTTTTAAATTATGGAATTATATTACATTTAAAAGAACCATTATTAGACTCATCATTATCATCAAGTGATGTGCCGAATTATTAGACTGCAAGTGCCTTGTACAAAGATATATGAAAGTGCAGTTAGAACAAGTGCAGGCTTACAAAGTGATTTTCAATAACTACGGGAGTTAAGACAAGAGTGGTGTGTCTTATCATCACCATTATTGTTTATTATTTATGTGGACAATATTACCAAAAACATTAAAAACACTACCACACGCTTATCATCCAAATGACAACTGAATTACTCGTTACTGATGATCAGTGTCTACTTCATAGTTCAAGTGAAGAACTGCAAGATCACTCAACAAAATCTGCATCAATTACAGGAATAAAGAAAACAAAAGACAGAAGGTATGTCTATAGGCAGAGAACACAATACAATCAGCATAAAGATAAATGATCAAGTGCTCAAACAAGTGCAGAAATTTTAATATCTAGGAAACATTTTTACAGTCGACGGAAGAATGGACAGAACGATTGAGACAAGAATTCAAAGCCCAACTATGTAAATTATTAATTTAACCGATTTTGAAACACAAATCTGTACCGTTGGAAATCAAAAGATAAATAATAAATTCAATCTTCATACCAACATATGCATGCGATTTCGTTTGTGGGTCTTATCAATGACTAGACAAACCACCCATGCAACAGAAAACCTTAGTAGATGACATGATGTTATATTGAGGCTTTCTTATGGAAGCTTTGTAGCATGTCATCTATACAATTACAGACGCCCTCTGAGTAGAAGTCTCCTGGGTATGAAAGAAAGCTCAGAAAAATCACCCCACTGCACAAAGGAAATAAGAGCTGATCGCTTGTAATTCCTGGGGACCACAAACAAACAATATACCAGCATTGTGTTATCAATGACAGACATGGACATTAACTAAAGAACAAGATAGAAAGCTTAGTATGTGTGCCGCCCGAAAGGGCAGCAAAGAATAGCAGCACTGTTTACCTTCCATGTATGTTTTATGAGGCGACTATGAAGGTTGTTGGGTGACAGAAAAGTCATACTAAAGTCAGATGTGTCTAGCTGAAAGACGCAGATATCAAAACTAAACTGTAAACCACGACACATTGCATTCTATTCTCCTAAATTCTGATATCTGGGAGTTTGAGAACAAACAAAGAAGAAGTTTGTGTGAAATGAGATGTCTAAGAAAAACAGCAAATAGAACAAGAAATTATGTAAGGATTGAAGATATTACAGTAACTATTGGAACATGTGTGGTAAAATATGTTAAAAAGCAGAGATTGAAATAGTTGTCCACTTAATGAGAATGAACTCTTATTAACCAGCAGAAAGAGCATGAAAATGGAAACAGGAAGGGGTGGATCGAAGGAGTCACCAACGTCATGTGACGTTACAATGTTACAGCATATCAAGCCACAAAACATCGATCAATCCCGTGACGCCTTGCAGCTAAAGGAGAGAAGAAGAAAACAATAAATAGATCGAGGTATGGTTTTATTGCTTGTGTGTTTTCAGATGGCGGATAACTTCAATTCGGACTCTGACGGAGTTGTTTCAATATGAGAAGGAATGTAATAGTTCTTGAAATGAGAACTATTACATTCCGTTGGACGTAGTGATAATTTTTCTATTCGTCGTCTTTTAATGTTTTGTTTGTGTCTTGATAAAGACCTTTTGGTTGAAACGTTGAATATGACTTGTGTATTGTAATTTTTATGATTTCTTGTGTGTTCATCATTGCCCATCATTACCCACTAGTTTTAGATATAGTCTATGGTGTCCCATTGAGACGATATATAAACCTGTGTTTTACGTAAGTCTAATTGTTGTTACGTTTCACGCAGTTATCTTGTATTGATTGTCATATTGAAATGAGAGAACACAGTTTGATCTTTCGTTTTTGAACCACATTGTTCAAAACTTTAATACCCTCTCTGATCTGACAGTTCGAGACTGGGTAGTCAAATGCTGTTGTTTACTAAGAGCTTGGATCAATCCTGCAGTGCTTGAGAGATGTCTTCAAGTAGTTATTCAAGCGTTTCTTCTGGTCTCCACTTGGACGCTTGCCTGCGCGCAGTTCTCTGTACACCAGTCTCTTTGAAAGACCTTCGTCTGGCATACAAACGACGTGAATTTCAAATAAGAAAATCAGAGGTGGGGGAAAAAGATACACAGCAGAGACCAAGAAGGAATGTATGGAAAACAGCCAAGAAACAAACTTATAAGAACCAAATGATACGCTGTAAGTATCGATGTTGACAGATTCATATCAAACCATATAAATCCTAGATGTAACACATTTATGCAGTATCAATATATTGTTGACAAATTGTGAAATTCATCAATTAACGTGTACAGTTAATGAACACGAGAAACCTGGTCGCTGGTGTATAACCTACACTATGGAGTTGGGAGATCTAAGTATGCAGTTAGCGATGATGTAGCATATGAGTTAATATTAATCAAAGAGATTGTGATGCAGCCAAGAGCAACGTTGCTGCGAAGAAAAGTGGGAACCAGGCTCAGTAAGTTTTAAAGTTGCAAGAAAAACTATCTGGGAGAGATGTGTCTTTGAGGCAGAAAGTCTTTCCATCTCCGATCAGTCTTTCTGTCCATGATATTCTTATGGATATTATGAATAACCAAAAGGTCGGAGGGTGTCCGACAAAGTGGAGGGTGCCGCAGTAACCAAACGAACAAATGGTAATGCAAATTAAGTTAAACAGGTTACTAGAAAAACCGTACTATAAATAAAAATAGATTTTTAAAAAGTATATAAAAAACATACAATAAAACAGGACACGTTATATAATTTGTATTATTTTTATTTATAATTATGAACCTGTTTAACTTATTTTGCATTGTTATGTTATGTTCCTCCAGGGCCATAGGCGTCGCATAGGGCAGAAACCATACCTTTCCTTTTGTTTTGCCAGTTCTTTCAATTCTTGCGTGTTGTTTAGGTTCATTGACATGCCTTCTCTATTAATTGTTCTTCGTAGAGTTTCTCTAGGTCTCCCTCTTCTTCTTACTCCAGGTGGCACCTAATATAGTGACTGCTGGGGAATTCTTAGGCTGTTCATTATGAGAACATGGCCGATGTAAGTCCAACGCCTTTGTTTAATGAAGGAAGATATATAGGTTTGTTTGCTTTCCTCTCTTATAGTAGTGTTAGATTTAAAGTCACTCCACTTAACATTGAGAATGGTACGTAGGCATTTGTTTTCAAAGGAGTCGAGTCTCTTATCTGTGGCTTTCCAACTTTCGCATCCATATGCTAGAATAGGGATGATGTTGGAGTTAAACAACCTGAGTTTTGTGGTGTTTCTTAGTGTGTTTGACGTTCAGATGTTACGTAGTTATTGAAAGCACCCGCTGCAAGGGCAATACAGTGTAAAATTTCTTTTGATGAGTCTCCATCCAGTGCTAGATTGGTGCCTAAATATGTAAAATTGTTGACTTTTAATAATGGAACATTTTGAATTTTTATGTTGTCGTTGGATCTCGTAAAATCTAGTATATGAGTTTTTGATGTGTTGATTTTCAACCCTATCTGATTTGAGTAGTGTTGGAGATTGTCAAGTTTAGATTGAGCATCTGTGTGGTTTGCGATCAAAAGGGCTAGGTCATCTGCGTAGTCAGTCAGATTGTGCATTAACATTTATGAATAACCACTTGTGTGGTTTGGCCATGGGATGGGGCACGAGTCCCTTTTCAAAACTATCCTACAGGGAACAATAGAGAGGTGGAAGAAGAAGATGAGGTAAAAAGGAAGTAGGATGATATTAGAAACTGGACATGATTAAGATTCTTCACACTTAAACAAGGAACTGAGAACAGAAAGGCTTAGCGGAATGTGTGTGTTCATGTTTATCCCTACAACTTTGAAGGGTTATGGGTTTAGTGACGATAATTATTCTTAGAACTTAACATGTCAGTTTTTAAATACCCTAAGTCTTTCCAATTAGTATTTGTGATTTTTCTGAGCCATCTATTCTCGAAGACAACTAACTTCTTATCCATTATTTCGGTAGATTTCCAACTTTCACATCCATATGTCAATGATTGAATCATACTTGCATTGAATAGTCGCAGTTTGATGTGTTTACTTGCGATCTTCGATCTCCATATGTGTGAGAGTTTGTTGGAGGCAAGAGCGATTAGAGTCTTGATTTCTGAGTTGGTATCCTCGTTTGCCGTTATCTTGCTTCCCAAATATACGAAGTTTAAAACGTTGTCTAATATATTATCATCTAGTTAATTGATTTTGTCAGGCCGGTAAAGTTCATTATTTTCGTTTTATGTGTGTTTATTTGAAGGCCCATCTGTTGTGGAAAAAATGCGAGTCTTTCAAGTTCATAGTAGGCCTACTTTCAGTAAGTTCATAGTATGCCTACTGAAAGTCATGTTCGGATTTGCTAAGAGGAAGGGGGTGGGGTGTTGAATCTCTCAAATACCACCCCCACACACTGGCCTGCGTACCTTTCACAAACAAATGTTTCTATCGAAAAAATATAGCTTTTTAATTGTTAGGGCCCCTATAGCTTTCTTTTTATGTTTGTCTCTTACCACAGATTTTCATCTGTGATGTTTTTGCAAAGCTATTGCTAATCTCTATGTGATATCTACTCAGGGTCGTAGACATTGGCGTAGCGAGGCGGAGGTGCGGACCGCCCCGGGCGGCATCATCGGGAGGGCGGTAAATTTATTTTCGTCCAGTCTTTCACAATCACTGACACATTTTTTTCATGTCACAAGGGCGGAAAATTATGATCTCGCCCCTGGCGCCATTGACCCACGCTACGCCACTGGTCGTAGATATGATCTCCTCGATAGGGTGGGGGTGAAAAATTGTTATTTATTTATCAGACCTAATGGTTGAATTTTATGAAAAATCGTTAATAGAGGGGTTTTTTGGGGGGGCAATTCTTCTGGCCAAGTTATAATGCTAAAACTCGTGTTAGATTTGCTTAGGATTGGGGTGGGCTGAACACCCGAATTCCCCTGATCTATGAGTCTGTCTCTAATGATAATTCTCATGTGGTGTATCAATGGTTGATCCGAGATACTCAAACTGTTGAAATTTTCTTGTTGTGCTTTGTTAATTTCTAATGTAGATGTGGAGTTCATTTCTGTTGATATGCATTATTTTGGTCTTATTTTTCATTGATGGACATATTTTTTGCCTCGCTATGATGTGTAATTTACATGATCACGTGTTCTAGATATGTGGTTCTACTTGATATTATTATGTCCTCTGCAAACCTAATTACTAGAATATCGTGCTCTCCAATATTAAGAGGCTGAAACTGCTTGTCAAGTGGGTCTTCTCGATATATTTCCTACACTTAAAATGCTGTTTTCGTTCTTACGTAGGACACAGGCAATGAAGTCTTACAGAACCTCGACTAACACACTAGCAATGTCGGGTGCTCACGTGATATAATACACATAACACTACACAGGATATAATCATACAAATAACAATACACAGGACATAATCGACGTTTCGACCAATAGGCCTTTATCAAGATAAGCACATAACATCAAAAGACGACGAATAGAAATGACATCATAAATCTGAACCACATAATGTCATGTGTAACAACGACTGCGTGCGCAACGCACAGTATCGAAATGGTCAGATGTGAACCCTTTAATTTCGCAAGGCTATTTTCACCATTGATGACTCATTTACATGTGGATCCATAATGGTATTTACGTGATCATATGTAAACGCTGCGATAAGCAGTATATCGGTGAAACTGTCTTAATATTTGGCGACCGCTTCTTTAACCATATTCATGCCATCAAGCACAGTACATCTACTCCGGTTGCTACACACTTCAAATGCAATGGTCACTGTGATGTTCTTTATATTCAGGTCACTGTCATCAGATTCTGCACCACCGATGATAGATCTAGGTACGCTCTAGAAAATCGTCTATTATCTTTGAGTTGGGTACACTGACGCCATTTGGACTAAATTCCGACCACTCTTTTGTCTAGTTCTCGGTTGGTGTGGTCTATGCATTTTGCTCCGTCACGTGTGCGTGTCGTTGTCATTTCTACTCGTCGTCTTTCGATGTTATGTGCTTTTCTTGATAAAAGACATTTTGGTCGAAACGTCGATTATACCCTGTGTATTGTTATTTGTGTGATTATATCATGTGTAGTGTTGTGTGTATTAATATTTCACGTGAGCATCCGACAGTGATAGTGTGTTAGTCGTCGTTCAGTAAAACTTATTACCTGTTTCCTACGCAAGTATTATTTTCATAAAGTTTTACAGCAGCATTACCTTTTACTGATTGATATTTTAGTTCGTATCTTAAATAGATGTGGCGAGAGTATGCTATTTCACTGTCACATCGAGCATGAGGATGGAGATTGAAAGAGTTACAGCAGCACTGAATTGGTTGATAACTGATACATCGTATACACACTCGGTAATACTCACAGACTCTCAAAGCATGCTGCTCAAGATAGGAAAGTTCATGCTGAGAAAAGAATGGTGGGACTTATTGAACAACTCAATTGTAGAGAGCATTACATGGATATACTGCCCTGGTCATGCTAAGTTCAGAGGAAACGAGAGAGCCGACGTATTGGGAGGCAATGCGTCGATAGACGGCACAATGCTGAGAAGAGATAAAGCAGACTTGATCAAGGCAGTAATAAATCCCCTCAAGATGACGATGATGTCAGTGAGACTGAGAACGTGCACACAGAGAATGTCAGCAATGGGAGTATCTAGAGGGGAGGGAAGGAAAAGTAATTTTTTGGGGAAAGTTCCGAGGATCACACAATTAACACCTGACCGGGACTTGAGTCTACATACACTGGGATGGCTGCTGGAACAGAGGGCGCAGCACTTATGGAAATGTCCCAAGTGCTGTGAAGCCAGTTTCTAATGAAGAATCAAGTTGAGAGAATGCATCCTCGTCGCAATCTTTTTTTGAATATCAAACAGCAGTCAGATGTTCCTCTTTCTAAGTGGACAGGAGCTTATTCATAATACATTTGGGGAAAAAACATTTTTACACAAGTAATCTCTGTAACACACTTCGGGAGCCGTGTAGCCCAGTGGTTAGCGCACTGGCTTCGCATATGGTGGTCCTGGGTTCATTCCCCAGTTGAGGCGGAAATGTTTTTCAGATCGCAACGGCTCCCAGGTCGATCCAGCCTTAAATGGGTACCGGATTAATCCGGGAAGCAAAGACTGCGAGGGAGAAGAGATGGCTACCGCCCTCACTTGGAGAGCCTCTGAAATGTGAGATTGCTGACATCTCATATCCCTACATCATTAATAAATGTTATGGGTTACTTTACTTTTTTTTAAACTACATGTAGAATATTCATCATCATCAGGTGCCATGCCGGCTGGCGTAGGCGGTCATGGCTCTCCACAGCTCTCTGTCCACAGTATTATGTATCAAAGTCGTTGTTCTTTCCCTGTACAATATTGGCCATATGAAAAACAGCTCTGAAGGACAGGCTCTATAACCATGTCTCGGTGCTCTAGACCACAGGTAAGTGCCTGTGTGCCCCGATAGGAGAACAAAAACGAAACATGTACTGGGTCTCTAGATATTCATATAATGAATATATAAAGTGTAAGCCCCATCCATATTACACATTTAAAAAATTTGTCGTTCGGTTGTCATTTGGTTTTAAAATACAAATGTGATCTGGCAACCATTGTTTATTTCTGTTTCTGTTTTTGAAGACCGATAAACGTTTGAATGGGGATTATTTTGTTCATGATTGATTAGATTTTAAAATGCATGGAAAGTGTTGTGTTCCTGGATGCAAATCGAACTTCGATTCCCCCGAGGAATATGTGACCGTATTCAAGTTCCCTATTGATTCTGAAATGAGGGAAATATGGAAGCAGTGTATCCCTCGAAACAACTGGTCACCTGCAAAATCGAGTGTTGTCTGCATCAAACATTTCCGTCCTTCTGATATAATTTTGTCTATTACATTCATTGATAAACACGGAGTTAAATATGAACGTCTTCGGAAGAATCCTATTCTGCAGTCTGATGCATTTCCATCTGTGTTTCCCGAACTGCCGCCAAATTTATTAATTCCACCAGTAGACCTGCCAGAACTTGTGGAAGATCACGAAAAACCATCATCAGAAATCATCAGTAAGTCAAGAACTAGTCTAGCTAGAGTAGCCCAAGTCTAGACTGACTAGACCTACAAATATAAATATTTTATTATCTGATCAGATTGTCATAGTATGGATGATAATAAAATATTTATAGGTAAAAGTAAAGAATAAATCTTCACTGACTGTGCTATAAATAGCACACTGTTTACATTTTAACTACCTAACATCACGGATTTCCGTGTAACACCAATGAAATTAATTTAATGGCTGTTATGAGTCACATCCTTACAATCACTGAGTTCAAATCTAGACGCAGCCGAACTTAT
This sequence comes from Meghimatium bilineatum, assembly GCA_034231615.1. Taxonomy (NCBI): domain Eukaryota; kingdom Metazoa; phylum Mollusca; class Gastropoda; order Stylommatophora; family Philomycidae; genus Meghimatium; species Meghimatium bilineatum. Next base: position 79,942,366 of record CM067319.1, read on the forward strand.
ACATAATCTGTTTCTTTTCCAATGTACATATTTAAAAAATTTTCCTATTAATTGTAATGGGCGATCAGTATTTCTGCCCGCTACACACGGAGCGAGGTGCGCGCACACATTAGAAATATTATTTCTAATCCTAACTGTACTCTAAGTACTTAAACTTAAGCTTGCCAAATCATACAACAAAGATTAGGACATACCACGAAACTAGAGCAAAGGTCATAGTGAAGACTTATACTTAACTTGCACAATATTTAGCTGTGAGTAGGCAGCTCTTGACAGCCCATAATCTTTCACACAAATACACAGGCACTTTTCAAGTGCAACTGACTCAGGTGAAACCCATAGCTGTAGGCCTACTCATGTAGGCTTAAATAGTAGTAAGGTCTCAAGAACAAGGTTAAGTATGAGTAAGTGGAGGTTTAATGATGCATATTTTATCTTTACACTCTGAAGGGAGGCATGCCAATATCCCATAAGTTCCACAGCCAGCCAGGAGCACATCATATACACTTGTGGGCCAACTAACTTATCATTCTTTCGCCAGATTTGTTGACCCACCTGCAGTGATTGTAAAAAAGGTAAAGATAGGTCCCATGGCATCTGCTGTCGGGGATGAAGATAACTCTTCATGTACTAAGCCGCAGCAAATATTAGGTGGGGTGGCCAGTTCCCTTTCTTGCTGTTTTTTACCTTCCCTAACTCATGCGTCAGGTACTCATTTACAGCTGAGTCGACTGGAGGAGTGGTCGTGTCAAGTGAGAAATTACAACCCGGATTTTTTATGTCCGGACGTGGTTTCGAACCTGGCACGCTGTAACCAGATGATAGCAAGCAAGCTCACTATCCAATAGGCTACAGAGCTCCTCTGATGGTACACCGAGCATTATCCATCACCTAGGACTAGAAGTCTGCCACAAAAGTGCAATGTCTGATGACCTGCATCTATTTACCATATGAGTACGGGTACGGTGCTGCAAATGGAAGAAATGATCTTGTGTCTTACCTTTGCTAAATTTATTTATAATAACAGAATTGCATAGTATTATTTCTGGTATTAATTTTGTATGCTTTGATCTATACACGGGTTTCTGATTGAGATCACATTTTGAACATTTACATCCTCTGCTTACATCCAGATCGGTTTATATTCAGAAATATATGTTAGTGTATAGGAGAATAACTTGTACACAAAAATTATAGTGACATATACTGCATTGAGTGTTTCTATTAGGCAGGGGAGTTGTGGTTAGGTTTTGTCCACAGAGAATGTAGCAAATGTGTCATTCAAACTCGGCAACATAAGCTTTGAGGTTTTATCTAACTGTTCCACTGTAATGTTTTTTGTGTTGAAATTGTCTACATTAGCAACAATGGCTTGCAAAAGTATTCATGTTGTGCACTGAGCCAGCTTTATGGTACACCCTGTCAAAAACCCATTGTTTTGTCAGGATTCTTCTCCTGTTCTTCCATTTAGAAAACAGACTCTCATCACTATTCACAAAATTGTCATCTCCTCCAATGCTGCTGCTCTGCATATTGAAAATCATTCCATTCTACAACAGTGTTTTTATTCATCTGCATCTCTCAGGCAAATCACTGTATCATATTGGTATCCATAGCCCTAGATTACATGAAGTTGATGGATAATATCTACTAAGGTACCAATAATCTTTATGCATTGTAAAAATTTGTCGCTTCAAATCTCCAAGTGTTGCTTGTGATGGTAACCGATGGTATTAAAAACAAGAAGTTGTATGTATTAAAAGTGTGACTTGCAGGTCTCATGTTTAAGAAATATATACCAAAACACAAGCAGAGCACATTAGAAAACTTCAGAACACAAAAATTAAAGTATGAATACCAAAATGCAGATGTGGTCGGCCGGAAGGCACAAAATATTGCAGCTCTGATGTAAAACTGGCAGCACAGTGTACTTCATGCTCCCGTGCTGAAATCACACAAACACTTATTTGGTTATCAGAGAGTGAATACAGAAGAAGTATGAGATTGGGAAAATGTAAACAAAAGAAATACCGGTACTATAAAGGAAACAGAATCTAATATTATCATGTCAAGAACAGAGACTATGAAGAATGAAGCATTGAATAAATAAATGTGTCTTTATTTAATGTTTCTTTATTTATTTTTGTACTTTGGGTGTTCAAGGCAATGAGAAAGTGAATAGATTGGCAGGTTCTATCACTGTTTTGAATTGAAGGGTGATGGATCGTGTTGACATATTTAACTCTTTGAGAGAAACTACAGGTACATGGTCAAATGTAGTTAAAAAAGATGATTCCTTTTCCATGTCCAGAAAATAGGATCTGGGCTTTAAATTTAGTGTGGCAAGAAATGAACATTGTTATGGTAAAAAAAAGAATGTTTGTTAACCAACGGAGAACTGGAAATGTGTCTTCATGTAATTGCGGATATACTCAGTGGGAGATCGGTGCATATATGGATGTGTCCTGTGTGCAGTGATGATGATTTCTCAGCTAACTAACTAGACAGATTAATTGCTACAGAATACAATAATAAACAAATAGACATACAACATCTATATTATAGATACAACAGAGACAATAGACAAATACATTGAAGCTACATAAACATTAATTGTGGACAATTATTTGAAAATGATGCATTGTGTGCTAGAATTGGTATTAGTGTTAAAAAGTGTGCTAGTGTTAACAATCAGAACATATGGGTGAGAAGCTTTGTACCATGTTTGTGGTGAAAGATTATCTTAATCTAGTAGCCTCCTTCTTCTTCAGTTTGCACATACGACTACGTTTATCTTTCTTGTAAAGGTGATATTCTGTCTCAGACAGACTTCTTGAAGATGATAGTCTTGAAGTACATGATTACATATCTGTCTGATATATTATACATGTGATAGTTGAATCTGCAATGACCATTTCTAAGTTGGGAAAATTGTAGCTTTGTCATTTCTTTTATAGTGAGTAGTTTTCTTCTCTCTGATAATTTTCTTATTGTTCTTTTAGCCATATTTCACTGGTGATGTGTGTCTTTCTTCTTCTTCATCGTTCTTCAGCCAGGTAACAGGCTACAGTGCCAATAGCTTCATTGAATTGTTTGATCATTTCAGGTCATCCATGGAACTTCTCAGGTCTGGAAATATGTTGTCTCAGTAGGCCATATTTTCTCCCTCTCTTCTTGGTAGAACTTACATGCATAAAGGATGTGTTCTATAGTCTTTGGGCTCAGCCAACAGTTGCACAGATCTGTCTCATCAATTTTCAGCATTCTTCTTCATTCTCAAACTCCTGCTGGATCTCCCTTGTAGCAAGACCACTGTCCTATTAGATTTCTAGCAGGATGTAGTCCAGAGAATGGAAATGCATTGTGCCGCTGTTTTATTTGTGCCAATGGCCCGGCACATCCATCTTCGGCGGAAATTTTCAGCATTCAGAACATGTGACTTTTCAGTCTGTCATGTAAAGCTTTATATGTCGAGTGGTTACCTAATGTCACACTTTTCCATTGTATGGATTGTGAATAGCTTCCTTCAGAGTGTGTTGTCTCATTAGATGGGTCACAATTAAAATATCTTTTACAGCTGTTTCCACTGAAATGTGCTCACCATGTCCCTGAGCAGATGGCTTGGCAGCTTTATAAGTGTCCATCAAACACATCAGTCTAAGTGGGTTAGTACAGGAGCAATTTAGGCTAATGCAACAAACCCTTACAGAAACCCATCAAAGCATAGTGGGTTCACACAGAGTGCCCAAGGCTAAAGAAAGTAAACCCTCATAATAAATATAGAGGAAGGACCCTAAGGCAGTTGATGGTTGCAATTGATCATCCTCTGGCATCTCCTGTAGTTCTGCTTGATTCCAATCATAGCAGCTGTCCCTTGGACTGTATCAACAGAACCGAGAGATGGTTAGTGCACAATGGGCAGGACACTTTCTTCATATAAGACTCCCATATAAGATTTTATTAAGGCTTAGTAAAACACGTCAAGAGAGAAGCAGAAACAAACAACAGGCTCTCAGATTTGAGAAAATATTCAATTGATTGCTTCTTCATTTTTTGCTTAATGACCATCTGCAAGACATAAAAGGCAATATATACATTTTATTGTATGAAACATAGTACACATATTGACTGAGAAACCTATTTTATATTTGTGTGATTCTATGTTAGATGCTGAATGTAGCAGATGAGGTGTGAACCATGTCACATCCACATGTTGCTGGAGTGCTGAAAGAGGAGAAAATAATAGCAACAGTTGTCATTGCATGCATGTTGTAAGAGGCAACTAATGGGGTACTTCAGTATACATATTAAATGTGGTGACTACAATCACATCTTTGTTTTAGCTATGCAGAATTCAGAAAACATGTTAGTTGCTGCCGAAGACCAACCAGATATACCAATCACCTACCATCAGAAAAACAGATGATCAAGTCAATAAGAAAGCCACAAACACCAACACAAGATGACTATCACATTATGAACAGATCAGAACAAGTTATAATTCTACGTCTCAGAACAGGACACAACAGACTCCGCAGTCACATGTATATAAAGTTCAAGATTGGCAACACAGCCATGTGTACATGTGGACAGGCAGCACAGAGTGCCAAACATATACGTCAAGAGTGTTCTGAGCATGAAACGCTGAGGCAGACATATTGGCCAGAGGAAACAACATTGGAATAAAAGCTCTATGGGACACTGTATGAACTACAAAAGACTGTGAGTTTTTATTAAGGAGACAGAATTACAGATATAGACATGTTTCAAGTAAACGAAAGAAGAAGAAGAAAACATGTTGACTCAAGTTGTGAAGTGAGTTGAAGCCAGTAGAATGTTCAAATATCATCTGGAATGTTTTTATTTATGCATACGGTTGCGTCTGTAGGTCTCATCAATGGCCCACTAGACAAGTCACCCATGCAACAGAAAACTTTAGTAGATGACATGCCGTTATATTGAGGCTCTCTTATGGAAGCTTTATAGCATGTCATCTATACAATTATAGATCCCCTCTGAGTAGAGGTCTCCTTTAATAGGCATTATACTAAGCTGAAAACTGAAGCCTCCAGGGTATGAAAGAAAGCTCAGAAAAACCACTCCACTGCTAATAGGAAATGAGAGCTAATCGCTCACAGTTCCTGTGGTTCTCAAACAAACAACAAACATGTTCTGATTTCTATCATTAATTCCTTGATGATTCCTAATAATATTGATTTACCTATGTTTGCTACAGATGATGCTCAGAAAGTCCAAACAAGTACGCATGCAGAAGAAAAATCTTACAGGTGTGATGTCTGTGATGCTTGGTTCAAACAAACTAGGGATTTGGTGGCACATGTAAGAGTACATACAGAAGAGAAACCTTACAATTGTGGTGTTTGCGATGCCAAGTTTGCTAGACCTAGTTCCCTGAAATTACACAACACAATACATACAGGAGAGAAACCTTACAGTTGTGATGTCTGCGATACCAAATTCTCTAGACCTTATGACCTGAGAAAACACAAAAGAATACATACAGGAGAGAAACCTTTCAGTTGTGATCTTTGTGGTGCTAAATTATGTAGTTTTTATGGCCTGAATGCACACAAAAAAATACATATAGAAGAGAAACCTTACAAGTGTGATATTTGTGAGAAAAAATTCTTGAGAATGCATCAGCTGAGAGACCACATAAGAGTACATACAGGAGAGAAACCATTTAAGTGTGATTTCTGTGATGCTAAGTTTGCTAGAGCTCAGGTGCTCAAAGCACACACAAAAAAACATACAGGAGAGAACCTTCACCTGTGTGATTTATGTGGTAAAGCATTTACAAACACTAGTGATTTGAACAAACATAGAAGAATACACACTGGAGAGAAGCCTTACAAATGTGTTGTTTGTGGTGCTAGGTTCAATAGATCTGCTAACCTTAGAGTGCATAGCAGAAGACACACAGGAGAGAAACCTTACAAGTGTGATGTTTGTGGTGCAGGATTCTCTCAGTCTGGTGCTCTAACAAGACACAGAATGACACATGCAGGAGAGAATCCATACAAATGTGATCCTTGTGGTGTAGGGTTTTCTAGTTCTGCGGCCCTGGCAGCACAAAGACTAAAACATACAGAAGAGAAACCTTACAAATGTGATCTTTGTGATAAAGGATTCTATGTGTCATCTCTCCTGAAGATGCACAGAAGAATACATACAGGAGAGAAGCCTTATATGTGTGATATATGTGGTTTAAAATTCTCTCAATCTTGTCACCTCAAGATACACAGAAGAGTTCATACTGGAGAGACTCCTTACAAGTGTGATGTTTGTAATGGGGTGTTTAATAAATCTGGTGATCTGAAAGTACACAAAAGAATTCATACAGGAGAGAAACCTTATACATGTGATGTTTGTGGTGTAGCATTTGCTAGATCTAGTGACCTGACAGTACACAGAAGAATACATACTGGAGAAAGACCCTACGTTTGTGATGTTTGTGGTTTAAGATTTATTAAATCTACTCGTCTCAAAATACACAGTAGAACACATACAGGAGAGAAGCCATACAAATGTGATGTTTGTGGTGTAAGATTCTCTCGATCTGATGATCTGACAAGACATAAAAGAAAACATGTGTGATGATAAAAATATTGTAAGTGTATGTTTGTGATGTAAGATTCTCTCGTTCTGATAATCTGGGAAGACAAAATTAAACATGTATGATGATTGAAACATAACAAATATTTTTGTAGACATGGATGTTCACCCAGACATTCTAAATCTTGCTACATTGATCAAGTCACTGTCTGTAAACCCAACCACTCTCAATCTTGCTTCTTTGATCATTCCCTGTAAACCCAACCACTCTCAATCTAACTGCATTGCTTCATTGTTGCTTCAATCTAACTTCATTGCTTCAATCAATCTTGCTTCTTTGATCATTCCCTGTAAACCCAACCACACTCAATCTAACTTTATTGATCAAGTCACTCCCTGTAAACCCAGCCACACTCAATCTAACTTGATTGGTCATGTCACTCCCTGCAGTCCTAGCCATTCTTAATCTAGTTACACTGACTCATTCAATACCCTGGTGTTTCGATTTTTCACAAATTGAATTATATGTTGCTGAAGTATACATTTCCATAAAGTAAAATGTTTAGAATTCATATACAATATTTTTCTGCCATTGGTGGAAATAAAATGGCAACACATCACATTTCCATTCTCTGGACACTACATTCTGCTGGAAATCTTGTAGACTGATCCTGTTATAAGAGAGAACCAGCAGGAATTTGAGAATAAATGACACAACAACATATACATCATTTATATTTCAAGACCCATATCTATTTCTCTATTGTCTGCAGAGTGTCCATCTCTTGCAACCATACAACATGATAGACAGATCTAGTGTCCATCTCTTGCAACCATACAACATCATAGACAGATCTAGTGTTCATCTCTTGCAACCATACAACATGATAGAGCTAGTGAGTTATATATTTTCATATTGACTAATGTTGTTTTCCCATATCATATATTTTGTTGTTTCCTCATCTTAGTCAATTGACTATTTGGGTTCAATTGAGATAAGGATGATGACTGTGGTGTGTCCAACTGTTGCAAATGAGTTGTTTGCATACCTGGAGATTCCTTCCACTCTCTGGACATGTCCCAGGAGAGTTTGTCATATATTTAGCAGTTTTGGCTTTTTTCTTGCACAATTTTATTAAGCAGTGACTTGTTTACAGATCTCTGCACCAATTCTGAGTCTGCAACACCAGTCAGACCTGACTTTTGCGAGCTCTTGCTATTGTTATTGTTGTCTAATTGCTGCAGAACAGTTCTGCTCATGGCCAGTCTTTAATAAGTGCATGTCTTCTGATTCTTGATTAGAATCAAGCATTAAAAAACTGAGGATATTCCTATAAATGCTGAGGTCACCAACGCAAAGGGTATATAAGGTCAGTGTACCAGTCAGTTGTTGATTGTGCCAGCATTATTGAACAAATGTCTTTGAAGAAATTCTATTGTATAACACTTAATAAACATATCAACAGAATCCAACACTTACAGAGTGCCAGCTATAAAAACATGAAACTCTTGACCATCATCTCTTCAAATGTAAAGAGTTGAATGATATCAGAAAGTATGTTCTTCCTCCAAGAGTTGATAAATTAAGCACACTGTATGGAACAAAGCAATAATTAACATACACCTGCAATTATCACTACATGACATTGAGCCAAAGTGCAGGAGTAACTGGATCACTAAAGCTGAAGAAAACTACATAGTTTGCGCTACCAAACTAGAATTGAATGTAGGTTCTAACCTTTCAAACAATTGAGGTAATTCATGTTTAGTAGATTACAGTCAGTCTATACACTTCTGACAGTGTATACTGAGATTCAAATGTTTACTATTATCTTTATATATAACATTGAAGTTGATTGTGTTCCTGAAGATTTTTTCTTGATTATTGTATAATGTACATATTGAATCTTAGTCATTAAATGTATTACATGTATCAGTTTTTGAGTGTATTTCACTACATCTGATTATCCTTTGTGACGAGTGAAGTCAAGTTGATAATGTGTAGTTACCATTCAATATTTATGTTCATGTGATTGTCTGTATGGATCTTTCAATCTCCAGTTAGACACATTCTTGACTTTTATAGTAAAGTACAACCTTGTATTTATTATAGCAGATATAGGGATAAAATGGTTACATAGGCTATTAATTTAATATTGTATAAAAAAAACATGCAGGAAGACCAGAAAATGCTGTAATATTACATCTTTGGAAGAAAACAGGCAGCAAAAGAAATTGTACAAAGGACAAAGATATTTCACTTCTAAGCCACACTGGAAAAATATTCAATAGAACTCTAGAAAAGATTACAAGTATTCATCGAACTGCAGCTTAACAGTGAAATGGGTTTCTGTAAAAATAAGAGCTGTAAATATGCCAATTTTAACTCGGACAACTGGCAGAAATAACAACCAAAAATTGTATATCGCATTTGTGAACCAAGAAAAAGCCTTTGGCAGAGTAGACAGTTGGAACAAGTGTATGACTTTCAGAGAAATTCCACATACACTCTGGCTTGCGACAAGGTTGTGTTCTTTCTCCCCTGCATTTCATTAAAGATATATGGATTGTATATGTACAATTGTTGACACAGACTACCTAAAGAAGCTCCTGAGAAAAATTTGCATTTTGCAGATGATCAAGCAAATATATCAACATCAGAAGAAAACAACAATTGACTTCAGACAAAATCTAGGGACTTACCAACATGTAGATGGACACAGATTAAAATGATGTTCACTTATGAACACAGAACTCACTTAACTTGGAAGCATTATATTATCAAATGGGAAAAACATCAAAGAAATCCAGCAGATGCGACATAGAATACCAGATCATAGGACAGATGTTTCTTATTTTCAAAAACAAACATATGAATATGAACACCAAAACTGCACCATACAAAATGATAATTATACCATTACTAAGCCGCCATTGTCAAACATAGAAATTAGCATCACAAGTCAAAAGAAAATTTGCTATAACAGAAATGACCTGACTACATAGAATTATCAGAGTTACAATAAGAGATAGATTCAGAAATGAAAACATAAGAAGACTAACAAACACAATACCAATCCTGGATTACATCAGAAGAAAACAGATTAAGTGGTTTTCACATGTTTCATTAATACCATCAGACAGTTCCCATCAAAAAGAATTTCTATACAGACAAGATGGATACAAAGCCATGGACATCCCATGCAAAAAGATGGAATACAGAAATAAAAGAGTCCACGAAAACAAACATAAAGCACACAAAAAAGGCCATCCAGAGAACTCTTCTACACTGACTCTTCAAGGTATAAAGTGAAAAGAAAGTACAACGGTTGGTGCACATCCTTATTGCTATCTTCTGTTAGGTGAACACGTGACTCTGGAACATACATTTCATGAGATGAACATTTCTAGATTTTGAAACATATTTTCTTTGTTTGATGACTTCCGGCCAAAATAATGTAGAATAACAGTCGTGTTCGCCCGTGTGTTGCCGTGGCCCGAAAGGGGAGCAAAGAATAGCAACACTATTTACCTTCCACGAATGTCGTAAAAGGCGACTAAGGAGGTTATGGGATGGAGTTGGCTGTCCCATCCCATATAGGGTCAGTGGCCCAAAGCCATGCTGAAGTCGGATGTGTCAGGCCGAAAGGCGCAGATATCGCAGCAATGCTTTAAACCATGGCACAACTTATTCCGTTCTCCGGACTACATCCTGCTAATCTGCAGGAGTTTGAGAACGAACGCAGAAGAAGAAGAAGACAGTCGTGTTTTTTTCTGCTTGCCGATAATTAAGTTTCGGAGAGGATTTCATCAGCGAGTAAAATTATGCCCATAGAAATGCTATAATGGAATACAGTAAGATCAGTATTACAGTAAAGTTCAATCTATTCAGATAAAAGTATATTTTTATACGGATGTGAAAGATGGATACTCAATGCAGACACAGAAAGAAGGATTCAGGCTTATAATAACGAGTGCTACAAGTGTTTTTAAAGAATTAGCTATATAGAACACAAGACAAATATATTCATCCGACAGCAAATAAACAAACTTGCAGGTTAGCTAGAACCACTTTTAGCTGTTTTTAAACTGTAAAGTTGTTTGAACATGTAACATTCGACGGTGGGGGGGGGGGGTGGGGGAAGTACAGGGAAAATCCTGAATTTATAATATCAAGGAATGGTCTGGACGTGATTTTTCTACACTTATCCAAATGCTGAGGAGAGATTTGTTTGGAGAGCTTTTTATGGCTGATGTATCCAGTGTGGCACCCCTACGATCCTAACGCGTATGGGCCTATTATTATTATGAAATAAGTCCAGAACGATGTGGCTTTGTAGAAGGCAATGGTGCCAACAATGCTATATATATTTTGAGAACAATAATATAGAGGTAAAAACAGACCTGTATCTAAATTGTATAGACAACACGAGAGTATTTTATAAAGCTAAACATTGTGAAGTTATAGGCCTACACGTGCTAGAGAATTTGAACATCGATAGTGAGGATTTAAGAATCATCAAGAACATGTACTGGCAACAAGCATCAGGATATAAATAATTTATGAGGATGACACCGTTCTTATTGCTAAAAGTGAAGAAGACCTTCAAGAATTCATTAATGTAGTAGTAACAGAAATGTCTCTTCCTAAATAGCAAGAAAACAGAAGTAATGGTTATTTCAAAGAAACAAAATACCACAGCTTGCAAGATCAAAGTGAAGGAGATAGCATTAAAACGGGTCCACCAATTTATGATGAAGACTTTTTAGTAGAAACGTCGTCTGTCTCTGTATCTCGTTGTTATGTTGTTTTATGTTTATTTTGGTAACACATCTACCTATTTTTGTTTATCTTGATATTTGCCCTGTTTCTCCAACCATCTACTTCCTGTTTAGGGTTGTTACCCTACACTGGAGCATTTATTCCGTAACCTTCCCTAGAGGACGCTTTGAACACATGCCGTTTCGAATCTCTATGCGTAGCTTGTACACGTCAAAGGTATTCTCTCACCAGTGAAGAAATTAACCTTCATGAAATGTCCAAAACACATTTTTTATGGCAATATTCCACGATCTTGCAGAAATGAGACATCATTCTGATTAACGTCTTTGTCAAATTTTATTACATGAAGTTTCAATTCATTAATTTGATAAAGCACCCGCTGAACAAGTGGTGCAATTGATAGCTAATGCGTATTAGCCATTTTTAGAATTTGAGGTTGATCTTCGACCCATTTATGAATTTTTACAAATTGTTGTATTTTTGCTGCCGTATCGTGCCGTGAGACAGGCATTTGTAAGTTTCTGATACCATAAACTTCACATTTCTAGCAATCACCGTTATTGCAACAGATGAACACAACTGAAAGGAATTGTAGATGCAACTAATGAAAAAGAAATCTACAAACTAGTCTACTTTACTTCACAAGGTTCTTTACTAAAATACGGGCCCCAATAATTTAACAGAGTTGTTTCGTCGACACACTGTAATGTAGTAGTCTTCTTCTTCAGCGTTCATTCTCAATCTCCCGCTGGATATCTCTTGTAACAGGACAATGGTCCTACTATATTTCCAGCAGGATGTAGTCCAGAGAATGGAAATGCGTTGTGTCGCCGTTTTATTTGCGCCAATGGCCCGACACATCGGCGGGATGTAGTAGTCAGTTGTCAATCCTTTTCAGCAGCAACTCATATAATTTTCAAGAACTTTATTATTTCAAATATAGTGTGTGCTCATAATTTTTAATCTGCAATTTTAATTGAATTGTGCAGCTTTTCGTGAAATTCTTAGTGAGTGATGCAGCATTTCGATGGTGTTTTTCAGTAGTATCTTTCGCAATTAATCCATGCATCAGTCAGTCATTAAGAGTTAGAAGTTACAAAAAATTGTTAAAACAGGTTATATTTTTTTAAATCAATTTCCCCAATGATTTAAAAAAAAAAATTACTTAAACAATTTGAAACTGACTAAATCTTCAAAACAAAATCTGTTCAAGAACTGATACTTCAGGTCATGTTTACATACTGGTCATGAGAGGTCTCATAGTACTTTCAAAAAACATAATCACAATGACATCCACCTGTTTGGCATTCTCACTGACCAAAGCATGCTCGTCTTTCTCCACAGCTGTGGGACACCATTCTCTGCATTCCCTGCTAAGTGATATTACTACTCTCAAATAAGTTTCGAAATATGTGGGTAGACCTATGCATTTCCCACCTGCTGCCACATCTTGCAATCTGCACATACTTTGTATGACATCCGCAACACGTCCCATTCACGACATCTCTCTCTTAATTTTGCTGCTTTTAACCTTCTGTATTTCAAAATGCAATGGGTGTTCTTTTTCTGCATGTATTTGAAGGTACGCCCGTGCACGGCAATACTGTAGTATGTGCTCTGCTGTTGGACAGTCAAATAGGTACCGCATAGTTCTTGCCGATATGTCTCTTGTGCACCAAAGAATGATACGCATTTCTGCATTCTGGATTCTATCGAGTCTTTCGTTTTGAGTTTGGCTAAGTCAGAATTGCCAGTGCATATTCCACCACAGCCACCACCAAACCCTGGTACAAAAGAAATAACAACCTCTGCTCACACTTCGCAGCAGCCATAATCTTCACTGCTGCTAAGCCTTTGTCCGCCCTTATGATAACGTGCTCAACATGTTCCCTGAAACTCAGACTTGTGTTAAAAAATACACCTAGATTTCTCATTGTGCTGGTTCTTTCTAAACTTTTCCCGGCCAACGAAACATGTGTCATGGGCGTCTTTATCATGTGATTGTTCAAGGGAAACCATGTCACGAATGCCTTAGAAGGATTAACCACTGCTCACGTATCTCTATACCAATTCGTCAGTCTCTCCAACTCTTTCTGTAGTTCAACGACGCACTCTTCTCGATTTATGCCCTTCCTATACATCAGGATATTTCATCGGCGCACGACATCGTTCTGCCAGAACCTGTGATTTGATTGCTAGTGATATGTATTGTGTATACATTGAAAAGCACAGGAGATAGAGGCGATCCCTGTAGCCGACCACGGCTAATAACCGTTGGTGCCGATATCCAGTTACCACACTTAAGAATTACTATCCTGTGCAACAGGGTCGTACCAACCCACCGCACGACAAAAGGATTTACTGCAAGATTGAACAGCTGGTCCATCACGATATTCAAGGACACCCTATTGGTGTAAGCATCCTCAAAATCTATTGCGACCGCGCATGTCTCCATGCGCGAATCGAACCCCTCAAAAACATCCTGCGCAAATATGGCTGCATTCTGCCATGTCTTCTTTCCTGTGCGATACCCTCTTAGCAACGTTGGTAAACACTTATTTCTCTCAAGATGACACGATGCCTTCCAGGCCACAATTTTCCCCAAAAGCTTGCCTATCGTATTCTACATTGTTATTATCCTGTAGCCTTGTATCCTGGTGTGATCCTTGCAGGTTTGGGTAGTGGAACTACATAGCCATGCAACCAGTCTTTTTTTACTCTGCCCTTTTAAAAGGCTATTATTCAACATCTCCGCCAACTCTCCTAATTCCTCATCCGTTCTCAGACTAATGTTATCGTATCTAATACTATTTGGTACAGGTGCTGTTTTTTTTTTTTACTTTTCAGTGCCTTCCTAATTTCTTCAACTGTGATTATGATATGGTTTTCCATGCTCAAGTTCCTACACATGTTTGTAATCTTTTTTCTGATTTCTAGATATGCCTCCACATTTCTCTGACCAATATGTGCGGTATAGTGTGCCAGCAATGCCGCATTTTTTTGGAAATCGGCAATAGTCGTGCGTCTTGTCAGACCATTCATGGATTTGTGTCAGCGCCATAACAGTTTAAGTGACTTTTCACGTGTTCTCCTGGCGAAATTCTACCCATTTTGCTGACTTTGCAATCTGTTTGAATGTTTGCACTAAGTTATCTTTCTCCCGTATCCATTGTGCGACTTCCATGGGCTGAGCAGCCACACGTTTCCTTGCCCTCTGCCATAGTGCTACTGCTTTTCGTTTCTCGCTCCATACCCATTGCACCTCTTCGTTCTACGGGGGGGGGGGGGGGGACAAATCCCAAACCTGACTTCCCACTTCTTGAGTCCTACGTTTGTCTTGTAGAATTCTGCTCACAACATCCACTCCTCTGCGATCATGCTTAAAAGACCTGACCTTTGGCCTGATCTACTTACTATTGTTATTTTTGACGAGCACAATACATGGGAGGTGGTCACCGCCATGATGCCCCACCACATCCCATTTGCAGATAGCCATAGAAGCCGGTGACACCAATGCCAGGTTGATAGCACTTTCATCATCACCATCCCTGCTTGTCATTCTTGTTATACATCCATCATTAATGCACACCAGGTCCGTATCTGTCAGGGCCTCCTCAAGCTCTCTCCCCTGTTTGCTAGAAGCATTATTGCCCCACGATGTACCTTTCGCATTTAAGTCACCGCAAAAAAGGATCTGCTTGTCTTCTTCCATTATCTCCACTTGGATTTTCCAACCCTGAAGATCAACGCTCGTGTTGCAGGCATACACATTAGCAATCACGAGTGGATGCTGAACCTTCACTGCCTGTTACTGGATATTGTCACTATTCCGCTTGAATATAAAGATGGTCGTGTTGGGTGAAAGTTGTAACATCGGGATAGCAGGTTTTCAGTGTTTCTACAATAGGCGACACCTTGGAAGGCAATCTTGCTACGTGAGGGTTTTAGTGAATACGAGGTCAAATGGTCTGCTAAATTGGCAATAGGCCGCTGCAAGTAGTTAAAAACTAGAAACCGGAATATGTCTATTGTCAATCCCCAGGTGGAAGCTGGTTGTTAACATCCACACTTGCCGTTAAGTGTGGGAGTGGGAGCTGTAAGTTTCTGTTCGAGGCCAGATGTGATGTCAGAGTCGGTGTTTATGGAGGGTGGTCGTGATGTTATCGATCTATCTCTTTCTAACTGGAATATAAATTATTAAAAACACGAAGTCGTTATATTGAAAACTGGGACCAGCGTAATACATAATTGTGTTGAATTTAGAACAAAATAATAGAACATTGTTTATATAACCCATGTATATATATATATATATATTATATTATATATATATATATATATATATATATATATATATATATATATATATATATATATATATATATATATATATATATATATATATATATATATATATATATATATATATATATATATATATATATATATATATAATCTATAGTAAGAACTAGATAATGTTAAAATCTAATAAAAGAGATGTGCTCAAATACTAAAGCAATAACTCATGCAGAATAGTTTGGCTGCTTTCAGAAGATCGATTTGTGGGTTTGTGCTACTTCTTGACGGCTGCGCTTCGGGTTTTGCCAGAACTACATGGCAACATTGATTTCTATTTCCGTTTTAGTTGGGAAAAAACCGATATTTAGATATTTTTTGTAAACATTTGGAAAGAGGGATATTTTGTTCATGATTAGATTTTTAAAATGACTGGAAAGTGTTGTGTTCCTGGATGCAAATCGAACTCTGATTCCCATGAGGAATATGTGACCGTATTCAAATTTCCTAGTGATTCTGAAATGAGGGATATATGGAAGGAGTGTATCCCACGAAACAACTGGTCACCGGAAAAATCAAGTGTTGTCTGCATCAAACATTTCCGTCCTTCAGATATAATTTTGTCTGTTACATTCAGTGATAAACACGGAGTTAAATATGAACGTCATCGGAAGAATCCTATTCTGAAGTCTGATGCATTCCCATCTGTGTTTCCTGAACTGCCATCCGATTTATTAATTCCATCTGTAGATCACCATGTTTCAAGTGAACGAAAGAAGAAAAAAGTAGATCAACCACAACATCAGAAAGATCACGAAAAACCATCAGAAATCATCAGTAAGTACTTAACCCTTTCACCACGAACTATACAATATCCCTATTATCAAATCCCTCATCACTAAAACAAGGGGCAAAACTCCAAATGATCAATATGTTGATGTTAAAAATGCCCTTTTCTTTCAAACTTTTCATCATACCACAGACCACAATTATTCCCATATGGAAGAAAAAAGGCAGCAAGAGAGATGGCACAAATTACAGAGGGATATCCTTTCCAAACCACAGGGAACACTTCTAACAAAATATTAGAATAACGATTACGATCATACATTTAACCACAACTTAAAAACACCAAAATGGGCTTTCGTAAGAACAGAGACTGCATAGATACTATCTTTACACTTAGACAACTAACAGAAAGAGCCACAGAAAACAACAAAGAATTATACATCACATTCTCCGACCAAGAAAAGGCCTTCGACAGAGGAGACAGACAACAATTATGGAAAACACTATGAATATACAGAGTACCAGAACATTTAATCATTATATGCAGGGGAATTTATACTAATAGTCAAAATGTGAAGTAAGAACAAATGCAGGAGTGTCCAATAAATTTCAATCGGGAGTTTGTGTCTTATCCCCTTACTTTTTATAAAATATAAATCACATCTGTAAGCTAACAAGTGCCAACAAAGATAATATGAACAACAAATTTAACAAACTACTCTTTGCAGATAACCAAGTACTAATAGCGACATCAGAAGAACAATTGCAAGAATATATGAAGACTCCATACAGCATGTCAAAAATTCAGCATGAACATTAATATTGAAAAGAGTGAAATAATGGCAATAGCAAAGAAAGAAAGAAATATCACTATCTCCATCGATAATCAACACCATAAACAGGTAAAGAAGTTCAATTACTTAGGAAGCATTATATAGAGTGACAGAAAAAGCAGTAAAGAGATAAAAATAGATGCAACAAAACATGCCAGATTCTAGGACAAATGACACATATTGTTTAGAACAAAAAATGTCACCATAGACTCTAAAGTTGCATTATGCAAGACTATTATTATCCTATCACTGTGCTACCAGTGTCAAATCTGGACAATGACAGCACAAGATAAGAAAAATATAGTGAAAGCAGAAATGAAGTGTATGAAGAATACTCGGAGTATCATTAAGTGATAGAATTAGAAACCATAACATCAGACAGATAACCAAAACAATACCAGTATTGGAACACATCAAGAAACAACAGAGCAAGTAGTTTTTCACACTTTTCCAGACTACCAACAGACAGCATGCCACAGATGGCCATGACACATAGACATCATGGCTATAAAGCCAGAGGCAAACCATGTAAAAGATGGATCACAGAAAACAAAGGGCCAAAGGAAGAAGCTTACAAACATTATACAATAAGGCCATCTCCAGAGAGTTCTTCTACCCCTGACCCACATGGCAAACAAGGGCCACAGCGTATAGATATATAGATCTTAAAGTGGACACACAGAAAAGAGTACTCATTAGATTTCACTGAAATCCTTTGACATAAACCTTGACATATGGACAATGCAACATGAAACCCAGCTGCATGATGCTATCCAAAAAAAATGGTACAATATTGTATGAGAAAAAAGAATAGGTAAATGCAGCAGCTCAACAGCAGAGACTAGCTTGAAAGTTAAGGGAAGATCAAACACCATCAAGTGTGATAATCCCATGTCCAAACTGTCAAAGGATCTTTGAGGTAAATATAGAAATTGTCAGCCACCTATGAACTCGTAGAGAAAGTTATACCTCTAACTGAATTGCATAAAGTGGATGTAACAGATTTCTTCTTCTGCAATCAATTTCCTATGCTCATAAGTTTATACAGGAATGTGGGCCACCTCCATGAATTCAGTCATCAGCAGGAGGTCCTCAATGTTGTCCCACAGCTTTACCTTCAGGTCTGTCTCTTTTGACCATATTTAAGTTCTCACGTCGTCTGTCCATTTTATATGAAAATGTTCATTTCTGGCTAAGTTTTCACAACCCAGTCTATAGCCAAGCTAAAAATTAATGGTGACTCTATAACCAAGCTAAAAATTAATGGTGACTCTATAGCCAAGCTAAAAATTAATGGTGACTCTATAGCCAAGCTAAAAATTAATGATGACTCTATAGCCAAGCTAAAAATTAATGATGACTATAGCCAAGCTAAAAATTAATGCTGACCATATAGCCAAGCTACAAATTAATGGTGACTCTATAGCCAAGCTACAAATTAATGATGACTCTATAGCCAAGCTACAAATTAATGGTGACTCTATAGCCAAGCTAAAAATTAATGGTGACTCTATAGCCAAGCTAAAAATTAATGGTGACTCTATAGCCAAGCTAAAAATTAATGATGACTATAGCCAAGCTAAAAATTAATGCTGACTATAGCCAAGCTATAAATTAATGCTGACCATATAGCCAAGCTACAAATTAATGGTGACTCTATAGCCAAGCTACAAATTAATGATGACTCTATAGCCAAGCTAAAAATTAATGCTGACTATATAGCCAAGCTAAAAATTAATGCTGACCATATAGCCAAGCTAAAAATTAATGGTGACTCTATAGCCAAGCTAAAAATTAATGGTGACATAACGCAGCATGGTTTTACTCCTACATCTATGCAAAAACCATTCAGTCCTACTCTAGTTTGTTTTAATACAGCAAAATACTGTGAAAGATATATGAAAATAACACATCAAGGACAAACTATGAAAATCTGCAAATCATCTTGTCCAGTTAATGAAATCAATTAAAACAATCTCGGACAAGTACACAAATTTCTATACCAGGGAAGCATGTTCACTGAAGATGATAAACTAGATAAAGAAATTGATACTTGATGCCAAAAAAAAGCCAATGTTGTGTCATACCGACATTACAGCTCGAACACTTACACATATATCTGACCACCAAACAACTGTTAATAAACTATATTTATATCAACTTTATGTTACCAGTGCTAAATATGGTCACTGTCCAAAACACTGGAGAGAAATATTGCAACCTGTTAAATGAGATGCCTATGGAAGATTGTTGGTGCCAATAGGACAGACTGTATAAGAAATTAGAAATTATTTAGAAACTATTCCATGCATCAAATACATAAGAGAGACAACAGATTAAATGGTTCTGCCACCTCATGAGAATGGACCCTGATCACCTACCATCTATAGCATACAACAAATGTCTTTCTGGTTACAGAGAAAGATGAAGACCAAGAGGAAGATGGATTGATAACATAAGAGACATACTACAACAACAGGCATCACAACAACAATTGTCTAAAGATAGAAGACTCAGACTCCCCACAACAATTGTCTAAAGATAGAAGACTCAGACTCCCCACAACAATTGTCTAAAGATAGAAGACTCAGACTCCCCACAACAATTGTCTAAAGATAGAAGACTCAGACTCCCCACAACAATTGTCTAAAGATAGAAGACTCAGACTCCCCACAACAATTGACTAAAGATAGAAGACTCAGACTCCCCACAACAATTGTCTAAAGATAGAAGACTCAGACTCCCCACAACAATTGACTAAAGATAGAAGACTCAGACTCCCCACAACAATTGACTAAAGATAGAAGACTCAGACTCCCCACAACAATTGACTAAAGATAGAAGACTCAGACTCCCCACAACAATTGTCTAAAGATAGAAGACTCAGACTCCCCACAACAATTGACTAAAGATAGAAGACTCAGACTCCCCACAACAATTGACTAAAGATAGAAGACTCAGACTCCCCACAACAATTGACTAAAGATAGAAGACTCAGACTCCCCACAACAATTGACTAAAGATAGAAGACTCAGACTCCCCACAACAATTGACTAAAGATAGAAGACTCAGACTCCCCACAACAATTGACTAAAGATAGAAGACTCAGACTCCCCACAACAATATTGTCATGATTATATTGTTCATGTAGCAATATTGGTCTGATCCTGTTAAGTGTTGCACATTTTGTAGGTACTTTGTCTAATTTCTTCATTTTCTGTGACTTTTTAACATTTGCATAGAAATTGTTGA
Source organism: Meghimatium bilineatum (assembly GCA_034231615.1). NCBI lineage: Eukaryota > Metazoa > Mollusca > Gastropoda > Stylommatophora > Philomycidae > Meghimatium > Meghimatium bilineatum. The sequence continues at coordinate 79,962,895 of CM067319.1, forward strand.
ATGTATATGGCTTGTCAGTTACCTATGAATTCATAGATAAGTTTATACCTTTAATGTACAGGTATATTACTTTAGACCTCTTGTCATGTCAATTATCAAAATAATTGTAAAATATTAATTACCGGTATACTAAAAAATTAACATAATTAATCACAAAGTATAGCCTAAACTGACTCTGGTCAACTTCCAGGATAAAAGTGCTACTTAAGTTAAACACAAGGTCGATTAGCTTTTTAATGAACGCACAGACTACAAGGCATGGGTATGATAAAACACAAATAATGGTATACAAGACAGATTCAGCTTTTCATGCTTAAGGTCTTTTTCAAGAAAACATAAGAGAAACAGTGAAGTGAATGGCACTATCACAAAATCATTAGGCAGCAAATATTTAACAACAGCCATCCAAGGTAACAATGGCGTACTTATACACAAGTATAATAGTCACAGAAACACATTAAAAAAATATGGGGAATGAGAACAATATTAAATTCTGTGTAAAAACTACATAAACCACAATGCAACAAAGCACCAATCTAAACAAATGAATGATCAATATTAAGACCAAATGGTTTAAGGGTACCAAACTGCAATATATAGTGATATAGTGTTAGTCAAGGGTGTGGTTCTACCGGAAGGTGGTGCGGAATCTTAATGCAGTGACCTGAATATCATGGGAACCACAATGATCAGCGCCATTGAAATGTATAGTGACATGAGTAGATTACTCCCACAGGATAGAAGTGTAGAGATTAAGTAAGTGAATGATTACAATTTCAACTCTTTTATTCTTTCAAGCATCCAAGGACATGGTCAATGATGGAAATTCAGAGATGGCGGTCAGTAAAGTCAACAGCTTTGATATACAAGTGACAGGATTAAGAGAAGTTGAACAACTTGGTCAGTTTGGAGAAAACATTTGGAGAAACATAACAGATAGTGAGTTTAATAGTTTTCTGTAGTGTGTTTGAAATGTTTCTATCACAAATAATTGTAAGCAATACATCTCTTGCATGCTTTTGTGCTAGGTGGAGGTTACTTCAGAGATTTAATTCATATTCAGACAGTCCAACTCTCAGTGGAGTGCAATGTTTTGAGAAGAATCTCCAACTCACATAGAGTAATGACTGTGTATTGCCCGGATACAAAAGAAGAATAACACTGAGAAAAGTAACACTATTACCTACAGTGCATGTTGTAGAAGTCAACTCATATGCTTTTGGGGTGGATATGGCTGTCTCATCCCATAGAGGGTCAAAGTTATCAAAAGGTCATCCTGAAGTTGGATGTGGCAGGCCAAAAGATGCAGATATAGTCAAAATAGAGTTTTAGAATAAATGCATAAGAAGATATATTTTCTGTATCTACAAGTATTGACTTTTTCCCATCCATTAACTTGTTAAATCTTGTATCTATGACAGACATGGTGCCCTATTTTATTCTGGCAGTAGATAAAGAATATATGGATAGAAAATTTTACATAAATTTTGGGGGATAAAATATATAACACCTGTGCGTTGCTGAGGCATGAAAGAGGAGCAAAGAATAGCAACACTGTGACATGCCATGCATGTTATAAGAGATGAATATGGAGGTTATGGAAGTTTGGGTGTGTTGGGTTAGGTATGTTGATTATCCTTTTCGCAGTGGAAAAACAACACATTTATTTTTATTGTTTACATATTTGTGTGCATGTTTGTCTTGCAATTTTGTTGTAGACAGATTGACTAATGTCTCTGTTCTATCTGTGGTATGGATGTTGTCTATGTCTATTTGTACATTCTTGTGTTTGCAAGTTATGTATTGTATTGGTCTTTCATATTTAGTACAATTATTTCCTTGGACTTGTATTTATAGAACAGTTGTTGATGTCTCAGTTTTGTGCTTTTGATGTAGATGTTGTTTTGGTCTATCTTTATGGTGCTGTATCTACAAGTATTGACTTTTTCCCATCCATTAACTTGTTAAATCTTGTATCTATGACAGACATGGTGCCCTATTTTATTTTGTCTCTCTCTCTTGTGTTTATGGTTAGATATTATTCTGGTTTCTTGTCTTAGTCTTCCACATCTCTTCAAAGTCCACAATTTTGTTACAGAATTGTATTTTTGAACATAGGTCTATTGCACAAATTGTGAGCATTGCATCAAGGTCCTTGTGCCCTTTGCCAAGCCATTACATAGATTGTTTTCTTACTATTTTCTGTTTTTAAATTAATAATTATGCTTTTTCTTTTGTTTTTTAAATAATTTGTTGAGATGAAGATCATAGATCAAAATGTCAATTGTTTTCATCCTTATTTATTTTTATCATTGTTTTAATTGTCATGGTAGGTATTTACAATAAATATTTACAAATTCACTTAATTACTTTGGTATTTATGTTTCTATGAACCTTAACCTGATATAATTATTTTTTGGTAATAATATATAGGCCCTACTGTTGATTTGAAGGTACACAAAATAATACATGTCACATGTGGGTGAGAAATCTAACATTGTTCTGTGTTTACTACAGATGAAGGCCAGAACGTACAGACAAGAATACAGACAGAAGAAAAACCTTACAGCTGTATTGTCTGTGGTGCAGTATTTACTACAGTTGTTGATTTGAAAGCACATGGAGTAATACATAGGGATGAAGGTTCAAAGATGGAGGTCAGTAAAGTCAACAGCTTTGATGTACAAGTGACGGAATTAGATGGAGTCGAACAACCTGGTATGTTTGAAGAAAACAATTGGAGAAACATAACAGATAGTGAGCTTAATAGTTATCTGTAGTGTGTTTGTAATTTTTGAAATGTTTTTATCACCAGCATTTATGAGCAATACAGCTTTTGCATCCTTTCATGTAACATGAATGTTTCTGCAGAGATATAATTCATATTCAGACAGTTCAACTCTCAATGGCGTGCAATGTTTTGAGAAGAACCTCCAGCTCAGATAGGGTAATGCCCATGCACTGTCCGGATCTGAGCGGGGAATAAAATAATGAATAGTAACAAGTAAATTCAGGTAGGAAGCATGAGGATAAATATAAAAATTCTTGGGGGTGATGGATATTGAACCAGATCCATTCTAACAGCACCAAAATCTTGAATGTCTTGAGAAAATTGCATCTTTTATTGGGGATGTGGTTAGTCAAGGGCAGAAAAACTGTTTACTTGAATTGTAAGGGGATTTGTTGCCACAGCTGACCTGGTTCAAATCTCATTAGCCTCACTAGCACTATTACCTGCTGCACATGCTGTAGAAGTAAACATATGTGATTTTGTTGTGAATGGGACCTGTCCCATCACAGAGAGGGTCAAAGTGATCGAGAAGTCATCCTGAAGTTGGATGTGTAAAAATCAAACACTTTACCTTATCACAGGTACCATGAAGATCTCTCCCATAAATGAAATGGAAGAAATTACAGACATCCCCCCATTTTGAACCAGGCGGGACATTAAGACTATGATCCATGCAGAAAAGTACAAGAGCATGCCAGAACACTCAATGAAGACCAGATTCAGTGACCTAACTAGTGGAAAGCTACATGAAGAGAAGCAGTTTTATTCACCGATTTAAAAAAACCCAGAAAATATAAGGAAGAACTACCAGGCATAACAAGAAATAACACTAATGCTTTTCTCAGTTCAATATTTAAAAAATCACTATCAGAACCATCATAAACAAAAACTACAAAGAACTGAATAATCTCCAAAAGAAAACAATAGTATGCAACATTTTTGAAGATATGTATCCTAGAGAAGCGTGGATACAAGTATATACAGATGGATCGGCAACCAGAGCAGTGAAGAATGGAGGTGCTGGAGTGTACATAAAATATCAAGAGGAAAAAAATACAAAATGTTCTTCTTCTTATTCTTCTTCAGATTTATTCTCAAACTTCCGCTGGATCTCCCTTGATCCTAACTAGATCCTACTAGATTTCCAGCATGATGTAGTCCAGAGAATGGAAATGCGTTGTGTCGCCATTTTATTTGCACCAATGACCAGACACATCTGTCTTTGGTGAGATCCACATGTTCACCAACAGGAATCTTCTGCTCCAACTACTCTGCAGAATTACAGGCCCTAAATATTGCAGCAGAAATAATTAACCTTACGCACGGTCTGGTTTAGTCCATTCGACAATATTTTAAAAGGGCTCTCGACATTCTATGTTGAATACACTTGTCATTTATTAAGTAACCAGATTTGACCAATCCTAGTTAGCTATTTTTTGACTTCCTTTTCTTCACAGTTTATGAGTAGGGAGGCATCAATGGTGTTGTGTTAGCGAAATGCATGCAATGCATCTGTCCAGATCGGCAAGCCAATGAAAGTGAATCGGATTTTATAGACTTGTTGTATTGTATGTTCAGTAAAATCATAATGGATTGTGATTCGCATTATAAATTATTGGAAGTTAGTTCATTTTTACAGCAGAATAAACAGTGGATTATGTTGATTTTGTTATGTAGAGGCTGAAAGATTGACTGTTTTGGAGCGATCCCAAATATGACTAGGCCTAGAGCTTCAAAGAACAATTTATGGTAAATCTATAAGGTTCATTCATTTTCACCCATGATATTATGATGATTTGACAATGAAACCACATAAATACTGTAGAATTAGGCTTTTTTTACAGGGATCCAACTTCATAAAATTAAAAAACCAAAGGTACGTAATTTTTATTTGTTATAATTGGGTTTTTTTAATGCAAAAATGTCTTTAGCACTTTCTCATACATCTGGTATCATGCACACATGTACAAAAATTAACCAATATTTGCAGTATTTAATTCTTTATTTATATGTACACATATTATTTAAATATCTCTAACAACAATAAAGTTATCACGTTTTTAACATCAACAATAGCACACATTTTCAAAAAAGAATCCGGCTGCAGAGGGAAATTTTTTTTTTACAGTGTGCTAAATGTTAAAAAAACAACAAGCCATGGTCAACAGGTGGTCTCACTGATGTAATGCCTGTTCAACAAGCCCTTGACAGCGATAAACTGCAAGACCAGAAGGAAGCCATATGAGAAATGAGCATCAAAAGAACAGTAGTACTACAGTGGATACCATCCCACTGAGGCATACCAGAAATGAAGGAGGATGGCAAGGGATGGAGCAGCAGGAACAAAAAGACCAGGAAATCATCTACCAAGTAAAGTGGACCCTCATCATAGGTAGCCTGGTTGATAGTGAGCTTAATGGAGATAATGGAACTGGTCACCCCACATAATAATTGATGTGGCTTAGTACATGAAGAGTTATCTTCATCCCTAATGGCAGATTGCTTCCATGGGACTGACCTTCACCATAAAAGCTATTAAGAAAGTCTACTATCCAAAAGACAACTCTCATGATCTTGGCAGAGCTGAGCAGGTTGTCATCTTCCGTAGCAGGACATTACACAACAGACTAAACAACCACTTAAATAGACTAAGACTAGTTCATTCACCTTTGTGTCCATATAGGCAGGCAGCACAGACAGCAGAACATATTTTGTATACTTACATACTTGTGTCCATATGGGCAGGCAGAACAGACAGCAGAACATATTTTGTATACTTACATACTTGTGTCCATATGGGCAGGCAGCACAGACAGCAGAATATATTTTGCAACACTGCATTGTACTAAACCAGTTATGAGAGGAACACTGGCCCACAAAGACGGATATCTGAAGAAAAGAGGACCCTCATCAAAGCTATCAGGAAAATTGACCACCCAAAAGACAACTATCAATATTTTGACAGAGCTGAGCAGGTTATTATATCTTCCACATCAAAACTGGACAATCAATTAAGTGCCATGACAAATCGCGTAGGTGATCATGCTTCTACACAACTCTCTGTTTTTTGTGTTGTTGATAAGTTCAATTGTTGACTTCTTTTTGTGCCAAAGAGATAACCCATCCAGAAATTTCTCTCATTGTCTTTGTGTCTCATCTCCCCTTTATCTTTCTGGTGGTTGCTAAATGTTTAAGTTTTACTTTTCGCATCATATGCCATACAATTTTTATTGTGTGTTTCTAATTTTTGCTATAATTTGTCATTTTACTCCAGCATCTCTGAGAACTTCTACATTAGTTTTCTTGGCTGTCCATGGAATTTTCATCAATCTTCTTAAAAACCACATCTCAGTTACCTCCAGCTTATCTTGGACACTTTTGTTCATTGTCCTTGCGACGCTTCCATAAAGAAGGATTGACTCAATATAGCATCCTAACACTCAAACTCATGTATGGAGTGATATTGAGTATGCAGTGTCTCCATTGCATAGGTTTCTCATTTTTTTAAATGTTGATTTCGCCTGTGCTATCCTGTTCTTGATTTCATTGGAGTACCTGTTATCTGATGTTAAATAGTACCAAAATACTTGACTTTATCCACTTGATTTAATTTTGCATCTTTGATAGTAATATTGCATTTTGGTGGTGTGTATTTCTTTGAAGCAACCATTACTTATTTTTCTTCTTGTTTAGACTGAGACCTTTGTTTTCACTTTCTTGTACTACCATGTCTAATAGTGTGGAGTTTTTGTTCGCTCCCTACAATTAGAACTGTACCATCAGCATATCTTAAATTATTCAGATTGTAAACCTCTAACTACTATTCCTGACATGCTTTCTATATTTTGCATAATATCCTCTGAAACAGGGAGAAAAGATCTGGCGGTATTACACATCCTTGTCTGAGGACAATCTCTATCTTTTGGAATTCTCATACATTACTGTAAACCTTCATCGCAGCTGTTTGTTTCCAATACATATTTATTACTATCTTTATATTTTCCCCATTAACATAACTGGATTAAACACCCACTTAAATAGTCCAAGTCTGGCTTCATCACCTCTGTGTCTAAGTGGGCAGGCAGCACAGACAACGGAACATATCCTGCAGGACAGCTTTACTGTAAACCAGTTAAGGAAGGAAATCTCGCCCACAGAGATAAATATCCATAGAAAGCTGTATGGGAGAACTGGGAGCTCTCAAATGTAACAGCCTTTATTAAGAAAACTGGACTTGCTGTGTAGACATGTTAAACTGTGAGTGAGAAGAAGACAGCACTGAATGAATGGATAATCCGACATCTCAGAACACTCTGGTACCTGGTTATTGTATGTTTTATAAGATTGATAATGCCTCTGTGGAAAGGTCATACTGTTTTATCACTGATGTTGTATTTAGCACATGTTAATTGAAGGCAAACCTAGAGGCCAACCATGGGAACGATGGACCACCAAAATAGAAGCGGAAAAATTCCACAATATACTCAGCACACACGAAGGCCATCTCCAGAAAACTCTTCTACCCATGATGCTGAAAGACAACAAAGGGTTTAGCGAATAGATAGCTAGGATTATGAAAATATTTTAACTAAAGTTGTAAAGTGAATTGAAGCCAGTTGGATATTTTAAATGCTATATACTGATTTGTTTCAATAATTCCTTGATACTTCCTAATAATATTCGTTTACCTATATTTACTACAGATGATGTCCAGAAAGTACAAACAAGCACACATACAGTAGAAAAACTTTACAGTTGTGATGTCTGTGAGGCCACATTCTCGAGACCTTATGACCTGAGAAAACACACAAAAATACATACAAAAGAGAAACCTTTCAGTTGTGATCTTTGTGGTGCCAAGTTATGTAGCTTTTATGGCCTGAATGCACACAAAAAAATACATATGGAAGAGAAGCCTTACAAGTGTGATATTTGTGAGAAAAAATTCTTGAAAATTTATCAGCTTAGAGACCACATAAGAGTACACACAGGAGAGAAACCATTCAAATGTGATTTCTGTGATGCTAAGTTTGCTAGAGGTAATGTGCTCAAAACACACACAAAAATACATACAGGAGAAAACCTTCACATGTGTGATTTTTGTGGTAAAGCATTTACTAATACTAGTGATTTAAAGAAACACAGAAGAATACATACTGGAGAGAAACCTTACAAATGTGGTGTTTGTGGTGCTGGGTTCAATAGATCTGCTAACCTTAGAGTGCATAACAGAAGACACACAGGAGAGAAGCCATGTAAGTGTGATTTTTGTGGTGCTGGATTCTCTCAGAATGGTGCTCTTATAAGACACAGAATGACACATACAGGAGAGAATCCATACAAATGTGATCCTTGTGGTGTAGGGTTTTCTAGTTCTGCTGCCCTAAAAGTACATAAAATGAAACACACAGGAGAGAAACCTTACAAATGTGATCTATGTGATAAAGAATTCTGTATGTCTTCTCTCCTGAAGATACACAGAAGAATACATACAGGAGAGAAACCTTACATGTGTGATATTTGTGGTTTAAAATTCTCTAATTCTTGTCACCTCAAAATACACAGAAGAGTGCATACTGGAGAGACTCCTTACAAGTGTGATATTTGTAATGCAGTGTTTAATAAATCTTGTGATCTGAAAGTACACAAAAGAATTCATACAGGAGAGAAACCTTACACATGTGATGTTTGTGGTGTAGCATTTGCTAGATCTGATACCCTGACGGTGCACAGAAGATTACATACTGGAGAGAGGCCCTATGTTTGTGATGTTTGTGGTTTAAGATTTATTAAATCTACGCGCCTGAAAATACATAGTAGAACACACACAGGAGAGAAGCCATACAAGTGTGATGTTTGTGGTGTAAGATTCTCTCGATCTGATGATCTGACAAGACATAAAAGAAAACATGTATGATGATAAAAATATTACAAGTACTGTGTTTGTGGACATAGATATGAACCCAGCTACTTTCAATCTAGTTTACTTGATAAAACTGCCTGTGAACCCAGCCATTCTTAATGTATAGCACACTATAGTCAAGTGTACTCAACTAAGCCCTATGACCATATATGGCGATGTGAAAATCACATGATCGTTAATGTCATGTGACTGGAATCAGTGATTCATAAGTACTCTACTTTCTATTCTGCCATTGTGTTCAGAGAATAACTAAATATCAGACAAGAGAGTTTAAATATTTAGAGAATTTGTCCCAATCGAAATGAGTTGGGCTATATTGGCCATTAATATGTATAATTGATGTAAAATCATTATAGATTGTGGTTTGGATGATAAGGAATTTTTGGGAATTACATTTGTTTTTAAAGTAGATATAGTAACACGAGTTTCATTACATGGAACAATTATGGACCTAATGTATTGACGGGGACTAAAGACACTATCTCAAAGTCTAAAGAACAATGGATTTTATGAAGTAAGTTACATCTACGTTTTATTTTATTTCCTCTGTGACCTGGTTAGTTTTCTTATGAAACAACATAAATATAATAGATTTAGGTGTGTAACAGCATGTTTTCAGGGTTTCTACATTGGTTAATAATTTACAATTTTAAAAAATCGATTTTATTTTGATTCCCCTCCCCCTTTTATTTTGATTCCCCTCCCCCTTTTCCCCATCTTTACAATCTCCCTCACCTTTCGCACACACACAAACAAAACTTACAACAATATATGTAGTATTCAATTCTTTATTTACATGTACAATAATTATTTTAAAATGTCTAACAACAAAAAAGTTACTGCATTTTCCAAACATCCACCAAAAATAATGCAAGTTGTCATAAAACAATCTGGTGGCACAAGGGAAATTGTGTAGTTTTTTCATCTGGTGTGATATTAATCTAGCTACATAGATTCCTTTATTATCCTGTGTTTCCATTTTTCACAAATTGAATTATGTTTTATCACAGAATAAATTTTCTTAAAAGAAAATGTTAGAATTCATCTGCAACACTTGCATTTGAAAACCCATACCCATTTCTGCATTATATGGAATGTCCATCTCTTGCAACCATACACAACATGATAGACAGATATAGTGCCCATCTCTTGCAACCATACACAACATGATATATCTAGTGTCCATCTCTGGCAACCATACACACACCATGATAGATCTAGTGTCCATCTCAGGCAACCATACACACAACATGATAGATAGATCTAGTGTCCATCTTTGGCAACCATACACACAACATGATAGATAGATCTAGTGTCCATCTCAGGCAACCATACACACAACATGATAGATAGATCTAGTGTCCATCTTTGGCAACCATACACACTACATGATAGATCTAGTGTCCATCTCTGGCAACCATACATACAATATAATAGATCTATTGTCCATCTCTGGCAACCATACACAACATGATAGATCTAGTGTCCATGTCTGGCAATCATACACACAACATGATAGATAGATCTAGTGAATTATTCATTTTCATATTGACTAATGTTGCTTTCAGACATTGAGCACCTTCAGTTTTTCTTCTAGAACATTTGTATTGAGGTTCTTTATTCTTATTGAGAACTTGTTTGAGGTTCTCTGCAGCTGCTGCACAAATTCTGAAACCATGATACCAGTCAGACCTGTCTTATGCCAACCTTTCCTACAAATGTATATTGAACTGAGACAGTGGTGTCCTGCTGTTGTTGTTGCCTAATTGCTGTGAAACAGTTCTACTCTTGACAGCTCCAGTCTTAAAAAAGTGCATGTCATCTGATTCTTGATTAACATCAAAGTACTGTTTATACTTCCATAAATGCTGAGTTCTCTAATCCATCAGCCATCTAAGGGTGTATGAGATCAGACAGTTTGTGATTGTTATAGTGCAGGTCTTCTGAAGTTGAGTTAGCGATCCATACAGTGAGTTAGTAACTGTTGTGGTTGTGTAAAAAATGTTTCCTGGCATTTGAAAAGGAAGGGCAGTCAATAAGGGGGGGGGGGGGGGGGTGTTCTTCTGCATTCAGCATCTGTGGTCATGCTTGATTGTACAGTCTGTCACCAGGGAAAAGTCCACTGTCTTCAGATCAATTTATTTGCCCCATAGCTTTTGGAGGTGTTCAGTTGTATCGTTTGGATGAGAGCAGTGTCTATATGTTGGTGGTTGCAGGGTCTGAAATGATTAAAAATTTATATTAACCCCAGCATGTCCTGTTTGAAACTGAAAGATAAGGAATTGGTTTCTCCTACAGAGTTTGTTTATGTTATCATTGTCCTTTTGGTCATCATTTCACTAAATATATTTCAACCAGTCAACTTATTTGCACATCTGTTCAGTCAGATGATTTTCCTGGTATTGTTTCTGATAATCTGTTTAACTCTTCTCATACTAAATGTCTTTCCTGTAGCTGTTTCAAGACACCTCTTTTTGCAATTCTGTCTTTTTGCTGTTTGATTTCCTACTAGATCACGATCTCCATAACATATCTCCATAAGTTACAATCCATTACTGATCTCACAGTCAAGTTGGCAGAGGGTTTGTTGCCATCTCCAGTTTTTACTAGCAAGTCTCTTACTGGGGTGTATGCATTTACTTGATTTTTTTATGAATATTCGTAATTTCCATTCTAGAATATTTTTCCAGCGTGGCTTAGAAGTTAAACACCTTTATATTTTATACAATTTCTGTCACATAACCAAATTGGCAGAGGGTTGTTTGCCATCTCCAGTTTGTACTAGCTAGTCTCTTAATGAGGTTTTGGCATTTACTGGGGTTTTTTCCCTGAGATTTTTAATGTGATCTTATATAGTTTTAGTTGTCTGTCTAGTTTTACTCCAAAATGTGAGTAACCATTTGTTCTCAATATCCTGCTGGATCTCTTGTAGCAGGACAATGGTTCTATTAGATTTACAGAAGGGTGTATCTCAGAACAGATGTGCATTGTGTTGCAGTTGTATTTACGCAATAATCTAACACATTCAACTTTATCGGATTACTCCAATATAAACAGGGTTAATATTTCTCCAGTAATTTTGATGTTAACAAATATTTGTACTGTTTTGTGGCTGTGAGAGAAAATGCTGTAAGCAGTTATCTATGTATTTATTTTTCTTTTTAGTATTCACAGTATACTGAGATTGTGAGGAGAGCTTTGTTGATAATTGCATTTGTTGATAATGTGATAATTATAAATATGATGACAAGGTCACCAGCAAATAGTGCTTTCAACACATTCAGATGTTTTGCCAAGGCATAAATAAAGATAAGGAAAGGGCACATCTTGTAGGAGAGCTTTGGTGCAGTCTCTTCTCCAGTTTTTTTCTCTCCAAGATATTGTGCCAGCAATATTGAACCAATCTCTTTGGAGAAATTCTATTGTATAACACTTAATAAACATACAAACAGAATCTAGCACAGAGTACCAACATGTAAACATGAAACTCTTGACCATCATCTCTTCAAATGTAAAGAGCTGGATGATATCAGAAAGTATGTTCTTCCTCCAAGAGCTGATAAATTAAGCACACTGTATGGAACAAAGCAACAACTAACATACACCTGTAAACATCACTACGTGACATTGAGCCAAAGTGCAGGAGTAACTGGATCACTGAAGCTGAAGAAAACGACATAGTTTACACTACCAAACTAGAATTGAATGTAGGTTCTAACCTTTCAAACAATTGATGTAATACATGTTTAGTAGATTACAGTCAGTCTATACACTTCTGACAGTGTATACTAAGATTCGAATGTTTACTATTATCTTTATATATAACATTGAAGTTGATTGTGTTTCTGAAGATTTTTCCTTGATTTTTGTATAATATACTTATTGAACCTTATTAATTAAATGTATTACTAGTATCAATTCTTGAGTGTATTTCATTACATCTGATTGTCCTTTGTGACGGGCGAAGTCAAGTTGATAATGTGTAGTTACCATTCAATGTTTATGTTCATGTGATTGTCTGTATGGATCTTTCCATCTCCAGTTAGACACATTCTTGACTTTTATAGTAAAGTACAACCGTGTATATGTTATAGCAGATATAGGGATAAAATGGTTACATAGGCTATTAATTTAATATTGTATACAAAAGAATTGCTGGAAGACTGGAAAAATGCTGTAATATTACATCTTTGGAAGAAAAAAGGCAGCAAAAGAAATTGTACAAAGGACAAAGATATTTCACTTCTAAGCCACACTGGAAAAATATTCAACAGAACTCTAGAAAATGGTTATGAGTATTCATCAAACCGCAGCTTAACACTGAAATGGGATTCTGTAAGAATAAGAGCAGTAAATATGCCATTTTTGCACTCAGACAACTGGCAGAAAAAACACCAAAAATTGTATATCGCATTTGTGAACCAAAAAAAACCATTGGCAGAGTAGACAGACAACAAATATGGAAAATACCATCAAAATTTGAGTTCCACAACATCTAATCAATTTGTTAAAGAGTAATTACATGGGTAGTCAATGTACAGTTGGAACAAGTGTATGAATTTCAGAAAAATTCCACATACACTCTGGCTTGCGACAAGGCTGTATTCTATCTCCCCTGCATTTCATTATAGATATATTGATTGTATATGTAAAACTGCCAACACCAATGAAGACAAACTAAAGAAGCTCCTGATAGAACTTCATAACAGATTAAACAGCCACTTAAATAGACTAAGATTGGCCCCATCACCACTGTGCTTTTGTGGGCAGGCAGCACAGACAGCTGAACATATCCTGCAAGACTGCAGTACACTAAACCAGTTAAGGGAAGAACACTGGCCCACAGAGATGGATATCCACAGAAAGATGTATGGGAGCACTGAGGAGCTTTCAAATACAGCAGCATTTATTAAGAAAACAGGACTTGCTGTATAGACATGTCAAATTCTGAACGAGAAGAAGAAGATAGAACTTCATTTTGCATATGATCAAGCAAAAATATCAATATCAGAAGAAAACAACATACAGGGACTTTAACATGAAGATAAACTGAGATAATGTGAATCGCAAAAAACAAATAATACTATTTTCATCAATGACCAACAGCTTAAACAGCTGAAAGAATTCACTTATCTTTGAAACATTATATCATAAAATAGGAAACCGAAGAAATCCAACATAGATGCAACATAGCATGCCAGACCATAGGTAGATGTCTCTTATTTTCCAAAAGAAATGAATGCCAAAGCTGCACTATACAAAACGATCATCATGCCATCACTATGATTTCACTTTCTTCTTCTGCGTTTGCTCTCATATCACCACAACGAATATATAGTGTGATTTCCGCCGGGTAGCGTGAAGTACATTGTGCTTCCAGGTGCCACAGTAAACCTATTTTATGTGCATCTCGGTTGGCCACTCTGCGGTCTGGGCGTCCGAGGTCCAGCACATCCGCTTTCGTCGTACCTTTAATTCGGGTAGTAGGCTTCCCTAGTCCGTGACAGCCTGCCTATCTGTCGCCGGGCACGCGGGTGTGTGGTGACTCTTCGCCGAGACGAGTGTCGTTCACGTCTATCTTGCACGAGATGTTCCACCGTCTATGAACTTGCCGTATGTAATTGGACGTACTGGTCCTGTGCCCATCGGGTACTGAGCCGTTTCTGATACGAGAGTCTCATTCCGTATGAGGAAGAACTCAACAGAAGAGTTGGGCCATGGCTCTTTCGCCTTCTTAGCCGAGGTGTCGTTCACCGACATCGTGAACCCCTCGCCCAAGTTCGAGTCTCACCCCACGCTTTTGAGAACATGGCGTTCTCGAGCTGAGCGACCTTGTCCCAATAGCTCCTGAGCCCATTGGATACTGAACCCTTTCTCTCTGCAAGTGTATTTCCGGTATAGGAAACTTGACAGTAGAGTTGGGCCAGGGCTAAAATCGTTGTCCCTTTTGTGCCTGAGCCCTTCGGGTACGGAACATTTTCTCTTCGCGAGCATGTTTCTGGTATAGAAAGGCTAGACATTAGAGTTAGGTCAGGTCTTTTTTTTGCCGGGCTCTCATGATTGGGTTTGGGTCTCTGCCCATAAGGATCACAGGTAACTAGAAGCTCGCCTCGAGCTGACAGAGCTTGTAGTTCCGATTTCCTTGGAACGTTTTCACTTTCTATTTGCAGTTGGCTCTGTCCTCTGGTGCTGTTCTGCCCTTTTCATTGTACTCCGTATGAAATCTATTCGTCTCTACGACAATACATGTGACTTCAATGAATTGGAACATTCAATCTCCTCTTTCACTGCCATTTTATTTTTAGAGGAGCATTTTATTTCACCTAACTCTGTGGGTTATTAAATATAATTGTGTTCAATTTAGCGGGAGAACATTTTTTTTATATACCCCAGTGTAAGTATATATGATCAGTAGTGTTTAACTAGATAACGTTAAAATCTCGCAAAAGAGATGATGTGAAGAAATAACTAATGTAGACTGGTTTGGATACTTTTTGGGCTACTTTTGGAAGGCAGAGCAGGGGTACGGAGCTACTTCTTGACGGCCGCGCCGGATCTTTTGCCAGAACTATCTGGCAACACTTTCTGGTTTCTATTTTAGTTTAAGACTGATTTTTAGATATTCGTTCGTATAAACGTCTGAAAGGGGATATTTTGTTCATGATTAGATTTTAAAATGACTGGAAAGTGTTGTGTTCCTGGATGCAAATCGAACTACGAATTACCAAAGGAATCTGTGACCGTATTCAAGTTTCCTAGTGATTCTGAAATGAAGGAAATATGGAAGGAGTGTATCCCACGAAACAATTGGTCTCCAGCAAAATCGAGTGTTGTTTGCATCAACCATTTCCGTCCTTCTGATATAATTTTGTCTACTACATTTATTGATAAACACGGAGTTAAATATGAGCGCCTTCGGAAGATTCCTATTCTGAAATCTGATGCATTTCCATCTGTATTTCCTGAACTGCCGTCCAATTTATTAATTCCATCAGAAGATCTACCACAACTTCAGAATGATCATAAAAAACCATCAGAAATCATAGGTAAGTAGTAGTGAGTATATTATTATAGACTATAGTCTATAGGTCCTAAGTCCTTTATTATGTGTTATCAGCTTGTCATAGGATAGATGAAATATCATTAGCTGTGAGCTGGTAGCTCTTGAAAGTCCATGGCAAAAGAACAGCTTCCTTTTCATTGGTGCTGTTGGTAGCTATTCACGTAAGTTAAATAGTAACTAAGTACGGTTCAAAAAGCAAGTTTGAGTAAGTTGAGGGAGATATGTAGCCTACATCTTTTATCTCTAGTTCCTGAAGGGAAGCATTGAAATATCCCAGGATTCCCACATCCAACCAGAAGCACAGTGGCATAGAGTGGTATATAGAATAGACAGGTCATAGGATAAAGATAATCTATAATTTCAAGTCCATAGTTAGTTTTATAGCATTACAATTTATTTTTAGTTTCATATTGAACTTTTTCCAAAAGACATAATTCAGTCTTCATACCAATATTGTGTAAGTGATATCATTAATATTAAACATGCACACTAACTAAAGTACAAGAGAGAAATCTTACTACATATGAGATGTCTAGGAATAGAAGCAAGCAGAAATCAAATGAGATCATAAGAAGAATGAAGAGATTTATAAGTACTGTTGGCTTAGGTGGTCGAATATATTAAAGAGCAGAATGAAATGGTTCTGCCATTTAATGAGAATAAACCCATATTGAGAATAAACCCATTTAATGAGAATAAACCTATATTGAGAATAAACCCATTTAATGAGAATAAACCAATTTAATGAGAATAAACACATATTGAGAATAAACCCATTTAATAAGAATAAACCCATATTGAGAATAAACCCATTTAATGAGAATATAAACCCATATTGAGAATAAACCAATTTAATGAGAATAAACCCATATTGAAAATAAACCAATTTAATGAGAATAAACCCATATTGAGAATAAACCCATTTAATGAGAATAAACCCAATATTGACCAGCAGCAAGAGTATACAACAGGAGAATGGAAACAGCAAGGGACAGAGGAAGACCAAGAAGAAGGTGGGTTGAAGGGATTATCAACATTCTGTGACATTACAATAGAAATGGCATTAGCCTACAGACAAAATTGAAAGTTTATAGGTCAGTGATAGTTCCAGTGCTGTTGTATACTGGTGAAACATGGACCATATAAAAGCATCACATGAGGAAGCTCAATCACTTCCACACAATTTGTCTCAGAGAGATGGAGAACATCAAATAAAAAGATAAGATTCTTATTTTTAAAGAATTCTTAAACCATGCTTATGCTGGCACAAAATAGTTGGCCGGTTTATGTAGTACACATGCCAGATCACTTTTATGCCTTAGACATAAACCATGACACATGGGAAAATGCTACATGAAATACAGCTACATAGTGCTCTGCAATAAAAAAAATGTTGGAATATTGTATGAGAAAAAAGGATAAATTCAGCAACTCAATAGCGGAGACTGGCTTGAAAGTTAGTCAGTTAAAACAACATTGAAAGTGATCATCCCATGCCCAAACTGTTCAAGGACCTTTAGGGCCAGTATATGGCTTGTCAGTCACCTATGAACTCATAGATAAGTTTATACCTTTAATGTACCGGTACATTACTTTAGACCTCTTGTCATGTCAATTATCAAAATAATTTTTTAAATATTAATTATACTAGAAAATTAATATCAATTAATCACAAAGTATAGCATAAACTGTCTCTGGTCAACCTCCATGATAAAAGTGGTACTTAAGTTGTTGTTATCAATATCCAAATGCTGCGGAGTATTTCTACTCTTGGCAGCACAATGCCATTATTAAAAAAGTGCATGCCTTCTGAAGTTGTCTCAAGTGATTCAAACAGTGAGTTAGTGACTGTTAAGGGTGTCTGTAAGATTATTTTCCTGGCAGTTGAAAGGTAAGGGCAGTCAATAAGGAGACATTCCACTGTTTTATTGGGATGAAAGCAGTGTCTTCAAATGGGTAGTTGCTGGGTTCTGATATGATTTAAATGACTATGCCTATTGCATGTCCTGTTCCAAACTGAAATATAAGAGATTGATTTCTCCTGTAGACATTGTTTATGTTGTCATGGTCTTTTGTTTGCCACTTCATTTTACTAAATACTTGTTGACCAGTCAGATTTGACCGGAATAAACTTTGGGCCACACTAGAAAACTACAGGATTCAGGGATAACTGTTATACAATATCAGATCCTTGTATCAAAAATGTAGTGGAGCAGTAAGAACTAATGAAGGACTAACCGATACTTACAGAATAAATACAGGAGTGTGTGTTATCATTGCTGCTATTCAATATATATATATATACGGACAGAATCACCACTGAGTTCAGTATAGATATGAAAGAAGAAGATGGCTTCACTCAAATCAATGAACATCCAGCAGAACACAACTCATTAAACTTATTACTATTTGTAGATGACCAAATTTTAATGTATGAAGATGAATCACAGGTACAGAGACATGTAAAGGCACTAAATTCAGCGTGTGAAAGATTCAACATGAAAATTAACACCATCAGAGACAAAAACAATTAAAATCAGCAGATGGCCTGGTCCATTTAACATCCAAATCAATAAAAACAATATCAGACAAGTACACAAATTTAAATACCTTGGAAGCATGTTCACTGAAGACAGTAATGTAGATAAAGAAATTGATACATGATGCAAAAATGTCAATACTGTGTTATACTAAATGACACCACTGCTAAAACACCTATATATAAAAGTCTGACCACTAAACAACTGTTAATAAACAGTATATTTATACCAACTTTATGTTGTTTTTTGTCATGTGACATATGCTCTCCAGAACGTTGTCTTCCCAATGAACTCCCTGAACCCCTCTCTGTCTTGGGCGATGCGGCTTGTATTTTCCAAAGATGTATTCATGTTACCTTTAATGTTGTCAGTCCATCATCTTTTTGGTCTGCCTTTCCTTCTCCACCCCAGTGCTCTCCCCTCCATTATTTGTCTAGCTAAACAGTTGTGTCCCTTTAAATGACCAAAGGGGTGTAGTTTTCTTTTTGCTATTGTGTTTAGTAACCAACACTGGAATCTTCAATGTGTTTATAATGTCTGAGTTTCTATTTTTTTCCTTCCAGGATATTCTAGGTATTCTTCTGTAGCATTTCATCTCAAAGGCATTGATCTTCTTTGCCACTGTTTTACGTAAGGTCCATATTTCATAGCCATATGTTGCAACAGAAAATTAAAAGTTTGTAGCATTAACAGTTTCATTTCTATTTTGTTGTTTTTCAACCATGTTATTTTACAATATGCCATTGCCAATCTCTTCCTTATCTCTACCGTGCAGTCTCCTGCACCATTGATGTTTTCTCCTGAGTATTAAAATTTATTCACACATTCTATCTCTGTATTGTCTATTCTGATTTTTGATTGTTGTGTTATTTTATGTTACTAGTGCTAAATATTGTCACTGTCCAAAACACAGGAGAGAAATATTGCAACCTGTGAAATGAGATGCCTAAGGAAGATCGTTGGTGTCAATAGAACAGACCAAATAAGAAATGAAGAATTCAGAAATTTTATAGGAATTATTCCATGCATAAAATACATAGAGAGACAACAGATTAAATGGTTCTGCCATCTTATGAGAATGGAGCCTGATCATCTATAGCATACAACAAAAGAATTTGGTTACAGATCAAGAGAAACATAGAATGCACGTTAATGTGTCATAGTTTGCACATTCTTGAAGGATATGCTCTGAAGTTTGGTTGGCTTGCCGATATTAACTCATTAACTTGCATAAATATTACATCAATGGCTGACATGGTGCACTATTTGATTGTGTCTCTCTTGTGTCTGGTTAGATGTTGTCCAAGTTTCTAGTCTTAGTCTTCCACATCTCTTCAATGTGCGCTATTTTGTTATGGCATTTTATTTTTGAACTTATTGCACAAATTGTGAGCATTGCATCATGATCCTTGTGCCCTTTGACAAGCCGTTACATGGATTATTTAATTATTATATTTTTGCATATGTTTTTAAATAATTTAGTTTTATATTTGTTGATGATCATTGGTTTAAATGTCAATTGTTTTCATCCTTTTTCATTTTTATTAAAATTGTTTTTGTCATCATTTATTAATAGTAGTAGGTATTTGCAATAAATATTTACTTATTAACTAGAATTACTTTGGTATTTATGTTTCTATGACCATTAACTTGATTTAGTTACTTTTTGGTATACATGTACATGTGGGTGAGAAAACTAATGTTATTGATCTGTGTTCACTACAGATGAAGACCAGAATGTACAAACAGAAATAAAGATAGAAGAGAAACCTTACAACTGTATTGTCTGTAGTGCAGTATTTACTACAGCTGTTGATTTGAAAGCACATGTAGTAATACATAGTGGTAAGAAATTGAACATTATTGATCTATATTTACTACAGATAATGCCAAGGAAATTTTTAAAAAAGACTAAAACATTTAGAGAATTATTACAGATCTGTTGTCTTTGATGCATTATTTACTATAGCTGGAGATTTGAAAGTGCATAAAATAACACATACATGAGAAATATAATATTATTCATCTATATTTAATACATGTGTATTATCTGGCATTCTATCTTTACACCTGCATTCTATCTTTACACAGACATTGTATCTTTACGCTCGCATTCTATCTTTACACAGACATTCTATCTTTACACCAGTATTCTATTTTTACACCGGCATTCTATCTTTACACCAGTATTTTACAGTTACATGTTTTTATGTTGTAATGTCCTGTTGTTGATTTATCTCCCATGTAGTAGAGGGCCGTCCAACTTGTAACATTGCACTCTATCATAGAATCTAGGTCCTGTCACCTGGATTGTCAAAATCTCATCGGTTTTATGCTGTATGTTGAGCTGACTCCCAAAAACTTTCTGGAGGAAGTGGAAACCTGAGGTGAAACCATCAGATTCAAGACATCATGATCCTACATGTCTTTCCAAACTTGGCAGGTATGGCACACGTCTTGTGTGCCAGCAGACTGTAGGTGGCGGGGAATGAAGAATGATGAAGCACACATCAGATCCACTACCCATAGATGGGAAGAGCCTAGACAAAGCAAAATCAGATCCACTACCCATAGATGGGAAGAGCCTAGACAAAGCAAAATCAGATCCACTACCCATAGATGGGAATAGCATAGACAAAGCAAAATCATACCAATTGGAAAATGGTGTACATATTCCCAGGCCCTACTTTGTTAGATCAGCTCTCTGGGTTTGAAAGCAAGCTTCAGAATATATTGTATCAGTAATCGGTTGTTCTGTTAGATATATCAGAACCATATGGTTCTGTTCTCTGGTGCCAGGTTCATATGTCATTAGCTTTCTTCTTTCTTGGAGTGTTATGTATCAGTAACTGATACTGACGTATATGGAAAGAATCACTATCTGTAGCAGTTCATTGATATCTGTGATGTGTCAGTTTGTCCCCAACAGACAGTAGTACATTCATTTGACATTATAAACATAGAAGGTCCAACTCTGGCTGCTCTAGCACAACACAATAATTTATTTACAAGTCACAATATTATGATGGCAATAACAATAATCTACCCAGGCATCTCATGCATTGTAAGTCACACATCGAGACTGCATATAACGATATTCTACTGTATCTTATATAGACTCTATCTAGATCTGGCAGCTATCACACTTCGAACTTCTAACACTTTCGGAACTGCAATCTCAGACTATATCTAAGGATTTAGACTATATGCTGTATGTCCTAACTCTGGACTATGACTCCTGGCAGGTCCAAACCTTAAGTGCCTAAGTTCACCTCCAAGGGTGATAACAAGATTCTCTTGCTACGGGTCCTGACCCAACTAAGTGCAAGTCTCAAACGACGAATCTGTTCAGCTCTATATCAGACCACCGGTCTCTAAAACCTAACTCCGGACTCTATGTCCCTCTAACTGGCCTGACTTGCTGACAGCCAGACTACAGGCCGAACTGACTGACTCTCGACTGCCTCTAAAGTCTGAAACATCTTATTTCTTAATGAAAGATAGCCCCACCTATCTTTGAGACATAGTCTCCCATTTGTTAATTTTAGCATATCCGCTAACGCTCCTCGATACAAAATGCTATCTTCTGGGAACGCCCCTCTGCTATCCCAGAGGTTTCCTAAGGTCTATCACAATTTCTCTAATTCATTCTCATGTATTCCAGAGAGTGGTCCTACTAATTTAATAATCAAAAAACTATCAGATAAGCAATCTAGTTTATAATCTAGCAGAATCTAATTCTTATACCAACTACTTCAAAAGACAGATAACTGGTCATTCCTCTCATTCCGAGATATTAAATCTCTGAATCTCACCTGCTCACATTTACAGTCTTTAATAAATAACATCCAGGCAATTTCTAAACCCCCAGGGTGTAATTACAGATTCATGGTCGACCAGCTAAATTGTTTCCTGACTATCCCTTCAGAGTGGTCACTGCCTGATCAATAGGAACATACATACATTGTCCTTTTTGGTCAATGCTATTTCCCCCATGTTAATTTTTTCTAATTGTGGTTTTCGCTTCTTGATATTAAATCATGACATCTCACTTGACTTAACTGGTCGGAACATTCTTTGATGTGAAAGTATATCTCAATACAAATCTTTCTACTTGTTTGAAACTCTTTGATTGTATCAAGCAGTTTCCAACTTGTTGCTGTTTGAACGGCAAGACTATAATAAAGTATTTGCCACCACTTTCCATTCAGGAAAAAAGTTCTAAAAATAGGACTAAAGTTTAAAAGTGTAAGCTGAAGCCTATAATTAAAATATTTGCCACAACTTTCTGTCCAAATGAAATTGAGCGGTTTGTCTTATTTACTTCATGTCACTGTAATTTGCTTTGAGCTGGAATCCATTATACTTTTACTTGCTGAAGTTATTACTTTTATCAATGCTACTTACAGACTATCCAGCTACTGAAGATACACAAGGATATACACATAAATAATTTTACTAACTGTGGCATTTGGGGTGCTGTGTTAATTAGACTTTCTGATATTAGTACAGACCAAAATATATCTACAATAGATGCTTTACAATTGGTGTGTTTCGGTGTAAAATTACATCAATTTATTTGTTTGGTGGTACACAGCAGTATACAAACATCAGATGTGAACTATCAAATGTGCTGTGTGTGTGAGGTGCAGTATACAAACATCAGATGTGAACTGTCAAATGTGCTGTGTGTGTGAGGTGCAGTATACAAACATCAGATGTGAACTGTCAAATGTGCTGTGTGTGTGAGGTGCAGTATACAAACATCATATGTGAACTGTCAAATGTGCTGTGTGTGTGAGGTGCAGTATACAAACATCAGATGTGAACTGTCAAATGTGCTGTGTGTGTGAGGTGCAGTATTTACTACAGCTACTATTGGAAAGTGTACAGACTAACACATATTGACTGAGACACCTATTTTATATCTGTGTGATAATATGTTAGATGCTGAATGTAACAGATGAGATTTGAACCATATCACATCCATATGTTGCTGGAGCCCCAAAAGATGAGCAAAGAATATCAACACTGTTTACCTTGCATGCAATTTGTAAGAGGCAACTAAGGAGGTACTTCAGAGTTTACATATCAGATGTGGTGACTACAATCACATCTTTTTTTAAAGGGGGTGCAGATTTAGAAAACAACTCAAGTTGTGAAGTAAATTGAATCCAATTGGTTGTATGAAATCATAATCTCACCTGCTACATTCTGATTTGTTTCTATAATTCTTTGATGTTAATAATTCCTAATAATATTTATTTACCTGTTTGATACAGATGATGCCCAGAATGTACAAGCAAGTACACAAGTAGAAAAACCTTACAGGTGTGATGTTTGTGATGCTAGGTTCAAACAAACTAGAGATCTGGTGATACACATAAGGATACATACAAGAGAGAAACTTTACAAATGTGATGTTTGTGATTCCAAATTTGCTAGACCTAGTGCCCTGAAATTACACAACACAATACATAAAGGAGAGAAACCTTACAGGTGTGATGTCTGCGATGTCAAGTTCACTAGTATTAATGGTCTGAAAGCACACAAAACAATGCATACAGAAGAGAAACCATACAAGTGTGATATTTGTGATGCTAGGTTCTCTACGAAGAGTCCAATGATACTACATATGAGACAACATACAGGAGAGAAACCTTTCAACTGTGATGTATGCGATGCCACATTCTCTAGTCCTAATGACCTGAGAAAACACAAAAGAATACATACAGGAGAAAAATCATTCAGTTGTGATCTTTGTGGTGCCAAGTTATGTAGTTTTTATGGTCTGAATGCACACAAAAAAATACATATGGAAGAGAAACCTTACAAGTGTGATATTTGTGAGAAAAAATTCTTGAGAACTCATCAGCTGAGAGACCACATAAGAGTACATACAGGAGAGAAACCATTTAAGTGTGATTTCTGTGATGCTAAGTTTGCTAGAGCTCAGGTGCTCAAAGCACACACAAAAAAACATACAGGAGAAAACCTTCACCTTTGCGATTTTTGTGGTAAAGCATTTACTAACACTAGTGATTTGAAGAAACACAGAAGAATACATACTGGAGAGAAGCCTTACAAATGTGGTGTTTGTGGTGCAGGGTTTAATAGATCTGCTAATCTTAGAGTGCATAATAGAAGACACACAGGAGAGAAACCATGCAAGTGTGATGTTTGTGGTGCAGGATTCTCTCAATCTGGTGCTCTAATAAGGCACATAATGACACATACAGGAGAGAATCTATACAAATGTGATCCTTGTGGTGTAGGGTTTTCTAGTTCTGCTGCCTTAAAAATACACAGAATGAAACATACAGGAGAGAAACCTTACAAATGTGATCTTTGTGATAAAGGATTCTGTATGGCTTCTCTCCTGAAGATACACAGACGAATACATACTGGAGAGAAGCCTTACATGTGTGATATTTGTGGTTTAAAATTCTCTCAATCTTCTCACCTCAAGATACACAGAAGAGTGCATACCGGAGAGATACCTTACAAGTGTGATGTTTGTAATGCAGTGTTTAATACATCTTGTCTTCTAAAAGTGCACAAAAGAATTCATACAGGAGAGAAACCCTATACATGTGATATTTGTAGTGTAGCATTTGCTAGGTCTGATACCCTGACTGTGCACAGAAGAATACATACTGGAGAGAAGCCCTATGTTTGTGATGTTTGTGGTTTAAGATTTATTAAATCTACTCGTCTCAAAATACACAGTAGAACGCATACAGGAGAGAAACCATACAAGTGTGATGTTTGCGGTGTAAGATTCTCTCAATCTGGTGATCTGAAAAGACATAAAAGAAAACATGTGTGATGATAGAAACATTACAAGTATGATGTTTGTGAACAATGATGTTGACCCATCTACTTTCAATCTAGCTTCATTGATTAAATAAGTTTTTGTGAACCCAGTCTTGATTAATTTAGCTACACAGACTCCTTCATTACCCTGTGTTTCCGTTTTTCACAAATTGAATTATGTTTTACTACAGTATAAAGTTCCTCGCAAGAAAATGTTTAGAATTCATATACAACACTTATATTTCAAGACCCATATCTATTTCTCTATTGTCTGCAGTAGACAGATCTAGTGCCCATCTCTTGCAACCATACACAACATGATAAACAGATCTAGTGTCCATCTCTTGCAACCATACACAACATGATAAACAGATCTAGTGTCCATCTCTTGCAACCATACACAACATTATAAACAGATCTAGTGTCCATCTCTTGCAACCATACACAACATTATAAACAGATCTAGTGTCCATCTCTTGCAACCATACACAACATGATAAACAGATCTAGTGTCCATCTCTTGCAACCATACACAACATGATAAACTGATCTAGTGTCCATCTCTTGCAATCATACACAACATGATAAACAGATCTAGTGTCCATCTCTTGCAACCATACACAACATGATAAACAGATCTAGTGTCCATCTCTTGCAACCATACACAACATGATAGACAGAACTACCGGTAGTGAGTTATACATTTTCATATTGACTAATGTTGTTTTATCATATATATTTTGTTGTTTCCTCATCTTAGTCAACACTGACTATTTGGGCTGAACTGAGATGAGGATGATGACTGTGGTGTGTCCAACTGTTGCTAATGAGTTGTGTGCATTCCTGGAGATACCTTTCACTCTCTGGACATGTGCTGGGAGAGTTTGTCATACATTGAGCAGTTTTTGATTTTCTTCTAGCATATTTTTATTGGACAGTGACTTGTTTGAGGTTCTCTGAAGCAGTTGCACCAATTCTGAGTCTGCAACACCATCACACCTGTCTTCTGCCAACCTTTCTCACAAGTTTACACTGAGTATTTATATTGAACTGAGACGGTGATGTCTTATCATTGCTGTTGTTTAATTGCTGTGGAACAGTTCTTCTCTTGGTAACTCAATGTAAGTCTTTAAAAAGTGTAATGTTTTGTGATTGTTGAATAGGAACAAGCATCAAAGTACTGGGGATATTTTGATAAATACAAAACTTGCTAATCTATCAACAATTTAAGGGCATATAAGATCAGTGTACCAGACATTTGGTAATTGTTACAATGCAGGTCTTCTGAAATTGTGATCCAAGCAATGAGTCAGCAGCTGTTCATCATCAAGAGGTGCCATGCTGGCTAGCATAGGTGATCATGGCTCTCTAAATGAGATTTTCAATTTTATCTCTTGTTAGTTAACTGTCTAGTTTTACTCCATGATATAAGTAAGCATTTGTTTTAAAATTCCTACCAGATCACTTGTAGCATGACAATGGTCCTATTAAATTTCCAGAAGGATGTATCCCATAGAACAGATATGCTTTGTGTCACAGTTTTATTTGTGCCAATGGTCCAACACATTCAGATTGATGATGATGTTCCTCATTCATATGCTCCGCCAAAGACTGATGTGTCGGACCATTGGCGCAAATAAAACAGCAACACAGCACATTTCCCTTCTCTGAACTACATCCTTCTGAAACTCTAATAGGACCATGGTCCTGCTACAAGAGATATCAAGTGGGAGTTTGAGAATGAATAATGAAGAAGAGGAAGAAGATTCATATGCAAAGATGAGCATGGCATGAAAAAACAAAAATTTCTCGGACAAGTAGAAAAAACAAAGCATTTGTGATTGTCTAATTTGGTTTGGATTTGTGAGTTCGTAGATGTCCTATTCATGTCAGGAAAGTTCTATTGCAGTGCATGCAGAAGTGCAGAGGGTCTCAAGTAGCAGTTTTCAGATTTGTCCTTCCACTTCCATCACTTGTAAATTGCCAGCAGAGGATCTGGATGTGCCAAGCTGAGGATCAGGAGCTAGGATCGATGCTGCAGTGCTTGAGAGAGGTTATTCTTTTCTACCCTCCACTTGAACGTTTATCATTCACAGCTCACCCATAGAATAATATCTTTTGAATGCGCATGTCTGGCATACAGATGATGTGGCCAGTCCAGTGGAGTTGGACCTAGTCATCAGCGCATGGATACTTCGTATATGGGACTTTTGAAGGGTTTCCATGTCTGGTATTCGATCGTACCAACATACTCCCATGAAGTTTCTTAAGAATCGATCATGGAGTGATTACTGATATAGATAGGGTAAATATTTCTCAACTCATTTTAATGTTAATATATTGTTTTGCTGTGTATTGATGTTTATTTTTAGTATTCATAGTATACTGAGATTGTGAGAACTCTGTTGATTTGTGCTTTTCCAGATAATGGGACATTTATCAGTAGTCTAGGTGACAAGGTAACCAGTAAACAATGCTTTAAGCACAAGATTGGTGCACTCTTTCAGTGTTCTTATCCGAGATATGGTGGCAGTAATATTGGACCAATGTCTTTGAAGAGATTCTATTGTACAACACTTAATAAACATACAAACAAAATCCAACACATTCAGAGTACTAGCTATATAAACGTAAAGAGCTGGATGATATCAGAAAGTGTACTCTTCCTACAAAACCAGAGAAATGAAATTCCGTGTATAACCCGAGAATTTTTGGACAATAAACAGAGATGGCTTCATACTCTTCGTCTTATAATCGAGTAACATCAAATTTTAAAAAAAAATTACGTCCAAATCACAGTAAAAATGGAGAAAAACACTTTAAAAAAAAATTACAGTCACATGTCCCGATATATTAAGCCAGGATAAAATGACTAGGGCTCACCAGCAATCTAGAGCGTACTTACCATAATGCTAGGCCTCTAATTACATTAATTTCTATATATCATACAATATTTCCTTCAAAATCTCCGATATTTCTTGATAAAAACTCACTTACTGGGTCTATATCGTTATTTCCAACACGCCGCCATTTTTTAGCAAAATTTCCTGGAAATGCTATTTTTAGCAATGGGTATTACCGGTTTTTTTACCGTTTATAGTACATATATTTCTATCATAAAGGTTTCAATTGATCATCGAAATTGGTCAGAAAAGTATACCAGTATCTGATGTTATTTATTGGCCAAAATACGGTAATGGTTTGTGGAAAAAACAAATGAAATACCATAGCCTAAGCTGATTGGTAGCTTAGGCCTAGTCTTGTTTGTGTAGGGAAACCCTACCAGTAATCTAAACACTGTCACACACTTTCTTGTTGCGGTAAAGCAAATGTTACAACAGTTACTGACCGTCTACTAGGCTATAAGACCTGTGTACAGAAAATTTAAAACAACACCTCAAAGGCAGATTTTGAGTATTTCCGTGCATGTCGCTGGTCGGTCTTGCCATTTTTTAACATGGGACTCCAAGTATATAAATATTGACCAAGACAACAATCAGAAACATAGAATGAAGTCCTAATTAATTCTGTACAGAGGTCTTACTCTTCATACTACAGTCTTGCACAAACACTCACATTTTTGACATCCAAAACCTTGCCGCTTAGGCAGTGTTGGAGGGATGGGAATGGGAGAGAAATCAATAGTGAAACTGTCTGAGCTGTGCCTCAGTTTAGATTACCGTATAAGGTAAACATACAGGTCAGACAAAGTTCAAACTCTTCTGTATCTTCTAAAAACAAAGTGATCTGGCATGTTTTTGTCTGGCCATTCATCTTCCCGTTTCCCGCTTACACAATAATAATGTATGAACTGGAAGCTAAACTACCGGTACTTGTGCAGTATTCTTGGCTAGCTAAGTCAGCCTTATATTCTATTAATTAGTCCAGCCCACTGAGGCCGCAGATGGCCTACTGGCCCTACCCATTTCAATCGGCTCAACCAATCCAAGTTTCCCTCACATTATGTGATGCCATTCAGATAAGTGACTAAATGCAATCTTTCTTTATAGAAGATTTGAAACGAGGTTCCAAATCACAACACATCATAGGCATTTTGTAGTAAAATTGCACCGTAATTGATTCCCTCCCCCAACCACTGTACATTTAGTGGAAGATGAGATCAATTTCACAATCCTCTGTTATGTTTATTTTATTACCGTATTCTCCCCACACGGTAAACATAACCAGGAACAAAGTTCAAACTCTTCTGTATCTTATAAAAACAAACGTGATCTCGCTGTCTTGCCTTTCATCATTTCCCACTTAAACGTCACTGTCAGAAGCCGGTGACATAATAGTTACGTAGTAATTACTATTCACTAGGGCTGTTCCGCGTCATAACGCCCAGACACCCAACACAGACAATTCATTCAGGAAAAACTTTGTTCCCCAAAGTCTAGCCACCTCATAAACCATCTATAGTCATGGATAGGGAAGTCAGCCTACCGGGTATTCATTATTTTCGGATATATTGATCCAGAATACAGTAGCCACCAGGGTTTCATTCCTTGATTCATTCAAGTTACGTGAGTGAAGCAAATGAAAGGAATGCTATTTTCTTAGAGTTGCAAAAGTTTGTGTTAATTTCCATTTAGCATGTCCGTTCTTTCTTATGATGATGAAGTTTATTATTGCCGGCTTTGTTAAGTTGGGGATGTCAGTCTATAGTCGGACTATCGACTTTCTCCACTTTTTGGAAGGGATAGTTAGGTTATCGGCCTACAATCAGATGGGTTTATATTCAGAATTTAACGGTACTATAGAACATTGCAATGCCTAACATACACCTGCAATATCACTACATGCCATTGGGCCAAAGTGCAGGAGTCACTAGATCAGCAAAGTAGAATAAAACCTTATATTTTACATAAATAAACTAGAATTGAATGTAGGTACTAACCTTTCAAACAATTGAGGTAATTCATGTTTAGTAGATTACATCAAACTTATGTCTATACGCTTATGACAGCATATGGTGAGATTTGAATTCTTACTATGATCTTGATGTATGACATTGAAGTTGATTGGGTTGCTGAAGATTTTTTTCTTGATTATTGTATAATGTATGTATGCATAGGTGTCACCTAGTACAGATTTTCACTATTAATATGGATTTTTCGCGCCCTCACCAGATTTTTTTTTAAATTTACATTTTTATATAAAAAAATCACTTGATGTTAAATTTCCTAGTAATTATTACTAATTTGAAAGTTTCTATCACACACTCATCATGATTTGCGGGGGGGGGGGTGTTAAAAAATTAGTGGGTTTTGTTAAAAATACAGTTTTATGACAAAATATAAGTTGACGCCTATGTATTATGAAATCTTAGTAATTAAATGTATTACAAGTATCGGTTCTTGCGTGTATTTCATTACATGTGATGGTTGATGTAAGTTGATAATATGTAGTTACCATTCAGTATTTATGTTCCTGTGGTGTTCTATATGGACCCCCAGTGGTTGATTTCAACTTGAAGGGGGTCTATGTTAATGAGAGAAAAAATTGGGGGTGCACAAGATGTAAAGCGGGTTCCGCAAGACCATTTAGACAGGTCATCATTAACATTTAACCATTAAATAAATAAATATCTTATTACACATAACACAGATGTGTTTAAATAATAGACATAGAAATTACATGCACTCACCAACATGAGATCATCGTCATGTAACATATTCTTTCGAGAATGTGGTCTTTCTAATGGATTCTCTGAACATTCTGCAATTCTGGGCAAGTTGACCTACCATAGCTAGAGACACGTTTAAGTAATATGATTATCACTGTACCATTGTCATATTGGGTGCCCTCTTCCCCTGTTACCGTTAACTCTGCCCTGCCTTCAGCTATTAATCTTTCCATGCTGTTATGTGTCTTTATATGACCAAAAATAAAGAGAATGATCAATCAGTGGAGATAATGAAGAAAGTGAAGACACTTTGAGAAACGATGATACGTGAATAGGCACCTTCTAGTAGTAGATGTTTAAGAAATCGAAACTGCAGAGTGAACACAAGAGGATAATGATAGTCAGAGAAGGAATATGATTACAGGTGGCTACAATGTTAATATTAATAAGACCCATAAATTCAAGCCACATGGCCCAAAATAGAGGTTTAGGGAGTTCATTGGGAAGACCACTTTATATAAAGAATATGTCACGTCATACCCGCCAGGGTCGTAGTGGTGCCACACTGGCGACATCAGCACAAAAATCGCTCTCAACATCTCTATTCTTTGCCATTCGGAGGAGTGCAGAATACTCACACCTAGACCATTCCTTGATGTTATCAATCCAAGATTTTCCTTATCCTCCTCTTCTCCTTCAACACTCAACTATTCCTTGCAAAACTTATTTTAGATAGTGAATAATGTCTTGTTACATGTCCAAACCAAGTAAATGCACATGGTTTCATCTCTACCAAAAGTGGTTCTTGATAACCTACAAGTTTGTTTATTTGTTGCCGGACAAATATATTTATCTTGTGTTCTATATAACTAATAACTCTGTAGCACTTGTTTTTAAAAGCCTGAATCCTTCTTTCCGTGTCTGCATTCATTGTCAAACGTTCACACCTGTATAAAAACATACCGGGTACTTAACACTAGCCATCTGAATATGTTGATCTCTACTGTATCATCATGATCAAGTGCCATCTCCGCAACGAAGGTTGGCTGCAACAGACCTCCATCATCCCCTGTCTCTTTTTTTTGTGGTGCACTCTGCTAGACTGTAACCTGTCCATCTTGTGATGTTACAGTATTCTCCAACTTGTATCTCTGCTTACCTCTTGCTTGCTTTCCTTCGAATTTACCGTCAAATAAGGTCTTCAACAATGTGTCATGTCTTTTAATGTGTCCAAAGTATTTTATTTGCTGATCTTTATTTCTTTTTATAATTCTTTCTTAATATTAAGTGTTTTTAGAACCTCTTTGTTTGTTTTCTTCTCTTTCGCTCTATTCTTCTATAGGCCTATACCCACATCTCAAAGGCATCAATTCTGTATTCTAATTGTTTAGTGCCCATGTTTCTGAGACATACATTAATATGGAATAGATATAGCATTTTATAGTTCTCATTTTTTAACTTATTTGTAATTTGTTTAGATGTTACTATTTTCCTCATATCATTGAAGATGCTTTTAGCCATTCCTATTCTCCTTTTAACTTCTGTTTCACATCTGCCATCATTTATGACTATGTGTCCAAGATATTGATAATGTTTTACTTGTTGTAGTTTCTCTCCATGTATGATTATGTTTAGCTCTTGTTCTCTACTGTAATGCTGATCTTATTTTTCCAAATCATTTATAACCTGCCATGGCAGCCACTACATTCTAAGAGTCTTAGCTGAATCTTTTTTCCCGAGTTGAAGAACACAAATAGTAATAATAATAGGACACATACTCCGTCAAGGTCATAGGGTGCTACACTGGATACACCAACGCAAAAAACTCCCCAAAAATCGCTATCCTCAGCCATTCAGAGAAGTGTAGAGGAAAAAAACACGTCCAGACCATTCCTTGGTGTATCAGTCTATATTTCTAATACCTTTCTTCTCCTTCTACCCACGACTTTTCCTTGCAAAATAATTTTAAACAAGTCGTGCCTGTAACAAAAGACTCATAGCAGAGATCAAGAAGGAATGTGGGGTAATCAGAACATAAACAAACAGAAGAGCCAAATGACAAGCTGCAAGTATCGATGGTGACAGACTCATATAAACCTATATAAATCCTTGATGTAACAGTGATAACACATTTATAATTCGATATATTGTTGACAGATAATGAAATTCAACAATTAATGTGTAAATTAGATGAGCACATGAAGACTGATCACCTATGTTTAACATACACGATGGAGTTATAAGAACACAAATAGCTACAACGTGAGCTGACAAAAACTATTAATCAAAGAGACAGTGATGTAGCCAAGAGCAAAGTTGCTGAGAAGAAAAATGAGATGCGGACTGCGTAAGTTTTAGAACTCTAAGAAAGAATATCCAAAAGAGATGCAGAAATAGTTTGAATATGAACATAAATAAGAGAGAAATAAGACTCACAGACCAGGGAACTCAATATGAAGTTAGCACTGACGCACAAAAATTATCTTTTTTAGGTAAATCCCCTCCCCGTGGAGAGAACATATCAATGGCCTTGTCAGTTGGCCAGAACTGGAAGTCATTGTCAACAACAGCAAATAGATGATTCTGTAATTTTTTTCCTAGAAATGAAGTCCATTACCAAAGTATCATAAACAAAAGTCTTTATTCCTCAGCGTTGGTTGGTTGCTGATCCAGCGGTTCATGACCTTTGACCCAATGCCATTGTGTGATATATGCATGTGTTTGTAAGCTGTTGTTTTATTCCATTTATCTGGCCCTGGAGGGAGAAGCATTTTTCCTGATGCCATCCAGCGCTGGGCAATCAAAAAGGCGGCGGTCAACAGTTTCATAGGGATGAGTGCACAGCCGGCACCCTGGAGTGTGTTATGGTTGTATACTGTTCAGGTGGTTGTTACGCTGTACAGCTCAGCATTGGTCTAACGCGGGTTCGATGGCCTTCAGTCACTCCCCCGAATATTACTTGTTTTGGGATTTGGCATTCTGCGGACGTGACTAAACCAATGCAATATATTTATATTGAGTGTTTATTTGGCAGATGGTAGCTGAGTGCGGTGCAAAACTTCCATGTTGGTGATATTGTCGTGCCATTTGATGTTTAATATAAGGTAATACTGTGTGAAACGTGAACAACAATTGTACTTACGTAAAACACAGGTTTTTATAACGTTTCACTTAGACACGACGGACTATCCTAAAATTAGGGGGTTATGCAAACAAGAAAACATACAAATTACAATACACAAAACATATTAAACCTTTCGACCAATAGGCCTCTATCAAGATGCACACAAAACATCAAAAGACGACGAATAGAAATGATCGCAACACACAAACGTGTCCAACCAAAATATTAAAGTGAGATGCTGGCAGGACAGGAACAGGAAGTGCGTAACAATAGGTGAAAACGAAATGAACAAACGCCCGTGTAGTGCCGAGGTCCGATATGGAAGCAAAGAATAGCAACACTGTTTACCTTCCACGCATGTCGTAAAAGGCTACCAAGGAGGTTATGGGATGGAGTTGGCTGTCCCATCCCATATAGGGTCAGTGACCCAAAGCCATGCTAAGGTCGGATGTGTCAGGCCGAAAGGCGCAGATATCGCAGCAACGCTGTAAACCATGACACAACGCATTCCGTTCTCTGGACTACATCCTGCTAATCTGCAGGAGTTTGAGAACGAACGCAGAAGAAGAAATGAACAAAAAAGATGACATAAATGACCGAACAAACTGAATAAAGACCACAACAACCGAGAACTTGACAAAAGAGTGGCTGGAATTTAGTCTAAAAGGCTTGAGGATACCTAACTCATAAATAAGAAGATTTTCTAGAGCGTACGTAAATCTATCATCGTGGGTGCAGGATCTGATGGCAGTGACCTAACTTCATATCAAGAGCACCATGATGACCATACGCCGTTGAAGTGTGTGGCAACTCGAGTAGGTGTTTACAGAAGCGGTCGCTCAATCTTAAGCCGAATTCTCCGATGTACTGCTTGCCGCAGCGTTTACATATGATCACGTTAATAACATTACGGGATTAACATGTAAAGGCCTCATTGCTGGAGAAAGTGGCCTTGGGAAATGAAATGGGGACGCATCTAAACCACATAAGGACATGTATAGCAACGACCGCGTGGGCAAGGAACAGTACCAAAATGGTCGGGAATAGAAGCTGTTGATGAACTCAACGGGAACTTCTGTGCTTGATATTCATATAATAATTATGTAGCACATCCTTTCAAATGAATTTATTCTTCTGGATATTGTCTTGTTTAAATTCCAATTCTCGAATCAATATGTTACCGTTGGGAAACCACATGATCTTTAAAGAGCAATTGCTCATGGCAGATTGCAAAAAAGAACATTTTTTCAAAACTTTTCACTGTAAAACACCATATAAATAAAATTGGCCACCTGAAGAAACAGTTCAAAACAGTGAAAGCCAGGCACTGGGACCATTTCTAAGCTGCAACAATGATACTTTGAGAGGATATGGGCAAACCTGTTTGCCCACAGAAACGTCACAATGAATAAACTATAGAACATTTTATGGCAGTGGTGAGGCGTCGCAAACTTGTGTGATTTGACCACGTGATGAGCACGATTAATTTTCCAAAAATATCTTGCATGGAAAAGTTAAGGATAGAAGAAAAAAAGGTCAAAAAAGTATGGATTGATAATATTAAGATTAAGATTTAATGCTTGTAGTGGCAGTCTGTTTTCCTTCCTTCTCGGTGCATGCCCGATAATATGCCTAAGTCCATTGTTTTCGTCTTGTAGAAACATATTGTTGTTTTGTGTCTTCTCTTACATGCTTGTTTGGCATGAATTCTTCCCAAACGATGTTCATTCTTGATTAGGAACAAACGGCACTGCGGGATATTCCCATATTTGGTATGCTTACCTTAAAACTAGCATGGTTTGGACATGTATGTAGACACGATTTATGTCGAAAACAATACTGCAGGGAAGTGTCGAGGGTGGAAGAAGCAGAGAAGGGAAAATAAAGACATGGACAGACAACATCAAGGAATGGACAGGGCAAGATATTTTCACACTCATCCGCATCGCTGAGGATAGAATTCGCGGGAGGATTCTGTGTGTTGAGGCATCCAATGTGGTACCAATACGACCCTGAAGGGTTTTGGGTTTATTGATTGATTGATGCTTACATTTCCGTCAGCCATCTAAAAATGTATACGCTCAGTGTCCCAGTCAGTTGCTGATTACGATTCTCCTGATCTTTCCGAAGAGGGAGCACTTTCTCCTATCGCCTTTAGTCCCTCCCATTTCTACCTTTCTCTGAATATGTAAATTGTCTCGTTCGACCTCCGCCTCGTCTTCTCGTAGCGTATCCATGAGTGCTCTAATCAATTCAATCCTGTCTCTTCTATCTCGTTGCCATTTACCAAGACTTTACTAGCCAACACATCATCTCTTTGTTTCCCCTGACCCCAGCATGACCTGGACAGTAGCCCCATGTAATGCTCTGCGCGTAGTTGAACAGAGTGACCCATTCAGTTATGATCATGCATTTTCTATCTTGTGCAGCGTACTTTAAGACTCCGATAGAATCATTGAGTTTGTTTGTGGTTGCGTCGCCAGCCAAGTGAGAGCTTCTGTCACCGATTCGTTTCCATTCGTATACTCGATGTTGTAGTGGAGTAAGCAGCTAACTTCTCCGCTAATTTCTTGCCATTTTGGTAGGCCACGAAACTTCAGCCACACCTGTTTGTTTCTTCTGTTGCTGAGCCGTCTGTTTAAATTATTGTATCATGTGGATTCGATTGCTTCAGTATTAGTTCTTGGATCATTCCCTCTGTTCTGTTTGCAACCCTTTCGCGGCACTCTTTTCCCATCTGTATCACAACTGTTGTCAATAACTTTTTCTCTTTGCCAAATGTCACACATTCACAGCCTCTTTATAATATTCAAGTAGGAAGCAAGAGGACAAATTAAAAATTCTTGATACTAACAGGAATTTAACGAGGTCCGTTGAAACGGCACCGAATCGCCCTGCAACTCGAGTAAACGGGGTTTCCATACTTGATTAACCGCATCTCCAAAAATAGATGCGGTTACACCAAGTACAGAAAAATCCGTTTACTACTAGTTGCAAGGCGATTCGGTGTCGTTAGAACGGACCTGGTTCAATTCCTGTTAGTTTCAATAAACAGTAATCATCATCATTAAGTGTCATCTCCGCAACGAAGGTTGGCTGCAACGTATCTCCAACATCTCCTGTCTTGGTAGTGCACTCTGCTAGACTGTAAACTGTCCATCGTGTGATGTTACTCTCCCACTTGTATCTCTGCCTACCTTTTGCTCGCTTCCCTTTGACTTTACCCTCAAGTAAGGTCTTCAATAAGGTGTCATGTCTTTTAATGTGACCAAAATATTTTATTTGCCTGATCTTTATTTCTCTTAGTAGTTCTTTCTTCATATTAAGTGTCTTTAGCACCTCTTTATTTGTTTTCTTCTCTTTCCATGAAGTTCTCCCTATTCTTCTATATACCCACATCTCAAAGGCATCAATTTTGTCTTCTAATTGTTTATTTAGTGTCCATGTTTCTGAGCCATACATTAATATGGAATAGGTGTAGCATTTTATAATTCTCATTTTTAACTTGTTTGTAATTTGTTTAGATATTAATAATTTCCTCATGTCATTGAAGGTACTTTTAGCCATTCCTATTCTCCTTTTAACTTCTGTTTCACATCTGCCATCATTTGTGACTATGTGTCCAAGATATTGATACTGTTTTACTTGTTGTAGTTTCTCTCCCTGTATGTTTATGTTTACCTCCTGTTCTTCTGTGTCTTTGCTGATTATCATGGTTTTTGTTTTTTGAATGTTTATATCCAGTCCATATTCATTACTTGATTTATTGACTTGATCTATTAGTCTTTGTAGTTCATGTTCACTTTCTGCTAAAAGAACAGTGTCATCTGCATATCTAATGTTGTTTATTATTTTCCCATTGATCTTGAGTCCTGGTATTTCTTCTATATTTTTAAAGATATTCTCTGTGTAGATATTAAATAGGCTTGGTGATAAAATGCATCCTTGTCTTACCCCTCTTCTTATTTCTATGTATGGATAGTAGCTGTTTTCACACCTTATTGATGCAGTATGTTCCCAATATATATTTCTAATCAGTCTGAGCCATACATTAATATGGAATAGATGTAGCATTTTATAATTCTCATTTTTAACTTGTTTGTAATTAAAAAATAATCAAAGAAAAAATAATCAAAAGTTTTTAAAGACATTTCTTTTCAAATGAATTTAATGTATTCTCCTGTGCTTTTTGTTATTTTGCAACTTCCACAACATGATATGTATAATTACATTTGAGTATTACAAAGATTAGGTCTACAGTAACAATTTAACAAATATTCAAATTTCATGGGCCTTGTTTTCTGTGCGTCATTTGGCTCTAAAGAAGAAATGTGATCTGGCAACCATTATTTATTCCGGTTTCTATTTTAGTTGAATCCCGATATTATATAAACTATAAACCTAAGATGGATATTTTGTTCATGTTTATATTTTAAAATGCCTGGAAAGTGTTGTGTTCCTGGATGCAAATATAACTACGATTACCCCGAGGAACATGTGACCGTTTTCGAGTTTCCTACTGATTCTGAAATGAGGGAAATATGGAAGCAGTGTATCCCTCGAAACAATTGGTCTCCAGCAAAATCAAGTGTTGTCTGCATCAACCATTTCCGCCCTTCTGATATAATTGAGTCTGTTACATTCATTGATAAACACGGAGTGAAATATGAACGTCTTCGGAAAAATCCTATTCTGAAATCTGATGCATTTCCGTCTGTGTTTCCTAAGCAGCAGTCCATTTTATTAATTCCATCTGTAGATCTACCACCACAACTCGGACAACTGCCACTTCAGAAAGATCACGAAAAACCATCAGAAGTCATTAGTAAGAAGACTTTAGAAGTAATGTAATCACTAGACTAGTATAAAGTATCAAACTAACTATCTTTTAGAAAATGTCCCGTAGAGCAAAATAGATTATCATTATTGGTGCTTCCTAAAACTCCCAAATTGGCAAGTGAAATAAATACCATGTACTGTAGAGATTAAAGTAGATTTATGATATTAGTACGATTTTATTAGACATGCACTGAAACTATCATCATTCAAAGTTCATTATATGGCATTATTCAACTTCATTAGTCATCATCATCAGTGACATATTCTTTCCAGAAGGTAGTCTTTCCTATGGATCTCTTGAATTCTCCACAGTCTTGAGCAAGTTGTCCCGCTCTTTTAGTGACATGTACACAGGCATTCTTAAATGTCTTTTGACCAATGTTATCTTGGGGTGCCTTTGCCCCTCTTGCCTTCTCTATTAGTACCGTGCAATTATATGATGGTCACACCGATTATGAAAATTTACATTTTGGGCACCATGGATAAAATAATAGACCCTATGTTTTTATAGCATGCACTTATTACAAAATCTGACCACTAACTTTAAACATAGCTATAGCCTAATTAATAATTCCAACATGAAAGAGTATAAAATAAAGTATCTCCACTATTTAAAATAAGATTTTAGCACATATAGGCCTACCAAATCTTATAATAGTAAGTAGGTCTATACTATCTTTTGCAACACCACATTGTGGTGAGATGGATAATGAAGGTAGTAACTTGTCTTATAAATTTAAAAAATGGTACAATGATCACAGTTCAATCCCCG
This sequence comes from Meghimatium bilineatum, assembly GCA_034231615.1. Taxonomy (NCBI): domain Eukaryota; kingdom Metazoa; phylum Mollusca; class Gastropoda; order Stylommatophora; family Philomycidae; genus Meghimatium; species Meghimatium bilineatum. Next base: position 80,002,392 of record CM067319.1, read on the forward strand.
TTGTGCACCAATGAATTATATTTTTTGGATTTGTAATGTGTGGAATATTGAAACATTATAAGCAGAATTCCATACACTAAATGAAGGATAAAATTATCAGCCTCATTTGTTCCATCTTGTGTTAGGGTTCATGTTTGGGTTAGGTATTAGGGATATGGTTAGGATTAGGGTTGTTTCTTACTAAACATTTTCTGCAGGTCAATATTTTGCAATGTTGTGGAGAATGTCTTCAAAAGATCTTGTGTGGGCTGACAATCTAGAGCCAAACCTCAACACCCAGCCCTAATCCTGACCCTAAGATCTAATGCCAGAAGGAACACATGCGGCTGATAATTAATTTTATCCCACAATGACGTCATCATTTAATGTGTGGAATGTGACTTGCAGAATGTTCTCAGCCATTGTTTAATTTGTTTGTATTTTGTAATAGCATTCATGAATAGTTCGATAGTGTGTTGCAAATACAAAATGATGCAAGAATGATTTCCGCTCTTCCCCCCTGCAAAACATTGGGAGGGGGGGTTGATGTGCGATCATTCTGCCTAAAAAACTAAAGTCAGAATAAATGAAAGACAGGTGTCCATAGGCCTTACTTCAATCATTGAACAAAAGGTAATCCTGCCCCAGACACATGGTTTTTATGTAAAAAGTTTTTTACATTAACTAGAGATTGTAATTTGCATAAAAAGCTCATTTTTATCTTTCAAAATGGCAGAGGCTGTGGAAAAAAATGTATGATTTAAATTTCCTCTGTTTCTGCTCTCTCATTGGTTCATATGATCCATGAGTGACAGGACACAAAGCCTCTGAATGGTAGAACTTGAAAGTAACAATGCTTAGGTCTAATGCACCATTAAAAGCTTAATAATAGACCCTATTATAGAGAATTTTTGAATGCTTATCAACCTAATACCCCCTGGTGCTTAATGCCCCACTTTACCGTAGTCTAGAGCTACAAACACAGAAATATTTTGTTATCAGGTTGTCATAGGTTAGATGATAATAAAATATCATTTAGTTGTGAGCAGGTAGCTCTTGAAAGCCCATGGTCATAGTCTTTCAGACAAAATCACAGGTTCTTTTCAGTAGTGAAATCAGTAGACCTACTCATATAAATAGTAGGGTATCAAAGACAAGATTGAGTATGATTAACTCTTTAAATCCCACAGATCAGGAAAAACTCATAAGTTTAATTCCCATGGCAGAGGGAATAACGTCGCAAAAATCAGAAATGATTGTGCAAGAAAATTAATATAAAATACAAATGCAATGAATTATTATGAATACACTGAGAAACAACAAATAAAATGGCTTGGACACCTTATGAGAATGAACCATAACTAATTACCAACAAGAACATATAACATAAGAAGATATGGATACAGAGCCAGAAAAAGACCTAAAACAAAATGGATAGATAACATCAAGACAACACTAAACAAATACGGATTCAATGTACCCAAGATGACACATCTGGCCTTGGATAGACAATTAAGGCTCCTTGTCACTACCCCTATGCTTAATGGCAGGTATAGATATTCTGACCATCACCCATCTGGTGATAAACAATAGATAGAAATCCTAGCAATACCAGCATTCTGATGCAGATGCAGATTTATATACATTTATATTGGTTTTGTAGTATGTATGCCAGATCAATGACTACCAAATATACTCCTCTGGTGAGATGAAGAAGTGCATGCAATCGTAAAGTTGGTTAAAAAAGGGTTACAAGAAATCATTATATCTCACTGAAAGCCTTTTACATAAACCATGACACATGGGAAAATGCTACATGAAACACAGCTACATGGTGCTTTGTAATTTTAAAAAATGGTGCAATTTGGGTATAAAAGAAACAAAGGATAAATGCAACAGCTCGTGCTGTTTTTGGTTAACACTTTTGGTGATCATGTCCATGAATATGGAGGCTGTAGATGGAATAGGAATTGACTCAAAAGGACAGGCAATATCTCAGACACGACACCTCTACGCAAACACATACAGTGACACTGTCGACACTGACGCAAAACATTCTGGCCTAGCAGAAATGCAAATACATTGGAGGGGTGCCAATACAAATGTCACGATATGGGTAGATGTCATCACGAATATCGAGAGTCATGCTCTAGTCTCCATAAGCATAATGTATTGAGTACAATGAGAGGGCAGCACAGCGTTAGAGGGCAGCCTCGTGCAAATAGATTGAGAAAATGCAACATGAAAACCGGAACTACAATATTGTTCAGCTCAAGAACAAACTTCTAGTCTCCAGTGCTCCTAAATATGTGTAGAGGCTCAGACTTGGATAAGGGATGTACTATCTCGGTGAATACCAACGCTGCTAAGAATGTGAATGAACCCGCTACTGTTGAGCTTTTCCTATAACAAAATCATGCTCGTGGATGAAAAAAGTTTCAGTACCTGATGGCACATTCACAATTCATTTATTTACATGAGATAAGCTCACTGGTAGCAGAACACCTCATGCAAGATAGATGTAGTCAACCCAAGCCTAAATCCATGATTACCACCTACTCTGAGACTGCCACCTAGGGACATATTTTGGGCTGTAGTCCAAGGGCACAGTTGGTGATAAACTGTTGCAGTGTAGAGTCAATACACACCCATTGTCTGGCGACAGATAGGAAAGATGTCATAGACTAGGAAGTCCTACTTGAATCAAAGGCATGTTGAAGGATGTGCTGGTCTGGAAAGTGCAAATAATGCAGCTGTGCTGTAAGCTGGCAGGACAACATATTTCATGCTCCATAAAATTAAACTCACACACATTTTCATGTTGGTTATCAGAGAGCGAATGCTACGGAACAAACAAACACTATCATAAATTATCATCCCATACCCAAACCTTTAGGGCCACTACAGAGCTTGTCAGCCACCTATGAATTTAGAGACAAGATTATTCCTTTAACCGAATTAAATGAAGTGGATGTAACAAATGGCTATCATCACTTGTGATGGATGAATAACAGACCCTACGTGCTAATTTTAAATCTAAATGTTTCTCATCATTAATGCTTGTTAGTGACATCCCTTAATTGATAATCTCTAGAATCAATTTTTACATTAAATATCCTTACATTTTCACTTTATCTAGACCTTTTGTCATGTCAATTATCAGAATAATTTTTAAAATATTAATTATATTAGAAATTGTACTTCAATTAATCACAAAGTATAGCATAAAATGTCTCTGGCCAATCTCCAGGACACCAGTGGTACTTACATAAAACACAAGATCGATCAGATTATAAGGTATGCATAGTTGTCAACTAATACGGATTTTTCATATTAATACAGATTTCTGCCCCCCCCCCTCCCAAATGCCCCCGAATTAAAAAAAATTATTTAAAAAAAAAAAGATCTCTTGGTGTTCAATTTTCCAGTAATTATTACTAATGCTGATGTTTTTATCTCACACGTTCATATTGAAGAGCAAAAAAATGTAATTAAACAATTTTTAGTGGGGATTTTAAAAAAACAAATTGGGTACTAAATACAGACGTTTTTATTGAAATACGGAAATAAATTGCTAAAAATGCAGATTTATGAAAAAACAAGTTGACAGTTATGGGTATGAGTAAGAAAAAATACAAATAATAGTACTCAAGACAGTTTAAACATTTCAGTCTTAAGGTCATTTTCAAGAAAATAAAGACAAACAGTGAACAGTAAAAATAAGGACGACTCTAACATGAATGCATAAGACTGCAGACATTTAGCAGTGATATCTAAGGTGGTAATGGCATATGTATACACAAGTATTATAGTTATATAAATAGATGTGCATGAAAAAAAGTATGAAGAATGAGAACAAATTAAATAACTGCCTGAAAACAACATGAGCAGCAACGTAACAAAGTAAATCCCTCTCCCCCCCTCTCTAAATAAATGAATGATCTGTATTAAGACTAAATGATTTAATGATACAAACTGCAATATATAACAATTTTCAATGGTGTATTTAACACTATCATCAATGGTGCATATTTGTAATGCATTGACCTGAATATCAGGGCACCACATGATCAGTGCCATTGAAATGTATAGTAGATTACTCCCATACAATAAAAGTGGAGAGGTTAAGTAAGTGGATTATGCAATTTCAACATTTTTTTGTCTGTTCTTTCAAGCATCCAAGGACATGGTCAGTGATGAAGGTTCAAAGATGGAGGTCAGTAAAGTCAACAGCTTTGATGTACAAGTGACAGGATTAGATAGAGTCGAACAACCTGGTCTGTTTGAAGAAAACAATTGGAGAAACATAACAGATAGTGAGTTTAATCTGTAGTGTGTTTGTGATTTTGTAAATTTTTCTATCAGAAATAACTATAAGCAATACAGCTTGTGTATCCTTTTGTGCAATGTGAAGGTTTCTTCAGAGATTTAATTCATATTCAGACATTCCGAAGGTGGTGATCAATGTTTTGAGAACCTCCAACTCAGATAAGGCAACACATCCGTCTCAGATAAGGCAACACATCCATCTCAGATAGGGTAACACCATCTCAGATAGGGTAACACCATCTCAGATAGGGTAACACCATCTCAGATAGGGTAACACCATCTCAGATAGGGTAACACCATCTCAGATAGGGTAACACCATCTCAGATAGGGTAACACCATCTCAGATAGGGTAACACCATCTCAGATAGGGCAACACATCCATCTCAGATAGGGTAACACCATCTCAGATAGGGTAACACATCCATCTCAGATAGGGTAACACATCCATCTCAGATAGGGTAACACCATCTCAGATAGGGCAACACATCCATCTCAGATAGGGTAACACCATCTCAGATAGGGTAACACATCCATCTCAGATAGGGTAACACATCCATCTCAGATAGGGTAACACATCCATCTCAGATAGGGTAACACCATCTCAGATAGGGTAACACATCCATCTCAGATAGGGTAACACCCGTGTATTGCCAGGATCCAAGAGTTAAATATGGTAAAGAATAGTAATTCTGTTACCTGCAACGCATGTTGTAGAAGTCAACTCAGGGGGTTTTGGGTGGATTTGACTGTCCCATCCCATAGGGTCAAAGTGATCGTGAAGACATCTTGAAGTCAGAGTTTGATCATAGTCAAACTGGAGTTTGAGAATTAAGGCATAAGAAGATGCACTGGCAGTAGATAAAGAATATACGGAAAGAAACTTTTGCAGAAATTTTGGGAGATAAAATACATAACACTTGTATGTTAAGGCTTAAAAATGGGAGCAAAGAATAGAAACATTGTAACAGGCCATGCATGTTATGAGAGATGACTAAGGAGTTTTTTAAGGTTGGAGGTAAGTTGTCCTTTCCCATAGAGGATGAACATGATACAGAAATATTGCTGAAGTTAGATTAGTGTCCTGGATATAGAGTACCGACAATAAGGTTAAGAATTATTTTTAAAAATAGGCAGCCTGTGTGTAGTTCTTTTAATTGTACTTACGTAAAACACAGGTTAATATAATCGCTTCACTCAGACACGACGGACTATAACTAAAACTAGTGGATAATGATGTGCACAAAAGAAAACATACAAATTATAATAAACAAAACATATTCAACATTTCAACCTAAAGGTCTTTATCAAGAAATGCATAAAACATCAAAATACAACGAATGGAAATTATTACGACACACAAATGTATCCAGCGGAAATATGGAAATGAGATGTCGGAAGGACAGGAAAAACGTAAATATATGGATCCGATAAAACTCTATCAATTTGATGGATTTATTTCTAATATCTATCTATTTATCTATCTATTTTTATTTGCTAAACTCTTTGTTGCCTTTCAGCATCATGAGTAGAAGAGTTTTCTGGAGATGACCCTCATGTGTGCTGAGAAATTGTGGAATTTGTCGCAAATTTTATTTTGGTGGTCCATCATTTTTGTGGTCGGACTCTAGGTCTGCCTTCACTGTATTTGTGTAGCATAGCTTGTTGTGGTATGCTGTCTGATGGTAGTCTACTGATGTGTACAAACCATTTGATCTGTTGTCTATTAATATATTCCAAGATTTGGGTGGTGCCGGTATTTTTTTCTGTCCTCATTCCTCACTCTCTCTTAGCGATATTCTTAGGATTCTGCATAAGCATGCTATTTCAGCTTTCAAAATTTACATTTGTCTTATGCTGTCATTGTCTATGTTTGGTATTGGTAGTACAGCGTTGACATAATAATCATTTTGAATAGTGTTATTGTGGTGTTTAAATCTACATTTTTGTTTCTGAAGATTGGTGTCATTTGCCCTCTGGCTTGGTATGCTTTTTCTACATCTTTTGTGTGTTTCTTTGCTGCTCTTGCTAATGTGATTTCTAATGTGAATGCAGTTAAATAATGAAATATATTACAGAATATCATATTCAATGAAGTATATATTTAGAGTTGCCATTACTGATTATATTCTTCTTCTTTCATTGTTCATTCTCAAATTCCCACTAGATATCTTTTGTAGCAGGACCATGATCCTATTAGATTTCCAGAAGGATGTAGTCCAGAGAATGGAAGTGTGTTATATCACCGTTTTATTTGCGCCAATGGCCACACACATCCGTCGTCTGCGGATGGTTATATTAAACAATGGATTTCCATTGAGGAATGATTGTGACATGATTTGTCCATTCTCATCTGAATGGTTTCAGACACAGGTGTATTGTGAGAATTTTGTACTGTCTTCTATGTCATCATCATCAAATGCTGTCTCCACAATAAAGGTTGGCTACAGCAGACTTCCAACATACCGTCTCTTGTCTTGAGACAGGTGACACTCTGCTAAACTGTAACTTCAGATGTAACTAAGATCATAGATCGAAATGTCAATTTTTTTCAACAGCATATTCATTTTTATTATAGTTGTATTTTATCATGTTTTTATTAGTAGTGTTAGGTATTTGTAAAACACATATTTACTTATTCACTAGAATTACTTTGGTATTTATGTTTCTATGACCCTTAACCTGATATATTTAATTTTTGCTAATTATATATAATGTTGATCTGTAGGTGCCCAAAATAATACATATGGGTAAGAAATCTAACATTATTGATCTGTGTTTATTACAGATGATGTCCAAAAAGTACAAACAAGAATAAAGACAAGAGAGAAACCTTACACCTGTATTGTCTGTGGTGCAGTATTTACTACAGCTGTTGATTTGAAAGTGCATGGCATAATACATATGGGTGAGAAATCTAACAGTATTGATCTGTGTTTACTACAGATAATGCCAAAAAATAGAAAAAAGAATACAAATATTAGAAAATTCTTACAGATCTGATGCCTGTCGTGCAGTATTTACTATAACTGGTGATTTAAAGTGTATAAAATAACACGAGTGAGAAATATATCATTATTTATCTATATTTACTACAGATGATACGCTCCTGATACATTCAACATTTTTCACCAAGACATTTGTTGGTCACTTGACATTCTTCGGGATGGGGTAACCAACCCTACACTAAACCTTACCTAGTCATTTTCTATTTGGAAGAGCTGCAAGATCACATAAACCTACTCGATGGAAACTGTCTCAATCATAAAATGAAGATGTGTACAGAAAAGACATGTCTATAGGCAGAGAACTAATACAATGAAATATAAAGATAAATGTTCACTACTGAAACAAGTGCAGCAGTTGAAATATCTGGGGATAATTTTTGCAGAATAATGGACAGCATATTGAACTCTTTCAGAGAAATGCATGATCACGCAAAATTAATGAAGATGGTAGCTACTATTCCATGTCCAGAATAAAAAAGTTGGGCTTGAAATGTGGCATAGCAAGAAATGAACATTATTATGTTTGGTAAAGAATGTTTATTAACCAACAGAAAACTAGAACTGTTGGTCATATAATTGCATATATACTCAGTGGGAGATTGGAGCACATCTGTATGTATCCTGTGTGCAGTAATGATGATCTCTCGGTTAACTTACTGAGCATTGAAACATTGATCTGTAATTATTGCAGAATATCTTCTGCGTTCGTTCTCAAACTCTTGCGGATTAGCAGGATGTAGTCCGGAGAACGGAATGCGTTGTGTCATGGTTTACAGCATTGCTGCGATATCTGTGCCTTTCGGCCTAACACATCCGACTTCAGCATGGCTTTGGGTCACTGACCCTATATGGGATGGGACAACCAGCTCCATCCCATAACCTCCTTAGTCGCCTTTTACGACATGCGTGGAAGGTAAACAGTGTTGCTATTCTTTGCTCCCCTTTCAGGCCCCGGTAACACACGGGCGATGTGGATGATGATTCCTTTTCAATGGCCAGGATTAAAGATGAGGGTTTGAAATTTGCTAGAAGTGAAAATTTTGAATGGTGTAGAAGAATGATCGTGAACCAGCATAGGATCGGTACTGTTAGTTAGTTAGTCATCGCATCATCATCACTGCAAACTGGACACATCCATAGTTGCTCCTATCTCTCTGATTTTCTAACTGGTATTTGTGGTTAATTAGACTTTCTGATATTAATACACACCAAAATATATGTACAACAGATATGCCTTACAGCAAGTGTGTTGCAGTGTCAGATTCTGTCAATTTAGTTGTTTGGTTGTACACAGCAGTATACAAACATCAGATGTGAACTGTCAAATGTGCTGTGTGTGTGAGGTGCAGTATTTACTACAGCTACTATTGGAAGGTGTACAGAATAACACATATTGACTGAGACATCTATTTTATATCTGTGTGATAATATGTTAGATGCTGAATATAACATGAGATTTGAACGATGTCACATCCACATGTTGCTTTGAGTTCCAAAAGAAGAGCAAAGAATAGCAACACTATTTACCTTGCATGAATGTTATAAGACGCAACTAAGGAGGTACTTCAGGGTATACAGATGTGGTAACTATAATCACATCTTTATTAGTTATGCAGAATTCAGAAAACACGTTGACTCAAGTTGTCAAGTAAATTTTAGCCAGTTGAATATTTAAAATATCACCTGGTATGTTCTGATTTGTTTCAATAATTCCTTCATGCTTCCTAATAACACTAATTTACCTATATTTGCTACAGATGATGCCCAGAAAGTACAAGAAAGTACACAAGTAGAAAAACCTTACAGATGTGATGTTTGTGATGCTAGGTTCAAACAGACTAGAGATCTGGTGATACACATAAGAATACATACAGGAGAGAAACCATACAGTTGCGATATTTGCGATGCCAAGTTTGCTAGACCTAGTGCCCTGAAATTGCACAACACAATACATACAGGGGAGAAACCTTACAGTTGTGATGTCTGTAATGCCAAATTTGCTAGATATACTGGCCTAAAAGCACACAAAACAATACATACAGGAGAGAAACCTTATAAATGTGATATTTGTGATGCTAAGTTCTCTAAAAAGAATCCTCTGATATTACATATAAGATTACATACTGGAGAGAAACCTTTCAGCTGTGAAGTTTGTGATGCAATGTTCTCTAGACCTTATGATCTGAAATCACACAAAATAATGCATACAGGAGAGAAACCTTACATATGTGAGGTATGTGATGCTAGGTTCTCTAAAACTAATGACCTGAGAAAACATAAAAGAATACATACAGGAGAGAAACCATTCAGTTGTGATATTTGTGATGCAAAGTTATGTAGTTCTGATGGTCTGAATGCACACAAAAAAATACATATAGAAGAGAAACCTTACAAGTGTGATATTTGTGAGAAAAAATTCTTAAGAACTCATCAATTGAGAGACCACATAAGAGTACACACAGGAGAGAAACCTTTCAAGTGTGATGTTTGTGATGCTAAGTTTGCTAGAGCTAATATGCTCACAGCGCACACAAAAATACATACAGGAGAAAACCTTCACCTGTGTGATTTTTGTGGTAAAGCATTTACTAACACTAGTGATTTAAAGAAACACAGAAGAATACATACTGGAGAGAAACCTTACAAATGTGGTGTTTGTGGTGTTGGGTTCAATAGATCTGCTAATCTTAGAGTGCATAACAGACGGCACACAGGAGAGAAACCATGCAAGTGTGATGTTTGTGGTGCAGGATTCTATCAATCTGCTGCTCTTATAAGACACAAAATGACTCATACAGGAGAGAAACCTTACACATGTGATGTTTGTGATAAAAGATTCTATGTGTCTAGTCTTCTGAAGATACACAAAAGAATACATACTGGAGAGAAGCCTTACATGTGTGATAATTGTGGTTTAAAATTCTCTCAATCTTCTCACCTCAAGATACACAGAAGAGTGCATACTGGAGAGATACCTTACAAGTGTGATGTTTGTAGTGCAGTGTTTAATCATTTTTGTGATCTGAAGGTACACAAAAGGACTCATACAGGAGAGAAACCTTACACATGTGATGTTTGTGGTGTAGCATTTGCTAGAACTGGTGATCTGAATGAACACAAAAGAATTCATACCGGAGAGAGGCCTTATGTTTGTGATGTTTGTGGTTTCAGGTTTATGAGATCTACTCACCTCAGAACTCATAGTAGAACACACACCGGAGAGAAACCATACAAGTGTGATGTTTGTGGTGTAAGATTCTCTCGATCTGGCGATTTGACAAAACACAAAAGAAAACATATGACGATAGAAACATTACAAGTGTGATGTTCGTGAACATAGATGTTAATCCAGTTACTCTCAATCTAGCTTCCTTGATCAAGTCACTCCCTGTCATACTTAACCTTTACCATTCAGCAGTGGAGTGCATTCAATAACATTTTACACATCTCTTGTCAATGGCGGGAGAGTGTATTCGCCCAACGCATGCCCTGTTGCTAGGTCCCCTGTAATATAAGAAGCCTCAATAAAAGAAGCCACACTAAAAAAATTTTGGTTACCAGATTATTTGAAATCTGACAAGTTTGACTACATTTTCTGCAAGTTTAGTGGCAACTTTGGACCGAATTTTAATGAATTATCAAAATTTTTCACTCTGTCAATAACTTCAAAATGGACATCGCCATGAAAGTGAATTGGGTTTTATAGACTTTTGTTTTATTGTATTTTCAGTAAAATCATTATAGATTGTTTTTGAAATGATGAATTGCTAAGAGGTAAGTTATTTTCACACTCGAAAATAGGTTAGACCATGTTGTTTTCTATAATTTGATGTTAGACATAAACTGTTGTGGACTAGATCTAGCTTTAAAGAAGGATTTTATGACAAATCTATAAAGTTTATTCATTTTCCTCAGTGAAATTATGACAATTTTGCCATAAATACTTTTGAATTCCGTCTTATAACAGTGTTACCACTCCGGGAAATTTATTTTTTAAAAAGGGTCAGAAATTTTGTTTTCACTTTTTTGGGGTTAAAATATTTTTTTTGTGTGTGAAAAAATGTCTTTATGACTTTCTCACACATCTTATATCACACACACACAAACAAAACTTAACCAACACGTGCAGAATTCAATTCTTCATTTATATGTACAAATATTATTTAATATCTCTAACAACACAAAAGTTATCATGTTTTCAAAACAACAACCAACTATTGCGCAACCTTTTTCAAAAAAGAATCCAGCTGCAGGAGGGAATTATACATAATTGTAAACTAGCATGCTTAAGGTTAATCTAGCTACTCAGATGTTTTAATTGCCATGAGTTTATATTTTGTATTTCATTAAATACATTTCAACCAGTCAACCCATTTGACAATCTTTTCAGCCAGATTTCCCTGATGTTGTTTCTGATAATCTATTTATGTTCTCATACTGCAATATCTTTCCTTTTGTTGTTTTTAGATACCTCATCTTTGCAAGTATGCCTATGGTATCATTTCCTGCTAGATTACTATCTCCAAGGATCCATTGCGTGGTATCACTGAATATGTGGGGATCTGACTGTGCACCACTCTTGTTATATAGCTGATATCCTGGCAATCATTTGGGATCTATTTAAGTGCATCCACAGCAAACATGCAGTCATTAAAAGATAATGTAATGGATTTTGCTCTATGAGATGAAACTGTTAATGTACTCATATTTCAATAGAAGGTGGTACTGCTAGTAGAACATAATGGAAAATAATACTCACGTGTACAATAATACCGTGGTGTCCTTGACATTCAGGTCACTGCCATCAGATCCTGCACCACCGATGATAGATCTAGGTACGCCCTCGAAAATCGTCTCATTTTCGAGTTGGGTACCATCAAGCCATTTGGACTCAATTCCGACCACTCTTTCGCTTAGTTCTTGGTCGTATTGGTCTTTGTTACGTCATCGTTTTGTTCCTCTCGTTCCACCTGTATTATCGTCTTTGTGTACTTCCTGTTCGTATGCTTCCGGTATCTATCTTAGCACCACATTTCACTCGGATACGCATTCATTTTTACTTGGGGTTTTTTTATGTTTGTATGTTATGTCCGTATCTTGAAAAAAGCCTATTGGTCCGAAACGTCGACTTTGTCCTGTGTATTGTCATCTGTAGATTATATTCTGTGTTTTGTTTTGTTATATGTACCATATTTACATCCGTTAGTGATAGTGTGTAGTGTTTTAGTCATCATTCAGTAGGACTTCATTACCTGTTTTTACACGTGCGTATTATTTTTCATATTTCAATGGCTGTTTTGGTGACCTCAGCTTCTGCTTCAAAATTTAGCAATTTTCATCATGAGTTGCAGAACTTGTAGTTAGATTCATCATAGTAACATATATATGCCAAAACAGGTGTCTTGGGTTCTGCACATGACTCAGAGATGACATGGCTGAGCTACAATGGTCTGGAGAGGAAAGTTATAATCCATTAGTGATCTCACATAGTTACGTTGGCAGAGGGTTTGTTTGTCTTGTTCAGATTTTACTAGCTAGTCTCCTGAGTTTTTTTCCCAGAGATTTTCAGTGTGGTCTTTTAGTATTAGTTACTAAAATACTAATATTTAGTATTAGTGGTCTTTTAGTATTAGAGTCCTGCTGGATCTCTTGTAGCAAGACAATGGTCCTACTAGATTTCGAAAAGGATGTATCATATAGAACAGATATGCATTGTGTTGCAGTTTTATTTGTGCCAATTGGCAACACATTCAACTTCATTGGATTACTCCAATATAAACAGGGTTAATATTTCTCCACTAATTTTGATGTTTACAAATATTTGTGCTGTTTTGTGGCTGTGAGAGAAAATGGTGTAAGCAGTTTTCTGTATATTGATTTTTGTTTTTAGTATTCATAGTATGCTGAGAATCTCTGTTGTGATTGACTCGGTTGATTTTTGCTCTTGCCGATAATGGGATATTTATCAGTGGTCCAGATGACAAAGTCACCAGCAAATAGTACAGTCAAAACATTCAGATTTTTGGCCAAGGCATCAATGAAGATAAGGAAAAGGACACAAATTACAGGAAAGCTTTCGTGCAGTCTCTCCTCCTGTGTTATTTTCCAAGATATGGTGGCAGTAATATTGGACCAATTTCTTTGAAGAGATTCTATTGTACAACACTTAATAAACATACAAACAAAATCCAACACATTCAGAGTACTAGCTATATAACCATGAATCTCTTGACCATCATCTCTTCAAATGTAAAGAGCTGGATGATACCAGAAAGTGTTCTTCCTCCAAGAGTGGATGAATTAAACATTCTGTATGTAACACTGAAACAATTAACATACACCTGTAAATATCACTACATGACATTGGGCCAAAGTGCAGGAGTCACTGGATCACAGAAGCTGAATAAAGTCCCATATTTTACATAAATAAACTAGAATTGGATGTAGGTGCTAACCTTTCAAATAACTGAGGTAATTCATGTTTAGTAGATTACATCAAACTTATGTCTATATGCTTATGACAGCATATGGTGAGATTTGAATTCTTACTATGATCTTGATATACGACATTGAAGCTGATTGTGTTTCTGAAGATTTTTATTGATTGTTGTATAATGCACTCATTGAATCATTGTAATTAAATGTTTTACAAGTACCATTTCTTGAGTTTATTTCATTACATGTGATGGCTTGATGAAATCGCATCTTTTTTTGGAGATGCGGTTAGTCAAGTACTGAAAAACGCGTGTGCAATTGTTGCTAGGCGACTTAGTGCCGTAGAACGGACTGGTTCAATTCCCGTTAGTCTCAAGAATTTTTAAAAATTGTCCTCTGGCTTCCTACTTAAATTTACTTGTATAAACAATTATTTTAAGCAAAAATGTATTGTCTATATATGTTATCCATGTTTACAAGAAGACCTATCGGCCCTTGTATAACTAATACGGATATTATGTTATGTGTTTGTTGTTACTGAGGATATTTCAATACCTGTACGGGATGTTTGTTGTTGTTGTAATAGTCCTTGTCTCGATTGGTCCGTTCGGGTGACTTTGTGTGCACGATTTGAATGGCTTGATGAAATCGCATCTTTTTTTGGAGATGCGGTTAGTCAAGTACTGAAAAACGCGTGTGCAATTGTTGCTAGGCGACTTGGTGCCGTAGAACGGACTGGTTCAATTCCCGTTAGTCTCAAGAATTTTTAAAAATTGTCCTCTGGCTTCCTACTTAAATTTACTTGTATAATCTAAATCGACTTTTTCAACTCCAGTTAGACCCATTCTTGACTTTAAAGTACAACATTGGTCCCACTTCCTTATTACTGTCAATTACATGAACGCATGACTCTTGTGGGCAGATATTTCAAGTATTGAACATTGCTAGATATCAGAATGAAAATAAGTAAAGTAACACAAAAATGGTTCAATATCAGTTTTACAAATGGAAAAAATATACAGATTCAACGTTTCGATGGTCTTTTCGTGCCAGCTGTTTTGAATCTCCGTTCTGTTTTGCTAATTGAACATGTGCTTTATTTCATTGTGTTTTCTACGGCATGGTTTAGCTCTATTGTATGCCTTCTTCATTCAGCTCATTAGCAATTTTTCTATGGTCTCACTCCAGTAAGACTTTTATTCTTTGTCTGCTGCTTGGGATTGCCATCTGTGCGGATTGGAGTATTGCTTTATTTATTTGTGAGATTGTGTGGTTATGTTGTAGTGAGGGTGATATTCTGGTAGAGCTGGTCTATTTGTTCTCTAAAGAGAGTCCAATTTTTGTTGTTGTTGAGCTTGGTGACATTCTATGTTGTCCTGTACTTCCTGTCTTGGAGATTGGTGCATGGTCACATCCTTCCAGTTGACTTTCTGCTGTTCTTGGAATGTGTCTATCTGTCATCTGTTGCCATGTCAAGGTCTAGTTAGCTAATTTTTATTTCTATCTCTGGAGTAGAATGTTTGTGTGTCTTCTTGCTGGTTTCTTATAATGAGTTTATGTTTTATCATCCAGTCTTTTATCTCTTTGATCCATATCCTCGTAGCCTCAGCTTGGTGATTGGCCATGAAAGCCGCCCACAGTTAGGTGTCTCGATTCCTCTATCTTTAGTTGACTTAGTTCTATTATTGTGGCAGGAGGGCTGTAGCAGTGTGTAATTGATGCTTCTCAACCAGGCAGCAACAATTTCACTGTTATATGTTAGAGTTCTCCTTCTCCAGATCTGTTTACTTCTACTGCTGGTGTTGATGTTTTTATAATTGTCAGTATTTCTTCTTTGACTCTTATGGATCTGTCTTGGCGGAAGGACTCATAACCCAAAATGAAGAATCTCTGTATGTCTTCTTCTTCCGTTCGCTAATAATTTCTATATCTGCAGTGTTTTTTCTTGTATAAATTGGACAGTGTTTTCCATTTCTTGTTTTGTACAATAATCTCTGCATGTCATTTAGGTGAGTCTCTTATATGCACATTTTGTCAATCTGGTTTTTCATCAGGAATTCTTGTAGTTAAGTTTCCCCCTGACCTCTTAGTAAAGGCACCGATCTCGTGGGTGGGCCCTTTCGAGGCAAGGGGCCTGGTTTTAGCTGATAGGAGTGACACTTTGGTGACAGGGTTGTCACATGACCTCATTTCTGTAACAGCGTGTGTGTCCTGATTTATCCCAGTATCTGCGCCATCGCTGGCTAACATACTCTGTCTTCGGCAGGCTGGGTTTTCTCTTTCTGTCTAGAATGTCTTCCATGGCCTTTCCATCTCCCGATGGCACCTGCAAGGCAGTAGTTGTTTGTATTTGGGGTATTCTCTCCTAGGAAAGCTGTCTTACTGGACTTATGAGCGTTCTCTTTTTCTACCCATGTGTTTGCCCCCTAACCCATCTCTGCCCCTTAAAATTGGCATGTTCCTGATGTGGTGTCAGTGACCCCACGATAGTAACCTGAACTTATAATGGCTCATACTCCCTTGATGCTGCCCGTCACAGAACACATGGGTTATTTCAGTGGGGATATCAGGACCACCTGGTAGGCAACAACACCGGTTTGGTCAGCGACTGCTTATTTGCTCAGAGGCTTATATTGCAGTAGGCCTCTATATCTAATCTTTTCTACTATCCGCAACCGGTGGATGCTCCTGGCAGGAGTCAGCAGATCCCACCTCCAGGTATAATCTCATAGGGATAAATGTTTCAGTGTAGGGTAACATCCCTAAACAGGAAGTAAGTGGTTGGAGTAACACAGGGCAAATATTCAGGTAAACAAAAATGGGTAGAAGTGTTACCAAAATAAGACATAAAAAAAGGAGCGCTAATACTCATTGCCTGTTGTCACTTTTGAGGTATGTATTTTAATTTATCTTATCCTAGTTTACTTTCTATTACATCTTATCTATTTTAAATTCTCACTTCCTTCTGTACACTTTCCCCTCCTCACTTACCGCTATCTTCTCTCTATACCCTCTTCTTCCCTGTCATGCTGCTCTATCGTTGCTTCCTCCGCTATCTATTCGCTACCTCTCATTTTCTTTCTTCCCTATCATAGCCATGCTTGTCTCCATGTACGATTCGTTGTACTGTAGTCTTTGGTTTGTCCTTATGAAGGCTTTTTAGTCGAAACGTTTTTTGCCTTTGTATCTCGTTGTTATGTTGTTTTATGTCTTATGTTGGTAACGCTTCTACCAATTTTTGTTTATCTTGTAATATCATACCTATTCTTTCCCTGCATTTGACAGAATATCATCGGCAAATGATAATGTTCTGCCGTTATCTATACATTGGATGTTTCTTTCTCTTAATGTGTAGACATTGAATAGTACTGGGGAAAGATAAGAACCCTGTTGCAGCCCAAGATAAATTGTGGTACACTCAGAAAAACCCATACCACACCGCAGCATCACATTTCTTTCATTCTACATAAACGCCTTAAAGTCAATTTTATCTCGAATATTCATCAAGTGACATTCTTTCCAGAACGTAGTCTTTCCTATGGATCTCTTGAATTCTGCGCGGTCTTGAGCAAGTTGCCCTGCATCTTCCAGTGACATGCGCAGGCATTCTTGAATGTCTTTTGTCCAACGGCGTCTTGGTCGGCCTTTGCCCCTGATTATTACGCACTTATAATTATTACGCACGTGTGTGTTCCTAGATGGTCTAAAGCAAGTGTTACTATCAACAAAAGAACACAGTGAAGCCCAAATCCTGTACTTAAATATGGAAAAAAATGTATGATGACAGATAAAGTGAAAGTACAGCCAAAAATAATAATTATCAATTTCGAACTAGAGGACTAACAAATTTTCAGTATTTGGACACAATCATAAATAGTTCAGGAAACTGGGCCGTCGAAATCAAGAGAAGAATTGCAATGGCGGCACTGAAACCTTCGCAAATGAAAAATCTTTGGCTAGGTACCAACAGCTAGCCAAACTATGTAGGCCCTATGATCACAACATGCATATTTCCAGTGGCAATTTACGGTTGCGAGACATGTACATTAAATAAAACAATAGCAAAGAGAATCGCTGCTTTCGAAATGAGATGCTACAGAAGAATCTTACGTATACTATGGACAGCTAAAAAAGATAAAATCAGTGTTAAGATCAATAAACGTCGCGAAGAGAGCTGCCTCCTAAACAATATCCTAACACGAAAGCTGTGGGGGTTTTTTTTTTTTTTTTTTTTTGGTTATATAAAGAGACATAACAGCATGTAAAGATTAATAGCTGAAGGCAGAGTTAACGGCAACAGGGGGAGAGGGCGCCCACGACGATGGTGCAGTGATATTCAAATTGTTTAAACATGTCTCTGGCTGCGGTGGGTCATACTCGCCCAGAATCGTGGAGTGTTCAGAGAATCCATAAGTAAGACCACGTTCTGGAAAGAATATGTCAAATGAAAGAGAGCATTAATTTTGTTTTCTTTGCATTGATGGACATTTTTTTTTGTTGCTTCGCCATAACGTTGCACTGGCATAATCATGTGTTCTAGGCATGTGGGGTTTCTTGATATTAGGGTGGTGCATACCTCATTTCTGGAATCTCATGGCTTCCCATAATAATTAAGAGATCGAAACTGCTCATGATGTATGTCTTCTCGACACATCTCGTATATTTCGCATGCTGTTTTATGCGTAGTCTATATATTAATAAACAGGTGTAGTGAGAGTATGATTCCGTGTCGAAATCCCTTTTGGATATCAGAACAATCATATGTGTACTCTGTCATATGTTTCTCCTTCGAGGTGGACAGATGCCTGCTGTTGCTCATGGTACATTTTGTTGAAAACAGATTTTTACGTAACTGCCCAATGTAACACACCACAAGAATGAGGCTGTAGCCATCTAAAAAAAACAGCTGTGAAGGACATACTCTAGGAACATGTTTCGAAGCTGTTAATCACCGTTGAGTGCATTAAAGGAGCTTATATCAGAATATGACTACCATGGAAGAACGAGAATGAAACTTGAACTGGGTCTCTAGATTTTCATGCGATGAGTAAAAGTATCACAAAGGTTCACATTTGTTGGACCCTTTAAATTGTTTTTCGTGTGTCATTTGGCTTTAAAGTAGAAATGTGATCTGGCAACCATTAGGCTTGTTCTATTTATTTACATTCTTATCTTGATATTGACGATATTCTTATAAACTTAGCAAACGTTTGGAAAGACGGATATTTTGTTCATGTTTAGATTTTAAAATGCCCGGAAAGTGTTGCGTTCCTGGATGCAAATCGAACTACGATTCCCCCGAGGAATATGTGACTGTATTCAAGTTTCCTAGTGATTCTGAAATGAGGGAAATATGGAAGCAGTGTATCCCACGAAACAATTGGTCACCGGCAAAATCAAGTGTTGTCTGCATCAACCATTTCCGTCCTTCTGATATAATTTTGTCTATTACATTTATTGATAAACACGGAGTTAAATATGAACGACTTCGGAAGAATCCTGTTCTGAAGTCTGATGCATTTCCATCTGTGTTTTCTGGACTGCCGTCCAATTTAGTAGACCTGCCACAACCCCAGAAAGATCCGGAAAAGCCATCAGAAATCATTAGTAAGTTAAGTAAGAAGTAGGACCTAGTACTTAAAGTTAATAAAAGTACAATTGCTAAATAGTAAATAGACCTAGGGCCTACAAAGAAGTATTTTATTATGTTAGTTATCAGGTTGTAATATTGTAGATTATATGCATGGCTAATAAAATATCTTTTAGCAGTAAGCAGGTGCAGGTAGCTCTTGACTTGTTCAGACAAAAGCACAAGTTCTTTTTCAGTGCAGTGTAAAGGATATGAAACGCCGTATGTAAGGTCCCAAAAGGTTATGGATATGTTAATGTAATGTTAGTCTCTGAAGGGAAGCATTCCAGTGTGCAATATCCCAGGATTCCCACATCCAGCAAGAAGCACAGCAGAGCAGGAGATGTGATCTCCTCGGTGAGGGGGAGGGAGAGTGGTGATATGAAAAGGTAATATGCTTGTGTCAATCTGTCAATTAAAACTATGATTATCTTTTTGTGCACATTTTTTCAGTGGCTCATTCTCCATCTCTTAGGACTAGGAACAAATCTAGGAGTCCGCCACATAAGTACAATCTACAATGTTCACGAGCATGCATCTATTTGTCATTAATGGGGATTATTTGATAGAAGACAAAATTAAGAAATTGAGAAATGTAACAATGATGACCTTTTTTTACAAGTGATAAGTTGTCTGCCTATGCCCCAATTTTCCTTAGTCACTCCTACGACAAGTCTGGAAAGAAGACAGTGGCCCTTTTCTTTGTACTCTCAACTAGAAGTCCATGTCAGGGTGCCCCATGGGCACATATAATAGATAGGTCATAGCTGATAGTCTATAATTAGTTCTATAACATTCCAATTTATTTTTAGTTTCATCTTGCACTGTTTCCTTCATTCTTCTTTTCACTTTATACCCCTTTATTCCTTGCAGCATCATGGGTAGAAGAGTTCTTTGGAGTTGGCTTTTTGTGTGTGCTTCGTATATGTTGTTTTTGTTGACTCTTTTATTTCTTTAATACATCATTTGTGAGGTCTGTTTCCTGGTTTTGTATTGTGTCTGTATAATAATGCTCTTTGAGGAGTACTGTCTGATGGTAGTCTGGAAACATGCAAAAACCACTTAATCTGTTGTCTTCAAATGAAATCCAGAATTGGAATTGTGTTTTCTGATGTTTTCATTCCTGATTTTTTCTCTTATTGATACTTCGAGGATTCTACGTAGAAAAGTGATTTATTTTGTAAAAAGTTTTCTTTTGTTGTAAGTGCCCACATTTAACATTGTTAGCATAGTGATGGTATGATGATTATTTTATATAGTCCATTTTTGGTGTTCATGCTCATCATACTTTCTTTTGATTCTGTTGTTAGTTTCCACATTTGACATTGGTAGCATAGTGCAGTTTCCAAAAGGCATATTATTCAACTTTCATTTTCAGACTCCCATTAGATATTTCTTGTAGCAGGAGATTGGCCCTACTATATTTTCAGCAGGATGTTGTTCAGGGAATGGAAAAGCTTTGTATCTGTTTAATTTACATCAGTCTTCTGAAGAATTCATAAATTCAATCTGTATACCAACATTGTGTAAGTGTTAGCTATCAATGTCAGACATTCTAACTAAAGTGCAAAAGAGAAAGCTTACTATATGTGAGATTAGATGTCTAAGAAAAGCAGCAAACATAAAACTAAAGAGTCATGTGATGAATGAAGAGATTTATAAGAACTGTTAAAATAACTTATGTGGACAGATATTTTGAAAAACAGATTGCAATGGTTCAGTCACTTAATGAGAATGAGCCCATATTGGCCAACAACAAGAGCGTAGAACATGAGAATGAAAACAGCAAGTGGTAGAGGAAGATCAAGAAGAAAGAGAGTTGAAAGAATTATGTATACTCTGAGACATCACAATATTACAAAAGAAGCTGCATTAATCTACAAAGTTGAAAGTTTACAGATCAGTGTCCACTGTTGTATACTGGTGAAACATGAATTGTATAAAATCATCATGTGAGGAAGCTCAATCGCTTCCACACTATTTATCTCAGAGCTGTGATGAACATCAAATGGCAAGATAGATTCTGGATACAACTGTCCTTTAACCTTCACCTCGCCTATATTAACACCGGTCGACAACAACAAAAATTACGCTGCGCGCCGTTGGTGACACACCCCATCCTACGAGATATCATGAGATTTACACGTACCACAGCCCGTGCACATAGCTGGGGACATGCGCAATCGAAGCCGGTACATCTCCCACATCCTACATGATCGTTGTTGAGAATGGCTAGCTAGTCTTACACGTATAAGAGCAATTAATCTGACCACATCTGCACACCGGTACGATGCCATGATGGTGGATCAGTTTTATAGACCTTTCTTTCATCGTATTTTGAATAAAATAACATTGAATTGTGGCTTGAATCATGAATTATTAGGTTATTTAGTTTCACATCAGTGAATATACAGAATGCCGTGTTGACTTGGGGACTTGTAGATGTGTGATATCGAATATGTTGAAGTGGCACCAAAAATTACTCTAGGCCTAAGCTCAAAGAGCGATTTTACTGCAAATCTACATGTTTTATACAGTTTCCCCGGCATTATTTTGATAATTTCGCAATGAAAGAACATAAATACAACACATTTACGTGTGATTTAGTGTACAGTGTTGCCAAGGAATTCGATAAGTAAGGTTAGTTATTTTTTTTACTATGGTAATTTTTTTCCTCTTTATTTGTTATAAATATATGTTTGTGTGTGAAAAATGTCTTTACCACTTTCTCATACGTCTGGTATCACACACACACGTACATAAATTACACCAATATATGCAGAATTCATTTCTTTATTTATATGTGCAAATTTTATTTCAATATCTCTAACAACCAACAAATTATCACATTTTCAAAACAGTCACCGTCAATAACGCAAATTTTCAAAAAAGAATCAGGTGGCAGGGAGACGTTTCGTATTTTTTAATCTGGCTTGCTAAAGGTTAAAGAGCTGGTGTCCCTAGCATTAATACCATTCTGATGCAGGCATACATTTATTGGACAGGTTATGTTGTATGTATACTAATGACTACCAAACATACTCCTCTGTTGAGAAGAAGAAGGGCATCTGATCTTAAAGTGAATACACAAAAAAAGGCCCAAGAACTTATTAGATCTCACTGAAAGCCTTTGACATATATCATGACACATGGGAATGTGCTACATAAAACACAGCTACACAGTACTTTGAAATTTAAAAAATGTTGTAATATTGTATGAGAAAAAATAAATAAATGCATCAGTTCAACAGAGGAGACTAGTTGGAAAAGTTATGGCTAGTAAAACACTATCAAAAGTGATCATCCCATGCCCAAACTGTCCCAAGGACCTTTATGGGCCACAATACGGCTTGACAGGCACCTATGAACTCATAGACACCTCCAACTGAATTTCAAGTAGATGTAACACAACATGGTCATTATCACTTGTGACGGATGACCAACAGACCCTACGTACTCATTTTTATTCTAATTGCTTTTCTTCTCATTACTGTTTGTTATTTGATGGCCACGAGGGCCATCTCCAGAGAACTCTTCTACCCCTGATGCTGAAAGGTAAATAAAGGGTTTATGGAATAGATAGATAGATAGACTTTAAGTATGACCTAACTCTTGACTGAAAATCTCTCGAATCAATTTTTACATTAGTTAATTAGTTAGTTATTCCTCTATTACCAAAGACTGCACATACGGCGGATGTCATAGATTTCCATATCTCGCGTTTTATTGCAATTTGTCTTAGGTCTTCATTGTTTCTGATACATATATTGAAACACTCTCTTGTAATAGTTCTACGATTAATTTAACACATTAATATCATAAAAATTATTTATTTGTGTCTCTGAAACGGATTCAAGGATTTCCATTGTGTTTAGCAAATTTTTTTACATTGAATCATACCCTTATATTTTCACTTTACTTTGTCATGTCAATTATCAAAATAATTGTACAAATATTAATTAGGCAGATGCAAGAAAATTAACAATAATTAATCACACACAAAATACATAAACTATTTCTAGTCAACCTCCAGGATAAAAGTGGAGAATTATTTTCAAGTAAGTACCGGTAAATAATTAACAGTCAACTGTAATTTTGTCTGTTTAAGTATCTAAGGACATGGTCAATGAAGGAGGTTCAAAGATGGAGGTCAGTAAAGTCAACAGCTTAGATATAAAAGTGACAGGATTGGGTGGAGTCCAACAAACTGGTCTGTCCAAAGAAAATAATCAGAGAAACATAACAGATAGTGAGTTTAATTGTTATTTATAGTACCGGTATGTTTGTAATTTTAGAAATGTTTCTATCACAAGCAGTCATGAGCAATATGGCTCCTGCATCCTTTTGTGCAATATATATTTATGTGCATGTTTGTATTTTGTTGTATTTTTGTTGTAGACAGTGTCTTTATCTTCTTTATCTATTGTCTATTCTATCTGTGGTATAGATGTTGTCTTAGTCTATTTATTCATTCTTGCATCTTGTATTTATTTTATGGTATATTTGTTAATGTCCCAGTTTTGTGTTTTTGATGTGGATGAAGGTTGTTTTGGTCTATTATGATGGTGTTGTATCTGCTGTGTTGACTGTTTCCCCATTCATTAACTCAATCTTGCATCTATGGCAGACAATGTTCCCTATTCTATTGTGTCTCTTGTTAGATATTATCCTGGTTTCTTGTCTTAGTCTTCATCTATTGGAAGTGCATGATATGGTTATGACACATACAACTTTATTCTTGAAAATATTGCACAAATTGTGAGCATTACGCCATGATCCTTCTTTCCTTTGCCAAGCCATTACATGTATTGTTTATTTATTTTAAAAGATGTTTTTAAATTAATAATTATTGTATGCATTGGGTGTTTTTTTAAATAATTTATTTGTTTAATGTTTGCTGAGATGAAGATCATAGATCGAAATGTCTGTCATTTTCATCCACATTCATTTTGTATTAAAATTGTTTTTAATCATCCTTTTATTAGTAGTAGTAGGTATTTGTAACACTTATTTACTAATTCACTAGAATTAATTTGTTATTTATGCTACTATGACCCTTAACTTGGTGTAATTACTTTTTTTTTGTAATTATATATACCGTACTGTTGACAAAATAATATGCGTGGGGTGAGAAATCTAACATTATTGATCTGTGTTTACTACAGTTGATGTCCAGAAAGTACAAACAAGAATAAAGACAGGAGAGAAATCTTACAGTTGTGTTATATGTGGTGCAGTATTTACTACAGCTGTTGATTTGAAGGTGCATGGAATTATACATATGGGTGAGAAATCTAACATTATCTAACCTGTCAACTGCCCATAAATCTCCGTAATTTTTATGGTTTTTTCCAAGCTGTACGGCTTTACGGACGTACACCGGCATTTACGGGTTTTTACATGAATTTCTGCAGTTCTGTACATTTTGGGGTTTTTTAATTAAATTTAGTGGTGACAATTTTAATAATTTTTTTTTCATATTTCTTTTTTTCATTTTTTCATATCAAAGTTACATAAAGATACATAGGCCTAGTCTTTGTGCTCTATAACTTACCCATGCTATGACTGTCTATGTTAAACAAAGGCAAACTACCCTTTAAAAAACCCAAATGACTTTTTTTTTTTTTGCATAGATGGAGCCCCCCCCCCTCACCATTTTGTATGATTTTACGGTTTTTCATGCTCAATTACGGTTTTTCATAACTTTTTTTATGGATTTCAGTCTCAACAGGTTGACAGGTATGCATTATTGATCTGTGTTTACTACAAATGATGCCAAGGAAGTACAAAAACATTAGAAAATTCTTTCAGATCTGTTGCCTGTGATGCAGTATTTACTATAACTGGTGGGGTGCAAAGGGAACGCTTTGCTCTAGGCGTCCCCAGGGTTAGCAGATAAACAAGATCCCAAATGTACCTCCACGCGGTGCACCCTGGAAACAGAAATACAGCAGCTCGAGCTGATTCTGGCCAAATCATTTGGGGATAGTGTCCGAGAATGTGGAGGTAGCAGATGGAAAGAGATTTGACTGCACAAGAGACAGACAATATCTCTGACACCACCAGCATCACCACATATAGCGACACTGTAACATACAGTGAAGCTAGTCAGTCCAGTCCGAACATTGGAGGGGCGGCCAATGTAAAATGTACGTAAAGGTAGATGCATGGCGAGAGACAAATAGATTTCATACAGAGTACAATGAAACAATGAAAAGGCAGAACAGCGCTAGAGGGCAGCGCGAACTGCATATAGAAAATGAAAAGTCTCTAGGAAAGGGGAACTACAAGCTCCGTCAGCTCGAGACAAGCATCTAGTTACCTGTGTTCCTTACAGGCAGAGACCCAGACCCATTCATTGGCATCTGGTAAAGCAAGAACACCTAATCCAACTCTAATGTCGAGCCTTCCTAAACCGGAAATATGCTCACGAAGAGAAAGGGTTCTGTACCCGATGGGCTTATGTAAGAAAGGGACAACGATGGTAGTCCTGGTCCAACTCTACTGTCAAAGTTTCCTATACCGGAAGTACGCTTGCAGAGAGAAAGGGTTCCGTACCCGATGGGCTCAGGCACAAAAGGGACAACGATTTAGCCCTGGCCCAACTCTACTGTCAGGTTTTCCTACACCGGAAATACACTTGAAGAGAGAAAGGGTTCAGTACCTGATGGACTCGGGCGCTATTGGGACAAGGACACTCAGCTCGAGAACGACTTGCTCTCAAACGCGTGGTGTGAGACTCGAACTTGGACAAGGGGTACACGATGTCGGTGAATGACACCTCGGCTAAGAGGGTGAAAGAGCCAGGGTCCAACTCCTCTGTTGAGTTCTTCCCCTTAAGGAACCAGGCTCACGGATGAGAAACGGTTCAGTACCCAATGGGCACAGGCACAGCACGTCCAATTACACGAGACAAGTTCATAGACAGTGGAACACCTCGTGCGAGTCAGACGAGAGCAAAAATTGTATGGGCGAAGAGTCGCCACTACGCATGCCTGGAGACAGATATAGAGGCTGTCACAGGCTAAGGGTAGCCCACCCGAATTGTCAAGGCATACCGAAATCGGATGTGCTAGGCCTACAAGGCGCATAACGGTGTCACAACGTAATCACGCTCCCGGCAGAAATCACACGGATATCCATGATGGTTACAATGGAGCGAACGCAAAACAAACAAACTATAACTGGTGATTTGAAAATGTATAAAATAACATGAGTTAGAAATATAACATTATTGATCTATATTTAATACAGATGATGCCCAGAAAGCACAAACAAGAATACAGACGGGAGCAAAACCTTACAGTTGTATTATCTGTGGTGCAGTATTTAATATAGCTGGTGATTTAAAGGTGCACAAAATAGCACACATGGGTGAGAAATTGTAACATGTTTGATCTGTGTGATTATACAAGACAATTGTCCTATTTCTTTACCCTGACCATGAAAAAGTAGGAGAAGCCTCAGCCATAGAAAAAATAGTGCTGTCAGTTTTCCTCCTCCCCAGTGCTGCACAGTACATCTTTGGCTCCCTCCCAACCACAGAGGGTGCATATATATATATATATATATACACACACACATAACAGCAAAACATGAAACACATTGCAACATCAAAATAAAAGCATGAAAAGCATAATTGTATAGATGACATGCCATAAAGTTTCTATAAGAAGATAACCTCAATATAACGGCATATTATCTACTATGGTTTTCTGTTGCATGGGTGATTTGTCTAGTGGGCCATTGGTGAGACCCACAGATGCAACCGCATGCTTAATGAAATTAATGAAGATGATGATTCCTGTTCCATGTTGAGAATAAAAGATCTGGGCTTGAAATTTTGCATGACAAGAAATGAATGGTTTGCATGACAAGAAATGAATGGTTTGCATGACAAGAAATGAATGGTTTGCATGACAAGAAATGAATGGTTTGCATGACAAGAAATGAATGGTTTGCAAAGAATATTTGTTAAACCAACAGAGAACTGGAATTCTCAGTCATCATGTAGTTGCTGATATACTCATGGGGAGATATGTGCACCTATGGATGTGTTCTGTGTGTTGCAGTGGTGATGATCTCTCGGTGAACTAACTAATCACATATTAAAACATTGATCTGTATTTACTACAGAATATAAGAATGAACACATAAACAGAGACATCTATACCCCACATAGAAAAGAGACATCTATACCCCACATAGAACAGAGACATCTAAACCCCACATAGAACAGAGATCTATACCCCACATAGAACAGAGACATCTAACCCCACATAGAACAGAGATATCTATACCCCACATAGAACAGAGACATCTATACCCCACATAGAACAGAGATCTATACCCCATATAGAACAGAGACATCTATACCCCACATAGAACAGAGATCTATACCCCATATAGAACAGAGACATCTATACCCCACATAGAACAGAGATCTATACCCCATATAGAACAGAGACATCTATACCCCACATAGAACAGAGATCTATACCCCATATAGAACAGAGACATCTATATCCCATATAGAACAGAGATAATAGACAAAAACACTGACGGTACACATACATGCTATGTGACAAATATTTGAAAATGGGGCTGTGTGCACTGGAGTAGACTAGCTAATAGAATATATGGGTGAGAAGCCTTGTACATGTGTGATGTTTGTGGTGCAAGATTGTCACAATCTAGTAACCTTCTTCTTCTTCAGTTTGCCCATATGACCATGTTTATCTCTCTTGTAAAGGTGACAGTCTGTCTCAGACTTCATGCAAATGATAATCTTGAGGCACATGGTTACATATCTGTCTGATCTACTTTCAGCATATTGTACTTGTGATAGTTGAGCCTGTAATGTCCAGTTCTAAGTTGAAAGATTGTGACCATGTCTATTTTTTATATTGAGTAGTTTTCTTCTCTGATAATTTTCTGATTGTTCTCTTAGCAATTTTCCACTGATGATGTGCTTTATTAGCATCTTTATTTCATCATATGAGGCATAGTTTCCCATTTGACTTTTTCTTTTTTTCCATCCTCTTTAGTCTGTTTGCCTGGATTTCACATAATATATTTATGTTCTAATTTCATTTCACTAATTTTCTAATTCTCTCTCTCTCTCTCTCTCTCTCTCTCTCTCTCTCTCTCTCTCTCTCTCTCTCTCTCTCTGTGTGTGTGTGTGTGTGTGTGTGTGTGTGTGTGTGTACTCACGTGCGTGCATGTGTGGTACAGAATTTACTATAGCTACTGTTGGAAGTATTGCTTGCTAAACACAATAATAAAATGAAAACTACACCTGTTTGGTAATATAAAAAGACACAACTATTAAGAAAGACAAATAATGAATGGCAGAGCACTTGGGAGGAGGAGGAGGAGGAAAGGTAGACAAAGAAGATGATGGACTGACGACATTAAAGATAACGTAAATATGATATTGGAAAATGCAAGCCGCATGACCCAAGACAGAGAGGGGTTCAAGGAGTTAAATTTGAAGACAGTGTTCAGGAGAGAATGTGTAACATACACTATTGAAAGGTATACAGAATAACACATATGACTGAGAAACATATTTTTTATCTGTGTGATACTATTTTAGCAACAGAATGTAACATGAGATTCGAACCAGATCCCACCTGTTGCAAGGGCCCCAAGAGGAGTAATGATTCACAACAATATTTACCTTGCATGCATTTTGTAAGTGGCAACTAAGGGGGTTACTTAAGAATATACACATTAAATGTGGAGATTACAATCACATCTTTTTTTAAGGATGCAGAATTCAGAATACATGTTTACTCAAGTTGTGAAGTGAATGGAAATATAAATAACTAAGCAGTCAGAGGATGTCCGACAAATTGGAGAGTGTCGCATTAGCAAAACAAAAAATGTGATAAATACTACATAATCAACTAAACCTAACATATATGAGAAAATGAATAAATAGCAATGAACAAAAAAAAAGAACACAGATTTTTCCATGTTACTGTCTAACTGGGACTTTTTTCCTAGAAACACATAAACATGAAACACAAAAATATAAAAATATTTAGCTGTGATCACTTGGAGATGCTTTTTCTCAACTACAAATTACTTGGAGAGTTTTGTGGTGAGAAAACATCTCAAAGTGATCACAGTTAACTATTTGATATTTTTTAGTGTTTCATGTTTATGTCTTTTTTTGGAAAAGGTCCCAGTTGGACTGAAATGTTGAAAAGTCTGTTTTCTTTTTTTATTCATTGGTTATTTATTTACTTTTTAATATTTGCTAGTTAGTTGATTAAGCAGCATTATTATATTACTATTTCATCATAGTATTTATTACAGAATTGAATTAAAGTTAGTTGGATGGATCCATTTCAAATATTACCTGCTATATTCTGATTTGTTTCAATAATTCCTTTACGCTTCCTAATAATAATAATTTACTTCTGTTTGCTACAGATGATGCCCAGAAAGTACAAACAGGCACACAAGTAGAAAAACCTTACAAGTGTGATGTTTGTGATGCTAGGTTCAAAAAACCTAGGGATCTGGTGGAACACATAAGAATACATACAGGAGAGAAACCTTACAAGTGTGGTGTTTGCGATGCCAAGTTTGCTAGACCTAGTGCACTGAAATTACACAAAACAATACATACAGGAGAGAAACCATACAGTTGTGATGTCTGCAATGCCAAGTTTGCTAGAATTACTGGCCTGAAAGCACACAAAACAATACATACAGGAGAGAAACCTTACAAGTGTGATATCTGTGATGCTAAGTTCCCTAAAAAGAATAACCTAATACTCCATATAAGATTACATACAGGAGAGAAACCTTTCAGCTGTGATGTATGCGATGCCACATTCTCTAGACCTAATGACCTGAAATCACACAAAGTAACACATACAGGAGAAAAACCTTACAGGTGTGAGGTCTGTGATGCTAGATTCTCTAAAACTAATGACTTGAGAAAACATAAAAGAATACATACTGGAGAGAAATCTTTCAGCTGTGATCTTTGTGATGTCAAGTTATGTAGCGCTGATGGCTTGAAAGCACACAAAAGAATACATACAGAAGAGAAACCTTACAAGTGTGAGATTTGTGAGAAAAGGTTCTTGAGAACTTATCAGCTGAGAGACCACATAAGAGTACATACAGGAGAGAAACCATTCAAGTGTGATTTCTGTGATGCAAAGTTT
This sequence comes from Meghimatium bilineatum, assembly GCA_034231615.1. NCBI lineage: Eukaryota > Metazoa > Mollusca > Gastropoda > Stylommatophora > Philomycidae > Meghimatium > Meghimatium bilineatum. Next base: position 80,032,959 of record CM067319.1, read on the forward strand.
GCTAGATCTAATATGCTCAAAGCACACACAAAAATACATACAGGAGAAAACCTTCACCTTTGTGATTTTTGTGGTAAAGCATTTACTAACACTAGTGATTTAAAGAAACACAGAAGAATACATACTGGAGAGAAACCTTACAAATGTGGTGTTTGTGGTGTTGGGTTCAATAGATCTGCTAACCTTAGAGTGCATAGCAGAAGACACACAGGAGAGAAACCATGCAAGTGTGATGTTTGTGGTGCAGGATTCTATTATTCTGGTGCTCTGATAAGACACAGAATGACACATACAGGAGAGAATCCATACAAATGTGATCCTTGTGGTGTAGGGTTTTCTAGTTCTGCTGCCCTGACAGCACATAGAATAAAACATACAGGAGAGAAACCGTACAAATGTGATGCTTGTGATAAAGGATTCTATGTGCCTAGTCTCCTGAAGATACATAGAAGAATACATACAGGAGAGAAGCCTTACATGTGTGATATTTGTGGTTTAAAATTCTCTCATTCTTCTCACCTCAAGATACACAGAAGAGTGCATACTGGAGAGATACCTTACAAGTGTGATGTTTGTAATGCAGTGTTTAATACATCTTGTGAACTGAAGGTACACAGAAGAATTCATACAGGAGAGAAACCTTATACGTGTGAAGTTTGTGGTTTAGCATTTGCTAGATCTGGTGACCTGACAGTACACAGAAGATTACATACTGGAGAAAGACCCTATGTTTGTGATGTTTGTGGTTTAAGATTTATTAAATCTACTCGCCTGAAAATACATAGTAGAACACATACAGGAGAGAAGCCATACAGGTGCGATGTTTGTGGTGTAAGATTCTCTCGATCTGATGATTTGACAAGACATAAAAGAAAACATGTATGATGACAGAAACATTGCAGGATGATTATATTGCACTCCTGGCAGGATGTAACAATCATTGGATGTTGCTGCACTGGAATGTCTCCCTTCAAGGACTAACCATGCATCTATAGTACCATCCCTCATCCCTTCTTGGACAACCATGCCTTCGAAACAACAAGCCTTAAAACAATCTGGATGATGTCTCAGTTAACTGAGGTGGACCCATGCTTTTATCAGATAAGTTATAGACTGTGAAGAGCTATCTGCTAATAAAAGGGATTATATTTTGGGTTTGTTCTCCAATAGGTTTGTTCTGGTACAGACTTTAGATGCTGTCAACTTCTGGCAAATCTTATATTTTTGTATGGATTCATTTGGCCTGATGAATAAAGCTACTTCTTTTCAGTTATCCCATTGCTAAGTTTTGAAATCTTTCTTTCATTGGATGACTTGACATACATTGATACTTTTTTGAATGTCTTAGTACTTTTGTGTCTCTGCGTACGTCACTTAGTGTTTGTATTCTCTTCATTTTTCCCATCTCTACTATGGGTGTTGAGTTTATTGCCCCCATGATGATCCCAAGTTCTTGGTTTTGCTCATGTAATGTATACTAAAACAGTAATTCACATGCACATGTAGCAGTAAAAGTGGTAGTTGCATGGGAAAATTTACAGGAAAATCTGATGTCTACAAGTCTTGACATTGATCCATAAAACAGCTGGAGGTCATTGGACACCATGTATAGCTATCATGATTATAACTAGAGCTAAAATGCTCATGACAAAGACTAGGACTAGGATATTTGTGGCATCTCATATTTTTTGACTATTTTTTAATATTGTTGACATTTTTTTAGTAATATTTCATATTTTAATGATTTCTATCTCATCATATCTTACATATTTTTTTCCTTATAAACATTTTTTGTGAAAATTGTTTTTCAAATTCTAATTAAAAATTGCCTGACTTAAAATATTTGCATATTTCTATTGTGTTCTATTTGCTTCTCTCTTACACTCATATTTGTCAGCTTCCATTGAAGTATTTTATGTAGTCCCGACTATTTTGTTATTTCTTCTGTGTTTGTTCATCCTTACCGTGGCAGATTCTGTGTGTTTGTTCAAAACTGAAATTTAGCCCATGTTTTATTACTTGGTGATGATGATCTTGATGAAGTAATCTCTTTTGCTTTGAGCAGGGAGCTCTTGACAGTATATATCCTTTCTGACAAAAGCATATGCCCTCTCTCAATGGAGCAACCGAGTTGACATTCAGAAAGTTTGCTTTCTCAAAGGCAACCTCAGCTTGGTTGGGGAGAGAGGGGTGTTATGGATGCATGTTTAGCCCCCAAAAAGAGTGGGGGGGATTATGGATTCATGTTTAGCCCCTGAAGAGAATGTGGGGGGGGGGGATGGATTCATGTTTAGCCACCGAAGATGTGTGGGGGGGGGTTATGGATTCATGTTTAGCCCCTGAAGAGAATGTGGGGGGGGGGGTGGATTCATGTTTAGCCCCCGAAGATGTGTGGGGGGGTTATGGATTCATGTTTAGCCCCTGAAGAGAATGTGGGGGGGATGGATTCATGTTTAGCCCCTGAAGAGAATGTGGGGAGAGGTTATGGATTCATGTTTAGTCCCTGAAGAGAATGTTGGGGGAGGTTATGGATTCATGTTTAGCCCCTGAAGATAATGTGTGGGAAGGGTATGGATTCATGTTTAGCCCCCGAAGATAATGTGTGGGAAGGGTATGGATTCATGTTTAGCCCCCGAAGATGTGTGGGGAGGTTATGGATTCATGTTTAGCCCCCGAAGATTTGTGGGGAGGTTATAGATTCATGTTTAGCCCCCGAAGATGTGTGGGGAGGTTATAGATTCATGTTTAGCCGCTGAAGAGAATGTGTGGGAAGGGTATGGATTCATGTTTAGCCCCCGAAGATGTGTGGGGAGGTTATGGATTCATGTTTAGCCCCTGAAGAGAATGTGGGGGGGGAGGTTATAGATTCATGTTTAGCCCCTGAAGAGAATGTGGGGGGAGTTTATGGATTCGTGTTTAGCCCCGGAAGAGAATGGGGGGGGGGAGGGTGTTAGATTCATGTTTAGCCCCCGAAGAGAGTGTGGAAGTATTCCAGGATCATTGTGTATTCCCAGGAATGCAGCAAGTAATTCTGGGCCAAGTAGTTCATCATTCTATTATCAAATCTTTTGATCCATCTGCAGTGATGGTACACCTAGAATTCCTGCTCACCTAGGAGTCTGCCACCAGAGGACATGTCTGCAATAGTCACTGTCCTGCACATCTCTCCATCAACCATGGGGACTATTTGTCAAAAGACAACAGGAAGAAATCAAAAACATAGCAACATTGACTTTTGATTAGCAGAGGTCCTGCATTTTGTACTTTAGATAGGCAATCAGTATTTGTTTTGGAAGCTGATTTCCAGGCTGTCATTCCATATTCCGCTACAGATCTCACTGTACTCATGTAGACATGTCAGATAATGTTTCCATTTGCTCCCTCCCCAGCTTGTGCCCACCATTTTTTTCATCGAGAATATTTTCCTGGTTGCTTTCTGCTCAGTAGCTATCAGGTGTGGTTTCCATGTGAGGGCAGTTGCTATGATTATGGTGCAGAATTTACTGCATGTTGAATTGCTGTTGGTTTTCTTGTTACTTTCATATAACCACATATCAGTAAATTAGCTTTAGAGGCTGACAAGTTCCATTCAGCTTTTGTAAAATCCCAAGATGTTTTACCCATGGCCTGTGTCATCTGTGATGTGGAGATATTTGTTAAAATAGGATGGTAGTCACTTCCTACATATCTAAGAGTTAGAGGACACTATTTTCTACTATGTCAATTGAGACATCAGATCGGGGTCAGCTGATCGAAATGTGTGATCTAATGGAAGAGTATGTGTCTTCAAGGTCTACAATTAGATTAAGTTGAAACTATTGTATGATATTGGCAGAACAATTTGGAGGCATTCGTCCAATAATGTTTTATTACCAAATAAACACCAATAGATAGTGAGAGAAGGTTTAAATTATTCAAAAAATATTGAATCATATGGACATGTTTGTGCAGGAGAGGTGCTAGATGCTTACTATCAGATCGGACAGCAGCTTACGTAAATATTACATGTATATTGCACCAGCATGTGAGAGGTAGGGAATTCACATTAACATCCACTTACTGTAAACGGAATGTTTGACCAGACTTTACATGTCTGCCAACCCAATAGCGAGGGTCTAGAATGATTCATCAAAAGTAATTCGCAGATAAAAAATAAATTAATATAGAACTGGAAGCTCACATAACAACAACTGTTCACTTTCAACCAATAATCTTCGTTATGACATCACATAACAACAACTGTTCACTTTCAACCAATAATCTTCGTTATGACATCACATAACAACAACTGTTCACTTTCAACCAATAATCTTCGTTATGACATCACATAACAACAACTGTTCACTTTCAACCAATAATCTTCGTTATGACATCACATAACAACAACTGTTCACTTTCAACCAATAATCTTCTTCATGACATCACAGTGGATAACTATTGATGGCATAACCATATTGTATGAATAAATTGACACCGTATATCAGTGTTGCTAATTCCATGTTTTCTCATCTAATTTGGCTAGTTTTAGACAGAGTGGTGCCATGGGAAATGTTTACTTGCTCTGGGTTGCAGTTTTTTGGGCTTACAGTTTTATATGTAGGAAAATATTCCTCAGAATCTTCACACTCTCTAAAACTGGTTTGAGGATATTATATTGCACTCTTGACAGAAAGTAATGATCCTGTGATACTGCTGTACTGAAATATCTCTTTTTGGAGACTAAACATGCATCCACGATATCCCTTCTCTTACACAACCATGCCTTTGAGGCAATGAGTCCTAAAACAATCCATGTGCCAGCTTGGTTACTCAACTGATGATGATGATGTGTGCTTTTATTAGAAATGCTATGAGTTGTCAAGAGCATCCTGCTCACAGCTAAAGGGATTATTTCATCAGCATCATGTGTCAGGAGCTACCTGCTCACAGCTAAAGGGACATCATTGGTCATTGATAGCATAGATGAGGTAAAATATAAAGGTATGTCCTATGGCAGCAACCTGCCGTCGGGGATGAAGATAACAGCCGCAGCAACTATTAGGTGGGAGGTCCAGTTTCTTTCCTTGATGTCTTTACACCCCCCTCCCAACTCATGCATCAGGTACTCATTTGCAGCTGAGTAGATTGGTGGAGTGGTCGTGTCAGGTGAGAAATCACAACCCTGATTTTTTATAGATGAGGAAATAGCTGTAAACCGAACTATTTCCAATAGAAATGTTGATTCTCTACCAAAGAACATCAAGAATATTCTACTAATAATGAAGCAGCTCACAGAAAATTTAAATACAAAATTAAATCAGATCATCCTATCAGGTGGACATTTATTAATTCTTTAATATGACAATCAATACAAGGTAACTGCGTGAAACGTAACAACAATTAGACTTACGTAAAACACAAGTTTATATATCGCTTCAATGAGACATGACAGACTATAGCTAAAACTAGTAGGTAATGATGCGCACACAAGAAATCATAAAAATTATAATACACAAATCATATTCAACGTTTCAACCAAAAGGTCTTATCAAGACACAAACAAAACATCAAAAGACGACGAATGGAAAAATTATCACAAATGTGTGAGCACACCATTAGGTAGTCCCACATATAGGCCTACAGTAGCAACAAAATACATATGATCCAATATCGGCTAAAATAATACAGTATTTAAGCGCAGTTAAGAAACCCTGGGGTCTACTGGCAGACTAACTGCTGCATATTGAAGAGACGTTTACTATTGCAAATACGAGTGACAACTCATACAATTGCAAACACATAGGGCCTACAGCAATTTGAATGCAATGTTACTTGACAGTAGCATGTTTACTGTAATGTCTAAAATTTAACCCCACTTACTTGCAATAGACCAAAAATTACAAAGGATTTCGCCGACATGCACAATCCAGTGCAGGTATGGACTAAATGATAAAAAATATTTTTGCGTCTGATAAAATCTAATATTGCAAGCCAAATATCTCAGCAATTAGACAGTTTCTGAGATCTATTTGCTGAACCCTTTGTTGCCTTTCAGTGGCAGGGATAGAATAGTTTTCTGGAGACAACCCTCTTGTGTGCTGCCTATATTGTAGAATTTTTTGTCCCTTTTATTTCAGTTGTCCATCGTTTTTGTAGTCTGCCTCTAGGTTTGCCTTCACTGTATCTGTGTAGCTTGCGGTAGTATGCTGTCTGACTGTAGTCTGCTGATGTGTGCAAACCATTTCTTCTTCATCGTTCATTCTCAAACTCCCGTTTGATCTATCTTGTAGCAGGAAGATGTCCTATTAGATTTCCAGCAGGATGCAGTCCAGAGAATGGAAATGCGTCGTGTTGTAGTTTGTATTTGCGTCAATGGCCCGACACATCTGTCTTCGGCGGAGTGCAAACCATTTTATATGTTGTCTCTTAATATATTCCAATATTGGTGTGGTGCCAATATTTTGTCTAATGTCCTCGTTCCTCACCCTGTCTCTTAGCGATAGGGGCCTATTCCTCGGATTCTGCGTAAGCATGCCATTTCAGCTGTCACAAGTATACGCTTGTGTTGTCGTTATCCATGTTTGGCTTTAATACCACAGCCTTCGCATAATAATCGTTGTGAATAGTGTTATTTTGGTGTTTAAATCTACATTTTTGTTTCTGAAGATTGGTGTCATTTGTCCTAGGGCTTGGTATGCTGTACTACATCTGTTGTGTATTTCTGTACTGCTGTTATCTATTGTTATATTGCACACATCCCTGTCTCACTCCCGAGTAGATTTGAAAATTATCAGATGTAGCTGTGCTCGTTCTTAATGAGCATTGACTATATGCTCTGACATAGGCTTATCAGATGTTGAGGAACTCCATATGTATGTAGTGTTATCCACAGTTGTGCTCTATCCTATCTGCCAAAAGCTTTCTCTTGGTCTACGAAAACCAAATATAAGTCTTGGTTGTGTTCTATCGCTCTTTCTGAAAGTTGTGTATGAGATATTCGATTGAATGTGTGATTATGAATTTTTAAATTAATTATTGATATAGGGCCTAACATTTAGATTAATTAACCCTAAAATAATCATGGAGACGCGGGTTCCATTCCAGAATCCGTCTTTCTGTCCAAGATATTCTTAGGACAGTTGTTAATATAACATGCAATTTCGAATGCCGATATATCCTTTTCCATTGTAGATGTCATTGCCCACGTCTCACGACTATATGGTACCACTGGAAAATGTAGCTTCTTAATAGTTGTAACTTTATTTTTCTGTTTGCCCTGTGCCATCTTATCCAAAGTATTTTCATTCCAACCTTGTGCTACCAATGTTAAACATGTTCCTTAACAACGAAATATAAGAGACAACTCTTTACAAAAGAGATGACATGTCAGTGAAAAGTCACAGGAGTGACCAGAAAACACAGAATTAGAAACGATGTCATAAGAGAAAGAGCGGGTATCATATTAATTCTACAATACATATGAAACCAACAGATACAATGGTTTGGTCATCTGGAAAGAATGCCGTGGGATTCATTAGTTTATAAAGCATATACGAAGAGAGGAGAAGATGAAAGGAGAGCCAAGGATAGACCTAGAGTACGCTGGATCGACAACATCAAAGAGACATTGCACGAACACGAAATAACATTATCTGAAGCTGCCAGAAAAGCGAGAACAAGAACATTGTATCTCCCTCGACACCCGTAAAGGGTAAAAGGAAAGAAGAAGAAGCCACGTGCCATAGATTTTTCACAAATGATTTTTTAAGACTGGTTGTTTTTCTCTTCTCCCCCCCCCCCCAATCTCCGCAGAGCAATCTCCTGTGGTGTTCATAGTTTACGCGAGATATTCAAAGTTGCTGACATTTTCTAGTTGTTCTTTGTCAATAATTATTATAAGTTGAGTTCATTTCTGTTGATATGAATTATTATTTTCTTTATGTGTATTGAGAACAAGATGTTGTGTCTTTCTTTGGTGATATATACTTAACACACGCGATAATTAAGGTAAAAGAGTATTTAAAATGATCAAATTTATTTGGCCTTTTTCTTGTTTCATTTGGCTTCAAAGTACAATTGTAATCTGGCAAATCTGCCTTTCAAATGTTTCTGTTCTATAGCAGTAGAAGACCGTAATTATTATAAACGTTTGTAAATAGGGCTATTTTGTTTATTTTAAAATGCCTGGAAAGTGTTGTGTTCCTGGATGCAAATCGAACTACGATTCCCCCGAGGAATATGTGACTGTATTCAAGTTTCCTAGTGATTCTAAAATGAGGGAAATATGGAAGCAGTGTATCCCACGAAACAATTGGTCACCGGCAAAATCGAGTGTTGTTTGCATCAACCATTTCCGCCCTTCTGATATAATTTTGTCTATTACATTCATTGATAAACACGGAGTTAAATATGAACGTCTTCGGAAGAATCCTGTCTTGAAGTCTGATGCAGTTCCATCTGTGTTTCCTGGACCCAATGTATCAGTCCCAGTAGACTTACCACAACTTCAGAACGATCACGAAAAACCTACATCAGAAATCCCCATCCGTAAGTAATTTTAGACGATCTACACCTACAACTGCTAGAGTCTACTTATTGTTATTGTTGTTACCATAGGCACTAATAATTAATTATTATTCATATCTACTATAGACCTAATATTCCAGTTTATATTTAGTTCTACCTTGCATTGTTTCTACCCAACTACATAGGATAACATAAGATATGAATCAATCAATGTGCACCACTAGTATGAGTAGCCTAAGCCTATCCTGTACTATTTAATAAAATAAATATCATGGTTTATAGTTTTTAGGGACCTACAGAAGTTAATCTTTTTATTGAACATGCGGAGTCCAGCCTTAGGCCCCTATATCTCTCAACCAGCAGTCAGACAACTAGCCTACATAATAGACACACGTAGCCCCTGTGGGTATAGTAAGGTAGGAGGGAGAGCAAGAAGAGAGTTGTATATAAAGTAGGACTATAATAAGTAATAGTAATAATACTATACTAATACTTGGGGTATTAGTGACGTCTGTTGATGGTGGATGTTTCTCTAATCAAGTCTGGGTCATTCCGTCGATCGTTTGATTAATCATCTAACCTCGTAAAGTCCAGACCGATTTGTGTAACAGAAGTCAGTTCATTCAAACATCGGGCATGTCCTACACGCAGACATCAACAGAATACACCACCAATCTCTTGAATGGATACCTACAGGCAAAATAGTCAGTGGTAGACCAAAAGAAACACTCAGAAGAACAATACTTAGAGAAAGTAAAACAATCAATATTCATACTATTCAATAACTGCACAGAATAGCTTTGAACAGACAGAATTTGAGAGATGTGACCTCTGCCCTATGCGCTAACTTCAGCGCAAAAGGAAAATGAATGAATGAAATACTCTGTAGACCTGGGGTTAGAGATGAATGTGTATGTCAAAGTGTAACATAATGGGGTAAATGAAGATGGATAATAGGCCTACAGTAACTTCCTACAGATAAAGATGGGAATACAAACTAACTTGAGTAGAGGTAAACCAGAGACATGTGAATTGATATAGGCCCTAATGAAAATGCAAATAATGTAGGCCCATTTATATATAATCTAGGCCTATACATGAAATTAAGAATCAGGGTAGGACTCCTGTCTCCATTATTATTATTATTAATTTTGTTTTGGTTGCTATCAAGTCCTAGGCTCTATAGATTGAATTATGAAAATAAGAATAGCTGTTAACAGATTTGGAATCTAATAAGAGCCAATAAACAATTAAAGATCCAATAGACCTTTAGGTACAATGATTACAGAAGATGGAAGAAGTTCAACAGAAATAAGAAGCAGAATAGGACAGGCAAAAACAATATTCAGAAAAATGAAAAATATACTGTGTAATATGACCTTGTCATTAGATGTGAGAAAGAGAGTTCTGCAGTGCTATATAACCCCTATACTAACATATGAGTGCGAGTCTTGGACAATAAACAAACTGGAAAGTGGGAAATTAGAGGCAGTAAAGATGTGGTTCTACAGAAGAATGCTGAGAATACCATGGACTGCCAGAAAAACTAATGTAGAGGTGTTGAAAGAGTCAAATATGAAACATACCGTAATCAACAATATAAGAAAAAGGCAATCTTCTTTTTTTGGTCACTTCATGAGACAGGCAGGTTTAGAGAACATAGTCACAACAGGCAAAATTGAAGGCAATAGAGACAGAGAGCGACAACGTGAGAAAATATTAGACAGTTTGACAACCTGGCACGGCAAGGAAACAACGACATTGATACATAATACTGTGGACAGAGAGCTGTGGAGAGCCATGACCGCCTACGCCAGCCGGCATGGCACCTGATAATGATGATGAGACCTTTAAGAAACAACTAGAAGACATGGATTTTGCAAACAATCTTGCATTGCTGTCCCACAACTATATTCAGATGGGAAAAAATATAGATATTTTAAATGATAAACCACAGCAAAGAGGCTTGAATATATGCAGATAAGAGCATAGGTTATGAGGATAAATGTGGCTAATGGAAACATGGCCCTACAGAAGGGTATATTCATACACATACCTTGGCAACAACATTGACAGAGAGGGAGAAACAGACAATGATGTCAGATATATAGATAGATAGAACTGGATATATAATGCCAGTCGCGATCTTCTTCTTCAGAGTTGATTCTCAAACTCCCACTGTATTTCTCATGTAGCAGAACCATGGTCCTAGATTTTCAGCAGGATGTAGTCCAGAGAATGGAAATGCACTGTTTCGTCATTTTATTTGCACCATGACCCAGCACATCCATCTTCAGCAGACAGTTACTATCTAAAAAAAACCGCTAAGATCAAGTTGTAGTAGTTAACTAAGTAAGGAATTTCACCAAAGGGCTGGCTGCTGCACTCATATCACAGGGCTGTCTACTGCACTCACACTACAGGGCTGTCAATTGTACTCATACCACAGGGCTGTCTACTGCACTCACACTACAGGGCTGTCAATTGTACTCATACCACAGGGCTGTCTACTGCACTCAATGATATCCTCTGTGATATAGCTTAACTGAAACCCATACCTAGACTGCTGGAAGGGAACTTACAGCTTGTCTGGAGATTGCAAGAAAGTCACAGCATTAAAGATGCTATCCCAAGAAAGTTACATTCTACATGCTCATTTTAAATGTTTCATTTCTCATTACTGTTTGTTACTTAAAGTAAGGACCTAACCTTTGACTGATAAACTCTATAATCATTATTTAAATACCCTGATAGTTTCACTTTATTTAGACTTTAGGTCATATACAATTATCAAAATAATTTATAGAATATTAGTTAGATGAGACAATTCCACAGCTTATTCTTGTAGAGAATACAGCTTAGATCTACATATGTGTTTCATAGACTACACCAAGGCGTTTGATTGTGTTGAACATCACCAGCTATGGTTCATCGTGGAAGACATGGGCTTCCCCAAACATCTATTACACCTTAATGAAACACTATATCACGAACAACAAGCAGCAGTAAGAGTGGAGGGAGAAACATCTGAATGGTTAGCCAATCAAAGTAGAGTGAAATTGGTGTACTCTATCCCCTTATCTATTTAACATCTATGCAGAGAATATGAGAAATATAAGAGAAGAACTAGAATAAAATGAGTTTCATCCAATAAATATAGGTGGGTTACAAGATTCCAGAAATAAGATATGCAGATGACACAGTCCTCCTTACTACACATCCTGAGGGACTGAAAAAGCTAATCACAACAACAAAGAAATACAGTGAGATCCAAAATTTATACTCTGTTCACTTTAAGAGGGAACTGGGTCAGTGCTTCTGATTGGTTGTTGGGTGCAGAATACATAAATCAATTGTTAAGTGCTCAATAATAAAGTTTATTAGAACATAATACTTGGTTAATTTAAATCAATTTTTGTAAAATGAAACATGTCTCTTACAATAGTAATGTATGTTTTTAAATAAATTTTCATGGATAAATTACTATACCCGCTGTTATATCGATGCGCAAAAAGATCAGAGGGTTAACCATTATATTTCCTTACATGATGTACAAATGAAAAATGGCATACGAAGCATCCACATCAATTGTAAAACATAAGTCAAGAAAATCATTAAATACAGGCTAAAAGAATGATTTTAAACGTTTTCAATAAACTTAGAAATAAATATTCTTCAAAAACTGTTGACAAAATTGTGAAATTAACATCCAAGTTCACAGACAGACATAACACTAAATTTAAATTATTGGATCTACGACATGTTTCTGCTGCATTTATTGAGGTCATCGTTCCATGTGGCAGGCCTACATCCATCATGTGTTGACAGAAGAGCAAAATATGTGGGAACTGGAAGATTTAATTGAATGGGTAGTGGAAAACGTGACCATAGACATACACAGTGACAGTTCAGATAAAAGGGGTGAAACAGAAGATTCTCAATCCATCATGGAGGGGATGGGCGACTATTATGTAAGTTCTGAATAATTAATTCTGTTATTGTTTATAAATGTAATCAGTTGTATAAAAATCACATGTTGTCACAGAGTAATATAGGGTGTGTTTTAACCCACTTCACTCTTAAAGTGAACAGAGTATATATCTAAGCGCACAGAAAACAAAAATTATGACAACAGATAAAACAAAGATCAAACTAATAATCAAACCAATAATCAACATAGACAATATAGAACTAGAATGTGTAAACAAATTTGAATATCTGGGAGCAAATATAGTTTCGGAGATTGTTCAGTCGAGATTAGAAGAAGACTTGCAATTGCAACACTCAAATTAACAATAAGAAACTTAGAAAGCTATGGCAAAGTAGTAATAATGACACTAAAGTAACCCTTTTAATTAAGATCATGTGTTTTCCCAGGGGCAACATATGGATGCAAGACGTGGACTTTAAACAAGACAATATCCAAAATAATAAATTCATTTGAAATGAAGTGCTACAGAAAGATCCTATGAATATCATGAACAGAGAAAAAGAGCATTGAAGTTTTGAAATTACTGAAACTAAATGAAAGGTGACTTATAAATACCATCATAAAATGGAAGCTACATTATTTTGGACACTTAAAGCGACATGATAGTATCGAAAGGCTGATTCTAGAGGGTAGAGTGCCAGGCAAGAGAAGAGGAGGAAGACCAAGAAGACAAACCAGTCACATTAAAGAATGTATGCACATGTCTCTGGCCAATGCATGCCTGCTTGCCTGGAACAGAGATGTATTCAGAGTATCCACAATGAAGACAACATCCTGGAAAGAATGTCACTTGATATATATAATTCCACAGAAAATAATCACAAACAAAATATAGTACAAAATGTCTCTGGTCAATCTCTAGACTCTGGGATAAAAGTGGAGGGTTAAAATTGTAACTGTTTTTTTGTCTGTTCTTTAAAGCATCTAAGGACATGGTCAGTGATGGAGGTTCAAAGATGGAGAACAGTATGATCAACAGATCTGATGTACAAGTGACAGGATTGGGTGGAGTCAAACAACCTGGTCTGTCTGGAGAAAATAATTGGAGAAACATAGCAGGTGGTGAGTTTATAAGTTATCTGTAGCATGTTTGTGGTTTTTGAAGTGATTATTTGTTTAAATCACATTCAATAATGAGCAATAAAGCTCTTGTATTCTTTTGCGCAATTGGGAGGTTTCTTCAGAGATTTTATTCATATTCAAAAGGTCCAACTCTCAGTAGAACAAGACCTACTCTGATGGAGTACCGTTAAATTCCGTGTATAACCCGAGAATTTTTGGACAAAAAACAGAGATGACTTCATACTCCTCGGCTTATTTTCGAGAGTAAGATCAAATTAAAAAATATTACGTCCAAATCACAGTAAAAAAGGAGAAAAACACTTTAAAAAAAAATTACAGTCACATGTCCCGATATATTAAGCCAGGATAAAATGATTAGGGCTCACCAGCAATCTAGAGCGTACTTACCATAATACTAGGCCTCTAATTACATTAATTTCTATATATCATACCATATTTCCTTCAAAATCTGTGATGCTAAGTTCCCTAAAAAGAATAACCTAATACTCCATATAAGATTACATACCTTCAAAATCAAAATTTTAACACTGCCACTTTTCATGCAGTGCTTTAGGAAGTGAATAAGAAGGTCTAGTGTAGGATTGGTTACCCTGCCCAGGAAGTGAATAATAATGTCTAGTGTAGGATTGGTTACCCTGCCCAGGAAGTGAATAATAATGTCTAGTGTAGGATTGGTTACCCTGCCCAGGAAGTGAATAAGAAGGTCTAGTATAGGATTGGTTATCCTGCCTAGAAAAAGACTAGTGTTCTTTTTGTAAAAACTCAGTTAATAATGAACAACACAAAGAAATTTTGTTTAAAAACCATCTGAAACAGGAGGTGCTTCAAGGAGGTTGCTAAGAGGAGCTGAAGTTGTAGACACACTTCTTTCTCTCTCAGAAAACTTTCATTGTTGATTGCTGATGTATTAGAATTGTGCTAGAGCATAGGAGAACAGCCAAAGTTGTAGCACAAATTAAAAATTATAAAATCAAGCAAATTAATTTTGTAATTTGCAAAATAAAATGTTTTTTTTTTTTGCTTCCTTCCTGTCATTTGTTGGTGCATAATACTGGATGATATTTGATCTTTTCTCCTATTTGTAATTATTGTCTTAGTCATCAGTCTGTGTCCCATTCTTATTCTATGTGATTTATTGGGATCATAAGACTAGAAAAAAACCAAAAGGATCATTATACAGTAATAGGTAGTCAATAATATCACTACAGGACATGCAAGTGTAGAGAAGAGCAGATGTGAACCAGACCATCACATTTTGTTAAGTAAAGTCAAGATAAAACGTAAAAGATATTCTGTGTATTCTCCAAAAAAGAAGCAAAGAATAGTGACACCATTACCTGCCCTGCATGCCATAAGAGATTATTAGGACAGTTTTGGGGGTAAAATTGGCTTTACGGGTCAGTTTGACTCAGAAGTCATGTTGTGTAGGCACAAATATTGTTGCTGTTGTAAACCATGACACACGACATTGTTCTCCGGACTACATATTGCTAATCTGCAAGAGTTGTGAGAATGACTAGAAGAAGAAGAAGACGATTGGCAACAGATAAAGATTATATGGAAAGAAACATTGACAGAAGTTTTGGAGGATAAAATACACAACACTGGTATGTTGATACTGGGACCTTGATGTTGAGAACACTGGTATGTTGCTGGGGGCATTGATGTTAAGGTTGGCTGTCCCATCCCCTGCCGCAAAGAGTCTCCAGGGGCTCCGCTGCAGACTCGCCAAAACATTTTAAAAAAATGAAAAATATAATGTTATAAATTGATTTTATTAAACAGCTTTTATAAAAAACTTAATTGTAAGTATAATCAACATTGATTTACTCAAAATAAATATTATCATTTTTTAAATTGAATGTTAGATTTAATGTTAAAATAGCTTGTAGAAGTTTCAGTGGAGTGAATATCACTTGGTCCAATAATAATAAAATGTCCATTTTCTGTAACTGTAAATGAGCGTGTGTGCTTGGTAGAGCTAATCAGTTGTCAATGTATGTGTATGTGCACGTCTAAGCAACAGTGCTGGTAAGCAAATCAAAAATTAAATTTGTGTTGCTCTATACAAATTAACACCAATATTCCACGAATTGATCAAAGATAAACAAGCCCATCCCTCTCATTAGGACAGAAAACATTTTTAAAACTCTTATTACTTGTAGCTAATTACGCTTAAAATGATTCTCTGTTTTGTATTAATTATTTACTATTTCTTTTCTCAAAATATATGTGATTTTCTTTATTTCTGCATATATATTATACTATTCTGATTTTCTTTACAGTTTCTTGTGGCTTCCTATTAATATTATTCACTATCCTTTTTTTATTTTATTTTTTCAAAGGCCGGTGAGATGTTCTCTATGACAATAAGCATGACTAAAACTGTGATAATGTGTCAAGGATCTACAGTACCAACAAACATCACTTTAAACAATACTCATACAAAGCAAGTTGACAACTTTTGTTACCTAGGATTCATAGTCACGTCCAACTTTTCCCTAGATAATGAAATAAACATATGTATAGGGAAAGTGGCTACCATTTTTGATGGACTGTCAAAACAAATTTGGAAAAGCTAAAATTGAAAACAAAGATACAGATTGATCAAGCATGTGTGCTGCCTACTGATTCAAAACATGGACTACGTACACCAAACATGAGAGGAAACTTTACATCTTTCATGTAAGATGTCTCAGAAAAATTTTGACCATCAAATGGCATGACAAAATCACCAACATGGAAGCTACCATCTGGCATGGAAACACTTAATAGAAATAGATTGTGTTGGCTGGTCATGTCCTCAAAATGTCAAACTGCCGCATCCCAAAACAGGTACTATTCGGAGAAATGGCTGAAGGTCAGCAACAGCAAGCCCACAGTAGACCAATGCTGATGTATAAAGACATCTGTAAATCCTCAATGAAAAGCTTTTTCGTAGAACCCAAAATCTGGGAAAACATGGCTGAAACTCGGGTTGTTTGGAGGCACAACCTGCATGTGAAGACAATATTATTCAGATATGTTTAAAGATATGTAAAAAAAAAAAAAAAGGGGAAAAAAAAGAGAAAGACACAAACAAAAATTTTTGTTGTGACATGATCGCTTGAAAAGTCCCACTTCCTGGGAAAATGTCCAAAGTATTTTTTTTTTGGCTTAATGACCATTTTTGCTTAAGGCGGTGTTTATTAGACTTCCTGATCCTAATATGATATAGTATACATACAACAGAGATGCCTTACAATTGTGATTTTAGCTGGTTATATTTTGTCTATTTAGTTGTTCAAAGATACAAACGATCTGATTTTTAAATATTTTATCCATATTTTAGTATTTGCTACAGCTGTTGATTTGAAGGTGCACATAATAATACATATTGGTGAAAAATCTAACATTCTTGATATGTGTTTACTACAGATGATGCCCAGAAAGTACAAACAAGAATACAAACAGGATTGAAACCTTACAGTTGTGTTGTCTGTGGTGCAGTATTTACTACAGAAGTTGATTTGAAAGTGCATGGAATAATACATATGGGTGAGAAATCTTTTTCTGTAATCAATTTCCTATTCTCAGTAGTCTATACAGGCAGGAGAGCTACCTCCATGAATTCAGTCATCAGCAGGAGGTCTTCTCGGTTGCCCCACAACTTCACTTCCAGTTCTGCCTCTTGGGGTCAGGTTTTAGTCATCAAAGAGTAGCCATTTATGCAGAATGTGTTTTGAAGTCTTTTACAGGTACATTGGTCAATTTGGGCAACCTTTATTTTGTGAAGATGTGCTTGTAGTTTATGATGTCCTTTGCTGGGCCTAAAGTTGGTAGTTTGCTGTGTGATCTGTTCAACTTTAGGATTGGGTCTTATGGGAAATTGCTTCCTGGTTCCCTGACTCCATGCATGTTTGTATTTTCTTTTCCACTTTGTTGTTAGTATACAGTTGAAAGTTAGTAGAAAGTTCTACAGTTCTTTATGTTAGATCTTCAGGTTCATTTTGAATGGTCTGGAGAATTGACATACAGTTGTACAGAAAGACTATGTTTGCTCCTGGAGTCTCTGTTCTTCTATTGTCTTTGATGCTTCTAATATTGCATGTAGCTTTGTCCTGTAGTTTGTTGATAATTTTTATGCAGTAATTGAGTTATATTTTTTGTGTGTATAAGTATTTGTATTCTAACTCCGTTATTGCATCCTGTGATCATCTATCTGTGAAGACATGAATCCACATGAAGTAAAGTGGGATATTGGGTGTCAAGGTGATAAATCATTTTTGCTTTGAGAGCTGTAGGAGTTTCAATAGTTCTGTTCTCAATTAATGCCTGGTATTTAAGTTTTTCAGTGTAGGTGAGTGAGATGTTGAGAAGCAAAAATGCTTCTAACAGTTCGCATTTCTCTGGGTTGTTAGTGGTTACTTCCACATTGGCTTTCATACATTTTTGTGATAAGTTATTGAAGCTTAGTCTTATAAGTAATAAGTAAGACTGCTATAAGATTGTGTAACAATAGTGCTTAAGTAAAATACAAGGTCCATCAGCTTACACACAGACTATAGGGTATGGGTATGGAAAAATAGCAGCATACAAGACAGTTTCAATGTTTCAACCTTACAGTATTTTTCAAAGAAATGCAAGACAAACAATATAAGCAATAAAAATAATAACACTATCACAAAAGCATTAGATGACAGACATTTAACAGCAGAGACATCCAAGGTAACAATGACGTATGTATACACAAATAATGTCATAAAGAGTGCATTTTAATAAATAAGGGAAATGAGA
The DNA here is from genome assembly GCA_034231615.1 of Meghimatium bilineatum. Lineage (NCBI taxonomy): Eukaryota > Metazoa > Mollusca > Gastropoda > Stylommatophora > Philomycidae > Meghimatium > Meghimatium bilineatum. The sequence continues at coordinate 80,051,314 of CM067319.1, forward strand.
ACGAAATAAAGCTATGCATGAACAACAATACAACAAACACCCCTCTCCCTTTCAATCTAATTATATGTATTATCTGTATTAAGACCAAATAGCTTAAGGGTACCAAACTGTAATATATAATTATTTTCAAGGGTGTATCTAGCTCTATCGTTAGTGGTGCATGATCTTATTTTTGTGACCTGAATATGCATACTGTTAAGATCCGTGTATAAACCGAGAATTTTTGGACAAAAATAAGAGATGACTTCATACTCCTCGTCTTATATTCGAGTAAGATCAAATTTTTAAAAAAAATTACGTCCAAATCACAGTAAAAAAGAAAAAAAACACTTTAAAAAAATTCTAGTCACATGTCCCGATATATTAACCGAGGATAAAATGACTATGGCTCACCAGAAATCTAGAGCGTACTTACCATAATGCTAGGCCTCTAATTACATTAATTTCTATATATCATACAATATTTCCTTCAAAATCTCCTATATTTCTTGATAAAAACTCACTAGGTCTATATCGTTATTTCCCACATTCCGCCATTTTTACTGAGCATAATTTCCCCGGAAACGCTATTTTTAGCAATGGGTGTTACCGTTATGGTACATATGTTTCTATCATAATGGTTTCAGTTGATCATCGACATTGGTCAGAAAATTATACCAGTATCTGATGTTATTTATTGACCAAAATATGGTAATAGTCTGTGAAAAAACAAATGAAATACGGTAGCCTAAGCTGATCGGTAGCCTAGGCCTAGTCTTGTTTGTGTAGGGAAACACTAACTACCAGTAGTCTAAACACTTGTCACACACTTTCTTGTTGCGGTAAAGCAAATGTTACAACAGTTACTGACTGTCTACTAGGCTATAAGACCTGTGTACAGAAAATTTTAAAAAACAACTCAAAGGCAGATTTTGAGGATTTCCGTGCATGTCACTGGTCGGTCTTGCCAATATTTAACATGGGACTCCAAGTATATAAATATTGACCAAGGCAATAATCAGAAACATAAAGAATGAAGTCCTAATTAATTCTGTACAGAGGTCTTATTCTACATACTACGGTCTTGCACAAACATCACTTTTTTTTTAATGCGCATCTCTGTGACAATACTTGTGTATACTTACGTCATTGTTGTCTTGAATGTCTCTGCTATTAAATATCTGCTGTTTAATGCTTTTGTGATAGTGCCATTATTTCTATTGTTTGTCTTGTATTTTCTATAAAAAGACCTTATGTTTGAAACTTCCTTGTTTACTATTATTTTTTCAAACCCTATACCATGTGTTCATTGTAAAGCTAATTGATCCTTGTGTTTTAGATAAGTACTTTATTCTTTTCAGTAGTAGATTTTTTATAAGTTCATATTTTTTCTCATGCATAGGGTGATATTTCAGGCATCTCAATTTTTCAGTCGTTGTAATTTTCTTATCCCTTCGATCTGTTAAATTTTGTAATACTGCATTGCCTTCCATGCCAATGTCCACCTGCAATAATTTGGAGAAATGCATTCGTCCAGCTTCTGGAGATTTTGCTGTTGCATACGTGCTCAAATTATATTCCAGAGTTCAAATTGGGTGAATATGACCTACATAGAATTGTCTTATAGGTGTGTATGCCAGCTCTCCAATGTCCCAAATATAGTTTTTTTCATTATAGGTAAACCTTAGTGGATTTTTTGTTCTCTTCAATATGTGATCTCCATGTAAGTTTCTTGTCAAACTTTAGTCCCAGGTAGACCAAATTGTTTTATTTTGGTATTGGGGTATTGTCCAATGTGATTCATTTTCAGGTTTTGTGGAGTTGATGAAGAGTGTGGTGTATAGTCTTGCTTTTGTTTATTTCAACACCCCAGTATTTTCTCCACTCTTTGAATTTATTTATTGCCAGCTGCATTCTAACCTTTGCAACTCCTATGTATTCTAATTGGTTTCATATAACCAGATCATCTGCATGAAGAACCCATTGTGTGTATGGTGTGAATAGCTTTGAAAGGTCATCAATAAAAATGATGAAGAGTGTTGGTGATAGAACTCCTTTCTGTAGGATGCCCTCTGTTATGTTACCGGTAATCATTTTCTTTTTCTGGAGTTTTACTCTTGCATGTCTTTCACATTGTAAGATTTTGATCCACTGTAGCATTTTACCAACAATTCCTTTCTAAGGTTTAACAGTATACCTTGTTTAAAGATTTTATTGAATGCCTTTATGAGATCATCTAGAGAAATCAAGCATTATTGACTGTGTTTATTACTGATGATGCTCAGAAAGTACAAACAAGAATACAAACACAAGAGAAACCTTTAAGTTGTGTTGTTTGTGCTGCAGTATGTACTATAGCTTGTGATTTGAAACTTGTCAGAATAATACATTTGAGTGAGAAATCTAACATTCTTAATCTGTGTTTACTACAGATGGTGCCAAGAAAGTACAAACAAGATTACAGACAGGAGAGAAATCTTACAGTTGTATTATCTGTGGTGCTGTATTTAATTTAGCTGGTGATTTGAAGGTGCACAAAATAACACATATGGGTGAGAAATTGTAACATATTTTATCTGTGTAATTCTATGCTTACTACTAAATTAGAAGTTAATAACTGTAAATACTTAAGAAGGTCTTATAGGAGCAGCAATTGAAACACTAACAAAGAAATCAAGACTAGAATTGAAATAGTTTCTGCTACAATGTTCATAGCAGGATTTTTATTGTTTTCAAAGTGGAGATCATATAACCCTGAAGGATTACTTGAGTTAATATGTTTTCAGATTTTGGCTGATCCACATTCATAAAAAATGGATGTTATTTTAACTAAGAATCCTACTGTGTATTCTTAAGTGATTGTATCTGTAGTTTTGGTCTCTTCTATAAACATAACTGTGTTTTCAAACACATACAGTGGTTCGTAGTGTTTTGCTTCCAGTTGTTTCTGTGACAGTCTGTTTGCTTAAACATTTAATATTCAGGACATTCTGGAAGTGTACATATATGTTCTGTATTCTTGTGTGCCTGTACACATGGCTGTGTTGACAATCTTGGAATCTCTATACATGTTTCTGAGAAGTTGACTGTCCTGTTCTGAGGCATAGAATGACAACTTGTTTGGGTTTGTTCGTAATCTGATAGTTTCATCTTGTACTGATTTGTGTGTCTTTCTTTTTGATTTTATCATCTGTCTTTTGATAGTTCATAGCTTAGCTATAGAAGTTATTGGTACATCTGGTTGGTTATCAGATGTGCCAATAATCAGATTAGGCTCTTTACTTAATCTAAATTTAGCAAACAAGTTCATATGAGTTGAGGCTGTGAGACTATCTCAAAAATTTCTTTGCAGTATGCTCTAGTCACTTAGATTGATAACCGTGTACCTAGATTTTATGAGTTGAATCTGGAAGCTGTCCTACAAATTTCTCTGTAATGATTCTTTACTCACTGAAGCTGATATTAGATACCTAGATTTTATATTTTGTTGGAGAATTCTGAATGGTTACCGCAGCTACTGTTCAAGTGATATTTTTTCAGCATTCTTTCTCAAACTCTAGCTGAGCTGAAGCTCTCTTGAAGTAGGACTCTACTCTGAATAGATTTACAGCGAATAGATTTACAGCATGCTGTAGTCCAGAGAACAGATATATGTTGTCATTGTTTATTTGCATGAATGACCCAACAAATCCAAGAAATTAGTTTAGAAAATGTTTGCAGTGCATCATGGTTCACAGTTTGGTTGCAATATCTTTGGCCTGACACATCTGCTTTCACAATGACATTGGTTGGTCACTTTGACCTTCTGTGGGATGAAGTTATCAGCCTTACACTTAACCCTCCCAAGTCATATTTTATGACATACAGGGCAGGTCACAGTGTGACTATTATTTTCTTTCCTTTTTGTAGCTGTTAACACACTGTCAAAGTTGACTTTATCTTCCTTATCTCAAAGACATTTAATTTGCATATGTTGTATGCAACAATGTTAACTATTTACTATGTTTTATAACTGTCTCTATTGTTTCTACTTGTCAGAATCGGGTGCTCTTACAAAAAAAATAAGTCTGTTCAGAACATGAAATTGGATAGTTCATGCATATTCTGCACACACAACTTGTAAAACCTTGCATTATACAAGATAATTTTCTAGAAGAGACACAATAAGGAGAAATTAATCACCAAATGAAAAATATGATGAAGTACATTGGAAGGCCAGACAGAAATAAGAAAAGCCAACACAGAACATTTGATAAATTTTTAAAGGAACTTAGAATATAAGACAGACAATAAAGAAACACAAACAAAACATATTAAAATAACTGAGAGCACAAGAAGTGAAGTATGGGATTATGCAAAATTGAGAGAAAAGTAAAACAGACAAGGCAGAGTATCTAGGAGTCTCATGTCAAGAAATGAGAGTCAGTGACTTAAAAGAAATATTGAGACATAAAATGTGGAACACATATTTCTTCTTCTCGTTCGCAGTTTGACATGTCAACACAGCAAGTCTTGTTTTCTTAATAAATGCTGCTGTATTTGAATGCTCCTCAGTGCTCCCATATAGCTTTCTGTGGATATCCATATCTGTAGGCCAGTGTTCTTACTGTAACTGGTTTAGTGGTGTTGTAGTCTTGCAGGATATGTTCAACGGTCTGAACACATATTTGAGAATGGTATTTTATGCACTAGAGTTGTCAGACTCTGTGGCGATGTGGTACAGAGAACCTCTGTGACAGCCAAGGTACAGAGTTTGATCCCCACCACAGGCAGTTGTGCATCCGAACCGTTCAGCAAGCAATGGCAAACTACTGAACATATTTATATTACCTAGAAAATCACTACAGCCAAAAAATGCTGGGTTGATGGCTACATCCTGAATATGATACGCTACTAATTTTTTTATAGATTTTATTAACTAACAGAACATACGGATGAGAAGCATTGTGGATGTGTAATGTTTTTGGTGCGAGAATCAATCTAGTAACCTTCTTTAGTTTGCTCATGTTTATCTCTATTGTAAGGTACACTGCCATGTAGTTTTTCCATCAGGTTGGTTGGGATGGCTACGTCTCTGCTCTACCTTTTTACATGAAGATGATGTCTTGATGCACATGGTTACATGTCTGTCTGATCTAGTCTCAGCACATGATTACATGTCTGTCTGATCTAGTCTCAGCACATGGTTACATGTATGTCTGATTAGTCTCAGCACATGGTTACATTACTGTCTGATCTAGTCTCAGCACATGGTTACTTGTCTGTCTGATCTAGTCTCAGCACATGGTTACATGTCTGTCTGATCTAGTCTCAGCACATGGTTACTTGTCTGTCTGATCAAGTCTCAGCACATGGTTACATTACTGTCTGATCTAGTCTCAGCACATGGTTACTTGTCTGTCTGATCTAGTCTCAGCACATGGTTACATGTCTGTCTGATCTAGTCTCAGCACATGGTTACATTAATGTCTGATCTAGTCTCAGCACATGGTTACATGTCTGTCTGATCTAGTCTCAGCACATGGTTACATGTCTGTCTGATCTAGTCTCAGCACATGGTTACATGTCTGTCTGATCTAGTCTCAGCACATGGTTACATGTCTGTCTGATCTAGTCTCAGCACATGGTTACATGTCTGTCTGATCTAGTCTCAGCACATGGTTACATGTCTGTCTGTCTGATCTAGTCTCAGCACATGGTTACATGTCTGTCTGATCTAGTCTCAACACATGGTTACATGTCTGTCTGATCTAGTCTCAGCATATGGTTACATGTCTGTCTGATCTAATCTCAGCACATGGTTACATGTCTGTCTGATCTAATCTCAGCACATGGTTACATGTCTGTCTGATCTAGTCTCAGCACATGGTTACATGTCTGTCTGATCTAATCTCAGCACATGGTTACATGTCTGTCTATCTAATTTCAGCACAGTGTTACATGTGATAGCTGAACAGCATATTTTACATGTGATAGTTGAACAGCACATTTTACATGTGATAGTTAACCTTTAACAAGCCAGATTTAAAAATACGAAATGTCTCCCTACCACCGGCTTTTTTTTGTTGAAAATTTGCTTTATTGATGGTGACTGTATTGAAAATGTTATAATTTTTTGGTTGTTAGAGATATTTAAATAATATTTGCACATATAAATAAAGAATTGAATTATGCTTATATTGGTGTAATTTATGTACGTGTGTGTGTGATACCAGACGTATGAGAAAGTTGTGAAGACGTTTTTCACAAAAAAACATATATTTTATAACAAATAAAGAGGAAAAAAATTAGTACAAAATAACTTACCTTACTTATCGAATTCCTTGGCAACACTGTAAACTAAATCACACAAATCTGTTGTATTTATGTTCTTTCACTGCAAAATTATCAAAATATAGCCAGGGGAACTGTATAAAACATGTAGATTTGCAGTAAAATCGTTCTTTGAGATTAGGCCTAGAGTCATTTTTGGTGCCACTTCAACATATTCGATATCAAATGTACAAGTCCCCAAACCAACACAGCATTCTGTATATTCACTGCTGTGAAACTAAATAACCTAATAATTCATGATTCAAGCCACAATTCAATGTTATTTTATTCAAAATTCGATGAAAGAAAGGTCTATAAAACCGATCCACCATCATGGCATCGTACCGGTGTGCAGATGTGGTCAGATTAATTGCTCTTAAACGTGTACGAATAGCTAGCCATTCTCAACAACGATCATGTCGGAAGTAGGGGATATACCTGCTTCGATTGCGCATGTCACCAGCTATGTGCACGGGCTGTGGTACGTGTAAATCTCACGATATCTCGTCGGATGGGGTGTGTCGCCAACTGCGCGAGTCGCCATTTTTTTTTGTCGACTGGTGTTAATATAGGCGCGGTGAAGGTTAAACAGCACATTGTTACATGTGATAGCTGAGAGCCAGTTCTAAGTTGGAAGATTGTAACCTTGCCTCTTCTTGATAGTGTAGTTGTCTTCTCTGATAATTTTCTGATTTTTCTCTTAACCATTTTTTACTTGTGATGTGTTTTATTAGCATCTTTATTTCATCATATGAGGCATAGTTTTCATTTTGGCATTTGTTTCCATCCTCTTTAGTCTGTTTGTCTGCCTGCTCACTTCACTGTAACTTGCCTTGGGCTGGAATATATTTTAACTTTACTAAAGCTAATACGTACCTTCATCAGTGCTTCTTTCAGACTATAAGCTAATATATACCTTCATCAGTGCTTCTTTCAGACTAATCCGAAGATACAAAGGGTATATGCAGAAAAGAAATTTTCTAACTGTGGTGCTGTGTTAATTAAGACATCCAGATCTTAAAACACATCAAAGTATACATACAATAAAGATGCCTTACTACAAGTCTGACATTTTTAGTGTAAGATTCTGTGGATTTAGATGTTTGGATGTACACATCAGAATAGATACAAAATATGTGATTTTCAAACGTACCATCTATGGGTACAGTATTTACTACAGCTGTGTACATTTTGAATATGCATAGAATCACACATATGTGTGAGAACATTTATTTTGTATCTGTGTGGTACGATGTCTGCTGCAGAATGTAGCAGATGATATTTGAACCAGTTCCATTCAACTAACAACAATTCACCTCACAACTTGAGTTAAACACATTTTCCAAATTTGGTCAATGTACAACCATTAGAAAAATGGTATTTTAGCAAGACATGCAATATGTGAACACTCCAGTGTACTTAAGAATATAAACATTAGATGTGGTGACAACAATATGTGAAAACTCAAGTGTACTTAAGAATATAAACATTAGATGGGGTGACTACAATCATTTGTTTTAGGGATCCAGAATAAAGAAAATATGTTGATTCAAGCTGTCAGGTAAATTGAAGCCAGTTTTATGTTTCAAATATCACATGCCATGTAATCACTTGTTTCACATATTACATGCTATATTCAGATTTGTTTAAATAATTTCTTCATGCTTCCTAATAATATTAATTTACCTATATTTGCTACAGATGATGCCCAGAAAATCACACAAGTAGAAAAACCATACAGGTGTGACGTTTGTGATGCTAGGTTCAAAAAAACAAGGGATCTGGTGGAACACATAAGAATACATACAGGAGAGAAACCTTACAATTGTGATGTCTGCGATGCCAAGTTTGCTAGACCTAGTGCCCTGAAATCACACAAAAAGATACATACAGGAGAGAAACCTTATAGTTGTGATGTCTGCAATGCCAAGTTCGCTAGAATTAATGGCCTGAAAGCACACAAAATAATTCATACAGGAGAGAAACCTTTTAAGTGTGATATCTGTGATAATAAGTTCTCTAAGAAGAATCATTTGATACTACATATAAGAATTCATACAGGAGAGAAACCTTTCAGCTGTGATGTATGCGATGCCAAGTTCTCTAGACCTTATGATCTGAAATCACACAAAATAATGCATACAGGAGAGAAACCTTACAAGTGTGAGTTTTGTGATGCTAGGTTCTCTAAAACTAATCACTTGAGGAAACACAAAAGAATACATACTGGAGAGAAACCTTTCAGTTGTGATCTTTGTGATGTGAAGTTATGTAGCTCTACTGGCCTAAAAGCACATAAAAGAATACATACAGAAGAGAGACCTTACAAGTGTGATATTTGTGAGAAAAAATTCTTAAGAACTAGTCAGCTGATAGATCACATAAGAACACATACAGGAGAGAAACCTTTCAAGTGCGATGTATGTGATGCTAAGTTCTCTAGATCACATCTTCTCACAGCACACAAAAGAATACATACAGGAGAAAACCTTCACCTGTGTGATTTGTGTGGTAAAGTGTTTACTAACATTAGTGATTTGAAGAAACACAGAAGAATACATACTGGAGAGAAACCTTACAAATGTCTTGTTTGTGGTGTCGGATTCAATAGATCTACTAACCTTAAAGTGCATAGCAGAAGACACACAGGAGAGAAACCATGCAAGTGTGATGTTTGTGGTGCAGGATTCTCTTATTCTGGTGCTCTTGTAAACCACAGAAGAACACATACTGGAGAGAATCCTTACAGATGTGATATTTGTGGTGTAGGATTTTCTAGTTCTGCTGCCCTAACAGCACATAGAATGAAACACACAGGAGAGAAACCTTACAAATGTGATATTTGTGGCAAAGGATTCTATGTGTCTAGTATCCTGAAGATACACAGACGAATACATACAGGAGAGAAGCCTTACATGTGTGATATTTGTGGATTAAAATTCTCTCAATCTTCTCACCTCAAAATACACAGAAGAATTCATACCGGAGAGATACCTTACAAGTGTGATATTTGTAATGCAGTGTTTAATAAATCTTGTGATCTGAAGATACACAGAAGAGTACATACAGGAGAAAAACCTTATACGTGTGATGTTTGTGGTGCAGCATTTGCTAGAACTGGTGACTTGAGGGACCACAAAAGAATACATACTGGAGAAAGGCCCTATGTATGTGATGTTTGTGGTTTCAGGTTCATGAGATCTACTCACCTTAAAACTCATAGTAGAACACACACAGGAGAGAAGCCGTACAAGTGTGATGTTTGTGGTGCAAAATTCTCTCGATCTGATGATCTAGCAAGACACAAAAGAAAACATATATGATGATTCACTTACAAGTGTGCTGTTTGTGGCCATTGGATGTTAACCCAGCCATTCTCAATCTAGCTACACTGATCTATTCACTGACTCCAATCAACCCCTGTTGGTCCAGCTACTCTCAATTCTCCAACTACAGACTCCTTCATTATCCAGTGTTTCCATTATTTCATCAATTGAATTATGTTTTACTGCTGTATACATTTTCTTAAAAGAAAATGTTTAAAATACTTGATTCTTGATTAGAAACTGGCCTCACAGCATGTGGGGCATTCCCATAAGTGCTCCGCCCTGTGTTCCAGCAGCCACTCGACTCGATGGTGTTTCGATTCTAATGCTGAAGAAACAGACGTCGACATCAGGGCACAACTCTGGCCCTTGCGACAGATTTCTTTGTTGTTCTGCCCACCCATGCCGTGCCCGTAACTAGTTCAAGCACAACGTCGGCCTGTCTGAACAACATGGTAACTGTTATCGAAGGTTATGACTACGGGATTGTATAGATGCCGTGCCATGAAGCTTCTATAAGAAGATAACTTCAATATAAAGGCATGTCATCTAAGGTTTTCTGTTGCATGATTGGTTTGTCTAGTGAGCCATTGGTGAGACCCACAGACGCAACCGCATGCGCAAAAGAAAGTTGTATATTTAAAATAAATATACAACACTTGTATTTGAAGACTTGTTTAAATATTAGTCAAAGAATATAACATTATGTGTTTTAATGGGCAGGATGTGATGGATGCTTGAAGATGAGGTTCTCAATATTTGGGTTTGTTGTGGTAGATGAAGATGCAGACCACCTCTTTCAATAATGTGCCAACAAATTTCTTGTCTTCGTAAGATGCTATGATACAACACTCAAGCTCCACTCCACTAAGTATGAGATTGGGAAAAATGACAAAGAATACTGTTGCTTTCTTCCATAACGTTGGAAATTTTGTTTTAATGTTTTTAACCAATATTCTTGATAAGAATCTCTTGTGAAGTTTCAGTCTTGATCGCAATAATTTTTCAGTGATAGAAATTATTCCTCACAACTTTCTTTCACTGCATCCACATCTAGAAAAAAGATCTGTAATCCAATCTTTCACTATGTGGTTCAATCAAATCATGGAATCATTCCTTCATATTTTGCTCCATATTTATCAGGGGTTCAGTAAATATATCTTAAGGCTGATGGGAATTGAATCAGGTCCGTTCTAGTGGCACCAAATCACCTTGCAACCCAAGTAAATAGGTTTTACGTACTTGACCAACTGCGTCCCCAAAAACAAGATATGATCTTGTCAAGACACTCAACCTGTGTACTCAAGTCCTGAGAATGAACCAATTGAGACAAGAACTATTACAATAACAATGAACATCCCGTACAAGTAAATTATTGCAGTATCCCCAGTAACACAAACATATAACATCCGTATTCATACTACAAAGGCCAATAGGTCTTCTTGTAAACAAAAACAACATAGAGACAGAACAATGTGGCTTCAAATAATAGCTTATAAAAGTAAATTCAAGTAAGAAGCATGAGGATAAATTAAAATAATTCTTAAAACTGACGGGAATTGAACCATGTCCGTTCTATCAGCACTGGATCGCCTTGTACAGGATGTTCATTGTTGTTTTAATAGTCCTTGTCGCGATTGGTATGTTTTCAGTGACTAGAGTACACAGGTTGAATGTCTTAACAAGATCACATTTTCTTTTTTGTGGGATTTGGTTGGTCAAGTACAGAAAACCTGTTTATTTGAGTTGCAAGGTGATTCGGTGCCACTAGAACAGACCTGATTCAATTCCCGTCAGCTTTAAGAATTATTTTCATTTATCCTCATGCTTCCTACTTGAATTTAATTTTATCAATATGGAGATTGTCATCAGACAATAAAAATAAACAACATGTTTGCGAAGACTAGGAAATCTGTAAATTTCTTGACATCCAATATTCCGATGAAATATGGGAAGCATAGAAATAAATACTGTGATGACCAAGATATTGCAACTGAAGACACTTTGTTTTGGTAGTTGTTTTTGTCACATGTTGAGGACAAATTATGCAAACAATAATATAATGTACGAAAGCTCTCAGCTAGACTGCCAGATTCATTTTTTTTAAAAAGTACTTATATATAATCAATGCCTTCTCTGGAGGCATTCAATGTGTTCTCTAGATGTCACTACACCGTAGCGTCATCAACCCATAATGGGACATTGATAATGGTTGCCCTTCCAGTGCATCTACATTCCAGCTGTCCGAGCGAGATAGCCTTGCGTTACTGTGTGACATCAGTCCACTATCTGTCGGCTAAGAGGTGTCAGAGATATTGCTTGTTTCTGCAATCATCATTCTATCTATAGTCTCCACAGACACAATCCCTTGATGTGTTAGCCAGAAACATTACATGAGTTGCAGTGTGTTTTGTTTCCAGTGTGCACCACATGGAGGCACTTTTAGGATACAAAAGATGCAGCAATCCAGAAAAATGGTCACATATGTTTAAGACTGCCATTTACCATTCTCACTTAAACCCATTTATTAGAATTAGTCTGCTCTAAAATTAAGGAACAGGTAGCTTTTCTTTTCGCTTTATACCCCCTTTATGCCTTGCAGCATCAGAGGTAGAAGAGTTCCCTGGAGATGACTTTTCTGTGAGTTTCATATATGTTTGTTTTCATTGAGTCTTTTATTTCTGTAATCCATCATTTGCAAGATCTGTCCCTGGCCTTATATCCATCATGTCTTTATAGTAATGCTTTTTTGAGAGGCGCTTTTTAATGGTAGTCTGGAAGCATGAAAAACTCATAATCTGTTATCCTCTGATGTAATCCAGTAGAAACAGTAAATAAAGCATTCAAATTAAAAGATGTTGAAATACTTATACATGCCGCCATCTTTAGCATAGCCAGAGATTATTGGAAGAAATGTGAGAATCATGTGTTACAAGAGGAGAAGAAATATTGGAAGAAATGTGAGAATCATGTGTTACAAGAGGAGAAGAAATATTGGAAGAAATGTGAGAATCATGTGTTACAAGAGGAGAAGAAATATTGGAAGAAATGTGAGAATCATGTGTTACAAGAGGAGAAGAAATATTGGAAGAAATGTGGGAATCATGTGTTACAAGAGGAGAAGAAATGTGAGAATCATGTGTTACAAGAGGAGAAGAAATATTGGAAGAAATGTGAGAATCATGTGTTACAAGAGGAGAAGAAATATTGGAAGAATGGTGAAAATTTCCTTCATTCAACTGCGATTGGTTATCAATTTCAAAAACATCTAATTCAGATGAAGTTTAATTTCTTTAAAGATGTCCTAACCGTTATTGACAGGCACATTTTGAGGAGCAACATTCCATTATATATATATATATATATATATATATATGAACCGCAAAGTGGTGATACCTATAGAAATAATTAATTCAATGAAGGCCCTGTATGGCAGCTCACTAAATGTCAATGATAAGCAATGTCATGAGTATCTTGCATGCAAACATGGGGGACACATTATTATAATATAGTGGAATCCCTTTACAACATGGTCCGGACCAACAAAATATATATGTAATAACTGAAATTTGCTATATACAGTATATGCAATATAGAATAAATATAATTGGGGATTTTGAAAAGTGTTGTTACAACAGAATGCGCTGTAAAGAGATTCCGCTGTAATAGACACATCTATGCCTAATCAACTCATAGAATCGGTGTCTGAAGTGGTAAAAAAAAAAAGTTCGATATGTGATAATTAGTATGCCAACAAATATCAAATGGTTTCATTCATTTATAAAAACTGAACATGGTGCACAAATATAAAGTATATATTTATTAGGTCTAACCAAATATAAATTTATTTTAAAAAAATGGCATTAATATGTTAGACAGTGAAATCAGTACTTACATTTGTTTGAATTCAAAGCTGATGAAACATGCTACAGTGTATAGATAAACTTCTGTATCAGAATGAACTTGCCACAAGTATATCAGTCAATATGAATTCTACAGTGAACTTTACCTATCGATTGAATTTTGACTACGAATGTTGAGTGATTAAAACTATTTGTTAACTATTACATGGTGTAGTTTTTTTTTAATGGTCTTTTTTGTGTTCACAATTTTAAAAGTTATTTCCCTGTAAATCCAGATGTTTTAATGGATCCCCAAAACTCTCAAGATGATGCATAATTTGTATGATATTCTCCATGCATTTCTTTTGTTCTTTATCTGGTTTTGCTGTTAAGACATTTCAGGATTGAATGACATTCAATTTTCAGTCTATAATATGTTTGGTCACTTGATATGCAGTAATATTATGTTGATATACAGTGATATTTCATAACTTTGGTAACTTCTTCAATCCACCTTTTCTTGGCCTGCCTCCAGTTTCCATTCTCATGTTGTAATATATAAATGTCAAGTGTTGTAATGTGCATTTATTTAAATTCATAAAAGACATTTTTTACCCAAATATTTTGTATATTTTTTAATGTATATTTTTCTTATTTAGTTTCACCTCAGTTTCCTACCAATGAAATATTCAGCATTGATAACATTTTAGTTTACTTATGCATTCAGTTTTTGGCAAAAATTAACTCACTCATAGAATCACACTCATAGAATCACACTCATAGAATAACACTCATAGAATCACACTCATAGAATCACACTCATAGAATCACACTCATAGAATAACACTCATAGAATCACACACTCATAGAATCACACACTCATAGAATCACACACTCATAGAATCACAATCATAGAATAACACTCATAGAATAACACTCATAGAATAACACTCATAGAATCACACTCATAGAATAACACTCATAGAATAACACTCATAGAATCACACTCATAGAATCACACTCATAGAATCACACTCATAGAATCACACTCATAGAATCACACTCATAGAATCACACTCATAGAATCACACTCATAGAATCACACTCATAGAATAACACTCATAGAATCACACACTCATAGAATCACACACTCATAGAATCACACTCATAGAATCACACTCATAGACTCATTAATATACACTATTTTGTTATACATAATGAAATTTGAAATTGCATGAAATATTCAGTAAACATTTAGATGGTGTAATAGAGAGTTTAGAAATCATACATATAACATTGAATAAACATGTACAGAATCCAACTAGAACATACATCAGAGTGCCAGCTATGTAAACAGCATGAAACTTTTGGCCACAACCTCTTCAAATGTAAAGAATGGGATGATATCAGAAAGAGTGTTCTTCCTGCAAGACCAGATAATGAAACACTCTATGAAACAAAGTAACAAGTGACATACATTTCTAAATATCACTGTATGTCATTGGGCCAAAGTGCAGGAGTCACTGGATCACTGAAGCTGAAGAAAACCTTATCTTTACTGCATTAATTCTCAAAATCCTGCATGTTAACAGGATGTAGTCCAGAGAACAGAATGCTTTGTACCATGGTTTACAGCTTAGCTGCAATATCTGTGCCTTTCTGGCTGACACATCTGACTCCAACATGGCTTTAGGGTGTGTTTTTTTTACCATCTATGGTATGCGACAGTGAAGGTAGACCTAGTGGTCAGACACGAAAATGATGGACCACAAAGACAAAAGAGGCAACAAATTCCACAATATACTCAGCACACATGAGGCCATCTCCAGAAAACTCTTTTGATGCTGAAAGGCAACAAAGGGTTTAGCGAATAGATATGATGCGACAGTCAACTCCACCTTAGAAACACCTTCAATCACCTCTATGACATGTTTGGTAGGTAACAGTGTTGCTATTCTTTGTTTCCCTTTTCTGGCCTTGGCAACACACAGGCGATGTTTTTTTTTTTTTGTGCCAGCAACTAAAACTCACGTATAAACATATCTAAAAATTGAGGTCATTCATGTTTAGTGTATTACAACTGACTTAGTGTTCTTCAATCAAGTTCATGCACAACTCTTTCTCTTGTGTTGTTGTTAAAGTTGGTCACATACTGAGTGACATGAGATCATGCTTCTCCACAACTCTTTCTCTTGTGTTGTTGTTGTTGATAAAGTTGGTCACATACTGAGTGACATGAGATCATGCTTCTCCACAACTCTTTCTCTTGTGTTGTTGTTGTTGATAAAGTTGGTCACATACTGAGTGACATGAGATCATGCTTCTCCACAACTCTTTCTCTTGTGTTGTTGTTGTTGATAAAGTTGGTCACATACTGAGTGACATATGAGATCATGCTTCTCCACAACTCTTTCTCTTGTGTTGTTGTTGTTGTTTAAGTTGGTCACATACTGAGTGACATGAGATCATGCTTCTCCACAACTCTTTCTCTTGTGTTGTTGTTGTTGTTAAGTTGGTCACATACTGAGTGACATATGAGATCATGCTTCTCCACAACTCTTTCTCTTGTGTTGTTGTTGTTGTTAAGTTGGTCACATACTGAGTGACATGAGATCATGCTTCTCCACAACTCTTTCTCTTGTGTTGTTGTTGTTGATAAAGTTGGTCACATACTGAGTGACATATGAGATCATGCTTCTCCACAACTCTTTCTCTTGTGTTGTTGTTGTTGTTTAAGTTGGTCACATACTGAGTGACATGAGATCATGCTTCTCCACAACTCTTTCTCTTGTGTTGTTGTTGTTGTTTAAGTTGGTCACATACTGAGTGACATGAGATCATGCTTCTCCACAACTCTTTCTCTTGTGTTGTTGTTGTTGTTAAGTTGGTCACATACTGAGTGACATGAGATCATGCTTCTCCACAACTCTTTCTCTTGTGTTGTTGTTGTTGTTAAGTTGGTCACATACTGAGTGACATGAGATCATGCTTCACCACAACTCTTTCTCTTGTGTTGTTGTTGTTGATAAAGTTGGTCACATACTGAGTGACATATGAGATCATGCTTCTCCACAACTCTTTCTCTTGTGTTGTTGTTGTTGTTAAAGTTGGTCACATACTGAGTGACATATGAGATCATGCTTCTCCACAACTCTTTCTCTTGTGTTGTTGTTGTTGATAAAGTTGGTCACATACTGAGTGACATGAGATCATGCTTCTCCACAACTCTTTCTCTTGTGTTGTTGTTGTTGATAAAGTTGGTCACATACTGAGTGACATGAGATCATGCTTCTCCACAACTCTTTCTCTTGTGTTGTTGTTGTTGTTAAGTTGGTCACATACTGAGTGACATGAGATCATGCTTCTCCACAACTCTTTCTCTTGTGTTGTTGTTGTTGATAAAGTTGGTCACATACTGAGTGACATAAGATCATGCTTCTCCACAACTCTTTCTCTTGTGTTGTTGTTGTTGATAAAGTTGGTGATGTTCTTTCATGCCACTATGAAAACCCATCCAGAAATTCTTTCTTTGTCTTCCTCTATTTCATCTCCCCTTGATCTTTCCAGTGATTACTAAATGTTCAAGTTTTTCTCTTCTCATCATGTGCCCTAAATATCTTGACACTCTTCTTCAAATTTTTGCTAGGATTTGTCTTTTTACTTTGAATCTCTGAGGAGTCTGAGGACTGTTACATTAATTTTGTTTGCCGTACTTTGAATTTTCATCATTTTTCTCAAAACCACATCTCAGTAACCTCCAGCTCACTGATCGTTTATCGTCCATGCTTACATACATTTTATCATCCATGCTTACGTACATTTTATCATCCATGCTTACATACATTTTATCATCCATGCTTACGTACATTTTATCGTCCATGCTTACGTACATTTCATCGTCCATGCTTACGTACATTTTATCGTCCATGCTTACGTACATTTTATCGTCCATGCTTACGTACATTTTATCATCCATGCTTACGTACATTTTATCGTCCATGCTTACGTACATTTTATCATCCATGCTTACGTACCGTACATTTTACAAAATTGCTTGGATATAATGTCCAAGCACTCAGATTCACATATGTATTGATAGTATTCCATTGCATAAAATGTTTATCAGGCTTTGAAGAACTAATTTGACTTTTTGTTATCCCTGTTTGTATATTGGGGTATGTATTGTTACTATTATCTTGGTGTATGACATTTAAGTTGAGTATGTTCCTAAAGTGTTTTTTCTAATTGTTGCTGTATATTGTGCTTATTGAATCTTAGTAATTAAATGTATTATGAGTATCTATTCTTGAGTGTTTTTTATTACATGTTAACTGTCTTGTGTGGCTTATGAGGTAAAGTCGTGAATACATGGCTACCAATCAGTTTTTATGTCCAGGTGATATTTTTGTGTGTTAACTCCCTCTGCATTCCAGTGCATGATATTTAAAAAGTGGTGTCATACTGTTTCGTTGGCCAGTTGTTTTCCTCTCCTGGCTTCACAAGTTAGGTGATATGGACCTCCCCCAGTAGCTGGGGGTGAATTCTGTCGAGGTTCAAAATACAACACTGCTCCTGTCTGGGGGAACTTAACAGGGCAAGCACCATGACAATATTTTAAATTTTGTCGTGCAGACAAGTTAACTTTTTGGTTGCATGATACCATGGTTGCTGGTGCACCTCTCTGACTACTCTCTGACTTCAGTACCTGTGCTTGCTTAGGCAAGACTGTGGTCCTGCGAGATATTGGGTTTGTCCGATTAATCTTAGTTTCCAGCCTCTGTAAACTAAACCCTTGGCTGACTAACGATCTTGGCTGGACTAAACCCCATCTCCACTTCAAGAAGTTGACATCGATGGAGAGGTGATAGTCTATATGAACCTTTCCATCTCCATCTAGACCCATTCTGGACTCACAACATTGGGTCCACTTCCTTATTACTATTAGTTGAACACATAACCCTTATGAATAGAGTAATATTGAGGAATACATTATCATTATATCATCTTATATATATTTCAAGGGGAAGAGTGATACAGAGGCATCTCCGACACGACATACCTGACCAATCTTAGTTGGACCATCTTCGGCGATTGTATGAATGTTTGGGACATTTACTCTAGTTACGACTTGAGTATCAGGTACCTTGCCACTTAAACCTGAGAAGTCTGTGGATACATCATGTGTGGAAGTGATTCAACATTCTGGTATGTCTGCTGTCACATGCATATGGCAAAGTAATGACGTGACCTTCATTATTATAGGCCTGATTGTAGAGTTACTGTAAGATTTTCCCCATGCTTTTCTTTGGTCATTTAACTATTTTGTGTCACCTGCCAATGAAAATCACTGGGGGGAAAGTCGGATTGGCCTTATTCAGTAGCGTATAGTGGGGTAGCACTCCCTACATGTTCTAACTAAAGTAACGGCGTAATATACAGTAGTTTTAATTTTGGAGCGAGACAAATGTCCTTCCTTTCTCACGTGATATGCCTGCAGGTTATCATCAGCACATTCCTGACAAGTCCACAGATGCTCCAATCCCCATCTCAATCAATCAATCAGAGTGTAGCAATCTCATATACAGATGAATGTCCATGTGGATCCGGAACCCAGACCCCGGAACACATACTTCAGGACTGCCCAACATACAAATAGCAGACCTTGCCAGAGGATACAAACTTGAGGCAAAAGCTATGGGGCATCCGCTCTGACCTGGAGAAGACAGTGTACTTCATCTTGACGACAGACCTGACAATATAGCATGACCACAGATGCTGAACACAGAAGAAGAAGAGTGTAGCAGCTGACAGTTCCAATTGGATGCAGATTTATCAGTCGTAAAGGTGTAATTACAACAATGACAAAAATTACAACTTGCATTGCACTAGCATCAAGTGCCTTTAACAGACTGTCTAATATCTGGAGATCAAAGTCAATCAGTGCACGCACGAAAATGTGCTTATTTAATTACTGCGTTATTCCGGTGCTATCATATGGATGTGAGAGCTGGAAAAGCTCTTTATCTTCAGAAAAGAAATTACTGAGTTTCGAGAACAAATGTCTTCGTATGATAACTAACACCCATTGGAGTGAATTCAAATCCTATGATACAATCAGAGAAGAGACACATCAAAATTTCATCACAGATGTTATCAGGAAACGTCGTTGGTCCCACATGGGGCATGTCCTACACGCAGACATCAACAGAATACATCACCAATCTCTTGAATGGATACCTAAAGGCAAAAGAGCCAGGGGTAGACCAAAAGTAACACTCAGAAGAACAATACTTAGAGAAAGTAAAACAACCAATATTCATACTATTCAAGAACTGCACAAAATAGCTTTGAACAGACAGAATTGGAGAGATCTGACCTCTGCCCTGTGCGCTAACTTCAGCGCTAAAGGAAAATGAATAAAAAAAAAGTGTAATGAAGATATCTTGAAAGACGTTAATTCAAAAAGAGAGCTGCTTACCAGCATCAGAAAGAGACTTGGGGGGAGCGCTATTGACCCCTACCAGGAGCGTCCACAGGTGGCGGATAGTGGAAAAGACTCTATTGAGGCCAGCTGCAAATAAACCTCTGGGAAAATAAGCTGCCACTTACCAAATCGGTGTTGCTGGCTACGAGGAAGGGGCGGGATATCAGGAGATGTTATATCCCCTCTGAAATACCCCATGTGTCCACTGACTGGCATTTTATTTCACGTGTCACTATCTTTCTGTGGTGTGAAGATGAGAGAGACCAGGTTTGGTAGGAATATACTGTCAATCACGTGTCACTATCTTTCTGTGGTGTGAAGATGAGAGAGACCAGGTTTGGTAGGAATATACTGTCAATCATGTGTCTTTTAACTTACATGTAGATCATTGGATGAAGAAGTAGTGGTGACAGTTGGTATGTTGCTGCATTAGTCTTTTGACATCTCGTCTCTATCTTTCTATCAAGGCTTCCATTTTCTGTGAAAATACTACCGAGATATTTGAACTCCGACACCTGTTTTACTCCTATGTTGTCTATTTGAATGTTTAGTGGGCTCGATGTTCTGCATAATTTCATAGTTTCCGTCTTATGTTTGTTATCTTCATGTTGTTCTTTCTACATGTTGTAGATATTGAGATAACATGATTTTGTAGTTGCTCTTCGTTTTCGTATATGAGGCTCTGATCGTCTGTGAAAAGCAGTTCAATTAGTTCATTGTTTAATTGCTCTGAGTTGTCTTGTTCTGAGTCAGTGATGTTGCTCTGCGTTGTCTTGTTCTGAGTCAGTGATGTTGCTCTGCGTTGTCTTGTTCTGAGTCAGTGATGTTGCTCTGCGTTGTCTTGTTCTGAGTCGGTGATGTTGCTCTGCGTTGTCTTGTTCTGAGTCGGTGATGTTGCTCTGCGTTGTCTTGTTCTGAGTCGGTGATGTTGCTCTGCGTTGTCTTGTTCTGAGTCAGTGATGTTGCTCTGCGTTGTCTTGTTCTGAGTCAGTGATGTTGCTCTGCGTTGTCTTGTTCTGAGTCAGTGATGTTGCTCTGCGTTGTCTTGTTCTGAGTCAGTGATGTTGCTCTGCGTTGTCTTGTTCTGAGTCAGTGATGTTGCTCTGCGTTGTCTTGTTCTGAGTCAGTGATGTTGCTCTGCGTTGTCTTGTTCTGAGTCAGTGATGTTGCTCTGCGTTGTCTTGTTCTGAGTCAGTGATGTTGCTCTGCGTTGTCTTGTTCTGAGTCAGTGATGTTGCTCTGCGTTGTCTTGTTCTGAGTCAGTGATGTTGCTCTGCGTTGTCTTGTTCTGAGTCAGTGATGTTGCTCTGCGTTGTCTTGTTCTGAGTCAGTGATGTTGCTCTGCGTTGTCTTGTTCTGAGTCAGTGATGTTGCTTTGCGTTGTCTTGTTCTGAGTCAGTGATGTTGCTCTGCGTTGTCTTGTTCTGAGTCAGTGATGTTGCTCTGCGTTGTCTTGTTCTGAGTCAGTGATGTTGCTCTGCGTTGTCTTGTTCTGAGTCGGTGATGTTGCTCTGCGTTGTCTTGTTCTGAGTCGGTGATGTTGCTCTGCGTTGTCTTGTTCTGAGTCAGTGATGTTGCTCTGCGTTGTCTTGTTCTGAGTCAGTGATGTTGCTCTGCGTTGTCTTGTTCTGAGTCAGTGATGTTGCTCTGCGTTGTCTTGTTCTGAGTCAGTGATGTTGCTCTGCGTTGTCTTGTTCTGAGTCGGTGATGTTGCTCTGCGTTGTCTTGTTCTGAGTCGGTGATGTTGCTCTGAGTTGTCTTGTTCTGAGTCAGTGATGTTGCTCTGCGTTGTCTTGTTCTGAGTCAGTGATGTTGCTCTGCGTTGTCTTGTTCTGAGTCGGTGATGTTGCTCTCTGCACTTTTTTTTATTATTCTATCTATGTATATATTGAAAAGCAAGGGTGAAAGCACGCAACCCCGACACACTCCCAGTTTGTCTCAAATGCGTCTGTAATAGCATCTGATGTTATTACCACTCATTGGCGGGTTTTATATAAAGCACTTATACATTCTAACAATTGCCCTTTGATACAATACATTTCTAGAGTTTCCAATAGTACGTCTCTGTTGACTATATGAAACGCTTTCTCCTGATCTATAAATATTGCTTTTAGTTCGTTGTTGTATTCTATTGCTCTCTCACTCTTTTGCCGCAGCGTGAGCAAGGCATCTGTGCAACTAACTGCTCTTCTGAAACCAAATTGAGATGGGCTCAATTGTGGTTCGACGATGTATCTTGCAGGTTGTTCCATTATCTTTGCATAGATTTTCCCGATGTGGCTTAACAGCGAGATACCTCGGTATGTTTCGCATTCTCTTTTATTGCACTTGTTTTTCCACAATGACACGATTACTGACTTTTGCCAGTCCTCAGGAACTCCCCTTTCTTTCCATGCTATTGTAAATATTCTTTACAGCCATTTTACCCCAATATCATTATATGCTTTAATGGCCTCGTTCGGTATGCCATTTGTCTGTACCAGACGATTCCTTATTTTGACTGTTCTTGATAGCCATTTCTATTTCTTGGCTCAACATTTCTTGCTCTGCGATGTCTGGGTCTTTTCCCTTATATGTATGTTGCATCAGAATGTTAGGATTAAACAGTTCTTGGAATTATTCTTTCTACTTATTATTTCTATCGTTTCCATTACGTAGAGGTATTCCATCTCTGCTGTTTATTATTGCAGCTGAGTTATATATTTCGTTTCTCATTTTCATTGCGTTGGTACTTTTGAAGAATTCTCAAGGATTATTCTTACATAGGCCTGTTAGGTTTTCTCCATATTTGCGTTAGGAATTCTCTTTGGCTTCTTTGACTATTCTCTTCAAATGACAATTACCCCTCACAAACCTCCCAACTGAAATTTAAACACTAATCAATCAATAAACCCATAACCCTTCAGGGTCGTAGGGGTACCACATTGGATGCCTCAGCACACATAGTCATCCAGCGAATTCTATCCTCAGCGATGCGGATGAGTGTGGAAATATCTTGCCCTGTCCATTCCATGATGTCTGTCCATGACTTTATTTCATCCATTGTAGTATTTCAGTGGGCAAAAGGTTTAGCTAGTGGTGCCCATCTCCTCTCCAGCTGTCTTTATGATGTGTTTATATGGATGTGTTTTCTCTCTCCATCTCCATTGCACTTTGCTGATGTTGACACTACATCACATTTGAACTTCGCGCTGAGCGCATCGCTACCATTTCACTAGGTCACAACCTTACTTCGTACGCATCCACATAAAGAGTTTTAAACTTGATAATACCTTCACTATGTTGTTATCTTTTAATCCATTAACGAATTAACCTTCAAGATATTATCCCGAACATTGACATATTTTCCACTGCACATTAATTCACTGAATATAATACACATAACATAGATCCCTGCTTCACAGAATGAAAACACAACGCCATATTGTCGTGATGACGTCACCACACCCCAATTTAAACACACCACAATTTAAACACTAATGGATTTTGAAGAGTCAGATAATAGTCTCCAAAACGTCTCCGTCTCCATAATAGCAGAGGTTCCTGAAATAATTAATAAAGAACACCAGACTCCATCTCAGCTAAAAGCACTGACTCTATAAAATGATAGAAATAAAATAGAATCCCAAGAAATGGACACATGTTTACACATATGGATCGACAAATGGAGCAGTAAGGAATGGAGATGTAATTCTTATAAGACTCAAAGATGGGAAGACAATATCAAAAGCTTTTCCAACTGGGAAATACTCCCTAGCTTTAGAGCAGACACAGCTGCACTCTATCAAGCACAGAAAGTATGCATCGAACCAGGATTGCCAAGACCAAAGAAGATAGATATATTCACAGAATCCAGATCCCTACTGGAATCAACCCAAAGCAACAGAAATGAAAGCCTTCTGCACATCAGACATGAGCTAGCAATGAATACCATCATACTGTGGAATCATGGGAAAGGAGAAAGCGGATTTGTCAAAAACCGGAAGCGAAATGGAACAACACGGAGAGCCACTGCCCTACAGAGAAGCAAAAACAATAATCCAGAACACATACACAGCAAAGTGGAAGAAACAAATGTAAGTGGAATTCAAATATTATGCAATACATCATACTCAAAGATAGCAACATACTACAATATTTCGTCTTAGATCAGGCCACTACAGACTGTTGGGTCACCTTTATGGATTGAGGATCTCGTATACAGATGAATGTCCACGTGGATCCGGAACCCAGCCCCTTGAAAACATACTTCAGGATTGTCCAACATACAAAGAGCAGAGACAGCAGACCTGGCCAGAGGATACAGACTTGAGACAAAAGCTATGGGGCAGCCGCTATGACTTGGAGAAGACAGTGGACTTCGCCCTGACGACATAATATGACCGCAGATGCTGAAGGAAAAAAAAGAAAGGGACAGTGCACATTTTTGTGTGGAAACATCACGAGAAGAGGAAAAATCGAACACATTGTAACGACAGGGATTTTGAAGAGCAAGAGAGGCAGTGGAGGACCAAAAGAGAAGGTACCTTACAACATAGCATTGTTCCGTCGATAAATCATGTAGACTATTTCAGCTATTTTTGAGGCTGCTTTTGAACTGCCGCAACATAGAAAAAGTTTTGCCGGAACTACCTGGCAACACTGTATAAATTCCTGTTTCTAGTTCAGTTGTTGGCCAATATTATTATTATTATTATTATTATTATTATTATTATTATTATTATTATTATTATTACCTTTATTACTATTATAAACGTTTGGAAAGAGGAAATAATTTGTGCATGTTCTTTATATTTTAAAATGCCACCTAAGTGTTGTGTTCCTGGATGCAAATCGAATTACGATTCCACAGAGGAATATGTGACCGTGTTCAAGTTTCCTAGTGATAATCAAATGAGAGAAATATGGAAGAAGTGTATCCCACGAAACAACTGGTCACCAACAAAGTCAAGTGTTGTGTGCATCAAACATTTCCGTCCTTCTGATACATCTTTGTCTATTACATTCGTAGATAAACTTGGTGTTAAATATGAGAGTCTTCGGAAGAAACCTGTTCTGAAGGCTGATGCATTTCCTTCTCTGTTTCTTGGACTGCCTTCCAATTTATTAATTCCAGAAGAAGGTCTGTCACTTCACAAGGATCCAGAAAAAAAACCTGCATCAGAAATCATCAGAAGTAGGCATACTAAGTACCTATAGTCATAGAAATATATTAATTGCATCTAAATGTGTCATAGCCTATACTTATAACATTCATATTATTATTTTATTAACCTTACACTAACTGTATCTTTACATGTATGATTGTATCTCCCTAGAGTAGTGATTAAATAAAGCTGGGCGAATTGTGCTTTAGGTGTCGCAGGTTCGAATCTGACTTGTGGCATCAAGTTTACAATGTGGATTTGTTTGGAGATCCCAGAAGAATATAATTTGAAGCTGCGAAGTTATGTGTGTGCGATGAATGATTCTCTTGAATCTTTTATGCTTCAGCTAAGGAACATCTAGATTTGAAAATGCATAAAAATCAAGACTGGTTCAATGACAATGACATAGAAATTACCACTCTGCTAGAGGAAAAGAACAGTGCCTTCAGAAATCTTTACTCTGATCCCTCTTCTCCTTCAAAAAAGCAACATATATCAGAGCCTGCAGCACTTGCCAACGGAAACTAAGGGAGATGCATGATAGGTTATTGCTACAAAAAGCCAAGGAGATTCAGAAATTTGCTGATAGGAGGGACCACAAGCGATGCTACAATGCATTGACTACATATAAAACTACATATAGGCCAGGTTCTGCAGGATCACCGCCTATGCTGAATGCAGATAAATCAGCTCTGCTTACAGAAAATCCAGATCCTGAACCGATTGGCACAACATTATGAAGCAATTTTAATTAAGCCATAAGTCTACAGCAAAGAAGTAATAGATCACATACCACAATACAACATAAGAGAAGAGCTTGACATACTATCAACAAATCAAAAATTGAAGACTGCAATTGGACAAATGTCACATGAAAACGCTCACGGTATGGATGCCATCCCACAGACATCTACAAGATAGGAGAAGAGGTGTATGTCCAAATCTGACCAAAATCTTTGTTACATGCTGGAACTCGAACCCTGCCGCAAGACCTGAAAGATCTGCAATTGTCTACCTATATAAAGGCAAGGGAAATAAATAGTCCTGTGACATCCACTAAAGGATATCTTTGCTATCCATAGCTGGCAAAATATTTACTCGTGCAATGCTTAACTGACTTACACAGATACTCACAGATGATCTTCTGCCTGAAAGTCAATGCAGATTAAATTTAATGCAGGTCACAAGGCAGTGGACGTGATCGTTGTTGCCCGTCAACTCCAAGAAAAAATAACACCAAAGGGAGCTTTTCACAATATTTGTAGACCTCACAAAGGCATTTGCTACAGTGAACAGAGATGGGCTGTGGAAAGTGCTCGCAAAATTTGGCAGCTCCTCAAATTTATCAATATTGTACGACAGTTTCATGACAGTGTGATGGCCGTTGACTGCTCACTGTATGCTGATTCTTCAGACAGTATGTAGATCACTAAACCAATTTGCTGAAGCCTGTGACAACTTTGGCTTCACCATCAATACAAAGTTAACAGAGGTCATGTTTCAACGGACACCCAACAAACCAATCATAAATCTCCATATAAGGATCAAAGAAGAAGAAGAGCTTCAAAAAGTCAATAGTTTCACCTACCTGGACAGCACTCTATCACAAGATGTAAACATCGACATTGAGGTAAACAACAGAATAGCAAAAGTTAGTGCCACATTTGGAAGAGTGTGTAAAACGTATGGGACAGAAGGGGAATTCTTCTTCAGCATTCATTCTCAAACTCCTACTGGGTCTCTCTTGTAGCAGGACCATGATCCTATTAGATTTCCAGCAGGATGTAGTCCAGAGAATGGAAATGCATTGTGTCACCGTTTTATTTGCGCCAATAACCTGACACATCCATCTTCAACTGAAGAAGGGGAATAACAAAAGTTCATTATAGGGAGCACTTGCCAGATTTCAACTTTCTAATATTATGCATAGTTTCATTCAGCTGTCATGATCTTGCTTAACTCAGATTAAAAAGTCGATAGGTCTGCATCAATAGCTGTGCTGCATGCTGAAAAGGGGGGGGGCGGGGGAAGCGCTTGTATAAACTATTATTTGAAGCAACATTATCCTGTCTATGTTATTTATGTTTACAAGAAGGCCTTTAGGCTCTTGTAGTATGAATATGAATGTTCTGTGTTTGTATTCCTGAAGATACTTCAATACTTGTACAGGATGTTTGTTGTTGTTGTAATAGTCCTTGTCTTGATTGGTCCATTCTCAGTGACTTCAGTACACAGGTTGAATGTCTTGATGAGATCACATCTTGTTTTGGAGATGTGGTTGGTCAAGTACGGAAAACCTGTTTACTTGAGTTGCAAGGCGATTAGGTGCCACTAGAATGAATCTGGTTCAATTCGCATCAGCTGTAAGAGTTATTTTCATTTATCCTCATGCTTTGTATTTTGAATGTACTTAAAGCAACCTCTGACTAAATATTTGTAAACATACTATTTGCATTAGGTATTCTTATATTTTCACTTTCCTTTGTTATCTTAGGCCATGTCAACTATTAAACTAATTTAAAGAATATTAATTGGACTAGAAAATTCAAAGCAATGAATCACAAACAAAATATAACACAAAATGTTTCTGTTCAATCTCCAGGATAAAAGTGGAGATGTTAAGTAAGTGAAGAATTAAGAAGATTTGAATTCTGTTGTCTGTCTTTCAAGCATTCGAGGATATGGTCAGTGATGAAGGTGCAAAGATGGAGGTCGGTAAAGTTGACAGCTTTGATGTGCAAGTGACAGGATTGGGTGGAATCAAGCAATCTGGTCTGTCTGGAGAAACTAATGGGAAAAACATAACTGATAGTGAGTTTGCTTGCTGTCTATAGCATGTGTGATAATTGAAATGTTTGTGATGTTTGTTTTGATCACAAGCAATTGTGAACAATGTAACTAGTGTGTACTTGTTGTGCAGTTGGGAGGTTTCTCCAGAGCTTTATTTCATTTCCAGAAGGTCCAAATCTCACAGGTTTGTAATACTTTGAAAAGTCTCCTATCCGGAGAGAGTATGTGTGATGTATTAATCAAAGAGGCATATGCCCTTCTCATTCTCAATGTAGCCCCTGAAAGACCTGCCAAGGTGTGACTATTTTTCTGCCTATGAAATTGCCAGAAGTTCTGTAAAGTATTATATCACAAATAACTGGAGAAGAACATTTCCCATTCCTTCCTGCTTATATTTGCTCACATCTTCCAATGTATTTCCCATGCCTTCCTGCTTATATTTGCTCACATCTTCCAATGTATTTCCCATGCCTTCCTGCTTATATTTGCTCACATCTTCCAATGTATTTCCCATTCCTTCCTGCTTATATTTGCTCACATCTTCCAATGTATTTCCCATGCCTTCCTGCTTATATTTGCTCACATCTTCCAATGTATTTCCCATTCCTTCCTGCTTATATTTGCTCACATCTTCCAATGTATTTCCCATGCCTTCCTGCTTATATTTGCTCACATCTTCCAATGTATTTCCCATGCCTTCCTGCTTATATTTGCTCACATCTGCCAATGTATTTCCCATGCCTTCCTGCTTATATTTGCTCACATCTGCCAATGTATTTCCCATGCCTTTCTGCTTATATTTGCTCACATCTTCCAATGTATTTCCCATGCCTTCCTGCTTATATTTGCTCACATCTTCCAATGTATTTCCCATGCCTTTCTGCTTATATTTGCTCACATCTTCCAATGTATTTCCCATGCCTTCCTGCTTATATTTGCTTACATATGCCAATGTATTGGTGGCTTTCTTAAACTGTTTTATTTCTTTCAGTACCCTTAACATTTTTGGGAATTCTTTTTCTTGCTCTCTGCCATGCATTGGATGCTGCTTCCCTCTCTACTCATGATTCCTCTACTGGGGTATTCCACAACAGTGTTTGTATAAATGGAACATATCTAGCTTTTGGCATATTAGTCTACAACAATCTATATTGAATGTTGTACGGATCATTATTTTTGGTTGAATACTCTTTTGGGTTTGCCTTGGATGGTCTTCCCTTTTGCTATCAGGACTGTACAGGGTAGATGGTCACTATTTTGTGAATTCATCGCATTCCAACTCACAGAGGATACAGCAACATTAAATGTCAGTGCCAAGTCAATCACTATCTATATTGCCTGATCTGGATGCTATACAAGTGAAGTTGTCATCATTTAAGTTGTTGAGGTCTGTGCCAATTAATGCCTGGTTGTAGCCAATTTTCATGATATTTTCCCACTTTTTCTACCTTGCATTAAACTGTAAGACATAATTTCCTTGGTTCACAAACAGTATTATTACAAAATTCCACAAGGATTTTTCCTGCATTTTCACCACATAAGCTTCTACGTTATATATTCTACACATCTGCTGGTCAGACTGACATTCAATCCCTTTCAATACCAGTCCTTCATGGTTGTACTGGTCAACATCGATCAACGAACGAGGTAGACCATTGTGGATATAAATAGCTAATCCTTGTTAGTCATGCCCACCCACGGCCAGTATAGCATATCTAACCAGGACAGTTGATATATTTATTTTCTGCCATTGTAGTTTCTTGTATAAGGAGCACATCGAAGTCAAACATCATATATTGGAGGATAGTCTCCCTCTGCTTTGTATTGCTTATATCCCAGTATTATGTTCTAAAATTATTTCACTACTGACCTTATCAATGAAAGTTGATCTTACTACTGACCTCATCAATGAAAGTTGATCTTACTACTGACCTCATCAATGAAAGTTGATCTTACTACTGACCTCATCAATGAAAGTTGATCTTACTACTGACCTCATCAATGAAAGTCGATCTTACTACTGACCTCATCAATGAAAGTCGATCTTACTACTGACCTCATCAATGAAAGTTGATCTTACTACTGACCTCATCAATGAAAGTTGATCTTACTACTGACCTCATCAATGAAAGTTGATCTTACTACTGACCTCATCAATGAAAGTTGATCTTACTACTGACCTCATCAATGAAAGTTGATCTTACTACTGACCTCATCAATGAAAGTTGATCTTACTACTGACCTCATCAATGAAAGTTGATCTTACTACTGACCTCATCAATGAAAGTTGATCTTACTACTGACCTCATCAATGAAGTATTGACAGACATAGCAGGTTGAAATATCTTGGGGTGTAACATTTTATCAGTTCTATAAACTTCAACTGCAGTAAAGCATAAAGAGATGTAAGATAGGTCTTGCAACTCTGAAAACATTGACATCTGCACATATGGAGCAGAGGCTACTAGCCCTTCTGTACAATCAGTTAGTGCTCTCTGTGATTGATTATGGTCTGGGCATTATATACTGACATTGTCAAAGACACAATGTGAGTCAATAAAACATATCTAGAATGAAGGAAATCAAAGTACTCTCTGCTGTACAAGAAATACCCTCATTTCAACTGTGAGATACATGCTCAGATTTTTGTCAATAAATTCCAGCTACACCACAGCCCAGGCGAAACCATATGTACATGTTATATTGGATAATAGGCACCCATTATACAGGAACATCAAGGGAAGATAAGTAAAAGAGGGATGTCTTGAATTGCACAAGTTGAGAGGATGATTGAGCAAGTGACCACAGTTGAATAATACTCAGAGAAGAATGGATCAATACAGGCAAGAGCATTGCAGCCTGCCAGAATGTCATCATCATTCTTGGTAGGGAATACAAATAGTAGGCTTCTCTTCTATTGTAAGGAATAGTGGATTGCCTATTGGAGGATGACAATTCACTGGATGAATCATTACTTTAGAGATTGCAGGAATTTGGCATCAAGCATGGCACAAGCAGGAAGCATGAGAGTGGGGTTGAATTAGGAGCATGAAAAATTAGCAGTGTGCGATTGAAGTGATAAGCATACTACTCTTCAATATCTGCTAAAAGGGACTGAGCACCTATGTGTTGGCCCAGAGTGCACTGATGTCAGTTCTTAAATATTTGAAATACTTGTCTGCTTTGATTTGTATTTTTCTTACCCCTACCTCTCATTCTACCAGCATACCCATGTCAGCTTTTGCAGAAAGTCAGCAAAACATATGCTTTATTAGCATCTTTCATATGAGGCACTGTCTTCAATATGACATTTTCTTCTTCTTCAGCGTTATTCTCAAACTCCCACTGGATATCTTGTATCAGGACCTTGGTCTTAATAGATTTCTAGAAGGATGTAGTCCAGAGAATGGAAATGTGTTGTGTCGCTGTTTTATTTGCGCCAATGGCCCGACACATCCGTCTTCGGCAGAAATATGACATTTGATTCCACCCTTTTTAGTCAGTTTGCTAGCCTCCTTATTTCACTGATTTAGCTTTGGATGGAATCCATTGTACTTTGACTTTGCTGAAGCTATTTCTAACTTTTGTTAGTGTCTCTGACAAACCCTGAAGGTACATAAAAGAATGCAGACAGAAAAGAAATATTTTAACTATGGTGTTTGTGATGCCATGTTAATTATACCATCTGATCTCAATACACACGAAAGTATGAATACAACAGAGAAGCCTTACTACAAGTGTAATGTTTGCAGTCTAAGATTCTGTCAATTGAATTACATCTTCTTCAGTGTTAATTCTCAAACTCCCACTGGATCTCTCTTGTAGCAGGACCATGGTCCTGTTAGATTTCCAGCAGGATATTGTCCAGAGAAAGGAAATGCGCTGTGTCACCATTTTATTTACACTAATAGCCCAACACATCCATCTTTGGTGGAGTTGAATTACTTGAATGTACACAACAGGATACATTAAAAAGTTGTGACTTTAAATGTAATGTCTTTGATGCGGTATTTACTACAACTACTTCCTCCTCTTCTTCTTCATTCGCTCTCTGACAACCAACACGAAAACTCATGTGATTTCTAACAGAGAGCATGAAGCACCTTGTACTGCCAGTTCCACAGCAGAGCATGTGTTATTTGCCCCATGAAGGGTCTAGCACATCTGTTTTCAGCATACTACAGCTACTGATTGAAAGGTGTATTTAAAAAAAATATGTGTTACTATGCGTGATGCAGAATGTAACAGGTGAGATTGAACCAGTTCCATTCAACTGGCACCAATTCACTTCACAACTTGAGTCACATATATTTTCAAAATTTGACCATTTCACAACCCTAAAAAAGAACAGATATGATTTACTCAGACATTCCACATGTGTGTTCTCAAGTGTACTTCAAATGTGTTAACTCAAGTTGCAAAGTGAATGGGTGCCACTTGAATGAACCTGTTTCAAATCTGGCCAGCTATATTCTGATTTTTTAAGTAATTCCTTGATGCTTTGTAATAACATTATTAATTTACCTATGTTTTGCTACAGATGATGCCAGGAAAGTACAAACAAGTACAAATACAGGAGGAAAACCTTGCAGGTGCGATGTCTGTGGGGCTAGGTTCTCTAAAACTAGGGATCTGGTGGAACACATTAGAATACATACAGGGGAAAAACCTTACAGTTGTGATGTCTGCGATGCCAAATTTGCTAGACCTAGTGGTCTGAAATCACACAAAAAAGTACATACAGGAGAGAAGCCTTATAGATGTGATGTTTGTGATGCCAAATTCTTTAAATCTAATCGCCTGAGAGAACACATAAGAACGCATACAGGAGAGAAACCTTACAGTTGTGATGTTTGTGATGCTAAGTTCACAGGATCTAGTGGTCTGAAAGCACACAAAAGAATTCATACCGGAGAGAAACCTTACAAGTGTGATATTTGTGATGCCAAATTCTTTAGTACTACTCACTTGAGAGAACATATACGAATACACACAGGAGAGAAACCTTACAAGTGTGATGTTTGTGAAGCAGTGTTCTCTAGATCTAGTAGCCTGACAGCACACAAGCGAATACACACAGGAGAAAACCTTCACCTGTGTGATTTCTGTGGTTCAGTGTTTACTACATTTAGTGAGATGAGGAAACACAGAAGAATACATACTGGAGAGAAACCTTATAGATGTGATGTTTGTGGTGTCAGATTCAATAGATCTTCCCAACTGAAAGTGCATAGTAGAACACACACAAAAGAGAAACCGTACAGGTGTGATGTTTGTGGAGCAGTATTCTCTTATTCTGGTGCTCTGACAGTACACAGAATAAAACACACCGGAGAGAAACCTTACAAATGTGATTTATGTGGAGTAGGTTTTTCTTGTTCTGGTGCCCTGACAGTACATAAAATAAAACATACTGGAGAGAAACCTTACAAATGTGATATCTGTGGTGTAGGATTCGCTTTGTCTTTTCGACTGAAAGAACACAGAAGAATACATACAGGAGAGAAGCCTTACAGGTGTGATATTTGTGGTATTGGCTTCTCTCAATCCTGTCATCTGAAGATACACAGAAGAACACATACTGGCGAGACGCCTTACAAGTGTGATATTTGTA
This sequence comes from Meghimatium bilineatum, assembly GCA_034231615.1. NCBI lineage: Eukaryota > Metazoa > Mollusca > Gastropoda > Stylommatophora > Philomycidae > Meghimatium > Meghimatium bilineatum. Next base: position 80,084,808 of record CM067319.1, read on the forward strand.
ATGCAGTATTTAATAGATCTGGTGATCTGAAGGTACACAGAAGAATTCATACAGGAGAGAAACCTTATACATGTGATTTTTGTGGTGTAGCATTTGCTAGAACTGGTGACCTGAGGGAGCACAGAAGAATACATACCGGAGAGAGACCCTATGTTTGTGATGTCTGTGGTGCCAGGTTCATTAAATCTACTCGTCTCAAAATACATAGTAGAACACACACAGGAGAGAAACCATACAAGTGTGATGTTTGTGATGTAAGATTCTCTCAATCTGGTGATTTGACAAGACATAAAAGAACACATAAATAATACTCACGTGGAAGACAGGTAATGAAGTCCTACTGAATGATGACTAAAACACTACACACTATCACTAACGGATGTAAATATGGTACGTACAACAAAACAAAACACAGAATATAATCATACAAATGACAATACACAGGACAAAGTCGACGTTTCGGACCAATAGGCCTTTTTCAAGATACGGACATAACATACAAACATTAAAAAACCACAAGTAGAAATGAATGCGTATCCGAGTGAAATGTGGTAGTTAGATAGATACAGGAAGTACACAAAGACGATAATACAGGTGGAACGAGAGGAACAAAACGATGACGTAACAAAGACCAATATCGACCGAGAACTAAGCGAAAGAGTGGTCGGAATTGAGTCCAAATGGCTTGATGGTACCCAACTCAAAAATGAGACGATTTTCTAGGGCGTACCTAGATCTATCATTGTGGTGCAGGATCTGATGGCAGTGACCTGAATGTCAAGGACACCACGGTGGCCATTGCCGTTGAAGTGATTAGCCACAGGAGTGGGTGTTCTGTGTTTGCAGGTGGTTACAGAAGCGGTCGCTCAGTCTAAGGCCAGTCTCACCGATATATTGCTTACCACAGCGTTTACATATGATCACGTAAATAACATTATGGGATTCACATGTAAAGGCCTCATCGATGGAGAAACTGGCCTTGGGGAATGAGATGGAGCTCATCTGAACCACATAAGGACATGTGTAACAACGACCACATGAGCAACGAACAGTACCAAAATGGTCATGTGCAGAGGACCTGAGGTGGCTGTGAACCAAGATGTCCTTCAGATTTTTATCGCGCCTATAGGCCACCAGAGGTAATTTGTGGAAAGCGTCATGGGTGTCAGAATCAGACTGGAGAAGGGAATAATGTTTAAGCAGGATGCGACGCACAGTCGAGTTATGGGGATGGAAGGTAAGAACCAGTTTAACCCTATCAGAGGAGGAGGAAGAACCCAGGGAATTATTCAAGGTGTCAAGGCGAGATAGCTGGCGTACACGGAGCCAAGCCAATGAAAGAATGCTGTCAGGGAAGGAGCGTCTATGGAAGAACTCAATAATCTCAGAGGATTTGTTGAGAAAATCGTCATCATCGCTACATAAGCGACGAAGACGAAGAAGCTGTGAGTAAGGTAGAGAGTTACGACAGGCGGGAGGATGAGAAGAAGTGTAGAGCAGAAAGCCATGTGCATCAGTGGGTTTGTAGTAGACTGATGTGCTGAGGTATAGGGGATGAATAGTGACAATGATGTCCAGGAAATGGACAGAGGTGGTGGAAATGGTAAATGTGAATTTAATTGCGGGGTTGAAATTGTTGATGAAGCGAGACAGTTCTGCTTCTGTCATGTCAGTAATACCTATCCCATCATCAATGTATCTGTGGAAAAGAGATGGGAATGGGCCATCGTAGGTAGACCAAACTAGATGTTCTAGATGTCCCATGAAAAGACAGGCATAGCTAGGCCCCATCTTAGTGCCCATGGCCACACCACTGATCTGATTGAAAAAATGTCAATCGAATTCAAAAGAGTTGAGTGTGAGCACCAGTTCAGCAAGGCGGATAAGGGTGAGAGTAGATACAGAAGGATGCGGACTCTTGTCCAGAAATAACTGCAACGCCCTAAGACCATCGGCATGTGGTATAGACGTGTACAGAGAGCAAACATCAAGCAAGAACAGACGATAGGTACAATCAGAAGACAAATGCACAGAAGAAAAAATGGTGAGAGCATGCTTGGTGTCTTTCAAGAATGAAGGCAGTGCCTCGACTAAGAGCTGCAAAATACTGTCGAGGAAGTCAGAGATGCGCTCTGTAGGACAAGAGCAAGCTGAGACAATAGGTCTGCTGGGATTCAATTCCTTGTGTATTTTGGGCAGCATATAGAAGACAGGTCTGCCTAAACAGCTTTTATCAATGCAAAGAGCCTTGGCAGTGGTGGGAAGGTGGTTGTCTTGGATGAGGGTATTCACAGTGTTGTTGACCACCTTCTGGTTAGATACCGTCGAGTCTGATGTGCGAGCAGTGTAGAAAGAGGGGTTAGAGAGTTGTTGGTGGCCCTCCTGGAGGTACCATATTTACATCCGTTAGTGATAGTGTGTAGCGTTTTAGTCGTCATTCAGTAGGATTTCATTACCTGTCTTCCACATGAGTATTATTTTCTATTATGTTCTACTAGCAGTACCACCTTCAAAAGAACACATACAGGAGAGAAACGTTAGAAGTGGGATGTTAGAGAATGTGAGAAATGGGAGTATCTAGAGGGGAGGGATGGAAAAGTAATTCTTTTGGAACATCCTGAAGATCACACAATCAACACCTGACGGACTGAGTCTACATACACTGGGATGGCTGCTGGAACAGAGAGCCAAGCACTTATGTGAATGCCCCATGTGCTGTGAAACTAGTTACTAATCAAGAATCAAGGCAGTGGGATGTTTGCAGATGTGGCTGCAATTATGTGCATGGAGAAACATTTCAGAGATGCATTTGAATATTTCAGTTAGACGTTAGTTTCGCTATAAAAATGATCATATTTTCACAGAACTTGTCTCAGAATGGATACAGGTCAACTACAGGCTACATTAGAGCAGTACATTTGTCACACTCGTTCACTCAACACACATCCCACAAGACATTCACTCAACACACATCCCACAGGACATTCACTCAACACACATCCCACAAGACATTCACTCAACACACATCCCACAAGACATTCACTCAACACATATCCCACAGGACATTCACTCAACACAGATCCTACAGGACATTCACTCAACACAGATCCCACAGGACATTCACTCAACACAGATCCCACAGGACATTCACTCAACACAGATCCCACAGGACATTCACTCAACACAGATCCCACAGGACATTCACTCAACACATATCCCACAGGACATTCACTCAGTGCATATCCCACAGGACATTCACTCAACACAGATCCCACAGGACATTCACTCAACACATATCCCACAGGATATTCACGCAATGCATATCCCACAGGATATTCACGCAATGCATATCCCACAGGACATTCACTCAATGCATTCAATGGAATGCGTTATCATGGTTTACATCATTGCTACGATATCTGCGCCTTTTGGCCTGATACATCAGACTTCAGCATGGCTTTTGGTCGCTGACCCTATATGGGATAGGACAACCAACTCCATCCCATAACCTCCTTAGCCTCTTATGACATGCATGAAAGGTAAACAGTGTTGCTATTCTTTGCTCCCCTCTCTGGCCCGGCAACACACAGACATATAAATTATATAAACAATAAAACAAATTGGGTTTTGAAATATGTAGTTAAATAAGGAAATTTGTTATAAACTTATTGTTTCAGTTTGAACCTGTTTCAGTTTGAACCTGTTTCAGTTTGAACCTGTTTCAGTTTGAACCTGTTTCAGTTTGAACCTGTTTCAGTTTGAACCTGTTTCAGTTTGAACCTGTTTCAGATAATAAGTGGGACTGCTGTCAAACTGTATACCAAGAGTACTTACAGCTTTACAATGATCAGACTATGGAAAAATCAGACTATGGAAAAATCAGACTATGGAAAAATCAGACTATGGAAAAATCAGACTATGGAAAAATCAGACTATGAATCAGACTATGGAAAAATTACAGTTAACAGCATACAAAACAATTCAAGCATATCAACCACTCATAAGTTCTTTGATCTTTTTCATTGATCACTCAAGAAAATACGAGATAAACAGTGAACAAATAGTAAAAATAAAGACACTATCAGAAAAGCATTAGACAGTAGACATTTAACAGTAGAGACATCCAAGGTAACAATGACATACATATACACAAGTGTTGTCATAGAGACGCGCATTAAAAAGTATGGGAAATGAGAATGAAATAAAACAGCAATGCCTGAAAAGAAAATGAATGGCAGCACAATAAAGGCCCCACCATTCAAATCTAAATAAAGGAATTATTTGTATTAAGACATTATGAATTAATGGTACCAAACCATTGTCTGTTGCAAGATCTTATTGCAATGACTTAATATCACAAATATTAAGCATATTATAAGCATATGCTGATTTTCTATGGACTTCAAGGAAAGTTTATCAACCAACAAATAACTGGAACTATTTGTCATCTTGTAATAGTGGTGCACTCAGGAGAGATCATGATGATGATTCAATCTCTTTCGCTGTGAGCAGGAAGCTCTTTGACAGGTCATAGCCCTTCTGACGAATGCACATGTTTTCTTCAGCTGTGGTGCAGGAGACATCATAGCACCTATAATTTTGTCCAGAGTGCACTGATGATGGTCCAACTAAGTTTAAAAATAACCAAACTCAGAGGATATCCAACAAAGTGAAGAGTGCAGCAGTAACAGAAATAAGAAGTGATAACACAATCATAATATATTATTATCACTGAAAGGAAAATGAATGAATTGTCACTAATATAACTAATAAATTGAAAAAATACCAAATGTAAAATAATTGAAAAGTAAAAAAAAAACAGGACAAACAAACAATAAACAAGTCTTTGTTTTATGTAGTTTTTCATTGACATTACATTTGATATTTTATTTTTGCTATTTATTAGTTACATTAGTAATAAGTGACAATAATAATACATTATTGTAGGTATTATCTCTAAGTTAAAGAGCAAGATGATTAGGGGAAGACCAAGATCATGACAATAGAAAATTTGAAGAGCACAAAGTAGGAGATAAACAAGAGAGAAGATGTTTGACAACCTGGCATTGGAGAACAAGTAGTAAATACTGAATCAAGTATAAAGATGACTATAAAATCCTAACTTTCAATGTTAAAAATAAATAACTAGCAATAAAACAATGACAATTTTCCATGTTTCGGTCAAACCTTTCTCAAGAAACACATAATAAAAAAAACACACACCATAAAAATATTTAAAACTGGGATGACTTAGACATGTTTTTCTCATCACAAAAAAATGTTGACTTGGTAATGTTTTGTTGTGAGAAAAACATGTCCAAGTCATCCCAGTTTTAAATATTTTTATGGTGTGTGTTTTTTTATTATGTGTTTCTTGAGAAAGGTCCCTGTTGGACCATAGTGTGGAAAATTGTCCTTGTTCTTTGTTTGATTGCTAGTTATTTATTTTTAACATTGATAGTTAGGATTTTATAGTAACCTTTATACTTGATTCAGTATTTACTACTTATTCGTTTGGTTACTACGGCACTCCATTTTGTTGGACATCCTCTGACATTTTGGTTATTTACATTGGTATCCTAAATGATTTATAGCATATGCAACAGTGGAAAAACATGTCTTTCCCCAGGTGAAAGATGGTTGGTCGTATCCACACTAATCATTAAGCATAGCGTTGGGAGACTCAGTTGTTGTTTCAAGGCCAGATGTGTTACCTTTCTTGTGTGGAATCCATGTTTGTTCAAGGTTATTTTGGTATATTTTATTCATTGTTTTCTTGGTATACCTTTGACTCTATATCCCGATATTCTTTTGTTTGCTTTCATTCTCATGTGATCGAACCATTTTAATTGCTGTCTTTCGATATGTTCAATATGTGATATTACATCAGCTCTTTTCCTATTTTCTTATTTTGTATAGTTTAGTAACCATTGCAGCTTTTCTCAGACAGTTCATGTTATATGTAACTATTATACTCTGCTGCGATACTGTTAAAGACAATGTTTGACATTGGTAACAGAGTGTTGGTATAAAAATTGTAGGTACCGGGTATTATCTGTCTTTTGGTTTTCATCTTGATCTTTGGATGGAGAAGTAATGGTGAAAGTTGGTAAGTCGCTGTGTTTGCTTTCTGACATATTGTTTCTATTTCTCTGTCTAGTCTTCCATTTTCAGAAAAAATGCTACCTAGATATTTAAATTCTTTGGCTTGTTTCACTGTGGTATTATTTATTGTTATATCCATTGGAGTTGCAGACTTGCTAATTTTCATAACTTACTGTTTTATGTACATTAATGTCCATGTTGTACCTCTTACTTGCTGTTAGCAATGCATTGATGGACATGACAACCAATGCAACACGGCATAAACTATAAGAAGAGAATTTCATATTTTCCATGTAAACTGCATTCTTTTACATGTAACTTTGTATATTTCTATTGTATATTGTGGCTCTCTAATTCCCATATCTATATATATATAGAAATTTCATACATAATTACATTATTTCTATAATCTTCTATTTTTTTCTGTTTGTTCATGCTTATAATGATAAAAGGGCAGCATAGCGCAGTGGTTAGTGCACTAGCTTTGCATATGAGTGGTCCTGTGTTTTTTCCCCAGTTGAAGTGCAAATGTTCTTCAGGTCGCTACGGCTCCCAGGTCGACCCAGCCATAAATGTGTACTGGATTAATCCAGGAAGTAAAGACTGTGAGAGAGAGGAGATGGCTACCGCCTTCATATTGCAGAGCCACTGAAATGTGAAATAACTAACATCTCACACCCCTATAGCATTACTAAATGCTATGGGTTAACTTTTACTTTTACAATGATAAAGATCTTTTTGTGTATTTGTTCAACATAATACTGCTGTTCAAACTACATTTTTTATTACTTATGTCAATTTATAAAATCACTAGTAATACAGTGCTAATCATGTGACACAATTGTATTCCACTTTTGGGTAACATAGATGCTTATTCACTGCCTCTCCATGTAGTTTTGTTTTATTCTATTCCAGTTTTTGTTTGTCATTATCTGTGTTAACCCCTTAGCTGTGGAGGTATCCTTATGGATATGATAAGGGGTTGCTGCTATTTGATGAGATCTTCTTATTAGTTTCCCGGGGAAACAATTTGTCTGGATACTTTATTATAAGCTTCCAGACTGATTTTTTTCCTGGGAAGATAAGAAGAGGAGGATCTTTGCGAAATTATGATGGCTTTTCATTGTATCTTTAAGGATACGTCTGCAGCTAAGGGGTTTAAGAAACACATTCAAAGAGACAAATATATGTAAGGAAAGAATAAATTATTAAATGGGAAAAGAGTGGCGCAGCTTACTAGAGCTCATACATCTGTGTTTAAATAGTGAGGATGTTGGAGCACATGGTATTCAAGAGAGATTATTAGAGTCAGAATTTAGAATTTTTTGTTAAAGTATGACAAGTTGCTGGTTCACTTCTCCTCCCATGCATGCTCAGAGTGCGGTAGACAATTCCTGGCACGCATAGAACTCATTAGTCAAAGCCAGGTACATCGCAGACATCATCTTTAGAATAGAATGTGCTGTTGTATAGTTTACAGCTTGCATGAGATATCGTCACCTTTAGTCCTGACACATCCAACTTCAACATGGCTTCTGTATCACTGACCCTAAAACCACACTAGTCACCGCTTGGGACATTCATGGAAATTAAACAGTGTTGCTATCTTTGCTCCCCCTTTTGGGCCCGATAAGACTTGGACGAATTATGTTATGTTTATAACCTATTTAAGAGTTGTCAGAACCATTGCCAGTCCCTCGTCAATTATACAGTCCTGTGAACAGGGATGAATATGCCTTCAGTGAGGGGGTGGGTGTTACCTTAAAAAATTAGGTATTTGCCACCACTTTCTTGTGTAATTATTTCATTTTAATGATCTCTGAAATATCGTTTAAAGGGGGGGGGGGGTACCTTGTCTTTAGCTAAGTCTGTGGACTCATGAATCATCCTTCGAAACTGACGATATTTGACTTTTTCTGGGTTTTACGTTGCTCACTTTATGTACACATTGTGTCTGCCAATGAAACTCATGGGAAATGTCACTATTGAAGGATGAGCCCACAGAAATTAATATTTGACAAGCGACTCAGCAACTCCTGGTATTTTCCCTATATCTGAATTTTTCTCGCCCGTGTTTTGCCAAGCTATGAGAAGCAGTGAGCTTATAATGTACTGGTGTGGTAAGGGATGTAGAACTTATGGAAACAAAAATATCGGTCATGTCAGCAGACGAAGAGCAAATAAGAGAGGTTAATTTTATAGCAGGATGGAAAACACTAATAAAGTTACTGAAATTGGTAAAATCATCTAGAGAAATATCAGTGACGCCTAAACCGCCATCAATATAATGACGGTAAGTAGTAAGGATAGGACCCTCGAAAATGGAAAAAACAGATGGCCGATGTCACCCACAAATAAACAAGCACATTTGGGTCATAATTTAGTACCCATTGCTACAACGCGAATTTGATTTTAAAAAATTAGTGTCCATTTAATTCAAAAGGATTCAAGATAAGGACCAATTCAACCAATAAATAATATTAAATGCAGCAATAGTGTGTGGTTTTTGGTTAAGAAAGAATTGTAAGGCAGAAAGCCCATCATTATAAGGAATATATGTGTAGAAAGAAACAAAAATAACACTATTCAAAACTATTATTATGTCAACACTGTGTTACCAAACATGGACAAGACAGCACAAGACAAACGTAAACTTGTGACAGTTGAAATGGCATGCCTATGCAGAATCCTAGGAATATCGCTATAAGACAGTGAGGAATGAGGACATTAGAAAAAGAACCGGCACCACCCCAATCTTGGAATATATTAAGAGACAACAGAAAAAATGGTTTGCACACATCAGCAGACTCCCATCAGATAACAGGCCACGGCAAACTATGCTATTTAGCGAATAGATAGATAAACACCATCAAGTAGGAATGGGTGATAGTCGTGCAGAGAATCACGAACAATGAAAGAAAAGTTTGATAGGGCATGGTTAGTATCCCTAAGATATGATGGGATACGACAAGTGGTTGGAAGACACCGTCCAAAAATTTAGAAATTAGTTCAGTTTGACAAGGCGCGTAATGTAGCCTCTATGTCTAGCTGGCAAACGACAACGTATCAGGTTATCTAACAATATCGTCGTGTGAACGAGGGCTAGAGTGTGCCAGCAACTCTGCTTTATTAAGGTTTTAAATGCCGAAATCGGATGTGCTAGGCCTACAAGGCGCATAACGGTGGCACAACGTTATCACGCTCCCAACGGAAATCGCACGGATATCCGTGATGGTTACAATGGAGCGAACGCAAAACAAACAAACATTAAGGTTTTAGTTGTGTAACCGAGGAAGGCAAGGTTAGTGTATAGCATGTCCGGTGTGATTAATATAAGCATACAATGTTTTGGTCGCTGGAGAAGGGGAAGCCCAATCATGTGAACGATGAGTACAAGTCTGGAAAGCTGGTTGAGAGACAAATCGTGGTTTAAAAGAAAATTAGTACTATAGACGAAGAATACCGTGAAAACGGTTGACAACACAAAGCAAACAGCAATTACCACATCTGGGGGGGGGGGGGGAGAATAAAGGTAAGACCTTTCCTGCATCTGTGTATTGACTTTTGCATATGTGTGTATATAATATTCTTCTTCTGAGATCATTACTCAGTACAAAGGTTGGAACTCCGAATTATATGATATATAGGATGCTGTCTCTTTCAGTTTCCGCTATGTCATACAGTTTCCCTTCGACGCTGATTGGAGTGAGCCAATTCTTTCTCCTTAGATCTGCATACTGAAGACACATTCTTGTCAGATATCTTCTGTTGTCATATTCACCAGTTTACAATGGCAAATACCAGTTTTGCTATCTTGATTTTGGTGTAAAGATGATGCTTCATTTTGTTGTGACCAGTTCTGAGGTGCAGCAAGATAGCCTGATATCTTCTGGATAGCTGGTAACATCCGTCTTCTGCATTATATTTGAGGTGGTCCTCTTTCCATTTTTTGTTGTAGTTGTCTTTGATGATGGTCTTCACTACTTCGTAACTGAACAGATAGTCTTCTTGAGGCAAGTTCCCTCCTTCTTTAGCCAGGATATCGGCGACTTCATTCCCTTCGATGTTGCAGTGTGAAGGTATCCACTGGATCACTACTCTGGAAATTATTATGTAACTGAACTAGAACTGCCCTCAGTTCATTCAGTTCGGTGTACTTGTACACATATCAGAGCTGTTATGGCAGAGAATGCACCTAATAGTAGCACACCATCCCTGTGTGTGTGTTTTATATTTTAAAACCATTTCTGCTGTTTACTTGAGGGCTTCCATTTCTGCCTTAAAATTAGTTGAGATTGAAGTACTTAGGGGTTATGTTGAACCGCAGTCTGAATTTCAAAGATCATGTTGACCACATCATTGTAAAAGATTATAAAGGTCTTGTGCGATGAAAATTATGGCTACTGCTCAATGTGAACAGAGGCTTCTATTTCTGCTGTATCAAGGATTGGTGGTGACGGTGGTAGAGTACGCACTGGCGATTCTAACATTGAGTCATCCTCAAACAAGATTGGATAGAATCCAAAATGAGGCAATGCGAATATTATTGGGGTGTACGAGAGATACGTCGGCACGGGCTATACGATACTTATTTGATTGCCCAACTGCAAAGCAAAGAATACAAACCTGCAGGGCGCGGGATTACCTACAAATCACCGCTGATAAAGAACAATCTCTACACCCTGAAATTCTCAAAGTGAAAGGCAGTCGGCTTTAGAGAGGAAAGTCGTGGATGGGGCGCACAGAGGATATTATACAGAGGGTGTGCAGATTGGAAGATGTGCTACCTGGTGCGGAATGGAGACGTGCGCCCTTAGATTGTCCGACATCCTTCAAATAAATAATAACACTCAATAGAGAATGCAGGGAATGGTGTCCGACAGTGGTGGTGTCGGAGGTACTCGCTCTAATCGGTGAAAATTCCAGGGAAGGTGATATGACTGTATATACAGATGGGTCGGTTGAGAGACACATAAGAAGTGCATGGGCCTTCTCGGCTCAAAGGTGGGGGGGGGGGGGAAACCATCAGAGAGGAAAGGGGTGCATTCGCTCAGACGACAAGCAGCATGACAATGGAGATTTTGGCAGAAACCAAAGCTTTGCAATGGGTCTGCTCGCAGACAATCTGCGAGCATGCCTGCATACTCAATGACTCGATGAGCATGATTCTGAAAGTTCAGGCGGGGTACATTCGGAACACAAATTGCCTCCCTGTGGGGCCTGGGCCCCACGTTGGGAAACACTGATCTAGATAGATGTGTATTTCAAGATTGTTTACGTTCATAATTTATGTAGTTGGTTTTTAGAATTCTTGTCATGATATCTCTATTCTTCCGTAAATGAATAACGTTTCTGTGAAATAATGTATACCAGGTGTCATCATTTTAAATGCACAAATGCACATTCTTTTACAACAAATGTCCCTGTTTCGAGCACTTTCAAAATCACCAATCACATTTATTCTTTATACTGTTTCATTTCTATCTCATTTCTGTTAATACCAAAACTATTTCGTTGGTTCAGACTACGTTGTTATAGTGGGATTTTACTGCAACAGGCTCATTATCATCATCAGGTGCCATGCTGGCTAGCGTAGGCGATTATGGCTCTCCGCAGCCCTCTATCTCCAGTATTATGTATCAAGCTTGCTGTTGTTTCCCTGCTGTGCCAGGTTGTCAAACTGTCTAATATTTTCTCACGTTGTCACATCTGTCTCTGTTGCCTTCAATCTTGCATGTTGTAACTATGTTTCCCAAACCTCCCTGTCACATAAAGTGGCCAAAAAGGAAGATTGTCGTTTTCTTATATTGTTGATTAAGGTCCGTTTCGCATTTGATTCTCTCAACGCCTCCACATTAGTTTTTCTGGCAGTCTATTATATTCTCAGCATTCTTCTATAGAACCATATCTCTATTTCCCACTTTCCAGTTTGTGTACTATCCAAAGCTCGCATCCATATGTTAGTATAGGAGTTATAGGAAGCCGCGTTAGCTCAGTGGTTAGCGAACTGGATTCGCACTGGGTACTTGATTCATTCCCCAGTTGGGGCGAAAATATTTTTCAGATCGCAACGGCTCTCGGGTCGACCCAGCCTTAAATAGGTACCGGATTAATCCGGGAAATAAATACTGCGAGGGAGAGGAGATGGCTACCGCCCTCATTTGCAGAGCCCCTGAAATGTGAGATCGCTAACATCTCACACCCATACGGCATTAATAAATGCTATGGGTTACTTTACTTACTTTTTTATAGGAGTTATACACTGCATAACTCTCTTCGTCGACTCTAATGACAAGGTATGTCATTCTAATTACATAATATATTATTAATTTTTCAGATGTTTTTGACAGCACTATTTTGCTTCTTATTTCTGTTGAATTTCTTCATCTGCAGTAATCATTGTACTTAAATATTTGAATTGGTGGACCTATTTTAATACTGTATCATTCATTTTGATCTTGCAAGGTGTTGTATTTTGTTTCTTTGAAATAACCATTACTTCTGTTTTCTTTATATTTAGGAAGAGACCTTTCTCTTTACTTTCTGTAACTACTACATTAATATTTGAATTTGGTGGACCTGTTTTAATACTGTATCATTCACTTTGATATTGCAATGTGTTGTATTTTGTTTATTTGAAATAACCATTACTTCTGTTTTCTTTATATTTAGGAAGAGGTCTTTCTCTTTACTTTATGTGACTACTACATTAATTAAATTTTGAAGGTCTTTCTCACTTTTTGCAATCAGAACAGTGTCATCCGCAAATTTCAAATTATTTATGTTTTGACCAGCGCCGGATTTAGACTTGATAGAGCCCTAAGCTATTTGATATATGGGGCCCTAAGTTCTGTGACGATTATGGGGCCTTTTAACAATTAAGAATATATAGATAGTGAAATAAAAAGGTTTTTTTATTAGTGTGGGCCCTAAGCTATAACTTGTTTAGCTCATAGGTAAATCTGGCACTGGTTATGACCTCCCACTGATACTACAGGGATATCAACTATTGCACGCATTATGTTTTCACTGTATAACGAGAAAGGTCTGGTGAAAGTATACATCCCTGTCTAACTCCTTGTTTTATTTGTTGAAAAGTGCCAAATTGATTTCCTACTCTTATTGCTGTTGTTTGTTGCCAGTACATGGTCTTGATGAACGTAAAACCTTACTGTCGATGTTCAAATTATCGAGCAAGTGTATAACTTCACTATGTTTAACTTTATCAAATGCTTTTGTGCAGTCTATAAAACAGAGGTACAGATCTGTTTTTACCCCTTTCTCACAATATATATAGCATTGTTGGTACCTTTGTCTTTTACGAAGCCACTTGTTCTGAACTTATTTTTGTTTTATTTCACTCATGATGATTCTGAGAAGTATTTTTGTTATTTGGCTCAATAGGCTGATTGTACGATGTTCTTCACATTCGATGGTCCCTGGTTTCTTAGGCGAATATATATATAAGGTGGGTTTTTGTTGTTTTCTGAACTGGGCTTTTTTCAAAGCTGTGAATGGTAACTATGACTATAATTGAGGGCCAATATTAAACTTTGTGCTAATGTTTTGTGCATTTTTGTGATTTTAAAATGCCTCCAAAGTGCTGCATTCCTGGATGTAAATCAAACTACGATTCCACCGAGGAATATGTGACCGTCTTCCAATTTCCTAATGATTCTCATATGAGAGAGATATGGAAGAAATGCATTCCTCGAAGCAACTGGTCACCAACAAAATCAAGTGTTGTGTGCATCAAACATTTCCGTCCTTCTGATATACTTTTGTCTATTACATTCATTGATAAACACGGAGTTAAATATGAACGTCTTCGGAAGAAACCTGTTCTGAATTCTGGTGCATTTCCATGTGTGTTTCCTGGACTGTCTTCCAGTTTATCTATTCGGACTATTCCAGTAGACCTACCACAACTTCACAGAGATCCTGATAAACCTGCATCATTAGAATCAATCATCAGTAAGAATTATATATTATAATATATATATATATATATATATATATATATATATATATATATATATATATATATATATATATATATATACAATAATGTAATGTAGGCTTTATCTGTTAAGTATTTTATAATTTTTCTTTTTCTTAGTTACACTTGAAACATGTCTATATCTGTAATTCTGTATCTATCATGAATAAAACTCAAGTCTTTTGTAGTTCATACAGTGGCCAATATAATTGTGATTCGTATTTTCCTCTGGCCACCTATGTCTATCTCAGCGTTTCATACTCAACATGTCTCTGGGTTGATCTCTAGACTCTTGGATGAAAATGAAATGATTTAACAAAAATACGAGAAAGAATAAAAGATAAAGATATTTCCCATGGCAGCAACCTGCAGTTTGGGGATAAAGATAACTCTTCATGTACTAAACCGCAGCAACAATTAGGTGGGGGGGGGGGTCAGTTCCCTTCCTTGCTGTTTTTTTACCTCCACTAAGTCATACATGATGTACTCATTTACAGCTGAGTCGACTGGAGAAGTGGTTGTGTCAAGTGAGAAATCACAAACCGAATTTTTGTTGTTGTTCGGACATGGTTTCGAACCTGGCATGCTGTAACCCAATGATAGCAAGCAAGCTCACTATCAACTAGGCTACCACACTCCACAAGAAAGATTAAGAATAGGATTTAAACTATGTTTTTGGTCTGTTTTTTTTCAAGCATCTAAAGACACAGTCAGTGATGGAAGTTTGAAGATGGAAGTCAGTGAAGTCAACAGTGTTGAATTGGAAATGACAGGATTGGGTGGATTTCAACAACCTGGTCTGTCTGAAGGAAATTATGGGAGAATAATAACAGATAGTGAGTTATTTATTAGTTATCTTTCATTCAAGTTGTATTCTATGTGAATTAGTTAGCTAGTTAGTTAGTTGTTGGATAACCATCACTGCAAACTGGACACGTCCATAGTTGCTCCGATCTCTCCTTGAGTGTATCCGCCATTGCACTTCTACTAACAGTAATGATCCTATGCTGGTTGACCATCATTCTTCAGCGCCCTCCAAAATGTTCGCTTCTAGCAAGACCGCATTTCAATCCCTGATCTTTAATCTTGGCTATTGAAAAGGAATCATCATCCACATTAGTCTCACTCTCACATGCTATATCTCTTAAGGAGTTATGTCAGCGTGATCCATTGCTCTGTGCCATAATCGCGCATGATGCCAGGTGATCCGCTCTTTCATTGCTTTGAACACCCACATATCCTGGCATGAAAATCTATGTGAATTATGAGCAATAAAGTTCTTCTTGTATCCTTTTCTACAATAGGGAGGTTTCTTCAGAGCTTTATTTCATGCTCAGAAGGTTCCAACTCTCATTGGTGCACAATGTTCTGAGAAGAAACCTCCTACTCAGAGGGATTAAACACCCATGTGTTGCCAGACCCAAGGGGGAGCGTAGAATAGTAACAAGAATAGTTATCTTCTATGCATGTTGTAAGAGACAACTAAAGAGGTTATGGGGGCGGAGTTGGCTGTCCCATCCCATATATGGCCAAAGTGACCCAAAGCCGTGCTGAAGTTGGATGTGCTAGAATGAAAGGTGCAGATATCAAAGCTGTGTTGTAAACCATAGCACAATGCATTTTGTTCTTCGAACTACCTCCTGCTAATCTGCAAAAGTTTGAGAACAAACACAATAGATTTTACCATCCAGGATTCCTGACTACTTTGTGCCCTCAAATCGCCACATTCAGTGTGGTTGAAAAATCTCCACATTCACACATACAATGTGATTGTTAGGAAGAAACATATCACAGCGTTTTTCTAGTCTCAGGTTCACTCAATTTTAAGCACATTTTTGGGTGGAGGTTAGCTCCACTGTT
Source organism: Meghimatium bilineatum (assembly GCA_034231615.1). Taxonomy (NCBI): domain Eukaryota; kingdom Metazoa; phylum Mollusca; class Gastropoda; order Stylommatophora; family Philomycidae; genus Meghimatium; species Meghimatium bilineatum. Next base: position 80,100,772 of record CM067319.1, read on the forward strand.
CCCTTTAAGCCGCACTATCATGAGCTGGCACCTAAAGTTTGGTCTTGGCACCTAAAGTTTGTATAATAAACAAATAACTTATTTAAATAGAACATGCTGAAGAAGATTAAATTTTTTTCGGTAGAAGGTTTACCAGAAAAAGTGGTGATCAAAATGTATCAGCCCATATAGACTTTTGCTCACAAACACTCTGAGGGAAGGTTGGTTGGCTGTACATTCAATAGGTCTAAGTTATCTAAACACTGTGCTGAAGTTTGATATGTCTGGCAGAAACACAGCAAATATTGCAGCCAAGCTGAAAACCATTATATGTTGTGTTTCATTTCTCGAAACTACACCTTGACAGTTTGTGTGGTTGTTGAAACAAGTGCAGAACTATTGTTGACAACTATATGATTCCACAAGATAGAAATTAAAAAACAGATAATATCTACAATTTTTATACCAACACTATGCTACCAATGTCAAACATGGTCTTTAACAGCTTCACAGCAAAGAAAAATCGTCACATGTGAAATGAAGTGTCTGAGAAAAGCTGCAATGGTTACCAAACTAGATAAAATAAGAAATGAAGAAATTAGGAAAAGAGTTGGTATAATATCATGTATTGAACATATCGAGAGACAGCAAGTACAATGATTTGGTCACCTTATGAGAATGAAGCCAAACTAAATACCAATAAGAGCATATAACAAAAGAAAATCCCGGCGTACGGCCAAAGGTAGACCAAGAAAACAGTGGATAGAAAACATAAAGATAGCCTTGAACAAATATGGACTAAATGCAACCTCAGCGACACATCTGGCCTTGGAACGACAGCTTAAGCTCCCATCCCTATGCTTAACGGCAAGGGTGAATGCATCAACAATCATTCACCTGGGGAAAGACAATAGACAATAATTTACTCAATCTCTCACAATAGATTGGCACCACTGCCTGCCAAAAGCATGACCACCTACAATATAACACCTACTAGCTACTTAGAAATCAAGCCTTCTTAATGATTCATTTGTCTACTCCTATGATTTTTATTGATTACTATGATAATGCTTGGTGTGACAGCCAATGAAAATCAAGGGAATAGTCAAATAAGTCATATTAGAAGGCTTTATTTCCCATTAGTCAATAGATCTTATATTGTTGACAATCGTTGCCAAAGTATCACATAACTGTAGCTTCATAAATAGTAAAGCATTGCTTTATTGGGACATGTAATGAAACTGAAAACAATGGACCACCGAAATAATAGAGGCGACAAATTCCACAATATACTCAGCAAAGAAGAGGGGCCATCTCCAGAAACTCTTCTACCCACAATGCTGAAATGCAACAAAAAGGATTTGCAAATAGATAGATAGAATGAAACAAAGTTCACTTTCTACAACTATTTTGCAGAAAAGGTTGAGGATAAAAGAAGTGGTGGACAATGGAAATCTTGGATTAACAATATCAAGAAATGGTCCAGATATCATACTTTTCATACTCATTTGAATTTGTACAAATGTGTTTGGAGGGCTTTTTGTGCTGATGTCTTCAATGTAGGTGTTTCCAGAGCCCAACAGGGAAGCAAAGAGTAATGATGCTGTTACTAACCATGTTTCAGGGAAGCAAAGAGTAACGATGCTGTTACTAACCATGTTTCAGGGAAGCAAAGAGTAACGATGCTGTTACTAACCATGTTTCAGGGAAGCAAAGAGTAACGATGCTGTTACTAACCATGTTTCAGGGATGCAAAGAGTAACGATGCTGTTACTAACCATGTTTAAAAGAATAACTATTACACATAAGAGGAGACTAAGGAAATTTTTGGGGTGGAGTTGGTTGTCCTGTCCCATATTGGGTCAAAGTGATTGAAAGCCATGCTGTAGTCAGATGTATCATGCCCAAACGTGCAGATATCACAGTAACGCTGTAAACCTTCACACAAAGCATTCCATTCTTTGGACTACATCCTGCTAATCTGCTAGAGTTTGAGAATGAACACAGATTTTTGTGTGCCAATGAACTATCAAAAAAATCACAGAACACATCCTTCATGAGTGAGGAATAAAGCATTCTATTCTCTGGACTACATCCTGCTAATCTGTTACAAATGATGTTGTAATACTGTAGGTATTGTTAAACAAACTTCAATTGTGTATTTCTAGAGATCCCAACCTGATAGAGAAAAACGGATTTAAAAACACAGCATTAAAAGGGACAAGAAAAAGATAGACATGTTAGAGAAAGTAAAAAATACATTTTTTTGTGTTGGTCAGTGTAATTTGTCTTTTTTACTCATCATTTCTAAGAACTTCTACATTATTTTCTTGGAGTTTACATCATTCTTCTAAAAAAAACACATCTCAGTTGCTGTCAACTTATCTTGAGATCATTTGTTTATGGTCCATGCTTCACATCCATAAAGACGGATTGGAAGAAATATGGACAAATATCAGAAAATGGTGCTGTGTGCGTTAGAGTTTAGTACTAAACTAACAGAACACATTGGTGAGAAGCAGTATTTCCTTCTAACCCTCTCACTCGCATACCGGCCAAATCAGACAGCTATTCATTCAATCCCAGCTTGTCTGTAACTAACAGAAAACACAGGTGAGAAACTTGCACATGTGATGTTTATGGTTCAAGATTCTCTCAATCTAGTAACCTTATGGTACACAGAAGAATACATCCAAAAGATATTTTTTTCAACTGTGGTGTTTGTGATGTTCTGTTGATAAAATGTTCTGGTCTTACATAGGGCCTATACCACATTATGCATTCAACATAGATATCTTATAAGTGTGGTGTTTATGGAGTAGGTATTTGTAAATTTAGTTGTTTGAGAATATGAAATATTTCTTCAAATATTTTGTTTATGGTGCAGTATTTACTACAGCTGCTGATTTGAATGTGTACGAAATAATACATGTGGATGGGAAATCTAACATTCTTAATCTGTGTTTACTACAGATGATGCCCAGAAAGTAGAAACAAGAATACAAACAGAAGAGAAATCTTACAGTTGTATTGTCTGTGGTGAAGTATTTACTATAGCTGGTGATCTGAAAGTGCACAAAATAAAACATATGGGTGAGAAATCTAATTTTTTAAATTTAAGATTCTATGTTTGTAGACATAACGGCTATAAAGTCAGGCAGACCATGTAAAAGATGGACCACAGAAATCAAAGAAGCAACAGGAACAAGCTTACAAACAGCACACAAGAAGGCCATCTCCAGAGAACTTTTCTACCCTTGACACCGCAAGGCAAAAAAGGGCCACAGCGTTTAGATAGATAGATTCTATGTTATTTAAAAATTGTAGCCTGCAAGCTTTGAAACATTTCCTATCAACTGACACCAATTTGCGCATGTGGTTGCGTCTCTGGGTCTCATCAATGGCTCACTAGATAAACCAACCATGCACAGAAAACCTTAGCAGATGACATGCCTTTATATTGAGGTTATCTTCTTATAGAAACTTCATGGCACGTCATCTATACAATCCTGTAGTCGTAACTTTCGATAACAGTTACCATGTTGTTCCGACATTCCGATGTTGTGCTTGAACTAGTTACGGGCATGGCGTGGGTGGGCGGAACAACAAAGAAACCTGTCACAAGGGTCAGAGTTGTGCCTTGATGTCGATGTCTTTTTCGGCAACATTAGACTTAAAACACCATCGAGTCGAATGGCTGCTGGAACAGAGGGCGGAGCACTTATCGGAATGCCCCACGTGCTGTGAGGCCAGTTTCTAATCAAGATTTGACACCAATTAATCTTGCAACTTGAATCAACACGCTTTCTGATTTTGGTCAGTTCACATCCATTAACTCATAGTATACGTGAACTAAACTCACATTTTTATACTATCTCCTAGCAACAAAATTAAAGAGTGTGATTACATTTAGTCTTTGTACAATATTTTATTTATTTATAAACATACAGTGATGTACTATACACTAAAATGTGCAGAATTGAATGATATTTTCAGAATTCTTCATCTTCTTCTACATTCTTGTTATATTGCCAGGGTGAAGCCCACTGTCTTCTCCAGGTCAAAGCGGCTGCCCCATAGTTTTTGCCTCAGATATGTAACCTCTGACCAGGTCTGCTATCTTTGCTCTTTGTATATTGGACAATCCTGAAGTATGTGTTCTGGGTTCTGGATCGACATGGACATTCATCTGTGTATGAGATCCTCAATTGGTAAAGGTGACCCAACAGTCTGTAGTGGCCTGTTCTAAGGTGAAATAGTGTGGTCTGTTAACATATTGGAGGTGATTTATTGTTTCATATTTGGCTTCCACTTCCCTTTGTTTCTTCCACTTTGCTGTGTATGTGTTCTGGATTATTGTTTCTGCTTCTCAGAGAACATTGTGTATCTGTGTTGTTCCATTTCACTTCCTGTTTTTGACAAAGCATCTGCTTTCTCATTTCTCATGATTCCTCAGTGTATTTTCAGAATATGTGTCTATTGTCTTGTTTGAAGAGCAGAAATACATAGTATATGAGATGAAAGTGTCTGATAAAACTTAACAATAACAACATTTTAGCAAAAAAGTATTTAAAATGTCAGACATATGACTCTGGCATGTAAAGTTAGCTGTTTTGTATAGTATATGCTTTTGTGCTACTATTTGGAAAGTTTCAAATGTTTATATTTTGAGATGTGGATATATTGATTAATACGGAGAACTTCATGGAAAGAGAAGAAAACAAAGAGCTTCTAACAACACTTAATATGAAGAAAGAGTTACTAAAGGAAATAAAGATCAAGCGAATAAAATATTTTGGACACATTAAAAGACATGGCACCATGTTAAAGGCCTTACTTGAGGGTAAAGTTGAAGGGAAGTGAGCAAGAGGTGGGCAGAGATACAAGTGAGAGAGTAACATCACAACATGGACAGGTTACAGTCTAGCAGAGTGCACCACCAAAACATGAGACAGGGGATGTTGGAAGTCTGTTGGAGCCAAATTTTGTTGCAGAACCAGCACTTGATGATGATGAAATGTTTCTATGTACCTATAGGTTCTATGTAAACATTCTGTGATGATTGACATGTGTTGAAAGATTTGCAAAAATCTTACATTTTACAAGTTACATTTAGTCTTGGTGCAATATTTTATTTATTTGTAAACCTAGAAACTTGCATCTAAATGTGCAGAATTAAATGGCCATTTCTAGAATATATGTGTATTGTCTTGTTTGAAAAGCAGAAATATGTAGTACATTAGAGGAAAGTCTCCAATAATACAATAAGCCTAAATTATTAAAAAATGTGTACAGACTCGGCAACATGTGACTATCATCTAAAGTTGGCTGTTTTATCAAGTATATCCACCTCTGCAACTTTTTGGAAAGTTTCAAATGTTTTTATGCACAAATAAAAGTTCTGTAATTATTTTAATGTTTGTTGACAAGTGGTTCTGTTTATGATAGGTTTTCCCTTTTTTCCCAATCAATTTCAACAAGTCAACTAATGGCAGCATTCGCTCCTGAAGAAATATCACAAAATGACCAACAAATGTCACGAGGGATGACTTTTAGAGTTATTGTGATTCGACAAAATTCTTACAAACTCTTGTGGTGGAGACTTTCTTAGAAACATTTACAAACAAATTGCTATTGTCTATTTAGAAGTACAGCAGTTTTTTTGTCCAACCACCAATCTTTTTTTTTTTAAACGGATTAAAAATGTTTAAAAAAATTTAATTTTAACCAATAATCTTATGTGTACTTGAGAATACACACATTGGTTGTTTTGGTTAAAATTACATCCAGTTTTTAGAGGTTTAGATTGCCAATTTAGAAAATGTATTGATTCATGTTGTGAGGTGGATTGATGTAAATTGAGCAGACCTATTTCAAATTCTAATTAGCTTACTATGTATTTCAAAAATTAATGATTTCTTCCAAATAAAATGTATTTATTTGTTCTTACTACAGATGCCCGGAGTATACATGCAAGAAGACAGAAAGGTGAGAAACCTTACAGGTGTAATTTCTGTGATGCCAGGTTCGCTAAAAATAATCGCCTGAAAGAACATACAAGAACACATACAGGAGAGAGACCTTTCAGTTGTGATATGTGTGATGCCAAGTTTTGTAGCTCTAGTGGACTGAAAGCACACAAAAGAATACATACAGAAGAGAGACCCTACAAATGTGATATTTGTGATGCAAAGTTCTTAAGAACTAGTCACTTGATAGAACACATAAGGACACATACAGGAGAGAAACCTTTCAGGTGTGATGTATGTGATGCTAAGTTCTCTAGATCTAATATCCTCAAAGCACACAAAAGAATACATACAGGAGAAAACCTTCACCTGTGTGATTTCTGTGGTAAAGTGTTCACTAACACTAGTGATATGAAGAAACATAGAAGAATACACACTGGAGAGAAACCTTTCAGGTGTGTTGTTTGTGGTGTCGGATTCAATAGATCTACTAACCTTAAAGTGCATAGCAGAAGACACACAAGAGAGAAACCATGCAAGTGTGATGTTTGTGGTGCAGGATTCTCTTATTCCGGTGCTCTTGTAAAACACAGAATAATACACACAGGAGAGAATCCTTATAACTGTGATCTTTGTGGTGTAGGGTTTTCTAGTTCTGCTGCCCTGACAGCACATAGAAATAAACATACAGGAGAGAAACCTTACAAATGTGATATTTGTGGTGTAGGGTTTTCTTATTCTGGTGCTCTGACAGTACATAGAATAAGACATACAGGAGAGAAACCTTACAAATGTGATGTTTGTGGTGTAGGATTTTATTTGCCTAGTCTCCTGAAGATACACAGAAGAATACATACAGGAGAGAAACCTTACAGATGTGATATCTGTGGTTTAGAATTCTCTCAATCTTGTCATCTGAAGATTCACAGAAGGACGCATACTGGAGAGACGCCATACAAATGTGATATTTGTAATGCAGTGTTTAATAGAACTGGTGATCTAAAGGTACACAGAAGAATTCATACAGGAGAGAAACCTTACACATGTGATGTTTGTGGTGCAGCATTTGCTAGAACTGGTGACTTGAGAGAACACAAAAGAATACATACCGGAGAAAGACCTTACATTTGTGATGTCTGTGGTGTCAGGTTCATTAGATCTACTCACCTAAAAATACATAGTAGAACACACACAGGAGAGAAGCCTTACAGGTGTGATATTTGTGGTGTAAGATTCTCTCAATCTGGTGACTTGACACGGCATAAAAAAAAGCATACATGATAGACATTACAAGCAATCCTTGTGGACATTGATGCTGACCCAGCGTATTTCAATCCAGCTTTACTGACACCAGTTACAGTCTGTGAACCCAGTCATTCTTAATCTAACTGCTCTTGACTCCTGTATTACCAGTGTTTCTATTTTTCACCAATTGAATTATGTTTTACTGCAGTACCAAATGTTCTTTAATAAAGGATATGTTTATAATTCTACAAATATATAGTTGAAGACTTGTATTTCTCATTTCTCTATGCCTGCAAAGAGTGCCCATCTATTAAACCATACATCATGATAGACAGAAGTAGTGAGTTATACAACATGATAGACAGAAGTAGTGAGTTATACAACATGATATACAGAAGTAGTGAGTTATACTTACAGGATAGACAGAAGTAGTGAGTTATACAACATGATAGACAGAAGTAGTGAGTTATACAACATGATAGACAGAAGTAGTGAGTTATACAACATGATAGACAGAAGTAGTGAGTTATACAACGTGATAGACAGAAGTAGTGAGTTATACAACAGGATAGACAGAAGTAGTGAGTTATACAACATGATAGACAGAAGTAGTGAGTTATACAACAGGATAGACAGAAGTAGTGAGTTATACACGATAGAGTGAGTTATACAACATGATAGACAGAAGTAGTGAGTTATACAACAGGATAGACAGAAGTAGTGAGTTATACACGATAGAGTGAGTTATACAACATGATAGACAGAAGTAGTGAGTTATACATGATAGAGTGAGTTATACAACATGATAGACAGAAATAGTGAGTTATACAACATGATAGACAGAAATAGTGAGTTATACAACATGATAGACAGAAATAGTGAGTTATACTTACAGGATAGACAGAAGTAGTGAGTTATACTTACAGGATAGACAGAAGTAGTGAGTTATACAACATGATAGGCAGAAATAGTGAGTTATACAACATGATATACAGAAGTAGTGAGTTATACATGATAGACAGAAATAGTGAGTTATACAACATGATATACAGAAATAGTGAGTTATACAACATGATATACAGAAGTAGTGAGTTATACAACATGATATACAGAAGTAGTGAGTTATACAACATGATAGACAGAAGTAGTGAGTTATACAACATGATATACAGAAGTAGTGAGTTATACAACATGATATACAGAAGTAGTGAGTTATACAACATGATAGACAGAAGTAGTGAGTTATACAACATGATATACAGAAGTAGTGAGTTATACAACATGATATACAGAAGTAGTGAGTTATACAACATGATAGACAGAAGTAGTGAGTTATACAACATGATAGATAGAAGTAGTGAGTTATACAACATGATATACAGAAGTAGTGAGTTATACAACATGATAGACAGAAGTAGTGAGTTATACAACAGGATAGACAGAAGTAGTGAGTTATAGAACATGATATACAGAAGTAGTGAGTTATACAACATGATATACAGAAGTAGTGAGTTATACAACATGATAGACAGAAATAGTGAGTTATACAACATGATATACAGAAGTAGTGAGTTATACAACATGATATACGGAAGTAGTGAGTTATACAACATGATATACAGAAGTAGTGAGTTATACAACATGATATACAGAAGTAGTGAGTTATACAACATGATATACAGAAGTAGTGAGTTATACAACATGATAGATAGAAGTAGTGAGTTATACAACATGATATACAGAAGTAGTGAGTTATACAATTTAGTCTTCATTAATGTTGCTTTACCATATCATACATGTTGTTGTATGTCTGTCATAGTCAATGATGATCATGTGGACTCAACTGGGAAGAAGATGATGATTGTGGGTGTGTCTTGGTTTGGCTAATAAGTCATATGCATGCCTGAAATTTTCTTCCACATTTGGAAACATGGGACGAATCTGTGGGACATTGAGCAGCTTGTGATTTTATTCAAGCATGATTCATTAATAATAAACAGCATCACTACACAAGGGGTATCCCCATAAGTGGCTCTGTTTGCAAGGGGAATCCCCATAAGTGGCTCTGTTTGCAAGGGGAATCCCCATAAGTGGCTCTGTTTGCAAGGGGAATCCCCATAAGTGGCTCTGTTTGCCATTTACGAGTATGTAAACTCAGTGTCTCAATCAGTTATTGGTTGTGGGTGCTTCTGATCTTCCCACAGAGAATACACTTCATCCCATCTTCCCTGATTACTCCCATGTCTATCATTCGCTGTACATATACATGTCTCTTTCAGCATCCTCTTCATTATTTTGTAGTGCATCCATGACTAATTAGTTCAGCCCTGTCTTTTCTCATAATTTTAAATTTCACTATAGCTTTAGTGAATGTATCACTGACTTTAGCTAGTCTGTTGTTAATCTCTATGTGGATGTTCACAACCTGAGAGTGTGGCCTAGATATGAAACTATTGACTATCTGAAGCTCTTCCTCTGATTTTCAGTTGGAGAATGGAATGTGGATTGTTATGTGCAGGTCAAAACAACCTTTGTGTTGTTTATGTTGGTGACGCTGGTCGAAACAACCTTTGTGTTGTTTATGTTGGTGAAGCTGAAATTGTTGTAGGCTTCAGAATTTTTCCCTAGACAAAATCATTCATATCATCAGACTTTTTCACAGATTCTTCTTCTCCTTCTTCTGCGTTCTTTTTCAAATTCCTGCAGATTAGCAGGATATTGTCCGGAGAACAGAATGTGATGTGTCATGGTTTACAGCACTGCTGCAATATCTGCACTTTCGGCCTGACACATCCGACTTCAGCATGACTTTGGGTCACTGCTCCTATATGGGATGGGACAGCCAAAACCATCCCATAACCTCCTTAGTCGCCTCTTACGACATGGATGTTTCACAGATTCTAGACAAAATCATTCATATCATCAGACTTGTTCACAGATTCTGAAATTTGACAGTTATTCAACTTATATAATAACTAGATAATTCAACTAGATAATAGCAATAAAAATTGTAGACCTTAGGTATCCAGCAGGGAAAAATACAGTAAGTATTTCAAGACATCTGTACCTTCAATCACTATACCGCCCATATGTTGAAAAAATCCAAGAGGCGAGCAAAGAATAGCAACACTGGTTTACCTTCCATGCATATAAGAGGTGACTAAGGAGGTTATGGGATGAAGCATCCCATATATGGTCTAAGTGACCCATAGCCATGCTGAAGTTGGATGTATCAGGCCAAAAGACACATATATTGCAGCATTGTTGTAAACCATGACGCAACACTTTCTGTTCTCTGGACTACATCCTGCTAGTTTGCAGGAGTTTGAGAATGAATACAGAAGAAGAAAAATCACTATACTGCTAGAAAGTTTACCAGTGTCTAACCACCAAGCTACTAAATAAAAGACTTAAACAATGACTCGTGTAACGATCCTTAGCAGATTACCAGCTGACAAGATGTCATACTAGCTTCAGTCATACAGATTTCCTATCATTGAAATACCATCAGGAGTAACATCAATTTGCATCTAAAGTTTATTTTAAACAAATTGGAAACTTGAAAAGAATACTTTTATCACATGGAGATTTTCACTTTCTTTGTTCACTATTGCATTATATTCACTTCATTTGTTCACTATTACAATATATTCACTTCCTTTGTTCACTATTGCATTATATTCACTTCATTTGTTCACTATTACAATGTATTCACTTCATGTGTTCACTATTGAAATGTATTCACTTCATGTGTTCACTATTGCAATATATTCACTTCATGTGTTCACTATTGCAATATATTCACTTCATGTGTTCACTATTGAAAGATTGGCTGATCCAATTCAATCTTAGCAGTTCGCTTTCACAGAGTCAATCTATCCAATTAAAGATGCAACAAACTTATTACACTTCAGAATTAGTATAACTTTAGAAAGTGCCCTTTGCCATTGCTTCCCCTGAGTTGGTGGAGCTGCTGTTGTTGATATCTAAATACTGCTGAGTAGTTCTACTCTTGTCAGCACAATACCATTCTTAAAAAGTGCAGGTCTTCTGAAGTTGACTTAGTGTTCTCCATACAGTGAGTTAGTAACTGTTAAGGTAGACTGAACGTTTTTTTTTTCTGTCAGTTGAAAAGGTAGGGTAGCCAATAAGGAGATGTTTCAGTTTTGTTGGGATGAGAGCAGTGTTTACAAATGGGTAGTTGCTGGGATCATCTTCTTCTGCATTTGTTCTTAAACTCCTGCAGATAAGTAGGATCTAGCCAAGAGAATGGAATATGTTGTGTCATGGTTTACAGCATTGCTGCGATATCTGCACTTTTTGGCCTGGCACATTCGGCTTCAGCGTGGCTTTTGGTCACTGACCCTATATGGAATGGGACAGCCAACTCACCCCATAACCTCCTTAGGTCGCCTCTTACAACATGCATGGAAAGTAAATGGAAAGTGTTGCTATTCTTTGCTCTCGTTTTGGACCATGGCAAAACACGACGGGGACACCTTTTATAAATATTAAGAACAGGGTGTAGATGATGTTTTTGTCTTGGGTTAGCACTCCCTTAAGCGTACATGTGGATGATAGTTTGATGTTTACTGCAGTTTGTATGGTTCTGTCACTTAGTTAATACATTTGTATATTCTCATACAAATGCCCATGTTTTGTATTTTTAGCAGTTGTCCCTTTCTCCATAGCCTGTCATGTGATTGCTACAGGTCTACAAAGAGTACTGAAAATGCAACTATAGAAACTGTGGAAAGCTCCAAACGACTCCCACCACAAAACCATCCTAACACAAAAGTAGTCAACAAATGGACACGCAAAGTAAAACTAAAACAAAAATTTCCATTACAGCTAGAATTAAAACTAAACAAGAAACATCATCTCCATGAAGAAAGAGAGGAATTTGAAAGAGTAACAAATATGTCACCAAATGCATCCTTCATACTGCCAGAAATCAACACTACACTAATTGACCAGGCAGTAAGCAAAGCAACAAACTGAAACACCTTTAAGTCCATTGCACTAGAGACTCGACTCTTACCCAAAGGCAGGGATCCAAGCACACACAGACGATTAAGCCAGATCTTCTGCGTTCGCTCTCTGATAACCAACACGAGTGTTCGTGTGATTTCCGCCGGGGAGTGAAGTACGTTGTGCTGCTAATTCCACAGCAGAGCTGTATTATTTGCACCGCGGGTGGTGCAACGCATTCGGGACCCAGGACACCTGAGGCCCAGAATATCCGTTTTGTCGTGTCTTTACTCGAGTAGTGGGCTTCCTTAATATGTGAAAGACTTCCTATCTGTCTCTGGACAACTGGTGTGTGTCGATTCTTCGCCGTGACGGTTTATCACCTGCAGTGCCCTTGGACTTTTCAAGCTAAGACATGTCCCTGAGTGGCAGTCTCCGTGGAAACGGTAGTTAGGGATTTAGGTTTGTGTCGACTACGCCCATATCACACGATTTGCTCCGCTGCTAGTGAACTCATATCGCATAATTAGACGTATTGTGCCTGTGCCCATCGGATTTTGAACCTTTCCTATCCGCGAGTGGTATAGGAATACATCGACGGTAGAGTTGGGCTGAAGTTCGTTCTTTCTTTTAGCCGATGTCATTCACCGACATCTTGAACCCCTCGTCCAAGTCTGAGTCTCTACACATGTTTGAGGAACTCAAGGCATGGAAGCTTGCTATCGAGCTGAACCAAACTATCACCATGAGCAATATTCCAGTATAGGACAGTATCGATGGTAGAGTTGGGCCTGATCAGTTCGGAACACCGAGGACTAAAAGCTTGTTCTCGAGATGAACACTATAGTTCCGATTTCCTTTTAACATTTTTCCTTTCCGTTTGCATGTAGCGCTGCCAACTGGCGATGTACTGTAGTCTCTGCAGTGTACTTAATATGTTATCTTTTGGACTCACTAATCTTCATTATATCTGCTCATTTCGGGACAATTGCATTGGCCTCCTCACTACTGAGCTGCGTCACTGTGTGCCGATCGTGACGTTGTATATACGGACACAGAGGTGTCGGAGGTATTATGCGTCTTTTGCATTCAATTATCATTCCATCTGCAACCTCCACATTAACGGATACGATGCTATAAGTGTTTGGCAGAAGCAGCACGAGTCGCTGTACTTCAATTTCCAGGGTGCACCTCGAGGAGGTACTTTTGGAATCTTGGTTACCTGCTAACTATGTGTCCGCCGAGAGCGAAGGGTTATCCTTAGCACCCAGTTAGCCTAAAAAAATACCAGTACAATATATGGTTCTCCCATAGTCCTCTCAGACAAAATATCAATATAGTTATCCACTCTTTGTGGATCTACTCTGTTTCTGCAGCAACTATGATGCATAAGTGAAAGAAATGTCAGAAACACTTTCATACATCACCACCGTCGACGACGGATGTGTCGGGCCATTGGCTCAAATAAAATGGCAACAACACATTTCTATTCTCTGGACTACATATTGCTGGATATCTAGTAGGAGCATTGTCCTGCTACAAGAGAGATCCAGCATGAGTTTGAGAATGAACGCTGAAGAAGAATACATCACTACCAAATATAAAATGAGGCAACAAGTCCCAAAAATATAGTAATATTACACACTCTGTCTGCTCTACATAAGCCATTGAAAACTGAAATCCAACAGCAGAGAAAATCATAAGCAACATACCTAAGTTACAAACTCAAATCCTATGGCAACAATTCTACTCCACAGTGGATACCAGGACACAAGAATGGATGAGAAAGAAAGTTCTTATAAACTGGTAAAAAAGGAATTAAGTAGGTTCTATGCTCCGACCAGGAATTTCCATGAACTTTAGAACCGTTAAACATATCAGCAGCAATTGTAAACTTTTGATGGACAACTGGGTCCCTGGTTCAAAAGGAAGAATATTATATGCAGACATGTCCAACGAAACTCTCGCAATAGCATAAATAGGCTACACCGCAAAGACCAAGCAACAATATTTAAGCTGCGGGCAACACATGTACAACTTAACAAAAATCTACAAAAGAAATACTGCAGTCCATACTGCAACAGACACAAGGAGGAAACAGTAACATACCACCTTATTGAATGCTCTGCTCTACACTACATTCACAAATGACGGAAGATGTGAAACAGAAGTTAAAAGGAGAATAGAGGAGAATAGAAATGGCTAAAAGTACCTCCAATGACATGAAGAAAATAGTAGCATCTAAACAAATTACAAATAAGTTAAAAATGAAAATTATAAAATGTTACATATATTCTATATTAATGTATGGCTCAGAACGTGGGCACTAAACAAACAATTAGAAGACAAAATTGATGCCTTTGAGATGTGGGTATATAGAAGAATAGGAAGAACATCATGGAAAGAGAAGAAAACAAATAAAGAGATACTAAAGACACTTAATATGAAGAAGGAACTTACTAAGAGAAATAAAGATCAGACAAATAACATATTTTGGACACAATAAAAAACATGACACCTTATTGAAGACCTTACTTGAGGGTTAAGTCAAAGGGAAGCTAGCACGAGGTAGGCAGAGATACATGTACGATAGTAACATCACGAGATGGACAGGTTACAGTCTAGCAGAGTGCACTACCAGAACAAAAGAAGGGATGTTGGAGACCTGTTGCAGCCAACCTTCGTTGCGGAGATGGCATTTGATGATGATCTACACTACGAGACCTGCGGAAACAACTATTATCACAAAACCCTGCTCCACTAATACCCTCTATAAAGACACTACGTCTAATATCTGGAAGTACAAGTAAATCAGCACACGCACGAAAATGCGCTTGTTTAATTCCTGCGTTATTCCGGTGCTATCATATGGATGTGAGAGCTGGAAAAGCTCTTTATCTTCAGAAAAGAAATTACTGAGTTTCGAGAACAAATGTCTTCGTAGGATAACTAACACCCATTGGAGTGAATTCAAATCGAATGATAAAATCAGAGAAGACACATCAAAATTTCATCACAGATGTTATCAGGAAACGCCGTTGGTCCTACATCGGGCATGTCCTACGCGCAGACACCAACAGAATACACCACCAATCTCTTGAATGGGTACATACAGGCAAAAGAGCAAGGGGTAGACCAAAAGAAACACTCAGAAGAACAATACTTAGAGAAAGTAAAACAACCAATATTCATACTATTCAAGAACTGCACAGAATAGCTTTGAGCAGACAGAATTGGAGAGATCTGACCTCTGCGCTAACTTCATCGCAAAAGGAAAATGAATGAATAAATGAATGAAAGACACTACACAGCTGAAGTTTCTACCACCACCTGGCATAGGAAAGAACGAGTGAAAGCTCGCAACCCCTGGAATCTGATACGTAAGTAATGATGTCAACATTACAATTCCCCCCCCCCCCACCCATAATTTTCCATAAACCATTTTGCCACACGCGATCGAAGGATAATGAAATCGATAAAGTTATAATATATTTCATGTCGGTGTTGTAGGTGCTTCTCAGTGATTATTCTGATATTGAAAATTTGTAATGTTATATAGAACTCCACCGAAGACGGATGTGTTGGGCCATTGGCGCAAGAAACTAGTGACACAACGCATTTCCATTCTCTGGACTAGGCCTATATCCTGATGGAAATCTAATAGGATCACGGTCCTGCTACAAGAGAGATCCAGCGGTAGTTTGAGAATGAACGTTGAAGAAGATATATAACGTACTTTTTACGAAAACTTGCATGTTCTTCGGATAGTATGAAACAAAGATCATAAGAAATACTAGCTGAAGAATAAAGGATAATGACGTTTTGCGAATAACTGGTAATACTTATAATAAACCGTTTTGGTCGGAACGTATACTTTTAGTATTGTGTGCATTATTACCAATGATTTTCAACACTTCATTACTCTTTTCCAAGTTTAATTTCTAAACTCGTTAGTACTTTATGGGCTCGAGCTTGCTTTTTTTAAAACCAAGAGGTGGCAACTATGAGATCTAAATCCTGTTTCTATTTATAGTCGAGGGCCGATATTATAAACGTTTTGAAAGAGGTGGTATTTTCTGCATGTTGTTCTGATTTTAAAATGCCTCCAAAGTGCTGCATTCCTGGATGTAAATCGAACTACGATTCCACCGAGGAATATGTGACCGTCTTCCAATTTCCTAGTGATTCTCATATGAGGGAAATATGGAAGAAGTGTATTCCACGAAACAACTGGTCACCAACAAAGTCTAGCGTGGTTTGCATCAAACATTTCCGTCCTTCTGATATAATTTTGTCTATTACATTTATTGATAAACACGGAGTTAAATATGAACGTCTTCGGAAGAATCCTGTTCTGAAGGCTGATGCATTTCCATCTGTGTTTCCTGGATTGCCATCCAGTTTATTAATTCCAGTAGGCCTACCACAACTTCACAACGACAAAGATCCGGAGAAATCTGCATCAGAAATCAACAGTAAGATTTAAGAATGGGAAATTTCAAATAGATATGTTGTCTGTAAATGTTTGTAATAAATTTCCAATATTTTTTCTATTTGGCCATTTATCATGGTTTGATATAGTTAAAGGATTTTATTTTTATTGAGCAAAATTTAGTGTGAGTCCTAAGGCAAGCTTAGTATTAGTAAATTAAAATAGGGCTTAGCGACTAGCCTCTTAAAAAAATCAAACCATTAGTCATTAGCCTACTTGTACTTACCTGCCAACTTCAACTACATAAAAATGTCATGAATGTATGATGTACATATGAATGCATATCATGAATGCATAATGACAGTGTACAAATGTAGGAGGTATGCTATTTAACAAGTTTTTTTTTCTTAACCAGTGGCCAACCAGACAATGCTATATATAGTCACTATTATAGTCAGCCTAGATCATAATGATGGAGACCGTATCCATGTTATTACTAATTTATAATTTGTAAGTCAGGCTTATAATTTGTAATGATAGTATCATAACTATCAGTAGTATATAGTATATTATTTTTGATCACTAATAGACTGATATTGATATTACTAAGTATTAGTTACTGTAATAAACTAATGCTGATTAGGACACAATTTTCAAAAAAGGTTTACACACACTAAGTTCACACAGCTTTATAAAAACACTACAGCTTAAGATAGCCATTGAATATTTTAATTCAATGATACCCCAAGTTTCTTGATTAGAAACTGGCTTCACAGCTTATGATTATGATGCATTTCCATGCCATAAGTTCAATCACCCTCCATTCCAGCAGTTCAATCACCCTCCATTCCAGCAGTTCAATCACCCTCCATTCCAGCAGTTCAATCACCCTCCATTCCAGCAGTTCAATCACCCTCCATTCCAGCAGCCATCCCAGTGTATGTTAATATAGACTCAGAGTCCCGGTCAGGTGTTGATTGTGCTATCTTCAGGACTTTCCAAAAAATTTACTTTTCCTTCTCTCACCTCTAGATACTCCCATTTCTAACATTCTCTGTATGTGTATGTTCTCTGCATCATTGACATCATCTTCATCCTGAAATTAATTTATTACTGCCTTCATTAAATCTGCTTTATCTTCTTCTTCTGCGTTCGTTCTCAAACTCCTGCAGATTCGCAGGATGTAGTCCGGAGAACGGAATGCGTTGTGTCATGGTTTACAGCATTGCTGCGATATCTGCGCCTTTCGGCCTGACACATCCAACTTCAGCACGGCTTTGGGTCACTGACCCTATATGGGATGGGACAGCCAACTCCATCCCATAACCTCCTTAGTAACCTTTTACGACATGCGTGGAAGGTAAACAGTGTTGCTATTCTTTGGGCCCCGGCAACACACGGGCGTGCTTTATCTCTTCTTAGCAATGTGCTGTCTATCGCCGCATTGCCTGCCAATAAGTCGGCTCTCTCATTTCCTCTGACCCCAGCATGACCAGGGCAGTATATCCATGTAATGCTCTGGACTAATTGAGTTGTTCAATAAGTCCCACCATTCTTTTCTCAGCATCAACTTTTCAATCTTGCACAACATGCTTTGAGAGTCTGTGAGTATTACAGAGTGTGTTGATGTATCAGTTATCAACCAATCAAGTGCTGCTGTAACTCTCTCTATCTCCATCCTCATGCTCGATGTGACAGTTGAATATGCTGAAGATTTCTCAACCAACTTCATGTCGTTTCTGTAGGCAAGAAAACCCTAACCGCTTTATTTGTGTTTCTGTTAATGGAACCATCTTTGTATTTAATTATGTCTTGTGTTTCGAGTGTAGCTGGGCGAGTTTGTGCACTGTAACCTGATATCCATCCATTTTCGACATGCTTTATCTAATTGTATTATTACTTTAGTCAGTGATTTCTTCTCAGTGTCTACCTTCACCCATTACTGCCCTTTCCTATTTCTTCAAATTCACATACTCTTCGCAGTGTGTCTTCAGCTTCTGCCATCCATGATCTGCCACGCTTGATTCATTTTCCCTTTGACTCATCTAGACGTTGGTGTTAATGGACCCCCAACCAAGTCTGTAGGTCAATCGAGTCTTTCCATGTGGATTCAGTTAATGTTACATCAAAATAATTTATTAATTTATCATCATCATGTGCCATGCCGGCTGGCGTAATTGGTCATGGCTCCCCACAGCTCTCTGTCCACAGTATTATGTATCAAAGTCGTTGTTGTTTCTTTGCCGTGCCAGGTTGTCAAACTGTCTAATATTTTCTCACGTTGTCGCCCTCTGTCTCTGGTGCCTTCAATCTGGCCTGTTGTGATTATAATCTCTAAACCTGCCAGTCTCATGAAGTGGCCATAAAAAAAGAAGATTGCCTTTTTCTTATATTGTTGATTAAGGTCCGTTTCGCATTTAACTCTTTTAACACCTCTACATTAGTTTTTCTGGCAGTCCATGGTATTCTCAGCATTCTTCTGTAGAACCACATCTCTGTTGCCTCCAATCTCCCACTTTCCAGTTTGTTTATTGTCCAAGACTCACACCCATATGTTAGTATAGGGGTTATATAGCACTGCAGAACTCTCTTTCTCACCTCTAATGACAAGGTCATATTACACAATTTATTTTTCATTTTTCTGAATGTTGTTTTTGCCTGTCCTATTCTGCATCTTATTTCTGTTGAACTTCTTCCATCTGCTGTAATAATTGTACCTAGATATTTGAATTGGTGGACCTGTTTTAATACTATATCATTCACTATGATCTGGCAAGGTGTGTTATTTTCTTTCTTTGAAATAACCATTACTTCTGTTTTCTTGATATTTAGGAAGAGGCCTTTCTCTTTGCTTTCTGTGACTACTACTTTAATTAAGTTTTGAAGGTGTTCCTCACTTTTTGCAATCAGAACAGTGTCATCCGCATATCTCAAATTATTTATGTTATGTCCTCCCACTGATATTCCTGGGATATCTACTATTGCATGCAATATGTTTTCACTGTATAAAGAGAACAGGTCTGTATTAATTTATATTGAACATATAAGGAAATATTAACTGACTGGTGTAGAAAGTTGTGACCAAGAATTAAAGCCAGTCAAATAATTTATGAAATATCTTAGTTGTTTAGACCTACAATGAAATTCCAACAATAAAATCTGTAGTAATAGAAGTAGAACATTCTCATTAGAGATCCTATGTGTTCATTTTAATTTTAAATGTTTGTCATAGTCCAATATATTGTTACTATTGTAACCATTGACTGATTGTTTCTATAGGCCTACTTAGGCCTATTATCTGCATTAAATATTCTTATATTTTCACTTTAAGTAAATTGACCTTTCTTCTTCTGTGATCAATCTCCTATGCTCATAAGTCTATACAGGAAGGTGGACTGCCTTCATGAATTTTAGGAAGACAATTTTTATATTTTTGACATGTTATGAGACTGTGGTCTGGAGAACATAGATATGACAGGCAAGTTAGAAGGCAAAAGAGATCAAGGATGACAGAGTGAGAAAATATTAGATAGTCTCAACATTGTGGCATGGCAAATAGTTAATAAAGATCCTGATAAAAGATACTGGAATTAGATAGTTGTGGAAAATCATGATCACCTATGCCAGTCTGCACAGCACCTGATGTTGATGAAGATAGGTCATCTAAATGACTGTATCACAGTATTTAAGAGAATATTAATTAGATTACAAGATTCAGAGCACTGAATTACAAACAAAATGTAGCACAAAGTGTCTCTCTGTTTGATCTCAAGACTTCAGGATAAAAGTGGATTTAGTATGAGAAGGATTAAGAATAAGATTTCAACTCTCCCTGTGTGTTGCCATGGTTCAAAAGAGGGAGCAAAGAACAGTGACACTGATACCTTCCATACATGTAAGAGGTGACTTGGTGTAAGGAGACATTTGGGATTACGATTGGCTGACCTATCAAATAGAAGGTCATAGTGACCCATAAGTATAATCCATGATGAAGTTGGATGTGTTAACCCAAAATGTGCAGATATCACAACCAAGTTGTGAAACAATACATTCCATTCTGTGGATTACATCCTGTTAATCTGCAGGAGTTTGAGAACAAACGCAGTAGATTATTTTAACGTTTTTTTAAATTTTGTTTTAAGCATCCAAGGATGGAGGTTCAAAGATGGAGGTCAGTAAAGATAGCTTTGATGTTGGAGCGACAGGTGTGGGAGGAGTTCAACAGTCTGGTCTCTCGGTAGAAAATGTTGGGAGAAACAGTGATGGTGAGTTGTTCATTTGTTGCCTGTAACATGTTTGTGATTTTTTTAATGTATGCAATGTTTGTTTAAATCCACATAAATTATGAGCAATAAAGCTCTTGTATACTTTTGTGCAATGGGCAGCTTCAGTATCCACACTCACAGGACTACATTTCCTGCAATCATTATTGAGTTTCTTCTGCATTTGTTCTCAAACTCCTGCAGATTAGCAGGATGAAGTCCAGAGAACGGAGTGCATTGTGTCATGGTTTACAGCCTTGCTGTGAGATGTGCGCCTTTCGGTCTGATCCTACTTCAGCATGGCCGTGGGTCACTTTGACCCTATATGTGATAGGACAGCCAACTCCACCTGAATAATCTCCTTATTCGCGTATCACGATGTGCATGGAAGGTAAGCAGTTTTTCCTATTCTTTTTCACCTCTCGGGTCTCAGTAATACACGGGTGCCCATTGAGTTTCATTTTTTTAATGTCTCTTGAAAGACTATGGACAGATATCCATTCCTCGTCTGTATTGATTCCTCGTCTGATGCATAAATCTGTTTAACAGTATCTTCAGCACATCCAATCCACCATTTGCCTCTTAAACCTGCTCCCCATCACAAGGGTGAGCTCTATGTGTATAACTATTGAGGCATCTTGGATGTACAACAGTATTTGCAAACATAATACAGGAAATACACAAATATGTAATTAAAGACAAAATATGGAAAATACAAACTGGCAAGTGAAAAGATGATAAAAATGTGAATGCCCAGCTTGCATTTGTCCATTCTGGTAAAATATTTATAAAATCATTTAGAATCATTGAAAAAAATATTCACTGTTTTATTAAGGACCATCTAGGTTCACATTCATCATCATCTGGCCAGCAGTTTCTCACATCCAGGTGTACCATAAATGACCTCGATGTACAACATTCAAATTGACACTCGATTTTTTAATGTATCTGTGAGTATATCATTGCAGTGGGTGGGTTCGGATCTGGGAGTAGTAATGTTTGGTATAGACCTACAGACTTAATGGTGGGACCAGTGTAATACAGTGACATGAAGCTGGATTTATACATTTCCATTATTGGATATTGCTTGTAAATTATTCTTAGCTGCCAGCTTGTTGCTGGTTGTTTACTAATAAAGCGGCCTATGGAATCATGCCCTTTGACCCAACAGCTAGCATGTTATCAGAGCTTGAATGAGGAGTAATGAATAGCAATGCTGTCCTGCCATGCGTGTTGTAAGAGGATGCAAAGAGTGGTTATCTAATGCTGTGGAGTCTGAGGTACCGGCATTAGTATGCAAGAATTCCAGGAAAATCAACCTTATTATATAAATGGATGGTTTGGTTGTTAGACACGTGTGTGTAGTACTTGGGCCTTCATTGCTCAGTGTGTAGAGAAGACCATTAGATAGGAGAGTGACACTTTTGTTGTGATTACAAGCAACATAACTATGGAGGTTATGGCTGTGACCAAGGCCTTGAACTGGATATTCACTACAGAATGCAACTAATTTTTGCATCCACAGTGACTCCATAAACATGATCAGATAATTACAAGGGTTAATAAACAGTGACTTGAGACAGTGGAGAGGTTGAAGTTAGAAGTTATATCCATTTTGATGCCCAGCTATATGGGTGTTCAGGGCAGTGAGAGTGCAGATTGGCTCTCGTGTGCTACTACTGCATGGAGCAATAGATCAGGAAAGTATACTTAATTCCTTATGAGAAACAGCATTGATGAGTGTGATTATTTCGTTTCCCTGTTCAGAATGAGGGAGCTGGGTTGTAAATGTGGTGTAAACCTGAAATGATTACCATTGTCAATATGGAAAAATATTTGTAAATCAACAGAGAACTGGAACTATCGGTCATCATCTTCTTCCACATTCATTCTCAAATTCCTGCAGATCAGCAGGATGTAGGCCTGAGAATAGAATGTACAGTGTCAAGGTTTACAGTTCAGTTGAGATATCTGCGCCTTTTGGTCTCACACATCCTACTTCAGCATGGTTTCTGGGTCACTTTAACCTCATGGGACAGCCAACTCTGCTCCAAAATCTTACTATATGCATGGAAGGTACACAGTATTACTATTCTCACCTCCGCCTCGCCGTTTGGACTCTGACAAATACACGATTGAGTCGGTGTGTAATTGTGGATAGACTAATTTGAAAATCTGAGTACCTATAAACATGGTCTGTGTGCATTGATGACAAAATAGTTGATTGTTGTTGGCCACTTTGACCTTGTGTGAGGTGAACCGACCCTATGATTAATCCTCCTTAGTCAACTTTTATGACATATGGCAGGTTACAGTGTGATTATTATTTATTTCCACTTTGTGCCTGGTAATATATTATCAGAGTTGACTTTATCATCCTTATCTCAAAGACATTTGATCTGTACATGCTATTTGCTATAATGTTAAATATTAATATGCTTTATAACTGTCTTCATTTATTGTTTCTACTTGTTAGAGACTAGAGCTGTTACACAGAGCTTGTTTACTCCCAGTCAAATTGATGTTCAGAAAATGGAAATTGAGAATCCGTGCAGCATTCAACACAAGCAACTTGTGAGACCTGGCATTGTGCTAGATAGTCTTCCAGATGAAACCCTTAATAAGGAAATATTAACAGACCAAATGAGAAATATTATGATGTACACAGAAGGTGAGGCAGATAATAAAATTAAGTAACATAGAACATTTGAGAAAATTTTGAAAAGTACATAGAACATAGGTTACATACAGGAAGAAACACAAACGGTACACATGAATAATTGGGAACACAATAATTGAAGTATGGGTTTATGAGAATGTAATAAAAAGGATAGCATAGATAAAACAGAGAAGACAGAGAATCTAGGATTATCATGTCAAGAACAGAGACTTGAAAGAAACATTCAAAGATGTGAAGTGTGAGGAATTGTTTGAAAATGGTGCATGGTGTTTTAGAGTTGATCAACTAACTAGAACACACAAGTAGGAAGACTTGCACATTTGATGTGGTGGAAGATTCTATCAATCTGGTAATGTGAATGCACGCACAATACATGCAAAAGAGAAACGTTCCAACTGTACTGTTTGTGATAACCTTATTGATTAGACCTTAATACACACCAAAGTATACACACAACAGAGATGCTTTACAAGTGTGGTGTTTGCTGTGTAGGATAGATACTTTACAAGTGTGGTGTTTGCTGTGTAGGATAGATACTTTACAAGTGTGGAGTTTGCTGTGTAGGATAGATGCTTTACAAGTGTGGTGTTTGCTGTGTAGGATAGATACTTTACAAGTGTGGTGTTTGCTGTGTAGGATAGATGCTTTACAAGTGTGGTGTTTGCTGTGTAGGATAGATACTTTACAAGTGTGGTGTTTGCTGTGTAGGATAGATGCTTTACAAGTGTGGTGTTTGCTGTGTAGGATAGATGCTTTACAAGTGTGGTGTTTGCTGTGTAGGATAGATGCTTTACAAGTGTGGTGTTTGCTGTGTAGGATAGATGCTTTACAAGTGTGGTGTTTGCTGTGTAGGATAGATGCTTTACAAGTGTGGTGTTTGCTGTGTAGGATAGATGCTTTACAAGTGTGGTGTTTGCTGTGTAGGATAGATGCTTTACAAGTGTGGTGTTTGCTGTGTAGGATAGATACTTTACAAGTGTGGTGTTTGCTGTGTAGGATAGATACTTTACAAGTGTGGAGTTTGCTGTGTAGGATTCTGTCAGTTTTATTGTTTGGGCATGTTGTTCATCTACAGGAGTCAACAATGACCGTTGAGCTCAACTGGTATGTTGATGATGTCTGCAGTGTGTTCAGTTGTGACTAATGAGTCCTATGCATGCCTGGAACTTATACCATGCTCTGAGCATGTGTGAGAGAAGTCTGTAGGACATTGCGCAGCTCTTGCCTTTATTTTAGCATGTTTTTGTTGCACTTCATGTCTGAGGTCCTCTGTAGCTGCTGCACCACTCTTGATTCTGCATCACCAGTTGGATCTGTCTTGTTCAAGTATCTCCCATGAATGTATGTCTATATTGAAGTGAAGTAAGTCAATGATGTCTAAGAGCGTCTTTAAAATTTTTTTCTATTGTCCCCTGGCCTTGCAGGGGCCAATCTTGAATTATCCGTATAGCAGCTGTTTTGGCAGACAATGATCTTTCATGCTGACCATGTGTCCTGCCCAGCGTGTGTGCGCCTTCATTAAAATTGTGTGTATCTTATAGATTTACATTTTATTAGTACCTCACTCTTTGGTATTTTATCCCACCAATGAATGTTGAGTATCTTACGAAGGCAACTGAAGTGGAAATGCTTGGACATACATAACAGAATACATGCAAAATATTTGATGTTCTTTCTGTGATTCAGTATTTACTACCGCTGCTGATATTAAGTGTACAGAATAACATGTAGAAGTGACAAATCAAGCATGTAGAAGTGACAAATCAAACATGTAGAAGTGACAAATCAAACATGTAGAAGTGACAAATCAGACATGTAGAAGTGACAAATCAAACATGTAGAAGTGACAAATCAAACATGTAGAATTGACAAATCAAACATGTAGAAGTGACAAATCAAACATGTAGAAGTGACAAATCAAACATGTAGAAGTGACAAATCAAACATGTAGAAGTGACAAATCAAACATGTAGAGGTGACAAATCAAACATGTAGAAGTGACAAATCAAACATGTAGAAGTGACAAATCAAACATGTAGAAGTGACAAATCAAACATGTAGAAGTGACAAATCAAATGCTTTTTATATGTGTGATACAATATCTGCTGTAAAATATAGCAGATGAGATTTAAACCAGGTCCATTAAACTGACACCAAATCACCTCACCACTTGAGTCAAACACATTTTCTAAATTTGACCAATGTTCAGTCAAGTAATTATTTTTAAAATAAGATAGCAGATTACATTAGAAACTGGTCCATTCAACTGACACATTTTCCTATCAGCTTGAGTAATATAACATTTTCCACATCCCTAAAAGAAAAGATGTTTGGCTCTGTGGTAGAGTTGCACAGATCGTGCGTCAGATGTTTAAAGGGTACTGTACAAGTAGACGTCACAATATTTTTAACAAAACAAAACTGATTGCAACAAAGTATTCCTATAACTAGGGTACAAAGGGACAGAATACCAAATAATACAATGGAAAATATTGATTGTTACAGCCACAGCCCCCCCCCCCCCCCCCCCCAAAATATGTGATTATAGTTCAAAGATTCAACATATGTATTCTCCAGTGTACTTTAGAATACACAAATTGGTGTCTTGGCTAAAAATGACATCTTTAGTTTCAAAATATAGTTTGTTGGAGAACTCCAGTAATTGTGAGCGGTTAGCTCTTACTTCCTATGTGCGGTGAGATGGTTTTTTTCTTCTGAGCTTTCATGCCCAGGAGACTTCAGCTTTCTGCTTAGTGCAACGTCAATTGGAGGAGCCTTCTATTCAGAGGGGGTCTATAATTGTATAGATGACATGCTACAAAGTTTCCTTAAGAGACCCTCAATATAACGGCATGTCATCTACTAAGGTTTTCTGTTGCATGGGTGGTTTGTCTTGTGGGCCACTGTTGAGATCCACAGAGAGAGTAGCTAGCATATCCTATTTAGGACATAGTTATGGGCTCAACATTTTCTTTAGCTGTATTAATTTTCTAGGCAATATGTTTCATAGGTTGCCATTGCATTCTGAATGGTCTTGATGCACAGTTGACTGAAGTGGAGTTTGAACCTAGTACTTTAAACGGTACTGTACAAGTAGATGCCACAACATAATTCAGTTGTTTAATTTTACTTTTTAAATAGTCACTGTACACAACAATTTGCTGCTACAATAACAAACATGGCTGCTAACACTATGGAGTCTTCCCAGAACCGAGCAGGACGCAGTTGTGTTTCTACAAGGTCGAGAAATACTACCTGTTGCTATATTCTGCAATCTCCATACCTCCCAGGGAGGGGGGATCTCAGTGCATTGTGCGCAGATGGAATGATTGGCATTATTTATCTCCATGTCACGGAAGCTCAATGACACTCAGAATATTGAACAACTTTGGGGTAGCATGAAATGGAGAAACAAAAAACACTGTGGTACATCTTTAAAGCTTTCTTACAGAATTTATTTGGAGATCAAGGCTAACCGTAACAGAAACCACATTTGTAGATAAAAAAATTACTGGTCCCAATAAAAACTATTTTTGATTGTTTCCATTGTATTTTTTGATTTTCTGTCCCTTTGTATCCTAGATATGGGAACGCTTCGTTGTGTTCAGTTTTGTTAAAATATTGTTACATTTACTTGTACAGTACTTTTTAACACTTTGCTGACCAGCAATCCGGAGTACACTTATCCATCATTACCGAGGGTGCACACACAATTTTATACATTGACATCACCATCTTAAAAAATATATATATAAAATCTAATCTAGCACGAGAGAACCTTGAAACATTCTGTGTTGTAACGACTGTTTGCACTTTCTGAATGAATTTGAAAGCTCCAGAGTTATTTCAAGTGCAAAATGCTACTTATCATCATGCTAGGCCTAGATTTACATTAATTTCTATATATCATACAATATTTCCTTCAAAATCTCTATTTCTTGATAAAAACTCATCTAAGATGTCTATGTCTGTATTCCACATGTGCCATCATTTTTACACAACATAATTTCCTGGAAACTCTATTTTTTTAAGTAACATTATTGCAATGGGTATTACCGTAATTCTGATCTATCATAGAGCTTTCAGCAGTTGTTGAAATTAGTCAGTAAGGTTCTGTAATGAAAATTTGACTATCGTCAAAATTGGTCAGGAAAGTGTTAAACATCTGACATGCGATCTGTACAACTCTACCACGGAGCCAAACATCTTTACTTTTAGGGATGTGAAACATGGAAAACGTTATATTACTCAAGCTGATAGGACAATTTGTGTCAATTGAATGGACCTGTCGCCCGTGTGTTGCCAGGTCCCGAAAGGGGAGCAAAGAATAGCAACACTGTTTACCTTCCACGCATGTCATAAAAGGCGACTAAGGAGGTTATGCGATGGAGTTGGCTGTCACATCCCATATAGGGTCAGTGACCCAAAGCCATGCTGAAGTTGGATGTGTCAGGCTTAAAGGCGCATATATCGCAGCAATGCTGTAAACCATGACACAACGCATTCCGGACTACATCCTGCTAATCTGCAGGAGTTTGAGAACGAACGAAGAAGAATGAACCAGTTTCTAATCTAACCTACTATCTTATTTTTGAAATAATTACTTGATGCTTGCTAATAATATTATTTATCTATGTTAATTACAGATGATATACAGAGAGTACAAACAAGTACACATGCTGGAGAAAAAGCTTTTAGTTGTGATGTCTGTGATGCCAAGTTCTCTAGACCTAGTGCCCTGAAAGCACACAAAAGAATACATACAGGACAGAAACCTTACAGGTGTGATGTTTGTGATGCCAAGTTCCTGAAAACTAGTCACCTGATAGAACACATACGAATACATACAGGTGAAAAACCTTTTGGGTGTGATGCTTGTGATGCAAAATTCTCTAGACCCAGTGACCTGAAATCACACAAAAAAGTACATACAGGAGAGAAACCATACAAATGTAATGTTTGTGAGGCCAAGTTTTTAAAAAGTAATCGCTTGAGAGAACACTTAAGAACACATACAGGAGAAAGACCATACAAGTGTGATGTTTGTGATGCCAAGTTCACTGGATCTGGTGGTCTGAAAGTACACAAAAAAATACATACTGGAGAGAAACCTTACAAGTGTGATATTTGTGATGCAAAATTCTCTAGTACTAGTCACCTGAGAGAGCATATAAGAACACATACAGGAGAGAAGCCGTACATGTGTGATGTATGTGATGCCATGTTCTCTAGATCTAGTAGTCTGATGGCACACCAAAGAATACACACAGGAGAAAACCTACACCTATGTGATTTCTGTGGTAAAGTGTTTACTAGATTTAGTGAGATGAAGAAACATAGAAGAATACACACTGGAGAGAAGCCTTACAAATGTGATTTTTGTGGTGTCAGTTATATTAGATCTGCTCAACTCAAAGTGCACAGAAGAAAACATACAGGAGAGAAGCCTTTTAAATGTGATGTTTGTGGTGTAGGATTTTCTTGTTCTGCTGCGCTGACAGTGCATGGGATAAAACATACTGGAGAGAAACCTTTCAAATGTGATCTTTGTGATGTAGGTTTCTGTCTGGCTAGTCGCTTGAAGGAACACAGAAGAATTCATACAGGAGAGAAACCTTACAGGTGTGATATATGTGGTATTGGGTTTGCTCAATCGTGTCACCTGAAGATTCACAGAAGAACGCATACTGGCGAGACGCCTTACAAGTGTGATATTTGTAATGCAGTGTTTAATAGAACTGGTGACCTGAAGTTACACAGAAGAATTCATACAGGAGAGAAACCTTATACTTGTGATGTTTGTGGTGTAGCATTTGCTAGAACTGGTGACTTGAGAGAGCACAAAAGAATACATACCGGAGAGAGGCCCTACGTGTGTGATGTTTGTGGCGCTAGGTTCATTAGATCTACTCACCTCAAAATACATAGTAGAACACACACAGGAGAGAAACCATACAAATGTGATATTTGTGGGGTAAGATTTTCTCAATCTGGAGATCTGTCAAGACACAAAAAAACACATACAGGAGAGAAGCGTTAAAAGTATGATGTTTGTGGTCCATGGCTGCTATTGTGTTCACTACAATCAATAATAAGTGAAACTATAACTAATACGGTACTTATGGTACAAGGTAGTTAGTTTTACCATTCACAGACTAATGGACATGGAAAATGATAGTATGAAAAACAGACTGTATCAACATTCAAGCATAAGCTCAGCCATATTCTCCAGATGAAATACAGACAAACAGAGAAATCATTTTACTGTTGTTAAATTTCTGCAGTCTAGTCTTTGTGATTTTACTATTATATATTTATATTTGTCATCATTTCTCTGTCTGTATTCATCTTGAGAAACATCTTATGGTTGAAGTGTTGATTATGTCTGTTTTGTATAGTCATCAATGTATATAGGCAGAGAAGCCAATACAATCAACATAAAGATAAATATAGCAAAGAAAATGAACTACTGAAACAAGTGCAGGAATTTAAATATCGTGGGAGCATTTTTACAGACGACTGAAGAGTGGACAGAGAGCTTGAGACAAGAATTCAAAAAGCTAACTACGTTAATTATGAACGTACACCAATTTTGAAACAACTATATCTCAATGAAAACTAAAAGGCAAATCATACCAACTTCAATCTTCATACCAACATTGTTTTGTCAATGACATACATGGACACTAACTAAAGAATAAGAGAGAAAGCTTACTACATTTGAAATGAGATATCTCAGTAAAGCAGTAAACAGAACAAGAATCAATAATGTGAGGAATGAAGAGATTACAAGAACTGTTGGAACAGCTATGGTCAAATATACTGAAAACAAATATACTGAAAACAAATACTGAAATGTTTCAGACACATAATGAGAATGAACTCTTATTGACCAGCAGCAAGAACATGAAAATGGAAAAAGCAAGAGTTGAAGGAGTTACCAAGATTCTTAGGCGTCACAATACTACTGCATTATCAACCAAAGTGCCATAGCCCACAAACCAATCGCCATTTATTTTTGTGATACGCTAACAGAAAAGACAAATAAATAGATAGTATACTGTCAACTATATTTTCATGTCCATTAGTCTGATAATATGTTTGTGAGCTGGAAAACTCACTACCATGTCTCCTGCATAAGTACCTTTGCAGTCAATAGAGAAACACTCAAGAACACATCAGGTATAAATGTGTTATGTTCATGTCATGTTGTTCGCCCATCACAAGTGATGATGACCATTTGTTACATCCACTTTTGAAAATTCAATTTTAGTTATGTCCTTGATTATGAGTTCGTAGATGGCTAATGAGCCCTATTCGAGCTGTAAATGTCCTTGGACAGTTTGGACATGGAATAACGACTGTAGACAGATCTTGGTCTATCCGTGACTTTCTAGCTGCTCTCCGCTGTTGAGCTGCTGCATTTCTCTTCTTTTCACAAAATGATGTGCTCTTTTTTATTTTAGAACGCCATGTAGATCTATTTTGTGCAAGTTCTTCCCATGTATCGTGGTCTATTTCAAAGGCTTTCAGTGAGCCCTTTAACGAGTCCTTGTAGCGCTTCCTTTGGCCACCTTGAGATCGTATACCCTTCTCTAGCTCACCATAGAGAAGTATCTTTGGCAGACGATGGTCTGGCATACGCACCAAATGACCTGCCCAACGAATCTGTCTGCATCAGGATCGTGTCAATGCTTGGGATACCAGCTCTATCAAGGACAGTGTTATATATGTGTGATGAAGGATGTTCTAAATCTATTGTCCTCACACTTTCAAAACATCAGGGAGAAGACTTGGCAAGTGTGATGTTTGTAACCATCACAGAGAAAAGACTTGGCAAGTGTGATGTTTGTAACCATCACAGAGAAAAGACTTGGCAAGTGTGATGTTTGTAACCATCACAGAGAAAAGACTTGGCAAGTGTGATGTTTGTAACCATCACAGAGAAAAGACTTGGCAAGTGTGATGTTTGTAACCATCACAGAGAAAAGACTTGGCAAGTGTGATGTTTGTAACCATCACAGAGAAAAGACTTGGCAAGTGTGATGTTTGTAACCATCACAGAAAAAAGACTTGGCAAGTGTGATGTTTGTAACCATCACAGAGAAAAGACTTTCAAGTGTGATGTTTGTAACCATCACAGAGAAAAGACTTTCAAGTGTGATGTTTGTAACCATCACTGAGAAAAGACTTGGCAAGTGTGATGTTTGTAACCATCACAGAGAAAAGACTTTCAAGTGTGATGTTTATAACAATCACTTTATTTCTTTTGTTATATAAAATAAACTTAAGGGTGTATTTATACTAGAATATTGTCTTCTGTGTATAGTTTCAAATATTGTGATTTTTGTGTGGATAGAACTCCTTATCATCGTCCTATTCATTCTCAAACTCCTGCAAATTAGCAGGATGTATTTTAGAGAATGGAATGTGTCTAAGACTTCCATGTTTCATAAAACTGGTGTCAGATTCACCAGTGAATCAACTATCTCTGTTCCTCATATGTTGGTACACTTCTGTAACATGTTTGGCTATCTTATGAGTAGCACAAACTGCTGTAGCCTAGAAACCGACACCTTTGCTGTGTGGGCATACAATACTCAGTCTGTCTCAGCAGTTGTGAAAGCACATTTTATTTGTCTGGACCAAGATGTTATAATGGGATTTGACAGCGCGTGCACGCTCGTGTGTGTGTACATTTATATAATGTGCGTGAGTGGGTGGATGCATACAAGGCCCTATGTTTGTGGTGCTAGGTTCATTAGATCTGCTGCAGATGGATGTGTCGGGTCATTGATGTAAATAAAACAGCAACAAAGCATTTTCATTTTCTGGACTGCATCCTGTTGGAAATCTAGTATGGCCATTGTCCTGCTACAAGAGAGATCCACTGGGATTTTGAGAATGAGTGCTGAAGAAGATCTCACCTCAAAATACATAGTAGAGCCCATACATGAGAAAAACCATACAAGTGTGATGTTTGTGATGTAAGATTCTCTCAATCTGGTGATATGTTACAACACAAAAACATATGCACACACTAAATCATACGTACCACCCATGCAGGTGCCCTCACAACCACCCACATAAGCATGCGCACGCATAGTAGAGATATTCAAAATGAAAAAAAACCAATTTGAATCTTTTGAAGCACAGACAGAGAAATTATAGGGACCATTAGTAAATTTTGTGTAAGAGAGCATTGGTTTGTTTGCATGAATATCATCAATCTTCATCCTCATTCAATCATCAATCTTCATCCTCATTCAATCATCAATCTTCATCCTCATTCAATCTTCATCCTCATTCAGGAAGTCATTATCCTATACAACTGTATACATCACACATTTTTATTTTTCCATTTAGATGTGATATCTGACTATATTTTTGTGATCTCTTTCTCACTCCATCTATATGTACACAAACACATGATAATGATGATAGAACACAAGGGGGTATGAGTGTTATTTTTGTTTCTAATGTCATTTGGGTGAGTTTTACTTTCAACTTTAGATTGGGGTTTCTGTCATTTTTTTCTGGTAATTTTTCCAAAGATATTGCAAATCAAGATGGCTGTTTTATGATTCTTCGACATAATTTTTTGAAGTGTCGATTTGGCTATTCATTATTTCAATGGAGCACTGGCCATCTGATGTTCAAGGGATACCTTCTTCTCATTTACAGTTAAACATGTCTTCAAAGCAAGTATTTTTTTCTAAAGACGTTATCTAGTTGTATTGCGTGATATCATGGTTGCTGGTGTGCCTGTCGGCTTGGTATCTCAACTCCAGCATCAGTGATTGCTTGGGTAGAACTGTGGTCTTGCTCTGTGTCAAGGATAGCCAGACCAATCTTAATTTCCAGCCTCTGTTTGCTGGACTACGCCCCGCCCCCATCATCACTTTAAGGACTTGGCCTCAATGGGATAAGGGATACTAAGATACATCACTTTATCCACTTGATGTAATGTTATATCATTGATCTTTACACTTCATCTTGATGGTGTATCTTTAAATCCATCATATACCCACACAGTGTGCACCACTTAGAGCATGGTGAGACGTAGAAAACTATGGTCATTCACTGCATCGAATTTCATTTTCCATTCATCTTACCACTGCTTTCAGATAAAGTCTAACAAGAGAGTTAGGTAGACGCTGTGTACATCTTTTCATCACTTAAACCCAAATTCTCAGTTCATCATTTTTCCAATGTCTTTGATATTGAAGTGTATACCAGGATGTCCAAGGCAAGCAGCACTTGTGTAGTAAGGAAATGGTATTAACCTACAGACTAAGCTAAGGGTTTGTGAAGGTGGTACTTACAGTGCTATTGTATACTGGTGAAGCATGAACTGCATGCAACAGGCATAACAGGTGAAAGCTCAATCATTTCCATACAATTTGTCTTAGAAAGGTTATCAACATCAAATGGCAAGATAAGATTCCAGATACCACTCCTTCACAGTACTGCCATACCTAGCATTGATGATATTCTCATTCAGTAGTATCCTGATGAGATTGTATTTCAACCTAAAATCCTTTCATTTGCCTGATTGACTTTGATAGAATTAACGTTTACAAACTGACTTATACTGACTTTGATAGAATTAGCTGTTAGTCTTATACTGACTTTGATAGAATTAACTGTTACAAACTGTCTTATATTGACTGATAGAATTAACTGTTACAGTCTTATATTGACTGATAGAATTAACTGTTACAGTCTTATATTGACTGATAGAATTAACTGTTACAGTCTTATATTGACTGATAGAATTAACTGTTACAAACTGACTTATATTGACTGATAGAATTAACTGTTACAGTCTTATATTGACTGATAGAATTAACTGTTACAAACTGACTTATATTGACTGATAGAATTAACTGTTACAAACTGTCTTATATTGACTGATAGAATTAACTGTTACAGTCTTATATTGACTGATAGAATTAACTGTTACAAACTGACTTATACTATTGAAGCCTTCAGTAGACTAGGTGTGTTGCCATTGTATCAGAATGAACTTTCTTGATGTATGAGTTATCTACATGAATGCTACTATGAACTCTATTTATTTATATAACATTGACTGTGATTCTTCTTCTTCAGCGTTCATTCTCAAACTCTGCTGAATTCTCTTGTAGCAGGACCATTGCCCTACTAGATTTCCAGCAGGATGTAGTCCAGAGAATGGAAAAGTGTTGTGTCGCCGTTTTATTTGCGCCAATGGCCTGACACATCCATCTTCGGCAGATGACTGATTCAGCTACCTATGTTCCTTCAGCTCTGAATACGATGCATAAAGCGGAAGCCAGTGCTCTTAAGTTAAGCAACGTGATGCTACTGTGTGTAGTTCTTGTATGTTGTTCAGACCCATAGTCATGCCCTCTTTGATGGTTCTGTGAAAAGTTTCTCTTGGTCTTCCTCTCTTTCTTTGACCACCTGGTACCCATTTTAATGTTTTAGTTGCAATCTATTTGGTTTATTCTAAGTTCATGTCCAATATACGTCCATTCATAATCATCAAGTGCCATGCCGAATGGCGCTGGGGATCATATTTCTCCACGTACATCGATCTCTCATATGTCATCATCTCGGTTGGTGTTGTCAATCGAAGCCATTTAGTCAAACTGTCCAATATCTTTTCTCTGGGTCTTCCCCTTGATCTTTTCCCTTCTATCTTTCCTGTTGTCACTATATTCTCAATGCCTCCTCCTCTCATTAGCAATGGATACATCCATTAGTTTCTTCTTATTGTTATAGAAACATTTTGCTGTTTTGTGTCTTCTCTTATTTGCTTGTTTGACTTGAATTTTTCCCAGCCAATATTTAAGGGTTTTCTAAGTCATTTATTTTAAAATTAATTTAATTTCTTTGCCCATGCTTTTATTTTACAGCTTTCACAACCATATGTTGTTCGTTCTTGTTCTGTGCTCGTTACAACCATATGTTGTTCGTTCTTGTTCTGTGCTCGTTACAAGCATATGTTAATAAAGATACAATGGAATCCCTCTATATAGTGCATCCTTTTATAACAAATTTCCCTATTTAATACTTTAAAAAAAATCCCAATTATATTTATTATTGTTTAAACTGTACATAGCAAATTAAAATTGATACATACATTTTTCTTTGTTCTGGACCAAGTTGTTATAATGAGATTAGACTATTACATTAGAGTTGGTTGGTGGCTGATCCAGCGGTCCATGGGCCCATGCCCTCTGACCCAATGCTATTGTGTGATATATGCATGTGTTTGTGAGCTGTTGTTTTGTTCCATATATGATGTTCCATTTATCTGGCCCTGGAGGGAGAAGCATTTTCCTGATGTCATCCAGCGCTGGACATTCAAAAAGATGGTGGTCAACTCGTAGGGATGAGTGCACAGTCGGCATCCTAGAGTGTGTTGTGGTTGTATTCTGTTCAGGTGATTGTACATGTTTTGTGTGCAGTTGGAAGATGATACTCTGGTCTTTCCTTCCCAGGAGGTTGATGTTGTCTTTAGGATTTGGGCGGGTCGTATATTTATAGGTTTCCCATGGCCCATCTTTTCGTAAATTTTCTTTGTTCACAGATTTCAACATCATTAAGATTACATTAGAGTTAAAACAGTTATTATTCAACTACTGATTAAGATGATTCAGCTGCTGCATTAAGTGATTCAGCTACTGGTTAATATGATTCAACTAAAGATTAAGATGATTCAACTACTGGATACAATGATTCAACTAAAGATTAAGATGATTCAGATACTGGATAAAATAATTCAACTAAAGATTAAGATGATTCAGCTACTGGATAAAATGATTCAACTAAAGATTAAGATGATTCAACTACTGGATAAAATGATTCAACTAAAGATTAAGATGATTCAGCTACTGGATAAAATGATTCAACTAAAGATTAAGATGATTCAACTACTGGATAAAATGATTCAACTAAAGATTAAGATGCCTCAGCTACTGGATAAAATGATTCAACTAAAGATTAAGATGATTCAGCTACTGCATTATGTGATTCGGCTACTGGTTAATATGATTCAACTAAAGATTAAGATGATTCAGCTACTGGATAAAATGATTCAACTAAAGATTAAGATGATTCAACTACTGGATAAAATGATTCAACTAAAGATTAAGATGCCTCAGCTACTGGATAAAATGATTCAACTAAAGATTAAGATGATTCAGCTACTGCATTATGTGATTCGGCTACTGGTTAATATGATTCAACTAAAGATCAAGATGATTCAAATACTGGATAAAATGATTCAACTAAAGATTAAGATGATGCAACTAAAGATTAAGATGCCTCAGCTACTGGATAAAATGATTCAACTAAAGATTAAGATGATTCAGTACTGCAATATGTGATTCAGTTACTGGTTAATATGATTCAACTAAAGATTACGATGATTTAGCTACTGGATAAAATGATTCAACTAAAGATTAAGATGATTCAACTACTGGATAAAATGATTCAACTAAAGATTAAGATGCCTCAGCTACTGGATAAAATGATTCAACTAAAGATTAAAAGGATTCAACTACTAGTTATTATAATTCAACTACCGGATAAGATGATTTAACTTAATCATGATTCAACTACTGGTTAAGATTATTCAACAACTGTTTAAGATGGTTCAATTATAGATTAAGATAACTCAACTGTAGATTAAAATGATTCAACTACTGATTAAGATGGTTCAAAAAGTGTTTGTGAACCTGAAAGTACTAACTTTTTCTACCAATTGGAGATGTCTGTAGGCTATAATTAGGCTATTATGTGTAAACTGAGATTGTAACTGTGGAGTATATTCTAATAATTGTTGTGTAAACTGAGATTGTAACTGTGGAGTATATTCTAATAATTGTTGTGTAAACTGAGATTGTAACTGTGGAGTATATTCTAATAATTGTTGTGTAAACTGAGATTGTAACTGTGGAGTATATTCTAATAATTGTTGTGTAAACTGAGATTGTAACTGTGGAGTATATTCTAATAATTGTTGTGTAAACTGAGATTGTAACTGTGGAGTATATTCTAATAATTGTTGTGTAAACTGAGATTGTAACTGTGGAGTATATTCTAATAATTGTTGTGTAAACTGAGATTGTAACTGTGGAGTATATTCTAATAATTGTTTGTTGTAATTATTATGTGTTGAGATTTTCTTGATCATCTTGTATATTGTAGTTGTTCAACTGTAGTAATTAAATCTACAATTATGATTTGTTCCTGAGTATACTTGATTATATGCTACATGCCGTGTGTTGAGACATGAAACCAGAGAAGTCAAGTTGTTTAATGTGTTATCGTCATTCAGTGTTTATGTTCATAGGGCAGTCAGATTAGTATTTCTCAACCACTGATTGGTGGCCTAACACCAGATCAAGACATGCCTACCAGGCTGGAAGAGGTTTCTTTGAATTTTTGTTTACTAAGAGTTTGTTACTACTAAAAATATTTTATTCCCAGGAGATAACATTTTCAGGAATGCAGTGACAAGCATATATAAAACAAGCCAAATTAATATTATATGTGTATTAATATTATATTAAACTCAATAAATGAGTTAAATATACTATTTCTTTATAAGCTTGTA
This sequence comes from Meghimatium bilineatum, assembly GCA_034231615.1. Taxonomy (NCBI): domain Eukaryota; kingdom Metazoa; phylum Mollusca; class Gastropoda; order Stylommatophora; family Philomycidae; genus Meghimatium; species Meghimatium bilineatum. The sequence goes on from CM067319.1 coordinate 80,138,921, forward strand.
TTTAAGTTGGTGATTATTTCCATATTCTGAGCGTCGAGAGTTCAGTTTACATTTTATTATAAATAAGAGATAAGAGACTTCTTCGTTCTGGACTTAAGGAACAGTAGCGAAATTGGGTGGGAATGATCAGAGCGACTGAACTAAAACCAATATCAATGGGCACTACAACCGAAATCAGTTTAGTTTATGCAATTCCCCCCCCCCCCCCCCAAATTGCATAATCTAAATTCAATCTTCACCCTCAATCAGGAAGTCATTATTCTATACAACTTGGAAAAAGGCTTTGGTCCAGGGCATGAAAATTCTTAGATTCAGAGCTGTTAAGCAACTACTAGTAAAGCTGTTTGTTGTACAACAAATTCATCCATCTCAAACAAACACAACAATTATCAGGATGTACAAAATGGGGGGAAAAACTACCATCACACAGAACAAACAGTCTTCATTCACTTTTATGTAATAACACAGCCAAAAATGGATGTGTCAGGCCATTGGTGCAAATAAAAATTGTGACACAGTGCATTTCCATTCTCTGGACCACTTCCTGCTTGAAATCTAGTAGGACCATTGTCCTATTATAGAGATCCAGTGGGATTTTGAGAATGAACGCTGAAGAAGGAAAAAGGTGATGAACATTTATGTAAAATAATACAAATTTGTGAAATGAATTTTATGTACAGAAATGTTTTTATCAAGACATCTGTACATGGAAAGAAAATAAATAAATATTAGGGGAAACATGTTCAATTATGTTTAGAACAGTACGCGAAATCCTACACACTATTAATAGGCAAAAGTAGCGATAGATAAGTCTAAAGAGATGTCAAAGGTTAAGAAGGTGTTAAATCAGATCAAGAGAACACTTCATTTCAAAACGATAACTGAAAACATAAACCACACAAACACTCCAAATATAACACTACATAAACACTGTTTTATATATATATATAATAAAAAAAATTGGGGATTTTGAAAAGTGTTGTTATACAGGGAAATTTGTTATAAAAGAATATGCTATAGAGGGATTCCACTATAAATAATTGTAAATAACAAACATTTACACAATGCCTCCCCCCAATTGCTCATTTTCGACTGTCCTGACGCCTTTGTTCTTGAAGCCAGTCTGTCACTGTCTCAATACCTGAACTTCAACACGGGGACAAAATAAGTCCCTACAAGTGGGGAACCTACAGATACTGAATGGAAGCACACAGATAATGTTGTTGTTGAGAAAAGATCAAAATGGATGAATATTTCTTCTTTCTTGTGAAGTGCTCTGAGAGTAAACTACACAATGATTGCTCTTCAAGCATGAAACTTCAGCTGCCAGATGGGAATGAAGAGAAATAATGTTTTCCTGGTAACAACAGATACAGCTCAACACAGGCTGAAAGCAGCCACAGTTATGAAAATGCTGTACTTGTAATCTAATAATGGTGCACATAATTTGTCCTTAAGTTAGATGAAAATATGTTTTCAAACTATCCTGATGTTGACAATCTAATTTTAAATATCAAAATATATTAAATAAAGTCCCTCCACGAGTGCAAAAATTCACAGAACTCTCCCTTTCTGTGAAACTGCTTTCAGAGCTTATCATCAGGAGTTGAAGAACCAGTTTGAGGCAGTAATTTATTACTGCAGTGCGATTGAGAACATTTTTTAACATGACAATAATTAAAACAATTCTGATAGAAGATATATACAGAAATCTGGAATTTATTAAACATAGCTGAATATATTTCATAACAATGGCAAACTACTAAACATATTTATTTATATTGCCTATAAAATCCCTACAGCCAAAAAATTCTGGTTTGATAGCTGTATGCTGAGAATAGTATAAGCTAACTAACAAAAATTTCATAAATCCAACATGATCTAGATATGTATCAACAAGAAACTAGACAGAGTTGTGCCCCAAACATGGACTAGACAAATGAGACATAGATTAGATGTTTCTCATCGAGTTAAACATAGACTAAAAAGATATGTGTCAAAGATGGACTAGAGAGAGATGTGTTTCTAGCATGGACTAGACTAGATGGTCAAACCACAGCCAAGACAAAATGCTTCTGTCTTTCTTTTCGCATTATACCCCTTTATGATTTGCAGTGTCAGGTGTAGGATAGTTCTCTGGAGATGGCCTTTTTGTGTGTTTCATATGTTTGTTTTCATTGATTCTTATATTTCTGTAATCCATCTTTCGCATGGTCTGCCCCTGGCCTTGTACCACTGTGTCTGTTTAGCAACGCTTTTTGAGGGGCACTATCTGATGGTAGTCTGGAAGCGTGTGAGAACCACTTAATCTATTGTCTTCTGATATAATCCAGGATTGTCATTGTGTTTATTAGTCTTCTGATGTTTTAATTTCAGATTCTGTCTTATTTTTACTCTGAGATTTCTATGTAGACAAGTCATTTTGGTTATAACAAGTTTTCTTTTGTTGTAAGTGTCCACGTTTGACATTGGTGGCATAGTGATGGTATGATGATCGTTTTATAAAGTTCAGTTTTGGTGTTCATGTTCATATATTTGTTTTTGAAAGGAGACATCTGTCCTAAGATTTGGTATGCTATGTTGCATCTATGTTGTATTTCTTTAGTGTTTTTTCCACAGAATGATATGATGCTTCCAAGATAAGTGATTTTTTTCACCTATTCAGTTGTTGGTCATTGTTGAAAATAGTAGTTTCTTTTTCTGTTTTTCTATTGCCATTACCTGGCCTTTTCTGTGTTTATCTTCATGTTAAAGTCCCTACATGTTGTGTGAAGTCTATTTATATGTTGTTGTAGTTGTTATTCTGATATTTAAATTATTGCTTGATTTATTGCTGAAAAAGAAGTTCACCCAGGAGGTTGTTTATGTTGTCTTCTTCATTGGTGTTAGCAATTTACATATACAATCGATATATGTAATAAATAGCAAGGGAGATAGAACATATCCTTGTTGCACTCCAGAGTGTATGTGGAATTTGTCTGAAAGCCCTACACTCGTTCTAACTGCACATTGACTACCTGTGTAACTACTCCTGCACAAGTTGATTAGGTGTTGTGGAACCCCATATTGTGATGGTACAGTATTTTTCAATGTTGTTGTCTGTCTACTCTGTCGAAGGCTTTTTCTTGGTCGACAAATGCTATACACATTTAAGTTTCAGTTGTTTTTATTCTGCCAGTTTTCAGAGCCAAGACAAATGTGTGCCATATATGTACTAAACAGAAATTGGTGTCAAACACAAACTAGGCAAATGTGTATCAAATATGGATACATGTGTGTCTCAAACATTGACTACAAAGATGTATAAAATATGGACTGGACAATTGTGTATCAAATATGGAATGTTCATACTTTTTCTAGGGAGAGACGTGAATCAGTTTCTTAAACATCAGATCATAGTTGTAGACAGGCACAACTATAGGTGCTCCAATTTCCCATTGAGTATATTTATTACATGATGACGAACAGTTCCATTTCTCTGTTGCTTGACGAATATTCTTTAAATCATATATGATATGTTATTATGTCTGTTTCCAGTGATTGTAAAAAGATAAATAATATCAAACATAAATATAAAATACAAATATAAAATATTATATCAATTAGAGGCAGACAGTCAAGATTTCTAGGGCATGTGCTAAGAACACAGCTTGAACACTTAATAACCACTGGAAAGATCAAGGGGAGAAGAGATTGGGGATGACAAAGAGAAAAGTTGCTAGATGGACTAACATTGTGGCACAGTAGAAGCTCACCAACCGAGCTTATTGACAACACAAGAGACAGAGTCGTGGAGAAACATGATCTCCTATGCCATTCTGCATGGCACTTGATTGATTGATTGATTGATTGACTGATTTTTCCAGTGATTAGCAAAACTTCATTATCCTGTCCCAAATTTTGCCTGTTAGATACAAATCCCCAAATACAAGGGCTGTTTAATCAGTGCTGATCCAGCACCACCATTTCTGATTACATTTGTTGCTGATTCATCTGTAAATGCATGTATCCTTGATTGCTCAGGGAATTCTTCGTACAACATGAATCATTTTCAGATACTCATTTTCACTTTTGAAAAACATTTGTTTCTTTGTCTGTGATACTGCTAATTGATTTTTTTTATTTGTAGGGAATCATTAGTTTATTCCTATGGTACAGGGTAAAGGGTAGGTTGCAGGGTTAATTCTGGAATTTTCAATCAGAGATAAACGGGAAGATTCAATCAGAGATTGTTAAAAAACATGGTCTTACCATGGCGAGCGCAAAAAAGATGGTCAAAGTCAGAAAACTTCAACTTCCCACGATGCCTAACAGCATTATGGAAAAAGCAATAGATAAATAGATATAGCAAATTTCATTACCCTGTTTCTAAGTTTCATTTGTCGAATTACAGTTTTGCTATATTTGTTACTGATGATCTGTTTTCCAGTTATCCATTTTGTTTAAAATATCACTAAAAATAAAGCAATGATGATAGGACAGGAACAATTTGTCACCAAAAACAACTGTAAGAACAACAGCAGTGACATGCATGGCTGTAAGGAAAATAACCATGGTAAGAACAGGCGTGACATGAATGACTGTGAAAAGGACAGCTGCAATAAATACACGTGTGAGAAGAACAGCATTGGGAAGAATAGTCATGACATTAACATCTATCAAAAAATGGATGTAGAAAGAACTGCCATGAGAACAGCTATGAGAAAAACAACCTTGACATGAATAGCTGTGAGAAGAACTACCATAACATGAACAGTTGTGAAAAGAACAGATATGAGAAAAACAACCATGACATGAGCAGCTGTGACATTTGATGTTGAACTTAAAACTGATAATGTGACCGACGTATCTACTAACTCAAAGGTTACTGTTAACAAAACATAGTGTTGATCTCTGGTCCAGTTGACAACAACCGAATGTTTTCACAACCGAGACTGTGTCACTGCATGGGGTTTAAGGGAATCAACGAATGGTTTCTGGTACTTGTAGAAGCCTTCATGAACCTGCAATAGAAATACATTGTAGTTCACATTTTTGCCAAAAATTATTAAATTGAGTCAATATCTCTACTTTTTATTCACAATATTTGTAATGAATAGGTTTGTCAGTTTAACAGACTTGAATATTTGTAATGAATAGGTTTGTCAGCTTAACAGACTGGAATATTTGTAATGAATAGGTTTGTCAGTTAAACAGACTGGAATATTTGTAATGAATAGGTTTGTCAGCTTAACAGACTGGAATATTTGTAATGAATAGGTTTGTCAGTTAAACAGACTGGAATATTTGTAATGAATAGGTTTGTCAGTTAAACAGACTGGAATATTTGTAATGAATAGGTTTGTCAGTTAAACAGACTGGAATATTTGTAATGAATAGGTTTGTCAGTTAAACAGACTGGAATATTTGTAATGAATAGGTTTGTCAGTTAAACAGACTGGAATATTTGTAATGAATAGGTTTGTCAGATAAACAGACTGGAATATTTGTAATGAATAGGTCTGTCAGTTAAACAGACTGGAATATTTGTAATGAATAGGTTTGTCAGCTAAACAGACTGGAATATTTGTAATGAATAGGTTTGTCAGTTAAACAGACTGGAATATTTGTAATGAATAGGTTTGTCAGTTTATAAGACTTGAAGCTATTATTAATAGTAGGGGATCTACAACTTTTGTTTGTTACTTTCTACATTATGGCTGCTGCTATATCATTTTCTATCCACTACATCGAGGTAGAACTGGTTAGTTACTTTCTACAGTGGTTGGTTGTTTGGTTTCGGATCCAGCATTCCATGGGCTCATGCCCTTTGACCCAATGCCATTGTGTGATATATGCATGTGTTTGTGAGCTGTTGTTGTGTTCCATATAATGTGTTCCATCTATTTGGCCCTGGAAGGAAAAGCATTTTCCTGACGTTATCCAGTGCTGGACATTCAAAAAGGTGGTGGTCAACAGTTTCATAGGGATGTGTGCACAGCCGGCACCCTGGAGTGTGTTGTGGTTGTTTTCTGTTCAGGTAATTGTTAAGTTGTATATGTTGTGTGCACAGTCAGAAGATGATACTCTGGTCTTTTCTTTCCAGAAGGTTGATATTGTCTTTATGATTTGGGCTGGTCATATATTTATAGATTTCTACATGCTTCTTGAAGGTGAGCTGCCGATCTAGCATGATTCCAAGATATGTGGGATGCTCTTCTCTTGGCAATTTCTGTGTATCCAACCATAGACGTATATTTTCTTTGGCTACTTTATGACTCTTGGTAAAGATGGTATTGACAGTTTTCTCAGTTTATTTTTTAATTTCCATATTTGACAGTATTCGTGTAGTCTTCTTAAATCTCCATTTAGTCTTTTAGCTGCACTTTCAACATTCTCATGGCTCTGCCATATTGTTGTCATCAGCATAGAGGGCCTTTTTCAGCTTTGATATGTTTGTCAAGGTCATTAATTTAAATACGAAAGAGGGTGCAGCTTAAAGCAGAACCCTGTGGTAAGCCTTCCTCTAGAACTTCTTCAGATGAGATTGCATCATTTATCTTTGTCTGAATTGTTCTGTCCATGAGGAAGTATTTTATCCAGTTATATAGCTTTCCACTAATTCCCATCTCACTCATCTTCATTAAAAGACCCTTTCTCCATACTCGATCATAAGCCTGTTGTAAGTCAAAGAAGATGGCTACAGTGTGTTTGTTTTCCTGGAATCCATCATGAATTTTTTTTGTCAACCTAAATAGTTGGTCTTCTGTGCAACTGCCTTTTCTGAAGCCAGCCTGTTCATAGCAGAGGATGTTTGAGCTCTCGAGGAACCAGTAAAGTCGTACGTTAACCATTCTTTCTACTGATTATCCAAGACATGATGTTAGGGGATATGGGGCGGTAGCTTTTGGGTTCATCTGGAGGTTTGTTACTTTTCAGGATTGGAAAGATGTGAGCATTTCTCCAATGTTTAGGCAGTTATCCATTTCTCCAGGTCATATTTATTAGTTTAAGGAGTACTTCTTTCCCTGATGTGCCCATGTGTGTTAATATTTCATTATAAATTTTATCTGATCCAGGAGACTTCCTTGGCTTTAGTTTCTTCAGCCCTTGTAGGAGTTCTTGCATACTGAAGTCATCATCAAATATGGTTGAGCCAGAGGTTTGGACTTTTTCTTGCTACTTCAGTAGGTACAGACACTTCTTGTCAGCCTCGGACAGCTTCCCTACTCTGTTCACACTGGCAAAAACTGGTTAAAGTGTTCTGCCTTTTTTTTTATATGTTGTGATTGTTCTGTTTCCATCTATCACAGGTTTATCGTTTGTTCTTCTTTTCCCAGTCAAATTATTGATCAGCCCCCAAGCCTTTCTGCCATTTTCCCTTAGATCTAAATTTGCGCATGTTTTTGCCCATTTATCATGTTTGGCCTTCTTCACTATTAGTTTTACTTTGGCACATGTTTTATTTTACAGGATTTTGCTTCTTGTGAAGGTGCAATCTCAAGGGCTTCTCTTGCTTATTTTCTCTCGAGGATTCCAGCTTGCATTTCTTTGTTGTAGAATGGTTTGTAAGATTTCCTACTGCCCCTTGGGATGCTTTGTAATGCTGAATTGAGGATAACTTTTGTCACCTCAGCAGTAAATGTATATATGTCTTTGCTTTTGGTTTTACATAGAAGGAAATCAGATGTTTCTTGGAATAATTTCCAATCTGCCTTGCCAAAATTCCAGGGAGTTTTCTGTTTAAAATATGCTTTGTTGGGGGTAGTTATGGTGGTCAGGATTGGTCTGTTGTCATTTATTTACAAGAATTCCTAATACTCTTCACCACTTGGTAATGGGAATAAGCAGCTACAGATTTCACAGGAGGGGGGGGGTGTAGTCATATCAGTTTTTGTAGCATCAATACTGATGTACCACTCCATCCTAAAACTTCTCTGAAAATATCTCGAAAAGCCCACTAAATGTAACAAACATCTCAAACCTCAGTCTGATTCAGTTTGGACCGTCTGGCATACTCCATGAGTGCCTCATAGACGTTTCCATCATAACGGCCAAGGTCACTGTCTAGAGCCAGGTCAGGGAAGTCATAGGCATCCACTAAGGCCACAGAGTTTGGTCTGAGAGCTGCAAGGAGTTCATAGATCTTGTTCTCAACCATGGTCAACTGTTGGTCACTCAAGTATCCTCCCTGTGAAGGCACATGAAAAGAAATAATATAAATAAACTAAAAATGGAATTATTTAGTTGATCAAATTAGGAACAGTAATCACAGAGCATATCCCCTACTGCTTCTGTGGAACTGCACCGAGATACAAGCTCACACTGTCAGGATACAAGTGCTGGTACCTATGGTCAATATAAATGTGCAAGCTTGCAATGGCAAGATAGAAAAAACAATGTGGCTAATAAGACTTACAATGAGTCTTACTTGAGCAAGATGAAAAGCACATTGTTTTTTACGGAGACTTCAATGTCAGAGGAAGACAGTGGAAAAATTACATTACCAATAAGCAAGGGCAAGACCCAGAGGACACATTAGTAACTTCTGATGTATGTCTCTATGACGGCACAGTAACTAGGACTGCCATTTGATCTGGAGACTTGATAGTAGCATAGACCTGGTATTGGTTTCCATCAACTTAGCCTCTCTATGTAGGTGGAATGTGTTAGTGCATCACGGCAGCGATCACTACCCGTGTGCATATAGTGATAGTGCTAGTAAGGCTGATAGTGTTGGTAAAGCTGATAGTGTTAATAAAGCTGATAGTGTTAGTAAGATTAATAGGCCAAGTGTCAGCAAGATTGATTATGTCAGTAAGGTTAATAATGTTAGTAAGGTTAATAGTGTTAGTAAGGTTAATAGTGTTAGTAAGGTTAATGGTGTTAGTAAGGTTAATGGTGTTAGTAAGGTTAATAATGTTAGTACGGTTAATAGTGTTAGTAAGGTTAATAATGTTAGTAAGGTTAATAGTGTTAGTAAGGTTAATGGTGTTAGTAAGGTTAATGGTGTTAGTAAGGTTAATAATGTTAGTAAGGTTAATAGTGTTAGTAAGGTTAATAGTGTTAGTAAACATAAGTCAAGTCATTTTGTCAGTAAAACAGAAATCAAAATAGTATGTTAATAGAACAGAAATCAAAACTGCTTAAAACAAAATTAATAAGAAAAAATAAGACCCCTACCTTCAAAAATTGGCCTGCATTGTTGGAAATTCCATGTAATGAATACAGCTGGCAAAGCTGGATGAGGACAGCAGAGAGTGCAGGTTCCAGTCTGGCTGTAGTTACCTTCTCAATAAAAGCCTTCACTATAAACGCATGTGAGAAAGCCTGGACAGAAAATTATTATAATCTTAGATAGAAATTACTGTTCCAGTCATTACTGGTTGATTTCATCCCTATTTTTCTATGTGTCCCAGTAATTACTTACTTAATCACTACTGTTCTTTTTTATGTGCCAGTATTTAATGTCTGCTGTAGTCATTACTATTCTAATCTGTGTTCCAGTAATCACTGACTGATGTAATTTATATTTGTTCTAATCTGTGTTCCAGTAATCACTGACTGATGTAATTTATATTTGTTCTAATCTGTGTTCCAGTAATCACTGACTGATGTAATTTATATTTGTTCTAATCTGTGTTCCAGTAATCACTGACTGATGTAATTTATATTTGTTCTAATCTGTGTTCCAGTAATCACTGACTGATGTAATTTATATTTGTTCTAATCTGTGTTTTAATAATTACTGGCTAACATAGTCTATTATCAGTAGTCCTATCTCCTTTTGTTGCTAGGTCCAAAACGGGAGCAAATAATAGCAACATTGCAACCTGCCATGCATGTCTAAGAGGTGACCAAGTTTCTTTTTGTTTTGGGGGGGGGGGGGGGGATGAAGATAGCGGCCCCATTCAAAATGGGTCAAAGAAACCAAGAAACCATTTGAATGTTACAGACCAATCTTTCTAGCTTGGTCTATATTTTTAGCCATAATTTTAAAAATTAAGAACATGTCAGTTTTTCCTCTATTCAAACACTAAGATACAACAGCAGACAACCTACCACGGCTGCTTCCACTAACGATTGAGAGGAATTATTCCAAGCCTCAGCTGATTTGATGCCTTTGCTCAGATGATTCTGTAGTCTGGTGTTGGCTTCTTCAACTTTACTGCCAGACATTTAAATACAAATGAGAAGTCAGAAATAAATGTAGATGACAAGAACAATTTTTAAATGAGGTGTCAGAAATTAGAGAGGATGATACTAAAAACTGTGAAATTAGAGCCTCAGTTTGGTAAATTTAATTTAAACAATTTTTGATGACAATGGACATACATAAAAAATGAATCAGGAGGTCATTGAAGAGTAGAAATACAACATGGAGTACCGGTACTTATTAATATAAAAAATATAGTCTTTATTTTTTTTAATACATTATGGAGATGTGGTGGGGAGTTGAAAAAAACATAGGGATCATTACGGAATGATGTGTCCACATTTTTAATGAAACAAACCATACATTATTTAACACAATGAAATTTTGATAAGGATGCATAAACCGCCACATTTAATTATATGTGCGCTACACGCTGAGAACCCCCCCCCCACCAATCTGGATGATCCTAAGGGGCTCTCAGTGCGTTGCTTGCAGGTTGTTTCATTGGCAGCAGATGTTGAGACTTTTAATCCATCATTAGTCACATTATCAGCCAGATTGCCACAGTCTCTGAGGATTTATTATTCACCATTAGCTCCTGGTCTATAGATGTATTGGATGCACATTTATCTGTTTTCTCTCTACCATGAATGATAATAGTATGTGAATACTAGAAAAACATATAATCCTCAAATGCCGCCTACATAATGAAGAGTGGCTGCAACAGTCCTTTGCAAAAAGATATAAAAAGAGTTAAATAGCAGTTTTACATTGACCAATAAACAGAATTGATGCTTCAACCAAAAGATCTTTATCAAGATAGGGACAAACAAACACAGAACAGAACCAAAAAGTCAAGTGGAAACTACATGTCAGCAGTACAGTAGAAACTGACTGGTCAGGAATATAACTAAAGGCAAATAAAAGGAAGAACGATGGAAATGTGGGGTATTACATGTAAAAAAAGTACAGTATAAATGTAAAATTCAAAATAGAAAGCAATATTATAAATACTGATAATGATATTAACAAAAATAAAAAGTCTTAGCTGGGTTTGATCTGTTACTATCTAGTTCCGATCTTCCGGCGTGAGATGCCAGAAGTACACAAGAAGATAACAAATGTCACATGACTCAAACTTGGCTTAGAAGTTCTAAATACTGGGAGAAAACATGAGACGAACAACAGAAAGTAAGGAGAGTTTAAAGAGGTGTATACAAGAAAATGAAGAGAAGGGAATATACAAAGAATTTGTGATGGATGTTAATTCTGGAGGGTTCCAAGTCCCTGATATGTTTGCTTGCCCCTATTTTGATAGACCTTTTGATTGAAACATCAGTTCTGTGTATTGTTCCATATGAAATTGCTATTTAACTCTATTTTGTTTTCTAATATTCACTTGGTGCACAGTTTTACTGCAGTCTTCAGCTCACTCAATTTGTGAGCAATAATGGAGTTAATATAGGCCTACTAACAAAAAAATGGAAAAATTATTTACAAATAATAGATGTAAGAAACAGCAAATAAACATGAAAAGAGAGTCATATTTCAAATGCTACTAACCTGGCTGCTCTGTATTCATAAGCTGCAATAATTTGGTCCAACTCCAGTTTTTCTGTCAATCTACTTTTACCGCCTTTGGATGCTTTTAAAAAGCTTACCAAGCTAGGAAGTTGTTCCCCCTTCTCTGCTGCATTGTAACACTTAATGAGGAATCTGAAGCAGTCAGTAAATAAATAATGTAACCAACATAATGAAAACAATATAAGACAGGAACAAAAAAGTAAAGTTAGGATTCTGAATTAATTACAATAAATAAAAAAGTAACACCAATATATATATATATCTTGCTCTGTCTCTCAGTGATATTCCTAGGATTCTGCGTAAGCTGCCATTTCAGCTGTCACAAGTTTATATTTGTCTTGTGCTGTCATTGTCCATGTTTGACATTGGTAGCACAGCGTTTATATAATAATCATTTTGAATAGTGTTATTTTGGTGTTTAAATCTATAATTTTGTTTCTGAAGATTGGTGTCATTTGCCCTAGGGCTTGACATGCTTTACTACATCTCTTGTGTATTTCTTTACTGCTCTTGCCATCTGTTGTTATATTGCTTCCTAGGTGTGTGCATTCTGTCACTTGTTTAAGTAAGTTTATTGTTTCCAATATATATATATATATATGCAAATGACACCAATGGTGAGGAGAATGCCAGGAGAATAGAATAAACATCTGGGCCAATCAGTTCATCATCAAGGGAAATTTAATTAGTTCCTGGACTTTTATTTTCAAGAACACTTTAATATTTTAATATGTAGAGCAAGATTTTTATATTTTTGTATATAATTTATTTTAAAAAAATATATTTTTATTAATAGGCAAGGTAAGTGTTTTAGTAACCTGTTTAACTCATTTTGCTTTACTAGCGGGTATGAAATCATGCCCCATTCACCACCTTACTCACCTGACTTAGCACACAGTGACTTCTTATTGTTATGAAACATGAAGAATTCGCTTCATGGGTGTTTTTTTCTGACATCAAGGACTTTATTACTGAATTAGAGATGTGGCTTCAGGCCCAGGAGGAGGTGTTCTACAAATAAGGCATTAGGAAGGTGAAGAAGAGATAGGGGAAGTGCATTGCCTCGAAGGGTGAATACATAGAGAAGGACTAAAGTTCAGACAAATTTTCAGATAAGTGTCTTGATTCCTTCACACTAAAGTGCAAATCATTTTGACCACCCCTCATACATCTTATTTTGTTGCTGTAGTGGACATTACCTGGCAGTCTGCAGACATAGAACAACATTCTCTCCTTCATAAGTGCAGGCAGGAACTTGGTTGACATAAATCTTGGGCAAACCACTGGCTAAGGAATAGCCATGACCACCGCACGCCAAACGGCACTGCTCTATGCCATACATCATCTCCCATGAACTAAATGCTTTCAGAGCTGCTGACAGTGCATGTAGCTGATGAAGAAAGTGCATGTAGATGTTGTAGTATTGACATTATTGCTGTTGTTTATAAAAAGGCCACTTCTACAATGATTGTGATCACCAATGTATTACTAGGTCCCAAAACAAGAAAAAAATAATAATACTTGATACTGTCACGCATGTCGTAAGTAGCAAATAAAGAGGGATATGCACTTCATTTCATATGCACTTCATACATATGTCACAGAATCCAACCAATCAAGTGTCATGCCGAAGGTGATGTCATGGTGTAGGTGATTTTGTTTCTCCACAATCCCCTATCTCTTATTTAAGTAAGTACTGTAAATGATTGATTGCAACGCCATTTTTGTTAACCCATTAATCAACCTATCTTTTTGTCTACTATTTCTTTTCTTCTTGGAATTTCTGGTGGTTACTAAATGCTCTAGCTTTACTTTTTTCATCATATGGTCTATGAATCTAGAATGTAATTTTTGTTTAAGCTTTATTATGCTTAACATATTGGCAGATGTTGAATCCATCTTTTCTTATGCACACAAAAACTGGAAATAAAATAATGCTACAAAGAATTAAACTAATGAAACAAAAAATCGTGACACATATGTCATACACATCATTAAGACTAAGGAGGATTTGAGTAAGTGGCTGTTCTATCCTATAGAGGGTAAAAGTGACCCAGAAGCCATGCTGAAGTTGGATATTTCTGTCCAAAATGCACAGATATCAAAAGGCATAGATAGCCAAGCTGTAAACCATGACATAATGCTTTTAGTTCTCCCGATTACATTCTGTTAATCTGCAGGAGATTGAGAATGAATGCAGAAGAAGAAGATATATTCCAAAACAAATGTTTTAGAAAGATCAATCAATCATTCAAGTGCCATGCCGAGTGGCGTAGGCAATCATGCTTCTCTTGTGTTGTTAATAAGTTCAGTTAGAATTTCTTTTTGTGCTACAGTGGCAATCCATCCAGAAATTTCTCTCTTTGTATTCCTCTGTATCTTCTCCCCTTGACATTTCCGGTTGTTGCTAAATGTTCAAGTTTTACTTAGAAAGATACCTTTGTAAAAATGGAATGTGTACAGGACTAATACAGAAATAAAAAGTATCATCTGCAGGACAGAAACATACGATGGTCATATATAAGAACGTATCATGAGAAGAAACATAGAATCACAAAGAAAGCTGTCAAAAGGAAAACAGTGGGGACAGAAAAAAACAGGTTGACCAACAGAGACACTGAAAAAGCACTGGCAAGAAAGGTACATATAAATCTATTGACCCTCATTGGGAATGATAAATGTCCCGAATATACATGGTGAGATTAACATCACTACATGATGTCAACAGAACTACATGATGTCTAACATCACTACATGATGTCTAACATCACTACATGATGTCTGACATCACTACATGATGTCTAACATCACTACATCATGTCTAACATCACTACATCATGTCTAACATCACTACATCATGTCTAACATCACTACAAGAATAATGCTGATGATGATCATGTTAATGATATTGCTAGTTATGAAATTAATGATGCTTATGATGATGATGTTGATCATGATGGTTTCGATGCTTATAATGGTGATGGTGATGATAATATTTATGATACTGTTGATCATGATGTTCTTCTTCTGCATTCACTATTTTATAACCACAATGAATAAATAGTATGATTTCCGCCTGGAAGCAGTTGAACTGTGTTATTTGCACCTTGGTTGGCTCACTTTGTGGCCTGGATGTCTGAGACCCAGCACATCCGTTTTCATCATGCTAGTGGTCTTAGCATGACCGTTTTCATCATGACCGTTTAGATCAGATAGTGGGCTTCTCTAGCCTGTGGCAGCCTGCCTATCTGTCGATGGGCACCCAGGTGTGTAATGACTCTTTTTGCTGAGACAATTGTCATTCATGTCTATCTCGCACAAGGTGTTCCAGTCAGTGAACTTGTCTTGTGTAATTAGACGTTCTGTGCCTGTGCCTATCAGGTACTAAACCTTTTCTAATCAGTGAGCCTCGTTCCGGTTAAGGAAGAATTCAACAGAAGAATTGGACCCGGGCTCTTTTGCCTTGTTGGCAGAGGTGCCATTCACCAACATCGTGAACCATTCGTCCAAGTCCGACTCTCACCAACACATTTTGGAGCAAGGTGTGTTCTCAAGCTGAATGACCTTGTCCCATTTGTGCCTAAGCCCATCATGTATGGAACCATTTCTCTCCATGAGAAATTAGCCGCCCCTCCAATGCTTGGTTCAGGCTGACTAGCATCACTGTGTGTTGATAGTGCCACTGCATATGTCAGCAAAGTGGTGTCAGAGATATTGACTGTCTCTTTTGCAGTAAATTCTCTTTCCCTCTGCTGCCTCCAAATTCATGAACACGATCCCCAAAAGGTTTAGCCAGAATTAGCATGAGCAGCTGTATTTCTGTTTCTAGGGCGCACCTCGAGTAGGTACTTTTGGGATCTTAGTTATCTGCTAACCCTGGGTCTACTGAGAGCAGTGCTGTACCCTTTGCACCCCAAGGATGTTGATGATATGATGATGACATTCATGATGTTGATGATATGATGATGACGAGAATGATGTTGATGATGTTGATGACATTGATCAGGTCACAATAAAATAAAGTTTACTGGTAGATTGTTTTAAGTGTAAAAAATTATCTATACAGAGTAAAATTAAAATAATTTAGATTTTTTGTAACAGACAGTAAGGAATGCAAGAAATATATTTCTATTTTATGGCATGATCAAATCACAGTCTTGCAACATTTTTGAACAATAAGAAAAATGTGCTGGACTTTTATCAGACACATACTTGAAACAAATGAAAATAGACAGCCACTACAAGCATTTAAATGGATCAAACAATATCAATAAACCCATAACCCTTCAGGGTCGTAGGGGTACCACATTGGATGCTTCAGCACACAGAGTCCTCCAGCGAATTCTATCCTCAGCGATGCGGATGAGTGTGGAAATATCTAGCCCTGTCCATTCCTTGATGTTGTCTGTCCATGTCTTTATTTGTCCTCCTCTGCTTCTTCCACCCTCGACAGTTTCCTGCAGTATTGTTTTTGACAAGGAATCGTGCCTGCATACATGTCCGAACCATGCTAGTTTTCGTCATTTCACTATTGAAAGCAATGGCTCCTGGACACCTGCACACATCTCTACTTTATTTCTTACGTACACATTGGTCTTATGTTCCCTATAGGAAATTCGTAGAATTATTCTGTAGCATTTATACTCGAAAGCCTGTAATCTTCTCTCCATGTCCGCAGTGAGTGTCCAACTCTCACAACCATACAACACAACAGAGAGCACCAGCGACCTATACAGTTTGATTTTCACTCCAACACTGATGTTGCTTTTCCAAATCACAGTTAGCCTTGACAATGATGCTAAAGCCATCTCCAGCCTTATTTTTAGTTCTGCTTTGCATTTACCATCGCTGCATATACTGGATCCGAGGTATTTGAAGGTATTCACCTCTTCAAGCTTGTGTCCATTCATCATGATATTAGTCTGGTTTTCTGTGTCTCTGCTGTTTACCAAAATTTTGCTCTTATCTGAATTGATTTCCATTCCGTACTTGCTGGTAACTTTTTCTAACTTTGATGTTAATTCTTGCAATGATTGTTCTGACCCAGCTATAAGATCAATATCATCAGCGAAACGCAAGTTGCAAATAGGGCGACCTCCGATCGATGTGATTATCCATTGTAGTATTTCAGTGGGCAAAAGGTTTAGCTAGTGGTGCCCATCTCCTCTTCAGCTGTCCTTCTAATGTGGTTATATGGATGTGTTTTCTCTCTCCATCTCCATTGCACTTTTCTGATGTTGACGCTACATCACATTTAAATGGATACCAGATGGCAAAAGAAAAAATGAAAGATCAAGGGAAGATTTTCGTAGAACAATTATCAAAGATAGTAGGACTATGTGACTACAACATACAAGAACTAAACACAACTCCTACATTTCTCAAACAGGATATCACTGGTTTCTGCTGCATGTATCGTATTCTGTGCTGAAAGAGCACAAGCAGCCAGACAAACAAACCTGGCGGACAGACAGATAGTAACTCACAACTGGCAGGTCATCTAAATTTCCTGATTCAATCTTGTGACTGACATCATCATAGGATGATGCCATTGCTCTGCTAGCTATAGTCAAGGCATATGATGAGGCAATCTGTGTGAAGAGCTTGTGTTGCTGAGTCTGAAAGTCTATCACTTGGACCTCACCAAGTCTGGAAAATAACAAAAAGATAAAGTTACATTAACTGTAAACTAAATTATTTCAAACAAAATTAAGATTAGTTAGTTTCTTTCATGCCGCTTGTGGCACATAGGGCAGAGGTTTTATTCTCCATGTGTTGCGATCTGCTGCCTGCTCAATCACATAAAGAATAAATAAACCTGTTTCAGGAATAATGGATGTTTTATGATTGTGCTTATTAGGACACAGATCAACTGACCATAGCAAGTATGACGAATACAACTACTTTCATCTTGAACCGGAATGGAAAACATTGAGATAATAACATGAATTCATTTTTATCTGATTTCATTTATACTTAAGATTACCATACATACCTGTTAGACCAGGATTGCCCCAAGTTTGCAGCATTGTCTTGGTGTCCCAACTGGTGTGAACTCTGTTCTGATTTCTACCTCTGTTACTAGAACAATTTATCACATGCATTTGTCTATTGTTTGAATCACCACAAAAGATGGATGTGTTGGGTCATTGATGAAAATAAAATGGCAGCACAATGCATTTCCATTCTCTGGACTATATTCTCGGGAGATATCTCCCGT
The DNA here is from genome assembly GCA_034231615.1 of Meghimatium bilineatum. NCBI lineage: Eukaryota > Metazoa > Mollusca > Gastropoda > Stylommatophora > Philomycidae > Meghimatium > Meghimatium bilineatum. The sequence continues at coordinate 80,156,860 of CM067319.1, forward strand.
CGCCCACTTAACACCCCCCCCCCATTATTGGCAATGCTATTTGGTGTCCTCCTTTCTTTAGTTTTGCATCTTTCATCTTTTAGTATTCCATAATTTAAACATATTGAACACATCAATATGCACTTATTAAAATTGTGTTGTTACTGGGTGATGATTTCCTGGTGAGAGAAATCCGTCTCCCAGCCAATTTTTTAATATTCATTATGGTTTTGTGTTCTTAACTGTTATTGTTGTCTTGATAAAGGTCCCAATTGGACCAACACGTTGGCAATTGTATTTGTTCTTTGTTTTATTGTTATTTTCTATATTTTATTATTTTATATTGACAGTTTTCTTCAGTAACCTTCCTACCTTATTTGTATTTACCTCTATTTGTCTGGTTACTGCAGCACTTCCATTTTGTCGACCATCCTCCGATATTTGGGTTATTTATTTTCACAAGAGGTTTATAAAGTCCTGACATCTTATCTTTGTTTTTTGTTTGTTAATTACAGGATTAAAGTCTCTATTAGCTGAAGAATTAACACTTCTTTCAACCTAAATCCAGTCTATATTTGTTATATCAAGGAATATTGTCTTTTATTTCTGTGCAACCTTATGGTCTGGGACAAAATTATATTATAGCACATGACTCATTATTTATTTGAACAAGTACTTATTTTGTGATAACACCAGTAGGTCTATAAAAGAATTGATAGTAGAGCACGGTGAACATAATTTTGACTCTTTTTATATGCAGATCTGTAAACATTATTACAGAAATTATTCTGATCAGAGTAAATTTTCAGAAAATAAATTTCAAGTTCGAGAAAGTTAAAACATTTTTTTACAGTTTAGGAAACAAGAACTTAACTAGTAAGAGGGGAAATAAAATCAAATACATCAATCCCAATCAATCACAGTCAGACAAAATATGAAAATAATCTTTGACCACTAAAATCTTACCCTGAATTTATCTCTGATTGTCTGCGGATAGCACTGTATCTGGTTGCTATGGTAACTGCTTTGGCAAGTGCACTGGCACAATCACCAACAATCCGCGATCTGACTAATGTCATCGTGCCATAGACCAGACGATCATTTTTTGGAGATACAAAAGTTCCATCCTCCAGAACCTTACACAAAGACAAAAATTAATAAAAATTGTTGGACAGTTTATTACTTCTGTTATTGCAGCAGATAAAAAAGCAACAGTGAAAAAGCAGTCAAGAAGAAATGTATTTCTGATTGCAGCACACAAAGATTGCCAGTCACTTAAATTTTAATCAAATTAAAATAATAAATAATTTTAAAACAAATAATGAAGTGTATAAGAATGTCTATATTAATAGTAAAAAAACAAACCTTTTTGAATGAACACACATATTTTATATGAACATTTACTGAAATAAGGAAGCTCACTACCTGTCCTCAAAAAACTTACGTGTAATGTTTATGTATAGTCCATGCCAAAAACAGATGTGCTAGGCCTACATGACACAAATTAAACTGTAGCACAATATACTTCAAGCTCTACAGCAGACATCATACATTAATTCCTGTCAATTATTTGGGAGCAAATGCAGAGGAAGAAACATGCAAGAAAGTTCCATCAAAACAGTTACGGTAATACAATTGGCAAAGTGCCAGAATAATGGTGAGTGACAGAATTACCTGAACCACAATCTCCATTAGTTTTGATGGTCAAAGAGCTCTGAAGTAACCAAAGTGGACTCATGTCCATGGTTGAAAGGAGCATACTTCGCCACAAGGCGTACTAATTAAATAACCAATAGTTACGAGGGATCATCATCACTGCAAACTGGACACATCCATAGTTGCTCCGATCTCTCCTTGAGTGTATCCGCCATCACACTTCTGCTGACGGTACCGGTCCTATGCTGGTTGACCATCATTCCTCCGCGCCCTCCAAAATGTTCACCCCCAGCAACACCGCATCTCAATCCCTGATCTTTAATCCTAGCCATTGAAAAGGAATCATCATCCACATTCGTCTCACTCTCGCGTGCTATATCTCCCAAGGAGCTCAAAACGTCAGCGCGATCCATTGCCCCATCGCCCCCCGCAACGATGCCAGCCGATCCGCCCCCCCATTGCCTCGAACGCCCACATGTCCCGGCACGAAAATAAATGACAGTAAGTAAACAGATATTGCTATTTTCACACACAGTTGAAGTTTAACTAGCTGTCTCTATAAGCAGAAGATATGGTTCAGACATCAACTTACCTGGGCATATCTCATGAGCATGTTTTCTCTACAAGTTAACCTACCTGGGCATATCTCATAAGCATGTTCTCCCTAGGAATCCTGACATTGTTGAGAATCAGAAACCCATTGTCCATAGCTAAATAGCCAAACTTCTGACCAATGTCTCCAACAGTCACACCTGACAGACAAAAAAGATAAAGTGGATTAACTATAATGCATCTAAATGTTACTATGACAGATAGAAAGGTAAAGTGGATTATGTATGTTATTTTTAAAAACTACAGCAGTTGATATGTAAATCACCTATGTGTTTCCTGGGGCCCAGAGGGGAGCAACAAATATCAACACTGTTACCTGTCATATATGTCATAGGAGATAATTAAGAAGGTTTTGGGGGTGGAGCTAACTGTCCCATCCCATAAATGGTCAAAGTGATCCAGAAGCCACAATAAAGCTGAATGTGTCAGGCACAGATATCACAGTAAGCTGTAAACCATGGTACAACACATTCCGTTTTCTGGACTATATTCTGAAAATCTGCAGAAGTTTGAGAACAAATGCAGAAAAAGACATATGTAAATAGCACTCAACATTAAAAAATGTAACTCATTATTTCAAACCTTACATTCAACTGTGTCATATGTCTATTTTTAACTATTGACTATTTAACATAACGGACTTCATGAAACTTCAGGAAGAACTACAGAACTAATTTTATGTATTCCGCTTTTGTGCTACATTCTCTGTGGCAGTGTAATGACCTTGAGTTTTTTTACAAGACTTCATCTTCCAGCCCTAGAGTGCCCTTTGGGCAAGCCTTAAATATATAGTGTAGACAGTAGTCTTGCTCCGTTGTAGGTTGACCTAGCCAGGCTTAGTTTTTCAACTGGCATAGCTGGGGACCATGCAGGTATAGAAAACTCATTTCATGGAACATCAGACTGCTCTTCAGAACTGACTTTATAGAATTTCATAAATTTCTACAGAATTCATAGAATGTTAGACAGACTTACAGAACTGACTAAATTATGGCCTTCATTAACATGCAGTATTTGAGTATTCAGTTCACCTTGAGTGCTACAATATCAATTCATAATAAATAAGAAACAAAATGTAATCTCTACTGTCTGGCACAGAGCGATAAAGTAAGTTCTCTAAAATTATCTTCAGGGGTACACTAATATTACATGTTCTATCTGCTTGAACATGATCTTCATGAGCTACTGTGCCTGCATTATTCTCTATAATAATTATCTTCAACAGTACTTTTTTTCTAGGAAAAAATTGTGGCTTAGTTTGCCAAAAATTGTGGCTTAGTTTGCCAAAAATTGTGGCTTAGTTTGCCAAAAATTGCCTATATTTTTAGTGCTAACACCTATTTCTCTCTCTTCCCCCACTCCCATATAACACACACAAACACAATTGATTACTTAGAAAATAGTAATAAAGTTGTTGATATATGAAACGCACCTTTATAAAGTTTGATATTTGACTAGATAGTATTCTTTTTGTCCTTTAACTCATCAGTGTGGACACAAGTTCTGAATTGTATTATTTGAAATCTACATTCCACATAAGGTTTAATACACGTCTTAGTACAGAAAAATATTTCAGAAAAATTATTTTGGTAAATGGTTATGCCAACTAGATACTGGTTTTGTTTGAAAATGTGTAACAATAATTTTTTTATGTCCAGCCGTGACCAGCATCATGGTTCAGCAGTCAGTCTGAGATCATCATGTTATATTTATACTGGAGTACTGGTATTTCTTTGTTCATTACCATAGACATTACAAGACTTGTGAGATAAATTAGAATTCATCCTTCTAAAATGATGCATTGATTTTATCATTATTTTCATTGGCTGTTGAGACAAAGTGACCAATAAAAATCACGGGAAAAGTCAAATATGTTACTATAGAAAGATAAAGCCTTATTAGCCTTTAGGACTGAATAAGTGACAAAAGACACGGTTTAATAGTCCAGTTTTTGTCAAGGTAAAATCAGATATTTCTAAAAAGGAGAATAGCTTTGTTTCAATTTTACTACAAGGTGAAACTGGGATGTCAGCAATAAACAAAATCATATTAGTACAATTTTCCAGTCAGATAGCTTGAGTCAGTTACCATTTAGCAAAAATGGACGAACGATAGATGAGATTACCTTTTGAGTGTTTCACTGTAGAATTTTTGTTTTTTCATGGACAGGAAATTTTCTTGCTCAAAACCAAAACAACAAAACCAAAGAAAGGTGGATATACAGCAGGTACTCAGAAACAAAAGCACTACAATAACTTCACATGCTAGAACTTACCAGGAAGAGGTTGGTGAGTTTCATAGTCTCGTATCTGTACCAAAAATGACTGCATCCCATATTCTTTGCCATTTGTTATCAACTTGGCCATAACCACACAACAGTTGGCAGTCTTCCCCACTGTGGACATACATATACAATATATCATTATTCTCCAGTTTGTTTATACACATGAAATATACCAGTCTTCTCTAGTGTGTACATATACACATACAACATATCAGCTGGAATGTACATAGGCCTACACATTTTCACAGTGTAGACACGCATGAAAGAAGCTTGAAAAGGGGTAGGGGATTGACTTCATTGTAGTTAGGTTATTCCCATATGCCCTCCGTCCCTTCTAATAAAGCAACAAGCCACTTGTCGAGGGTACCATTCATAGTTGCATAAATCTATCTTCAAACAATAATCCCAAGGATCTCAGAGAAAAAGTTGAACAAAATGTTTTGAATGGGATTTGAGCCTGCTACCTTTTGAGCATGAAGTAAACTGCTTAACCACCATACTAGGGAGATCCCTAAACATACATACGGGTATACACAATTTCCCATGTGGTGTCGGAACTCAAAAAAGAAGTAAGGAATATCAACACTGTTTACCTTTGTGCATGTTGTATGATGTGATTATGGAGGTTTTGGGGTGAAAACCTGTCCCATTCCATCTTGGGTCAAAACATGTCTCCCGCCAAGGACGGATGTGTTGGGCCATTGGCGCAAATAAAACATCAACACAACACATTTCCATTCTCTGGACTACATCAAACTGTTAATCTTGTAGGACCATTGTCCTTTTACAAGTGAAATCCAGTGGGAATTTGAGAATGAAAGCTGAAGAAAAACCTGTCCCATTCCATGTTGGGTCAAAACCTGTCCCATTCCATGTTGGGTCAAATCTGTCCCATTCAATGTTGGGTCAAAACCTGTCCCAATCCACATTCCATGTTGAGTCAAAGTGACAGAAATCATGTTAAAGTTATATGTGTCAGACTAATTACTTTGAGAGAATACTTTAAGCGTGAAGCACGCTTATCAGTAGGCCCTATATGTTATTTGATTACCTTGCAAATTTTTACAAGCAGAAAAATACAAGTATACTCACATCCACCAGGCCAGTACTTTGCTGAGGTGATAGTGGGAGAGTTGATGACAAATTCTTTAGTCCTTGGATCATAGGTTGCTGTTGTTTCCAAACCTCGCAGAAATGTTCCTAGAGTTGGCAAATCAAAGATTAAGATGAAGCTGGTATAGAAAAATGGGAACACTATAGGATCAAGGGTCCATGTAGCATTTCTTGTTTACACTTTTTTTAAAATTCGCTCCCGTCATATTTTTAGAACTTGCTTTTGTTATCATGAGATGCAACATTTTTTTAACGTCACACTTTCATTACGTCACTCTTCCACTACACATCTTTAGTAAAATGGCTGCCGTATATATATATATATATATATATATATATATATATATATATATATATATATATATATATATATATATATATATATATATATATATATATATTAAATTTGCCTTTGACTGACAAAGACACAGTACAATTGCTGCAGTCAGGAGGAGTACTTGCGAATGGGAAAGTATGTGTTCAGGGTCATACTATGATATTGAACAACTATTGTGACAATCAAATTTGCTATCCGACAACAAAAAAACACCCTGTATTCAAAACACCAGCATGCTTCCTATACAATCCTCCAATTAAATACCCCCCTCCCCCAATTTATTTTCTTGACAAATTTATATATGTAAAACTGCCAAATAATTGTTCAATATTCCCATGGGAGGTAATACATAAACAAATAGTAAGCAGAAATAATTTGTCTCCTTTCAATGTTAATTACCAACTTGAATTTATTAAATCAGAAATGAGGTTTACATTAGAATAAGTCCTAACAGTGAGTCTATTTCTTCCCCCCTCCCCCACCCAAAACTCCTAAATTCTAGCAGTAGCTCATATTTTAAAAATACAAACACAATTAAATCTTTGCAAGCTTTAATCTCCACGTATGATACTATTAGCCATTTTGAATTCCTGCGACAAGATTTGCAAATAACATTTCATTAAGCATTCTAAATGTGCATGAACTAAAGAACACAAATATTGACCACATGAAATATATGTAAGTTCATTTCACATCCAACTAATTGACAGTACTGGTATATACATGGACCCATGATCCCATATTGTTCTGAAAAATGTTTAAATGTTTTTTGTTTAAAATCAAATGATATGTCCAGCAAAAGTGAAAAGTAGCTAATGCACCCATTGATGGTCCTAGCACTCAAGCTCGAATGATTACATATCCAGGTTCAGTATGGGAAGAGGTGCCTACATCACAACTTTTTAATATTATGCACAGCTTTTGTGACATCACTGAAATCATGTCACTAGCAAACCATGTTGCCACAAAAACAAAATGGCTAATTTTATTGGAGGTGTTGAACATGCTAGCTACAAATACATTTGTTACAAACTCGTGAAGATGAAAAGATTAAACAAAATGAAAAGGATCATTCAATGGGGGTCATGGGGGGGGGGACTCTCAGTGGGTAGAGTGCAGATTGATGCATGCTGCAGCATTCCTAGCAACTATAAAATGCGTACTGTATCGCTATCAATATTTACGCTTTACCGCTTATCTGCCTCTATTTTATTTTCCGCAACATTCTAGCTTTTTAATATTATATTATTTCGCGTTTCACTAAATAATGTAGGCATGTCTCCCCATATTGCACCCATATTCATTTAATAGTTCAAATGGTCTAGCTCTAGTGATAATATATCCATTTATGGTTTTGGTAAGCTAGCTATTATGATGAATCATTCTTCTTCTGTGCTCATTCTCTTCTTCTTCTTCAGTGTTCATGTTATGTTATTCATGATTTTATTAAGTTAACTACTATTGTAGCTGTTACCATCAAAAGCAGTGGTCATTTCGCCGGACTTACATTGCACACTTTTAAAATAAATTTGTGTAGATCAAACATTTTTATGATTTGTGACATCACTCTACAGCAGTATTCCCAGTTACAAAATGGCTTCTGCGATTATGCTTCGGCCGATAAATTTGTTACAGTTGCAAGGAATGTTCTCAGATGCAAAGGTATACACAGGGAAAATACTATGTTAACCAACTATGCTGCAGTAAGGATCGGCTGGCACTGACTGCACTGTTCAAAAGCAGATCAAGCTTTGACCGGTTGGTGTTCAGTTTTAAACACCAGGGAAGTAATAAAAACACAAAGACCACAATTTTATTCTCCCATTTATATTACATCCCTTTCATCTCACATCCCACAAATATGTAGATTTGGTTTCTAGGAAAAACCCATACAGATGCTACAATAACACATTACCATTAGACGCAGATGTTATTATCATAAGTAGATTTTTTTAAATCCAGTGTGTCTCTCTGTATGCAAAGTACACTACTTCATTAATGTAAGGAGTAAGCATATTTATACAGTACACTCTAAAGAAACATAATATCACCTAGAGAGCTCTGGAATTCACAAAACAAATACACCTACATGGAAGTCAAATGCAATTTAGTAGAGAATAACAGAGATCAATCAACAAAAGTTTCATCGACAGAATAGAAATAAATGATGAACTAGAGACAAGTGGTAATCTTTAAAAGTAAATACATGCTGTGCTGACAACAAAAAGGATGGGATTGGGGGGGGGGGGAAATAAGGCATAGAGGATTAACTTCAGTGCACTGGGATTTTCCCATAAGTACTCTATCCCTATACAAATTATTCACTACATCCATTGAAAATTTATTGGCAATATACACTTGTAGTTTGCCATTGTTTTCAGGAGGAACATCAGATTTAAACTGACACAGAGGAAAACACACATTCTCACTCGCCATTTTGACTGGAAGAGGTGATAATTTTGATTTTTTAGAAACTAATATAAACAATACAGATTAACGCGCAGTTGAGATTAAGAGAAGAACAGCAATGGCACTGTCAAAATTAAAACAGCTAAAAAAACTGTGGCAGAGTACTAACATAAGAACCAAGTTGTGTTTACTATGAACATGTGTGTTTCCTGTGGTGACATATGGATGTGAAGCATGGACACTAAATAAAACAGTGGCTAAGAGATTAACATCATTTGAATTAAAGTAAGGAAAACAAACCAGGAGGTTTGTCCAATTAACAATGAACATTTAACGTCCAGGAAGACTGGCTTCTGAACACCATATTAAAGAAAAAGCTAGTTTATTTTGGATCACATTAAGAGACACAACGGCATGGAGAGAGTGTTACTGGAGAGAATGATAGAAGGAAACAGGGGCAAAGGCCACCCAAGACGCTGTTGGATAAAAGACATTCAAGAATGCCTGTGCATGTCACTAGAAGAGGCAGGACAGCTTGCTAAAGACTGCAGAGAATTCAAGAGATCCAAAGGAAGACTACGCTCTGGAAAGAATATGTCACCTGATGCTACTCTATCCCTCTCAGTAATGAGACAAGTCACCTACTGAAAGTATCAATCATGGCATGCAACTTAGTAGATTCCAGTGATAATCCTCAGGGATTTTCAAAAAATCTGCTGACACCAAAAATGAGGGGAAATGGCAACACCATTTATCAATAATTAGAGATAGAACAATGGAATGTTACTGACATTATTGATGTAACTAGAGCAACATAACACAATCATGATAGAATTTAGTTCAATCCTTACCATGTCCAAGCTCAGTTTGGGCATAAGTTCCTATCATCCCAAATCTTTTGGCAAGTGGCAACCATTTCTCCTTCTGCTCTTTAGTGCCTTGTTTTTCTATTGTTGATGTAAACATGCCTTCATGGAGACCAAATGGGTATGGCTCACTTGCAGAAATGACCCTATAAGTTGACAAGGAAGAATGCAATAGTTAAGCTTCAAGAATACCACATGCTTTTTTAAGTTGTAGAAGACTTCATTAAATAGTAGTCCTACTTACTTTGAACTGCGGCAGTTTGACATGACAGCAAAGTCTATTTTTATCAAGTATTTTCATTGTAGATGTTAACTGAGCATTTATGTTAATTGAGAGTGATATATCACTTCAGTATTTATGCTAACTGAGCATGATGTATCACTTCAGTATTTATGTTAACTGAGTATGATGTATCACTTCAGCATTTATGTTAACTGAGCATGATGTATCACTTCAGTATTTATGTTAACTGAGAGTGATGTATCACTTCAGTATTTATGTTAACTGAGAGTGATGTATCACTTCTGTATTTATGTTAACTGAGAGTGATGTATCACTTCAGTATTTATGTTAACTGAGAGTGATGTATCACTTCAATATTTATGTTAACTGAGCATGATGTATCACTTCAGTATTTATGTTAACTGAGAGTGATGTATCACTTCAGTATTTATGTTAACTGAGAGTGATGTATCACTTCAATATTTATGTTAACTGAGCATTATGTATCACTTCAGTATTTATGTTAACTGAGCGTGATGTATCACTTCAATATTTATGTTAACTGAGCATGATGTATCACTTCAGTATTTATGTTAACTGAGCGTGATGTATCACTTCAGTATTTATGTTAACTGAGCGTGATGTATCACTTCAGTATGTATGTTAACTGAGCATGATGTATCACTTCAGTATTTATGTTAACTGAGCATGATGTATCACTTCAGTATTTATGTTAACTGAGCATGATGTATCACTTCAGCATTTATGTTAACTGAGCATGATGTATCACTTCAGTATTTATGTTAACTGAGCATGATGTATCACTTCAGCATTTATGTTAACTGAGCATGATGTATCACTTCAGTATTTATGTTAACTGAGCATGATGTATCACTTCAGTATTTATGTTAACTGAGCATGATGTATCACTTCAGTATTTATGCTTCTTGTCATTTAATGTAAATTTTTGTGTGGAGATATTTTAGATGAAAGGTGTTAATCCTCCTTTCATATTTTTAGTAATCCAAAGAAAGGGAACAAATATGGATATTTGTTTTTTAATGTTTTGATGACATATTGTCCTAGTCATCTTGCATACAGTTCACTTCTCCGCCCGTGTGTTGCCAGGGCCCGAAAGGGGAGCAAAGAATAGCAACACTGTTTACCTTCCACGCATGTTGTAAAAGGTGACTAAGGAGGTTATGGGATGGAGTTGGCTGTCTCATCCCATATAGGGTCAGTGACCCAAAGCCATGCTGAAGTCGGATGTGTCAGGCCAAAAGGCGCATATATCGCAGCAATGCTATAAACCATGACACAACGCATTCCGTTCTCCGGACTACATCCTGCTAATCTGCAGGAGTTTGAGAATAAACGCAGAAGAAGAAGTTCACTTCTCTTCTAGAAGTCATCACACTATCAATTGATGACACTGTCCCAGTCATCTTACATACACCCCATCGAGGCCAGAACCTTGAAGTGGTGATGGGGCTTAGTTCAGCCATCAGAGGCTGAAAACTAAGACTGGTCGGGCACTCCCACTCGAGCAGGACCATAGTCCGGCCCAAGTAAGCAGAGTGCTGAAGACGGAGGCAACCAGCCAAAAGGCGCACAGATAATCAGGTTGCCACGCATAAAACACAATGGAAACATGTCTGCATCTAATAAACGTTATGGTGCCTGCCCTGTGGCGGACGTTCAGGCAGGGACGGTGCCGGGCCCTATACCTCGAAAGGGCCCAACCTCAGTTACTGGAAGTCCTTCTCAATTGCCCCGGGGGGCCAGGAGGCAAGGGAATAGAGCTGCTGGCCAAACAAACAAACGACCAATAAAAATAATGCACTGGAATGCTGAGGGTGTCAACAGTAAGAGAGATGGATACAGCAAAAAATTGGAACTTGAAAGTGTCCTCAGTGAAGAACAAGTAAATATATGCTGTATCCAAGAAACACACCTCAGCAGCGACATAGCCTTCAAAATCAGAGGCTACCAGTGCTACCGATCTGACCGAAAGGACAGGCGAAAGGGTGGAATTCTGACACTAGTTAAAAACAATATCAGCGCATGTCAGCTGGAGGTATACATGGACGGGGCAGAATACCAGATGCTCCACCTAAAAACAGACAGTGCAGAATTCCATCTCCTGAACTACTACTGCCCAAATGATAAACCATTGGCACTAGACACAATTCCAGACAAAGAAAGGCTTATGGTGTGTGGTGACTTCAACAGCCACTCTCGGAGCTGGGGCTGCGATCATATCGACAAGAGAGGTGAGGAACTTGAGAGCTGGCAGGATGAAAATAATCTCATTCTTATTGACCAGCCAGCAGACTCACCAACCTTCTACTCGAGAGCATGGCACACCACCTCTACACCAGACCTGGCATTCTACTCACCAGGCCTGGAATGGAACATCACACGTGTCGTTGGAAAGCAGCTTGGGGGTAGTGACCACAGACCAGTATTTCTGGAAATTCACAATGAATATACCAAGGACAGCAGCACGCTCACTAGGTGGAACTATAAGAGGGCAGACTGGAAAATGTACCAGCATTTAACCAGTGTTCTAGCTAAGGACATGGGCTTGGACAAAGACATCAATAGAGCAGTGAGTGAATTTAATAGATGTATACTACATGCTGCTAGTAAAACCATACCCAGGGGAGGCACGCAAAAACTACAAACCCTACTGGAATGATGAACTGGAAGAGCTGCAAAATGAGATGGAAACATCTAGAAAGCAGGCTGAGAACAGACCTAGCCAAGAACATCACAACAGATATCAGCAAACAAAGGCTAAATTTCAAAGAGCCAAGTTACAAGCCAGACGGAGCAGCTGGAAAGAAAAAACAGAGTCGCTGAACCTAGAAAGAGATACTGGGAAATTATGGAAACTTGTAAAACAGCTAAATGATGAAGGTACAGGGAGAAATACCAGGATCACACTTTATAAAGATAGAGGCATTTTAACAGGTAAACATGCAGCTGATTACTTTGCGGATTCCTTTGCAGAAGACAATAACGTCAAAGTCGGCCCAGACAGGCAACGGGAGGTTCGAGAGAACCAGCAAAACATTGGACAAGGTGAACCTATACCTGAAGTCATGGAGGCACCAATCACAATGAGAGAACTGGAGCATGCAATATCAAAATTGAAAATGAAAGGGTCCCCTGGGGCTGATGGAGTGTCCAATGAAATGATTAGAAACCTGGGAAGTGCAGCAAGAGCAGAGCTACTGCAGATCTTTAACACAAGCTGGTCCACAGGTAATGTACCACAGGCGTGGAGAGAAGCAATAATGATACCACTCCTCAAATCAGGAAGAGATGGCAACACAGTCTCCAACTACAGGCCCATCGGCCTCACAAGCTGTCTATGTAAAACAATGGAACGCATTATCAATCTTAGGATGCAGTGGTACCTTGAAAGTGAAAACCTTCTGGTATCACAGCAAGCAGGTTTCAGACAGTGCTACTCTACTGAAGATCAGGCAACCTACCTCTCCCAAGAGATTGAGGATGCCTTCCAAGAAAAGAAACTGGTGCTAGCAGCATGGATAGACCTCAGGAAAGCATTTGATAAGGTCTGGAAAGAAGGGCTCCTAAAGAAATTGCGAAATTGCAGGGTTAGCTCAAGAATGTACAAATGGGTAAAAGCATACCTGCATAATAGAAGAGCCAGGGTACAATTAGATGGTCGCAAGAGCAAGAAGGTTCTACTGCGTCATGGAGTCCCCCAGGGAGGAGTCCTGTCACCCACACTTTTCTTGGTTTACATCAATGACCTAGTTGCTGAACTACCACATGGGATCAAAGTGGCAATGTATGCTGACGACCTGGTGATCTGGTGCACGGAAGAACATGCAACAGTGGCCACTAAACAAATACAAAGAGCTATCGATGCCCTAACCTTATGGGCTAATAGATGGTGCGTCAGCATTAACACAGATAAGTGCAGCACTACACTCTTTACCCTCTCACCAAAACAAAAAGCTGGTCATATCAAGATAGATGGAGAGCTCTTGAAAGAAGACAAACAACCCACATACCTCGGAGTTACTTTTGATGATAAGCTGACATGGAAGCAGCACATAAACAAAGCAACAACAAAAGCCAGGAGGAAGCTAGCTATCCTGAGAAAACTAAGTGGAACCACATGGGGAGCCAGTGGAAATATACTCAGTAAAGTTTACCAGCAAGGCATAAGACCACACCTGGAATACGGTTCAGCTGCGTGGTGTCCTGCATCAAACACCACATTACAAGATCTAGATAAAGTGCAAAACCAGGCACTTAGAATAATGTTGGGAGCGGTGAAATCAACACCCATAGCAGAGATGCAGAAAATGGGAAGAATGCAAACACTTGGCGAGCGCAGAGACACAAAAGTACTAATTCAAGCGGAAAAGTTTCAGTGTATGCCAAGTCATCCAATGAAGGAAAGATTCCAAAATCTAGCAATGGGACGACTGAAAAGGAGCAGCTTTATCCATCAAGCTAAACGACTCCGTAGACAACTTACAGACCTACCTGAAGTTGGCAGCCCCTTAAGGTCTGTACCAGAGCAAACCCCGTGGAGTGAAAGCCATGGAATGCCAATATACATTCAGACCCATGTGAAAGGAATACTAAGCGAGGACGAACAGAACAGTGTGCAGCGAATGACAATCACCCTCAGTTTCCTGGATGAGGAATATCCACAAGATATATGGGTCAGAGTGTACACAGATGGGTCAGCACAGAATGCTGTGAGGAATGGAGGTGCAGGTGTATATATAGAATATCCACACAAGCCTAGAGATACAATCAGAACACCGACAGGAAAATTCTGCAATAATTATGATGCAGAAATCCAGGCAATTAGTGTGGCAGCTAAAAAACTGCTGAACTCCAACTCTGACCTACAGCCTGTGGTATTCCTGACAGATGCAAGGTCAGTGCTTCAAGCTCTCCAGTCTGGAAAACTAACAGACTTAAAAAACTACTTAGCGAATTGTCTTACCAGTATAGGGTAACCATGCAGTGGATACCCTCTCACTGTGGAATACCAGGAAATGAAAAAGCAGACCAACTGGCTAAGGAAGGTGCTGCCGAAGACCAACCAGATATACCAATCACCTACCATCAGAAAAAACAGATGATAAAGTCAATAAGAAAGCCACAAACACCAACACAAGATGACTATCACAATATGAACAGATCAGAACAAGTTATAATTCTACGTCTCAGAACAGGACACAACCGACTCCGCAGTCACATGTATACAAAGTTCAAGATTGGCAACACAGCCATGTGTACATGTGGACAGGCAGCACAGAGTGCCAAACATATACTTCAAGAGTGTTCTGAGCATGAAACGCTGAGGCAGACATATTGGCCAGAGGAAACAACAATGGAATCAAAGCTCTATGGGACACTGTATGAACTACAAAAGACAGTGAGTTTTATTAAGGAGACAGAATTACAGATATAGACATGTTTCAAGTGAACGAAAGAAGAAGAAGAAGAAGATCTTACATACAGTTCACTTCTCTTCTAGAAGTCATTAATCACACTATCCATCACATCAAGGATATAATATCATTGAGTTAGTCATCACTTCTGCCAGGAATATATAGCACACAAACTATTCTAATACTTACTCTTTATAAATATGTATGTCAGTTGGATCATTTAATCCTAGCTCAGAAATTCTCTTGTTCATGTAAGTAGCCTTGTGTAAGGCTTGCTCATACTGCTCTTCTCTACTCAACTCAGCAACTCGACGAAATTTCTGTTCTATGAATTCCTTGCTTGCCAGATTTTCTGTTGGCAACAAAAATTACCCATGAAAGTATTGAAAGTTAAAATAAATAAAATCAGTTAAATCAAAGTTGTAGTTCTAAGCTCTCAGGGACACATTAAATAAGCAATATGGAAAGTGATGAGAAACTAGCAGATCACTTAGTTGGAAATCAATAAAACAACAAAATGCAGTTATTTAGTAATTACAAAAAAGGGAATGGCATAGACATTGAAGAAATACCTACACTGGGATTCAAGAAATTAGGAAAAATTAATAAAACATAGAAATGAGCAACCAAGAGCTGAATAAAGTGAATGTTCAAAGAGCTTTCCTCAAGAAGAATCAGCATGAACAATCCTTGTTATCTGGTAGTGTTGGGGATGGAGTGAATTGTAGGAACCAGTTGCCCCCAATAACATAAAGAAAATGTCAAGTGTAACCCAATCAGATTTTGAAATTTCACTTAAACAGCATATGCAAATAAATAATTACAGAAACTTTTTTCCATTTCTTCACAGATATATGGAACAGATAAACTACATCAAACAATATCTTCTTCATGAATGTTGGGAATGAATGGGGAGCAAAGGATAGTGGCACTGTTGCCTGTCACAAACCTACACATCATAAAAGCTACCAAGGAAGTTTTGAGTTTAGAATTGGTTGTCTCATTCCATAGAGGGTCAAAGTAACTCAGAAGCCATGCTGAAGTCAGATGTTTCAGGCTGAAGGATGCAGATATTGCAGCCAAGCTATATACCATGACACAATGCATTCCATTCTTCGAACTACATCCTGCTAATCTGGTGAAGTTTGAAAATGATGGCAAAAGATAAGAAAAAGACAATGCTTCTTCTCCGATAAATTTACTATGATCATAAGTCTATACAGGCATGAGGGCTCCCTCCATGAATTCATTTGTCAGCAGGAGGTCCTCAAAGTTGCCTCATAACTTCACTTTCAGATCTGTCTCTTGGAGCCAGGTTTTAGTCAGCAAGACATAAAAGAGTGGACATGTCTGCAGAATGTGTATTGTCGTCTGGGGACCATTCTGACATGAACATTGGTCAGTTTAGGCAACCATTATTTTGCGGAGATGTTCTTCTTATATTAATTCCAGGTTTAACCACTAATTAATGATTCTACAAATAGCTCTAGGCATGCATTGCTGAATTCCTGTTTTCCTTCCAGTCATCAAGGGATAGTGTGATGACTTCTAGAAGAGAAGTGAGTTATTGAATTATTGTTGAAAAAGTAAATTCAAGTCTGTAGAATTGTCTTGCTAATGATTTAGAGTTTAAACTTGAACCGCTAAGACTTTGATGGACTCCTCAAAGTTTATTTCAACTCTAAGAACAATTATTGTTTTAATCAACCTAGCTTGGTATACAGTCAAAGCAGAGAACCCCAGAAACAAAATTCATGAAAAATTGGTGTTGCCAAAAGTAGCAAACTCCAACAATAGGCCTATGCCCAACAAAGAAGTCCTAAATATGCAAAATAGGCTTTCCTCAAGAATCTCACTGAGAATGTGTTTGGAGAAAGCACCAAAGTTTTAGGAACTTTGTGAGTGTGTAACTTAGTGATCAATCATATAAAATAGGACAGACAATGACAAAGGTGATATTGACAAGTTAGAATATGTTGAGAAATAACACACTGACAAAGGTGATATTGACAAGTTAGAATATGTTGAGAAATAACACACTGACAAAGGTGATATTGACAAGTTAGAATATGTTGAGAAATAACACACTGACAAAGGTGATATTGACAAGTTAGAATATGTTGAGAAATAACACACTGACAAAGGTGATATTGACAAGTTAGAATATGTTGAGAAATAACACACTGACAAAGGTGATATTGACAAGTTAGAATATGTTGAGAAATAACACACTGACAAAGGTGATATTGACAAGTTATTGAAAAATAACATAATGACAAAGGTGATATTGACAAGTTATTGAAAAATAACATAATGACAAAGGTGATATTGACAAGTTATTGAAAAATAACATAATGACAAAGGTGATATTGACAAGTTATTGAAAAATAACATAATGACAAAGGTGATATTGATAAGTTATTGAAAAATAACATAATGACAAAGGTGATATTGACAAGTTATTGAAAAATAACATAATGACAAAGGTGATATTGATAAGTTAGAAAAAAATGAAATAAAGAAGAAGTTAGAATATGTTGAGAAATAACACTAAGATTTAGTGTTCAACATGAAGTGTATGATTTGTCAAATTATAACAACCCCCTTCACAGCAGGAGCTTTCTTCTCAATGTTTTGCCTATAAACCATGAGCTGATATCATCTGTGTTTGAGTGAGAGCTGTTGAGGACATTGCTCATTGCAAAGGTGATCTTTTGTTCCATTTATAAAATATTTACTTACTGCAACTAAAACTCCTTTACCATTTCAACATTTCAAAATGCTGTATAGCTCAATTCAAAAACCCATAACCCTAAGGTATTTTTTCTTCTCCCGTTGGCACATTCTAAATTTAAAAAGTACTTTTTTTATTACTGTTAGGCCCTATATATTTTGCTGTTAAGAAATCTTTGGAGTATTTTTGTTTTCATAATTAAGCTTTTAATTTATGATATTGTATTCAACAATAGGTAAGAAAACGACCATAATTCGTCTGCTATTGCTAATATTTATTTTTGTTTCTTCGTTTTTTTTTAGTTTAGAGACTCATGAAAATGCATAAGATAGACCTATATTTATTTCATGTTAAAAATGTATGCTTAGGCCTACACACGCATGGGGGGGGGGGGGGGCATTAGTTAATTAGAGCAAAGTGGATCATAAAAATATAGCACTGAAATACCTTTCTAGCCAAAAATGTCAGTGCAAATATCACGCAGCTCAATAGTTAGGCTATATATGACATGGGGGGGGGGGCGTATTCAAATTTCTACTGATGTCTTGAATCAGTAGAATTCATCTTTTAAGATTAAACAGTCTAAATGAGAACCCTTCCTTTCAAACTCGTATGTGAGTGTATTTTCGGTATATCAGAGCGAATAAGTTAAGAAATAATGGAGGTCGTTGTGCCAGAATAGTCTGAACTACTCCGAAGGTCAGTAAGAATAAATTTTTCGCGCCACTTTAGCAACCGCTCAGCAGTCAATGCTTTTGCCGTGCACTTGTAATAGTTTCATTGTTCTAACTTGTTGTCTTTGCTACCTCTAATATTTTATGGTAGTGCGTCCTGATATAACCTAATTAGACTTTGTTGCCCGCTGGTTGAAAAAGGTGAGCCTCTCCCAAAGAGAGGCAAACTCATTAACTGCCTACCTGCACTTGTGGGCTGCTTACATTTTTTTGCGACTCGTTCCACTGTGTAAAGTAATTAGTTTTATTTAATGCTAAGCCTACTACTCACGTATAAAACGTTTCCGTTTCGTCTTATCTGGTCCATCATAAATCAAATGTGTTAGATGTAAAGGATCGAAGGTAGCCTGAGCTCTAACCCTTGCAAGATCAGGATTTACTGTTGCAGTTGTCATGATGGCACTGTTCTATTACGTCCTGGACGAGTGAAGAAAGAGCGTTCACTCAACACAATTTTCAGCACGAGATGTTTATAAACTAAAACTTGTTACACATTTTGTAATGTTCAAAGTTCAGAAAGTTAAAAATGACCGTGACCCACACAAAAATAGGGCCAAGATTATTGTATGTAGGCCTTAGGCCTATACGATATATAGTGGACTACAACTGAGCATGTAAGTTATACGACCATAACGTGTTAGGCCTATAGCATGTCCATCTAGGCTTGCGTGGATTGGCACGGATGTCACAGAAAGTGTCTGTTGTTACTTCTTCTTCTTCTTTCGTTCACTTGAAACATGTCTATATCTGTAATTCTGTCTCCTTAATAAAACTCACTGTCTTTTGTAGTTCATACAGTGTCCCATAGAGTTTAGATTCCAGTGTTGTTTCCTCTGGCCAATATGTCTGCCTCAGCGTTTCATGCTCAGAACACTCTTGAAGTATATGTTTGGCACTCTGTGCTGCCTGTCCACATGTACACATGGCCGTGTTGCCAATCTTGAACTTTGTATACATGTGACTGCGGAGTCGGTTGTGTCCTGTTCTGAGACGTAGAATTATAACTTGTTCTGATCTGTTCATAATATGATAGTCATCTTGTGTTGGTGTTTGTCGCTTTCTTATTGACTTGATCATCTGTTTTTTCTGATGGTAGGTGATTGGTATATCTGGTTGGTCTTCAGCACCTTCCTTAGCCAGTTTCTGTTGTTACTAAATATAGGTGTGATTTCACATACAATACTTACTAACAAACACACCATACAACAACGATTCCCCCCCCCCCCCAAACTTAATCTTAGATGCTGTCGTCTGTGTGACCAGTACTACGATTGGGCATACTTATTTGTCAGTTGCTGTTAATCAAAACCAGAAGTTAGATTGTTGTTCCCACGAGAATTTGTACTTATCATTGTTCTTAACGATTTTGGTTTGTTTATAATTAAATATAATTGTGAACGTTCGTACCTCAAGTGTTTAATATGATTATTGGAGAACTGTGTGGAATTAGATACTTCATACGTTCACGACACATACACCTTATCATGTTATAGCATATACAACAACGCAACATTGAGCGCTTGACTTCCTTGTCCAGTCTACCAAGTTGAAGAACAGTGTTGATAAATGTTTATTGAAGATCATCGGCCGCCCCTTTGAACACCCATCTGGACACCCTTTTGATCACCCCCTTTGAATGCACATCCAAGCCCTATAACAGAGCGTAGGAAAGAACCTCCTGTCACTTAAATCCTATATATCAGGGCAAAACCGTTGATCGCCCCAACCACCAAGAAACACTGTGACAATGTTACGTCCATGTATACCTCTCCTTAGATGTCCGCCATTATAGTCATGCTAATCGAGTTTGATTTCCTAACTTTCTTTCCAAAACGGTGTGTGTTAGCTTCTGTTGCAGGACTCTAGAAATGACATAAAATAAGTGTTGGGTACCTTAAATAATCAGCTATTTATATTTTGTGTGTGATGTTTTTGATGATTCATTGTTTATAAATAGTTACGGTGGGTAGTACCCTCTTTTTTGCTTGTTTCTTATTGTAAATTATTATACTATACTTTTCTAATGGGGAGGGGGGGGGGGGGTTGTGGGGTGGGGTTAAACTCTTCATACCACTCAATTCTACGTCTCTGTTGCTATATTCGTTTAAATTGTATTCGTTATATTCAACACTTCTAGTGCTGTTTGCTATGTTCAACACTTGAAGTTTTGTTTGCTATACTCAAAACATCGCATGTTGTTTGCTATATTCAACAATTAAAATCATGCCGAAAATGCATGCACTTGGCCGAAATGTGCCAAATATTGCAATTCCCATGTGAAGCAAACATCACAATTTACTCCACGCTCTCCTGTGGAAATCACACAAGCTTTCTTGTTGGTTATCATAACGAATGAAATATACGAAGCTTTCGAATGATGCTTGCTATTTTCAACACTTTGAATGTTGTTTGCTATGCTCAATACTTTGAGTGATATGCCTACTTGTAATCTTTGACACTTTGAGTGATATGCCTACTTGTAATCTTTGACACTTTGAGTGCTAATTGCTATACTCATAATTTTTATTGGTGCTTGTTTTACTGAGCACTTTAAAGTTTCTTGCTTTATTCAACACTGCGTATTGCTTGCTATATTTGACACTGAGTATTGCTTGCTATATTGGACGCTGAGTATTGCTTGCTAAATTGAACACTGATTGTTGTTGCTATGACGACACTTTGAGTGTTGTTTATGTTTGCTTAAATTTCACTTTTCCTGCTACATTCAGTACTTCCAGTGTTGCTTACTACTCGTATATTCAACACTTGTAGCGTTGATGACTGGCGTTGCTATGTTCAATATTTCAATAGTTATGGTACGCGTAATGTCCAACATTTTCAATGGCACTTGCCATATTTAAGGGCAACTTGCTATATTTCAGACTTCATTGGTTATTTTCTTTAATGAATACAGTGCTTCAAATCTTGCTATATTCACCGTATCACGTGCTACTTGTTATATTTGTCACTTTGACATAGATCTAGTCCATATTTTATTTATTATTTGCATTACTTCACACTTAGAACATTACTTCACACTTAGAACATTACTTCACACTTAGAACATTACTTCACACTTAGAACATTACTTCACACTTAGAACATTACTTCACACTTAGAACATTACTTCACACTTAGAACATTACTTCACTTAGAACATTACTTCACACTTAGAACGTTACTTCACACTTAGAACGTTACTTCACACTTAGAACGTTACTTCACACTTAGAACATTACTTCACACTTAGAACATTACTTCACACTTAGAACATTACTTCACACTTAGAACATTACTTCACACTTAGAACATTACTTCACACTTAGAACATTACTTCACACTTAGAACATTACTTCACACTTAGAACAATACTTCACACTTAGAACATTACTTACTATATTCGTCAATTTTATTTCTACTTATTATATTCGATACTTCGTGATTTTCTAGCTATGTTCTTCTTCTTCTTCTGCGTTCGTTCTCAAACTCCTGCAGACCAGCAGGATGTAGTCCGGAGAACGGAATGCGCTGTGTCATGGTTTACATCATTGCTGCGATATCTGCGCCTTTCGGCCTGACACATCCGACTTCAGCATGGCTTTGGGTCACTGACCCTATATGGGATGGGACAGCCAACTCCATCCCATAACCTCCTTAGTCGCCTTTTACGACTTGCGTGAAAGGTAAACAGTGTTGCTATTCTTTGCTCCCCTTTCGGGCCCCGGCTCAACACGGGCGTAGCTATGTTCAATACTTTATTGATTACTTGGTGTTTAACAGTTGGAGCGTATCTGCTATATTCATGTTTATCATGCTTGAGACTTGGATTGATCGACACATTTTTCTTTAACGCAGTAACTTGCACATGATGATAAGGATGATGAAATAATCCCGTTATCTAGAAGCTGTCCGGTTCTGTGGCGGAGTGGTACAGTGGTCTGTGATGATCAATGTAATAAGTTCGAGCCCCGACACAGGCAATTGTACATCCGAACCGTTCAGAAAGCACTGGCATGCTACTGAACTACTGTATATTGCCTAGAAAATCACTACAGCTAAAAAAAACGCTGGGTTGATAGCCACATCCTGAATAGAATATGCTACCAATTATTGTATCTATAAGCTGGTAGCTTGATAGCGCGTGGCCTTCCTGACAAAAGCACAGGCTCTTCTCATTTCTCTCTTCTCAGTTGTGTATCCAAGGAACTAGATACGTAATAGTCTATTTTTGGTTCTTAAGAAATGTCATTATTAATAAATATGTTGTTTTGTTTAGTTTGGTATTGCTAATCCTGCCACTCTAGTAGGCCTACTTGTGCTCGTTAGCCTTCATTATTAACAATAGGTACCAGATAATGATAGTTCCAGTTCAATGTTTATTTATTAGTTATAATCTTCATTCCAATGTTTCGCAGTCTGGAGAACAAATCTTGATTTTAAGCTCATGAAAATCCCCAACACTGATATAAAGTTCTGCAGTAAATTGTGTAAGTTAGTTACAGTAATGTACTTCAGATACGGTGTCCACGCTGACTAGTCTATACGCAAGTTATAGGGCCTACTCTGCTGTAGTGCCCACGTTGACTAGCCTGTAGACTCAATATTTATATTATAGTGTCCACGCTGAATAGCCTGTAGACTCAATATTTATATTATAGTGTCCACGCTGACTAGCCTGTAGACTCGATATTTATAATCTAGTGTACACACTGACTAGCCTGTAGACTCGATATTTATATTCTAGTGTCCACGCTGACTAGCCTGTAGACTTGACAGTTATATTCTACAGTGTCCTCTATATATACAGTATTGAGATTAGCTTCTCACGTTTGTTACTTGTATCCACATTTTAGTATTGTGCTCAAGAACACCTATATATGTACAATCATGTCTGTAGTTTACTACATTTTGCTTTGAAAAAATATTAGCCACATCGAAAATGCAAATGCATTTCAACGTCCAGATGTTTTAAATTTCCTTTCATATTCAAATACCGGTCTAGCCGAATATGGCAGCGACAATTAGTTCCTTCCCGCAACACTAATACTATTAGTGCTCACCGGTGTAATGTGTGTAGGTAGTGTGCCAATTTGTATTGTCTACAATTCATGTCTCTACGATCCACCTAAGACGGATGTATCGGGCCATTGAAGCAAATAAAACGGCGACACAAAGCATTTCCATTCTCTATACTACATCCTGTTGGAAATCTTGTAGGACCATTGTCCTGCTACAAAAGAGATCCAGCGGGAGTTTGAGAATGAACGCTTAAGAAGATGTCGATATGACTATTGGTGTAATTATTCATGAATATAATTCGCGTAAAAATCATTTCCTTTTAGTCTTATCCGGTCCACAGTCAATAAAACGTGTTAGTTGTAAAGGATTGAAGGTAGCCTGAGCTCTAATCCTTGCAATATCAGGATTTACTGTTGCAGTTAAATAAAAAAGCAGACCAACTGGCTAAGGAAGGTGCTGCCGAAGAGCAACCAGATATACCAATCACCTACCATCAGAAAAAACAGATGATCAAGTCAATAAGAAAGCCACAAACACCAACACAAGATGACTATCACATTATGAACAGACCAGAACAAGTTATAATTCTACGTCTCAGAACAGGACACAACCGACTCCGCAGTCACAAGTATACAAAGTTCAAGATTGGCAACACTGCCATGTGTACATGTGGACAGGCAGCACAGAGTGCCAAACATATACTTCAAGAGTGTTCTGAGCATGAAATGCATAGGCAGACATATTGGCCAGAGGAAACATCACTGGAATCAAAACTCTATGGGACACTGTATGAACTACAAAAGACAGTGAGTTTTATTAAGGAGACAGAATTACAGATATAGACATGTTTCAAGTGAACGAAAGAAGAAGAAGAACTGTTGCAGTTGTCATTATGATACTGTTCTATTCCGTTCTGAAAGAGTGAAATGAAACTTTCTTTCTGTAATATAACGTTGTAAACTAAAGCTTGCTACGCGGTCATCCATTGTAGGCAATGATGGGCTAATGGCAACAGTTTCACACTTGTAGTATTGAATTTCTCTTGTGTGTGCGGTTAGGACTGAAAATGTCAAATCCCGACATATAATCTCCTGCGACATCAGGGACATGGATGATCACTATTGGGCGTCTATGGCTTTATTCTGTCTTACTACAAGAGGCAGTGAGTTTTATTCAGGAGACAAAACTACAGATATAGACATGTTTCAAGTGAATGAAAGAAGAATGTTCTGTCTTTTCGGGCAACAGTTCTCTGTGCCTCTTAGATTAGGATGCTATGGGCAACGTAGAGGGCGAAGCAAGTTCTTGTCATTGAGGACACTGCAAACTGCCCAACTCGACTGTCACCATTGCCCATACGGCTCATACAGAGAGATTTGGGTGAGTACACAAGGGCCCACTGTGAAGACCCTAGTCTGAGATAGGCGCAATCTAGCTAATTCTTTGTGTAATATGCACATTGACGAAGAGTAAAAAAAAACACAGGCATCACTGGATGGATTGGAAGGCCATCATAGGCGGACGAGGTGAGTGCGTGAGAAATGCACAGAGCAAATACCAGATCCCGGACGTATTTGGCAAAGCAGTACCTTGTCTAAGAAGGTTATCAACCCTAAGTCTAATTCGACTGTCGCCATTGCCCAACACCGTGTTGGGCAAACAGAAAAAATTAGGTCTGGGACCTAGGTACCCGAAGGGTGATAATGAAATGGTCTTTCTACACAAGGATTAGTTCGCTGGCTGCGAGTACCTACTGTTTAGCAAGAACTAATGGATGCGGAACAAATGTACTGAAGCTGTTTAGCAAGAACTAATGGATATGGAATAAATGTACTGAAGCTGTTTAGCAAGAACTAATGGATATGGAATAAATGTACTGAAGCTGTTTAGCAAGAACTAATGGATGTGGAATAAATGTACTGAAGCTGTTTAGCAAGAACTAATGGATATGGAATAAATGTACTGAAGCTGTTTAACAAGAACTAATGGATGTAGAATAAATGTACTGAAGCTGTTTAACAAGAACTAATGGATATGGAATAAATGTACTGAAGCTGTTTAGCAAGAACTAATGGATGTGGAATAAATGTACTGAAGCTGTTTAGCAAGAACTAATGGATGTGGAATAAATGTACTGAAGCTGTTTAGCAAGAACTAATGGATATGGAATAAATGTACTGAAGCTGTTTAGCAAGAACTAATGGATATGGAATAAATATACTGAAGCTGTTTAGCAAAAACTAATGGATATGGAATAAATGTACTGAAGCTGTTTAGCAAGAACTAATGGATGTGGAATAAATGTACTGAGGCTGTTTAGCAAGAACTAATGGATGTGGAATAAATGTACTGAAGCTGTTTAGCAAGAACTAATGGATGTGGAATAAATGTACTGAAGCTGTTTAGCAAGAACTAATGGATGTGGAATAAATGTACTGAAGCTGTTTAGCAAGAACTAATGGATGTGGAATAAATGTACTGAAGCTGTTTAGCAAGAACTAATGGATGTGGAATAAATGTACTGAAGCTGTTTAGCAAGAACTAATGGATGTGGAATAAATGCTACAGGCCAAAAATGGTAACACAAGGTAATGAAGTTGTACTAGTCATTGGAAGAAAACACATAAGAAAACTCACACAAATCAAATTGACATTTCTAGCAAAGAATTTTTATCAAGAACACAATATAGTACACAACAAATTAAAAAATGGCACTGTCAATGGTAATATTGCAAAGTTAAATGAGAAAACATGTTGGAAGTCTGGAAGAGGATGAATGATAAGTGGTAATGAACTGTAACAATGAATCACATCAAATGTAGCAAAGAATCAAATTAAATGTAGTAAAGAATTCTATCAAATGTGGTAAAGAATCACATCAAATGTAGCAAAGAATCAAATTAAATGTAGTAAAGAATTCTATCAAATGTGGTAAAGAATCACATAAAATGTAGCAAAGAATCAAATTAAATGTAGTAAAGAATTCTATCAAATGTGGTAAAGAATCACATAAAATGTAGCAAAACAACACATAATATATAACAAAGAATTATATCAAATATAGTAAATAATCACAGTAAATATAGCAAAGACTCATAGTAAATGTTGCACATTAGATGCAGCAATGAATCACATTTAATGTAGCAAATAATAAAAACATATGAAGAAAAGAATCACATTAAATGTAGCAATGAATCACAGGTAATGTAGTAAAGAATAGCAATAGATGTAGCAAAGAAACAAGGTAAAGGACTCAAAGAATCAAATTAAATGTAGTAAGAATTACAGTAAATGTAACAAAGAATTACATCAAATGTAAAGAATCACATAAAATGTAGCAAAAAATCACATAATATATAGCAAAGAATTGCATCAAATATAGTAAATAATCACAGCAAATATAGCAAAGACTCACAGTAAATGTTGCACATTAGATGCATCAATTAATCACATTTAATGTAGCTAAGAATAAAAATAAATGAAGAAAAGTATAGCTGACATTAAATGTAGCAATTAATTACAGGTAATGTAGCAAGTCAAGAATAACAATAGATGTAGCAAAGAAACAAAGTAAAGGATGTAAAGAATCACATTAAATGTAGTAAAGAATTCCATCAAATGTAGCAAACAATCAGATTAAATGTAGTAAAGAATTACAGTAAATGTAGCAGACTCACAGTAAGTGTAGCAAAGAATCACATTTAATGTTGCAATGAATCACATTCAATGTAGCTAAGAATCACATTCAATGTAGCTAAGAATCACTTTATATGTAATGAATCACATTAAATGTGATCTTTTACTTTAAATTCTCTCAGAATGTCCCTATTGGTGATCTTTTTGGTCCATGGTATTCTGAGGATTCTTCTGTAACTTTTCCCCAAATACTGCAGTTTTATCTCTAAGCGTATTAGTAGTTGTCCAAGATTCACATCCACATATTGCAACTGTGCATATGCAGGCTTTAAGAAAAGTTAGTTTTAATATTTTGTTGCTGCCCAAACATATGTTTTTCATTTGTATCAGTTTAGAAGGCTAATGTAAACAAATAACAATGTTGATTTATGTTCCAATTCAAGAGACAATAACAAGTTATATTATAAATGTTTTCACAACCGAGACTGAGCTACAGCCTGGGGTTTAAGGGAATCAACAAATGGTTTCTGGTACTTGTAGAAGCCTTCATGAACCTGCAATAGAAAGGAATTCAGTTAACAAATACAAAATTCAAAAATTAATAAATTGTGTCAGTTTGTCAACTTCCTATTTCCAATGCTTTGTATTGAGTAAATATACAAGTTCACTAGAAACACATTTCGTGTAATTTTTGCTTCCATGGTTGTTGTTGGGGGGGGGGGTGTGCAGTGGAGAGAAGAAGGGAAGAAGAAATCCAACAAACTGCAAGACTTTAAATGATGATATTGCTAATACCATGTACAGCCTTTGTCAGTCATATTTTACAATCATATTTGGAAGTGTGCAGTGTTCTATCTTCTACAATCATGGTTGGAAGTGTGAAGTGTTTTATCCTCTACAATCATGGTTGGAAGTGTGAAGTGTTTTATCCTCTACAATCATGGTTGGAAGTGTGAAGTGTTTTATCCTCTACAATCATGGTTGGAAGTGTGAAGTGTTTTATCCTCTATAATCATGGTTGGAAGTGTGAAGTGTTTTATCCTCTACAATCATGGTTGGAAGTGTGAAGTGTTTTATCCTCTATAATCATGGTTGGAAGTGTGAAGTGTTTTATCCTCTATAATCATGGTTGGAAGTGTGAAGTGTTTTATCCTCTACAATCATGGTTGGAAGTGTGAAGTGTTTTATCCTCTACAATCATGGTTGGAAGTGTGAAGTGTTTTATCCTCTACAATCATGGTTGGAAGTGTGAAGTGTTTTATCCTCTACAATCATGGTTGGAAGTGTGAAGTGTTTTATCCTCTACAATCATGGTTGGAAGTGTGAAGTGTTTTATCCTCTACAATCATGGTTGGAAGTGTGAAGTGTTTTATCCTCTACAATCATGGTTGGAAGTGTGAAGTGTTTTATCCTCTATAATCATGGTTGGAAGTGTGAAGTGTTTTATCCTCTACAATCATGGTTGGAAGTGTGCAGTGTTTTATCCTCTACAATCATGGTTGGAAGTGTGAAGTGTTTTATCCTCTACAATCATGGTTGGAAGTGTGAAGTGTTTTATCCTCTACAATCATGGTTGGAAGTGTGAAGTGTTTTATCCTCTATAATCATGGTTGGAAGTGTGAAGTGTTTTATCCTCTACAATCATGGTTGGAAGTGTGAAGTGTTTTATCCTCTACAATCATGGTTGGAAGTGTGAAGTGTTTTATCCTCTACAATCATGGTTGGAAGTGTGAAGTGTTTTATCCTCTACAATCATGGTTGGAAGTGTGAAGTGTTTTATCCTCTACAATCATGGTTGGAAGTGTGAAGTGTTTTATCCTCTACAATCATGGTTGGAAGTGTGAAGTGTTTTATCCTCTACAATCATGGTTGGAAGTGTGAAGTGTTTTATCCTCTACAATCATGGTTGGAAGTGTGAAGTGTTTTATCCTCTACAATCATGGTTGGAAGTGTGAAGTGTTTTATCCTCTACAATCATGGTTGGAAGTGTGAAGTGTTTTATCCTCTACAATCATGGTTGGAAGTGTGAAGTGTTTTATCCTCTACAATCATGGTTGGAAGTGTGAAGTGTTTTATCCTCTACAATCATGGTTGGAAGTGTGAAGTGTTTTATCCTCTACAATCATGGTTGAATATTTGTAGTGTACTATCAACAATCCACATGCAGAAAGTATAACAACCTCACCAATTTCACAACAGATCAACTCCATGCAATAACACGCTTCTGATAGAAGACATTACTATACAATAAGAAAGGGGAGTAGAGAATAGCAACACTGTTTACCTTCCATGCATGTTGTAAGAGGTGACTAAGGAGGTTATAGGGTGATGTTGGCTGTCCCATCCTTTTCAGGTCAAAGTGACCCAGAAGACATGCCATAATCAGATGAGTAAGGATGAAAGGCACAGATATTGCAGCACAGTTGTAAATCATGACACAATAAATTCTGTTCTCAATACATTACATTCTGATAATCTGCAGGTTTGAGAATGAATGCAGAAGAAGAAGATTTCATGTGATTTGATCTAATTTCTGAACAATTGCAAACTAAATTACTTCAAGTGAATACGTCTGCTTTCTGAACAACTGCAAACTAAATTACTTCAAGTGATTTAGTCTTCTTCTTCTTGTGTTCATTCTTTGATAACCAAAATAACCATTCTTTGATAACACAAAAGTTTGTGTGATTTTTACCTGGGAGCGTGAAGTATGCCGTACTGCCAGTTTCACAGCGGAGCTGCATCATTTTGCACTTCCAGTCTGGTACATCAGTTTTCGGTATGAATTTTATTCGGGTGGGCTTCCCTACCTTGTGACAGTTCATCAGCCACTATGCCCGTGGACTACACAGACAAAAATATGTCCCTGGGTGGCATTCTTTGAGGAGGCATTAATCAAGGATTTAGACTTTGGTCAACCATGTCTATCTCACTTGAGGTGCTCAGCTGCCAGTGAATGAGTCTCGCATAATTAGACGTATTGTCCCTATTCCCATCAGGTACTGAACAGTGTCTTTTGTGAGCACGGTATAGGAAAAACTCGACAGCAGAGTTGAGTATGGGTTCATTCGCCCTCTCAGCCATGGTTTATTTATTTATTCACTGATATCATTAACCCCCTGTCCAAGTATGAGTCTCTACACATTCTTCTCTTGATTCTTGATTAGAAACTGGCTTCACAGCACGTGGGACATTCCCATAAGTGCTCCGCCCTCAGCTCCAGCAGCCATCACAGTGTATGTAGACTCATAGTTCCGGTCAGGTGTTGATTGTGTGATCTTCAGGACTTTTAAAAAAATGTACTTTTCATTTCCCTCACCTCTAGATACTCCCATTTCTAACATTCTCCGTATGTGTACGTTCTCAACCTCATTGACATCATCTGCATCTTGAAATGAATTTATTACTGCCTTCATGAAATCTGCTTTATCTCTTCTCAGCAATGTGCTGTCTATCGCAGCATTGCCTGCCAATAAGTCGGCTCTTTCATTTCCTCTGACCCCAGCATGACCAGGGCAGTATATCCATGTAATGCTCTGGACAACTGAGTTGTTCAATAGTCTCTACACATATTTAGGAGCATTAGTAACTAGCAGCTTGTTCTCGAGCTGAACAGTACTTCAGTTCTGATTTCCATGTAGCGTTTTCTCCATTCTATTTGCACATTTCACTGTACCTCTCATTGTACTCAATATGTTATCCTTACATGTATCGAGACTTCCGCATGCCTCTGGATATTCTTGACCACATCTACTCATATCAGGATATCGACATTAGCTGCCCGTCTAATGCATCTGAAATTCGGCTGAATGAGCCAGGAAGTATTGTGTCCCTGTGTGCCAACAGTCAATTCTTTTGCAGTCAATTCTCATTTTGTCTGCAGCTCTCACATATACAAAAATGTGGTACCCTTTACATCCAGTGATGTGGTATGTTTTGTGAACAACTGGAAACTAAGTTACTTCATCTGATTCGGTCAGTTTTGTGAGCAGTAAAAATAAATATCAATGTGTTCCCTGTTTTTACCCTAACTGAAATTATCCCCAAGAATTAACAATCTCAAGACTTAATAAGTTTCTCAAACCTCAGTCTGATTCAATTTGGACCGTCTGGCATACTCCATGAGTGCCTCATAGACATTTCCATCATAACGACCAAGGTCACTGTCTAGAGCCAGATCAGGGAAGTCGAAGGCATCCACTAAGGCCACAGCATTTGGTCTAAGAGCTGCCAGGAGTTCATAGATTTTGTTCTCTACTAAGGTCAACTGCTGGTCACTCAAATATCCTCCCTGAGGAAATATTAACAAATCACTAAACAAAGAATAGAACCATTCAGATTATCAGTGCAGAAGAAGACAAAATATTAATGACAGGAAGACTGAACTATCTACCATTCCGTTTATGAAAAATATAAAATAAAATGATTAAAATTCCATTTTATAAATAAATAAACATTGTACATAAAATTGACATTTCAACCACAAATTCTCTATCAAGATAGCATATCAACAACAAACAAAAATAAAACAGGAAATAGAGTTGCATGTAGTTATGTTCAATTCTATCAGCTTTTACGTTTTATTTGTCCTTGTTTTGATAAAAAACTTGTGATCAAAATATGGTTGGTTGGTTGGTTGCTGATCCAGCGGTCCATGGGCTCATGCCCTTTGACCCAAATAGCATTATATTGCTGGGAAGTCTGTGTATTTTCAGCCCACCCTGGGCCAGAGCCAGAGAATAACTATCACACTTCCAGGAAGGTAGGTTTCAACCTATGCATTGCTCCGAGCCACTGTAGCCAAGATAGATTTCACTGAGCTCATTCCCCGC
Organism: Meghimatium bilineatum; assembly: GCA_034231615.1. Lineage (NCBI taxonomy): Eukaryota > Metazoa > Mollusca > Gastropoda > Stylommatophora > Philomycidae > Meghimatium > Meghimatium bilineatum. The sequence continues at coordinate 80,188,750 of CM067319.1, forward strand.
CACCAATTGACTACTGGTTATGCCGAACTTCTCTATTGCTCCAGGCATGCAACCAAATGCTCAAGACAAAAGGATTGTCACGTCCTGAGTCACTGTGCCTCTATGATGGGTCTCAGCCATAGGAAAAAACTGCTATCAGTTTCCTCCTCCCCCGTGCTGCAGAGTACATCTCTGGCTCCCTCCCAATCACAGAGGGTGCATACATATATTCAAGCAAATATGAAACACATTTCAACAACAAAATAAAAGCATAATTGTATAGATGACATGTCATGAAGCTTCTATAAGAAGATAACCTCAATATAACGGCATGTCATCTACTAAGATTTTCTGTTGCATGGGTGGTATGTCTAGTGAGCCATAGGTGAGACCCACAGATGAAACCACATGCATGTGATCAAAATATCAATTGTATATTTATCTATCTAGTGATGTGTCCTTTATCCTTTAATTTCTTTTTTTTAATCTAAACCTAGAAATTGTGAGTGATAATCTTTTACTTTCTATTTGCAGTTGGGAGGTTTCTCAGAGCTTTCTTTCAGATCCAGGAGACTTCAGCTTTCAGCTTAATGCAATGCTATTGAAGGAGCCTTCTACTCAAAGGGGGTATATGTCATGAGACAAGCTGATAGTTTGCTTGGGTCATCCAGTGTGCGTCTTTCCTCTGATGAGGAGCTTTGCAACCAGCAAACTATTCCTCATGTGGGAAGATCATTCCATTACCACATTTTGTGTCCCTAGGTCACAGGCCTAATTTCTTCTATATGAGCCATGTTGGACCTCATACAGCAGGAGTCAAATTAGACTCAGGGCTAATAGACATTCCTAGACAAGGTGCTGCTTTGTCAAACACATCGCAGGTCTGGGATTTGACTTGTGCATTTCTCACGCACTCGCCTCATTCGTCTGTGATGGCCTTCCAATCCATCTCCATGCACGGTCTGTGTTTTTTTTAACTCTTCGTTATTGCGCATATCACCCAAAGAAATAGGTAGATTGTCCTATCTCGGATGAGGAGCTTTGCAGTGAGCCCTTGTGTACTGAACCATATTCTCTCTGTATGAGCAGTATTGGGCAATGGCGACAATCAAGTTGGATTAAGTTTACAGAGTTCTCAATGACAAGGACTTGCTCACCTCTATGTTGCCCACAGCTTCCGGAGTCCGAGTCTCAACACTGCTTCGGTCAGAAATGTGAACAATGTGCTCTCCAAAATTTGTTCAATGCTTGTCCTGTGTGCAATGCAGAGCTGCATTTAAAGCTTTTTTCCATACCCAGGAGTGCATGTTCAAGTTGTCGCATCCAATATGTGAGTCATAACTCCTACTTTCAATGGGGTCAATTGTGGTGGGACACATGGGAGTCTGTGTCCTCGAGCATGAACAGCACTTCCGCCAGTCGGTCTCGTGATGGACAATTGTAGCTTCGATGTCACTATATCAATTCACGTACACAGTGCTGTCCTCATGCATGTGTTGCTGTTTCCAGAATCAATGTGTACTCATAGGATCACCATATTTTAGTGGGATCTACCAATACCAGGACATCCACATTAACCGCTGCCCCTCCAATGTTTCTGAATTCTTGGCTGACCAAGACGGGATGCACATATGACTTACGTTACTGTGTGCCAACAGTGCTGCTGTGTATGTTGGCGTAGAGGTCTCAGAGATATTTCTTGTCCCTTTACAGGCAATTCTCATTCCATCTACAGCCTCCACATCAATGAGACTAAAAGTGTTGGCCAGAAAGACAGCAAGAGTAGTTGTCTTTCTGTTTCCAGGGTGCACCATTGGGAAGTATTTTTAAGATCTTGGTTATGTTAACCCTGGGTCTGTTGAGAGCAAGGCGGAGCCCTTTGCACCCTATGTGTCCTTTACAAAACAGTTTCCTCACTGACACTCTGTAAACCTCTCAGTTCTGTGCAAGTTGCCCAGCTTCTTCTAGTGTCATACCTCATTACTTTATTTATAAATGTAAAAGTGTGATACTTTGCCCCCGTCCACCCTACATGTTTCTCAAAAAGGAAATCCCCTCATATCTTAGTGAGTACCTTCAATATTACACAGTATGCTTTTGGAGTCGGGAATTATCACTATGTATGTTGACATTGGAGTTACCCGTTATGTTGGTGCTTCTGATCTCGATGACACCTCACTGTGGAGATCTGAGTATCCTGAGTGCATTCCTGTATCAATCTGGACTTTCTCCAATATAACTGCTTGTGTATGTGACAGTGTGAGCAAACTGAGACCATTATCCTTGATAGAATCAATGTTTTCAGCTGCAGAAAAATGTCCATTGTTGCATGTCTGCAGCCGAAATAATTGTTATAAAATCGGTACCCTTCTTTGTTATATGAATCACATTTTCAAAATGTTTCCTGAATGAGAAACTGTTGACACAAATCATCCTGAGATATTCTCCTGTCAATGTTGGTATGCAGACAGCAGTGTGTCTTTGACTGATCATTTAGAAACAGATGATCTTAGGCTTGGATGCATTGACAACAGCAAAGTAGACCATGGACCTACAATTGACAATTGCTCCTGCTTACCTTTAAGGGATTTCAGTTGTATTTGATCAGGTAATAAAGTACAATGCCATACACAAATGTGAGAATCACAAGTGATCCAACTGTTTGTAACTTAACAATTTTTAGTACACACACATACACAAATGTGAGAATCACACATGACCCAACTGTTTGTAACTTAACAATTTTTAGTTAATTTGTATATACTTGAATGTACACGAGGCAGTGGTGATCCCTGTGGCAAACTAGAGATCCCTGTAGCAAACCACGGGCCACTGGCAAACGATGGGTTATAGTTCTTATGTCTAAGGTCAAGAATCTTCAACCAAGAGCTACTTTTCTAGACAGCATAATTTCTGTCAAGCAGGCACTATAGTAGTCAATTGTATGTCCCCTTAATAGGTCAACTAGATGTCTGAAGCTGACTGGTAAACTCATCTTCTAGGTCAGTCGCTACAATGACAATTCCCTCTTTTGTTTGGAAGCAAGTCTGCGAATGTTACCAATGGAATAACAAATAATAAAACCAAAGACAGTTTGTGAATATAACAGAAGCATTGAGAAAAGATAAGTCTCACCTTCAAAAATTGACCAGCATTTCTAGAGATACCACACAATGAGTACAGCTGGCAGAGCTGGATGAGGACAGCGGAAAGTGAAGGTTCCAATGTGGTTGTTGTTACCTTCTCAATGAAGGTTCTCACTACAAACGCATGTGAGAAAGCCTAGTAAGAAAATTATCACAAACTTAAAAACAATTATTGTTAGTCATTATTGATTAATTCAGTTACTACTCTTATACTCTGTGTTCTAGTAATCACTAACTCTGTCATTACTCTATGTTCCAGTAATCACTAACTCAGTCATTACTCTATGTTCCAGTAATCACTAACTCAGTCATTACTCTATGTTCCAGTAATCACTAACTCAGTCACTAGTCACTACTCTATGTTCCAGCAATCATTAACTCAATCACTACTCTATGTTCCAGCAATCATTAACTCAATCACTACTCTATGTTCCAGCAATCATTAACTCAATCACTACTCTTATACTCTGTGTGTAACTAATATATATATATAACTGTAGATGTATAACTGTGGATGTAGTTTATCATGGCGCACCATGATGATTAATTCCCAAAACATATTCTTGCAAATAATCAGTCATTTAGAAAGAATATCATTGAATGTTCATATTTTATATATTTTTGTTGGTTACATATATATATATAATTATATATTAAATTAAAAGAAATTATATTCTTATGAACTTATGAGATAGAAGTAGTAAAAACTGTTCTTGTCTGAAACGCTTACCCTCTTATTTGATTATTTCCCTTGGAAATGTTTGTCAGTTATATTTATCCTGTTTAATTTTAATATAAATTTATTTAGGGTTAGTTATGTAAAAACATAACTCTTGTAACCCTAACACTAAAAAAATAATATTAAATTAATAAAGGATAAAGATAAACTGACAAACATTGCCAAGGGAAATCATCAAATAGAGGATGGCATGTATTCTAAACATGAATGGTAAAAAATATTAGTTAGTTCATCATCAGATCATCATCAAAAAATATTAGTTAGTTCATCATCGGATCATCATCAAAAAATATTAGTTAGTTCATCATCAGATCATCATCAAAAAATATTAGTTAGTTCATCATCGGATCATCATCAAAAAATATTAGTTAGTTCATCATCGGATCATCATCAAGTTGGCTTTGGTTATTGAAGTATTTTCTCTGTTATAAAAGTCCCTTTATTTTTCAAAGTAAAATTTGTATCTATGGTTTGTGCTTCTATAACTATAGTAATTTTTCAAAGTAAAATTTGTATCTATGGTTTGTGCTTCTATAACTATAGTAATTTTTCAAAGTAAAATTTGTATTTTTCAAAAGTGACAGATAGTTAGCCTATTCCCCCCCCCCCCAACTTTCCTTAGTTAACTCTTACAATATGCCTGGAAATAGAAGAGTGTCCCTATTATCTACACACTTAACAAAAAATCCAGACCCTTATATATCACACTGCCATGGCTTCCTCATATTTGGTATATCATAGTAATCAGAGTTACTGTCCCAACTACACGTACCTGAAGTGAGCCCATACAAATTGCTTCATAGCACAAATACAACTTGTACCTGGGCTGATACCATCACCCCAGTTTCTTCTTTTTCCATCCTCACACGACAGCTAACACATATCTAAGTGCTGCATAGACTCAAACATTAGGACAATCCAGCAGACAACATACCACAGCAGCTTCTACCAATGACTGAGAGGAATTGTTCCAGGCCTCAGCTAGTTCAATGCCTTTGTTTAGGTGACTCTGTAGTCTGGTAACAGCCTCAGAAACTTTCCTGTCAGACATCATGTTCAAGATATCAGGAATAAGAACAGTTAAAGAATAGAAGAAGAAATGGACTAGAAATGAGAGTAAATGATGTCAGAAGTGAGAGTAAATGATGTCAGAAGTGAGAGTAAATGATGTCAGAAGTGAGAGTAAATGATGTCAGAAGTGAGAGAAGTAGTGGTGCCAGTAATGAGTTGATGACAACATGAATTTCTGAAGGTTCTCTCTTCATCCTATCACATTAAACACCATGCCACATTATAATTCAGCAGGTGCGATGGGAAACAAGAAATGAGGGAAGATTAACACTTTTGCTGCCACCGACAATTTTTGGGTCAAAACACAATGTCCCTTATAATGCCACAGATTACTCTTTTTTTCAGTAATTTTTCTGACAGTTTTATTCAGTGTGGGTCATCCAGTTTATTACAAATATCCTTCCAAAATGGCAGAGTCCATTATCAGATCAGTCAATACAGATAATTGGAAATTTAATTATTTTATTGTGGTTTTTCATCAAACGCTTCCAAATGGATGACATGGCTGATAACCTGTCAAAAGTGATTCCTCTTCTGATTTTTGGGGAGTAATAGTGATAAAACAAACATTAGAATCACATAAAGAACTTGATTATAATTAAAGTAATGATGGTCATAGGTTGATATGAGATAGATCTACAGGTCCAAGATAGAGAGTGATGGACACCCACTTGAAAAACAGGAACTTACCATGGATTGTTAAACAAAATCATTCATAAAATAACTGACAATGAAACTTTTTCAATTAAAACTTGAGATGTACATTTTCAGAAAGTTTATTCTTGCTTGAACACACTTCTGAAAGTTTCAAAGTCCTTACATTATTGGTAGATTTGTACATGATTTCTTAAAATGATTACTAGATAGCAAAGCTCATGATACCTAATATATTTGAGTGGTGCAGGAAACACTCCAGTTAAAAAGGAGTGGCAGTGAAAGCATTGAAGATAAGAGAAGTAAGAGAAACAAAATATATTACTTTTCAAATAAGAGAAATGAGCTCAGATGACAGAATAGATACTTGAGATTAGGAAATGTAGAAACAGTTCAGGTAATCCTGTCACCATGACATCAGAGTGTGATAGTTTTTTGCAAACTAATTTTTGAAATGTAAAAATGTATCTCTTATGGAGGTGAACCCTGCTTACAACCATAGATAGAAGTCCTGAGGTGAACCCTGCTTACAACCATAGATAGAAGTCCTGAGGTGAACCCTGCTTACAACCATAGATAAAAGTCCTGAGGTGAACCCTGCTTACAACCATAGATAGAAGTCCTGAGGTGAACCCTGCTTACAACCATAGATAGAAGTCCTGAGGTGAACCCTGCTTACAACCATAGATAGAAGTCCTGAGGTGAACCCTGCTTACAACCATAGATAGAAGTCCTGAGGTGAACCCTGCTTACAACCATAGATAAAAGTCCTGAGGTGAATCCTGCTTACAACCATAGATAGAAGTCCTGAGGTGAACCCTGCTTACAACCATAGATAGAAGTCCTGAGGTGAACCCTGCTTACAACCATAGATAGAAGTCCAATTTGGTTATACTAGAGTGCATAACTATCAGAAATGATGGAGATAACAGTTCAAGTAATCCTGTCATAACAATCTCCGAGATTATCTTTTTAATCATGCAGATTAACTATTGTTTATTAAGTAGAGGATTAAAGCCTCTCAAGGCTACAGCATGGTTTCTTAAACCGAAGATCAAAATGTTTTGCCATTATATCAGAGCATGTTATATCAATCAGAGCATGTTCTGATTTTTATTTCAAATAAAAATAGTACAGGTCTGATAAAAATCTCTGCTGTGTTAAGAAACTATGGGAATTGACTTGTAAGGTCTAGGTGGCCTAGGTTCAAAGTGTTGAAAATTAACCTTTACTATGCTCAATACAAATTATGGAACTTCCCCACTGCATGCCAGATTGTTTTTGGAACATTTGCATAATTTTATATAAAATGACTGACTCATATGTTCTTGTCCGATCTCCTAGGCTTATTATATTTATAAATTTATTTCATAACCAAACTAAATGTTCTTAATAACTTCTTTGAAAAGAAATAATTTAATCTTATTTAACTAAATATTTCTTCGAGACACAAAGCAATGTAATATCAAAGCATGTTGCCCATACCTAACGTTTTGCAATTTCATTTCATAACAAAACAAACATGTTCCTAATATCTTTGAGAATAAATGTAATTACCTACAATTCCTAATTATTAGAAAAACAATCCACAACAATTTCAATAAAAATGGCATCATTTCAATTCGATTGCTCAACTTTCAAATTTTCTGTATTTTTTATTTCTTTTCACATGACCTTGACGAAAATGAAACTAGATTTGTGAGCAGTATTGCTACTCTTTATTTTCCAGAAGAAAAAGCAAAAGTTAAACTTTTTTAAAATCATAGTATCAATTCTGCAATTAGTTCAGCAGAGTACAACCAGAAGTGGATTTTTATACGCACCAATGACATTGAAAGGTTAAACAAAAATGCAGCCAACAAAAATAAATCCAAAGAAACAGCAGATAAACAAACAAAATAATGTAATCTTGAAATGATAACTAACCTGGCTGCTCTGTGTTCATAAGCTGCAATTAGTTGGTCCAACTCCATTTTTTCTGTCAATCTACTCTTGCCTTCCTTGGATATTTGTAGAAAGCTTACCAAGCTAGGAAGTTGCTCCCCCTTCTCTGCTGCATTGTAGCACTTTATGAGATATCTGAGACAGTCAATACAAACATTAAACCAAATGTCTCATTGAATTAAATAGTGGAATCTCAATATAACAACTTGGTCCGGACCAACAAAATCTCAATATAACAACTTGGTCCGGACCAACAAAATCTCAATATAACAACTTGGTCCGGACCAACATAATCTCAATATAACAACTTGGTCCGGACCAACATAATCTCAATATAACAACTTGGTCCGGACCAACAAAATCTCAATATAACAACTTGGTCCGGACCAACAAAATCTCAATATAACAACTTGGTCCGGACCAACAAAATCTCAATATAACAACTTGGTCCGGACCAACAAAATCTCAATATAACAACTTGGTCCGGACCAACATAATCTCAATATAACAACTTGGTCCGGACCAACATAATCTCAATATAACAACTTGGTCCGGACCAACAAAATCTCAATATAACAACTTGGTCCGGACCAACAAAATCTCAATATAACAACTTGGTCCGGACCAACAAAATCTCAATATAACAACTTGGTCCGGACCAACATAATCTCAATATAACAACTTGGTCCGGACCAACATAATCTCAATATAACAACTTGGTCCGGACCAACATAATCTCAATATAACAACTTGGTCCGGACCAACATAATCTCAATATAACAACTTGGTCCGGACCAACAAAATCTCAATATAACAACTTGGTCCGGACCAACAAAATCTCAATATAACAACTTGGTCCGGACCAACAAAATCTCAATATAACAACTTGGTCCGGACCAACAAAATCTCAATATAACAACTTGGTCCGGACCAACAAAATCTCAATATAACAACTTGGTCCGGACCAACATAATCTCAATATAACAACTTGGTCCGGACCAACAAAATCTCAATATAACAACTTGGTCCGGACCAACAAAATCTCAATATAACAACTTGGTCCGGACCAACAAAATATGCTAAGTAATATCACTTAGCAGGGAATGCAGAGAATGGTGTCCCACAGCTGTGGAGAAAGAAGTGCAGGCTTTAATCAGTGAGAATACCAAAGAGGGGGATGTGATTATATACACTGATGGATCTGTAATTAGGCATGTTCGCAGTGCTTGGGCCTTTACAGCTCAGTGCGCAGGTAAAACGATCAAGGAGGAAAGTGGTGCCTTTGCGGTCACTACGAGTAGTATGACCATGGAGACTATGGCGGTGACCAAGGCATTTGAGTGGCTACGCACACAGAAAGTAATGCAGGTCTGCATCTTGAGTGACTCTATGAGTATGATTAAGAAGGTACAAGTGGGTCTCGTTCGCAAACAGTGGATTGAGGCCTTGAGAAATGCGAGCTTGAAGACGGTTACATTTATTTTCATGCCGGGACATGTGGGCGTTCGAGGCAATGAAAGAGCGGATCAACTGGCATCGTGTGCGATTGTGGCAAAGGGCGATGGGGCAATGGATCGCGCTGACGTTTTGAACTCCTTAAGAGATATAACACACGAGAGTGAGACGAATGTGGATGATGATTCCTTTTCAATGGCTAGGATTAAAGATCAGGGATTGAGATGCGGTGTTGCTAGAGGTGAACATTTTGGAGGGCGTAGAAGAATGATGGTCAACCAGCATAGGACCGGTACTGTCAGCAGAAGTGTGATGGCGGATACACTCAAGGAGAGATCGGAGCAACTATGGATGTGTCCAGTTTGCAGTGATGATGATCCGACGACTAACTAACTAACTAACTAACAAAATATGAAATAACAGAAATTCGCTATATACAGTACAAACAATATAGAATCAATATAATTGGGAATTTTTAAAAGTGTTATTATAAAGGGAAATTTGTTTTTACAGAATGCGCTATATAGGGATTCAACTGTATAAAGAGATATAGTGAAAAGTAAAAATAAATTCTTATAGTCCATAATGTGTGGCATTGGTCTGTCTAGTCTTGTCTCGTTCACCGCAAGTTATATCTTATAATCCCATGCCATGTAGCATTGGTTATCATGTTTGTCTGGTCTTGTCTCCTTCACTACAAATTATATCTTATAATCCATGCCATGTAGCAATGGTTATCATGTTTGTCCACTGTCTTGGCAAGATGTAGCAGTTGTCCCAGATTTTCAAAACTACTGGTGATCTTTAGCTAATCTTCCTGTTTCTGTATCATGTTTAGGGGTGTCTATGATATCATGTGTCCATCTTCTGCATAGCCTACCTCTTTTTGGTTGCCCTGGCATCATCCCCTCCATTATGTTTTCTATACTGTCATGTCATGTTTTATGGCCAAAGTATAGTAGATGAAGTCCAGAGAATGAAAAAGCATTGTGTCACCGTTTTATATGTGCCAATGGCCAGACACACCTGTCTTCAGTGGAAGATCACATTCAAGTTGTTCCATTTACTATTTTATTTTCCTTGTACTTTAATACTTTATCACCATTAATCCTAAGTGTACTTATCTCCCATTGCCATGAGTGTTTGAAATTTTTGAGACACCAGTATTTAAAAAACTTGTAAAAATTCTAACTCACATTATAGATCTTCACAATTTTCTTTGTGTCATAATAAATGCTTGTGTTTTCAAAATGAATTTGAAAGCCACAGAATAATTTCTAGAGCGAAATCCGACTTATTATAATACTGGGTGTGGATTTATATTACTTTCTATATATCTCAAAATCTCACTTCGAGTATCGGATTATAACTCACAAGCCATGTCGAGAGACTGTATTTCGTGTGTGCTGATATTTAGGAATGACATACTATCCTGGATGAGCTACTCCGAGTAATACTATCTCTGAATTTGCCCTATTTCTGAAGTATCATATTGGCTTGACCAATCGTTGAAGTTGGTCACCAAGAGTATATAACGGAAATTTGACAACTGGCAAATTTGGTCAGCAAAATGTCTTCTTGTTCGCAGTTTACCATATCTACACAGTAAGTCTAGTTGAGAAAAATATTAGACTAAATAACTACATCTTATATTGTTGCTGTAGTGATCATTACCTGGCAGTCTGCAGACATAGAACAGCATTCTCTCCTTCATAAGTGCAGGATGGAGCTTCATTGGCATAGATAGTTGGCAGACCACTGGCCAAGGAATAACCATGACCTCCACATGCCAAACGACACTGTTCAATGCCATACATCACCTCCCATGTGCTAAAGGCTTTAAGGGCTGCTGACAGAGCATGTAGCTGATGAGAAATACATGCAGATGATGTAATATTGAAATTAATGTTCTAGCTCATGACAAAGTTATGGTAATAAGCAGCTAGTAGGATGACAAAATCAGAACACAATATATGACAAAATGTGAAATTATATTGATACGGTCACAACAACATATGGCAAGAATGTAGACTATAATGATTAGATCACAATATGTGACAGAAATGTAGGCTGTAATGATTAGATCACAATATGTGACAGATATGTAGGCTGTAATGATGAGGTCACAATATGTGACAGAAATGTAGACTATAATGATGAGATCACAATATGTGACAGAAATGTAGACTATAATGATTAGATCACAATATGTGACAGAAATGTAGACTATAATGATTAGATCACAATATGTGACAGAAATGTAGACTATAATGATGAGATCACAATATGTGACAGAAATGTAGACTATAATGATTAGATCACAATATGTGACAGAAATGTAGACTATAATGATTAGATCACAATATGTGACAGAAATGTAGACTATAATGATTAGATCACAATATGTGACAGAAATGTAGGCTGTAATGATGAGGTCACAATATGTGACAGAAATGTAGGCTGTAATGATGAGGTCACAATATGTAACAGAAATGTAGGCTGTAATGATGAGGTCACAATATGTGACAGAAATGTAGGCTGTAATGATGAGGTCACAATATGTGACAGAAATGTAGGCTGTAATGATGAGGTCACAATATGTAACAGAAATGTAGGCTGTAATGATGAGGTCACAATATGTGACAGAAATGTAGGCTGTAATGATGAGGTCACAATATGTGACAGAAATGTAGGCTGTAATGATGAGGTCACAATATGTAACAGAAATGTAGGCTGTAATGATGAGGTCACAATATGTGACAGAAATGTAGGCTGTAATGATGAGGTCACAATATGTGACAGAAATGTAGGCTGTAATGATGAGATCACAATATGTGACAGAAATGTAGGCTGTAATGATGAGGTCACAATATGTAACAGAAATGTAGGCTGTAATGATGAGGTCACAATATGTGACAGAAATGTAGGCTGTAATGATGAGGTCACAATATGTAACAGAAATGTAGGCTGTAATGATGAGATCACAATATGTGACAGAAATGTAGGCTGTAATGATGAGGTCACAATATGTGACAGAAATGTAGGCTGTAATGATGAGGTCACAATATGTGACAGAAATGTAGGCTGTAATGATGAGGTCACAATATGTGACAGAAATGTAGGCTGTAATGATGAGGTCACAATATGTGACAGAAATGTAGACTATAATGATTAGATCACAATATGTGACACAAATGTAGACTATAATGATTAGATCACAATATGTGACACAAATGTAGACTAATGATTAGATCACAATATGTGACACAAATGTAGACTATAATGATTAGATCACAATATGTGATACAAATGTAGACTATAATGATTAGATCACAATATGTGATACAAATGTAGACTATAATGGTGAAATAACAATGAGACAACAATTTTAAAATACAATGATGTATGCTGGACATCAAATACAGCACAGACTTTATGTCCAGGAGACTTCTACACATCAAATGTACACATCTTTACAAAGTACAGATCACATGTTAATCATATTCTCCCTTACAGTCACCACCCGTCGCTTCTAGTGGTATAAAACTACAGTCACTGCTACAGTTTCAAATATTTCCAAATTTGCAGAGTTTTGACATGATTTGTTTGCAATGGAGGACATTGTTCATATGTACACTGATGATGACAGACAGTTATGATGGAAATATGTACAATGTAGGTAATTTGTGTACCAAATATAATGTGCAAAGTGACAGTGAATTTCCTTGTTAGATAGACCTAATGTTTCCGATAATAAGAAGGAAATTCGTGGTACTAATTATGACATTGTGAATGTCACTGGAGTGATGTAGGATTTCGAGTAGAAGTTGAGAATTTTGTAGAAAACAATGGGCCTGTACATAAATCTTGATGAGATTGCCACATGTCATGAATACTTTAGCATCATTGTCAATGAGGAGTTTATCAATTTGCAGCCGATCAGACAAATTTGTATGTAATATAACACAAAGAACAATCAAGGAAAGAAGACACGTGCTGGATATCTGTAACTGCCATTGAAATACAACATCTTTTTTATATTTATATTATGATAGGTCTGTGTATTCTGATTGAATATGACATTTATTGGAGAATAGATTGTATTCCAGTACAGACTGTATGTCCAGTAGACCTCGTCTTGAATGAATGGACATTGTATGAGATTTCTTCATGTTATATTAGTTTGTTCAGTCCATATTATATTAGTTTGTTCAGACCATATTATATTAGTTTGTTCAGTTCATATTATATTAGTTTGTTCAGTCCATATTATATTAGTTTGTTCAGTTCATATTATATTAGTTTGTTCAGTCCATATTATATTAGTTTGTTCAGTCCATATTATATTAGTTTGTTCAGTCCATATTATATTAGTTTGTTCAGTCCATATTATATTAGTTTGTTCAGTCCATATTATATTAGTTTGGATATAAAACAACATATATAAAACAGGAATAGGTTTTTAGGAGGATTTTATCAATGTTGCCACACATTGTTCAAATATTAAGGGGCATCAAGAAATTATATTTGAGATTTTTAAAATGACGCCCCCCCCCCCCCAATTTTCAACGTCACAACTTGTTCACAACTGTCATATCACACATAAAACTACAACAAAAATGTGATTATATCCATTATTCACTCCTTTATTGACACGTGTGAAAATTATTTTGATATCTTTACAAACAAAAAAGTTATCGTGTTTACCAAACACTCACCATAAATAATGAAAATTTTCCAAAAAGAATCCATGCACAGGGTAAAAATTGAATAATTTTAATCCAGAGCCCTAAAGGTTATAGTAAAACTTACAATTGGCATATCATCTAAGTTTCCAGATTCAATCTTGGCACTGACGTTGTTATAGGATGAGGTCATGGATTTGCTAGCTATGGTCAAGGCATAAGATGAGGCAATCTGTGTGAAGAGTTTATGTTGTTGTGTCTGAAAGTCTAGCACTTGGACTTCACCAACCCTAGAATAAAACAACACAAATAGCCATCAGTAGAGTAGAGTATTGTTTTGACATTTTTTTCATACTCTGTTTTAGATCATATTCATCTCAGAGCCGACATGTTTGAAGTTTCGGCTAAATTCATTGCGGATATTGGCAATGTATCTCTTGTGTCTATGTGATTTAGACAAAAATTTTGTTGTTTATCAGACTTATGACAGCTGAAAACCTGAAGCAGACCTGCCCAACATTATTCAGAAATGCCCTTGGTCATATTCTGTCTCCTTTCATGAGAAACTTTATAGCAATACTTGGAGCTGGTACTGCTTGTTAACCAATTTCAATGTAAAATGTGAGACATTTTGCAGTTCCTTGGTGAGAGCCTGTTGAATTTAAACACTACTTTAGAGGATGCATCTAGAACAGTGTTTTCCACCTTTTGTTTTAACCATGCCCCACCAAAGGTTTTCTAAAACTCTGATGTAACATATACATATTTTTTTATATTCAAAAATTTAATTATTGGCTCAACCGTGCAAGCAAAAATCAATCAATCAATCAATAAAACCGAAACCATATATGGTTGTAGGGGTACCACATTGGATGCTTCAGCACACAGAGTCCTCCAGTGAATTATATCCTCAGCGATGCGGATGAGTGTGGAAATATCTTGTCCTGTCCATTCCTTGATGTTGTCTGTCCATGTCTTTATTTACCCTCCTCACTTCTTCCTCCTTCGACAGTTCCTGCAGTATTGTTTTTGACAAGGAATCATGCCTGCATACATGTCCGAACCATGCTAGTTTTCACAAAAATATTTGGAACCAAATAAGAGCTCCAGACAATGACATCAAGCAGCAAACAAAAGAAAGAAAAAAAAAAAAAGAAATGCATGCACTTTGATATTTGCTTTGGGAGACTGAGCACCTATTGGTTTGCATGGAATGCAGTGATGTCAACTCACAATCAATGTGAAAATCTAAAACTGAATGAAGAAGAATAATCATGTTCTCTGTTATCACAAATACCTAATTGTTTCCACAGAACAATTTTAACAAATAGTTTTAAATCTTACAACGTCCCACTGTATAATTTATTCTATATTTTGTTTGTAAGACGGGTCAATTTATTATATATAGTGTTTGTAAGACAGGTCAATTTATTATATATAGTGTTTGTAAGACGGGTCAATTTATTATATATAGTGTTTGTAAGACGGGTCAATTTGTTCTATATGGTGTTTGTAAGACAGGTAAAAGGCCCCTCCTTAGAAAAATCAAAAGATCTAGTAGAACAGAGACTGAAAGGTGCAAACAGTTTTCCTGTGTAACTGCAGTCGTAAATTCTCCAGACAATTCAAAATGAACCTAAAGATCTTCTAACAAACACCTTATAACTTTTAAATCAATTATCAGCTAATAACAAAGTAGTGTTGAATTTCCACAAAAAAAGCTTGTGCAAACTGACAAATGTCCATGTCAAAAGGATCCCCAGACTTCAGAACACATTCTGCAGACATGTCCATGTTTTGATGATTTGAGGACTAAAACCTGGCCCAAAGAGATAGAACTGGAAGTGATATATTATAGGGTAACGGTGAGGACCTCCTGCAGACGACTGAATTCATGGACGTGGTCCTCCTGCCTGTATAAACTTCTGTGCATTGGAAACTGATCACACAAGGAGAAGAAGAGGTCTATCTAAATTATCACATCTGTCTATGTCTAGAATACCACATAACAAAATTGATTCCCGATAAAAGTCTTCACTATGAAGGTGTCCAAAGAGTAGCACAATATTTATTTGCTCACAGTCTTAACCGAGGAACTAAACTTTTTATAATAATAATAATTATAAGATCAGTAACCCATCAGGGTCATAGGGGTTAAACACTGGATACATCAGCACAAAAGCTCTCAAAACAACTCTATTCTCAGATATTCAGAGGAATGTAGAAAAATCTTGCCCAGATAATTCCTTGATGTTATCAATCCCTGATTTTCTGTACCCCCTCTCCTCCTTCCATCTTCGACTGTTCTTTGCAAAATAATTTTTGAAAGTGAGTCATGTCCCATTACATGTCCAAACAAAACAAACTTATGTCGTTTCACCACTGCTAAAAGTGGTTCTTGATAACCTGCAAGTTTGTTTATTTGCTGCTTGACAAATGTATTTGTCTTGTGTTCTATATAGCTAATTCTTAACAAACATCTGTAGCACTTGTTTTCAAAAGCCTGAATACTTCTTCCTGTGTCTTCATTGAGTCAACACTTTACAGAAACACAAATAAATCAACCAGGAAGAGTGCAAACTGGCGTATGTGATCAAGAGTGCAAACTGGCGTATGTGATCATAGACCTCCACAATGTTGAATTTCTCATGCTGTCAATCAATTCTGTTTTTTTCTTCTTTCACACCAAAATGTCCAATGTCTTCTCTCACTGTACTTGCCTTTCTCCTGTTCCTTCTTATCTTGTCAGTTGTTGTGTTACAATCTGTCTCTTCTCATATTCACCAAAATAAGAGGACTGTCTACATGTGATGTTTTAACAAGCAATTTTTGTGTGCAGTGACCTCTGGTAATACTTGATCACTAGTCCTTCTTTTCTGCATTTTCTTATTATTCTGCATTCATTCTCAAACTCCTACAGATTAACAAGATGTAGTTCAGAGAACAGAATGCATTGTGTTATGGTTTACAGATTGGCTGCAATATCTGCACCTATTGTCTTGATACATCTCACATGAGCATGGATTATGGGTAACTTTGATCTACCATGGAATGGGGCAATCAACTCTACCCATAAACCTCCTTAAATGAAACTTACAACATGCCTGACATTTATTACAACAAAAATTGTCACTATTCTTTGCTCTCCTTTCAGGCCTCCAGTAACATACAGGCAATCCTGAGTTTCCAATCCTTTTGTGTGTGTATTTATTGTCCATGCTTCACTTCCACAAGTTTAGTTTAGTAGAGATTAGGTATCTGAATCAATATTGACATACTCTGGGCAAATCTGTAGGTGTTTGGTCTCTCTGAGCACGTGAACAAGAGTATGAATGCTGATGGTTCCTGTAGTTGGCTCGTTACATATACTCCTCAATGATCTTCTCAACTATGCTCTTCTCCATGTGACTGGGGTATGCTCTTCTCCATGTGACTGGGGTATGCTCTTCTCCATGTGACTGGGGTATGCTCTTCTCCATGTGACTGGGGTATGCTCTTCTCCATGTGACTGGGGGTATGCTCTTCTCCATGTGACTGGGGTCATTTCAAATTCTATAAGTAAAAAACCGGCTTGCAAATATTGGATTTTGACCTGAGGCCACTAAGTGTTAGTAAAAACATCCTACCCTGAATTAATCTCTGATTGTCTGCGGACAGCACTGTATCTGATTGCTATGGTAACAGCCTTGGAAAGTGACCTGGCACAGCCACTCACAATCACACAACGTGTAAGAGTCATTGATCCATAAATTAGACGATCATTCTTTGGAGAAATAAATGTCCCATCCTCCAGAACCTGATGCAAAAAAAAAAAAAAAATTCAATAAACTTGGTTCACTGCTATAGAAAATTTTGAACACTTTATGACTACTGTTATTAAAGTAAATGAAGAAGCAAGACAGTGGTTTCTAAACACAGATCATAAAGACTTGTTTGTTCTTTAAGAATTGTGAATAAACAAGATGGGTCCATAAGAATAGTCAATGTAGAAGAACATTCTATAAGAAGTAAATAACTAGAACATGTTATATAAATAGTCTAGAATGTTCTATAAAAATAGACAGAGAACATTTTAATGGAGCAATCAAGAAAAAACTATTTTAAAAAATCAAAGAACACTGTAAAGGAATGATGAAGAATGTTCTATAAAAATAATTAAAGAACAAAAACACTCTAAAGTAACAGTCAAGAAAGTTCTATAAGAATGGTCAAAGAGTAAACAAATTATATCTAAAGACAATGAATAATAAAGAAGGTTGTAAGAAAAGTTAGTTTACAAGAAAGTTATATAAGAACACTCTGAAAGATAGCACTATTAGAACAGTCACCTCCTTCTATGATCAGTTATTTAACAATACAGGGTACAACACAAGGAGATGTGCCTACATTCCAACTTTTTAATATTATGCGCAGTTCATTCCAACTTTATTATAGTATGCACAGCTTTCATGTCATCACTGAAACTGTGTCACTTGCAGACCGTGTTGCCACAATAAAAAAGTTAATTTAATCGGCTAAAATGTCTTAATTTTTAACTGCAGCTTGCCAGCTACAGATAAAGATCCTGTACATTTGTTACAAACATTAACCATAACCATAATCCTAACCGTAACTCTGCGCACTAAAAAAAAGGACATAACAAATGTAATATTTTTGCTAACACTGCTTATCTGTCGCTACTTCGTTTTGTTAACCATATCTCCCTTACAGTTGTAGCACGTCGCTTTTACTGGTAGATAATACAGTCACTGTCGGGCGTCTCTTTTTACTTGGTTCATTGTGATCAATATTATATTTATAGTTTGCGCTGGGTTAATCTGTGACCCTGCGTAAGTCACAATTCACGCTTTCTCTGCGTATTGTGGAAATATTATGTCTGACTGATTTTTTATTAAATTTCAAAATTTGGACGTTTGACACAATTTTTCTGCAGTGGAGAATATTGTTTGTATGTACACTGATGATGACAGCCGTAGTTACAATGGAAATATGCACGATGTAGCTAATATGCGTACCAAATATAATGTGGAAAGTGATAGGGAAGTTCCTTGTTAGACAGACCTAATGTTTCCGACAACAAGAAGGAAATTCATAGTACTAATTTGTGACATCGCAAATTTCACCATAGTGATGAAGCTTTTCGAGTAGAAGTTGAGAATTTTGTAGAAAACAATGGTCCTGTACATAAATCTTGATGAGATTGCCACACGTTATGAATACTTTAGCATCATTAACAATGAGGAGTTTATCAATTTGCAGCCGATCTGACAAAACTGTATGCAACATAACGCAAAGAACAAACAAGGAAGACACATGCTAGACACCTGTAACTGCCATTGAAATAAAACGTATTTTTATATTTATATTATGACGGTCATGTGTATTCTGAGTATGCTATGTATTGTAGTACAGATGACGGGTTCAATGTTTTGGGAATATCAACCTGTTTGGGAAAATGGAGATTTGAGAATATATCTCAATATTTATGTCTCAATATTACACCACTACTCAGTACTCTCAATATAAAAAAAAATGTCCCCACATTATGTTGATTTTGAGTTTATTTTGTTAAATATATTAGTATTAAATTATCTTTGATATAGGTTCATGCAAGACTATTCATTTTTCTGTTGATCTGCCAAGTCTGAGTGTGATATGATGAATAGCTTTAAAAAAATACAATTTTAATATCATTTCGATAATTTGGAGTTCTGCTCCTTGTCTTAGTGATGGGGGATTGACAATAGGGAAATCTCATAGTGGTGAAAGGGTTAAATAATGGTTGCACAGTTTCCTGTATGGTGCGTTTCGTTAATAATTTAGGCATGTCTCTCCGTTTTTAGCCCAATAAGTTCTATTCATTCATTAGGTGTCATGCCGTCTGGCATAGGAAATCATGGCTCTCCACAGCTCTCTAACTCCAGTGTTATGTATCAACATCGTTGTTGTTTCTCTGCCGTGTCAGGTTGTTAAACTGTCTAATATTTTCTCATGTTGTCGCCTTCTGTCTCTGTTGCCTTCAATCTTGCCTGTTGTGACTATGTTTTCTAAATCTTCTTGTCTCATAATGTGGCCAAAACATGAAGATTGTCTTTTTCTTATATTATTTATTACGCTCCGTTTCGCCTTTGACTCTTTCAACACCTCCACATTAGTTTTCTTGGCAGTCCATGGTATTCTCAGCATTCTTCTGTAGAACCACATCTTTATTTCCTCTAATTTTCCACTTTCATGTTTGTTTATTGTCCAAGACTCACATAATAAGTTCTATACAATCAATTATTTAACAAGATAGTTCTATAAGAATAGTCACTTAACAGGAAAGTTCTATATGATCAGTTATTTAACAATAAAGTCCTATAGGAGAAGTTACTTAACAGGAAATCTTATAAGAAGGTTCTATAAGAATAATCACTAAAGTAGAAAGTTCTATAAAAACTGTCACTGAAATAGAAAGTTCTATAAAAACTGTCACTGAAGTAGAATGTTCTATAAAAACTGTCACTGAAGTGGAATGTTCTATAAAGTGTTTAAAGAAAAATATGACATGAATAAGCAAATGAAAAAGAAACTTGTATGAGAAAGGTTACTGATTATCATCTTCCAGGTGAATATACATTTTTTGTAATGCCCAGGAATAATCAGAAAAGTTTAAACTAAAGATATTGTTCAAACATTAACCTACCTGGGCATATCTCATGAGCATATTCTCCCTTGGAATCCTGACATTGTTGAGAATGAGAAATCCATTGTCTATAGAGCCAATGCCAAATTTCTGACCGATGTCTCCAACAGTCACACCTGGTAATAGAAAGAGAAATTGATAGATTATAGTGGCAACTTTAACAGCATCGCTAGTAACAAATGATGTCACTGATGAGGAACTGGTCTCGTTGGAGGATGTAAAGGAGACCATAAAGAAAACATCAGATGGTGCACCAGGACCCGATGGAATACACTACAGCCTCCTGAAAGATATTGCAGGCGACCGACTTAAAACAATTGTTAATGATTTCAACACAAGTCTGAAAACAGGACGTGTATCAGAAGAGTGGCTACACAGCTACCTTCTTCCCCAGGCAAAACTAGGCAAAGACACCTCAGACATCAAGAATTATCGTATCATCACCTTACAAAATGCTTACAGCAAGGTGCTGGAGAGGATAATCGCTAGAAGACTGGCCTTTGATTTGGAATATAGAGACCTACTTCCTGACACTCTAGGTGCATACAGACAGGGGAGAGACATGACCACCAATGCGGCAATCCTCGCCTATGACATCTATAGGGTTTTCAGGCATAGGAGGAAACAGTGGTCACCACCTTCGACTTAGAAGATGCTTACAACAGAGTCAGCTTCGGCCAGCTGATACATTTGCTAAGTAAACTGTGGATAATTGCTTCACAGTAAAAGAATTGCTTCTTTTATTGCTTTACAGTCGACCTTGAAATTTGTAGAATGAATACATGTGATATAACCCTATGACTCCAGTTTTAAGCTGAAAGGTCTTGTTATTAAATTTGTTTTATTCCGTTGTGCAAACAATGTAATAATCCTGTGATCATGTGTGAAGACCCCACTAAAAATGGCTGCATTCATGGACAAACTGTATCTGAAATTTTTCTCTGCAATGTTTCTTCTTCTGCATTCATTCTCAAACTTCAGATTAGTAGGAAGCAGTCTAGAGAGTGGAATGCATTATGTCTTGGTTTACAGTTGTGCTGCAATATCTGTGCCTTTATGCCTGACACATGACTTCCACATGGCTTCTGGGTCACTTAATCCTTATAGGATGGGACAGCCAACTCCACCCGCAAACCTCCTTAATTACCTCATACAACATGCATAGCAGGTAGCAGTGTCATTATTCTTTGCTCCCATTTTGAGCCCCATCAATACATGGACATCTGCAATGTCTGTCTGAAACTTTACATGCTAGAACTTACCAAAAAGCATTGCTTATCTATAACTTCACATGCTAGAACTTACCAGGAAGCATTGCTTATCTATAACTTCACATGCTAGAACTTACCAGGAAGAGGTTGG
This sequence comes from Meghimatium bilineatum, assembly GCA_034231615.1. Taxonomy (NCBI): domain Eukaryota; kingdom Metazoa; phylum Mollusca; class Gastropoda; order Stylommatophora; family Philomycidae; genus Meghimatium; species Meghimatium bilineatum. The sequence goes on from CM067319.1 coordinate 80,210,470, forward strand.
TGAGTTTCATAGTCTCGTATCTGTACCAAAAATGACTGCATCCCATATTCTTTGCCATTTGTTATCAACTTGGCCATAACCACACAACAGTTGGCAGTCTTCCCCACTGTGGACACATACATATAATAAATCAGCAGGAAGTTACACTTGTATGGTCATTTTACCAAATGAAAAAAAACAACACAGATAACAAGAGCATACATTCATATGGCATTTTCACCATGTATGAAGACAACAATTATCATAAATTTTCATTGATGAACTTGTTATTTTCAAATTCAGAAATATATTCTATACATTTTCCACTTTTAATGACATTTACATTTAGTGACAGCAGAAATGGCATATCTATGAAGAGTGCTCAGAATGTCATCAAGGAATAGGATTAGATAAATAACATTAGACAGATAACCAAAACAATACCAGTATTGAAACACATAAAAAAGACAACAGATCAAGTGGTTTTCATACACTTCTAGACTACCAACAGACAGCATGCCACAGATGGCCATGACACATAGATATAACGGCTATAAAGCCAGAGGCAGACCATGTAAAAGATGGATCACAGAAATCAAAGAAGCCACAGGAACAAGCTTACAAACAGCGCACAAGAAGGCCATCTCCAGATAATTCTTCTACCTCTGATGCCGCAAGGCAAACAAGGGTCACAGTTTATAGATAGATTTTCCACTCTGCAGCAAAGTGGTCATCAGGGTACCAGGTTCAAACCCAGCAGTTGTGCAACTATAACATTTAGAAAGCAATGACAAACTACTGAACATAAATACTGCCAAAAAATCACTACATGCAAAAATGCTGGTTGATGATCTTAAATAGGATATGCTACCAATAAACAAAACTATATACATGTCCTGCAAAAAGTTTAAGAATTTGGGACAACTATCTCATTGTCTGTCAAATTTGTTGACCCGTCTGCAGATATGGTACATCTAGAAATCACCACCACCTAGGAGTCTGCTACAAAAGAACAAAGGTGTAATGACCACTGGCCTGCATTTCTTCATCGTCCATGGAGAACATTTGATAGATTGAAAAAAAAAAGAAATTCTTTTAAAAACATGCAGCGACAAGAATCTTTGGTACAATACATGTTGAGGCCACCACATGCTTAATTATTTCCCTTGTCTATGTTTGTAAATTTCATGTTCATCATTTAATAATTAAAATATTTATTTATTTAGGGACAAGGCTAGGGTTAGTTATATAAAACACAACTATCCTAACCCTAACCCAAACCTTAAAATAAATTAATATTTATATTATTAAACGAAAAACATGAAATTTACAAACATACACAATGAAATAATTCAATTATGTGGTGAGTCTACTTGTATTGTATCGATTTTTCTCACAGATTAATTTTAAGTTATCAGTAAATCCCCCCCAATTTTCCTTAACTCTACAGCATGGCTGACTGCCATATTGGAATTCTTCCCTTTGGAGACTAAACATGCATCTGTAAACCACATTAACACAACCATACCTTTGAGATAACAAACATATGAATCTGGAAGTCACCTCGATTACTCAACTAGGAGTTGTGTGTAGCTTTTTTATGGACTGTCAAGAGCCACTTGCTCACAGCTGAAGGGATAACTTTATCATCATCATGTGTCTAGAACTACTTGCTCACAGCTGGAAGGATAACTTTATCATCATCATGTGTCTAGAACTACTTGCTCACAGTTAAAGGGGTTACTCAGTTCTTTCCCTGAACGTGTTCCTACCAACGCTCATCATCCCTTCTTCTCTGATGCTCATTTGTGGCATGGTCTGCTCATGAAGTAATTTCACTGACGACACTTCAATTGTGCGCACAATAACACACTGGGAATGAATGTGTTAATAAGATCTAACTTCATTCACATTCCGCAAATAGGCAAAATATGTGGTAGGCATGTATTCAGGGAAAGGACCAGTTACTTCATCATCATCATGTGTCAAGAGCTACCTGCTCACATCCAAGGGATTATTTCATCATCATCATGTGTTAAGAGCTACCTGCTCACATCCAAGGGATTATTTCATCATCATCATGTGTTAAGAGCTACCTTCTCACAGCTAAATGGATGACTTCATCATCATATGGTTCTTATTTTTTTTTAGTTCTTCTTCTACCTCAGCATTCATTCTCAAACTCCTGCAGAATTTCCCTTGTAGCAGACAATGGCCATACTAGATTTCCAGCAGGATGTAGTCCAGAGAATGGAAATGTGATGTGTTGCCATTTTAATTGTGCCAATTGCCCGGCACATCCATCTTCAGCTGTCATTTTAAATTCCTATGTCAACATATATCAAAGATAGCAGGTTGTTAACCCTAAAGCATGAGTGGGAAAGTACTGGCCCCAACCAGGCTCATTCAAAGACTATGGATGGTGGCATGTCTTTCATCTGTAATATATCTGCTGTGATGGACATAGTACAGAGTTCGATCCCCACCACAGGTAATTGTGCATCCAGACGGTTAAGACAGCATTGACAAATTACTGAACATATTTATATTGCCTAGAAAACTCTACAGCCCAAAAAAGATGGGTTGATGGCTACATCCTGAATATGATACGTTACCAATATGAGTTTGCCCCATCTAAATAAATATTATTTGGAGAAAAATACTAATAAAAACCAATCAAGATACCCAACCCAAAAAAAGATTACCCACAATTGATTTAGTTCAATAAGTCATCATGGACCTAATCAATCAAAAAGCCACCATGGACCTAACCAGTCAATAAGCCACCATGTACCTTACCAGTCAATAAGCCATCATGGACCTAACCAGTCAATAAACCATCATGGACCTAACCAGTCAATAAGCCATCATGGACTTAACCAGTGTTGCCACCTACAAATATGGAGTCAGATATCATATGATTACTTTGCTCCTTTCTATAGAATTATAAAAATATACTTACTTCCACCAGGCCAGAACTTTGCTGAGGTGACAGTGGGAGAGTGGATAATGAACTCTTTATGTCTGGGGTCATAGGTCGCTGTTGTTTCCAAACCTCGAAGGAAGGTTCCTTGAGTTGACAAATAAATGATTAAGGTCAAGCTGGCATATATACAAATCAACATTAAGTCTCTTCTGGAACTATTTCTTTTTTCCAGATGATAGTATTATTGTTGTGCTGTAAGAAATATAATCTATAATCCATGGTGATAATGGATGTTACTCACAAGACAAATCTAAGCCACAAAGGGTCTTCCATAGTATGTATAAGGAATCACAGGCCCACCTGCCCCATCATGAGCTGTTGTGTATCTTCTTCCTTATTCACTCTCAGACTTCCAAATTCGCTGAGAGACAGAGTGAGAACTGAGGACATTAGACAAATAACCGGCACCGCTCCGATCTTGGAGTACGAGGCGTGTTCAAATGAAAACGGGACTTGTGGATTTATTTAAAAAGTATCATACGAAATTTAATATTTTCAACGGAATTGAACAAAGCAACCACTTGTGAATAAGAATGCACCTGGGTTCATCAGAAAAAATCTCCGTATGCATTTAGGCAAGCATCCCACTGTTTAGGTAGACGTCGAATGCCGTCCGAGAAAAAGTTGCGTGGCTGTTCTCTGAACCATGTGGTCACCGCTGTCTTCACGCCTGCGTCGCTGTTGAATCGCTGTCCCTTTAGTGCTTTCTTCAACGGTCCGAACAAATGGAAATCACACGGGGATAAATCGGGACTATAGGCTGGGTGATGAAGAACTTCCCAATTCTTCTTTGCCAATGTTTCCTGCACAATTTTTGCGACGTGCGGACGAGCGTTGTCGTGGAGAAGAATCACACCTTGAGAAAGTCTGCCTTGTCGCTTAGCCTTGATGGTCAGTCAGTACTGCTTTATCAAGCACGGCTATGGCTTCTTCTGTTGCAACAATATGCGCCTGACCTGGCCGTGCAAGATCTGCCGTTAACTCACGTCCGTCTTTAAACATACGCACCCACTCCATCACTCTGGTCCTCGACAAACATTTGTCACCATATGCTGCCTTCATTCTCCGATGAATGTCTACTGCTTGACATCCTTCAAATGAAAGAAACTGGATCACAGCACGCTGATTCACTTTGGACGGGTTCGGAATCACACCCGCCATATTGTTAACAGTCTTCTGCAGCACATATGCATGCTGGGAAGATGAACACGTGACCGTATGTAAATTATTGGATACTCATTACTAGTGCAAAATGTCATCAATATCAGTGCGCTCTATCACGCGTGGTGTAACAAGTCCCGTTTTCATTTGAACACGCCTCGTATATTAAAAGCCAATAGATTAAATGGTTTGCACACATCAGTAGACTACCACCAGACAGCATACCACAGCAGGCTATGCTACACAGATACAGTCAATACAGATAAAGGCAGACCTAGAGGCCGACCTCGAAAACGATGGACCACCGAAATAAAAGAGACAACAAATTCCACAACGTACTCAGCACACACGAGAGTCATCTCCAGAGAACTCTTCTACTCCTGACACTGAAAGACAATAAAGGGTTTAATGAATAGATAGAATAGACATCCACATTGCTGACTGTGACAAAAGTAGCAGTCAACCCCAGACTCCAAGCAATGCTGTAAGAGTTTTTCAAGAAAGGAAACAGGACATGGCCAAGTGTTTCTTCGTTCCTCATCATATGTTTTCAGGTCTGCAACAAGTATTCATCTGTCATAAAGCTGGTGCCACAGGTGCATACGTCTGTTGTGCCGATCTTATATTTGTGATATAGGTGATGGCGCAGTCTGTTATGTTCTGTTAACAGTATTGAACTATCTGGTATGACTTTTTCATTTGTTTTTATACTCCTGAGTTATTTCCTCCATCCAACATGATCTATGGTATCCCATGTCCCATGATTCTCTATCAATGCCTCTATCATGGACATCTTGTTTGCATATGAAAAAGCCCAATCCCCCATGCAAATGTCTTCACAGGCAAAGTCAGATATTACCAGCTGAAAGTCGGGTATCTTGCTTCAAAGCTGTAAGCATTAAGACACTACGATCAATTGTCCATACTACATCTTGCTTTCAGCAAGCTTTTGAAAACTAATGAACACGATTAACTTTCCAGTTACTATATAATGTATAAACTAATTTCTTCAGCTTTATGTATTAATTTAGGAATAATGCGTTTGTAAACAAGCTCCTAAACTGAACTCGTTGAGTAAAAAAACATATTACTATTCTGCGTACATTCTCAAACTCCAACTGGTTAGCAGGATGTACTCTGCATCATAGAATGCATTGTGTCTTGGTTTACATCTTGTCTGCTTCTTTTTTTTCTGCATTCATTCTCAAAACTCCTGCAGATTAGCAGGATGTAGCCCGAATAACGGAATAATTGGATGAGATATATGCAAATTTCTGTCTAATATATCTGACTGCTGCATGGAATATTGGTCACTGTGACCTCAATCGGGTGGGATAGCCAACTCAACCCCCAAAACCTCCTTAGTTGCCTCTCACAATATACATGGCAGATAACAGCATCGTTATTCTTAGCTTGCTTTTCAAGTCCCTGAAAAACTCGAGTAATTAAATGTACTAATGTCAATGATGTGATCACAGCCATATTGCTATTAAAATACTTCAGTACTTACCATGTCCAAGCTCAGTTTGGGCATATGTTCCTATTACAGCAAATCTTTTGGCAAGTGGTAGCCATTTTTCCATCTGTTCTTTAGTGCCCAGTTTTTGTATTGTTGATATAAACATGCCTTCATGGAGGAAAAATGGGTGTGGCTCGCTGGGAAAAATGACCCTAAAAGTTGACAAAGAAATATACAATGGTAAGCTTCATGTACACACACCACAAGCTTGTCTCAAAATTGTAGCTTGAGTCAAGACAATTATCTGATGATTACTAAATGTAGATATTGAAATAGATGATACATCTTAAACTGTGAGTGTATGAATGTTGTATTAAATGTGGTATAAGTTGGACTCAGCAGATATGGAGAGAAGTATTAAGGCTTTTGGAATCAAATGTTAGATGAATCTATCTATAGATCTGTAACCCTTCAGGGTCATAGAGGTGTGGGTGTGTTCATCCATCACAAATGATGACCATTTGTTACACACAATTTTGAAAATTCAATTAGAATTATGTCCATGCCTAATAGTTTGTAGATAACTATTAAGCCTTATTCAAGCTGAAAATGTCCTTGGACAGTTCAGACATGGATGATCACTGTAGGATTTTGTTCTATCTGTGACTTTCTAGCTACTTTCCACTGTTGAGCTGTTGCATTTTTCATCTTTTCACAAGATGATGCACCCTTTTTGACTGTAGAGTGCCATGTAGATCTATTTTGTGCATGTTCTTCCCATGTGTCTTGGTCTATTTCAAAGGCTTTCAGTGAGGTCTTTAACAGGTCCAGGTAGCGCTTTTGACTGCCTTGAGATTGTATACCCTTCTCATGCTCACCATAGAGAAGTATCTTAGACAGCCGATAGTCTGGCATACATACCAAATAACCTGTCCAAGGAAAAATAATCTATAAGATGCCAGTGTTTTGAGCGAGGGTGCATCGAGGAAGTCTGGCTTTGGATTGGAAGTTGAAATATAGTGTTGATAATGAGGTCATGTTTACCACATGTTTGTAGAAGACAAAGTCCATTGTTGTTGCACTGACCCAGTCCATATTTCCCTATTGCACTGTTCCAGGGGATATTATCTGTTCCCACCCTTGCATTGAAATATGAGCTTATCAGTTTTTTTAACTGCAGTGATAGCTGCATGAAGTTCATAATAGAACTTATCTTTAATTTCTTCTGGATTTGTCAGTGTTGTTGCATACACACTGATGATTGTTGCATATTTCTTACCAGAGAGCAGGGGGACTTTTACTGTCATGAGGCAATCATTTATTGCCTTTGGTGGGCCTGCTAGTTTGCCAATGAGTGCTGTTTAGAGCGCTAAAACCTATTACTATAGCTTCTTCTTCTTCGTTCGTTCTCAAACTCTTGCAGATTAGCAGGATGTAGTCCGGAGAACGGAATGCGTTGTGTCATGGTTTACAGCATTGCTGCGATATATGCGCCTTTTGGCCTGACACATCTGACTTCAGCATGGCTTTGGGTCACTGACCCTATATGGGATGGGACAGCCAACTCCATCCCATAACCTCCTTAGTCACCTTTTACGACTTGCGTGGAAGGAAAACAGTGTTGCTATTCTTTGCTCCCCTTTCGGGCCCGGCAACACACGGGCGATTACTATAGCAAAGCCTACTCCTGCTTCAAGTCTTTCCTAAATTTCTCTTCCGCTCCAAAAGAATGTATAGCCTGCAAGTCTTTCGCAGAGCTGACCAACTCCAGCAAGGTGCATTTGACTCAGAGCAGCTATGTCAATATGGTACCTTGCTAGCTCTCTCCAAATCCAGGCTGTTCATCGAACCAATCTATTTCTATTAGAGTCATTGAGGACTGTGCGTACATTCCATGCTCTTAGAGTCAGTGGGAAAACCTTTTCCCTTTGGGTGAATTTTCATGGATGTGAAAATGACTTGCACTGAGGATTTTGATTAAAGTGAGGAGGAGTTGTGCAAAGCGTTGATCTCACTCTCTTGTTAGACCTCATTTGAAACCAGTGGCAAGACGAATTGAAACGACTGGAAGTGAAGTTCAATGCAGTGGATGACCATGATTTTCTACATGTCTCACCATGCCAGATGCGGTCCACACCACCTTGCTGGTGTTCACCTACATTACCCAGTGGGCCAATAAACTATTGTACCACATATGTGTAAATTTGCTGAATATCAGACTTTGAGTGTAGCAAAGTAATAAGGGTACCACACTGGATGCATCAACACACAGTCCTTCAGTGTTTTCTATCTTCAATAATGCGGAGGAGTGAAGAAAATCTTGTCCTTTCCAGTCCTTGATATCTGTCCATGCTTTTCTTTGTCCTCTACTTCATTTCCTCTACTTTGTTTTTTGTAGCATCATTTTTGACAAGGAATCATGTCCTCATACATGTCCAAACCATGCAAGTTTTCATCATTTCTTTAGAGAAAGCAATCGTTCTTGCAAACCTGTATACATTTTATTCTATTTTTTTACATAAACATTTGTATTATGCTCTGTATAGGAGGTTCCTAAACTTCTCTAACATATGTATATGAAGGCTTGTAGTCTCTCGATGTCCACAGTGCGTATCCACCTCTCACAACCATATAGCACAACAGAAAGCACTAGTGAGTTATACAATTTTATTCTCACTCTAACACTAATGTTGCTTTTCCAAATCAACATTAGCCTTGACATGGAAACTAAAGCCATCTCCAACCTTATCTTTAATTCTCCATTGCATTTTCAATCGCTGCATATGTCAGATCCAAGGTATTTTAAAGTATTCACCTCCTGAAGTTTATACCCATTCATCATGAAGTTGGTCTGTACTTCACTCATTTGTTGCCGGGTCCGAAAGGGAAGCACAAAATAGTGACACCACTACCTGCTATGCACATTGTAAGAGGCAACTAAGGAGGTTTTGAGGGTAGAGTTGACTATCTCATTTCACTTAGGGTCAAATTGATCCAAAAGCCATGTTGAAGTCAATTGCATCCGGCCAAAAGGTGCAGATACAGCAGCTGTAAACCTTGATACAGAGCATTCCATTCTCTGAGATATCCTGCTGATCTGCAGGATTTTGAGAATGAAAGTAAAAGAAGTAGAGAAGGATGAAATGAAGACTAAGATACATCTGGATGCAGATACAATAGCATAAGACATGGAAATAACTGGAAGCAATAAGACAGAAAAAGATGGAAGTTTTGTTATAAAGAACTGTGATATGCAGGAAGTTGGAAGGTGAAAAAAATAGAATCTAGCTTTCTAGAAGTCACTTCACCACCTGTCACATGTGACATGCCAGGTTGTAGTACACCACCCCCTTTTTCTAGGATATAAATAACCAAAATATCAGAGGATGTCCGACAAATTGGAGAGTGCCACAGTAACCAGACAAATAAAAGGTAAATCCTAAATAAAGTAAACAAATTACTGTGAACACCTAACTACCGATATAAAACAATAATAAATAACAATAAAATATTGAACAAGGACAATTATCAACGTATCGGTACAATCAGGACCTTTTTCAAGAAACAACGGTTAAGAAAACACAACCATAAAAATATTGATAACCAAGATGACTGGGACAATGTCTTCCTCACCAAAAAACATTGCCCAGTATCAATGCTAATGCATGTCTTGTAAAAGGCACAGAAAAGCGTGTTCAATATGTGGGCTAAAATTAGCGCAATATTGATAGACAGAAATGGGCATGACATAAAGATCAAATGAAAGCCCAAAGTAAAAGATGAAAAATGCAAAAATAAAGAAAGGGGCCACTAATGAGCGATGCCAAGACAGGGGAGGGGGGGGGGTAGATAAATGGGGAAAGGATAAAAAAAAAGAAATTATTCACAGTGGCGGGGGCTCTATAGATGCAAAGAATATAGAAATGTGCAAGCAAGAAAGAATAGCAACTGACAGCATACGGGACAGATTTACATCAAAATATATATACATACAATCACACCACACAGCTAACCAAATATATATATATATACACACATTCCATTCGAATATAAACAAATTTATTTACTTTATTTACAAATTTACTTTATTTAGATTTATCTTTTAGTATACATAGCATACAAACTTCATCTTCACGCTTACTCTTTAAATAAATAAATGTCAATTGGATCTTCCAATCCTAGTTCAGCAAATCTCTTATTGATGTAGGTAGCCTTGCGTAGAGCCTCTTCATACTTTTCCTCTCTACTCAACTCAGAAATGCGACGGAATTTCTGTTCTTTGTACTCTTTACCAGCCATGTTTTCTGTTGGTAATAAACATTATCCAAGAATGAACCTCATGGTTAAAATATAAATAAGTGAAATTATAGTTGTATGTTCCGTGTGAAACAGTGATATTAACAAATATGAAAGAGTTGACTATGAAAATCCAGTTGGAGATTGACACTGGAGATAGTGCAATTGTTTAGCAACATCAAGAACAACGACAAAAATTTATGAAAAATTTATCATCATCATAAAGTTGATCTTTATGCATCAAATGTTGGTTGCAACACACAGCCAATATCTTATGTCTCGTGCTTTGGTGGTGCACTCTGTTAAACTGTTACCTATCCTTCTCATGATGATTTCCTTCCACTTGTGTCTCTGCCTACCTCTTGCTCACCTCCCCTCAACTCTACCTTCAAGTAATGTCTTCAACAAGGTTTCATGTCTTTTAATACGTCCACAAGCTTTGTTAGATTTTTATTTCCTAAAACTTATTTATTCATACACAGTGTTGTCATACCCTCTTTGCTTGCTTTATTCTCTTCCATGTAGTTCTTCCTATTCTTCTATGATGTGTGTTCAAATGAAACCCGTCCAAGCTGTGTCACCTATACCAGCATATGAGGAGTGTGAAGATCTCATCACTAATGTAATAAGTACACATAAGCCAGCTACACACTTTTGCCAGATTATGGCATAGAAATAACATTAACCTACACACAGCTGAAAGTTTACAGAGCAGTGGTACTTCCAGTGCTGTTATACACTGGTGAAACATGGACTGTGTATAGATGACATGTGAGGAACCTCAATCACTTTCACAAAACTTATCTGAAAATGTATGAACATCAGATGGCAAGACAAGATTTCAGATACCATTGTCTTGGACTGATCTGATATCCCTAGCAATAACACTACTCTGATGCAGACACAGATTTGTTGGACAGGTCATCGCCTGTCAAAGATACTTCTCTGTGGTGAGTAGCAGAATGGCACATGATCTCATGGTGGCCAAAAGAAGTGCTACAAGGACTCATTAAAGACCTACCTCACTGAAAGTCTTTGAAATAGGCCAAAATATATGAGAATAACTTGCACAAAATATAGCTAAATGGTTCTCTTCTTCTTCTTCGTCTGTGTTCAGCATCTGTGGTCATGCTATACCGTCAGGCCTGTCGTCAAGACGAAGTCCACTGTCTTTTCCAGGTCAGAGTGGCTGCCCCATAGCTTTTGCCTCAACTCTGTATCCTCTGGCCAGGTCTGCTGTCTCTGCTCTTTGTATATTGGGCAGTCCTGAAGTATGTGTTCCGGGGTTTGGGCTCCGGATCCACATGGACATTCATCTATGTATGAGATCCTTAATCGGTAAAGGTGACCCAACAGTCTGCAGTGGCCTGTTCTAAGGCGAAATATTGTGATCTGTTGATATCTTTGGAGGAGATGTATTGCATCATGTTCGTATTTCCCTTCCATTTGTTTCTTCCACTTTGCTGTGTATGTGTTGTGGATTATTGTTTTTGCTTCTCCGTAAGACAGTAGGTGTCTGTGTTGCTCCATTTCGCTTCCTGCCTTTGACAGAGCACCCGCTTTCTCATTTCCCGGCATGATTCCACAGTGTGATGGTATCCACTGAAGGGCAATAGCTGTTGATTTTTTGATCTGTCTTAGCTCATGTCTGATGTTGTGCAGAAGGCTTTCGTTTCTGTTGCTCTGGATTGATTCCAGTAGGGATCTGCAATCTGTGAATATGGCTATCTTCTTTGGTCTTGGCAGTCCTGGTTCGGTGAAGGCTTTCAGTGCTTGATGGAGTGCAACTGCTTCTGCTCTAAAATTAGAGGAGTATTTCCCAGTTGGAAAAGCTTTTGATATTGTCTTCCCATCTTTGAGTTATAAAAATTCCACCTCCTCCATTCCTTACTGCTCCTTCTGTCGATCCATCTGTGTAGACATGTGTCCAATCCTTGGGATTGTATTTTATTTCTATCATCTCCAGTGTCAATGCTTTTAGTTGAGGTGGAGTTTGGTATTCCTTATTTATTATTCCAGGAACCTGTGTTATTATGGAGACATTCTGGAGACTATTGCCTGGCTCTTCAAAGTCTGTTAGTGTTTCAATTTCATTTGGGAGGTTTGTGAGGATTTCTTTATGTTGTTCATGGAGATCTTTGTAGATGTGACAGAAGCTGGTTCTCTTCAAGTGCAGCATCTTGTGAAAAGGGGAGAAATGCAGCAGCTCAACATTGATGAGTAGCTAGAAAGTCACGCGTAGACCAAAATCAATCTACAATGGTTATTTCATGCCTAAACTGCCCAAAGACATTTGCAGCCAGAATAGGGCTTATTAGCCATCTACAAACTCATAGCCAGAGACATAACTAAAATTGAATTTCAGAAGTGGATGTAAGAAATGATCATCATCACTTGTGATGGACAAATAACATGTTCCAATCAATTAAAAAATGGTCAAAATGGTAATGTGGTCATTTCCTTCATATGTTTAGTGTCCTGTGAAAGTAGTCGTCAACATGGCCAGCATGACAAAGAATTTATCAATATTTGACCAACGAGCAATGATTCAATTTCTTACAGCCACCAAAGGATGTTGACCAACCAACATTCATGAGTCAATGCAGGTGGTGTTTGATGGAAAATATGTTTCAAAGACAACAGAGAAGGATTGGCCAAGAATGTTTTGGGAAGGGCAACAGGTAACAAATGGTCTTTCTGGCCAACATGAGTTTCTCAGAAAAACATGTTGTGGGGAGCCCAAGATGATCTAAAACAAACTGCTCTATACATAACCAATATTGGACTGGTAGTTTAACAATTTACATAGAAAAAGAAGATATAGGTTTTTAAGAATTCTTTCATTAGTTCCCAAAGCTGTCACACTAAATTTCCTTAGCACACTTCTGTGTTTGTTCTCAAACTCTTGCAGATTAGCAGGATGTAGTCCAGAGAACGGAATGCGTTGTATCATGGTTTATAGCATTGCTGCAATACCCGCGCCTTTCATCTTGACATATCCATCATCAGTATGGTTTTGAGTCACTTTGACCCTATATGGGATGGGACAGTCAACTTTACCCCATAACCTCCATAGTTGACTCTTTCAACATGCATCATAGGTAAACAGTGTTGCTATTCTTTGCTCCTCTCTCAGGTCTCGGCAACACACAGTTGCCCTTAGTATAGCTATCTTCCTTCTGGTTTTTATGATCCACGTGATGCTCTGGATGTTATTGAGCAGTGGCTCACTCCTTTTTTATCATGCATTTTCTATCTTGCACAGCATACTCTGGGAGTCTGTTAGAATCACTGTGGGTGATGGTTGTTGCATCATCAACCAAGTGAGAACTGCTGTTACTGCCTCCATCTCTAAACTACTCTTTTATTATCATACAGCTTTCTATATTGCAAAGTTTATTCTGAAATTCTGATAAAATTATTTAGTACTTGTGGTTTGATTACCAGAAAAGTGAGAGCCAATGTCACAGCATATATCTCCATTATCATACTTATTTTTACTGTGAAATAAGCAGTAGGTTTCTCCGCCATTTTTTCCTGCTATTTTGTTAGGTGACAAAATCTCATCTGTCACTGTTGGTATGGCTTACAACTTAACCAAATTGGGGAAATTAGATAGGCTATTAAATGTGGTACTAGATAAACTGGGTGCCTCTGCTGCGAGAAACAGACACGTTGAATCTAGGATCTATAAGAACACTCAGCATGCATAATCTACCCTTTGACATCTTCTGAGTGAAACTGACAACTGTATGGAGTGCAATGATGTCAGTTCAATAAAAAAAATGTTTCTACAAGGCTCTATTTCTTTGTATTTGTGATTATAGTTAATTATGGGATGTCAAATAAATATTAATTATTACTCACGTAAAAAACGTTTCCTTTTCGTCTTTTCTGGTCCACCATAAATAAAATGTGTTAGTTGTAAAGGATCAAAAGTTGCCTGAGCTCTAGCTTGTGCAAGATCGAGATTTATAGTTACTGCCATCATTGTGATGCTGCCCTTTTCAATGTCAACGAGCAGTGGATTATGTTTGGTGTTTAGGTAGGAGTTAGTGAGAGCAGGTTTGAAAACAATGAAATGAATTAGGCAACAGTAAGCAGTAGGGCCTATGCCTTATCTTTATACTACAATATAGTGTAGCTTATGCACATTAAAATTTACATGTTGGCTTGCTTTATGAATGACAGTTGTATGTAAGTAAGTAAGTAAGCCTCTATTGACTTGACTATTACTATATTATATTGAACTATTGCTTACTTAACCTACGGACAGTTGTTATTGAGTTCGTTTTTGTAGACCCCGCAACAAATCACTTTGTACAAAAATATATGCCTATTTCTACAGGGTTGTTCGTGAAGCAATGGAAACCTACTAAACGTAATTAGAGCCTAGAAAATCACTAAATCCAAATTACGATGGATTACTGTAGTTGCAAAGTCCTGAACTGCGACATGGAAACAGATACAACTTTTATTCAGCAGAACTCAACTCTGGACGAGTGACAAACAGGTGAAACAAGTTTTCCTTTTGCAAAAGAGTGCCTATAATTTATTGATTATTTCAGCGGACGGTTGTGGTATATACTGAACTTATAGGAGTTCCGCCTTTTTCAGCAGATGGTGAAGTATCGGCAGTGGGCCTATGTATGCGGATACTTTTCATGGCGGGGTTGATTGTACAGTTTCCTACCCGTGAATTGTCCCCTTCTACTGTTGATTATACAGTTTCCTACCCGTGAATCGTCCCCTTCTACTATCTCCCCGAGCAATTCCAAATTTTCATCCTCACCACCGATGCGCATGTGCCTTTACTGCCAGATCAAAAAGAAGTACTGTACACGAAGCCAGTGATGCCTTTACCACAACAACGAGCAGCCTAACAATGGAATTATTCGCCTTAACGCAGGCACTTAACTGGCTTGAATCGCAAGCCTATTCCCATGCGGGCATACTAAGTGCTCACTGAATATGATTCAGAAAGTCAAAACAGGTGGTGTACGTAGGGAATGGGCGGAGTCATTAGAGAGAGCCGAATGCTGGCATCACTACGAAAATTCACGCTTATTTTTGTACCCGTACACGAGGACGTGGAGGCAAACGAACAGGCCGACCAATTAGCTAGCCTCGACAACACAACAGATGGTCAGCCTATGGACCGAGCAGACATACTCACTGCTCTTCGTAAGTCCTCACAATCAGAGAATTTTGAGATCAATGAGCATGAGTCAATAGCGAGAATTGGGATGGACTTAGCCCGTAAAGAACCCATGACAAAGACTTCAAAAAGAGCAGTGAACCAATATAGAACAGGAACCATCATCCATTATACCCTGAGAGATTTACTGAAGCGGAGATCGGAGCACCTATGGACGTGTGCGAAGAGGATAATTAACAGGCCTAATTCCAAATCCATTCAAATACTTTATAACAGTCTTATTCACCATAATGTCCTCAAATACATAGGCCTATATATAATGTTAAAAAATGTGACTTGTATAAAAGACATTCACTGATTAAACATCATTCAACCTATCGACTGTGTCCACCTGGTCATTAGCTTCTCGTGGTTACCTGAATTATACTCACCTTATGGTTCGTGAGGTTATGAAAGGGGTAAAAACAACATTTTTGGCAATAACTCGTGACACGTTCATGAGAATCCAATGAAACTTACTGAACACAAAATTCTCTGACTATATTATTGAATGTCTATAAAAGATTGACTGTTCTCGAATAATTTCAGTTAAAAATTCAATGCGCAAGTATGGCTCATCTCACTACAGGACAACGATACATCATCATTGGGCGCTTACAGACTGAGCAATCACAAAATGTAATGGCCAACAATTTATTGTGGCTAGAAGCACAATTATTCGCTTTTGGGGGTGATTTAAAAAAAAACTGGATTAGCAGCAGACTGGTCGCGCAATGAATGATCCGGAATAATCACAGAACAAGACCGCTTCATAAGGCTGCGTCACCTCAGAAATATATTTGCATATGTGTCCTCCACAATCCAGTCAATGCCAGTAGATCGTCGAGTTTCAGATCAAACGGTCAGGTAACGGCTGCACGACGCTGGTCTTTGAACCAGAAGATCCTACAGAGGTACTGTTCTTACGAACAGCATCGCCAGAGCCGACTGCAGTAGACAAACCGGCATCGTCAATGGACCATTGGGAATGACTGGAGACAGTTTAGTGATGAATCATGTTTTGTGCTGCAGTGACACGATAGACGAAGAATTTACCGCAGAATCCGTGAGCGCTACGCACAGAACAGTGTTGATGGGGATCCTCCACATTGCGGTGGGGGTGTAGGCTTACTGGCGTGGGGGGGGGCGATCACCTTCATGGAAAGAAGTGACTTGGTGCAAATTTAAGGATGCCTGAATGATACGTCGTTGAAATTACTCATCTTCGCGTCTTTTCAATTTTGGTTGCACGAGAGTCGATTTTTCAGCTGTCTAACGCTTGATCTCATGTAGCACAATTCACCACTCCGTTTCTCGATGACAATAACGCCCAGACCATTGCGTGGTCAGCCATGTCATCAGACATGAACTCCATAGAACACTAATGGAATGAACTCGACAGACGACTCCACCAACGAGATATCGCTTCAGCCAATCTCCGACAGTTGTTTCTTGCACTGCGGGAAGAGTTGGCAGCCATCCCACAACAACAGATCCAACGGTCAATCGGATCCATGTCACAGAGATGTCGTTCTCTGATAGAGGCCAGAGTAGGTCATACACCTTACTGAAACAAAGGCCTCAGCCGCAAATAATAAAAGTTCAACGCAAATTTAATTAACATCATTTAATTTTTAAAGTCTGAAATTTTCTTCATGCCAAGGTTGAAACATTAATTTTGTAAAATAAACTTTTGTTACATGTTTGAATTTTCGTGTCCGTTAGCACTGCAATAATGTTGCGTTTATTTATATATATATATTTAAATTAAAATTGCTGTGTTATACTTGTGAAAATTGTTGTTACACTTGTGAAAATTGTGCTATACTTGTGAAAATTGTCTGCAGAAAAATGATTATGATACTAACACTCAAATACTGGACAGAACAGATATTATCTCAAAGTATTATCCATTGAATATGCTGATATCTGCAGTTTTGCCTCTACAAACTTCACTAGACTCATTGCTACATATTTGTATTACCAGGTACTCATTTGTCCATATAAACTTGACTTGTGTCATGTTTTGTAATTCTTACTTATAGTGGTCCACATATTTTTTCTTCCAGTGTTATTTCTCTGGGCCTCATCCTATGATTTTCAGGACATTCTTGAAGTATACACTGTGCTCTGTCCAACTGCTGCATTGTTCATCTTGAACATTGTACACTCTCTACACTAGGCTGTGTCCTGTTCTGAGGCACAAAATGATAACTTGTTGGAGTCCGCTCATAATTTGGTAGTCATCGTGTGCTGGTAGCTTTCTGGCTGCATTGATCACGTTTCTTTAGATGGTAAGTTATTTGCACATCAGGTTAGTCATCAGCAGCAACCTCTATAGCCAGCTGATTTGTTTTCTCATTTCCAGGTATTCCACAATGAGATGGTATCCACTGCATGGCTACCTTATGTTGACGACTTCGTTCAATGGTTGGTTGGTTGCTGATCCAGCAGTTCATGCCCTTTTGTGATATGTGTTTGTGAGCTGTTGTTTTGTTCCATATAATGTGTTCCATCTATTTGACCCTGGAGGGAAAGCATATTCCTGACATTATCCAGTGCTGGCCATTCAAAAAGGTGGTGGTCAACAGTTTCATAAGGATGAGTGCACAGCCAGCACCCTTGAGTGTGTTGTGGTTGTATTCTGTTCAGGTGATTGTTAAGCTGTACATGTTGTATGCTCAGTCGGAAAATGATGCTCTGGTCTTTCCTTCCCAAAAAGTTCATGTTGTCTTTAGGGTTTGGTCTGGTCATATATTTATAGATTTCCCTCCCAGTGTATCCCATGGCCCATCTGTTCATCCAATTTTCTTTGTTAACAGATTGCAATATCATTTTATCATAGTTTAATCAAATATACTGATTACTATAGAAATACTACAAGCTGTGAGTCAAGATTACCTGCCTGCCCCTCCATTCTTCACTGCATTCTGTGCTGACACATCCATATAAATTCTGATCTATATGCCATGTAGATATTCATCATCCAGAAGACAACAGTAACTATTTTACATTGTTCTGTTCATCCACGCTGAAAACTCCTTTCACCTCAGTCTGAATATAATTTGTATTCCAAGCTCTTCTCTTCAAGGAGTTTGTTCTGGTGCAGATTTTGGAGGCTATAAACCTCAAGCGTCATTACATATGTCATATATAATTGGATGTTCCCCCAGAAAGCAACAGCAGACTACAGGAGTATTGTGCCAAGAATTTTCGTATGGATGTATTGAAAGAAAAATCAACGTTCAAGAAAGCTGGCTTTTTAAACACCATATTAAGAACGAAGCTAGGTTTTTTTCAGCCATCTAAGAGACACAATGGCATGGAAAGAGTGTTTTTGGAGAGGGCGATAGAAGGCAGTAGAGGCAGAGGCCGACCAAGACGTCGCTGGACAAGAGATATTCAGGAACGCATGCACATGTCGCTAGAGGAAGCAGGACAACTTCCCAGAGACTGCAGGGATTTCAGCAGATTCACAAGGAAGACTACCTTCTGGAAATAATAAATCAATGACAACAACAAACTTCAGGCAAATCTGAGAATTATCTATAACATCATTTGACCTAGTGAATAAAGTTTCTTCTTTTCAGTCGTCTCATTGCAGATTTTTAAATCAGTCCTTCATTGGAAAGTCCTTCTTACATACAGTTGAAAAGAATCACATTAAAAGAATCAGAAAGTTGCACACAAGACTTGAATCTATACATCTATTTGGCAACAACCACCTCTTGCTTAATATAGCAAAGAATCACCTTGAAATTAGCAATGAATCAAATTGTAGACAGCAATAATCACATTAAATGAAGCAAAGAATCACACTAATGCAGCAAAATACTTAGCTTTATTTTGTTTCATCAAAGTACTAAGTATCTTCATTTGAATTCATTAAAATACTGAGAAATTATATTTGATTTCAAAATAGTATTTTTATTTGATTTCATGTACACCCTTTGAGTAGAAGACTTCCTCAATAGGCATTGCACTAAGCTGAAAGCTGAAGTCTTCTGGGTATGAAATACCCACCCCACTGCACATAGCAAATAAGAGCAAGTCGCTTGCAATTCATGGGGATAAACAAACATTTGATTTCATAATAGTTGTAGTTTTACTTGATCCTTCAAAGCACTGAGTAGTTTTATGTGATTTCATCAAAGTACTGAATGAATAGTTCATTTATTTCATCAAAGTACTGAATGAATAGTTCATTTATTTCATCAAAGTACTGAATGAATAGTTCATTTATTTCATCAAAGTATGTAACAACAGTTCCATTTTATTATCAACTTGACTATCAACTTTATTATCATTGATATCATTGAATCAATAAAGGTAAATATACATCAACATTCAACATTTCTATATATCTGTATTATCTCGTGTGCACCAGTTATCCATTATCCAATGTGTAGAAACTGTCCATCGTCTCACATGTACAAGTGATCCAACATTTGATGTGTAGAAACTGTCCATCGTCTCACATGTACAAGTGATCCAACATTTGATGTGTAGAAACTGTCCATCATCTCACATGTACAAGTGATCCAACATTTGATGTGTAGAAACTGTCCATCATCTCACATGTACAAGTGATCCAACATTTGATGTGTAGAAACTGTCCATCGTTTCACATGTACAAGTGATCCAACATTTGATGTGTAGAAACTGTCCATCGTCTCACATGTACAAGTGATCCAACATTTGATGTGTAGAAACTGTCCATCGTCTCACATGTACAAGTGATCCAACATTTGATGTGTAGAAACTGTCCATCATCTCACATGTACAAGTGATCCAACATTTGATGTGTAGAAACTGTCCATCATCTCACATGTACAAGTGATCCAACATTTGATGTGTAGAAACTGTCCATCGTCTCACATGTACAAGTGATCCATTATTCCAAACACAAAGTAAAAATGTCATGTGAGAGTTTCTTAATCTAACACCATTTGGTGTTGTCAGAACTAGATTTATTAGATTTAGGAGGGAAGCAATTTAAGTGCATAAATCAAAATTCCCCAAGTACACAAAATTGATTAGCACATCTTACTCAGAACGTTGCTACTCGCTGAAGACGGATGTGTCGGGCTATTGGTGAAAATAAAACGGCGTCACAAAGCATTTCGATTCTCTGGACTAAATCCTGCTGGAAATCTAGAATGGATCATGGTCCTGCTACAAGAGAGATCCAGCAGGAGTTTGAGAATGAATGCTGAAGAAGAACATTGCAAACAAATCAGCATTTTCTAGATGTAGTAATTCTCTAGACAATATTTACAGTTTAGCCTAATGAATTGCTTTCTGAACAGTCAGTCCGCTGCTGAAATCAAACCAGGTACCTTGGCTGTTTGAGATAAGGTCGCTGCTTTTCAAACACAGTCAGATCACAGCATAAACTTTTTCAGTTTTATCATTTATTTTCTGTTTGAGAAGTTTCACTCATTTACACTTTGAGGCATATCAGGGAATGCTGTGTTAGGCCTGGATTACTGTGTTAGGCCTGTATTTTTTTTAATTGACCAACAAAATATTTATTGATAATGTGGTCAGCATCACACCCACTGCCTTTACTTTTCCCAGAAGATATGAAGCTATGGTTCCCATTTCCTTAGGCTGCATCAAAGGGCATGAGCCCATTAACCGCTGGATCAGCAACCAACCATTTTCTTAGGCTGGGTCAACCTAAGAGGCATTGGCGATGAAAAATATTTCAGTAGTGTGAAATGAATGAAGTATCACTTGACTAGGAAGCTAATGCACTAGCCATAAAACTATCGTGGTTCATTTGTTTGCATGAGAATCCTCAATTTTCTAGACATCAACAAATACATCAAAATGAACATCATAACACTGATATAAATATATTTTTCATGAAACTAATAAACAAAATAGACGTGCATATACTTTTGATAAAATTCTTATTGCAAAATCTAAAAGTATTATCTCATATGATAAATGGATTAGAATAAATAATTGGTCTCTCTTCATAAGAAGTAACACATATTTAACATCCACATTTTTGTAAAAATTTCACAGGGACACGAAACAACAATAGTTTTGTTGACATGTCCATACCTATTTATAATACAGTGGGATCCATCTACAGGGCATCAAATTATAACAAAATTATAACAAACTTCACAATTTAACCTTCACCGAGCCTATATCAATCCCAGCCACCGAGAAACAAAATGGCCGCGCACGCTTTTGGCGGCCCGGCCCACCCAACGATAATATCATGAGATTTACACGTACCACAGTCCGCGCACATAGCTGGGGACATGCGCAGTCGAAGCCGGTACATCCCCCACTTCCGAAATGATCGTTTTTGAGAATGGCTAGCTATTCGTAAAAGTTTAAGAGCAATTAATCTGACCACATCTGTACATCGGTACGATGCCATGATGATGGATCGGTTTTATAGACCTTTATTTCATCGTATTTCGAATAAAATAACATTGAATCGTGGCTTGAATCATGGATTATTAGGTTATTTAGTTTCACAGCAGTGAATATACAGAATGCTGTGTTGGTTTGGGGACTTGTACGTTTGATATCGAATATTTTGAAGTGGCAGAAAAAATAACTCTAGGCCTAAGCTCAAAGAACGATTTTACTGCAAATCTACATGTTTTATACAGTTCCCCCGGCTATATTTTGATAATTTCGCAGTGAAAGAACATAAATACAACAGATTTGCGTGATTTAGTTTACAGTGTTGCCAAGGAATTCGATATGTAAGGTAAGTTATTCTTTTTTCTTATTTTTTTCCTCTTTATTTGTTATATGTTTTTTGTGAAAAACGTCTTTACCACTTTCTCATACGTCTGGTATCACACACACACGTACATAAATTACACCAATATATGCATAATTCAATTCTTTATTTATATGTGCAAATATTATTTAAATATCTCTAACAACCAAAAAATTATCACATTTTCAAAACAGTTACCATCAATAACGCAAATGTTCAAAAAAAAATCCGGTGGCAGGGAGACGTTTCATATTTTTTAGTCTGGCTTGCTAAAGGTTAACAGCGTATCTCAAAATCCTCATATATGTTATTCTTTAATTTGTAGTGTATAGTGATTGTATAACTACTGTATAGTGATTGTATAACTACTGTATAGTGATTG
The DNA here is from genome assembly GCA_034231615.1 of Meghimatium bilineatum. NCBI lineage: Eukaryota > Metazoa > Mollusca > Gastropoda > Stylommatophora > Philomycidae > Meghimatium > Meghimatium bilineatum. The sequence continues at coordinate 80,232,687 of CM067319.1, forward strand.
TATAACTACTGTATAGTGATTGTATAACTACTGTATAGTGATTGTATAACTACTGTATAGTGATTGTATAACTACTGTATAGTGATTGTATAACTACTGTATAGTGATTGTATAACTACTGTATAGTGATTGTATAACTACTGTACAGTGATTGTATAACTACTGTATAGTTGTTATAATGGGATTAATTTGTGTACTCATATTATTAATTATATTAATGACATTGCTATTGTCATTTTTAATATCTTTCGCTTTCTCTCTATCTCGTGTCTTGATTGTCTTATCATAACATCTCAATGATTCTAAACAATGATTCTTTTAAACAGTCTGAAATTTTCTGGTCAATAATTTCTTTTTTCTACAAAACCACTAGGAATATATAAAGTAACCAGTATCAACATTTCTAACATGAATAGCTTGTCACAACTTGTCACAATGTGACATATCGCTTCAAATTGATGATGTGACAGAAATAAATTTACTAATTATATAGTCAATGTAAACAAAGTACAAAGTTCATTTCTGGTGTTGTTCAAAATCTGGACAAATGTAGACATAGAACTTCTGAGGTAAACCGTCAATTTTCACAACCGAGACTGAGCTACAGCCTGGGGTTTAAGGGAATCAACGAATGGTTTCTGGTACTTGTAGAAGCCTTCATGAACCTGCAATAGAAAGGAAATCAGTTAACATTCATTCTTCTTCTTCTTCTTCATCGTTCATTCTCAAACTCCTGCTGGATCTCCCTTGTAGCAAGACCATTGTCCTACTAGATTTCTAGCAGGATGTAGTCCAGAGAATGGAAATGTGTTGTGTCGCCGTTTTATTTGCGCCAATGGCCCAACACATCCGTCTTCGGCGGGAAACATTCATTCAAAAGTGATTAAATTAGGTAAATGTGCAAACATCTATTAACAATGGTTTGTATTGAGGAGATACATCAATTCAATGGAAACTCAGTTATTCTTCTATGGGAAGGGGGGGGGGAGAAAGAAGAAATCCAACAACTTCGACTCGAAATTTTTTATAAATGAGGTTGACAGCACCACGTACAACCCTTATTGGTCAATTATCACAGTTGTGTATCATATCATATTTGGGTATCGTATAGCAAGTTGTATGCTGTAATCAAGTTCTACAAGGACTGTACAATAAATTCACATGACTTATTTTTCCCTCGGAAATCTGTAATACATAGAGCATTGCTAGTTACCAAATGCATGTGATGACATTTGCTAGTGTATGTGTGAAACAGAAGCAAGTATTAGCTTCATGCAAACACTGTGTAGGATCCTATAAGTGAAGGTGACCTAGTATGTCGCATCACTTTAAAAATAGATGCTAATCTTCAACAATGTGTGCGCACTGATTTCTGCTTCAGGCTTGTAAAAACTAGGGTCCAATCCTAGTTTTACTTACTTATGTAAGGCTGGTTTACTTATATTCTTTTCATTATTTCTCTTGTCTATGTTTATCAATTGTTTATCTATGTTTACTAATTTAAATATTAATTAATTTATGATTGTCCTATGAGTTGTTAGGAAAGTTGTGTGGGTGACAACACACTGGGGTTAATCAGGGGCCCAGTATGTGCTAATGTTAAGTAATAAATAAATACCCAGTGTCTGATACACATTAGGGAAATAATCAAAAGAAAAAAAAAGCACGGATGAAACATCTGATGTTCAACGGCCTGAAAGTTCTGTTAACTAGCCATAATTATAATGATCCCCTGTGTCAGTTCTGTTAACTAGCCATAATTATAATGATCCCCTGTGTCAGTTCTGTTAACTAGCCATAATTATGATGTTCGTCCGTCGTGATCGACGATGACCAAAAACTCAACCATAATAATAATAACAATAAATAATAAAATAATAAAGTTAATAGTGCGTTTTTAAATGACTAGCAAGTCCAATGCGCGCACAAAATGTTCTTTTACAGAATTGACAACAATAGAATGTATCTGTGTGAGGTTGAGATGTTTTTTCTTTTCTACGTGTCCGCTTCTGTCTTGCAGTTTCTTGTCTGAATTCTTCTGCCGCTAGTGCTCCCGTTCTAATGCTGTAACGCCAAGCCGTTCTATCCTGAGCGAGGCTCTCCCAAGCACCTACGTCAATGTTAAGATGTTTCAAGGATGACTTGAGCGTGTCTTTGAAACGCTTTTTCTGTCCACCAGCTTTTCGAAATCCTGCCTTGAGTTCTCCATAATATATTTGTTTTGGCAATCGCGAGTTCTCCATGCGCACAAGATGGCCTGCCCAGCGTGCCTGCGCCTTCATAAGTATTGTGTGGATGCTGATTGAGGTTGAATTTTCCAAGACCTCGTAGTCTGGTACTTTGTCCCACCAATGGATGTTTAGTAATTTACGTAGGCAGGTAAGATGGAAATGATTTAACTTTCTTGCATGTCTAGCATACACTGTCCACGTTTCGCAGGCGTATAGTAAGGTTGGTATAACAGCAGCATGATATACTTGTAGTTTGGTGGTTGTTCTTATACCTCTTCTGTCCCATACATTTTTGCGTAATCCGCCAAATACAGCACTAGCTTTTGCCAGTCTCTTGTTAACTTCCACATCAATGTTGACATCGCGAGAGAGAGTGCTTCCAAGGTAAGTAAAATTGTCGACTACCTGCAGTTTTTCCTTATTGACGATGATGGAAGTAGCAGTATGTTGGCTATTTGATGTTGCTTGGTGCATGACTTCTGTTTTTTTGGTGTTAATAGTGAGACCAAAGTTGTTGCAGGCCTTTGAGAAGCGGTCTATGGTGCTCTGCATGTTTACGACAGAGTCAGCATACAATGCACAGTCGTCAGCATAAAGTAATTCTCTAACAGTACTAGATTTAGTTTTCGTGTTTGCTTTTAGACGACGTAAATTGAAAAGACCACCATCCGTTCTGTAATTGATCATTATGCCTGCTGTTTCATTACTATGGTGTGTTTCCGTTAACATGGCTGTAAATAACAGGCTGAAAAGAGTAGGGGCCAGCACACATCCCTGCTTTACACCATTTGTGACAGGGAATGCAGGAGATACTCCTCCGTCGCAGATAACACTAGCCATCATACCGTCATGAAATTGTCGTATCACAGTGACAAGTTTTGGGGGGCATCCGAACTTTGTAAGCACCTTCCACAGTCCTTCTCTGTTAACGGTATCGAATGCTTTAGTTAAGTCCACAAATGTTGCTAAGAGTTCACTATGTTGCTCTTGTGACTTTTCCTGAATTTGTCGTGCAGAGAATATCATATCAACTGTACCACGACCTGCACGAAAACCGCACTGACTCTCTGGGAGTAGCTCGTTTAGTAGAGAATTATTTAATCTGTTGAGTATGACACGAGCGAGAATTTTACCAGCTATAGACAAAAGTGATATGCCCCTATGATTATCGCAAGACTGTTTGGTACCTTTGCCTTTATATAGGTGCACTATAGAAGCATCTTTTAGATCTTGAGGCAATGTACCTGAGTTCCAGAAAATACCAAAAATGTCAGTTAGTTTTTTAATCAGCAGTGGTCCGCCATTTTTATAAATTTCAGCAGGTAAGGCATCCAAACCTGGAGCTTTATCATTTGACATTTGTTTAATCGCTATAATAACCTCTTGACTGCTTGGAGGTATATCGAGTTCTTCTCTTATCCTAAGTTGTGGTATTCTGTTTATGACTTCTTCATTTATTACTGATGGTTTGTTTAGGATTTCTTCAAAATGTTCAGCCCAACGATTTAAGATGTCATTTTTATCAGTGAGAAGCTTCGACGAATCGGCATTTAATAGAGGTGGTGATCCCGATGAGTGTGGACCATAGATAGTTCTTAAAGCCTCATAGAATCGCTTATAGTCCTTTCTGTCTGCAAACATTTGAATTTCTTCAGCTTTTCGACTTAGCCATTTATCCTTCATCTCTCTAAGCTTCTTTTGACAAGTGTTACGGATCTTGTTATAGGCTACTTTCTTGGACGGTGAAGATGCTGCCCCTTGTAGTTTCTTGAAAGCTTTGTGTTTCTCTTCTAACAAGGATGTTATCTCAAAATTATTATCATCAAACCAGTCTTGGTGTCTATGTACCTTCACTCCCAAATGTTCCTTCGCTTTGGCGTAAATAATTCCTTTAAACGAAGCCCAGCTATCTTCAGATGTGGTATTAAGAAGATCTAAGTCTCCCAAGGCTACGTCGAGATCCTTGGAGAGATTATTTTTTATATCGTGGTTACTCAACCGATCAGTGTTTAGGCGTTTTTCTATCTTTTGTCCCTGTGGACGTCTTTTTCTTGCAATGGTGAAATTTAGTTTGGATACTATAAGCCGGTGATCAGTCCAGCATTCAGCTCCACACATTGCTTTTGTGACACGAACATCCTTGATGTCCCTTTTTCTGGTTATGATATAGTCTATAAGATGCCACTGCTTGGAGCGTGGATGCATCCAAGAGGTCTTTTTGCGCGTTGGCAAACGAAACATAGTGTTGGTGATAGTGAGTTCGTGCACAGAACATAGCTTTAAAAGAAGGGAACCATTGCTGTTACATTTACCGATCCCATGACGTCCAAGAACACCTTGCCATGTCTGGGAGTCTTTGCCAACTCGGGCATTGAAATCACCCAGGATAATGAGTTTATCAGTTCTCGGTGTACCAGATATAGCGGCATCTAACTCTTCATAGAATTTATCCTTTTCCTCATCAGGATTTGTCATTGTCGGCGCATATGCAGAAAGTAATGTGGCAAAGTTATTTTTGCTCACTTGCAATCGCAACGACATCAAGCGATCGCTAATTCCTTGAGGCAGACCTGGAAGTTTCTGCACCAGAGATGATTTTATAGCAAAACCAACACCTGATTCACGCCTCTCTGTGTTTTTACGTCCTATCCAGAAGAATGTATACCCTCCACCTCTCTCTGTCAACTGACCCTCATCTGCAAACCGCGTTTCACTAAGTGCAACAATATCCAGATTATAACGGGCCAATTCTTTAGCAATTAGTGCTGTTCTTCTTTCTGGTCTGTTTACATCTGAGATATCCGTAAGTGTCCGAACATTCCATGAACCAACTAGGATTGATTCACACTTTGTTCTCTTCATATTTAATTAATAAAGATAAATAAATAAATGGGTTGAGAAATGACTAGCGCTGAAGTTGGTTTATAGTGTGGAAGAGTTGCGCTAATCGTCAACCACACTCTCTCTCCTGAGTTTTATCTTGGTCCAGTGGCAAGACAAAGTCGAGACAACTGGGAGAAAATCAGGTGCAGTGGATGGCCAGAGCGTACTATGTGTCTAACTGTGCCCTATGCTGTCCACACAGCTCTGCTGTTAGCGCCTATGTACCCGTTGAGTTACCTGCCAACTTCTTCCGAGTATTTCGCCGCAAACAGACTTTTTAAGCCTAGGTAGACAAAGCCTTTGTTAACAATGCTAGGTTGGCTTATTTCTTAGCACTGTGAGTGTCCATAGTAGCTACAGTGTGTCGCCAAATATCACATCGACTGTAACAGGTTGACACCGTGTAAAAATAGGGCAGACCATTTTGACACGGTCAGTTAACCCGCCCCAGCGGCGAGAATAGGTCACCAAATGAGATGTTTGTATCCGACTGACAATAACGGAAAAATCAAGTTTCTCCTTTGTCAGCGCTCGAATCTTGCAAATAGCAACATTAAAGTACGGAAACATATCCATTTTTATAATTATAATGATCCCGTGTCAGTTCTGTTAACTAGCAATAATTATAATGATCCCGTGTCAGTTCTGTTAACTAGCAATAATTATAATGATCCCCCATGTCAGTTCTGTTAACTAGCCATAATTATAATGATCCCCTGTGTCAGTTCTGTTAACTAGCAATAATTATAATGATCCTATGTGTCAGTTCTGTTAACTAGCAATAATTATAATGATCCCATGTCAGTTCTGTTAACTAGCAATAATTATAATGATCCCCCGTGTCAGTTCTGTTAACTAGCAATAATTATAATGATCCCGTGTCAGTTCTGTTAACTAGCAATAATTATAATGATCCCGTGTCAGTTCTGTTAACTAGCAATAATTATAATTCCCTAGACCAGCCCTCCCTAAATGTAACAAACATCTCAAACCTCAGATTGGTTCAGTTTGGACCGTCTGGCATACTCCATGAGTGCCTCATAGACGTTTCCATCATAACGGCCAAGGTCACTGTCTAGAACCAAGTCAGGGAAGTCGAAGGCATCAACTAATGCCACAGAGTTCGGTCTGAGAGCTGCCAGGAGTTCATAGATCTTGTTCTCTACTAGCGTCAACTGTTGGTCACTCAAGTATCCTCCCTGAAGGAACATATGAAAAAATAAATAAATAAATATGAATGGAATTATTTAGATCTTCCTTTTGTATGGAAAGAAACAAAAATGAAAATTACAGATCTTTCTCTTGCAGTGAAGCCTGGCATATTCTAAGATTATATAAGAAATTTAAATCCCACTATGTATGATAAACATCATCATCAAGTGCCGTCTCCGCAATGAAGGTTGGCTGCAACAAACCTCCAAGTTTTGGTCTCTTGTTTTGGTGGTGCACTCTGCTAGACTGTAACCTGTTAATCTTGTGATGTTACTCTCCCACTTGTATCTCTGCCTACCTCTTGCTTGCTTCCTTTTGACTTTACCCTCCAGTAAGGTCTTCAATAAGGTGCTATGTCTTTTAATGTGTCCAAAATATTTTATTTGCCTGATCTTTATTTCTCTTAGTAATTTTTTCTTCATATTAAGTGTCTTTAGCACCTCTTTATTTGTTTTCTTCTCTTTCCATGATGTTCTCCATATTCTTCTATATACCCACATTTCAAAGGCATCAATTCTGTCTTCTAATTGTTTGCTTAGTGTCCATGTTTCTGAGCCATACATTACTATAGAATAGATGTAGTATTTTATAATTCTCATTTTTAACTTGTTTGTAATTTGTTTAGATATTAATAATTTCCTCATGTCATTGAAGGTACTTTTAGCCATTCTTATTCTCCTTTTAACTTCTGTTTCACATCTGCCATCATTTTTGACTATGTGTCCAAGATATTGATAATGTTTTACTTGTTGTAGTTTCTCACCATGTATGTTCATGTTTAGCTCTTGTTCTTCTGTGTCTTTGCTGATTATCATTGTTTTTGTTTTTTGGATATTTATATCCAGTCCATAACAAAGAACATCATAAAAAGCTAATATTCAATATTGAAAATTCCAATCTATGCTTCCGGTAAAATTGATATAATATGACAGGTGTGCTATTTCTGATTGTCAATAACAGAAGTTTCGGAAAGGATATGGACAACACTGTGTAAAATTATGAAGTATCTGCATAATATTGATTGTGCCATTTTATGCTGATGTCTCTAATGTGGCACCCCAGTACCCTGATGGGTTATTGAATTTATTGTTAGGTTATGTTCCTTCAGGGCATAGGGCAGAAACCATAGCTTTCCATTTATGTCTTTGTGTTGCCAGGTCTTTCAGTTCTTGGGTGTTGTTTAGGTTCATTGACATACTTTCTCTATTAATGGTTCTTCATAAGAGTTTCTCTAGGTCTCCCTCTTCTTCTTACTCCCGGTGGCACCCTATTTATGAAATTTATCATTATTATAATAATCTAATGTAGCACCCATAGAACCCCAATGGGGTTTATTATTATTATATAATGTAGCACTCTTAGTACCCTGATGGGTTGTGGGGTTTATTATTATTATTATAATAATCTAATGCAGCACCCACAGTACCCTGATGGATTATATCATTTTATTCTATCTAATGTAGCACCCATAGTACCCTATTGCTGTCATTTATTATTTTTTATTCCTCTCTAATGTGTGTCATGTGACGTATTCCTTCCAGAACGTTGTCTTCCCAATGAACTCTCTGAACCCCTCTCTGTCTTGGGTGATGCGGCTTGCATTTTCTAGCAATGTATTCATGTAATCTTTAATGTCGTCAGTCCATCATCTTCTTGGTCTGCCCTTTCTCCTCTACCCAGGTACTCTTCCCTCCATTATTTGTCTTTCTAAACAGCTTCCGCCAAAATGGCAGACTAGAACGAATGTGTTCTTATTATGGTGCTCGACTAACGGTTGTTCCTTCCCGAAAGTAATGGCAACCTACAGGTATATTGTGCCTAGAAATTTCCAATGGACTAATCTAGCTTTTTCTCTAGGAATGTGGTCTTGTGGAGTAGCCTCTCTAATGTAACACGTGGAATTTGATTTTACAACCACGCTGATTAAAACACCCATCTGGGACTTAATAAGCCACGCTGATTAAAACATCCATATGGAACTTGCAAAGCCATGCTGATTAAAACACCGATCTGGGACTTGCAAAGCCACGCTGATTAAAACACCCATCTGAGACTTGCAAAAGCTTTGGAAAATTTCTGTATCAAAAAATTATGAGAAACACTAAACTGAAAGTAAAACTCCACTGTCTGGCACAGGGAAATAAGAGTGACACTAATATTTCCTCTGAGTTCTATCATAATTTATTGTAATGATCATTTCATCTGTAAACTTTCATTAATGCATGTTGTTCCTGTTAAGGAGTGCGGAGAGGCTTTTTTGGCTGATCGTATGTTTTTGTAATTATCATCTCCTTCATATGAAAAATCCAAGAAATAACATCTGTTCAATCAGTGCAGACAGATGGTTAGACTAATGATCAATTAGATGAAAACAGAAATAATAATTCCAAATATTTTAAACTAGCACAAAATAAAAATAAACGGTTCATCCTTCCAAAAGGTGGGATGAAAACAGAAGAACAAACTAGTCTGTCTGAGTGTACCACCACAGCAAGACGCAGATTATGTTGGAGGAAATTCATCACAGAAACTGTGCTCATTATGATAACACAACATTCAAAATAGTAAATATTTGAGAGTACTTGGGCACAGTACTACAAATGTCATATTACTTTTAAATAAAAATATGACAATGGAGCAAACTATGATAATTCAATAGGAGAAAACTAATAAAAACTAATGTAACTTTTGTGTTATACCTGAAAGTTACTACAGCGGAGTCCCATTGTAGCGAATGGGCCCAGACAACGAAATATTAAATATTTCTGTCACAACAGAATATCGCTATATACAATTACATACAATAAAAATAATCAGAAAATTTGACCAAGTATTGTAAAATCAGGAATTTTAAAATAAAAGTATATGTTATAATGAGACTTCACTGTAAAAAATACAAATTAAAGTGAGAGATTATAGACATTTGTTAAAAGGAAACATTCAGAAAATTCAGTAAGAGCACTTACCTTCAAAAATTGACCAGCATTGCTGAAGATGCCATGCAATGAGTACAGCTGGCAGAGTTGGATGAGGACAGCGGAGAGTGCAGGATCCAGCCTGGATGTGGTTACCTTCTCAATAAAAGCCCTCACTACAAATCCATGGGAGAAAGCCTGGACAGAAAGTTATCATTAACAATGATATTATTATATTGTTCCAACATTAGTTCCAATAATAACTAACAGTTAAAACAGTAGATCTTGTACTGAGCACAATCCTAAAATCTTCTCTTTAACCCCCTTCAACATTCTATCTATCTATTGTCCTTTCTCTGATTTTGCTGTAAGGCGTCACAGGACTGAATGAGGATCGGTTTTCGGGCTATGGCACGTTTGGTCACTTGATATGTAGTAATTTTGTGACATCTCTGAACTCAATTCACATTCTTCTTGATCTTCCTCTGTATCTTGCTGTTTCCTTTTTCATGTTGTATGCTCTTGCCACTGGTCAATAAGCATCCATTCTCATTAAGTGGCTGAACCATTTCAATTTCTATTTTTAAATATATTTGACTACAGATGTTGTTCCAACAATAACACATATTCTTCTTCTTCTTTCGTTCACTAGAAACATGTCTATATCTGTAATTCTGTCTCTTTAATAAAACTCACTGACTTTTGTAGTTCATACAGTGTCCCATAGAGTTTTGATTCCAGTGTTGTTTCCTCTGGCCAATATGTCTGCCTCAGCGTTTCATGCTCAGAACACTCTTGAAGTATATGTTTGGCACTCTGTGCTGCCTGTCCACATGTACACATGGCCGTATTGCCAATCTTGAACTTTGTATACATGTGACTGCGGAGTCAGTTGTGTCCTGTTCTGAGACGTAGAATTATAACTTGTTCTGGTCTGTTCATAATATGATAGTCATCTTGTGTTGGTGTTTGTGGCTTTCTTATTGACTTGATCATCTGTTTTTTCTGATGGTAGGTGATTGGTATATCTGGTTGGTCTTCGGCAGCACCTTCCTTAGCCAGTTGGTCTGCTTTTTTATTTCCTGGTATTCCACAGTGAGAGGGTATCCACTGCATGGTTACCCTATACTGGTAAGACAATTCGCTAAGTAGTTTTTTCAAGTCTGTTAGCTTTCCAGACTGGAGAGCTTGAAACACTGACCTTGCATCTGTCAGGAATACCACAGGCTGTAGGTCAGAGTTGGAGTTCAGCAGTTTTTTTAGCTGCCACACTAATTGCCTGGATTTCAGCATCATAATTATTGCAGAATTTTCCTGTTGGTGTTCTGATGGTATCTCTAGGCTTGTGTGGATATTCTATATATACACCTGCACCTCCATTCCTCACAGCATTCTGTGCTGACCCATCTGTGTATACTCTGACCCATATATCTTGTGGATATTTCTCATCCAGGAAACTGAGGGTGACTGTCCTTCGCTGCACACTGTTCTGTTCGTCCTCGCTTAGTATTCCTTTCACATGGGTCTGAATGTATATTGGCATTCCATGCCTTTCACTCCACAGGGTTTGTTCTGGTACAGGCCTTAAGGGGCTGTCAACTTCAGGTAGGTCTGTGTCTGCGGAGTCGTTTAGCTTGATGGATAAAGCTGCTTCTTTTCAGTCGCCCCATTGCTAGATTTTGGAATCTTTCCTTCATTGGATGACTTGGCATACACTGAAACTTTTCTGCCTGAATTAGTACTTTTGTGTCTCTGCGTTCGCCAAGTGTTTGCATTCTTCCCATTTTCTGCATCTCTGCAATGGGTGTTGATTTCATTGCTCCCAACATTATTCTAAGTGCCTGGTTTTGCACTTTATCTAGATCTTGTAATGTGGTGTTTGATGCAGAACACCATGCAGCTGAACCATATTCCAGGTGTGGTCTTATGCCTTGCTGGTAAACTTTACTGAGTATATTCCCACTGGCTCCCCATGTGGTTCCACTTAGTTTTCTCAGGATAGCTAACTTCCTCCTGGCTTTTGTTGTTGCTTTGTTTATGTGCTGCTTCCATATCAGTTTATCATCATAAGTAACTCCGAGGTATGTGGGTTGTTTGTCTTCTTTCAAGAGTTCTCCATCTATTTTGATATGACCGGCTTTTTGTTTTGGTGAGAGGGTAAAGAGTGTAGTGCTGCACTTATCTGTGTTAATGCTGACGCACCATCTATTAGCCCATAAGGTTAGAGCATCGATAGCTCTTTGTATTTGGTATTTGTTTAGTGGCCACTGTCGCATGCTCTTCCGTGCACCATATCACCAGGTCGTCAGCATACATTGCCACTTTGATCTCATGTGGTAGTTCAGCAACTAGGTCATTGATGTAAACCAAGAAAAGTGTGGGTGACAGGACTCCTCCCTGGGGGACTCCATGACACAGTAGAACGTTCTTGCTCTTGCAACCATCTAATTGTACCCTGGCTCGTCTATTATGCAGGTATGCTATTACCCATTTGTACATTCTTGAGCTAACCCTGCAATTTCTTTAGGAGCCCTTCTTTCCAGACCTTATCAAATGCTTTTCTGAGGTCTATCCATGCTGCTAGTACCAGTTTCTTATCTTGGAAGGCATCCTCAATCTCTTGGGAGAGGTAAGTTGCCTGATCTTCAGTAGAGTAGCACTGTCTGAAACCTGCTTGCTGTGATACCAGAAGGTTTTCACTTTCAAGGTACCACTGCATCCTAAGACTGATAATGCGTTCCATTGTTTTGCATAGACAGCTTGTGAGGCTGATGGGCCTGTAGTTGGAGACTGTGTTGCCAATAACACATATAAAAATACCAACAACCACATTAGTGCTAAATATATTTTTTTTAAACAGGAAAATAAACAGGCTACCTACCACAGCTGCTTCCACTAATGACTGAGAAGACCTGTTCCAGGCCTCAGCTGGTTTAACGCCTTTGTTCAGGTGATTCTGCAGTCTAGTGTTGGCTTCTTCAACTTTACTGTCAGACATTAGATAACAAGTTATAATAAGTGATGATCAGAGGTAAAAATACGGGAGGTCACATGAGCCAGAAACAGGAAAAGTTGAAAGGATTATACATGAGGGCAGATGAGAAGTCAAAAGTGTGAAATATTGGGAGACCATAAATCAAAGTACAAGTCAGAAATGAGTAATGAGACATGAAAAGCTGTCAGTAATAATAACTGATAAGAGGATATAAATAAGAGCAGATGTGACAATATAAGGAAGAGAGGATATAAATGACAGAAGATGAGAGGATATAAATGACAGAAGATGAGAGGGTGTAAATGGCAGAAGATGAGAGGGTGTAAATGGCAGAAGATGAGAGGATGTAAATGACAGAAGATGAGAGGATATAAATGACAGAAGATGAGAGAATATAAATGACAGAAGATGAGATGATGTAAATGACAGAAGATGAGAGGATATAAATGATAGAAGATGAGAGGATATAAATGACAGAAGATGAGAGGATATAAATGACAGAAGATGAGGATATAAATGACAGAAGATGAGAGGATATAAATGACAGAAGATGAGAGGATATAAATGACAGAAGATGAGAGGATGTAAATGACAGAAGATGAGAGGATATAAATGACAGAAGATGAGAGGATATAAATGACAGAAGATGAGAGGATATAAATGACAGAAGATGAGAGGATGTAAATGAGAGCAGATGAGAGGATATAAATCAGATTAGACCATAAATGAGAGAAAATGAGAGATGATTGGAAATAAATAAAAGCAGATGAGAGGATATAAATGAGAGAAGTTTAGAGGATATTATTGATATACAATGAGGTGATTTTCTATGAATGTTTTTTTCAAATCTATAGTTCTGCCATTGCATCCTGATTGGTGTCAATGCACAAATGTGTGCAGCTGAAATAAAACCATGTACTCTGGCCATCTGAGATGAGTTTAGTACATATAAAATATAGAGCCAAACAGCATGTGAGAATATTTGTCTGGCTCTGTGGTGGCGTGGTTCAAAGTTTTAAACCAACCATCAGGCAATTATGCATCAGGACCGTTTAGAAAGTAATGGCAAACTACTGAATGTAAATACTACCAAGAAAATCACTGCAGTCAAACAAATTATGGGTTGATGACTACATCATAGGATATACTACCAATTTAATTTAAAAAAATGAGAGATAAGATATGAGAGGTGAGAAATTATAAATGAGGGTACATTTTGAGGCTAAAAATAAAAGGTAAGAAATTAGAGTAGATGGGAGACTGGGAAAGAGGGTAAATTTCAAGATCAGAAATTTGGGACAAGAATAGTGCAATTATGAATGCAAGTTTCTCTTTGACCAGTACTCAATGTCACAGATATAGTTATTTACACTGATGGCTCAGTAGTAAGAGATACAGATGCAGACTGGGCTTCATCACTTACCAAAATGACAAGTAAGTGGTGAAAAATCTGCTGCCTATCCCATCACAACATTGAGCTTGACAATGGAGATAGAAGCAGTAACAATGGTTATCACCAATGATGCAATCACCAACGCCTACATTTATTCTAACAGACTCCCAGAGTATGCTGCGCAAGGTAAGAAAATACATGATAACAAAAGAGTGGGACACTCTTAACAACACTCAGAGCATCACACGGATCTACTGTCCTGGTCATGCAGGAGTCAGGGGCAATGAAAGAGCTGATATATTGGAGGATAAAGCTATAGCAGATGGCAAAGGGATGAGCTGCAGAGACCAGGTGAAATTAATTAAAACAATTATAGATACACTACAAAATTATGAAAAAGACAAAGTACATTTTCAGAAAATTATAGAAATAGGGCTGACCAGCAGAGGAGAGAATGTGTCCTCACTGGAAACACCAGGAAAACCAACAACTGACTGGGGCACTAAGCTTATATACTTTTAGATGGCTGACTAAATGGCAAACAGAACATTTATGGGAATGCCCCTGGTGCAGCAATGCTCCTAATCAATTAAGTTTCTCTTTAATTAGGCACAGCTTTTTCAACCAGACTTAGACCACAATGGTTATTTTACAAATGTGATTTAACTTATGATAATTAAACATGCTGGTGGTCAATGGCACCACCTGGTTCATAACATACCCAAAATAGCAAGAAATTTTTGTTGTTGTCAGGTTGGGAGATTCAAACTTCTCTTTGAATTAATCGTCCATATTATTTCTTGTTCTTCTTCTTCTCGTTCGCAGTTTGACATGTCTACACAGCAAGTCCAATTGTTATTTCAATTTGTATGACCATAAGAAAATAGGGGAAGTCACAGTTCAGATCAAATTGACACAACAGACAGTAGTGTGGTGAGAAATTAGAGTAGATGAAAGGTGTATTCTTTTTTATTTCTATTCAGATCCCTGTGGAGCATAGAGCTGCAACTGTCACACTATAACTTCTGTGCTGCACCATCTTTTTAAACTGTGCCCATGAAGTCCCATTTGATCTCTTTCTTTATTGTTCTTCGTCAGATTACATCATGGGTCTCATTTCTTAGGTTTTTTTCCCAAAGTCCAACTGGTTGATCGACAAATATTTTAGTTTTTATTGCAGTTTCTGTGATAGTGATGGTTTTTTTTCACAGATAACAGGTTAGTCTATCCCCAACTTTTCTTACGGCTCGTATGACGTGCCTGGAAAGTTAGTTAGTCATCAGATCATCATGACTGCAAACTGGACACGTCCATAGTTGCTCCAATCTCTCCTTAAGTGTATCCGCTATTAAACTTCTGCTGACAATACCGGTCCTATGCTGGTTGACCATCATTCTTCTGCGCCCTCCAAAATTTTCCCTTCTAATTCTAGCAACACCGCATTTCAATCCCTGATCTTTAATCCTGACCATTGAAAAGGAATCATCATCCACATTAGTCTCACTCTTGCGTGTTATATCTCTTAAGGAGTTCAAAACATCAGCTCAATCCATTGCTAATAAATAACAGTGCCTGGACAGTAAGCAGTGGCACTATTATTTGCAACTTGACTATAAGTCCAAGGCCAGGATTGTGACATGGGCGGATGAAAGTTAAGTAAATATGTACCTCTAATGGTGAGGTATTCTGCTATCAACCGCTGACGTTAAATTTGGTTATATCAAAATTTTACAACCATCAAAATATAGTGGTGATATCGGCTCTGGTATCCAGCCACCACGACCTCCAGAATGAGGCAGATGAAAGACTAGAAAATACAAATAAGGCAACTAGTTATTAATATATTAAACAATTATAATAAACAATACAACTAAGCAATGAACAATTGGTATAAAGAAAAACACAGCCAACATGTGATAGAAGAACAGCAACTAAATAGGAAAAAATGCAACAATATTGCAATCATAACTAACCTGGCTGCTCTATGCTCATAAGCTGCAATAATTTGGTCCAACTCCAGTTTTTCTGTCAATCTACTCTTGCCTCCCTTAGATGTTTGTAGGAAGCTTACCAAGTTAGGAAGTTTTTCCCCCTTCTCTGCTGCATTATAACACTTAATGAGAAATCTGAAACAGTCAATAAAAACAGTCAATGAACAATGAAAGCAGACATCTCTAAGAAATCAATTCATATTAAAAGTAATGGTTAATTTCTGGATTAATTTTTCTATAAATGGCTCTTAGGTTTAGGAATGGGTACTTGAAATAATTAGGAAAGTGAAGACAGCTAGCATGATGCTGACCATATCATTTCTAATTGTTTGTTAATAAGAAAAATACATACTCCCTATTTTACTTAATGGTAAGAAAGGGGACTTGACTTATTGGACTAAATTAACATGAACATGGGAAATGATTCAATAAATGTTTATGTTGTAAATTATGATTGGTTGAACCTGGTTGAATGTACCATTCCTAATCTTGTAATAAGCCCACATGGATGGGTTAAATTTAAACACGCTTCGTAAATAACTACATCTTATATTGTTGCTGTTGTATCATTACCTGGCAGTCTGCAGACACAGAACAACATTCTCTCCTTCATAAGTGCAGGCAGGAACTTCATTGACATAAATCTTGGGCAATCCACTAGCCAGTGAATAGCCATGACCACCGCACGCCAAACGGCACTGCTCTATGCCATACATCATCTCCCATGAACTAAATGCCTTCAGAGCTGCTGACAGTGCATGTAGCTGATGAGGAAAGTATAATACATATAATAATGTATTATTGAAATTATTATTCTACTTCATAATAACATTATGTTAATTAAGGTTATTTAAGTAGCTGTTAGGAGAAAAAATGTATATAGTTACTAGGTCATAATTTTGTTACCAAAACGTAGATTATCATTAAACCTAGATCACAACATGTGAGAAAAATATATATTATCATTATAACTAAATCACAACATGTGAGAAAAATATAGATTACCATTTAAACTAGATCACAACATGTGAGAAAAATATAGA
This sequence comes from Meghimatium bilineatum, assembly GCA_034231615.1. NCBI lineage: Eukaryota > Metazoa > Mollusca > Gastropoda > Stylommatophora > Philomycidae > Meghimatium > Meghimatium bilineatum. Next base: position 80,249,350 of record CM067319.1, read on the forward strand.
TTATTATTAAAACTAAATCACAACATGTGAGAAAAATATAGATTATTATTTAAATTAGATTACTGTCTAATACTGCATATTTCCCTATAGTGAGTTGCAGGGAGGCTTTGAGTGGTGTGTGTGATAAAGGCCACATGCCCTTGTTGAAGCCACGTCATGTCCAGGGTGTTTTAAAAAATTTATACTCCGACAGAAAAAAACCCTGTCCTTACCAAGGATCAAACTCTGGACCTCAGAGGTGTGAGATCAAAGCTCTAATCTCTCGGCCATGTGCCACACAACTATATCACAATATGTGATTAAAAATATAACTATCCTTTAAACTAGATTACCCATTGGAGATCAACAGTTGTAGCCCTATATTTCACAGGGAACTAAAAGGAAATTAATAGATATAGATAGACGCTAGATCACAGTATGTGATAAATATATGATATTGATCTCTTGGCTGCTTCCAAATCTGAACTCCAGGAACTCACCTCAAATTTGGTGACTACAAAATTCTCTTTGCTCTCATTTCCTTGTTTGAGTGTAGTGAAACTTAATCCTGTCCAGTCTTTAATATTATCAATCCATTCTTTCCTTTGTCTTCTGCTTATTCTTCTTACTCCTCCCCCCTCACTGTCCCCTGAAGGATACTTTTGAGAAGATAATAATTCCTCATCACATGGCTAAATCACACAAGTTTGTGATGTTTCATCACTACTAGATGTTCTTGTTAACACATGCAAGAACATTTCTTTGTTCTCACGAACATGTTGGTTTAATGTTTAATAGATGCACAATACCAATCTGTAACATTTGTTTACAAAATTCTGTATTCTTCTCTCCCTGTCATTTACAAGTGTTCAACTCTAACACCCAAACAAAATAATAAATATTATTAAAGATTTATATAGAATATGACTTGCCCATAGTCTTACACATCCAAATAAAAAAATCATGGAACTCCTCAAACAACCAAATGTCTGCAGACAGTGACTCAATGAAAGAAAGAAATATATGCATAGCAGTTGCAGCAAGCACATTCACTAAACTAACAATCATCTGAAAATCTGAAGACATTGGAAGAAAAACCAAGTTAAAACTATTCAACTCCTGTATTATTCCATGATTGACTTATGGTAGTGAAAGCTGGAAATCAACACAGACAAAGGACCAGAAGTTAAACAGCTTTGAAAACAAATGTCTCTGAAAATTGTTGAACATAAAATGGAGTGATTTTGTCACAAATAGTGACCTAAGAAATAAAACACACCAAGAATATGTTTCAAATGTTATAAGAAAATGCAGATGGAAATACATGGAACACATTCTAAGACTAGATGAAAACAAACTGAACCAGCAAGCCCTTATGGGGAAAAAACCTCAGGGGAAAAGAAATAGAGGACCCAAAATTACCCTAAAAAGCACCATGCTTAAAGAAGCAGAAATAATAGGTTACAAGTCCATAAAGAAACTAAAAAGTACAGGCAGTGGACTGCAACGCATGGTGAATGAAAACCTCTGCCCTATGTGCCACCTGTGGCATGAAATGAACAAATTAATTAACTATTGTCTTACAGAGTAAGAAGTTAGCAATTAAGTTATGAGAACCATCAATGCATACCTTTTATACATCTCCTGGATGAGGTTATAGATCTCTCTGGAGTAGTATGATATAAATTTCTAAATTGATAACAAGTTTCTCCATTCGTCTATCACTTCTCTCATTATACTGAACAAATCACAATATCCAACTCTTATCATTCTCTTACTTTCCTAGAAAAATTCACACAATTCTTACTTTCTTCTATTGGACAGAAAAATTCACACAATTCTTACTTTCGTCTATTGAACATAAAAATTCACACAATTCTTACTTTCTTCTATTGAACAGAAAAATTCACACAATTCTTACTTTCTTCTATTGGACAGAAAAATTCACACAATTCTTACTTTCTTCTATTAAATAGAAAAATTCATCATATCCTAGTCATTCATCCTACTTTCATCAAAAAGAAAATTTCACAATTTTTCAACAACAAAATTCTTACTCTCATTAAACGGAAAATTAAAATAATTTTTTAATTTCCATTAAACAGAACACTGCACAAAACTACCAAAAATACTACCTCCTGCACAGAAATTTCAAAAGTCCAAGTTACTCTTGTTATTAAACAAAACAATTCATAATGTCCAAATAATTCTCCATTTTGTTATAGTAAACTCACAATTGGCATGTCATCTAAATTTCCTGATTCAATCTTGGCATTGACGTTGATATATGATGAGGCCATGGCTCTGCCAGCTACAGTCAAGGCATAGGATGAGGCAATCTGTGTGAAGAGCTTGTGTTGTTGAGTCTGAAAATCTAGCACTTGGACCTCACCGAGTCTAGAATATAACAAAAAGAGAAAAAGCTATTAACACAAACTTGGCATTAATAAAACAAGTAATTTTTAAACTGAAGACATGCTCTGCACATAGGAAACTAAAGCTTCATAGCTTGTAACTCTTAGATATAAATAACAAATAACCTATACTGTTTGATATGCTAAAATATTTTTTAAAACTATACATTGATACAACAGATCATAATTGATAATATGTGGAAATTGCAACAAAGTTTCTACATTCTAAATCCTACATTACTTATCAGATTGTGGATCTCCCTGGCATAGCGGTTAAACCATTTGCCTTGTGCTCATGAGGTCTTGGGTTCGATCTCGGGTCCATCATATCCTTTTAACAATCAACACTTTTTACAATCAAATTTTTCTGAGGTTCCTGAGAATTATCACTTGAAACTATGGAGTGCTATGAGGGGTACTTTTGGCAGAAGATGTGTTGAGAGGGGCCATCGAGATATCATCAGGTGCCATGTCGACTGGCGTAGGCGATCATGGCTCTCCACAGCTCTCTATCTCCAGTATTATGTATCAGGATCATTGTTGTTTCCCTGCCGTGCCAGGTTGTTAAAATTTCTAATATTTTCTCACGTTGTTGCCCTCTGTTTCTATTGCCTTCAATCTTGCCTGTTGTGACTATGTTTTCCAAACCTCCGTGTCTCATGAAGTGGCCAAAAAATGAAGATTGATTTTTCTTATATTATTGATTAAGCTCAGTCTCAAAATTGACCGTTTCAACACCTCCACATTCATTTTCTGGCAGTCCATGGTATTCTCAGCACTGTCCTGAAGAACCACATCTCTACTGCCTCTAATTTCCCACTTTGCTGCTTATTTATTGTTCAAGACTCACATCCATATATTAGTATAGGAGTTATATAGCATTGCAGAACTCACTGCCACACTGCCAATGACAATATTTGAATTGGTGGACCTGTTTTAATACTATATCATTCACTTCGATCTTACAAGCTGTGATATTTTGTTGCTTAGAAATAACCATTACTTCTGTTTTCTTGATATTTAGGAAGAGCCCTTTCTCTTTACTGTTTGTGACTACTACATTAATTAATTCTTGAAGGTCTTCCTCACTTTTAGCAATCAGAACAGTGTCATTCGCATATCTCAAATTATTTATGTTATGCCCTCCCACTGATATTCCTGGGTATCAACTATTGCACACATTATGCTTTCACTTTATAAAGAGAACAGGTCTGGTGAAAGTACACAACTCTAACTTCTTGTTTTATTTGTTGAAAAGAGCCACATTGATTTCCTACTCTTATTGCTGCCGTTTGTTGTCAGTACATATTCTTGATGATTCTTAAACCCTTACTGTTGATGTTCAAATTCTCTAGCATGTGTATAACTTCATTATGTTTAACTTTATCCAATTTTTTATGTAGTCTATAAAACAGAGGTATGTGTCTGTTTTTATGCCTATAGATCATTCTATTAGTGTTCTCAAAATATATATAGCATTGTTGGTACCTTTGCTTTCTACAAAGCCACATTGTTCTGGACTTGCATCTTTTTTTATTTTGTTTTACACTCTCTTCATGAGGATTCTGAGAAGTATTTTTGCTATTTGGCTCATGAGGCTGATTGTACGGTGTTCTCCACATTTGGTGGTTCCTGGTTTCTTTGGTAAGGCTATAAATATGGTTCTCATTAAGTCATCGGGTATGTGTCCGCTATTATATTCCGCTATCATTCAGAAATTTGGTGATTACCAAATATAAAATATATAAATTTAAGTAAACCAAATATAAGCTTAACATATAAAAACTAAAATTACTTTGAGAAAAATGATGAGTGCGTAAAATCACAGACGTCAATAAATAACACTGACAATATAAAAAAATTGTATTTTACTACAAAAATCCTACCCTGAATTAATCTCTGATTGTCTGCGGACAGCACTGTATCTGGTTGCTATGGTAACAGCCTTGGCAAGTGACCTGGCACAGCTACCAACAATCTGGGATCTTATAAGAGTCATTGAACCATAGACTAGACGATCATTCTTTGGAGATACAAAAGTCCCATCTTCCAGAACCTGGCATACACAAAAATAATAAACTTTAGTCACTGGCATGGAAAATTATCTGACAGTTTGTGACTGCTGTTACTTCAGCAAATGTTATTTCAGAAATTTTACTTCAGAAATTGTCATTTCAGCAAATGTTACTTCAGCAAATGTCACTTCAGAAAATGTTACTTCAGCAAATGATATCTGAGTACACCTCATGCAGAATGTTCTTGAAGTATAGTCCTAGTGAAGTTCCCGTTTCCATTTCATTGTGGCATATTGGTGAACATGGTAATAGGCCAACATTTGTCATTGATCAATGGAGATATTGATTTTTTTAAATAGTTTTAATTGAACAGAAAATCGAACCACGGATCCCCTGAACAGGAAGCCAGTGCACTAACTACTGAGCTACCGCAACTTTCTTTAAGTATAGTCAACTTAAATTCTACAACTTAGCTAGTTAGTCAAAATATCACATCCTCAATGAATCATCTGTCCACAAGTGTTCAGAACTTCTCCTCAAGATATCCCTCAGTGACTGACCACACTTACTCTGTATTGGTTTACCAGTCTCCTCTGATTACTTGCATAAAATTCTTGCTTAGCCACACCCCTCTTGACACTGTATTCTTGTAGTCTGCTCAAGGTTTATAGATTCGCAAGTAATTGTTATATCAGTTTCTTGTCCTATTTACCTATGAGCTGCGGTGTTATATTCAATACGGTGTTGCTGAAAGTGAACATTTTGGAGGACATGAAAACTAATCGTCATTCAATCCTGAGATGCCTCACAGGATAAGCAGAGAAAATAGATGGATAGAACTATTAGTGAACAATAAAGTTTTTTAACAGTAGTTTACAAACAAAACAATAATATTTATTTTCAAAACGTTTGAGGTAACTAGCTACATGTATAAGCATAAGTTTCAATTCTTCCTCACTTAAATCAGGATCCCCAGTGCAAATACTTTTCACATCCACCACTTCTTGACAATGACTCTAAATGGCATTAGGTAGGTAAGGTATTACCATAGCAATTAACTGTCATAGGCGATCTCACATTTCAGAGGCTATACTGTAACAGGGCGGTAGCCATCTCCTCTCCTGCAAGACATTTGGTACATATGCCAGATCATCGCCTGCCAAAGATATTTCTCTATGGTAAGTTGCAGAAGGGCATATGATCTCAAGGTGGTCAAAAGAAGCACTACAAAGACTCGTTCAAGACCTCACTGAAAGCCTTTGAAATATTCCAAAATACATGGGAAGAACTTACAAGAATAGAGCTATATGGTGCTCTACAGTCAAAAAAGGTGCAGCTTCATGTGAAAAGAAGAGAAGTGCAGCAGCTCAACAGTGGAGAGTAGCTAGAAAGTCACAGATAGACCAAAAACCATCTATAGTGGTCATCCCATGCTCAAGGACATTTGCGGCCTAAATAGGGCTTATTGGCCATCTACGAACTCATAATCAAGGACATAACCCTAACTGAATTTCAAAAGTGAATTTAACAAATGATCATCATCCCTTGTGATGAACGAACAACACACATTAGCATAAGATATTGTAGAATCAACCTACCCGGACATATCTCATGAACATGTTTTCTCTACAAATCAGCCTACCCGGACATATCTCATGAACATGTTTTCTCTACAAATCAACCTACCCGGACATATCTCATGAACATGTTTTCTCTACAAATCAACCTACACGGACATATCTCATGAACATGTTTTCTCTACAAGTTAACCTACCTGGGCATATCTCATGAGCATGTTCTCCCTAGGAATCCTGACATTGTTAAGAATCAGAAATCCATTGTCCATAGCTCCATAACCAAACTTCTGACCAATATCCCCAACAGTCACACCTGGTAGGGAGATATGTAAAGTGTAAGAAGTGTGAGTTTTTGTTTTTATATGGCTCAAAAGACACAGCACATAGATTTAATTGTACTTGGGTTCCTCTATATGTGCTCCATCCATCTCAATATAGAAATCTGCTGCCTGCCTTCCATCTCAATAGAGCAGTCTGTTGCTTGACTTCAATCTCAACAGAGCAGTCTACTGCCTGCCTTCCATTTCCATAGAGAAGTCTTCTGCCTGACTATCATCTCAACAGAGCAGTCTGCTTCCTGGCTTCCATCTCAGAGCAATCTTCTGCCTGCCTTCCATCTCAACAGAGCAGTCTGTTGCCTGCCTTCTATCTCAATAGAGCAGTCTGTTGCCTGCCTTCTATCTCAATAGAGCAGTCTGTTGCCTGCCTTCCATCTCAATAGAGCAGTCTGCTGCCTGCAAATAGTATCAATCATCATCAAGTGACATATTCTTTCCAGAACGTAATCTTTCCTATGGATCTCTTGAATTCTCCGTGGTTTTGAGCAAGTTGCCCTGCATCTTTCAGTGACATGCGCAGGCATTCTTGAATGTCTTTTGTCCAATGGCGTCGTGGTCGGCCTTTGCCCTTGTTGCCTTCTATCATCCCCCCAGTAACACTCTCTCCATGCCGTTGTGTCATACGAATTATTCACCACATCCATAGAAAATTTCTTAGCACAATACTCCTGTAGTTTGCTGCTGCTTTCAGGAGGAACATCTGATTTAAACTGACACCGAGGAAAACACATACATTCTCATTCGCCATTTTGACCGGAAGTATCATTCAAATTAATAAATTTGATCTCCATAGTTCATGATAATCCACTGGAATATCATAAAATAATTCACCTTTAATAAAGCAGTTACTAGATTTGAAACCCACACAGCCTTGTAAACACAATGCACTTACCAGGAAGAGGTTGGTGTGTTTCATAGTCTCGTATCTGCACCAAAAATGATTGCATCCCATATTCTTTGCCATTTGTTATCAACTTGGCCATAACCACACAACAGTTGGCAGTCTTCCCCACTGTGGAAGTACGAATACAATAAATCAATATATTAGCATGAACAGGCATAAATATGGTATTTATATGAACAGGCATAAATATGGTATTTATATGAACAGGCATAAATATGGTATTTATATGAACAGGCATAAATATGGTATTTATATGAACAGGCATAAATATGGTATTTATATGAACAGGCATAAATATGGTATTTATATGAACAGGCATAAATATGGTATTTATATGAACAGAATATGGCATTTACACAATTGTTAGTGTTTGCTCTGAAATAAACCAGCATGAATTCTTGTGAGATTTTAACTAAAGAGAGAGTTTATATATTGTACTATTATTTTTTTACATCTCAATAGAGCTGCAATTTGCACCTTTTAGCTCAACACAGCCAATTTTGACTTTCCTAACATGTAGCAGCCATCCAATCTGTCTACGGGCGTCCATGTATATGAACTCTATATTCTGAGGGTTAATCACAGACTTTGCCCTTGGACTTAATAGGTCACATGTCCCTGGATGACAGTTTCTCAGCTGGAATTCATTCAAATGGTAGACAGTTGGACTTGGGTCAACTACCTTTATCTCGTATGAGATGTTCAAATTGTCTGTGAACTGATCTTGTGTAATTAGATGGTCTATTACAGTGTGTCCACAGATATATATTTTTTCTTTCTGCATTCATTCTCAAACTCCCAACAGATCTCTCTTGTAGCAGGACAAAGGTCAAACTAGATTTTCAGCAGGATGTGGTCCAGAGAATTGAGAATGTGTTGTATTGCAATATTATTTGTGCCAATGGCCCGACACATCTGACTTTGGCGTTTTGCCACAGATATGACATCCTTTAACATGACAGTAAATATATAGTATATAAATAAACAAGGATATGTTCCAAAAAACTGCAACTCATAATGAAAATAATGATGAAGATGAATAAGAACAATACAAATGGATGTTTTGGTACACCTGTGTGATGTCGTTCCTGTAAAACAAGTAAAGAGATACAAAATAGATGCAACAAAACAGACCAGATACTAGGACGTTCCTGTAAAACAGTAAAGAGATACATAATAGATGCAACAAAATATACCAGATACTAGGACAGATGACATGTATTTTTAAGAACAAATAATGTAAACATAGACACTAAAGTTGCAATATACAAGACTATTATTATCCCATAACTTTGCTACCAGTACCAAACCTGGACAATGACAGCAGATGACAAAAGAAAAATAGTGACAGCAGAAATGACATGTCTACGAAGAATACTCTGAGTGTCATTGAGAGAAAGAATTAGAAACGAATACCACTAATGGAACACATCAAAAGACAACAGATCAAGTGGTTTTCATACACTTCCAGGCTACCAACAGACAGCATACTACAGATGGCTATGACACAGGCATCACGGCTATAAAGCCAGAGGCAGACCATATAAAAGATGGACCACAGAAATCAAAGAACCACAAGACCAAGCTTACAAAAAGCGCACAAGTAGGCCACCTCCATAGAACTCTTCTATCCCTGATGCCACAAGGCAAACAAGGGCCACAGAATATAGATACAAGGAGGTTTTGGAATCAAGAGCCATCCCATTGAGGGTTAAAGTGACCCAGAAGCCATGCTAAAGTCAGATTTGTCAGGTCAAAAGGTGCAGCTATTGCAGATACGACAAGAAATAAACGGTGGCACAAACCATTCCGCTCTCCAAACTAAATTCTGATAATTTTCAGTAGTTTGAGAGCACATGCAGAAGAAGAAGAAAGATGTTTTGGTGTAAGACCATTCAAAACAATAATGGTACAACAATGTTTAAGACAAATCAAAACAATAATTATGCAATAGTAGGTGGGGTGGGGGGGGGGGGGGGGAATGAAATATTCATAATGAAAATTGAATGACTTGAACTGGAAAACCACAAATTGACAGTGACATCACCACACATCTGGACATCAGTCAAGGTTCAGAATACCACATCATCCATGATGTTTTGACATAAAACACAGGTTTTTTTTTAGCATTTCACTTAGACAAGACAGACTCACTAAAACTAGGGGGTAAACTACTTAGCGAATTGTTGTACCAGTATAGGGTAACCATGCAGTGGATACCCTCTCACTGTGGAATACCAGGAAATGAAAAAGCAGACCAACTGGCTAAGGAAGGTGCTGCTGAAGACCAACCAGATATACCAATCACCTACCATCAGAAAAAACAGATGATCAAGTCAATAAGAAAGCCACAAACACCAACACAAGATGACTATCATATTATGAACAGACCAGAACAAGTTATAATTCTACGTCTCAGAACAGGACACAACCGACTCCGCAGTCACATGTATACAAAGTTCAAGATTGGCAACACAGCCATGTTTACATGTGGACAGGCAGCACAGAGTGCCAAACATATACTTCAAGAGTGTTCTGAGCATGAAATGCTGAGGCAGACATATTGGCGAGAGGAAACAACACTGGAATCAAAGCTCTATGGGACACTGTATGAACTACAAAAGACAGTGAGTTTTATTAAGGAGACAGAATTACAGATATAGACATGTTTCAAGTGAACGAAAGAAGAAGAAGAAGAAAAACTAGGGGGTTATGATTTGTAAACAAGAAAACATATAAATTACAATACACAAAACATTTTCAACCAAAAGGTCTTTATCAAGATACGCACACATCAAAAGACGATGAATATAAATGATCACAACACACAACCATGTACAACCAAAATATGAAAGTGAGGTGCCGGAAACACAGGAAGTATATAAAAAACATAAATATGGGTGGAAACGAAACAAACAAAAAGATGACATAAATGACAGAACAAAATGAATAAAGACAAAGACCACACCAACCTAGAGCTAGACAAAAGAGTGGTCGGAATTGAGTCCAAAAGGTTTGAGAGTACCCAACTCAAAAATATTTTGAAAATATAATACTGAAAATAAAATTACAATACACAAAATATTGAAAGTGTTTTGTGTATTGTAATTTGTATTTTTTCTTGTTTACACATCATAACACCCTAGTTTTAATGATAGTCTGTCTTGTCTAAGTGGAACACTAAAAAAACCTATGTTTTATGTAAGTACAATTGTTGTTACATTTCACGCAGTATTACCTTATGATGTCTTTACAGAACCACAAAGTGTCTGCAAGGTGTGTACCATGGCAGATTACTCCATAATTGATACAATGAAGTATTAATGCCTTTTAAGAAACTTTGAAGCAGAATGTGATAGTTTCTTGTCAAGAATTGTTACTGTTGATGGAATCTGGTTATTTACCATAAGCCAGAAATGAAGAGAGCAATTAAGCAATGGTGTTACCCCTCCTGACTAAAGCCAGAGATTTTGCTCACATTTATCTGAAAGGGATGTTATGTTGACTCTGTCCTGTTTTGGGATGAAAGATGCATTATTGTTATGCCTCAATACTTCACACATACATTACCTGTTATGTTATTAACTTCACTTTCTAAAAGCAGAGACATACAGATATACTCACAACCACCAGGCCAGAATTTTGCCGAGGTGACAGTGGGAGAGTTGATAATAAACTCTTTAGTTCTGGGGTCATAGATCGCTGTTGTTTCCAAACCGCGCAAGAAAGTTCCTGAGATTAAAAATCAATGATTAGGGACAAGGTAGCATCCAAATATGTGTTTAACTTGAACTTAAATAATAATTGAAGCAAAACTTAAAATTAGCTTATGTATCTTTTGATAGTTCTAGTGTGCTATCTCTTATGATAAGTCTAGTGTGCTAGCTCTGATTATAAGTCTAGTGTGCTAGCTCTTATGATGAGTTTAGTATGCTAGCTGTGATGATAAATCTAGTGTGTTATATCTGATGATAAGTCTAGTGTGCTATCTCTGATGATAAATCTAGTATAACAGCTCTGATATTCTAGTGTAGATTATGTAAGATGGTTTAGTACTTTAGCTCTAATAAGTTATAATGGTGTATGCACTGATGGAGCTAGTTATAATGGTGTATGCACTGATGGAGCTAGATATAATGATCTATGCATTGATGGAGCTAGTTATAATGATGCGGGTTCTAATGTGATGGCTCTAATGATGACAGTCCTAGATCTAATGATGATAATACTAGCTCTAATGGTAATAGTGCTAACTATAATGATGATAGTCCTAGCTCTAATGATGAAATGCTAGCTCTAATGGTAATAGTGCTAACTATAATGATAGTCCTAGCTCTAATGATGATAATGCTAGCTCTAATGAGGATAATGCTAGCTCTAATGATGATAGTCCTATTTCTATTTATGATAGTCCTAGCTGTAATGATAATAGTGCTAGCTGTAATGATAATAGTGCTAGCTGAAATGATAATAGTGCTAGCTGTAATGATGATAGTGCTAGCTGTAATGATGATAGTGCTAGCTGTAATGATGATAGTCCTAGCTCTAATGATCAATACAACAATACACAAGCAATGCATTAATTAGATCAGAAACCAATAACTATCCCAATCATAAACTCTCAACAGCTCAATCAGCACATCACTATTTTTCAAGACAGAAGATGTATCATGGTGTGAATCTTAGTTAACTAGAAATAATCTTGCAATTTTTCTTTCCTATTTGTCTAAGATGTTTTGTCTTCTCGCATACCAGGTTGATCGGATGCTAAAAAACATCATATAATCATAGAGAATTAACGTGTGCAGCGTTTTAACATTTTTTTATACATTTATTGAGGACATTTATTTAGTGATTAAAAATATATATGATAAAGTTGACTTGAAAATTTATATTCAGTTTAGTAGTCCCAACTATTTATTCAAAGTGCGTGCGTGAGAGCCCAAATCTCGCATCCATAAGTTGCCACTGGGAACACACATGATCTTAAAAGGTTACTTTAGTGCTGTTATTATTACTTTGTCACAGCTGTCTTATTTATGTGAATTTGAGCATTGCAATTAGGAGTCTCCACAACTGCGAATATATATATAATATATCTGTGTGTAGATGTATCACATATATATATATATATATATATATATATATATATATATATATCTGTGTGTGTGTGTGTGTGTAATGATATACAGTGAAATTTCTATACAACAAACTAGCTCATTATCAAAGATATTACCATCACATGTGTTTACATCACAAACATATGCCACTATTACAGATGTCACTATAGATGTTATGGTCATAGATCGTATATTTAAATGTCACCAAAAAATGCTCTTCATAGTGCGTGCGTGCGTATCGAGAGCCCACATTTCGCATCCATAAGTTGCCACTGGGAAAACACACATTATATCAAGTACATTTAATGGAAGAATGAAGACTTATTCTTTTTTCTGCATTCACCCTCAAACTCCTGCAGATTAGCAGGATGTAGTCAGGAGAATGGAATGTGTTGGCATAGTTTACAACTTAGCTGCGATATTTTTGCTTGAAATATCCACCTTCAGTATGTTATCTGAGTCACTTTGACCCTGTATGGGATGGTACAGCTAACATAACCCCAAAACCTCCTTAGTTGCCACCTACAATATATGTGGGAGGCAACAGTGATGCTATTCTTTGTTCCCCTCTCAGACCCTGGTTACATGCTGTGTAGGAAGACTCATTTATGGAACACAATCTCTCTAATAATATTAAATCAACAAAATTATTGTCTGAAAAATAGATGAAGGGTCATCGAAACTCAAAAACAATCTAGAGAAGAAATGTTGAAGCTTTTTATATTGATATAATGCAATAATCTGTGACAATACAAATGAAGGAAGATGGAAACATTGCTTATAAGTAGATGATAAAATAATTAGAGATAGGACCATGGAATGTCACTGACATGATTGATGCAACTAGAGCCACAAAACAATACTTCAGTCGACTCCTTACCATGTCCAAGCTCAGTTTGAGCATAAGTTCCTATCACAGCAAATCTTTTGGCAAGTGGCAGCCATTTATCCGTCTGCTCTTTAGTGCCTTGTTTTTCTATTGTTGTCTGAAACATGCTTTCATGAAGACCAAATGGGTTTGCCTCACTGGGAAAAATTACCCTAAAAGTTGACAAAGAAAAATACAACGGTAAACTTCATGTACAAACTCTACAAGCTTGTCTCAAAGTTGTAGTTTGAATCAAGACCAGTGTCTGATGATTACTGCAGACTTTTCTCAGCTCAGTTGTAGCTTGAATAAGACCAGTCTGATGATTACTGCAGACTTTTCTCAGCTCAGTTGTAGCTTGAATAAGACCAGAGTCTGAATACTACTGCAGACTTCTAAGTTATTTCATAAATCAGAACCAGTGTTTTGTGACCACCACAAGATTCTTACCATCGAAAAAAAATGAATAATATTCTCAGTTATAGGAAAAATAAAGAAATAGACTTGCCAGAAAGTATCATTTTTGAAATTTCAGACAGATGAATATATTTGACACAAGCCAGTCACCTCCCAGTGACTCATATCATGACTTTCAGTACTAGCAACATAACAAATCACAACATGATTTTCAGTACTAGCAACATAAATCATAACATTACTTTCAGTACTAGCAACATAACAAATCATAACATTACTTTCAGTACTAGCAACATAACAAATCATAACATTACTTTCAGTACTAGCAACATAACAAATCATAACATGATTTTCAGTACTAGCAACATAACAAATCATAACATTACGTTCAGTACTAGCAACATAACAAATCATAACATTACTTTCAGTACTAGCAACATAACAAATCATAACATGATTTTCAGTACTAGCAACATAGCAAATCATAACATGACTTTCAGTACTAGCAACATAACAAATCATAACATGACTTTCAGTACTAGCAACATAGCAAATCACAACATGACTTTCAGTACTAGCAACATAGCAAATCAGAACATGATTTTCAGTACTAGCAACATAGCAAATCATAACATGATTTTCAGTACTAGCAACATAGCAAATCATAACATTACTTTCAGTACTAGCAACATAACAAATCATAACATGATTTTCAGTACTAGCAACATAACAAATCATAACATTACTTTCAGTACTAGCAACATAACAAATCATAACATTACTTTCATTACTAGGAATTTAGCCAAAAGGTGGGTAAAATGCTCTTTTAATGACTATTCATGGTGCATGCAGTTGCATCTGTGGGTCTCACCAATGGACCACTAGACAAACAACCCATGCAACAGAAAACCTTAGCAGGTGACATTCCATTATATTGAGGTTATCTTTTTCTAGAAGCTTCATAGCACATCATCTATACAATTATAATTGTATGCTTCTCATAATTATGCTTCTCATGCTTGTATCGGGTATTTTGTTGTTGCAATGTGTTTTATGCTTTGTTATTTTTATATATGTATGCACCCTAGGTAGTTGGGAGGGAGCCAGAGATGTACTGTGCAGCACTGGGGAGGAAGAAACTGATAGCCCTGTTTTTTCCTATGGCTGAGGCCCATCATAGAGTCACAGTGACTCAGGATGTGACAATCTTTTTGACTTGAACATTTGGTTGCATGCGTGGAGCAATAGAGAAGTTCAGCATAACCAGTAGTCAATTGTTGGTGGGGAATGAACACACTGAACCCTATCTTGGCTGCTGTGGCTCGGAGCAGTGCATAGGTTGAAAACTACTTCCTGGTGTTGTGATAGTTATTCTCTGGCCAGGGTTGGGCTGAAAATCCACGCTGATTTCCCAGCAATATAATGCCAGTATATAACAATATTGATTCTTGTTTAGATCAAATCACTAGCCTTTTTCACATTGAAGACTGACTATATACATTTCATCTCTCATCAAAGTGAGGAAATGTGTTTGGTTGCCACATCAGGCATGGGAGACCTGAAAACAGGATTTAGACTTCTAGAGAAAGATGAAGTCTGATGCTTGTACTGGAACAAAGACTGAAGAGAGATATAACCATGCAGCATTTTGTCTGGATTTACCTTTTAATACAAGAGGAACAACTGATTTTATGCATTGTCATGATGACACATTATTCCAGACTGTTATTTACCCACTCTCTTAATATTGCCATTCCATATACATAGCGTCTTCTAAGCTGCTTACATTGAACTATATTTTTTAATATAACATTAACTAATGACAGCTCACATGAAAAACTCTTGAATGTAAGGATGAAATCAAAGAATGCTAACTATCTTTACAACAACAAAAATCAGCAAAATCAATGACACTGACAAATGTTTACAAGGTATGTGGTTTGAAGATAAATGTTTGTAAAACAAATGTGATGGTAATAACAAAACAGACCTAAAGTATAAAAATGTGCATGAAGGGTAGGACCATTGAACAGTGTCCTGTATGGATTTTCTTTGTGTCCAGAGTGTTTTGTTATTGATTATATTTATATTTATATTATTGTTATATTTATACTATTGTTATATTTATACTATTGTTATATTTATATTATACTATTGTTATATTTATATTTATATTATTGCTATATTTTCAAGTCAACTTTACAGACTCTTTATACCAGTGGTTCCCAACATGGGGTATATGCCCTTTCCCACCCCCAAAGAGTTACAGAGATTTCCTGGGGGATCCTAGATAACACAATTTTTTATTGGGATATTTCACAGACCCATCTTTGATCTGGGGGAGAGTACAGGAAGAAAATTATTTGTACAATGTTTAATGAGACTTAGTAATAGTTGTCTTAGTAAAAATGAAGAAAGTCATTAACAAGTCTTTTTATTTTAGTACTTATGCCCGGGAGAGGGGGGGGGCACACAAAAGAAAAATTTCCCACAAAAGGGGTATACAGGCAAAACGATGGATGTTGAGAACCACTGCTCTACACAAATGTGGATTATCTCCTTGGTAATATTATCAAGACACGAATCATAACAAATGTTGCTGTCAAATAGAACATTATTAACTCTGTATGTCCAATAAATCACTAAAACTGGCACCTTTTTTCAACTTGCAATGCTGGAAAGTCAATAAATTCTCCATTTTTATAACATATTCTAAATATAATAGGGCAAGATGGGACAACTCTTATGGACATAAGGAGTTAAACTGAGTAATGTTTATGTGCCTGTTGCCAATCATTTTTTTTTACTCTTTGAAGTATGGGCAAGTCATACTGACGTTTCTTTTGTATTTAATACACTTTTTTTCTTAAGATAATGTGCTCCTTACACACTATTTTCATACATAGGAGTGCATAATTCCTCCTCTTCTACTCTGGGATAAAGAGATTGACTTCCTGCCCAATTTAATCATCTATTCTCTTCTGTTTTGGTTCCAGTATTCTATTAAGAACTTCACTTACCCAGTAGTTTCTACTACTTTGGGAGGGATGTAGAGATTGACTTCCTTCTCAATTCAATCAGCTGTAATTTCCCTTTTTGGTTCCAGTATTCTCAGGATTTCTTCTTCTGCCTTCGTTATCAAACTCCTCCATATTTGCAAAATATAGTCCAGAGAATGAAATGCATTTTGTCATGGTTGAAAGCTTGGCAGCAACATGTCTTTTAGCCTGACACATCCAACTTCAGCATAGATTCTTGGTCACCCTCTATGGGATGGACAGCTAACTCCACCCCTTTTGTGTCTGACAACACCCGGGAAAGCATATCACTTAGCGGATAATCATCTACCTTGAGATCTAGAAATTGATTTTCTGCACAATTCAACAAGCTGTTCTGGCTCCAGTATCCTCACCATTTCACATCTTCTACACTTGAGTACAGAGGTTGACCAGAGAAAAATTCACACATTACATCACCTATTATCTAGTCTGGGCCCAGTCTAGTTATGTCCTCACAAGAAACTAATTATGTTTTCATCATGGGTTAGTTCTTGAGCCGTAATTTCCTGTGTTTGATGAAGTAATTCATCTATTCCTATTCTACAGGAACTGTTAAAGTACCAGAAATGTTTCACTTGAATCTATTGAGATGGACATTGAAGGAATAACTGCCAGAATGTACTTCTTCTTGTTACTGGACATGGAAGCAATGGCTGCTGGACTATTATCTCTATTTAAGCTGGACATTGAGGCAATGACTGCCTGACTATTATCTATATTTAAGCTGGACATTGAGGCAATGACTGCCTGACTATTATCTATATTTAAGCTGATTGAGACTGATGCACTGACTGATCACTATTTGCTGTTGGTCTGTATGAGCTTTGATCACTGCCCATGATTCACATCATACATATGTGTAGAATTATACAGTCAATCTGTCCCGTTATCAACCTCTCATTCAAACTGCTTACATAGTTCACAAACTGTAGTCATGACGATGAGTACATGCCGTAATCACCTACCATGGCCAAGTTCTGTTTGGGCATAAGTGCCAATCATTTGAAATGTTTCAATTAATGGAAGCCACTTAGCCTTCTGCTCCGGTGTGGCTAATTTCAGCACAGTTGGCACAAAGGCCATAAAGTGAATGCCAAAAGGATGTACATCTAAGATAACACTGAGAGAAAAAATTAATATAATTTGAATACTCATAACAAATATATAACTGCATTCGTTTCCTGCATACATGAAGTCTCCTTTCTCTGTATTCACTCTCTAATAACCAGCATGAATGTTTGTGTGATTTCTGCAAGGAAGCTTGAAGTATCTTGTATTTTCATGAAAGTTTGTGTGATTTCTGCAAGGAAGCCTGAAGTATGTTGTATTTTCATGAAAGTTTGTGTGATTTCTGCAAGGAAGCTTGAAGTATCTTGTATTTTCATGAAAGTTTGTGTGATTTCTGCAAGGAAGCCTGAAGTATGTTGTATTTTCATGAAAGTTTGTGTGATTTCTGCAAGGAAGCCTGAAGTATTTTGTGCTGCTGGTTTCATGGTGGAGCATACATAAAGTATTCTCGACAACACAATTTGATATCATCAACTGATAACAGAAGTGAACATGATATGGAATGTGTGCACTACAAATTATTAAAGAATACAAAAAGAATCCTTATCAGGTAACTGGGACTAGAGCAATATTAACAAGTTATGTTGCTAGATCTGGAGAGTGTTGTTGCACTTGGGACAACACATGTGTTACGCTTGAAATCTCAGAAAACCCTGATATGTTGTCCTGTGAAAACTGGCACAAAGTTCATGCCCCTATTGCTACCCTTGATCAAGAATTGTTTCATTATGTACAATTAGATGCATGCAGCAACACAGTGTTTCATTACCAAATGGCATATCTACAAGAATGTGACCTTTATTTTCTCAGAAGATTTGGTAGTCATTTCCTTCACCTGGCTAGATCTAGGAGTTATTTGTGGCCAACAAATTTGCCAAGAAAAAACGGACATAGACCATCCAACTAAGCAATAGGTGCACTAACGATTAAGCTACCACAATTTCCTCCCTTGATCATGTAGTCAAAATTTGAATTAGCGTCTTTTGTTTAGATGTCTAAGATTTATGAACAATATAGCTCTTATAAAGCTTACATATAAAATGAGATGTCTAAGAAAAGCAGTGACCAGAACAAGAGATCATGTGAGAATTGAAGAGATTACAATAACTGCTGGAACAAGAAGAGATCATGTGAGAATTGAAGAGATTACAATAACTGCTGAAACAAGAAGAGATCATGTGAGAATTGAAGAGATTACAATAACTGCTGGAACAAGAAGAGATCATGTGAGAATTGAAGAGATTACAAGAACTGCTGGAACAATGTCTGTAGTCAAATATTTTGAAAAACAGAGACTGAAATCGCTCAGCAACTTACTGAGAATGGACTTGTGTTGGCCAGCAGGAAGAGCACACAACATGAAAATGGAAACAGCAAGATACAGAGGAAGACCAAGAAGTTGATTAAAGGAGTTACCAACAGTCTCAGACATATTAATGCATATCAAGCGACCAAACATGCAATAGCCTGAAATCTGATAATATTTTGATTCTTCGATGCTTTACAGCAAAAGGCAGAGCAAAGACAAGATCTTTTTGTGCAATGGAATGGTTTTCCAGAGTTTTCTTTCATACCAGGAAGACTTCCAACTTTCAGTGAGTGATGTGCAATAGGATGGTTTCTCTAGAACTTTCTTTCATATTGCCACAGTGATGAAAAACTGTGCATTCATTTCTTTATTACAAGTTTTCAGAAATAACATCTATGAGAAATTTCAGATATCTGTTATTTACTAGTGTTCATTGATGTTTTTTGTGTGTAGTAAAATAGAATAATCAATGACAGTGTGAGGACTTGGGCAATACACAGCAGTATAAGGGAAAAAATGACTATAAGAAAGGAGATTTGCCATTTTTTTAAAAATACATGACATTTTAATAACGGAACAGACCTTTCGTTATAATAAATCTTCTTCAGGACACTAAACAAATATATAAGGGATTACTACACATAGGGAGATTATATGATTTAAATTGGTAGCATATCCTATCCAGGATGTAGCTATCAACCCAGCATTTGTTGGCTGTGGTGATTTTCTAGGCAATATAAATACGTTCAGTAGGTTGCCATTGCTTTCTGAACAGTCTGGATGCACAATTGCCTGTGGTGAGGATCGAACTCGGTACCTTTGCCGTCACAGACGCGCTCTGTACCACAGAGCCGGATGATAGGAGTCAATGATAGGAGTAGATAAAAGAAGAAAAATGTGTAAGTCAGGCAAAGGAGATAAGAAGTAGAGAAAGAAGGAAACAATTTATGTGAATGCAAATAAAATCAATCAAGACCAAAAATATATGTGGGGGTGGGGTGGAAGAGATAATCTAGGATAAAAGAAGTGACTAAAAAGAAGACTAGAGAATGACAAAGATGATATCGTGCCAAAGAAAGCAATAGGAATGTTGTTGAAGATAGATTTTTACAATATAATAATTTTGAATTTGGAGAAATCTGGATAAAGTTACTGGAAGGAAGACAAATAATTCATAAAAATGAAGACAGGACATGTAAAAGAAGTTCTGATCCTAGAGAAAGTCGTTGCAGAATAGTGGAAGCCACATACATGATGAGGATGTTGTTTTCAAAATACTAAAAGCGGAAGATTGCAAAATGAGGGCAGAAATATGAGCACACATCTAACTTTCTACAGAGCACAAGAGAACAAATAACAGCCTAATGAGACATCACAAACAGCAGCACTCATTAGTTCCAAGATAATCAAGACTGGCATATGGTGCATAAATTCACTACAATAATCAACCACTATACACCAATACACTTGGGGTTGACCCTTGAGGTCCCGGGTTCAATTCACAGTTGGGGAATTTTTTTTTATTTCGGAGGTACAATCAAAACCCTTCCTATACATGTCGTGGTATCTGCTATGGAAAAGTGTTCTTTATTTCCACAGTCCATAGAAAACCATCCTGCACTCCTTCACAGAAAACATGCAGCAGCAAAGTTTATGCAGCTATACCTCAACTATTCCTTTTCAGGATTTCTAGTCCTCAGGACTTCCATCAGTCCCTTTTGGGCTCGAAGTTAATCTGTACCACTATAGGACTTCTAGTGGCGCTATTTAGAATTGCTAGTCCTTCTCGGGTCTCCTTACATAATAACTAAATGGCACATGGAATTCTACCAATTATTTTTGACACTGTCAATCCTCCTTAGAGCACTACTGAACATTACCATGTCACTATTAGGGCTCCTGTTAGTCTATTTAAGATTGGCAGTCCTTCTCAGGACTTCTCCATTTTTACAAATAATTACTCTGTATCATGGACTACCAGCAGTCTTTCTATGGGAGAGCCAGTCTTTTTTCAGAGCAGTTTGATATCGCATACCAACCTATTGGTGCCTTATACCACTAATCACTCTTTGTGATTATCAGCCCTTGTCAAGGTTTCTGCTCCACTCTGGACTGTGTATTGGATATTTGGATGGCTGATGTCTGAATAAGTGACCTTTTGGATTTTCTTGATTGCTGGTATTATTGATGTGTTGTTCTGCAGTTCAGCTTTGTCTCTTATTCGATATGTGGCTGGGGATGTGCCAGCCTGTACTACCTTTGGTTTGCGATTTTCCATTTTTTTTAAAGTTTCCATTATATCCGCCTCTCTCTCTCCGGGATCGCTTTCTTTGAGATCTTTACTGCTTTTGAATGTCCTTTCTTCTCTTTTGTGGATCGCAACATCCTTTGCCAGTTACTTTTTTATCATTCCACTCCACTACCAATTTTTAAATTTCAAAATAACCTATATTAATCAACATTCCAGTTATTTTTTAAGGTAAAGGTATCTTTTCCACCCTCTATAAACTGCTTTTATCACTAGAATGTCTTTTCTTCCCACCAATTTGGGTCTTCATCTCTTTTGCCTGTATCTCATGTCTTATGTTTCTACTACGGTGTATTTTCATGCTTTCCTTACTGTATTTTTTCAGTTCGCTACTATCTATGTTTTGTTTTTTGTCTAAATGTTGACTTTGCAGTCGAAACATCCTTGTATTTTTAGCTGGTATGTCACGTATTTAAGCAACACTCCCTACTTTGGTTTTTTCTGTATGCGTTATATTGCTAGCTTTAACTAGTGAGCTACTGGAACCATTAGCATGTATATGATTTCACATTTGCTGGTTCAGACAATGCATCTATGGGTTTGCTCATATTACAATGATGCTGATTCATAATAACCAACACATGCATTTTTGTTTTACTTATTGATTATTTTAATTATGCTAATTAGTGGCCATTTTCAATATTAATTACTTCTACAAGCATCATAAAATTACATAAATGTGATCAACAGATGCATTTTGCCTTTGTGAACACAAAAATATATAGATTCTGTGTTATTTTTTTTTTTAATAGTTATATAACTTATTTTCATTTTAATTGAGCTAATTAACTGCCATTGTGAATATTAATTAGTTCTGTGCTCGGTATAAAATTACTGAAATATGATCAACAGTTGCATCTTGCCTGTACAAACACAAAAACATATAGTTTCTGTGATATTATTTTTAAATGAAATATATTAGGTAAATATTTTATTTTTGTTTTAAATTATTATAGTTAGCTGCCATTTTAAATAGTAATTACTTCTTTGTCCATACACAAATTATAGAAATGGGATCAACAGATGCGTCTTGTCATTATAAACACAAAAATATAATGTTTGTATGTTAAATTTTTGATAATAACAAAGATAAATAAGATATCAGCTTGGCAACATATTGTGGTCAAATGTTTTATTCATATTTTCCTATGTCTTTCATGATAGCAAATGTGAAACAGAAGTTAAAAGGAGAATAGGAATTGCTGAAAGTACTTTCAATGGCATGAGGAAATTATTAACATCTAAACAAAGTACAAACAAGCTAAAAATGAGAATTATAAAATGCTACATCTTGATTCTTGACTAGGAACAAGCACCACAGCACTGGGAGCATTCCCATATAAGCTCTGCTTGCCGTTCCGTCAGCCATCTAAAAGTGTATAAACTCAGTGTCCCAGTCAGTTTCTGATTACGCGATCTTCTGATCTTTCCGGAGATGGAACACTTTCTCCCATCGTCTCTAGTCACTCCCATTTCTACCATTCTCTGAATATGTACATTGTCTTGTTCGACCTCCTCCTCATCTTCTCGTAGGGTATCCATGACTGCTCTAATCAATTCAATCATGTCTCTTCTTATCTCTGTGCCATTTACCAAGGCTTTACCAGCCAACACATCAGATCTTTTGTTTCCCCTGACCCCAGCATGACCTGGAAAGTAGATCCATGTAATGCTCCCCTCGTTTTTGAGCAGAGTGACCCATTTAGTTCTGATCATACATTTTTCTATCTTGCGCAGCATACTTTCAGAGTCTGATACAATCATTGAGTCTGTTGATTGCATCACCAGCCAAGTGAGAGCTGCTGTCACCTCTTCTATTTCCATTCTCATACTCGAAGTTGTAGTGGGGTAGGCAGTTGATTTCTCAGCTAATTTCTTGCCATTTTGGTAGGCCACGAAACTCCAACCGCACCTGTTTATTTCTTGCGTTACTGAGCCGTCTGTGTAAATTATTGTATCGTGTGAATTCGAATGCTGCAGTATTGCTTTGCATCCTAGTCATAAATGTCATGATCTGATTTCCAAATTTTATGGGAGAGTTTCAACTCATCAACCCCCACCACCCACCTCTCACCCACTTTCTTATCTACAGATGTGTAGTGTAGAAACAAATGTATGCTTACTCTCTAAACAGATGTATATCAGTATCCTTCAATCCTAGTTCAGCAATTCTTCTGCTGGTGTAGGCAGCCTTGAGTAAGGCTTCCTCATACTGCTCTTCTCTGTTCAGCTCAGCAGAGCGGCGGAATTTCTGTTCCTTGTACTCTTTAGCAGCCAAATTTTCTGTTGGTGACACCAAAAAATATTAATGACTGTACCTAATGTTGCACACAAAGAGATTTCAAAGGAGAGTAATAATATATGAAAATAATTAAAGTGTTGATACTTCCTTTTAGATTTTGTGTTTTATTTGAATTCTATATTTACTGCCAATATGTCTTATTTTATCAATGAAGGCCTCCAGAAACAAAGAAATTATTGCTTATTTTTGTGTATATTCTTAAACTCCCATCGCATCTCTCTTGATGCAGGACAATGGTTCTATTAGATTCCCAGCAGAATGAAGCACAGAGAAAGGAGATGCAATGTGTCACCATTTTATGTGTGCTAATCACACAACACATCTGACATCTGCAGTTTTTTTGCTTTATTAGAACAGCACTTTATATTCATTTCTTTAGCCATCTTAATTATCTGTAGTTTTACTGTCCTACTTCTGGCAATGATAAAATTGTAGCAACAAAGTCAAGATTGGAGTATCATACCAACAATTCTTGAGACCAATGGAAACTGAACCAGTCCGTTTTGACTGCACCAAATCGCCTGGCAACTAGAGTATGAGATTGGTCCGTTCTAAGTGACTTGAGTACACAATTTGAATGTCTTGACAAAATCTCATCTTTTTTTTTAGATGTGGTTAGTCAATAACAGAAAAACTCATTTACTCTAGTTGCCAGACGATTTGGTGTCATCAGAATGGACTGGTTCAATTCTAATTGGTCTCAAGAATTTTTTATTTATCCTCTTGCTTCCTACTTGAATTTATCATACCAATACTGTGTTATCAACATTAGATGTGGATACTAATTAGCAAAACAGCAAACAGAACAAGAAGAAATCATGTGAGAAATAGGAGATTACAAGGATCATTTGAAGACACATCTGTGACCAAATATATTGAACAACAGAAACTGAAATGGTTCTGTCATTTAGTGAGAATGAACACATATTGACCAGCAGCAAGAGCTGATCAGCAGCAAGAGCATACAATATGAGAATGGAAACACGAAGATGCAGAGGAAGACCAAGAAGAAGGTAGATTAAAGACATTACTGATGTCCTTAGATGTCTCAATATTACTGTAGGCCTATAACAAGTGACCAGTTATATGAGTTATGACTGCAGGCTATATTCACCACACACATCCCTAGGTACAAATTTATGCTAATGAGCTCAACAGAAATGGTCAAAGGATGTGAGTACATAGTAAAGAATTGATTGAATTAGCTAGAACAGCACTTTGTAAACATTTTGCTGTTGTAGACCCCACCCCACCCCCTGTTAAATATTTTTTTTTGCCACAGACCTATAAAATATCTGTCATTTCATATTTTTATTGTTTATGTAAAGGGTCATATTTCTTAGAGTCTTCACTAACCCACCTGAGAGGACCAGAGCTTAAGTACAGCTGAGCTAGATATTTGGTAGATAATTTATGAGTGGTATCACAGAGGGTGGAAACTGTAATATATGACACCATCCATGAATGACAATGTGAAACAAGATCTAAAAAATGTCTCTTAAACCCAAGACTAGATCCATCACCTCTTGTCCATGTGAACAAGCAGCACAGACCGTGGAATCCTGCAAGATTGTATTACACTAGACCTGTTGAGGGAGAGGCACTGACCCACAGAGGCAGACATCCACAGAAAGCTATATAGGAAACCTTGTTAGCTTTCTTCTTCTTCTTCTGTGTTCATTCTCAAACTCCTACTGAATCTAGCAGGACCATGGTCCTGCTAGATTTCCAGCAGGATGTAGTCCAGAAAATGGAAATGCGTTGTGTCGCCGTTTTATTTGCGCCAATGGCCCGACACATCCGTCTTCGGCAGAGTTAGTTTGCAAATACAGCAGTATTTATCAAGAAAACCGGACATGCTTTGTAGACATGCTAAACTGCAAATGAGAAGAAGAAGACTGCCCTGTACACAAACACATACACACAAGCACAAACACAAGAAAATGGATACGAAAATTGGCATTTAATTGTGACTCTCATCAAGTCACAACCAGTGAAAAATTAAGCAGGTCTAAACTTCTGGTGTGTGACTTAATTGTCTCAAAGTCTGCAAATTAATTAATTGACAATAATTGTACTTTAACATCTGGCCTGCGCATGTACGGAAAATATTGCTATAGGTTATAAATATCCTGTGACTTCCTTGTTTAGGAAGCTACCTAACCCACGCTCAGTTTTTTAAAAAGAAATTTTGATAATAAATGCATGATAAATAAATCGGGACTGGGCATCTTTGTTACACATGGTGGTCATCGATTCTGACAAATATTATTTTATAATAAAGTATTACAGAATCTAGTACTTTGGGGTAAGTTAAATCCACTATAATCCTTTTTTAATTTAGTGAGTAATGTACAGGGCCATAGATATGATTACCTTAAGGAGTTGGTTTTAAATTTTGAAGACCTTTTTTGTGAAAGATCCTTAAGAAGGGATTTAAATCTACCTTTTAGTTAAGCTCCTAGTACCAAAAGTCATGTTCAGATTTGATAAGTGAGGGGTTTTGAACACCTCAAACCCCTCCCTTATTTACAGGCCTGGTAAAATAGGGTTACAAGATTTATGAAGTTCTTCAACCATTTTTATTTTAGTATATGCATCTTTAATAGTGTTAGACATAGCTGAAAATGACACTTTTTTTTAGAAACATTTACATCCATTTTAATTATGCCAATTAGCCACCATTTTGAATATTAATTAGTTCTGGATACATCTGAAAATTAAAGCACTGCGATCAACAAATGTATCTTGCCCTCACAAAAACAAAAATATACAGTTTCTCTGGTATTTTATTGTAAATGGAATAAGCTTCTTTAATTCTTCTTTAATATGTTCTTTCAGCGCCAAAAATGGTGTGTAGAGCAGAAACCAGAGTTCTCCAGTTCGAGTGATGTGATGCTACTACATGTAATTCTTATATGTTGTTGAGACCTATAGTCATACCCTCTTGGAATAAGCTTAGGTTGTATTTAATAGTTATATAATTTACTTTCTTTTTAATTAGACCCTATACAAATTAGCTGCCATTTTGAATATTATACCTAATTCTGCATAAAAGGTAGGTCCCATGGCAGCAACCTGCCATCAGGGGTAAAGATAACAGTTCTTTCCTAGAAGTGTCTCCATTTTTAACGAAACAAAATTAGGTTTTGAAACAAAATTAGGCATTAAAGTAATAAACACCAACCCAGTGATTATTATCTACTACTCCATCCAACTAAATCTGTTGATTGTGCTTTTTAACAGCACAGTTCAAGGTAGTCCCTTCTACAAAGGAATTAGGTTAAGATCACAGTTTGTCCCCCATGTATATCTTTGCATCTGGGAACACTACTTGCAACAGT
Source organism: Meghimatium bilineatum (assembly GCA_034231615.1). NCBI lineage: Eukaryota > Metazoa > Mollusca > Gastropoda > Stylommatophora > Philomycidae > Meghimatium > Meghimatium bilineatum. Next base: position 80,276,372 of record CM067319.1, read on the forward strand.
AACAATAACTTTATCCTACGAATGAAAGTTCAGCACAATTACGGCAAACATTTTGTAACTAGAAATGCAGCGGCAGTGATGTCAAAAATTACTTTAAACTTTGGACCAGCACAATTTTTTTTAAAAGTGTGAATTGTTGACCATTCTCTTAGGAAAGGACCAAGATAACTCTTTATTTACTAGGTCGCAACAACATTAAGTATGATGGCCAGTTCCCTTCCTTGCTGTGTTTATCTTCTTCAACTCATGTGTTAGGTACATATTTACAGCTGATTCAACTGGAGAAATGGTCTATCAGGTGAGAAATTATGACTCATATTTTTTTTTGTGTGTGGGTGGTTTTGAACCTGGCACACCATAACCTGGTGATTGTAAACAAGATCAACTAGGCTACCAAGCACCTCATTCATGCTGAATAATTCTGCATGCACCTGAAAATTACAGAAATGTATTCAACAGATTTCTCTTGACAAGAATCTTATTTTGGCAAATACCAAAATGTATAGGCCTAATTTGTGTACTGTTTTATTGAGAATAACAGACAATTCAGAAATTATCAGCTCAGCTCTACTGTGTGGTCACAAGTTAAGTTCATATTTTTCCATCTTTCATGTTAATTTGGAAAAAAATTCATAACTTTCCTCAGAATTTATTTTTATGTAGGCATACACAGACTTGGTTGAAGCTTTAGTATCATTGAATTGCAGCAATTTTTAAGAGCTATCTAGCTGTAGTATTGTTAATGGTATAGCCTAGTACTCTTTTTATAATTTTGTCCAACTAGGCCTACAGTCATTATTTTAAATAGAAGCCTATTTCATTTTAAATTATTACTTTTGGTGTGTTTGATGTGATTATTATATCCTAAACCGTGCTACTTGCACAATTTTACAAAAAAAATTTCCCTCTGACATCTGCTTGCGCGTCATGATGTGACTCTTTTAAATTAATGTTTAACTATATCTAGGTATGTTTCCTGTGATCAGTATTGTGCACATCTTCTAGTGGGAAAACAATATTTCTGCCTAGTGAAAACAGAATTGAAGTGTGTGCAAGCAGAAATTTTTTATCTCAATCCGTCCATCACAAGTCATCAGTTCATCATGGAACCAACATTTCCAGAAGTTTATATGAAGCTGATTTGGATGATGATAAAGTCTACGAACCATTTCATTTCTTTATTTACATGGGCTCTGCCAAAGACAGATGTGTCTGGCCATTGGCGCAAATAAAACGGCAACACAACGCATTCCATTCTCTGGACTACATCCTGCTGGAAATCTAGTCCTGCTATGAGATCCAGTGGGAGTTTGAGAATGAACGCTGAAGAAGAAGAATTTACATGGGCAAATATTAGACCTATTTTAATATGTATACAAACAAAAAAGTTATTGTGCTTTTCAAAAACCCATGTTTATTTATTTTTAAAACAAAACTTCACAACTTCCTAAAATCTGTTGTATGACACTTACAAAACAACAAATTTGATTCACATTTGCTGTATTCAATTATCTATATTAATATGCAAACATTATTGACACATTGTAATAAAAAAAAGTTATTGCATTTTCAAAACACTAACCAAAAATTACTGAAATTTGCAAGAAAGAATCCAGTGACAGGGGTACGGTTTTTTCTGTTTACCAAGCTTGCTAAAGGAAAGGACATGCCTGCGTGGTCTGCAATTCATTTTATGCGAAAATTAGTGTGTGATGGAAAGATCTTACGGGAAAGAAGACGGAAGGGAAAGAAGGTGGAAAATAACTATAGTCTATACGGCACAGGTAGGCCAAAGGCTGAATTATTACCTATATTATGATGATGGAGAAGCAATGAGATCAGGTGACAAAAGTTGAAATACGTCAAAGATGAAATTAACTCACGTAAAAAACGTTTCCTTTTCGTCTTTTCTGGTCCATCATAAATCAAATGTGTTAGATGTAAAGGATCGAAGGTAGCCTGAGCTCTAACCCTTGCAAGATCAGGATTTACTGTTGCAGTTGTCATGATAATGATGCTGTACTGTATGTACTGTTCTATTTAGTTCTGGACGAGTGAAGAACGAGGTTTCCTTCTACAAGAGAGCTAATAAACTAAAGACACGTTACACATATTGTACTGTCCAAAGTTCGGGACGTTAACTTTGATCACAACCCTCACACAAAGGAGGGCGAAGATTTACACATATGGTCTAGCATAATATTATGCATAGGCCCCTACATCATTAATACTGTATTGTGACCCTATTGTGCGTACTCTTTGATGGTTTATCAATCAATAAAGTGCCATGGCGTAGGCGATCATGTTTCTCCACGACATCTTGCAGTTGACGAGAATTGAACCAGTTCCGTTCTAGCGGTACCGAATCGCTACTCAAGTAAACTGGTTTTTCGTACTTGACCAACCACACCCCCACAATTTTTGTGGTTCAATTATTTTCATATATCATCATGCTTCCTACATGAATTTACTTATATACCCTATGTTATTATTTGAAGCAACATTGTTTTGTCTTTATTTTATTTATGTTTACAAGAATGTCTTTAGGTCCTTGTAGTACGAATGTTCTATGTTGTTGTTCCTGATACTTGTACAGAATGTTCGCTAATGTTGTAATAGTCCTTGTCTCGATTAGTCAATTCTCAGTGACTTGAGTACACATGTTGAATGTCTTGACGAGATCACATCTTTATTTTTTTGGGGAGGGGGTGTGGTTGTCAACTGTAAGAATTATTATTTGTAGATCACTATTTACATACGTGGAGTTGCATGCCAAAAATAGCCAATAGATGTCACGCAAATCGGAATCGTGTTCATGTTTACATTTTAGTTGACAGATCTCCTATACTCCAAACAGTCGCGGTATAACAGCGCTGCTCTATAACAGTACCACTGCTCTATAAACTTCCATCTTAGTCTGTAGGTTGATGAGTAGCTCTTATGACAGGTCAGAGTGTTACTTTCCTTTCCTCCCCCTTCGGGTACTGGCAACACACGAAAGGGTTCACCCCTCCCCCTTTAGATAATGTAGCAAGTCATAGAGCAAGAGTCATCGTCACTTATACAGTCATGCTGCTTGTCGTCTGAGCGAATGCACCACTTTCCTCTCTGATGGTCTTCCCCACCCCCCCCCCGAGCGTGAAGTCCTAGGCACTCCTGATGTGTCTCTCAATCGACCCATCTGTATATATAATCATATCACCTTCCCTGGAATTCTCACCGATCAGAGCAAGTGCATCCGACTCCACCACTGTCGGACACCCTGCATTCTCTATTGAGCATTGTTATTACTTTGAAGGCTGTCGGACAATCTAATCGAAATGGGGGGAAAGGAAGTAAATTAGGTTAGTTATTTTCTGTAAACACCGTATACCCACATTTTTCTAGGAAAAAAAGCATTGCTTAATAGAATCGGTGATATTTTACACATTTCTATGTATCCACCTTATCTATTTAGTGACAACACTTCATGTCTTAGGCCTACTTTAAACTGTTTGCAGATCCATTCTGCCATGTCACTCTGCCATGTGCTTTCTTCTTCTGTTGACATTTCTTGATCTCATAAGTTGTATAGAACTATTGTATATTGTTTTTCCCCAGGTGAATAATTGTTGCTTGCATTCACACTTGCCGTTAAGCGTAGGGGTGGGAGTTTAAGCTGTCGTTCCAAGGCCAGATGTGTCACAGTGGTTGCATTTAGTCCATGTTTGTTCAAGGCTATCTTGATGTTTTTTATCCACCGTTTTCTTGGGCTACCTTTGGCCTTACTCCCGAATATTCTTGTATTATATGCTCTTATTGGTATTTGGTTTTGCTTCATTCTCATAAGGTGACCGAACCATTTTACTTGCTGTCTCTCGATATGTTCGATACATGATATTATACCAACTCTTTTCCTAATGTCTTCATTTCTTATTTTAACTAGTTTGGTAATCATTGCAGCTTTTCTCAGACACTTCATTTCACATGTGACGATTTTTCTTTGCTGCGAAGCTGTTAAAGACCATGTTTGACATTGGTAGCATAGTGTTGGTATAAAAATTGTAGATATTATTTGTTTTTTAATTTCCATCTTGATCTTTGGGTGAAGAAATAATGGGGAAAGTTGGTAAGTCACTGTGTTTGCTTTCTGGCACTTTGTTTCTATTTCTTTGTCTAGTCTTCCATCTTCGGAAAAAATGCAGCCTAGATATTTAAATTCTTTGGCTTGTTTCACTTTGGTGTTATCTATTGTTATATTCATTGGTGTTGAAGACTTGCTAATTTTCATAACTTCTGTTTTTTGTACATTAATTTTCATGTTGTACTTCTGACATGCTAACAACAATGCATTGATGTGCTTTTGCAAAGTTTCCTCATCTTTGTATATTAAACTTTGATCATCGGCAAATAATAGTTCATTGATTTCATTGTTAAGTTCTAATTTATGCATAAAATATCACAAAACGTAACTCATTCTATAAATATTAACACACAGATTCTCCTATAGACTTGCTAGGTCTGTCATAGAAGCTGACGCGACAGGAGCGCGAAAGTTTACACCATAATGTGTTGCGTTTGATTTGTTACTGGGTGATGATGATTTCCTGTTGAGAGAAATCCGTCTCCCAGCCATTTGGTTTATATTCGTTATGGTTTTGTGTTCTTAACTGTTTTTGTTGTCTTGATAAAGGTTCCAATTGGGCCGACACGTTGACAATTGTATTTGTTCTTTGTTTTATTGTTATTTTATTGTTTTATATTGACAGTTTTCTACAGTAACCTTTCTACCTTATTTGTATTTACCTCTATTTGTCTGGTTATTGCGGCACTTCCATTTTGTCGGATATCCTCCGATATTTGGGTTATTTATATTCGTTCACCTGACTACATCCTGCGAATCTTCGGGAGTTTGAGAACTTCTTCCTCGCTCTCCAGTTGGTCAGATGCTGATATGGATTTCATTAATTAACAGTACTATGGTCACCAGCCTCGAGACAGGGTAGTAGAGCTTTTTCGTCAGAGTTGCTTTAGGTGGCCATAGTTTTCTTCCTGTGGTAGGCCCTATTGTGCAGTGGGAACTTCTATAAAATATGTTATGTGTTTTCTGGAGATTGTCCACATGAACACACATCGGTGTCACCAATAGCAAACTTCCCGTACATGTGTTTCCTGAATCTATTGTGGCCTATTTTCAATCCAAACATTATTGCTTGTTTCTGTCTTCAAAGCATTTAGATAGCATAGTTGTTTTTTAGCCAAACTGGTGAGTTGGAGTTCCATTCCATGTTAATAGAGATTTTGATGATGGATTTCCATTTCTGGAAATTATACTGGATCTTCTATCTGTTGTTGGCAGTTACTTCGTTTTTGCTAGCTGGTCTACTGTCTCATTTCCCATGGTTCGTGAGTTTAGCCTAACAACTGGTAACCACATTTTTGTGTGTTTAGTTGAGATAGTGGTGATTTTAAGTCTTCATGTGGAATGTGGGTTCTTGGTGGCCTGCAAAGCAAAGCCAGGACCTCTATCCTTTCTTCTTCCAGATGGGATGATCCCAACAGAAAAAGAAGTGTTGCTTCTTTGATTGCTTCATAGTCTACTTTGAAATTTGTAGAATGAGCGCATGTGGCTACTGTATTGATTTTTCAAGTTTGCTTCCGTTGTGGCATTCTATATAGATACTTCCTCCATTATTTCTCACTGCTTACTCCGCTGAGCCATCTGTATATATATTATATTCCTAGAAAGTTTCGGGTAGTCATTTTGGTTTATCTTCAATACTATCTGTTTTAGGGCACTACGATCTTCATCAGATTTTGTTTTTACATTCTGTCTTCAATTCTGGGTAAGGGTGTATAGGCCCACGCGGGACGTGACTATAATCAGGCCCTAGATGGAGGTTCGGGGATTGGGGTGTTAAAACACTTTCCCTTAGCAAATCTGAACATGACAGTAGTAGGAACTTTATCCTAAAGGTAGGTAAAAACCCATCTTTTATCGACTTTTCACAAATAATGGAATTCACACAAGAAAACGGGTGAATGCCATTTTTCCTAGGTAAAACACACCCCCCCCCCTATTTCCATAAGGTAATCATATCTACGGTCCTTGTTATATTGGTGAATACGCGGTTTTGAAAACAAATGTTACAGACGAGTATTGCGTGTCCATTATAAAGAACATAAAACCAATAGGCTAAGCGAGAAGCAAAATACTCTTGTAGACCAACAAGAACATCTCATGGCAGTGCAAGGCATCGCAAACTTGAGTGGTTTGGCCGCGTGATGAGGCACGATTCTCCTTCCAATGATAATTTGCAGGGAATAGTTGAGGGTGGAAGAAGAATATGTCAGCGGAAGGTATGGATTGATAATATTAAGGATTGGATAGAATTAAGATTCTCCACACTCACACAAAGAACCGATAACAGATAGGCCCTTATGCATGACACAATTTTTGTGTTGATGTTTCCAGAGCGCCACCCCTACGACCCTTAAGGGTTACGGGTTTGATGTTGATGGTATTGGTAATATTTTTGCAGGAAACTGTAGTTTACCTCTAAGTATATGAGCCGTATTCACAGAGCTGGTTCTTTTTATTCGGTTAAAAAAAAATCAGGGGTTGTTTACTCTGTAGCTTAAAGTGTGATTTTACAGAGATTGATATCTGGCATATTGTGTTAAAAGTTTGGCATTTATTCTTTCTTGTAACCTTGAGGGAAGAACACCAAGGAAGAGAAGAGGAGGAAGAAGACTAAGAAGGCAATGAACCAGCGATATTGAAGAATGTATGAATCTGTCTCTGATCTATGCAGGCCTGCTCACGCCGGACAGAAATGTGTTCATTGTATCCACGACGAAGACAACGTTCTGGAAAGAATGCGTCATTTGATAATAATTCTTTCTTGTAGGAAATATTAATAACCAAATATTGCTTTTTGTCACACTAGATCTCGTGACACTTGTCATCAACCGCATTTCAAACGTGTGTATATTTTTACTTTTTGAAGACTGCTTCTTACTACTGTTTACCATGATCAACTACCAAATTCTAGGGCACTCCTAAAATAGCTTGTTTTGTTTTCTTCAGGGACCATGGAGCTAGTCCGCCCGCCTGTTCCAGCCACATTCTTCATTATGGACAATCATTTTATGCTGTACTTTTTTTTTTTAAATCTGATTTTTCCAATTTTACCTGGGATCAAAGGTGATTCCAAGAGTTTGAGAACGATCGTAAAGGAAGAAGACAGAATAAAATATGAAACCGCCCTAGTGTTGCCGGCGCCCAATAAAAGACAGCAAAGATTGGCAACACTATTTACCTTCCATACCTGTGACTAAGGAAGTTATGGGATAGAGTTAGCTGTCCAATAATATATATGGTCAAAGTAACACATAATCTTTGCTGAAGTAGAAAGTGTCAGATTGAAAGACGCAGATATCGCAGCAAAGCTGTAAGCGACACAAATCTTTCTGTTCTCTAGACTACAACCTGCTAGTTTGCAGAAATCAAAACAAACACAGGAGAAGAAAACATGAAATGTATGGAATTGACTGGCACTGTGGTGGCATGATACAGGGCGCGACTCTAACGTTCAAGATACCGGCATGCCCGCAGATAAGTGGGGTGGGGGTGGGTTTGGGGTGTTCAAGCCTCCTCCTTAACAAATCTGAACATGAGTTTGAGTACTAGGAACTTAACAAATATGAACATGACTTTTAGTACTAGGAACTTGACCATAAGGTCGGTAAACTCCCCCACCCCCCTTCTCCTTGGAATTTTTCACAAACATATCTTCGAATTATTATCTTTTTAGGCTCCCCCCTCAAGGTAATCCTATCTACGGCCTTGAATGCCGGTTTCATATCTCGCCAAAGACAATTGCGCATCCGGGCCGTTCAGAAAGCAATGGCAAACTACTTAACGTGTATATATTGCAAAGAAAGTCACTACATCCAAAAATGCTGGGTTGATGCACGACATTCCATGGTATAGGAAATGTCAACTAAAATGTAGCCTTAACATGAACTAGTTTCCGATTTGCGTGAAATCTGTTGGTTGGCCTTGGTTATTTTTGGCATGCGATTCCAGGTAAGTAAACAGCGACCAATTAAAAGTCAAACAATAATCAAAAACGTAACGAACGGGGTCCATATTAATCCAACTAGAAAGCCTGTACTGTAAGGAGCCACGGTTGATGGCTACATTCTGAATAGATAAATATAACATCTGTTCATTGCTAGCAATCTTGTTTAAATGATAAAGAGATAAGAATAAATTAATTACACTATACTGGATTGCTCTAAATTTATTATACGCAAATATTATTTTATCATTGTTTATCTCAGGTATCTAAAGCAAGACCATTAATAGGGAGATTTTTGGAGTTTCAACTCCTCTCATGTTAGGAAATAATAACATGACTTTTTTGTAGTAAAACGCAAGCCAAAACACCTGGTAATCGCCCGCATCCTCTTCTGGTTTTCCCGAAACAATGTAGAAAAGATATACGAAAACGAAGAGATTATCCCTTTTATGTAACCATTTCCCTCTTACCGAAGAAGTAGGCCAATCTACGGCACTAGGCTTTCATGCTTAAAAATAAGCTGGGGTTCGCAAAACAATCTGGGGTTATTTCTAAAATGGCAGTGGTAATCGTGCCCGTAAGTGAACTCTATGCGAATAAAGACGTCACGGTTTTGAATTTGACAAATGTTTATATTTTCTAAATACAGTGAATTTGAATTTATAAACGTTATTGTAAGTTTCTTTAGAAATATTATTAACTGATTTCACTGTTTATTTTTATCGGATTTTAATTCAAAAATAAGAAGTGAAAGGTTAATTAAATCCTATTGCCTGATTGATAAAAATCATATGGCAGCTTTGGCTTAGGCCAAGAGTCCTGCACTCAACTGTCTTTCACACTGTTACACAGTAAACAGGAATATATACTCTGTTCACTATAAGAATGAAGTGGGTCAAAACATACCCCCACATTACCACGCAACAACAGGTGATGGCAGTAATTTATAAACAGCTGCTGACATGTAAAAACAATATTATTTAAAAGCAATTAAAAAACAATATTTAAACATTAAAAAAAATGTAAAACGAAATTTAAGAACAATAAATTGGGCACTTAATTAATGCATTCAACAACAAATCAGAAGCACTGACCCACTTCATTTTTAGAGTGAACAGAGGATAGACACAATTGTTATCAATATTTGTCAACTAAACTTACTTATAGGCCGGCCTACTATCAAAATCAACTCTTTGCTAGTATGTTTTATAGACAAATAGTGGTAATGCTTGGGCGCATCTGCTGTTTCGTCCACCATTGTAACTTTGCAGTGTTAGATAAGTTGTGTAAAATTATAGATTTTGGTAAAAGGGGGTTATATGGATTATAATTATTTTATAGATTCTTTATATATAGTGGGAGAAGGGTTAGAATCAGTGTTTAGAATTAATAATTAATTCTCTAAGAATTCTCGTCTAAGGCGTGAATCCATATGATTGGTTTTTCAAGGAAAAAGTGCGCTATTTATAACACAATGGTGGACGAAACAGCATTTTTACCAATGCTTGTACTTTCTTCAGTGCTCATTCTCAAACTCCTGCACATTAGCAGAATGTTATGTAGTCCAGAGAATGGAATGCAATGTCATGGTTTACAACATTGCTGCGATATCTGCATCTTTTGGCTTGACACATCCTACTTTAGCATGGCTTTGGGTCACTTTGACCCTTTATGGGATGGAACAGCCAACTCCACCCCATAACCTGCTTAGTCGCCTCTTGTGACATACATGGAAGAAAACAGTGTTGCTATTCTTTGCTCCCCTCTTGGGCCAGGCAACACTTTACCTTTTGATATCTCAGCCCTCACATTTCAAGTATCGGGTTGTTTCCTGACACCAGAGTTGATTCTTGTTTGGAACACGTGCCTACCAGCTTATTTTAGGGATAACTAATCTAAATATTATATCAATAATTAATTTAAATATAAATCATTGTAGGGTTAAGGTCAGGAGAGTTGTGTTTTACATAACTAACCATAAATAAATTTATATTCAAATTAATAAATGATAAACATAAACAGATAATTGAAAATGTTTTTGATGCTAGTTGATCCTGTTGACGATCACTTCAGTGGCACAGGCTATCGGGACGCACAGGACATTCAGGTCATGGCCATAAAGTCGTGCTTCTCTAATGACCAGACCTGTCATGCTCTTGAGAACTGCTATATATATCAATGTGGCATGCTGAAACCTTATTGATCTATGAAGGCCACCCGTATGGATGATATCATGTTCCATCTTTTCTCTGTCTCGTTTCACATGTATTTGACTGTTTTGTATTTTCTTTGTTTTTGTTTCACCTCTGACCTAGTTTTAACCCTTCCAGGTTATCTCCACATTACATTTAGTTGGGCCATGTGAACATCAGTAGTGTCGCTTTTGCTCATTGTTTTTTGTTGTGTATGTAGTCTTGATAAAAGCCTTTTGGCTGAAACATCAATTTGTGTGTGTTTCCAGTTATTAGCAAAACTTTATCACCCTGTTCCAGGCTTGGTTTATAGATAATCTGCTTCAGATTGAAACTAATTTGATCATGTTCTTCTCTAACTTTTTTCAGTAGATAAGAGAACAAGATCATCATGGAAGACATTGCAATAAAACAAGAAGTAGACATAACAGATATCAATCAGGTACTTGTGGGTTTTATATCACAAATAGATAGGAGGCTTACTGTCTAGTTGATATTTATTGTGTAGTGGATACTTACATTCTAGTGTCTATTCAATATTTATTGTGCAGTGAGTATTTACATTCTCATGTCCAGTCGATATTTTTTGTATATTGAATACTTACATTCTAGTGTCCAATTGATATTTATTGTGTAGTGAACACTTATATTCTAGTATATACTCACTGCGCAAAACTTAAATCCAACAGGTACAGCTTGAAACAGGGTAATGAAGTTTTGCTAATCACTAGAAACACACATAAATCAACGTTTCAGCCAAAAGGCTTTTTATTAAGATTACATACACATATACATCAAAAAACGATGAGCAAGAATGACACAAATGATGTTCATATGGCCTTGAAAAATGTGGAGATAACCGGAAGGATTGAAACTAGGTCAGAGGTTGAACTACACAAACAGGAAATATACAAAATGCACCCAATACATGTGAAACGAGACAAACAGAGAAATGATGGAACAACATGGTATCATTCATATGACTGTCGCTCATTGATCCTGAAAGGTTTAAGAGTACCAAATTCATATAGGGGCCTATATAGTGGTTCTCAAGCATATGACAGGTCCTCATGTTGTTCCGTATGTGTTCTAGAGCAATACCTGTCTTACAATGCTTTCTGGTGGTCTCCTTAATGTATGCTCTATGTATCTCCATTGCTGTGTCCTTAGTTCTTCCTTCACTGGAGTTTGTTCAGTTTCTTTGCTCGAGTTCCTTGTTGGTGGTCTAATCATACCATTTCAAACTTTTTATTATATGAAGCATCTGTTGATGAATGTTTGTGATTTTCTGGTTGTCCCTTTTGATATATTCTAGGTTTCTGAGCTATACAATCACCACTGATTTAACATTTGTGGTAACTATTCTTAGTTTTGTACTTGGTGTTATTTCTTTGATTTTCATATATTTTCTAATGTGCTAAAGTTTCCTATTGCTTTCTTCATTCATATTCTGGTTTCTTTGCCTAATCCTCCATCTCTGTCAATGTGTTTAATCTGGTTTCTATTAGCTGCATTTATTCTCATAATCTTTAGTTCTTCTCTGTATATTCAAGCCTATTTGATGCGACATATCATATCAAATATTCATCTTTGTTTTCAGTGTGCTTATATTTAACTACAGTGGAATCCCATTATAGCGCATATGTTTATAACAAATTTCCCTATTTAACTATACTTTTCAAAATCCTCAATAAGTTTTTATTCTTTATTTCATGTATTGTACATAGAGAATTTCTGTTATGACATAAATATTTCACTGACCCAGACCAAGTGTTATTTATAATGGGATTCCACTGTACTATTTTAGAAATCTGAAACGATGATCTGCAGTGAAGATGCCAATGAAGAAATACAGAAAGTTGACAGTTTTGTCAAGAAAATGACACGACTGGGAGAAGTCAAACAGGCTGGTCTGTGTGAAGAGGATGATGAGAGGAATATAAAAGAGGGTGAGTCGAATTACTTGTGGTCCGTGATTTAATTATTGGCATCTTGTAGATCTAACTTAATTGTCACAAATTATACATTTCTACCTTCGCAGACTACAGACTACAGATATATAAAAAATTGTGATTCTAGTGAAATAAAAAAAAAAAGACTCAAGATATTACTATTGCTACCATAGAAATTATGAATGTGGTAAGAAAAATACAATATATACAACTCATTAGTTCTATCTATTCTTTTGTACGGATATGAAAACTGGGCACTCATTGCACATACAGAAAGAAAGTTTCAGGCATTTGAATAGAATTTTTACAGACATCTGTTACATATTTGTTTTAGTGAAGAAAACAAATGTATTTGTCTGAGATAAAATAACGGAACTTGCAAACCAACATGAAGCACTCTTCAAAGTGACAAAAGCAGCATAAGCTGGCATGGTTTGTGGATGTAACAAGATACCATTTGCTTTCAAATAGTATTCTCCAGTGAACATCTTGGGAGAAGGAGAAGAGGTGGTCAAAGGAAATCTTGACTTGATAGCATAAAGGAATGATCATCTATAGGCTAATGTAGGTGGTACCTATGCAAGATAACAATACTGTCACTGTTTGTCTAGCCCAGTGGTTTGCAACCTGTGGGTCACTTTATGGGTCGAATGACCCTTTCACAGAACTCACCTAAGACCACAGAAAAACACATTTCCAATGGTCTTAGGGACTGAGACACCGCTCCCCCGTCCATCTCCAGGTGTATCAGACCACATGCAGCTACGTCCACATACGAGTACATACATGATATCATCGTGCCAACCCCATCACATACGCCCTGTACTAATATAGGTGTATGTGACAGGATTAGTGCCATATTGTACTTATGTGAACCAGTCATACATCTAGAAAGCAGCTGCTGTGTAGAGAGCAGCTACTGTGTAAAAAGCAGCTACTCTGTCAAAAGCATCATGATTGAAAAGCATCATAAGTTCTGTCAATTGTGTGATGGCGAGCACTTTAAACAGTAGACTGTTTTCACAACTGTGCAACGAGTTGAATGTGCTGAACGATGCTCTGCTATTTCACACAACTGCTATTGAGATGGTTGTTGAGAGGAAAAGTTTTCAAACATTTTTTTGAGCTTCGTGATGAACTCAAAAAAGTTGTTTTAATCAGAAAGCAAGACCTCAGTTCATGGCACTTTTCAGCGATGAAAGTAAACTGCAGAATATAGCTTACTTGGTGGATATCTTTGTCTTCTTGAATGTTAAATTTTTCACTGTAAGGATCAAATGCAAGATGCCTCAATTTGAAAAGATCTGATCATTTCAAATGAAACTTCAGCTTTGGCAAAGAAAATTGGATGAAAATATAATTTATATGTTGCCTACCTTATCTGCTTTCTTTGAGGAACATGACATTGAACCAGACAAAAGAATTATGATGATAATTTCTGTGAAAGAACACTTGCTCAAGCTTGTAGATGAAATTTATTCGTAGATTCCAAATCTACCAGACATACCACTTGCCAGAAACCCATTCACAGTCAAAGTTAAAGATGTTCCCGATACAGTACAAGAGGAGATAATTGAACGCATTAACAGCGATGCAGTGAGAACTGATTTCTGTACAAATTTCGAGTTAAAAAACTCTGCATCAAGTGTTTGCAGTCATATATCCTATTCTGTCTGAGACTTTGTTGCTCCGTCTTCTTCCATTTTCAACAACATATCTTTATGAAACAGGATTTTCCAGCTTGTTGGTTATCAAGTCTAAATACAGAATAGACTTGTGGAAGATAATCTTCATTGTGTTCTTGCAAAGATTGCCCTGAGAATATCTGATCTGGTGAGAAAGAAGCAATCTCACCCTTCGCCCTGACGTTGGCTTTTTACGGATACTGTCGCAAATTGTAGCAATGCAGTTTGCTGTTGTTATATTAAGATTGTTACCCATGATGCACCATGATTCAAGACAAAATTTCATTTATTTTGTAATTAGAAATAAATATTTCACAATTTATCATTACATATTGTTTTTGTTTTTAAAATCTATGCTTTAATTATGTTCAATTTGTAACAATGAAAATACATCCTGCATATCAGATATTTATATTATAATTCATAACAGTAGCAATATTACAGTTATGAAGTAGTAATGAAAATAATTTTATGGTTGGGGGCCACCACAACATGAGGAAATGTATTAAAGGGTCGCTTCTTTAGGAAAGTTGAGAGCCACTGCTCTAGCCATAAAACAAATAGTTATTTTCTGAATAACTGGAGGGAGAACAGAGGAGAATCTTCTTCAGCGTTCATTCTCAAACTCCCGCTGGTTCTCTGTTGTAGCAGGACAATGGTGGTACTAGATTTCCAATAAGATGTAATCCAGAGAATGGAAATGCGTTATATCACCCTTTTATTTGTGCCAATGACCCAGCACATCCGTCTTTAGCAGAGAACAGAAGAGAATAAGGAAATTGCTCATAATTTTTTAAAGCAATGAGGGAAAATAGATACAGTAGCATTTCTGAGAAGTAAAACAAGGATACGTAAATTGTGTGGTATCGAAATACTGAGGATGCTTTTTATGTTACAAACAAAAGATATTCAATCTACGCTGAAAACAGCTAAACAGTGTGAATCAACTGATATGTAACCTTGATGTTCCCATTCATTTGACCATGTGAATATCGTGTATGAAGACTTCAAGTTCAGGAGATAATAAATAGGGCCTCATCTTTATTCCAGGCATTTTGTGGGTGACGACTAAAGAAAGTTGGAGGATGGGCAGACAACCTGTCACCTGTGAAAAAAGTCATTGTCACTGCATGTCTTGTCTCGATTTTCTTACTTTTGTCTGCTGTCAAATGGACCCCATGGATGACAGAGAGATGCAGGCTAGCGAACATTCCACTTTTGTCCATTTTTGGTAGACTCCAAGGTGGCTGAGAATGCTTGTTTTGCCATCGCTGCACTGCAGATGAGTGAACACTGACAATAACGATGAACTGGTTGACCCATAAGTATATTCTGGATAGCATGACTTGCAGGATGTGATGTTCCTGGGATAGTGCCACGCTGGACACTAAACATGCATCTATAAACCCTTTAACACAACCATGCTTGTGAGACAGCACTATAGGCATTTGAGTGTCACTTCGGTTACTCATCTGGGGAAGACCCATATGTTTTTGTCAGAAATGCTGTGGACTGTTACCTGCACACAACTAAAGGGATTATTTAATCATCATCTCAGTCAATTATATATACAAGATACATTGACTTCATTTACAGAGATGTTTACCTGTTGTTCTACCCATGCAAGAACCACCAAACCTCAGATAATCTAGGAAGGATTTCATCTTTTCTTTTAGGGGATTTCTAAAAAGGTCCTGAGATTTGTTTATATTTTTTCCATATCTTCTTCTTCTGCATTCGTTCTCAAACTCCTGCAGATCAGCAGGATGTAGTCCAGAGAACGGAATGCATTGTCTCATGGTTTACAGCACTTCTGCGATATCTGCGCCTTTCGGCCTGACACATTCGACTTCAGCATGGTTTTTTTCCATTTTAAACCTACTATTAGTCCGGGTGTTTCCAAGGCCCGAAAGGGGAGCCAAAAACAGTAACAGTATATCTTCCATGCATTATGTAAGAGGCAACTAATGAGGTTATGTGGTGGAGTTGACTGTTTCATCCAGTGTAGAGTCAAAGTGACCCAGAAGCTATGCTGAAGTCAGATGTGTCAGACCGAAAGGCATGGATATCACAACTAAGCTGTACACTATGACACAAAGCATTCCGTTCTCTAGACTACATATGCTAATCTGCAGGTGTTTGAAAACAAACACAAATGAAGAAGAAATGATTGAAAATGAAATTAGTTGGATAGCATTTGTTTGCCTGACAAGACACAACCAGATGTGGTGCTCATTGATTGCTTCATTGTTCTCTAAACAAGGGAACATGAAAAAAGTATGTCATAGACACAGTTCAATTGTACAAGTGATACGCTATATTGTTTTGTGTTTAATATGTTTGCTAACTGTCTTCATTCATTGTTTCTTCTTGTCAGAGATCAATGATGGTACATGGAGTTACTTCACTGCATGCCAGATTGATGATCAGAAAATGGAAAGTCCATGCATGGCTCAACATGTACATTTTGTAAGATCGGGTAGTTTCTCTGAGAATCTTCAACAACATGTGATAAAAATGGAGACATGTACAGAGGATGAGACAGACAACAGGGAAAGACTAACAGAATACCAAATAACTATTGAGAATAACGCAGAAGGGGAGATATGGGATTGTAAGATAAAGAATAAGTACAAAGGAGACAGCATAAAGGAAGCTAAAGAAAAGAAACAAGATCTAGGTTTGATATCTGGAGAGCAGAGACTGCATGACTTGAACGAGACATTGGATGTAGGGGAATGTCATGTCAAGGTTGTTGAATCAATGGCTCAGAATGATGACAATCTGAATGTATATACACAAAAAGTGCACAGAGGAATGCGAACAGGAGATAAACCTTACAAGTGTGATGTTTGTGGTGTAGGATTCTCTAGATCTGATAATCTTACAGTACACATAAGAACACATACAGGAGAGAAACTGTATAAGTGTGATGATTGTGGTGCTGGATACTCTAGTTCTAGTCATCTGAAAGCACACAGAAAAACACATACAGGAGAGAAAAATTACAAGTGTGATTTTTGTAGTTCTGTGTTTACTAGATCTGATGGCTTGAAGGTGCACAGAAGAACACATACAGGAGAGAAACCTTACAAGTGTGATGTTTGTGGTGTTGCATTCTCGAATTCTGGTCATTTGATAGCACATAGAAGAATACATACAGGAGAGAAACCATACAAGTGCAATGTCTGTGATGCAGTGTTTATTACAGCTTGTCAATTGAAGGTACACACAAGAACACATACGGGAGAGAAACCTTACAAGTGTGATGTTTGCGGTAGTGGATTTTCTAGTTCTAGTCTTCTGACAGCACACAGAAGAATACATACAGGAGAAAAGCCTTACAAGTGTGATGTTTGTACGACATTTTTTACTGAGATTGGTGCTCTGAATGTGCACAGACGAATACATACAGGAGAAAAACCTTACAAGTGTGACATCTGTGGTGCAATGTTTATTGCATCTAGTGCTCTAAAGATGCACATAAGAACACATACAGGAGAGAAACCTCATAAGTGTGATGTTTGTGGTGCAGGATTCACTAGTTCCAGTCACCTAACAGCACATAGAAGAATACATACAGGAGAGAAGCCGTACAAGTGTGATGTTTGTGGTGTCCCATTTTCTGGAGCTAGTGGGCTAAAACGACACAGAAGAATACATACAGGAGAGAAACCTTACAAGTGTGATATTTGTGAATCAGTATTTAGTGCATCTAGTTCTCTAAAAATACACAAAAGAAAGCATACCGGAGAGTTAGTTAGTTAGTTTGTCAGATCATTATCATTGCTGCACTCCAGACACATCCATAAGTGTTCCAATCTTCTTTTAAGTGTATCCACCATTACACAACGATTGACAGTTCCAGTTCTCTGTTCATTGATATTCTTCTGAACTCAAAGTAGCATGCACTTCTGGCAATATCACGTTACAATCTCAGTTCCTTTATTCTGGACATGGAAAAAAAAATCAGGAGAGAAGCCACTGCATTTACCTGAATCACTCAACTATGAAGCCAGTGCACTGACCTGACTTACCCAGCTAAGAAGCCACTGTACTGATCAGAATGACTCGACTTTAAAGTCACTGTATTTACCTAAAAAGCAGGATAGCACTGGCCAAATAGACATTTCAAAAGATAAGAAACATTCTATGCAATGGAATAATATCAATGCATACGCCAGTTGAAAATGCTCTCATATATAAACATTAAAAATATCCACATATACAAATGTTCAGCATAAATGTATGAAAAGAACCCATATATGTGTGTACAAACATATAGATATGTAAATGCATCCACACAAACATGAGTTAACATATGAATATGTGCACATACTCACACAAAAATGTACAAGCATATAGAGATAAACAGGAATTCTCATAAACATGTACAGTACATGTATTAACAAAATATTCACCCACATGAAAGATATATTAACATAATTATTCACCCACATAAAAATATATATATGCATTAACATAAGCATGTGCCCATTTGGTTCCCATGGCAATTTGGATATGATTTTGAAAAGTGAGATCAGAATTACAGTAAAGATTTCTTGTGAGTGTTTGCTCTGTGTTTTTGAGTAGAAAGTTAGTGGATCCATCAGGTTATTGTTGTTTTACCAGCTTTCTATCTCTTCTCTCCTTCTGTTCAAATTATTGTACACACAGCTTTGCGAGTGGTTATTAAAGTCTCCCACTACCAGGAATTGATTGTTGCAGATTTTAATACTGGTCATGTATAATGGGATGTCATTTAGGCAGTAGAAGTTTAGCATGTGGAGTTATCTGGTATTCAGCACATTTTGGTTTTAATTTCTGTGGCATTGATGTTGTTCTTGACTAGTGTTAGTATGCTACCTTTCCTCCAATCTTTCCTGTTAGCTCTAAAACATTAGTTCCCTCGTATCTTGAATGTTATTTTTGTATGTGAGTTTCCTGTATGCAGCAAATACTAATCTCTTTCTGGTTCAAGGTGTTTTCTAGTTTATGTTTTTTCTTGATAACTCCCTCTGTATTCCAGTGCATGATGTTTACAAGGGTTGTCCAGTCACATTCCTGTACAGTCACATTCTGGTTCACCAGTCACATTCCTCTTCTTAGCTCTACAAGATAGACTAGAGGGACCTCTAGCCGTGGATGAATTCTGTCGAGGTTCAGAATCCGGTACTGCTCCTGCCTGAGGGAACTTCACAGGGTGAGCATCACAGCAATTTGAACATTTTGTCATGAAAACATGTTATCTAATCATGTGCGATATCATGGTTGCTGGTGTGCCTCTCGCCTGGTATCTCTGACTTCAGCACCTGTACTGGCATATACTGCAAAGCTTACATCCCAGTCATTGAGAGCAAAACTATGGAAACCCCTACTGCCCTCAAGGCATTAAAACTTGATCATCTAAACACCCATTACCCCAGCTCACAATGGATTCATGTATTCACAGTTGTAACATCAGAGGATGCAGTAAAGAATGGAGGAAGCGCGATACTAATACTTGTACTAAACACCCATTACCCCCAGCTCACAATGGATTCATGTATTCACAGATGTAACATCAGAAGATGCAGTAAAGAATGGAGGAAGCGCGATACTAATACTTGTACTAAACACCCATTACCCCAGCTCACAATGGATTCATGTATTCACAGTTGTAACATCAGAGGATGCAGTAAAGAATGGAGGAAGCGCGATACTAATACTTGTACTAAACACCCATTACCCCAGCTCACAATGGATTCATGTATTCACAGTTGTAACATCAGAGGATGCAGTAAAGAATGGAGGAAGCGCGATACTAATACTTGTACTAAACACCCCAAAACTAGAACTCTCAATTACTACTGGCAAATTATTAAAAAACTACAGGGCAGAACTACAAGAAATCTTAGAAGCATCAAAGGCTCTAGAGGAACAGAGACTTAAAAGGAGTTAATATATTCTTCTTGTACGACTGCATGTCAGTACTCCAGACCATCCAGAATTAACCTAAAGATCTAACAAAAACAATTGAACATTTAAATCAACTGTCCGCTAACAATAAAGTTGTGCTGCAGTGGATCCCTGCACACTGTGGAATAGCAGGAAATGAAGCAGCTGACAGACTGGCAAAAGCAGGGGCAAAAAAGGAATAATTCCAGCACAGAATATCACTGGCTGAAGCAAAACCTCTCATCAAAAGAAAATATAAACATACATGGAGTCAGAGAACAGGCTGCAACTTTCCACAAAGCCCCATTCTAAAACTAAGCAAATCACAGTAAACCACGATTTTTAGGCTCAGCACAGGGCACTTTAGACTACAAGCACATCTCCACAAAATGAAGGCCGACCAATGCCCATGTCAAAAGGGTCCCCAGACTCCAGAGCACATTCTGCAGACATGCCCTCTCCTCGATGATGTGATAACTAAAATATGGCCCAAAGAAACAGATCTGAAGATAAAGCCGTGGAGCAACTGTGAGGACATCCTTCTGACGACTGAATTCATGGAGGCAGCCCACCTTCCTGTATAGTCTTATCAGCATAGGAAACTGATCGCAGAAGTAGTGTACCTTCCACGTATGTTGTAAGAGATGACTAAGGAGGTTATGAAGGTGGAATTGGTTATCCCATGTACTCAGTGACCCATAAGTTGTGTGTGTCAGGAAGAAAGGCATATATATCTCACCAAAGCTGTAAAGTATAACACAATACAATCTTCCTCTGAATTACGTCCTGCTAATCTGTACTTAGGTAAAACAAGTTTTTAGAACGTCCCACTCAGACACGACGTACTATCACTAAAACTAGGGGGTTATGTTATGCAAACAAGAAAACATACAAAATTACAATACACAAAACATATTCAACGCTTCAACCAAAAGGCCTTTGTCAAGATACGCACAAAAACATCAAAAGACGTAAAAATAGGTGGAAACGAAGCGAACAAAAATATGACGTAAATGACGAAACAAAATAAATAAAGACAAATACCACAACAACCGAGAACTAGACAAGAGAGTTGTCCGAATTTAGTCCAGAAGGCTTGAGGATACCTGCTAATCTGCAGAAATTTGAGAATTAGCAAAGAAGAAGAAATGAAAAGAGCTATATAAACCCATCAGAAGGGAAAATAACTAAACAAAAGATGCCTATCTGTGTCAAGACAGGCAATCACCTGAGGGCATGCCACAACAGACAGAATAAACGCTTGCACAGGATGCAGCTGTCTACTGTCCGTTACACCACTTGTACACTCTACAGACCTCTCATGATATCCTGCAGAACAGTATGCACAGTCGACGAGACACATTTGCCCAATTGTGTAATGGTTTAAAGCATTTCTGCGATATCTGCGCCTTTCTGCTGGACACATCCGACTTCAGCATGGCTTTGTGTCACTGACCCTATATGGGATAAGACAGCCAACTCCATCCCACACCTCCTTAGTCGCTTCTTACGACATGCATAGAGGGGAAACAGTGTTCCTATTCTTTGCTCCCCTCTAAGGCCCGGCAACACACGGGTGGTAGAGATAACACATAGAGAAGGCTCAGAAAGCATATAGGATTGAATTCATTGTACTCGGTATACCCCCCCCCCCATATATGTACTCCATCCCTATCAAGGAAAGAGCAGGCTACCTGCTGAGAGTACCACTCGTAGCACATAACTACGTAGCTTCAAGCAATAATCCCCAGGGATCTTCTAAAATATGCACCTCATTAACAAGTCGACGCGAGCCGAACCCGCGACCTCTTGAACAAAGAGTGAATTGCTTAACTACTATACCAGGGAGATCCCTAAACAAATAGAGAATGGAGATTGATGAGACACACCCTCAGAAAAAAAAACCAACCAGATAGACATATCATGGAACCGACAGTGAAAGAGAAGAGGCGAAATCAGTTTTCAGCTCGTGGGCATAGTTGAGGAAGACAGTATAACAATCAATACAAGGTAACTGCGTGAAACGTAACAACAATTAGACTTACGTAAAACACAGGTTTATATATCGTCTCAATGGGACACCATATACTATATCTAAAACACTATGGTGTTTTATATAAACCTGTGTTTTACGTAAGTCTAATTGAAGACAGTATAGAAATGTTGATAAGCTACAGTTACAGCCATATGTTCCATATAGAACTGAACGGAAAAAAGACACTAAAAGTAAAGTAACCCATATCCTTCTTCTTTCTGTCCTCATGTACCTTTCGGTGTTGAGGGGAGAGTGAGTGTACGGTCTTTTGCCCTTCTATTTGCCTCCTCTGCTGTTATATTTCCGAGTGTCTCTAATACACTATCTATCCACCTTTTACGAGGGCGTCCAATAGGTCTCCTGTTTTCGTATCGTTTGTTAAGTGTTTTTTGGATAATACTTTGCTCTTTCTGTCTGGTTATGTGGCCGTACCATTTAACTTGTTGTTTCTGTATGTATTCTATTCTTGGCTTGATCCCTAATTGTTTCCTTAGTGCTTCATTCCTGATTTTGTATCTCAAGCTAACTCCAATCATACGTCTCACACATTTCATTTCAGTGGTATTAATCTTATGTATTGTTCTAGAATCTAATGTCCAAGTTTGACACTGATAACACAATGTTGGTAAGAAAATGGTGTTGAAAAGCGCTTTTCTTTGTTTCTAGTGTAATATCTTTGTTTCTTAGTAAAGGTGTTAATTGACCAATGATCTGACAGGCCTTATTACATCTTGCGTTTATTTCTGCTTCTTGTTTGTTGTCATATCTCAATGTGCTGCCCAGATATTTGAATTCATCTACTTGTTTTAGTTGTTTATTATTTATCTGTATGTTGATGTTCTCCTTTTCTCTTGCAATATTCATTACTTCTGTTTTGTCTATGTTGATTTTCATTCCAAATTGCTTGCCTGCTGTGTCTATTATGCTTAGGTGGTCTTGCAGGTTTTTAATGCTGTTGTGGAATAAAACCTGGTCATCTGCAAAAAGCAGTTCATTTGCTTCATTAGAATTTGTTGTTTTGTTTATATGGTCCATATATGTAATAAAAAGTAGTGGGGATAATACACATATAACCCATATAATGTATTAATGCCGCAGAGGTGTGAGATGTTAGCGATCTCACATTTCAGTGGCTCTGCTATGTTTACTGTCCATGCATGTCGTAGGAGGCGATTAAAAAGGTTATGAGGTGGAGTTGGATTCCCATTTCATATAGGGTCAAAATGACACATGAGCTGTGCTGAAGTCGGCTCATATTGCGTACACCTAGCTAATGCGCAGGAGTTTGAGAATGAACACAAGTTATGTATTCTTCTTCTACGTTCGCTCTCTTATAACCACAACGAATAAATCGTGTTATTTCTGCCGGGGAGCGTGAAGTACGTTGTGCTGCTATTTCCACGGTTGGACTGTGTTATTTGCACCTCGGTTGGCTCACTCTGTGGCCCAGACATCCGAGGCCCAGTACATCCATTTTCGTCATACCTTTAATTCGGGTAGTGTGAGTCCCTAGCTCGTGACAGCCAGTCTGTCGACGGGCGCTGGGATGTGTAATGACTCTTCGTCGAGACTATTGTCGTTCACGTCTATCTCGTACAAGGTGTTCCACAGTCAGTGAACTTGCTTCGTGTAATTATACGTTTTGTGCTTGTGCCCACCGGGTAATGAACATTTTCTCATCTACGAGCCTGGTTAGAAGTTATGTATTGAAACCACGTATGCTTGCTTACTGTTCACTTTCTAAAACCATTTTGCAAGGAAAAGTTGAGGGTCCGAAAAGAGACAGTTGATTGGATGCTGATCCAGCGGTCCATGGGATCATGGTCTTTGACCCAAAAATAGGCTGTACAAAATCTTGAATTAACATCACGGAATGTTCCAAGCATGATTTTTCTACACTCATCCAAAATGGTGGCTTTTTTGTGCTGATGTCTCCAATGTGGCACTCCTAAGACCCTTTCGGATTATTGGTATTATTAATATTTTTACTATTAAACAGTAACAGTACATTACTAAGTATCTGCTTTATTTGAGGCATCCGGGACCTATGGGTGGGGGAGAAATGGATAGGACTCACCCTCAGAAAGAAGCCTGACAACATAACCAGACATGCCCTGAACTGTAATTCACAGGGAAAGAGAATTGTTGGAAGACCTAGGAATACAAAGGAAAAAAAACGACGGAGAAAGAGACTAAATCAACTGGGACCTCGTGAGCACAGATGAAGAGGAGAGAGCAACACACAACTCGTAGAGCCACAGCTGCAGTACTATGCTCCACGCGGAACTGAAAGGAAATATATGGGTGAGGGAGATAGTTCTTTTACCATCTGTTTTACTTCCCCCACCTGTGCCCATTTGCATAGCATAATTGATTAGAGAGTAGCAGACTTGAACACACTATACATATTAGGTATGTTGATTATCGTCTTCGCACACCGGTGCTCAGCTTTCCGCTTCAGTAAATCTATCAGGGTATAACGGCTGATGATTCCGGTTCTATATTGGTTCACTGCTCTTTTTGAACTTTTTGTCAGTGGTTCTCTACGGGCCACGCCCATCTTCACTCCAAATTCCCGCTATTGACTCCTGCTAATTCAACTCAAAATCCTCAGATCGTGAGGACTCCCGAAGAGCAATGAGTATGTCTACTTGGTCCATAGGCTGACCGCCTGTTATGGTTACTGAAGAAAACTATCAATATAAAATAAGAAAATATAGAAAATAACAATAAAACAAAGAGCAAACATAATTGTCAACGTGTCGGTCCTTTATCAAGACGCAAAAACAGTTAAGAAAACAAAACCATAACCAATAAAACCACAATGGCTGGGAGAATGATTTCTCTCAACAGAAAATCATCACCCAGTAACGTCTGTTGTGATGGCGAGGCTAGCTAATTGGTCGGCCCGTTCGTTCCCCTTCACTCCCGCGTGTCCGCGGACACAGATAAGCGTGAGTTTTCGTAGTGATCATGGTCGGATTTATACTTGATAGGACCCTAAGCTATTTGAGATATGTGGGCCCTTTAACGATTAAGAATATATAGATAGTGAAATAAAAAAAATTTGGGGCCTACGCTATAGCTTGTTTAGCTTATAGGTAAATCCGGTATTGGTAGTGATGCCCGCATTTTAGCTATCTCTAATAACTCTACCCATTCCCTACGTACATCACATGTTTTCACATTCTGAATCATATTCAGTGAGTCACTTGATATGCACGAATGTGAATAGGCTTATCCGTATTTTATAAATCTGCAATGGATACTGAAATTAATCAAAAATATTGCCGAACCTCCCTGTTATCAATTTATAATTACACAGTTATTGGTTTTCCTTCTGTATTTACAAGTACGCAGATACACACATTTTATGACTTCCAGTTTATTTATATGACGTATCCTTTACAGAACGATATCCTCACTGCCATTGTGTAAGCCTCTCGGTTCTGTGCAAGCTGCCCAACTTCTTCTAGTGTCATGTTCATAAGGTCTTCGATGTCATGCGTCCATCGTAGTATTGGTCTGTCCCTTGTTCCCCTCCCCGGAACTTTTCCCTCCATGATTAATCTGTCTAAACCATTGTCTCTCTTTATATGTCAAACTATGGCAGCTTGCGTGCCACCCCTCATGCTGTTTTCAAGCACTTAATTTTGCATACAACTAGTTTGTGTTCTAGTTTCTCTGTCAGGGTCCAGGTCTGGCATTGGTAACACAGTATCGGCATGAACACTGTTTATTAACGTTCTTTTGGAGATCATGTCGATGTTCTAGTATTTCAGCAGGGGTGCTAATTGATATAAAACTGCGTTTGCTTTATGGAATCTTGTCTCTATTTCTCTATGTAGTCTCAGTAACTAATTACGACTGCCAATACCGTAATTAATTAGCTGACATTGCATAAACATATAATGTGAATTGTGTAACCTTGACATGTTTATACTTTTCGCTTTATGTCCTATAGAAATCTGGCAAAATGAAGCCGATAACTTTACTAGGCAAAACGTTGTTCAAGTCCTATCGGCAAGTAGCATTGAATCGTCTTAACGTTATTGCTAACCAGGTAGGAACCAAAACATTATTTTCTTGGTGTTTTATTAACTTGATCGAGACACAACATTTGTTATATATTTTAAGGTTAAATATAATGTTATTTGTTTTGTAAATATTATGCTACAAGTCAACAAGTACCCGGTAGTCGACACGCTTGACGTGACCTCATGCGAACCTATTATTATTGTGCAACATATCATGACATATGGCCAATATGAATTAATGTGCATGATCGCCGAAGAAGAAGAATTAATATGCGAGTGCACAGATGATGATGTTATTATTGTTATCTGATTCTTGATTAGGAACAAACTTCACAGCACTGGGGGCATTCCCATATATGCTCTGCTTGCGGTTCGGGGTAAAAGTACAGATTAGTAATTAGTTCTTCACTGTGCTATAAATAGCATACTGTTGACAATTTTAACTATCCAACGTCATGGATTCCCGTGTAACACTAATCAAAATAATGGCTGTCTTGACGTCACATCCAACAATCACACAGTTCAACTCTAGACACAGAGGAACTTATGACTTATGCATAATCTTTTTGTTTTCCAATTTCCCCTTTTTTTTACAATTTCCTTATTATTTGTGGTGAGCGATCAGTATTTCTGCCCACTATATACGGAGCGAGGTGCACGCACACATTAGAAATATTATTTCTTATCCTAACCTTACTCTAAGTACTTACCCATAAGCTTGCCACATCACACAACAAAGGTCAGGTAACACCTCTAAACTAGAGCAAAGGTCACAGTGAAGAACTATACTATACTGGCTCCGTACTGTACTCGTTCCGTCAGCCATCTAAAAGTGTGTTTGAGTGTCCCAGTCAGTTGCTAATTACGCGTTCCTCTGATCTTTCCGGAGAGGGAGCATTTTCTCCCATTGCCTCTAGTCACTTCAACTTCTACCATTCTCTGAACATTGTTTCATTCGACTTCCTCCTCGTCTTCTCATAGCGTATCCATGACTGCTCTAATCAATTAAATCCTGTCTCTTCTTATCTCGGTGCCGTGCACCAAGGCTTTACCAGCCAACACATTGGCTCTTTCGTTTGCCCTGACCCAAGCATGACCAGGACAGTAGATCCATGTAATGCTCTGTGCATTGTTGAGAAGAGTGACCCATTCAGTTCTGATCATACACTGTTCTATCTTGCGAAGCATATCTTGAGAGTTCGATATAGCCTAATCACTGAGTCTGTTGGTGGTTGAGTCTCCAGCCAAGCGAGAGCTACTGTTACCGCTTTTATTTCTATTCTCATACTCGATATTGTATTGGAGTACGCAGCTGACTTCTCAGCTAATATCTTGTCATTTTGGTAGGATACGAAACCCCAACCACATCTGTTTGTTTCTTGTGTTACTGAGCCATCTGTGTAACAGGTGTCGGCAACAACCTTATGTGGTCCGAGAGCCAGATGTAGAAATGTACAGCTGCTGGTCGCTGGCCAGACGAAAAAAAAGCTTAAAAAGAGCTTATCTGAACGCTTAATAATAACATGTTATCTGTTATATTTACGGTATGTAAGGTAATACAATCCATAATAAACCATTAAATTAAAATTGTATATTTTACTTAC
The DNA here is from genome assembly GCA_034231615.1 of Meghimatium bilineatum. Taxonomy (NCBI): domain Eukaryota; kingdom Metazoa; phylum Mollusca; class Gastropoda; order Stylommatophora; family Philomycidae; genus Meghimatium; species Meghimatium bilineatum. Next base: position 80,303,880 of record CM067319.1, read on the forward strand.
ATGGGATTTATGTCTTGAAGCCATATAATATAAGTAAGGCTTGATATGGTTTGTGGTGTGAAAATCTGTCAATATTGGGACACAAGGTGGATGAAGTCAAATGATACATAATGTCATTTAATTAAATGGGTATCGGTCAGCTGGGTTCTTAACTTGCTCTTCGTATAGTCTTACTTCATTTTTGAGAAGAGTTTCTCACACATATAAATACTGCAGAACATCAAGGCCATCTTTTTCGCATGAGCTACCATGTTGGTATGACTCCCAGATTCAAGAAGGTATTTTCTGTATAAATCTAATAATGTGACATTCTGCTGGAAATTTTGATTTTAACACGTTATTGCATTGTAATTCAATAAGTTCCATTTCCACATTCTCTGGAATGATGACTACTTCCACATCAAATGGAGTAGGGCCTACTAAAAAGCTTCAAATCACTTGTCATAGAACAAATGTCAGCAAAACGAAATACAAATTGAGATCTCAGTTCATTTATCACAGAAATAAACATTTTGACAATGTTGATCTGGTCTCCTGTAGTTTAGGGAAATGTACATAGTTTGCTTTCAGAAGCTGGCATTCCCAGAGTTGTAATTTTGTTTCAAAAGAGATGATATATCCACACGTTTCATGTATAAGATTATTTATTCATTGAAGCTGCAAATTTAAGATGTTTAAATGAAATGTTACATCTACAAGATATGCCAGCTGTGTGGGAGTCACAAAATTCTGAATAATGAATACAGGTATTTTTACTTTCCAAAAACGTTGTAATTTCTTCATGCAACGTGGACACTCTTTCTAACATAGCTCCTCGACTGAGCCAGCAAACTTCACAGAATTAAAAAAGATCCCTGTACTGGGCTTCTGTTTCCAATAGTTGTTGAAACTGAAGATTCTTCAGTCCCTGAGATCAAATTTGGTTAACTGCTTTCACCACGAGTTCCATCACATCGTTGAAGTTTAAATATTTAGCGCACAATACTTCTTGGTGTATTATCCAGTGTAATTTTCTTACTTTGTGCTGAATTCCGAGACTTCTGTATGACCTTGAAAGAGAGCTATGACACCTTTCTTTCTCCAGCCATGTTGGCCGCTCCATCTGTAGTTAAGCACACTCATTTTGATAGATTCAACTTCATATCTGTAGCACACTTTAGTAATGCTTCAAAAATATCTGCAGATGCTGTTGTGTCCTTCATAGGTATCAGACCAATAAACTCTCTGACAATGTTGAATTTACTCCACGTACATACTCTGCAAGCTGAGCTGTCTTTGGTATCTGTGCTCTCATCTAGAACTAATGAGGAGAACTGAAAACTTTGGCAGTAGTCTGTAAAAGTATTTTTCACATCAGCTGACATTTCTTCTCGCCGTATAACTTCTTGCAGATAGACTAACATTTGAAAACAAAGTCTTTTTTTCCGGACTTATGTTCTTTACAACTGCCATTACACTTTTTTAACGAAGTCTCCACCGGTGAATGGCTTTTGATTTGGGTCACTGACCCTATATGGGATGGGACAGCCAACTCCATCCCATAACCTCTTTAGTCACCTCTTACGACATACATAGAAGGTAAACAGTGTTGCTGTTCTTTACTCCCCTCTAGGACTTTGGCAACACCCGGGAGCCATTTATGTTTGAATGTGGGATTGTTGGTGCTTATTTCTGATTTCAGCAGTTTTTGGAAATATTCTTTCCATCTTTGTTTCTTATGTTCTGCGTTGAATATGGGTTTGTCATCTTTGTCATTTATTATTGTTGTCAGGTTAAATGTATTGTCTCTAGTCCTCATAGTTTCAACACTTATAAAATTATCTGGGATTTGATTTGCAAATGTTTGAGATCTGTTGTCAGTATAATTCCCATGCATTGGCTTTTGTTTTCTTCATTATGTTTTTTGTTTCTCTATTTTTGAGTTGATAAATACTGAGGTGCTCTCTGCTCTTTGTTTTTACCCATGTTCGGAAGGCTTTATATTTTTTATGTATAGCTGTTCCACCAAGGTGTTCTTTTGGCTCTGGGTCTCCCTTGTTTATTTTTTCCACATTTGTTTGTTAGTGTCTCCATTAGGCATGACATTTCACTCGTGTTCTGTGTTCTCTATGGTTTCAGGTAATGAATCAAATCTTTTTCTTGAGTCATCTCTAGTTTTCTATTCTAAAGTCTGCATGTTGCTTGGGTGATATTATATTATACCATGACTTGACATGGCTTTTATGATGTTGGTACAATTTATTGGTTATTATAAGACAAGGTCATAAATAGGTTAATCAATTCTTCCCCATTATGATTTCTTGGGTTTGTTGTATCACTAAATGCTCCTAGGCAAAATTCATCTGTGCTTTTCTTTGTTCTTACGTGCCGATTGTAGTCTCCCATTTATTAATTAAATATATTTAATCATCAGGTGCAATACCAGCTTGAGTAGGCGATCATGACTCTCCACAGCCCTCTGTCTCCAGTATTATGTATCAAGCTCACTGTTTTTTTCTGCCGTGCCAGGTTGTCAAACTGTCTAATATTTTCTCACATTGTCTCCCTCTGTCTCTGTTGCCATCAATCTTGCCTGTTGTGACTGTTCTCCAAACCTCCCTGTCTCATGAAGTGGCCAAAAAAATTAAGATTGTCTTTTTCTTATATTATTGATTAAGGTCTGTTTCACATTTGACTCTTTCAACACCTCCACATTAGTTTTTCTGGCAGTCCATGGTATTCTCAGCATTCTTCTATAGAATCACATCTCTATTGCTAATTTCCCAATTTCCAGTTTGTTTATCGTCCAAGACTCGCACCCATATGTTAGTATAGGACTTATATAAAACTGCAGAACTATATCTTCTTCAGCGTTCATTCTCAAACTCCCACTGGATATCTCTTGTAGCAGGACCATGGTCCTATTAGATTTCCAGGAGGATGTAGTCCAGAGAATGGAAATGTGTTGTGTCACCGTTTTATTTGCGCCAATGGCCCGACACATCCATCTTCGGCGGTGCAGAACTATATAATAACAGACTGAAATGGTTCGGTTGCTTAATTAGAATGAACCAACATTGGCCAGAAGCAAGAGAATATAACATGAGAATGGAAACACCATTGGTGGCAGAGTGACCTATCTCTGTCAGCAGCATGTTCTAAAATGAGTGGCCTGCCCTGAAAAAATAGTTTCTGAGTGGGAATTTCCGAAAATACATAAAAACTGACAATTTCTGATACTTCTGGGAATTTCCCAAAATACATTGAACTTATAAAACTGAGTTTCTGAGAATACTGGAAATTTCCTAAAATATATGGAACAGACAAAACTCAGTTTCTGAATGACCCTATTCAAAGTAACATTTTTATGCTTGTGTGTCTTCACAGTTGAGCACAATGTCATCCTCAAAGCATGTCAACTTTCCTAGTGAAAATAAATTGGGAGACTGTCCAGGGTATTTATATGGAGACCCAAAGATTGTTGATAAGGCTGTTATTGTTTTACAGGTGAGATTTCATTGTGTACAGACTTAGTGTCATGAAGGTGGTATGATGTTTTTATTTTTGTGTGTTTGTTATGAAGTTATGAGATTTTACTGTGTATAGACTTAGTGTCATGAAGGTGGTACATTGTTTTTAATTTTTGTGTGTTTGCTATGAAGTTATGAGATTTTACTGTGTACAGACTTAGTGTCATGAAGGTGGTATGATGTTTTTATTTTTGTGTGTTTGTTATGAAGTTATGAGATTTCATTGTGTACAGGCTAAGTGTCATGAAGGTGGTATGATGTTTTTATTTTTGTGTGTTTGTTATGAAGTTATGAGATTTCATTGTGTACAGGCTAAGTGTCATGAAGGTGGTACATTGTTTTTATTTTTGTGTGTTTGCTATAAAGTTATGAGATTTTACTGTGTACAGACTTAGTGTCATGAAGGTGGTACATTGTTTTTATTTTTGTGTGTTTGTTATGAGGTTATGAGATTTTACTGTGTACAGACTTAGTGTCATGAAGGTGGTATGATGTTTTTATTTTTGTGTGTTTGTTATGAAGTTATGAGATTTCATTGTGTACAGACTTAGTGTCATGAAGGTGGTACATTGTTTTTATTTTTGTGTGTTTGTTATGAGGTTTCATTGTGTTTCGAGTTATGCCAGTTAACTTCAATGCGCAAGTCCATAGGTACTTCAATCTCTGTCTCAATAAATCCATCAGTTTAGCTGCTGGCAGATCCAGTCCGATGCTGATTTATCAGTCTCTTTCCCAGAATTGTGAGGAATTCAGAAATCCATAAAGAAGACTGGTCTGGAAAGAATGTCACCTGATATATAGTATTATATTTATAGCTGTATATCTATTATGTTTCTCTCCATTGAGGCCAGCTCCTTGTCATGGAGATAAGGCTTAAAATCCAGCAACCAGAGGCTGGAATCTAAGACTGGCCAGACCCTCCTAACAGTATATGGAAGGTTAGGTGGCAACCACTAAGGGCCACCAGACTAAACACCATGCTACATTATAGAAGATGATATGACTATATAGTGAGGCTTTTTTAAATGAAAACCCCACCAGCATTCTATATTTAGAGTTATATGTTTTTATGTCGTAATGTTCTGTTGTCAATCATCTCCCCTAGAGTAAAGGGCCATCCAACTGGGGCATTGCACTCCGTCATAAAACTTAGGTCCTGTGACCTGGACTGTCAAGATTTTATGTGTTTGATGTATGCCAAACTGATACACAGAAACCATCTGGAGGAAGGGGAAACCTGAGGTGAAACTATCCAATCCAGGATGTGACGATCCTACATGTTTTTACAAGTAGGACAGACTAGGTAGCGGAGAATGGAGAGTTATGAAGCTCCACTGGTCATCAGGTCCACTGCAAAGATAAAAGTCTGGGAAAAGTCAAGTCAAAGCAGCATCATGCCAGTTTGAAAATGATGTTCCTGGTCCCAGGCCCTACTTTGTTGGATCAGACCTCTGGGTTTGAACACAAGCTTCAGAAACATAACCCAACATCGCCCGTGTGTTGCCAGGCCCGAGAGGGGAGCAAAGAATAGCAACACTGTTTACCTTCCATGCATGTTGCAAGAGATGACTAAGGAAGTTATGGGTTGGAGTTAGCTGTCCCATCCTGTATAGGGTCAGTAACAAGGTTTCTTGCCCTTGACCTTGTTTCTTCAGTAAAAGAGACAGGATCAAGTCATTTTAGCGGTTAATATATTTACGGTTTGGTGTTTTTTGTAGTTTTTATGCGTTTCTTTAAAAAGGTTCCAATAGGCCCTCAACGTAGACAATTGTCCTGTTTTGTTTTATTCCATGTTTTTTATATACCTTTTCATCTAGATTTATTCATAGTTAGGTATTCCCAGTAACCGGTTTATCTAATTTTACATTACTATTTGTTACTTTGGTTACTGCGGCACCCTCCACTTTGTCGGACACCCTCCGACCATTTGGTTATTTATATATTGTGCAGAGTTAGGTATTTAACAAGTGCACAATGGGAACCATCATCGTGCATTTCCTTGACATCTGTCAGGGAACACATGAAGGCCTACCCAGAATGCAGTGTCATTGTTTATAACTAATAACCAATCAATGCTGATGTACTTTTGCAGTCACTGTAATCTGAACATTTCTCTGTACAATTGTTAGGAATGGTGGGGTGTGAATCTGCAAATACAAGATTGTGCTAAACATATCGCTGATAAAGGCAACATTGTCACACTGACACCAGACCTCTACAGGGGCAAGGTGGCCACAGATCATGAGACTGCTGGACATTATATGAATGATCTTGACTGGGCAGGGGCTGTGGGAGATATAAGGGGCTGTGCTAGGTGAGTCTCTCCTATACATGAATGACTAATGTCATTCTGCTTCATGTGTAGATGTGATACTGACACTTGGAAATTGACTTGTTTTTTGTTTTTTCATGGATTTTTGGCAACAAAACAGCTCACAAACATATGCATTTATCACAAAATGGCATTGGGTCAAAGGACATAGCCCCACAGGTCACTGTATCAGCAGCCAGTCAACCAACCATCACTTTCTGAATTGTTTTTGTTTGGTGTATATATGTTTCTAGAGAGTTTTGCATCACATATCTCATTAATATTCAAGACTGCTTCAAATGAAAACTTAAAAGTGCATTAGAAATTCTAATAACCATGGCTTTGTCTTGTAACATGTCAATATTGTTGTTAAGGATTTTAGTGTCTTAAATGTACCATCCTAGTTACAGACAAACAACGAGACACCATATTAATAATTTAAAGATAGTCACCATACTAATGACATGCTTCAAAGAGTAGAAGTGTTCTGTTACCCATTCTTTGATTAGTTAAAGGGGGAATACTGTCAAGTATGTGAATCTTCTCAGGAATCATATTGACCCATATCATATTCAAATAACATAGACTTCTGAGTTTTCCAGACGTATCCCCAAGTGATTTCCATCTGTTTGAATGAGACGAATGACTTTCAGGTCAGATGAAAAAGTACAACAAATGTACAACAGATGTCCAGAACCGGTCTTAGGTTGAAAGAGTCGTGCATGGCAAGTGGATAAAATCCCCCATTTAACAAACAAATAAACAAGAAAGATAAATTATGGATGGAAAAGTCACAGAAAAGAGAACAAGAGGCAGACCAAGACTATGTAGGACATAGAATATCGACAAATCTTCTGAACATGACACTGGAAGAGGCTGGACAGCTTCTGCAGAACAAAGATGCATACAGAGCGGCAGCGAGGACACCATTTTGTAAAGAACACATCACATAGATATATAGATAGACTTGAAACTTTCTTCCTAGAGTTCAAATTGAGCATATATCTTTGATAAAACCAAAATAGTAATAGTTTTGTCTGTTTTCTATAAAACAAAATATGAAAAGACATGATTAATTGTTATAAAGTACAGCTATATCAATGCACAGTATATTTTAGTCTATGTATATCAACCCACAGTATATTTTAGTCTGTGTATATCAACCCACAGTATATTTTAGTCTATGTATATCAACCCACAGTATATTTTAGTCTATGTATATCAACCCACAGTATATTTTAGTCTGTGTATATCAGTCTAAATATTTAAGTACAATGATTACAGCAGATGGAAGAAGTTCAACAGAAATAAGAAGTAGAATAGGACAGGCAAAAAAAACATTCAGAAAAATGAAAAATATATTGTGTAATATGACCTTGTCATTAGAGGTGAGAAAGAGAGTTCTGCACTGCTATATAACTCCTATACTAACATATGGGTGCAAGTCTTGGACAATAAACAAACTGGAAAGTGGGAAATTTAAAGCAATAGAGATGTGGTTCTACAGAAGAATGTTGAGAATACCATGGACTGCCAGAAAAACTAATGTAGAGGTGTTGAGTCAAATGCGAAACGGACCTTAATCAATAATATAAGAAAAAGACAATCTTCATTTTTTGGCCACTTCATGAGACAGGCAGATCTGGAGAACATAGTCACAACAGGCAAAATTTAAGGCAACAGAGACAGAGGGTGACAACGTGAGAAAATATTAGACAGTTTGACAACCTGGCATGGCAGGGAAACAACAACGATCTTGATACATAATACTGTTGATCTCTTGAATTCTCTGTGGTCTTGAGCAAGCTTTCCCACCTCTTTTAGGGACATGTGCAGGCATTCCTGAATGTCTTCTGTCCAATGGCGTCTTGGGCAGCCTATACCCATATTGCCTTCTATCATCTCCAATAACACACTCTCCATGCCATCGTGTCTTTTAATGTTATCGAAAAAACCTAGCTTTTTCCTTAATATGGTTTTCAGAAGCCAACCTTCCTGGATATTGATTGTTCTTAGCACCTTCTGGTTTGTTTTTCTTGCAATTCATGGTATTCTAATAACTCTTCTATAGCGCTTTAATTCAAATGATGTTATTCTCTAAGCCACTGTTTTATTTAGTGTCATTGCTTCGCATCCATATGTCACCACTGGAAACACACATGTTCGTAGTAAGCACAACTTGGTTCTTATGTTAGTACCTTGCCAAAATTTTATTAGCTGTTTTAATTTTGACAATGCCATTGCTGTTCTTCTCTTAATCTGAACTGTGCAGTCGCCTGCATTGTTTATATTAATTCCTAAATAGTCAAAATGTGTTGCTTCTTCTAAATTGCAGTTCTCTATATTAATTTTGGGTCTTGATTTCATTTAGTTGGTTGACCTAATTTTTGTCTTTTTTCCTGTTTAGAAACAAGTTTTGTTGTTCGCTGAATTTTTGGGTTGACTTAATTATGTCTAGTAGATCATTTTCATTTGTTCTTAAAAGCACTGTGTCATCCGGATATCTAATTTCTGGTATCTGCAGCCCTTCTAGAAGACAGATTGCATCAAACATGACAAACCTTTAACACGAAGATAAATACAGAAAAGACTGAAGCAATGAAGATAGGAGAATAGAAAGAAACACTAATATATATATGTCAGAAACCAAAGACTTAAACAAGTGATATAATTCACATACCTAGGAATCAATATAACAAGACAGCAAGAACAGTAAAGAAATACACAATAGATGTAGTAAAGCATATCAAATGGCACCAATCTTCAGAAACAAAAAAGTAGATTTAAATACCAAAATAACACTATTCAAAACGATTATTATGCAAACGCTGTGCTACCAATGCCAAACTTGGACAACAACAGCACAAGACAAACACAAACTTGTGACAGCTGAAAAGGCATGTTTGTGCAGAATCTAGGGATATCACTAAAAGACAAAATGAGGAATGAGGATATTAGGCAAAGTTCAAACACCATCCCAATCTTGGAGACAACAGATCAAATGGTTTGCACACATCAGCAGACTACCATCAGACAGCGTACCACAGCAAGCTATGTTACACAGATACAGTGAAAGCAGACCTAGTTGCCACGAAAACGATGGACCTCTGATATAAAAGAGGCAACAAATTCCACAATATACTCCGCACATATGAGGGCCATCTCCAGAAAAACTCTTCTACCCATGACGCTGAAAGGCAACAAATGGTTTAGCAAATAGATAGATACCAGACCTCCTATATTTATGAGTCTGAATTCAGGCTTTATTGTTTCTTGTTTCACGTTTCTCATTATGTTTCCAATCACTTTAGTTATAAGATATGCTGAAGTCAGATATGTCAAGCCAAAACGCTCAGATATCACAGCAAAGCTGTAAACGATAATAGATGCATTACATTCTCCTGACTATATCTTGCTAATTGGCTGGAGTTTGAGAGCAAATAATTCTCAGACATGTGTTTACATATTATTTTGTTATCTAGGTACTTGAAAAGCCTGGGCTGCAAGAAAGTGGGCGTGACCGGATTCTGTATGGGCGGGGCTTTAGCTATGGCAGCCGCAGCTTTGATTTCTGAAATTGATGCTTCTGCCCCATTCTATGGCATACCTGGTGATGCCTTATGCGATGTAACTACTATCAAAATTCCATTGCAGTGCCACTTTGCTGAGAAAGATGATGTAAGTTGTTGCGTCTCTAATTTTAAAGTTGATAGTGTAACCTATTTAGGATATAGTGACCAACCCAGCATTATTTGGCAACACTGATATTTTAGGCAACATTTACATTTAGTAGGTTGAGATTGCTTTCTGAACAGTCTGGATGCAGTGGAATGGGATTGCCAGTGTGTTACTGACCCGAAAGTGGAGCAAAGAATAGCAACACTTTTACCTGCCATGCACATCCGATAAGGCAACTAAGGATGTTTTAGGGATAGAGTTTACTTTCCCATCCCATAGAAGGTCAAAATGACCCAGTCATGCTGAAGTCGAATGTGTCAGGACGAAAAGCAAATATATCACAGCTGACCTGTAAACCATGTCACAACATATTCCATTCTCCGGACTACATCCTGCCAATCTGTAGGAGTTTGAGAATGAATGCAGAAAAAAATGAAGAACCTGGCATGTTGGCTGTCTGAAATGGGCTTTGTACCTCTCTCCACAGCAGGAACTAATTGTAAGGAAAAAAATGTAGTAATCCCATGTCACAAGTAACTAGTCATGTATAAAAGATTATAAGCTCAGACATCATGCGCAAACTGGACATTTCTTCTTCTTCAGTGTTCATCCTCAAACTCCCACTGGATATCTCTTTATCAGGACCATGGTCCTATTAGATTTCCAGAAGGATGTAGTCCAGAGAATGGAAATGCGTTGTGTCACCGATTTATTTGCGCCAATGGCCCAACACATCCGTCTTAAACGGGAGCTGGACATATGAAATGTGAACAATTGCAAATTGATAATTGTACACTAAAAAAAGCCATTGTCTGGACTAAAAAAAATTGTAATAGACCAATGTTATGATTCCTACAAATAAGACTATTACATAAACCAATGTAATAGACCAATGTTATGATTCCTACAAATAAGATTATTACATAAACCAATATAATAGACCAATGTTATGATTTCTACAAATAAGACTATTACATAAACCAATGTAATAGACCAATGTATGATTCCTACAAATAAGACTATTACATAAACCAATGTAATAGACCAATGTTATGATTCCTACAAATAAGATTATTACATAAACCAATATAATAGACCAATGTTATGATTTCTACAAATAAGACTATTACATAAACCAATGTAATAGACCAATGTTATGATTCCTACAAATAAGACTATTACATAAACCAATGTAATAGACCAATGTTATGATTCCTACAAATAAGACTATTAAAGAGATGACACAGATGAGAACTCTTGCTATTGATACATTGTCTGTGCACTGCAACTGAGATATTCATATGTAAGAAAGAGATGAAAGTACGAATATTGAATGCTAGCGCAGTATTGATGTGCCAGGTATACATATTCAAAATATGTTATTAACTGCACAAATATGAAACAAAAAATAGGACAAATTAAAAAAAAAATTGTGTTCTTTTCAACTCAAGGGCTAATACTAAGGAACACAAGGAGTAGAGAGAGACCGTGAAGTGTAAAACAAAGATTGGATTCATATGGAATGAGACTCAGAACATTTTGGTAGCATATCCTATTCAGGACGTAGCCATCAACTCAGCATTTTTTGGCTGTAGTATTTTCTAGGCAATATAAATATGTTCAGTAGTTTGCCATTGCTTTCTGAATGGTTTGGGTACTCAAATGCCTGTGGCGGGGATCTAACTCTGTACCTAGGCCATCACAGACACGCTCTGTACTACTTTGCCACAGAGTCGGACATTAAAAACATATCCAAGGATAAATCCTTGTCTATTGCCTATGCTCCCAAAGATATGTAAATATCTATGGTGGCACAAGGGCTTGATTGTTTGGTACTGACTACCACAGATCTTTCCTGTCCTCAATAGAGCATGATTGGGCATCCAGACACTCTAAATAGAGCATGATTGGGCATCCAGACACTCTAAATAGAGCATGATTGGGCATCCAGACACTCTAAATAGAGCGTGATTGGGCATCCAGACACCCTAAATAGAGAATTATTGGGCATCCAGACACTCTAAATATAGCATGATTGAACATCCAGACACTCTAAATATAGCATGATTGTGCATCCAGACACTCTAAATAGAGCATGATTGGGCATCCAGACACTCTAAATAGAGCGTGATTGGGCATCCAGACACTCTAAATAGAGCATGATTGCAAAGTGTTGACCTTATTTTATATTGATCTTTGTTCTCTGACAGACTATTGGGTTTGCTTCTCCTGCTGAGTGGAAGCCATTAAAGACTAAGCTGGAAGGATCAGTTAAACAGCTGGAGTTCTATGTCTATGATGCTGGTCATGCTTTTACAAACAAATCTGGGCCAAATTACAATGAGCAACTGTACCAACTAGCTTTCTCCAGAATGTTTCAGTTCTTTGAGAAGCATCTGTCATAAGCTGGCTAGCATATTGTACCATGTTCATCTATGTTTGAAGATTGTTGATGTGATATTTGATCAGATAGAAGTGAATATCTTACTTGAAAATTGATTGCTTATTACTAGAAAGAAAATCATTTTTGCTTTAATACAATCTAAAATGGTTTTGTGAGACTAGCTAGTTGATTTGTATCCAACAGCAGCACATTTTTGCATTACATTGTTACTTCTTCTTCTGCATTCATTCTCAAACTGCTGCAGATTAGCAAGATGTAGTCCGGAGAACAGAATGCGTTGTGTCATATTTTACAGCAGTGCTGCGATATCTGCGCCTTTCGGCCTGACACATCCGACTTCAGCATGGCTTTGGGTCACTTTTGCTCTGTTTGAGATGGGACAGCCAACTCCACCTCATAATCTCCTTAGCTGCCTCTTATGACATACATGGAAGGTAAAGAGTGTTGCTATTTTTTACTCCCCTCTCTGGTTCCGGCAACACACTGGCGATATTGTTACTACAAGTAATCTTAGATGGAAATATTATTGTCTACATTGATGGATCAGTGGTACTGTACGTACGCAGTGCATGTGCTTTTACAGCTTAGTTTAGATGGAAGTTTCTTCTTACTGATGTCCTACAAGCCCTTGACATTGATAAACTGCCAGACCTGAAGGAATCCATAGAAGGGTAGTACTACGGTGGATACCATTCCACTGTGACATACCAGGAAGTGAAGAGATAGATATGCTGGCAAAAGATGGAGCAACACAGGAACAAAGAAGACCAAGAGATCACCTACCAAGAAAAGAGGAACGTCATCAAAACTATTAGAAGAGTCGAACACCCAAGAGACAACTATCAGGGACAGGACACAATAGACTAAACAGCCACTTAAATAGAGTAAGTTCCATCACTTCTGTGTTCATGTGGGCAGGCAGCATAGACCGCAGAACATATTCTACAACACTGCATTACACAAACCAGTTACGGGAGGAACACTGGTCCACAGAGACGGATATCCACAGAAAGCTGTATGGGAGCACTGAGGAGCTTTCAATTACAGTAGCATTCATTACGAAAACCAGAATGGCCGTGTAGACATGTTATTCTGTGAACGAGAAGAAGAAGGAGGTGTATAAGGGAATGAAATTTCTGTATAACCACTGGTTGTGTGATGATGGCGGTAACCAGAGATGACTGAAGATGTTGAGTATGTTTTACAAGTGAAAAATAAATAATAAGCTTACAACAAAGAACAAATCGACTTGTCAACCAAACAGTCTGTATCATGATAGAGATACACCAACACGGATTTGAAGGAACAATTAACTTAGGGCTATATGAAATTAAGCAGTGTACATGAAACTCTCACAATAGAGTAACACAGGGGACAAGTCACATGTTCCGAAAGTCGAAGATTGACGAGACAGACCTGTGCAACTGTGAAATGAACCCAGAGATTGCAGAACACATTCTTCATGCCTCTCAACTCTACCTAGAAGAGAGGGAGAAAATATGGCCTACTGAGATGGCACTACTTCCAGACTTGAGAGGTTCCTTGGATGACCTGAAGCGAAACACACAATTCATTAAAGCTATTGACACTGTAACCTGATATCTGACTGAAGAACGATGAGAAAGAAGGAACAGGCAATAATGTTGAGCAATATTGCAACAAGTTTTCTTCTCACATGAGAAAATCTGAATATATCTGAGCAGTCAAGAGATTCAAAGTGAGGATTTCGACTACCTAAAAAAAAGATAATTCACTCAATCTTTATGTGACCTGGTGGCACATTTTGTTAGTGGTACCATCTAATTACATATGCTAATGCTAACCCGCATACGTTATAGGGAATATTTTTCTTGAATACTTTTAGGAAGATACATTGGGACCAGTGGCGTAGCGTGGATCAATGGCGCCCGGGGCGGAATCATAATTTTCCGCCCTTGTGACATTAAAAAAATATGGCAGTGATTGTGAAAGCCTGGACGAAAATAAATTTGCCGCCCTCCTGATGATGCCGCCAGGGGCGGTCCGCACCTCCGCCCCCCTCTCGCTACCCCACTGATTGGGGCTATCTACAGCAATGATAATTGGAGTTGATGATGACGTCTGTACGGAAGAGAATTAATTCCTAACCTTTTTTTGTGCCTGGACACATGGATGTTAAAAGAAATTACCCGCTGCAGATGTGTCTGACCATTGGTGCAAATAAAATTGTGACTAACAATGAATTTCCATTCTCTGGACTACATCCTGCTTAAATCTAGAAGGGTTCATGGTCCTGCTAGAATAAAGATCCGGTAGGAGTTTGAGAATGAACGCTGAAGAAGAAAAGAAATCAGGACAGACTTGCCTATGATTGATGTTTAAAAAAATGAAGACAGATTTTCCAGTGTGACTATAGTGACAATTGGTAGCTTAATGGACCATGCTGTTACATCCTCTTTGTTCTTGATAAATTTATCAATTTATAGATACATTGTATGCATCTTAACTTGCATGTGACATCAGACTAGTAGGTAAAAAAAACATGATCTATCCTGTGCATCATTATATGCGTCTTAATGTGCATGTGACATCAGACTAGTAGGCCAAAAAACATTATTTATCCTGATAACTTGTAACATTGGAATATTTGGAACAGAAGAAAACTTCACTGGAAATCCAAATCAGAAAAAACTGAAGTGGATTATCGTTTGTTATTGTATGTGTTCTAATTTTATGTTATTAATTCTTGTTATAATTTTATGTGTTTTGGTAGCATGGGATTTAATTTTATGTGTTGTACTGACACACTGACTTCCATCTGAGGATGTGAAATACTGTGTCATTATTGATTAACTAACCAGAATGAACACACAAGAGAAATTAAAGTAACTAGAATGACATACAGAATTACATAACAAATTCATTTTTTTTGTTGGCCAAAAGGTCTTTATTAAGAAACAAACCAAATTAGCACAAATGATTGATGTAAACAAATGAAGTGAGATTAAAGAGAAAATAATTCTACGTCTTTTTGGTCATATAGTATTTTCTATTTGTTTCTGATAAGTGTCTTCTTCAGCGTTCGTTCTGAAACTCCCGCTGCATCTCTTTTGTAGCAGGACATAGTCCAGAGAATGGAAATGCATTGTGTCGCCATCTAGTAAGTGTGTCAATGTCCCTGGTAAAATGTCTATACTGTTGTAAATTGTGTTAGTATACATTTATGGCATTGATAATGGTGGAACAATAAGCATTCATCTTGTACTCAAGAGGTCGCAGGTTTGAATCTAACTCATGATGTTTTGTTTACAAAAGTATTTGTTTTTCCAGAGATCCTGTTGACTATTGCTTGAAGGTAGAAAGTAACATTATTGCTTGAAGCTAGAGAGTTACATATTATTGCTTGAAGCTAGAGAGTTACATATTATTGCTTGAAGCTAGAGAGTCACATATTTCGAAGAAAAACCATTTAAGGGGTGATGCATTTTGAAGACTTGCATCATAATGAGAAAATATGCTGCAAATGACAACAAATATAAAGATAAAAAATATACAAATATAAAGAAATTACCTGGGAAATTAATAAAAGCACAAGACAAAACAAAAACATATATATACTGGAGGCATGCAGTAGGATAGAGAAGATGAGCAAGCGTGGTAAAAGTGATAACATTTGGAATTTTAACATGTGACTTTAAACTAAAACTAGCATTATAAAGGATAAGCAGAGAAACACATTGACAGAAAACAAAGATATAGAGATGGAAAGAATACTGTAAGGAAATGTAATATGAAGAAAGCAACAAAGACCCTGACAACAACTACAATAGCAGTGAAATAGAAACATAACTTAGATGAAGTTAGATGGACCATAAAAAACTTGAATACGGGGAAATCCCCTGGATGTGACAATATGCCTGTTAAAGTGATCTTCAGGAGGAACCAAAGTCCTCATTTACAATGCATTCTACAGAAAAATCTGACAGTGAAGTATTTCCCAAGGAATGGACTAGATCAGTCTTCTACTTCATTCACTTGAAACATGTCTGTATCTGTACTCTTCTACTTTCTGTCCTCATGTATCTTTTGATGTTGAGAGTAGAGTGAGTGTACGGTCTTTTGCCCTTCTATTTGCCTCTTCTTCTGTTATATTTCCGAGTGTTTCTAATACACCATCTGTCCACCTTTTGATAGATAGGTATCTGTACTAGATCAGTAAAACTATCATTACCAAAGAAAGTAAATTTAACATTAAATACCAACTACAAAACCATTGCACTT
Source organism: Meghimatium bilineatum (assembly GCA_034231615.1). NCBI lineage: Eukaryota > Metazoa > Mollusca > Gastropoda > Stylommatophora > Philomycidae > Meghimatium > Meghimatium bilineatum. The sequence continues at coordinate 80,320,042 of CM067319.1, forward strand.
ATCAACCATGAAACTAAATACTACTCAGCAACAGTATGAAAAGATTATAAAATAAACCAGAAGAATAATTAAATATAGCACGGGTATAGAGAGATGTAGAGAGTTTAACATCTACACACACTTTTCATACCAGTATTGGAACACATCAAAAGACAGCAGATCAAGTGGTTTTCACACGCTTCCAGACTACCGACATATAGCATGCCACAAATGGCCATGACACATAGACATAACGGTTATAAAGCCAGAGGCAGACCATGTAAAAGATGGATCACAGAAATCAAAGAAGCCACAGGAACAAGCTTACAAACAGCGCACAAGAAGGCCATCTCCAGAGAACTCTTCCACCCCTGACGCTGCAAGGAAAACAAGGGACACAGCGTATAGAGATAGACACACTTTTCATTGATTATACTTGCCTTATCTGGCAAGTCAGATGTATCTGGCCATTATATATCAAGTGACATTCTTTCAAGAACGTTGTCTTCGTCGTGGATACTCTGAACGTCTCTGAGACTTGCATACATTCTTTGATGTCGCTGTTCCGTTTTCTTGGTCTTCCTCTTCTTCTCTTTACTGGCACTCTGCCCTCTAGAATCAACCTTTCGATACCATCATGTCACTTTAAGTGTCCAAAACACTGTAACTTCCTTCTGATGATGTATTTAGAAGCCAGCCTTCATTTAGTTATATAAAACGGCGGTGACAGTGCATGTCTATTCTCTTGGCTACATCCTGCTGGGAATATAGTAGGGCCATTGTCCTGCTACAGGAGTAACATGAGTATGAGTCAAGATGCTTCCTAAGAAGATCTGCATACTTTTCACCTATGGACTTGTCCAGAGTGCAATGACGATGATCCAACGACTAACTAACTAATCTGCATACTTGACAGCGAGAGTTTGAGATGAACGCTAAAGAAGAAATAAGACATTCGATTATGTACATCATCAAAAACTTTGGTGTTTCATGAGGCATAGGTTTTTCCCTACGTTAATTCCCATTCATGAAGACCAACAAGCAACCATAAAGGTAATTGGTGAAATATCTTGATTGGTTCAGCGTGGAAAAAGAAGTCAGACATGGATGTGTCCTATAACCATATATATTCAATGCTTATGCAAAGAACATGAGAAATGTAAGAAATGACCATCAACGATCCACTCGATATTGCATATCATGATGTACCAGAACTGAGATATGCTGATGATACAACTGCCCCACAGCAAAAAGAAACCTCAAGCACATCAAACATTCCATCAATGAACATAGTAACAAAAAACCGCCCGTGTGTTGTCGGACCCGAGAGGGGAGCAACGAATAGCAACATTTTACCTTCCATGCATCTCGCAAGAGGCGACTAAGGAGGTTATGGGATGGATTTGGCTGTCATATCCCATATAGGGCCAGTGACCCAAAGCCATGCGGAAGTCGGATGTGGCAGGCCGAGAGGCGCATATATCGCATCAATGCTGTAAACCATGACACCACGCATTCCGTTCTTCGAACTACATCCTGCTAATCTTCAGGAGTTTGAGAATGAACGAAGAAGAAGAAAGAAATTTTAAAAATCAATTATATTTCTGAACGAAAGTTAAGACCAAGATTATGACAAGCGACAGAACAACTAACATGTTATAAATCTCAATCAATAACAGAACTAGAGTGTTACCAGTTTCCAATACACTGGTTCTCGTATAAGCAGTAGTGAGTATTGCTATGAGGAAGTCAGACGGAGGTTGGTAATTGCATCAAATAAACTGATAGAAACAAAAACATAGGCCTATGGCTGGTCTGCAACAAAATAACACAACTAATTTTCCTTAGAGCCTACATATTTCCAGTTGCTATACAGTATAAGAAAGCGAATCTTGGACAATCACTAATAATGTGAGAAACAAAATATTAAAGAATCCTCAGAATATCATGGATCAGAAAGATCATCAATATGGATACTGCGAGAATTGAAGGCATCCGGAGAACGGAATTTCGGTGTATCGTGGTTCACAACTTCAGTTTCATATCAGCACCTTTCAAACTGACATCCAACTTCAGTATAGCTTCTTGGTCATTTGACCCCATATGCGATGGGACAGTCAACTCCAACCCAAAACCTTAGTCGTCTATTACAACATGCATGGCAGGTAACAGCACTGCCATTTTTCCCCACCATTCTCGTTTGGGCCTCAGTAACACACAACTACCAAATTCTCAGCAATGATTACAGTTTAGAATTGCAGAATAGCCCCACTTTGATCTTGACCTTCTCCGCGCATAACCATCTGTGTATATGACCACGTCTTTTTCCCTTGTTGTTGCGTTATCAGTTGTTTTATTTATAGATCGGCTTTTTCATTGCACTACTCCCTGCATTTCATGCCTAGTGTCATTATAACCTTTCGATAACTTGACAGTTTAGTATCGCGCATGTGGTTGTGTCTGTGGGTATCACCAATGGCTCACTAGACAAACCAACCATGCAACAGAAAACCTTAGTAGATGACATGCCTTTATATTGAGGTTATCTTCTTATTTTTTTTTGTTCGTCCATCACAAGTGATGATGACCATTTGTTACATCCACTTTTGAAAATTCAATAGTAGTTATGTCCTTGATTATGAGTTCGTAGATGGCTAATGAGCTCTATTCGAGCTGTAAATGTCCTTGGACAGTTTGGACATGGAATAACGACTGTAGACGGATCTTGGTCTATCCGTGACTTTCTAGCTGCTCTCCGCTGTTGAGCTGCTGCATTTCTTTTCACAAGATGATGCGCTCTATTTTATTTTAGAACGCCATGTAGATATATTTTGTGCAATTTCTTCCCATGTATCGTGGTCTATTTCAAAGGCTTTCAGTGAGTCCTTTAACGAGTCCTTGTAGCGCTTCCTTTGGCCACCTTGAGATCGTATACCCTTCTCTAGCTCACCATAGAGAAGTATCTTTGGCAGACGATGGTCTGGCATACGCACCAAATGACCTGCCCAACGAATCTGTGTCTGCATCAGGATCGTGTCCATGCTTGGGATACCAGCTCTATCAAGGAAAGTGGTATCTGGAATCTTGTCTTGCCAATGATGTTCATAACTTTTCTGAGACAATTTGTATGAAAATGATTGAGTTTTTTCACATGACGTCTATACACAGTCCATGTTTCACTAGCGTATAGCAGCACTGGAAGTACCACTGCTCTGTAAACTTTCAGCTTAGTCTAAAAATTATCTTCTTATAGAAGCTTCATGGCACGTCATCTATACAATCCCGTAGTCGTAACCTTCGATAACAGTTACCACGTTGTTCCGACGTTGTTCTTGAACTAGTTACGGGCACGGCGTGGGTGGGCGGAACAACAAAGAAAACTGTCGCAAGGGCCAGAGCTGTGCCCTGATGTCGACGTCTGTTTCGGCGGCATTAAACTCGGAGATTAAATGCGAAGATTAAAAAAAAAACACAGCAACTGCTAGCGATAATTCGATGTGCACGCAACACATTGAGAGCCCCACTCCTAAGGACATTCCAGGGCAGAGGAAGGGAGGAGGCTCTAAGTGTGTTACGTGCAGATCGAATAAATGCTGCGTTAATGCGCCTTCAGCGAAAGTTCTTTCCGCTAAATAATGTATGGTTTGTTTCGTTAAAAATGTGGTCATATCATTTTGTAATTAGCCGAATTAGCTATATAGAACACAAGACAAACATATTCGTTCTCCAGCACATAAACAAACTTGCAGGTTATCTAGAAAAATATTTCATAATGATAAAACGGCGTAAACTTGTTGGGTTAAGACATGTAACGAGACACCACTCATTTCATAAAATTATTTTACAAAGAAATGTCCAGGGTGAAGGAGAAGAGGAAAGTATTGGATTGATAACATCTAGGAATGGTCTGGGCATGGTTTTCCCACACTCCTCCGAATAGTTAAGGATACAGACGCGAGGATAGCTAAAAAAAATGGCTCAAAAGCCATAGAGAATTGACTTCACTGTACTCGGTTTTATGTACTACATCACTCTCAACGAAGCAGTACGCCGCGAGTACCACTCCTACCATGTAACTCCGTAACTTGATGCAATAATCCACAGAGATCTCTAAAAAAAACTACATGTAAAGAAGATCACACAAGCTTGACTCGAACTCATGATCTCTTGAAGACAAAGCGAACAACTAAAACACTACGCTAGGGAGATCCCGCTTGGAGAGCTTTTTCTGCTGACGTCTTCAGTATGGTACCCTTATAGCCCTGACAGGTTATGGGTCTTATTAGATGTGGAGATGGAATAATCTTGATAAAGATTGAATTGACCGTGTCTTTCACAAATAGAAGACCTCTGTACAGAATTAATTAGGATTTCATTTCTTTACGTTTTTGAGTACGTTTTCGTTGGTCACTATATATATTTCTTACCGAGGGCTAAGAGCGTCGGTCTCACACCTGTGAGGTCCAGAGTTCGTTTTTCGGTAAGGACTGGATTGTGTTTCTGTCGGAGGATAAATTAAAAAAAAAAAATCACCCAGTATACGACGTGGAGAGAGCAAGAGCATGCGGCATTTATTACACAACTACACAATCCATCACAGTAACTCCCTAACGGAAACATGCAGTATTTGACAGTTTTTGTGTGTGACTATTTATATATTTGGAGTCGTCTGCCAAAAATAGGTAAGGCCGACCAACGAAATTCACGGAAATAATCAAAATCTGCATTTAAGGTCATCTGTATTGTGGCTAAAATACAGAGACTTGCAGCCCTTCGAACAGAATTCATGAGGCCTTCGTTCATTAATTTTCTTATTCCCATGTTTTCCGTTGGCCAATATTTATATCAATCAATAAACCCATAACCCTTCAGGGTCGTAGGGGTACCACATTGGATGCTTCAGCACACAGAGTCCTCCAGCGAATTCTATCGTCAGCGATGCGGATGAGTGTGGAAATATCTAGCCCTGTCCATTCCTTGATGTTGTCTGTCCATGTCTTTATTTGTCCTCCTCTGCTTCTTCCACCCTCGACAGTTCCCTGCAGTATTGTTTTTGACAAGGAATCGTGCCTGCATACATGTCCGAACCATGCTAGTTTTCGTCGTTTCACTATTGAAAGCAATGGCTCCTGGACACCTGCACACATCTCTACTTTATTTCTTACGTACACATTGGTCTTATGTTCCCTATAGGAAATTCGTAGAATTCTTCTGTAGCATTTATACTCGAAAGCCTGTAATCTTCTCTCCATGTCCGAAGTGAGTGTCCAACTCTCACAACCATACAACACAACAGAAAGCACCAGCGACCTATACAGTTTGATTTTCACTCCAACACTGATGTTGCTTTTCCAAATCACAGTTAGCCTTGACAATGACGCTAAAGCCATCTCCAGCCTTATTTTTAGTTCTGCTTTGCATTTACCATCGCTGCATATACTGGATCCGAGGTATTTGAAGGTATTCACCTCTTCAAGCTTGTGTCCATTCATCATGATATTAGTCTGGTTTTCTGTGTCTCTGCTGTTTACCAAAATTTTGCTCTTATCTGAATTGATTTCCATTCCGTACTTGCTGGTAACTTTTTCTAACTTTGATGTTAATTCTTGCAATGATTGTTCTGACCCAGCTATAAGATCAATATCATCAGCGAAACGCAAGTTGCAAATAGGACGACCTCCGATCGATATAGACGTGTTGTAGTCATGCAATGTTTCTTGTATGATGTGCTCTAAGTATATGTTAAAAAGTACTGGGGACATTACGCATCCCTGTCGAACTCCTACAGTTGTTTTGAAGAACTCTCCAATTGTATTGTGTGACAAGACAGCACTATTTGCATTTTCGTACAGAGCTTCAATAATGTCTATAATTGTGGTGTCAAAATTAAATTTCCTTAGTATGTGCCACAGACCATCATGCCAAACACGATCAAAGGCCTTTGTAAAGTCAATGAAGTTGTGGTATAAATCATGTTGGTGTTGAATATGTTTTTCGATTAGTGTTCGGATGTTAAATATTTGTTCAACGGTGCTTCTGTTTGCTCTGAAGCCAGCTTGTTCTTCTGCAATTATTTCTTCCGACTTGTGTTTTATTATGTTAAGTAGTATTTTGAGCATCACTTTACTGGGGTGTGTTATAAGGCTAATTGTTCTGTAATTTGTACACACTTTCAAATTTCCTTTCTTGGGAATTGGTATTATTTATATACCAATATCAATATTTATATACTTAGAATCAAATGCCAAAAATAGTCAAGGCTACTCCACGTATATAAATAGTAACAAATGGAAAACATGACAATAATAAAAAAATGTACCGAAGGAAGGCCTATTTACGTTTAGCAGTTAGTTCTTCCTTATCTACGGTCACGTCTGTACACAGGTCTTGCTATGACCGGTTATGTGATTGACACCGTCTGCCTTAAAGAGATGTTGATGGATGACTTTATTGTATAACTCCCAGTGGGAAAAAATCTGGACAGTTTAGAACGTCTGCTATAGTTTGAGAGGCGCACGTCGTACGTGTGGTAGAATATTTCTATTATCTTTATTAGTAAATTATTGTGATATGAACGCCTGTCTGGACTTAACAAACAATTCGATAGAGGCAGATAAGTTACATTCAGCGAAGTTAATAGTCACAAAGTAAAACATAGTGGAATATCGTCAGAAATGAGGTAACTTTTCAAATATACAAAGTTAATTTTAATGTTTAGTGACACAATTTTTGTAATTAACACGCACATGATAAGATAATTATAATATGACTGTCATAATAATGACATATTAATAATAACATAAGTTATGAGAATGAACAAGACTATATAAATATACAATGTGTACATTCGACTTTGATCTAAACTTTAAAACACGAAGCGCTGCAAATTTTTTAGTAGCGAACGGAATAGTCATGAATAGTGGAAATAAAGGTTACCTGTTATCCTAGAACTTAAAACAAAGAAAAAACTTTTCGTAGGAACCAGTTGTGACCTGATTTTGAGATTGAAATAAAAATAAAATATAATTTGAACTGTGCAGTTATATAGCTGTTCCTGTTCAGTACAGATACGTGAACACAGCACAAAGTTGAAAAAAAAAAATTCAATATTTTGTAGACTAGTTACTTTATCATCAAGAATTCATTTAAGAATACTTAGAAACACTGGCCTGGTCACCCACTGCACCCTGATACATCTCTATTTGTATTTATTTATCTTGCTACTGGAACACTGTTGGATCAGATATTGTGGTAGATGAATCAGAATGGCATAACCTCTTCTTCCACACTTTGCTGTTCGGAAGTGTTCACTGCTAGACCATATCTAAGTACTTGGATATCAGGGATTAGCATGTACGGAAAATTTTGCTTAGGCTATACATTTCTTGTGACCAAGGTTTACATTTAGTGAGCAGATCATTGCCACAGTTTTCTAACAAATTTAGGCTGAAGTAAAGTATAGTTCTCCACTATGACCTTTGTTCTAGTTTCGAGGTTTTACCTGATGTTTGTTGTGTGATTTGGCAAGCCTACGGGTAAGTACTTAGAGTAAGGTTAGGATTCGAAATAATATTTCTAATGTGTGCACGCACCTCGCTCCGTGTGTAGTGGGCAGAAATACTGATCGCTCACCACAAATAATAGGAAATTGTAAAAAAGGTGTAAATTGGAAAACAAACAGATTATGCATAAGTGCGTCTGTGTCTAGATTTGAACTCAAGTGATTGTCGGATGTGACGTCACGGCAGTCATTATTTTGATTGGTGTTACACAGGAATCCATGACGTTGGATAGTTTAAATTGTCAACAGTGTGCTATTTATAGCACAGTGGAGAACTATTCTTTACTTTCACCAAGATTTATTAAGTTCTGTTATCAATTTTCTTTTTATATATGTAATTGTTAAGAGTGCAGAACATTGCACAAAAAAAGTAGTGAATTAAAAAAAACACACACATTACAGTTATTTTAATTATACAAATTGGATGCCATTTTGAATATTAATTAGTTGTACATGCATATGAGAATCGCAGCACTGTGATCAACAGATGTGTAATATCTTTGAGAATCCAAAAATATATAGTTTCTGTGGTATTTTACTATATTTAATAAATAGATATTTAGGTTCATTATAATTATACTAAGTTAATAATCCGCCATTTTGAATATCAGTTAGTTCTATGTCCATCTGAAAATTCTAGAAATATTATCAACAAAAGCGTCTTGCATCCGCAAACAAAAAAATGTAGGCCTATAGTTTATATATTGTATTGTTGAAAATAACAAAGATAATTCAGAAATTATCAGCTCGGTTACATTTTGTAGTCACAAGTTTATGTAATTTTCATGTAAATTATTTTGATGTCAAATTCATTATAAAAACAATTCAGAACTTTTTTCAGAATTGACCTACAGACTTGGTTGATGTATTGTTGAATTGCAATTTTCAAGGACTGTCTAACTATATTATTTTAAATGATATTACACTATTTAGAAAATTTTGTCCAAGTACCTACAATATCTGAAAGCAAAATTTTGTATTACTGTATGTCCAAACCTTGCAAGCGTACACCATTTCACCACCGTAAATTGAATTATGTCAAGTAGGTCCTATTGGATTACTAGTATAGGCTTATTAAATTGTTGTTTGTTTACACATTAACCAGTGCAATATTTTGCTTAGGCCCTAATTCAAGTAACAGTATGAATACATTGTGCTATGGTTTTAAGTCGTGGGATATAGGCATAGAACATAAATTTTCAAATGTGCCCACAAACAAAGAATCTAAAATAATACTTTTGATTTAAGTGGTGCTCCCTAGAGTGAAAGACTTCCAAATTGCATGAAAATTTGGAGAGTGTAACAACTCTAGGCCTATACCTGATAACATAACAATTTATAACACTGGATATCAAAGTAGTAGGCTTATGTCTTGGCTTACTAGTAGGCCTACTTCATTGGCGCAAATAAAAAGTGAAAAGGAAAATGTTCCCTTCACTGGTGCTTGTCAGCACAAATCTATCATCATCAAGTGCCGAATGGCGTTGTTGATCATATCTCTCCATGTACATCGATCTTCAATATATGTCATCATCTCTTTTGGTATCCTCAAAGCCATTTAGTCAAACTGTCGAATATTTTTTCTCTAGGTCTTTCCCTTGATTCCCTTCTATCTTTCCTGTTGTCACTATATTCTCATTATATCCTCCTTTCATTATATGCCCAATAAATGTTGATTGTCTTTTTCTTATATTATAAATAATGCATCTATCCCCATGGGCTGATATATTTCGAAAAAAATAATTTTTCTGGAAAAACAAAAAAAACAAGTTAATTTCTTCAGCATATTCTATTTAAACCAGTTCTATTTCTTAATACAGGAACTTATTCACAATTCAATTCGTCTTGTGAGCCATGTCTAAACACTGCGCTTCAAGGGATACAAATGTGTGTGCTAGCTCACAGTAGCCCAGCTTAGTGGAAACAACATATTTTTTCTGTTCTCTGGACTATATCCTGCTGAAATTCCAGTAGGATAATCATGCTACAAGATAGATCCAGTGGGAGATTAAGAATTCTTCTTCCGCATTCATTCTTAAATTCTCACACTGGATTTCTCTTGTAACAGAACCATGTTCCTACTAGATTTTCTGCAGGATGTAGTCCAGAAAATGGAAATGCATTGTGATGCCGTTTTATTTGCGCGAATGACCCAACACATCCGTCTTCAGTGGGTATTAAAATGAATACTAAAGGAAATAAGAAGACCTGTTTGTCTGGTTTTTATTGATATTGATCATAAAATAATATCCAGTCTCACCCATGTGTTGCTAGGGCCTGAGAGGGAAAAAAAGAATAGCAACACTGTTTAACTTCCATGCAAGTAATAAGAGGTGACTAAGGAGTTATGGGATGGAGATGGCTGTGCCATTCCATATAGGGTCAGTGACCCAAAGCTATGCTGAAACCGGATGTCAGACCGAAAGGCGCAGATATCGCAGCAATGCTGTGAACCATGGCACAACGTATTCTTTTCTCTGCACTACATCCTGCTAATCTGCTGGAGTTTTAGAAGAAAGCAGAAGAAAGATGAATATCCAGTCTTCATCATGAATCAAGGAATCACATGGAATATAATTCTGTAGAGGAGTGGTGTGGTGCATCTTACAGTATCTTACCAATCCTCAGCTTTCTTTTTATATGAGGTGGGCTAAATCTCTGTTCTGTGCTTACCTTCCTCTGGTGCCAATTTTCACAGCTTGGTCTACTGGCTAGTGAGTGGCTACACTAAATTGGTAGTTTAACCCAGAACAGTGGTAGAATAATCAAGTATGCTTAGTGGCTAAGATAATCCCACTTATCATGCATGAAAGTCACTAAAACATTAATTTAAATAAAATGGACAAAACTTCTTGTGTTCAAAGAAAATTATTATATTTTGAAAATGCTGAACATGAAATTATTTGAACAAATAAAACTCACATTAATCCTGCATATTTCTTACAGAACAAGTGTGATGTATTAAGATCCATCTTGACAGATACTTGGATTCACCTATTACTCGGTAGATGGTCTGTTCTCACGAGCTGCTAAACATGACATGTATCAGATGGAACTTCTTTAACAAAAGTCAAAGATTCTTGTTTTCCTCTGCACTCAGCTCTCGTAAATATGGAGGAAGTGAGTTGTGTTTATACTAATAATAAACTTAACCTGTAACGTCCCAACGAAAAATAAGGAATACTACTTCTGACACCCTGCCATTTTTTTATTTCTGTTTTTTCTGTGTTTCCTTTTTTGGCGTAACATTTTTATTTATTGAGTTATTGATTTCAAATTCTGAGACAATAGAGATAAATGGATGCTGGATATGGTCAAAGGTGTTATTTGCTTGTGTGTGTCAGTGTTATGTTGTGTACAACCAAAATCAAGAATGTGGACAACCGCACACAAAGAACTTACCGTGTCAAGACCATGCATAAACCTAGCTGTAGAAATATGGCTCCTAAATTCCTCGACATAAATAAATGTATTTACATCACTATTAAATATTATCAACATCTCCCTCAAACCACATACATTTGTCTACAGTACCTGCAACACTAAAGCTTTCAAATTCATCCTTTTCTGAATCATAATCTGTGAAGAATTAGGGGAAAATGGTAGCACTGAAGTTAGCAGTTCGGCTTGAAAACATGAAATTTCAAATAAATTATGACTTCGTATTTATATTGCTGCATAAATCAAGGGACAATCACTTTAGCACACACTTACTATAAGAGCATGACTGAATCCTTCTTTCTGTGTTTGCATTACGTGTGCAGCTTTTTTTATCTGTATAAAAGTTTACTTAGCACTAGCTGCCTTTATAGATTGATCTTTATTGTCATTCTGATCTTGCTTTTAAAAATCACATTCAATCTTCCCATGGCATCCATCACAATCTCCAGTCTTAATTTGATCTCATTTCCTGATTTGTCGTCTTCACATATTTGGGAACCGAGATATTTGAAATTTGTGACTTCTTTCAGTATGTGACCGGAAGAAATACGGCCTTCAAATATTGCGAGTTTCAAATATGTGACAACAGCAATTTGTGCATCATTGTATGCATACCTATCAATGTGTACAGATTTTCTGTATGTTTTATATTCAGGACTAATTTTATACACATATGGACTGGCAGTATGAAAATAACAGAATTTAATGGGTTTATTTTTGTTACCTGGTACAAGGGAGACATTGGTTCCAGATAAGTCTTCAGCCTTTCATGTACTTCTCCTCTACCCTTGGTTCAAGCTTGACTTGGAGGTACGTAGGTGATTAATGTCTTCAGCCACTCACTTACCTCTCTTTTACCCTTGGTTCAAGCATGACTTGGATGTATGTAGGTGATTACGTGACTTGGAGGTATATACCCGGTAGATGATTGCGTGACTTGGAGGTATGTAGGTGATTGCGTGACTTGGAGGTATGTAGGTGATTAATGTCTTCAGCCTTCCACTTACTTCTCGTCTACCCTTGGTTCAAGCGTGACTTGGAGGTATGTAGGTGATTAATCTGTTAGCAATATTTGACCTTTGATACAGAGTGAGTTTTGCTGTTGTTTGTTAGAGGTGCTGAATAAATTATGTCATCATCAAAGCTGTCTCATTGATGTGGAGATGGAGCATAGTCCAGCCAACAGAGGCTGGAAACTAAGATTGGTTGGGCCACTCCTTACATTGAGTGAGCAAGACCACATCCTTCGTCAAGCAGAGAGATACCAGGTCAATAGGCACAACAGCAACCATGGTACCATGCAACCCGTTAAGATAACATTTTTACAAAACAGAATTTAAAAAATCATATTCTCATGTGGACAGGCTGCGCAGACAGTGGTACACATTCTGCAAGACTGCATTGCACTAAACTAGTTGATAGTGTAGCATTGACCCACAGAGACAGACATCCATAGAAAACTGTATGGGAGTCTTGAGGATCTTTAAATACAGCAACATTTATCCAGAAAACTGGATTTGCTGTGTAAACTGTGAACAAGAAGAAGAAGAAGATATAGGTACCTCTCTGTACATTAACTCTTTTTTTAAGGACGTAATTATTCCTGGGGTTTGAACGTAATTAAATTTAGGCTAAAGTTTTGGACCGCAACATGATTTAGTGCATGCTTCCGGTAGACAAAATATTAGCTATGGAAGGTCTTATAAGGTATCGAAAGAAAGATAATTGAATGGAATCCATATACAATATAAAAATATAAGAATTGTAACAACAAAATACAAAAATTACACCACATACAGGAATGTTAGATCAACATACAATTTTTAAAACAACTATTTTGTTCTAATCGCCTTCAATTTTACTTCTCTTGAAATGCTACTATCGAATCTTACTAAAGTATATGCCTTGACTGTCCATTTTATGATCATAATTAGTTTATTTGAAGTAAATCTATCAACTTCCTACTGTTTTATGGCATTTTTGTGTGTTTCATGCCACATTTTAGAACAGAACAAAATATTGTGAAACTTTATGAAATATTCCCAAGTATTGGATTTCCAAAGTTGAACTTTATTCCTGGTTTATTCTAAGGCTCATATCCATGGATCTGGATGCTGTAGATGGAATGATAATTGCCTGCAGAGAGACAGGAAATATCTCTGAAACCTCTACGCCCTTACATCCAACATCACTGTCGGCACACAGTGATGCAAGGTATCTTGTGAATTCCATCTCACCGGCTTAAAAAGCAGAAACATTGGAAGGGCGACTAATTTCAATGTCCATAACATACAGTGATCTTATGAGTACACACTAAATCTGGAAAAGGAAACAGCATATCAGATATCACAGCTTAGCTGTAAACCATGGCACAGCGAATATCATTTCCCCGGACTACGTCCTGCTAATTTGCAGGTGTTTGAGCATAATCACATTAAAAAAAGAACAAGGTGTTATTTGCCACAAATGAAATATAATAATTATGGTGATAACATTTAATTGTAACTAGGTTTCATACAATTATCGGATGAGGTTCAAGAAGCTGTGGCATCAAAGAAAGCTGTTGTAGCTTTGGAAAGCACAATAATCACACATGGGATGCCTTATCCTGACAATTACCGGTGAGCTGAAAGTGAATGTTATGTCATTAGGTATCCAACATAAATCTGACATATGTTTAAACAAAGCTATGTTTAGTGAGAGAATGCATAGAGATTTGTCTTCCTAATTGTGTTGCCATTTGCTCAATGACATTTGTTAAATTCTCTTCATTTTCTCTACTTTCTACAGTGGAATCATTTTTTCTCATTTAATTCTTCAGTGTCCACAAATTTAAGCTGTTAAATTCCAATTGTGATTTATTTATACATTTGTTTAGAGAACATGAGTATTGTGAAGTATTGGCTGAAATTTATTACATAAATATTGATATTGTTGTGACACATTTCTTGTAATCTTTCAGTACTGCCTTATGTGTAGAAAGAAAGGTTCGAGAGAAAGGGGCAGTGCCAGCCACTGTTGCAGTTATAAATGGAAAAATTTATGTTGGTAAGTTCAACCACAATTATATAAACATATTTCACTGAAGAACTCAGCTATCAGAAATTCATATATTAATCCAAAATCACCAATGCATTGATAGCATCAAAGATGGGAGCAAAGAATAGCAACACTGTGACTTGTCACGCATGTCATAAGAGGTGACTAAGAAAGTTGCGAGTAGTGTTGGCTGTTCCACTGCATAGGTAAAGGTTACACAAAGACATGCTGAAATTTTATGACACAGTGCATTCCTTTCTCTTGATTACATCCTGCTAACCAACAGGAGTTTAAGAACAAACAAAGAATCTAAAATAATACTTTTAATTTGTCCTTAACCAGAGACTAATGAAGCAATCATTAGCCATTATAGCTTCTGTTTAGTCATGTTTTGTTGGACTCTCCATGGCTGCTTTGTGAAGTACTTGCTGTAGAAATAATTAAAATTGATAACATATAGGGCTGCAATATATCAATAGATAGGAACAGAGAAGACTAAGTTTGATCAGTTCTACAGTTTACGAGTATCTTGTGTATAATAATAAAAATAAATTGAAGCGTATCATGTGCATGACATTGATACTCATACTATTTTTGAATTTTTGAGGCACCACTGAACATCCAAGAGCTAATTTGATGACTTGGGTTTACAAGGCAAGCTCACCATCAATTCTGCTACACAGCCGACACGTTTTTGTGTATACTATTTATAATAACTTATTTATGGAGATCCTCAAAAGTCTACGATGGAAAGCATCTGCACCTTATTGATCAAGTCTCGTCTTCATTTAGTCAGTCACATGATTCGCATAACAGATGAGAGTATTCCATAGAGACCATCCTATTGTGAAATGTGTGTAGGTAAACATTCAGGCCAGAAAAAAAATTTCATGGACTATTTGAAGACATCTCTCAATCACTGCAGGATTGACTCAAACTCCTAGGAACCACAATTCTTGACCACCCAGTCTGGAATGGTCTGATCAGTGAGAGTATTAAAAGTTTTAACAGCGTAGAACACTGCATAATATTCAAAAGAGACAAAAACAAAAGGAGAGATCTGACTCTTTTCCCTCATCTGAAGACCTAACAATAACTGAATTTTTAGTTTTACATAAAAAGATATATCACTTATTATCAGCTGTCTAGATTACATCTAATATCTAGGTAGCATTTTTGGAGCTCCAGACATACTAAAACATCCAATCTAGATGTAAAACATAAAAAGGGACATTACTTGTCTCAGATTCCACCTTTCTTAATACTACTGGTTTGTCCCTTCAACTCAAAATTATGTTTAACTACAAGTATATATATGACATAATTCTTGTACATTTTTCTCACCATTTTGTAACAGGTCTTAGCAATACTGATATTGCATTTTTGGCAGAGAGGAATAGGGCTGTAATAAAAGTGTCAAGGAGAGATTTCCCGTATGTATTGAGCCAGGTGAAGTCTATTTCTATAAGTTTTTTTATGCTTGTTTTCATTGTGTCAATAATGTCTTATATTCACTTTTTAAAATGTGTTCAGCATATGAATTTATTTCTACTGCATGCATATCAAATCGTTCCTGATAGCAATTCAAACACTAAGTTTTGATATGTACCACAGTAGAATCATTCATTCCAACACAAGGAGACAAAAGAGAATTCACTCACTTTATGGTAGTTGCTTTGGGTAAATATGGCACATTTTCCATTGTTTGTAGAATATCTAGATGATGGTTAACAATAGTACTGAGTAAAATACAAGGTCAATCAGCTTTATAATGAACACACAATCAGATTATAGGATATGGGTATAGAAAAATTACAGTTAACAGTATACAAGACAGTTTCAACCTTAACCTTAGGACTCCAGATTAAAGTTACACAATTTCTCACGGATTCTTTTTTTGACAATATGCATTATTTTTGGTAAGTGTTTGGTAAATACAATAACTTTTTTGTTTGTAAAGATATCAAAATAATTTTTGCACATGTAAAAATAGGAGTGAATAATGCATATAATCATGTTTGTTGTTGTTGTTGTATGTGTGATATGACAGTTGTGAGCATGTTGTGAAGTTGAAAATTGGGGGGAAAATCTCAAAACTACAATTAATAAATTGCAAAAATAATTTCTTGATCCACCTATACTTGAAAAATCTCTGGCACCACTGATAAAATTCTCTTAAAATACCTATTCCTGTTGTGTATATGTTGTTTTCTAAACAAACTAATATAATATGGACTGAACAAACCGATACAGCATGAAGAAATCATATACAATGTGCGGCCATAAAATACTAGACCTAGCTGGACATAATTATTTTCAATGCTGACCTGTGCCACTCCTGATAAATATTGTGTTTGTGTTATTCGATGAATAAATGAATATTCTTATAATATAACAACACAAAAACAACTAAAACGTGTAGATATTACTTTCCATGATGATCACTTACCATGCCACTTGGTATTACATTTGATAGTAAAATATGGCGTCGAAAATGGACAAAGTTGTTTCTAAAATGAATTAACAAAATTAGCATACTTTCTCCTCCTTTCAATTGTAATGTGTACAGGAATTTGACCTTTAGGCTGTGACGTATTCCTAGCTTTGTGTGGTGGGAATTCTATGTCGTATGAGCATAACTTTGTGTGATTCCATACTGATGAATTGGGGCATAGTAACGGGGTGGACTGGAGACGCCTATGGGCAATAGTTACGTAGTGGCATTGTCTACTATAGGTGCCTATGGAGCCCATAAGGTTACGGTATTTTTCAAGAAAATACAAGACAGAAAGTAAAAATAAGGGCACTATCATAAAAACATTCTTCTTCTTTGAGAACCCCAGGAAGTTGGAGCGATTGACTCTTACTTCCTATGTGCAGTTGGAAGGTTTCTCAGAGCTGTCTTTCATACCCAAGGAGGCTTCAGCTTTCGACTTAGTGCAAAGCTATTGAAGAAGCCTTTTACTGAGAGAGGGTAGATGTCACGAGATGAGCTGATAGTTTGCTTGGGTCACCCATTATGTGTTTTTCCTCTGACGAGGTGCTTCGCAGCCATTGAGTTATTCCTCATGTAGAAAAACCATTTCATTACCACCCATCATGACTCTAGGTCCCAGACTGAATTTCTTCTGTATGAACCATGTTGGGCAATGGTGACAGTTGAATTAGACTCAGGGTTGATATACATTCCTAGATGAGGTTCTGCTTTGTCAAACACATCTGGGGAGGGGGGTGGGTATTGGGATTAGACCTGTGACCTGCACACGAATTTGCCTTGTCCGCTTGTGATGACCTTACAATCCATTGCCAGACGCTGCCATTTTCTTTACTCTTCGCCATTGCGCACATCACCTAAGGCCATGGGTAGATTACGCCTATTTCGGACAAGGAGCTTCGCAGTGTGCCCTTGGGTACGAACCCAATTCTCTCTGTGTGAGCCATATTGGGCCACGGCGACAGTCAAGTTAGACTAGGTATGCAGTGTCCTCAATGACAAGGACTTGCTCCCCCTCTACGTTGCCCAGAGTCCGAGTCTCAACACTGCATTAGTCAGAAATTTGAACAATATGCTCCCTGACATTTGTTTAATTCTAGTCCTATGTGCAATGGGGAGCTGTATGCAAAGCTTTGAAAATATTGAATTGAAAATAATTCTTGGTACTTTTTCTTCTGCGTTCTACATCTGTGGTCATGTTATATTGTCAGGGCGTAGTCCACTTCTCCAGGTCAGAGCAGCTGCCCCATAGCTTTTTCCTCAAGTCTGTATCTCTGCTCTTTGTATGTTGGACAGTCCTGAAGTATGGGTTCCGGATCCACATGGACATTCATCTGTGTATGAGATACTCAACCGGTAAAGGTGACCTAACAGTCTGCAGTGTGTCCTGTTCTAAGGTGAAATATTGTGTGTCTGTTGATATCTTTGGAGGAGATGTATTGCATCATGTTTGTATTCCATTTCCATCTGTTTCTTCCGCTTTGCTGTGTATGTGTTCTGGATTATTGTTTTAGCTTCTCTGTAGGACAGTGGGTGTCTGTGTTGCTCCATTTCGCTTCCTGCTTTTGACAGGGCATCCGCTTTTTCATTTCCCATGATTCCACAGTGTGATGGTATCCATTGAAGGATGATAGCTGATGATTTTTGGATATATTTTTGATATATGAGGGTCTCACCAATTTCTCACTAGACAAACCAACCATGCAACAGAAAACCTTATTAGATGACATGCCATTATATGGAGGTTATCTTCTTATAGAAGCTTCATGGCACGTCATGTATACAATCCCAAGTCGTAACCTTCGATAGCAGTTATCATTTTGTTCAGACAGGCAGACGTTGTGCTTGAATTAGTTACGGGCACGACGTGGGTGTGCGGAGCAACACAGAAACCTGTCGCAAGGGCCAGAGTTGTGCCAATGTCAACATCTGTTTCAGTGGCATTAGACTCGAAAAACCATCGAGTCAGATGACTGCTGGAACAGAGGGCAGAGCACTTATGGGAATGCCCCATGTGCTGTGAAGCCAGTCTCTAATCAAGAATATATTTTAGTTCATGTCTAATGCTATGTAGAAGGCTTTCATTTCTGTTGCTCTGAATTGATTCTAGTAGGTATCTGCAATCTGTGAGTATAGCTATCTTCTTTGGTCTTGGCAATCCTGGTTCGATGCAGACTCTATCGAGTGCAACTGCTTCTGCTCTAAAGTTAGAGGAGTATTTCCCGGTTGGAAAAGCTTTTGATATTGTCTTCCCATCTTTAAGTCTTATAAAAATTCCACCTCCTCCATTCCTTACTGCTCCCTCTGCCGATCCATATGTGTAGACTTGTCCATTCCTTGGAATTTTATTTTATTTCTATCATCTCCAGTGTCAATGCTTTTAGTTGAGGTGGAGACTGGTATTCATTGTTAATTATTCCAGGAACCTGTGTTATTATGGAGACGTTTTGGAGACTATTGTCTGGCTCTTCAAAATCTGTTAGTGTTTCAATTTCATTTGGGAGGTTTGTGAGGATATCTTTATGAGAATATCTTTATGTTGTTGATGGAGATGGTTATGTTGGTACTGAATTGAAAATAAATGTTCATGCTGAAATTGGCTATGCTGGGCCTACAAGCACATAGTGGTGGCACAACGTAACTACGCTTCCGGCGGAAATCGCATGAATATCCATGCTGATTATTATGGAGCGAACACAAAACAAACATACAAAATAAGTTTTAAGTCTTACTTGAAGTAAAATGTTGGTCTGAACTGAAGATAAACATTACTTATAAACGTATAAAATTTAATTTTAGAATTTGAGTGGAGGAACTACAGTCTCTGCCACAATGATAGCAGCCCACATGGCAGGGATTTCCATTTTTGCTACAGGGGGGATTGGAGGAGTTCATAGAGGAGCAGAGACCAGTAAGGCATTGTTAATCTTCATTTATTTTAGTAGGCCATTCTAATAGTCATTCCAGGAAGCATATGTAGATTAAAGATTTTATGTAGAACTTCAAAAACTATGTCAAAAAGGAAATAGCTGTGACATTTCAACTATTGTTGTTGGTTCATGGTGATCATCATAATATTTATCATCATCATCATTATATCATCAGTAGTATCAGAAATTTCATCATTGTTGTCATCATCTTTGTCATTATCAATATATCATCAGTAGTATCAGTAATGTCATCATTGATGTCATCATCTTTATTGTCATTATCATCATGTGCATATACTTTAAATTATGTCACTGATTATATGATTATATAACCTGCTAGTTCACTGGTTTTCTGGTCTCCTCAATATTCAGGTCAATTGTTTCTTTAATATTCCTTATCTGAGATGAAACATTTTTTTATTGGTCATGTGCAATTTCCTGGCTAGCAGTTATCTAATACCTTAAAAACATCTTCTTGGGGTGCATCCAAGTAACAGGCAGCTTCAAAGATCATGTACAATATCCGACTATCATTTTTAGGATTGAATCTTGGCTATGTAGACTGAGAATTTATTGCTCCTAGATGAATATTCTCTCTGACTCATACTTTTTGGTTTCCATGGCCGTGAAAACTGTTGCATCACAGTTTAAGGTGACAACCGTCGCTAGGACGGCTGGGCTGTCATAATTCATGGCTTGGCTGTCATAATTCATGGCCCACGAAAATAAATGTTTTTATCGAGTTTTTATTATTTAAATATTTTTTATTTTTTTAAATTGAGAGATCAATGAATTAGGATCTAGTGAAGTAAGGTCTGTTTATTGAGTAGAACATCTACTGTGAAGACAGCACAGTACTAGGGGGCAGCGTTCAGTGCAAGTGACGGTACACTTGAGACAACAAATTACAGAAGCCATGATAAAGGCAGTGCTCATAGTTGAGAACAAGCTTTTAGCCATCTTCCAGAAAGCACGTAGCATGAAAAATCAATTGAAAGGAGCTATATCATCCCAGTCTAAAAGAAACATGTAGAAGCTCAAACTTGAACGAGGTGTTTGTGAGCAAAGCCTCTTTTAAGAGATTGAAACAATCCAAGCCTTATTCTACTGTCGAGAATTTTCTACATTGACCCCCTGGCTTTAGATAAGGTATGCCAATGGCCACTTTAAATCGTAGGTATGCTGAAAATTAATGACTAAATTGATATCCTGTATAGCTAAACTGAAACCTATCACAATGTGTTTACACTCTCCAGTTGAATTTATGCACAAATCATCCTGGTTAATTGAGAGTGTAAACAAAAGCAAAATCTTCTGTCTATCATAATCTTGGACTATTTTTGCCTTGTCTACCTGGAACTACATAATCTTGGACTATTTTTGCCTTGTCTACCTGGAACTACATAATCTTGGACTATTTTTGCTTTGTCTACCTGGAACTACATAATCTTGGACTATTTTTGCCTTGTCTACCTGGAACTACATAATCTTGGACTATTTTTGCCTTGTCTACCTGGAACTACATAATCTTGGACTATTTTTGCTTTGTCTACCTGGAACTACATAATCTTGGACTATTTTTGCCTTGTCTACCTGGAACTGTCTTTTAAAACAATTTAAACCTCTAATATTTATAAATTAAATGTTGATTTATAAGGCATAATATTATTGGTGATTTTCTTCAATGATCAGGTCTTGTTGAAATTCTTTAGTTCTTATTTTTACAAGAAATTTCATGAATTCTTCTATAACACTTTCTCTCCAAAGATTAGGTGATTGCTTATTCATTGTTGCATAAATTTCTTTGCGTTGCATACACTTCATTGTATTGCTTAGAGAATCTATATTCAGTTTCATAACACTTGGACCTGCATTTTACAACTTTTATAGTAAGGTAGTTTTGTGTGATACTTATTTCGATGATCCTATTGGTCAGAGGAACTCCTGCAGATTTGTTTTATTTTTAAAGAATACAAAATTTATATTTTAGCAACAAATTGCCCTTGTGTCTGCCTTGTCATCTTGGTGTCTTAAGCTGTTTCTTTCACTCTACAATTTAATATACTTTTCTTCACAACAGAGCACCTACAGACATGCCCTGAGTTCCACAATGTCAGTTCAGCTAATCACTGCTCACTAGATATCGATTAGTTTTTAATAAGATGTTTGAAAATGGTAGAAGAAATAGAAAGTTTTGAAAAACTTTCCAAGTTGTGATTGTATACTTGTACTCTGCAGACTTTGATATAAGTGCAGATCTGACAGAATTAGGCCGTACACCTGTAGCTGTTGTCTCATCAGGAGTCAAATCTATTTTAGACATTCCCAAGACTTTGGAATACCTGGTATGTCCATGATTGGTTATCCTTAATATTTTTCAGAATGATATTAAAATATTTTCAATTATATTGTTTCATATTTGTAGCCACTTTTATTTACTTGAGAGAAAATCTGACCATTAGATGATTGGACTATATACTTTGAATATTCTATATCTGCAGAAGACTGATGTGTCTGGCCATTGGTATAAATAAAATGGTAACACAACACATTCTATTTTCTGGACTACATCCTGCTGGAAATCTAGTAAGACCATTGTCCTGCTACAAGAGAGATCCAGTGGGAGTTTGAGAATTAACGTCGAAGAATTTTCTATATGATTATGGTATCTTGTATTAGGACAATGTATGACTGGCAGATAGTTGGTCAGCAGTATTGGAGTGCTTCAGCATAAGACTGTAGCCACAGTTTCTTCTTACGATTCCATCTATTTATTAATTTTTCAATCCCACAGGAGCATATGTTTGCAAAATGCTTCTTCCATTTTGTCCTATCCTAAGCTATTGCTACCATTTTGATGGTACCATCAAGCCATTTGGACTCAATTCCGACCACTCTTTCGCTTAGTTCTCGGTCGTATTTGTCTTTGTTACGTTATCGTTTTGTTCCTCTCGTTCCACCTGTATTATTGTCTTTGTGTACTTCCTGTTCGTATGCTTCCGGTATCTATCTAACTACCACATTTCACTCGGATACGCATTCATTTCTACTTGTGGTTTTTTTATGTTTGTATGTTATGTCCGTATCTTGAAAAAGGCCTATTGGTCCGAAACGTCGACTTTGTCCTGTGTATTGTCATTTGTAGATTATATTCTGTGTTTTGTATTGTTGTATGTACCATATTTACATCCGTTAGTGATAGTGTGTAGTGTTTTAGTCGTCATTCAGTAGGACTTCATTACCTGTCTTCCACGTGAGTATTATTTTCCACACTAGCAATAGTGAGTTGTGAAGATCCACGATCACATATTCCCATTAGTATGGCACTTGCTGATGATGATCTAGCATTTAGATAAGTGGTGAGGTGTTTAGAGGCTCAAATCCCCCTTAGGAAATCACACTATGAGTTTTAGTACTATGAATTTAACCATAAGGCAGATATCCCTCCAACAGTTTGACCACATGGCAGATATCTCTTTAACAGTTTAACCACAAGGTAGATATCTCTCCATCAGTTTAACCACAAGGCAGATATCTCTCCAACAGTTTGCAGCAAAAAAAAAAGGTCACAAAATTCTGATGAATACAAATAAATTACACAAAACACTTGCAGTCCCCTCTTTGTAAAAAATAAAATTGGAACCCCCTACCCTTACAGAAGTATCTACATCCCTGATGATGGTGATATGTGGTTTGTTTTGACATATAATGTTGTGTCCTGCCAAAAATTAATGTTCATGGATCAAAAGATATTGTAACAATTCACTTATGCTGAAATGACAGAAAGCACAAAATATAAATCGTAATTGGTTAGTTATACTGGAGCAAATGCAGAATAATAATACAAATAGTTGTTTGTGTTTCTGTACAGTAAGTAGCAAGCTATATTGGTCACTGTTAATATGAAGATATCTCTTCCTAGGAAACTCAGGGTGTTTGTGTGGTCACCTTTGGAGAGAAAAGGAATTTCCCAGCATTCTTTACCAAAGATAGTGGATATTATGCACCTTACAGCATAGCAACACATTTCGAGGCTGCCAAAATGATTGGTATTCATTTTATATACATATATACTATCTTCTAACAATGTTAATAATAGCCAGTCTGTGTAGTGGTTGTGCATTTTGTGAGATATCAAGCTGGCAACTTTTGTCAGAGGCAAGCAGGGAGGATAGCTGCCTCCAGCATGAAGATGAAGATTGAGGCAACTACTGCAGCTCTATGATTTCTTTCTGAAATCACGCTGAAGTAAATCACTATTGTGTCAGACTCAATTTACATTGTTTAATCTTTAGCACGTCACGGGCGAGATATTTCATCGAATATATAATCACATGAACGTAAATGTCTTGTGACTGGAATCAGCACATTATAGTTAGTAGATGTATTCAGCTTCCGTTGTCAGTAATGGTGTATGGAGATAGAATAATTTTGTAGAACAAGACGTAAATCGCGAGACATCCATATCAAAATCCATCGGTGGATTACATTATGGATTGTGATTCTGATAGTAAGAAATTCTTGGAAACAGCATTTATTTTAAAAGTAGTAACAAGTTTGTTACATTATGAACTTATATAGAACAAGTATGAAACTAACATATTGACAGATTACTGACAATATAAGTTCTTGAAACTAATGAGAATTGAACCAGGTCTGTTCTAATGGCACCGAATTGCCTTGTAAACCTGTTTACTCAACAGTTTCATATGGATGAAACAGTCAGCACCCTGGAGTGTGTTGTGATTGTATTCTGTTCAGGTGATTGTTAAGTTGTACATGTTGTGTTCGCAGTCTGAAGATGATACGCTGGTCTGTCCTTCTCAGGAGGTTGATATTGTCTTTAGGATTTGTGCTGGTAATATATTCATAGATTTCCCTCCCAGTGTTTCCCATGGCCCATCTGTTCATCTAATTTTCTTTGTTCACAGATTTCAATATCATTTTAACTGTGTGCGTGGTTGTTTGTGTTAATGGCTGTTCTTGTTGTGCTCCCTTCTTTGCTAGTCTGTCTGCCTTGTCATTGCCAGAAGTGTTTGAGTGGCCAAGATCCACTGAATAACAATGCTGACTAGATAAGATGTAAGCAGCTGTTTGGCATGGTGATATATTTAAACTAGCTCAAGCTGACAATGTCCATCGCATTCTAGTGCTTTAAAAGCGGACATAAAGTCTGTAAAAATCACAATGTTTAGGACTTTTGATGGAAAGGCATCACATATAGTGTTCAGGTGGTACAAGGCAGCTTCTAGTGCTGTTATTTCAGCTTCATAGTTAGAACATATCTCCCCACAAGAATCAAACAACTCATCAGATGTTTTGTCTGGATATTCTGTATAGACACCATAACCTGCTTTGATGGTGGCTTTGATAGCAAACCCATCTGTATAGACATGAATCCATTGTTCTGGGTATTGTTTTTTGTGTTGCTTTCGTAAGACTTACTGGGTCAGAACTTTTCGTTGGATTATTTCTTGTGTCTTGATTTCGGATAATTTAAAACCTGCATATGGTAGTAAACATTTTTGTACTCTTTATAGTTCTTGTCTCTTGTCTGGGAAGTGATAGCTGTCTTTTATTTCATTGACATGGCTGAGAACTTACTTTTGTTTTATTCTGTGTTTTATTTGCCACTTTTCTACATGTTGTTTATTTGGGTGGCCTTTGTTCATTCTTGTGCTTCTTTCATAAGCCTCCATTGCAGCCATATCTCTCTGTATCTCAAGGGGTTTTACATTTGTATGTATTTCACATGCTGCAGTTGGTGTAGATATTATTTCTCCACTAATAAGGCATGGGGCATTGTTCTGCTCTCTGTCTAGAGATTCTACATTTGTCTTGGAACATGTTAGGAATGCACTATTGTATTCTAAAGCAGAATGTATATTGGAAGGTGCAAATAATGCAGCTCTACTATAAACCTGCAGCACAATGTACTTCACGTTCCCTGCAGATATCACATGGAATTTCATGGTGATTATCAGGGAGCAAACACAGAAGAGGAAGAAGAAGGGGTGCTTAAAAATTCAACAATAGTTAAAAAACAATGCATCACATTTGAATAATGTTTTTAATTTTGCTACATTGCACATATATTGTAGAGTTGAAAGGCATAGAGGAATGATCTCATTGTGCTAGGTTTATATCATATGTACTTTGTCCCTCTCAACAAAATATAATGCTGAATGTTTATATTGTACATATCTTGTCTATTACAAATGGTTCCTGGTTTTGTGATGCTGGCAGCATTTGTCACACACAAATGTTGTGGATACATGATTGCTTAAAGCAGCCTGAAAATAGAGCACTTGTTTTTGTGCATACATGATTGCTTACAGCAGCCTGAAAATAGAGCACTTGTTTTTGTGCATACATGATTGCTTACAGCAGCCTGAAAATAGAGCACTTGTTTTTGTGCATACATGATTGCTTACAGCAGCCTGAAAATAGAGCACTTGTTTTTGTGCATACATGATTGCTTACAGCAGCCTGAAAATAGAGCACTTGTTTTTGTGGATATTTCAAAATATTGTTGTGTATCTGTATTAAAACTTGACATGTTGCAGATACTCAACTGAGAGCTGGCTTGAACTGTGGAATGTTGGTAGCAGTACCAATACCTGATGAGTTTGCAGCATCAGGAGATGTGATACAAAAAGCTATTATGGAATCTGTGGAATTAGCCAGGTGTGATTCTGAATTTCTTATCATATTATTAACGGGTTGTGGTTCTGAATTTATTGTCATATTATTAACCTGGTGTGGTTCTGAATTTATTGTCATATTATTAACCGGGTGTGGTTCTGAATTTATTATGTTATTAGCCTGGTGTGGTTCTGAATTTATGTTTTATTAACCGAGTTGTGTTTCTGAATTTCTTAACATGTTATTCTTTATTCATCTTGTGCAGGGCATAAATTGTGTGTGGTTTACTTCACTCTCCACCCACCTAACTATTGGTACAATGTATGTGCTGAGGATCTAGCAACAGACTGAAACTGATGGTACCACCTATAGAATTTCCTGAGATCAATGATATTAATTCTCAAAATAGTTTATAATTGTACTTTTATCGTTCAGGCTTTTATTCTTCTAAATAAACATTACCTCTTATGAAAATGCAATCTACTTTAAACCAATTATATTGTAGCAGAGCATTTAACCATACAAAAATAATGGAGGTCATAGTTCAGGCAGTTCTATAACCATGACCTCAGTGAGTTTGTTTGGATTTGTTTGCTTCTATTCCCAGAAATTATGAGCAATTTTGTTTACTATATGCAATAAAGCCATTTCATTCCCAGATCTCAATTTTCAGTGGCATACAATGCTTTGATAAGAAGCCTCCTACTCAGAGGAGGTCTCCTCTGAGGTTATAGTTCAGCTTATTGATTAAAATGAACCTCACTGTACTTGAGGAGATCTTTTACAGCAAATATAAAAATTTGTGTATGTTAAAATTGTGTAGTTTGCTATTTAAATTATATATGGAACAGGCTACCAGGAGCATGTCCTTCAAAATCTTATGAGGTAATGTGTTTGGTGATATGATGTCTGTAAGAATTTTAATCTTTATTAAATGGTTTGCCTTGACAACAATCTCTCAGCTGTCTTATCAGTGTATGAACCATCACATTGTATTAATGTGTGCAACTTGCTTACAGAACTTATGAGTTTATTGTCCATCTCCAGGACTATTACTCATCAATAGGACTGGACACTTGACCATACTTACTTATAGCCAGAGGTCACTTCAAAATGTTCTTGGATAATCTCTATGAATTCTTAAATCAGGACACAAGGGATGAAAGTCCAGTGCTGAACAATAATGCCAGTGTGGACAACACTTCATATCCATAGCCAGTGTCCGTACTATTGAATCTCACAGAATACATTTTTATCTCAATTATTATTTTAAAATACCTTCACATTTAGAACAATAGATTTGTAGAGAATGCTCTCTCTGTTCTGACTACCACCAATATTTTATCCAATTGGTACAGTGTTTTCTAAGTTGTCATGTCTCTTTCTATTTATAATAGCTTGCACTGTGTGTTTGCTTCTTTCAAAACATCAATTATTGTTAGTGGGCCATATTATTTACAACATCCCCAAGTTCATCAAGATAAAATTGTATATCTCTACTTTCTGAGCTGGAGACAGATTTATAATCTTTGCTGAAAGTATTGTATAAGTGATTTCCTGTATATTTAGCAAACTGAAAAGAACTGAGCACCAGGGATTGTCTAGAGTGCATTATCATCATCAGGTAGCATATCCTGAACAAAATATAACCTTTCAAAATTCCTGGCAGTCTTGAGCAAGTCTTACTGCTTCTGTAAGTGTCAGGTGGTCTTTGATATCTTGCATCCATCTTCTTTGTGGCATACATCTATTTTCATTCATCATCCCCTGCATTATAGTCTTTTCTAGGTTGTCATGTCATTTGATATAGCCAAAATATTGTAATTTTCTAGAGAGAACCTTGTTGTTATATTTTGGCCAGTTTTATTTTATTTTCAATTCTCTCAGAATGTCTCTATTGATGATCTTTTTGGTCCATGTTATTCTGAGGATGCAGACATCTTGGAAGTCATTGAATCACTGTATAAAGATGCAAGCAATGCTGTTTTCATAAATAATGACAGTGATAAATTAATAAAGACGGATATAGGAGTACGTCAGGGATGCATACTTTTTAACATACATCTTGAATATATAATGCAGGAGACATTACAAGATCACCAGACCTAATAACTGTTGGCTGTAGGCCACTTTGTAACTTGCTTTATGCCAATGATATTGATATCTTGGCTGGTTCTGAATCTGAACTTCAGGAACTCACTTGAAAGTTGGAAGATGTTAGTCAGAAATATGCCATGGAAATTAGCATTGATAAAAGCATCATTTAATGAACATGTTAACACCACTAAATAACTAACACCCTCATCATGGTTTTATCCTCCTTTCTTCTTTAACAGAAAGAATAATATTGTTGGTAAAGAAGTCACACCTTATATCCTGAACATGGTTAGTCAGCTCACAAAAGGAGAATCACTTGTGGCCAGTATCCTTTGAACAAATACTAACTCAAGAGCACATTGACATAGTGATTCTAATGATAGTTGGTTGTCTTCATTGTCAGCTCACATTTTCTCAGTAGATATATAATTACCAAAAAGCCAGAGGAGATCCAATAATCAGGTATGGGCCGCAGTAACACAGATACCAAAGTTATAATAGTGAATAAGTAAATAAGTGTTACAAATACCTGCCACTACTAATAAAAACTATGATCAAAACAATTATAATAGAATGAATAAGGATGAAAATGGTTGATGTTATAATGTGTATTTTCAATATGGTGATCACAGTTTTGATGTGGAACATACTGCATAAAGTGTGAAATTTCCTTCCATCTTTCACTAGGCTGTTACATGAACTGTTTTTTTTTATTTAAAAGGTATTTTTAAATTAATATTTTTACTGTATGCTTTGTTTTCTTATTATTATATGTACATTCAGATGGAGATCTTAGATAGAAATGTCACCTGTATTTGTTCTTATTATAATTGTTTTTAATATTTTTATTAGTAGTTGCAGGTATTTGTATCACATATTTACTTATTCACTATTATTTCTGAGTAGATGTCTTGCTGATGGTTTGGTAAGTCATTATTACTGATAATAAAAAAGTATGATCTTATTCTTCTTCGGCGTTCATTCTCAAACTCTCGCTGGATCTCTCTCATAGCAGGACAATGGTTCTACATAATTTCCAGCAGGAAATGGAAATGTGTTGTGTCAAGTTTTATTTGTGCCAATAGCCAGACACATCCGTTTTCTACTGGAAACAATATGATCTGATATCCATCAGTCTTAGTCCATAACCATGGGATATTTTGGTCCAAAGTTTCCTCACAGCTGATGACTTCAATTATTTTGGCAGCATCGGCTGCTGACATAGATACAACACTTGTGCATCTGTTTTACAGAGCTGTTTCCTAAAGTGGTTTATACTAATGAAGATGGCTGTACATGTGAGTCCCACAATATCAACTATGCCATCATTTACAAATGTTGTGCCATGACCTACATATGAGAGATGAGCTAAAGGCCCGGGGACCAATTCTGGCAAAATCAGCATATGAGTCACAGGTTCAGGATTCCTGTGTTGCACACTTAAATTAAACTTTATGCTCAGAATGTCATGAGTTTGATTTCTGATGTTTACATCGTGTTTACAAATATAATTTTTTCAGAGACTCTTGGGGATTATCACTTGAGATTATGGAATGTGCTATGAGTGGTACTCTCAACATGTGACATTCCACTTCATTCAGAAGGGATGGAGTATTTATAAGCAACCCAAGTACAATTAAGTCAATCCCGTTCACCTTTTTAGCCATATTACAAAGCCTGGGAGATTATGCCTGTTAATTATAGTCAAAATCCACTATAACAACTTGGTCCAGGATGTTGAAATATTTATGTAATAACAGAAGTTCGCTGAATACAGTAGAAATAATAAAGAATAAATATAATTAGGGATTATGAAAAGTATTGTTAAATATGGAAATATGTTATAAACAGATGCTTTATAGAGGGGTTCTACTTTATTAGGGTTAGCTGTAGAGAGGATTAGCATTAACGTTAGCATTTTGATTACGGTTAATGTTAGGGTTAGGATTAGTGAAAAAGTTTTAGGGTTATGGTTGGGATTGTGATAAGTTTAGTGATTTAGTTAGGATTAGCAGTAAGGTTATGGTTAGTGTTAGGGTTTATGTTATACAGCTAGCTTAGCATTGGGATTAATTTAGGGTTATCCTAATTCTTATGCAAATTCTCTTATTCTGTGCTTGTTCTCAAAGTCTTGCAAATTAACAGGATGTAGTCCAAATAATGAAATGTGTTGTGGCATTGTTTAAAGCAAGCCTGTTATAGCTGCACCTTTTGTCCTAACACATCCGACTTCAGCATGGTTTTCGTATCACTTTGATCCTCAATAAGGTGGGATGGGACAGCCAATTCCACCACCAAGCCTCCTTATTCACCTCGTATAACATGCATGGACATATAGTAATGTTGCTATTCTTTACTGCACTTTCAGGCAAATGTGGCAACACAGACAAATGCAAATTCTAATAACTTTTCATTAATGTATGTGCTCGTGTCTCAGAACTTAATTTATATAGGTTACTAAAAACACTACTTACTTCACGGGGCATCATCTAAGGTTTTCTCATGGCGCCATCTTTGTAGTTCCCACATACGCCATCTACAGAAACTCATGTGAGAGACAAATGCAATATTTTGCTACTGAGATGGATTCAGGCTAAATACCAAATCTTCTTCAAATCATGATAATGACCAAAACTAATCAACCAAAATTAGTAATAGTAAAGAACAATTTGTGACTGAGAGCTTCTATTGCTGACATGATTCCTTAGCAAGTTTACATATATTGCACTAATAGAAAACAATGCATCAGTGGCTGGTGGGATTGCTTGTTGCCTTGCCAAGATCCAAGCATGTGTTCCTGTAGACAAATATCCTCCTCCCCTGAAGTCATCACCAACATCACAGTTTGCCAAACCTGCATGTATATCCTCATTTAAGAGTGTGAATAATAACAGCAAAACAGCATCAGAGGGAAATGACAACATATTACCTGGTAGGCCTGTAGGTGTCTGGTTTTATCTTTCATTTTCTTAGTTCTTGAATGTTTTTGTTGCTGTATTTAGTCACTTTTCTGTGCTTGTATATGTCATATTGCTGTTTTTTATAGTAATTTTGCTACAAAAGTCTCAATAGTCAAATTGATCATTCATACACATTTATTTCATTTGGTTTGTTGTCATATCCACATTCCTTTAAAGCCAGACCCTTGATGATCGCATTCTAAAATTTATTTTAAGTCTATTTTTCTGCTCAACCATTTTTCTGTTGCCTGTATATTAACTCCTAAAATATGAGGTTTCATTCAAATCAGCTATCAGCTGTCATCCTATTTTTACTTTAAGTCACCAGAAGTGGCTTTAAATAGTAGTCTCTATTACAGAAGTGTGTACAAAAAAAGTTTCTGTCAGCATACACAAAAGCTTCATGTCCAACTCTTCTCTTGTTTGGCATTTCTTTTGTTGTCTCGCACTATGAAGTCACTTGTAGTCACTAACGTTATCATCATCATAACTCTTGTATTTTCAAATGTCAATTGAAGTAGTAGAGTGGTTAGTTTGACTATTTTGCAACTAAAAGCTGGTTGAACTTGTCAATGGTTGGATATATTATACTGGCTATATGATTGGATGTGGTAGCTGTGTCTAAAAATTTCAATAACTGTTGAAAATTAATGTCCAACAAAGGATAGAATTAAATTATATTAATCTTTCTTCTTCTTCTGTGTTTGTTCTCAAAATCCAGAAGATTAGCAGGATGTAGTCCGGAGAACAGAATGTATTGTGTCATGGTTTACAGCTTTGCTGCAATATTTGTGCCTTTCAGCCTAACTCATTCGACTTCAGCATGGCTTCTGGGTCACTTTGACTCTCTATGGACAGTCAACTCCGCCCCCATCACCTCCTCATCTGTCATGTACGACATGCATAGGAGGTAAACAGTGTTGCTATTCTTTGTTTCCCATTCAGACCACATCAATGAATTTTCAGGTGAATATATTCTCTGTCTAGATATTGAATAGTCATGGAGATATCTGTTCCTCTCTTACACTGATTTTTGTCTTTGTCCACATATGGGGAATAATTTTTTATTCATATGTTCGTTCATGTGGCCATCAAGGCCTGTACTTCTCGTTCAGGGTGCAAAGAATAGAGCCGCTGTCTTCTTTCTGGGCATGTTATTGGAAAATTGGGGGATAGGCTGACAACATGTCACTGCATGTGTTTCATTGACTGATTACTTTTGTATTAGGTATGTCAATAATTCTCTTCGTACACCAGACATATCCATAGGTGCTAAAATCTCCACTTCAGTAAATATCTCAGGGTATAGTGGTTAATGGTTCTATGTTTGTTCAGTGTTCCTTTTGAAATATTTGTTAGGTCTTCTCTACAAGCCATGTTTATCCTCACTTCCAAAATGAGCATTTTCATTCAGACTCACGAAGAGCACTGAGTATGTCTGCTCGGTCCATAGGCTGGCTATCTGTTATGGTGGCGAAGCTAGCTAATTTTTTGGTAGGTTCCTAGTCCTACTCATGCCACACTTATTTTCTAACCTCCTCACCTGCAGTCTAGATGTACCATCTATTGCAGTGTCCACATCTGGTAAACATTCATTAATATGATGTTGGAAGGTTACATACTTTTAGGTCCCATGTCATGAATACTGGCTAAGAACACTCTCTACCCTGTTCAGCAGGTTCCCATTCTTACTTGCGACATACTTAATACTGAATTCCTCAGTATAGATGTGTCATAGTATTCAATTCTAGCATGCACTCACTAAGCAACTTCAGAATGTCTCAATATTTCATCTTCAGTTCACTAGCTATAGATGCCTTAGAAGGTATTTAAACATTTATTTCTACACGAAATGTATGAGATAATTCTCACATTAACATGGGATTGTTTTACTATCTCACAGGTGGTCATTGGAGCAACTGTTGTTGATTTTAGTGTCCAAGTAAAAGACCCCAATCTACAGGTAAGTATTGCATATATTGTAATTAGTTTGTTCTTTTCATACCGCAGGCGGCACTTAAGGCAGAGGTTTTAATTATCCATGTATTGCGGTTCGCTGCCTGCAGTTTTAGTTCTTGTATGGTCTTGCAGCCTATTATTTCCCCTTCCTTAAGTATATGTTGTCTTTTAGGGTTGCTTTAGAATTTATATTTCTTAATAGAACTGGTAAAACCATATGTTCAGTCTCCCCCAACAATTTGCTAAGAGTATTTGTGCTAATGATACCTGTTGCTTGATGGGTACTTTTTGCTGCGTTACTGGTGTCCATAGTTTACTCCTAGAATGTTTGATTTCAAATTTCTATAGCATGCACACCCTTCGACATCTGCCTGGAAAGACAATGGTTCTGTCTGCAATTAAATGCCAGTTCATAACCAGGTGGTTAGACATTGGCTTAATCATGCAATGTCCTGTAGGATATCTCTTATGTTCTCTTATATAACTTTTTGATCTTGAGCTGGGGTAGCTCAGTAGTTAATGCACTGATTTCTTAGATGCTTCAAGATTTGATTTATAGTTCAACTGCAAATATTTTTAGATCACACCTAGATTGACCCAGCCTAAAGAATTGGAAACCAGATCTTCTGGGATAGTAAAGGTGGCATACATGATACTGACCACATCATTCTTTAGTATACCATTGCTCAATCAAAATACTTGCCTAACACCCTCAACAAACCTAAATGTTATGGAAAATAGATATACTTTACTTTTCACTATCTTTTAGCCTCCACGTAATCTTAGAGTCTAGTATTGCAGACAGTTTGTGGCAGCT
This sequence comes from Meghimatium bilineatum, assembly GCA_034231615.1. Taxonomy (NCBI): domain Eukaryota; kingdom Metazoa; phylum Mollusca; class Gastropoda; order Stylommatophora; family Philomycidae; genus Meghimatium; species Meghimatium bilineatum. The sequence goes on from CM067319.1 coordinate 80,353,964, forward strand.
GATTAGATTGCATTATCAAGAGATATTAAAACAGCTATAATTTAGTTTATATAAAAGTTGCATGCCAAAGTGCAGGTGCTAAAATGTTCATGTTTTCAAAATGTTTCATAATGCTTCACATGGGAACATTTAACTAGCTTCTAGATTTCTATTTGCAGACATTTGTTTTTCTATTCCACAAGTGACCAGCAGTATAAGTACAACTTTTATATTCTCAGTGTTCTGCCGAAGTTTGAGAATGAATGCTGAAGAAGAAGAAAATATTCCCAGTGTAAACATCTTTAGCATGTAAAAAATGAAGAAATGCATATAGTCTTTGACTGTTCATGAATGTTTCCTCTTAAAAAAAAAATAATTTATATTTGGATTTCTGTCAACATGTTCTCATTGTGTTCTTAAACCACTATTTATGTGCAGACATGCATACCAACAAAAGCTATGACAACAGAAGCAGTTTAAATCTAACCAAAAGTCATAATTAATACCCAAGAACTGGAATATGTCACATGAAATGACAGACAAACTTATATTGGTGTGTTGAAGATAGATAAGGAAAGCCTGCTGAAGTTACTTGGCAAGTCCCTGCTGGATGTGAACACTATGATGCATCTGTACTGAGAAATTCAGTAGTAAGTGTGCCACAAGTTGGACTGGAAACCTGCTGAACAGGGTAGGGAGTGTCCTTAGTCAGCATTCATGACATGGTAGCCATGAGCATATCACCTTCCAACAATTGCTGGGGGTGCCCATACACATACAGATAACCAAATTAAAGAGGGACTAGTGAAATTGCTTTATCATACACCAGATTGAATTGGAAATTTTTTTGAAATTTTGTATTTAAAATGAGCACAAATACATAAAATTGATGTTTTCACCAAAAGGACTTCATCAAGATATGGACAAATATACACATAAAATTTGAAAACTGATAGTACTTCATCTGATTTTGTGAGCTAAACTAGGGCTCTTGGATAAGAGTATCAGAAATGCAGAGAAATACAGTTCTGGACAAACTATTTTCATTATGTTACTTTGTATGCTTTATTATCTAGACATGCTTATTATCTAGATATGTGATCTGTTTTCCACCAAGACATGTTATTTGTTGTCTATCTGGACATGGTATAATCTGTTGTCAATCTAGACATGGTATAATCTGTTACCAATCTAGACATGTTTGGTGTTGTCTATCTTGACATCTGTTGTCTATCTAGACATGTCATCAGTTGTTCTGTCTAGACATTTTTTCTAGAAGATATTCTTGTTGTTTAACCAATTTGTTTTACTTTCAGTTCTCTCAGAATATCCATATTGATAATCTTTTTGGTCCATGGTATTCTAATGATTCTTCTGTAACATGTTTCAAATGCTGCAAGTTTGTTTCTTATTTTATTGGTTATTGTCCAATATTCACATCCATATATTTTGCAACTGGTTATTATGCAAGCTTTAAGGAAAGTTAGTTTTATTATTTTGTTGCAGCCCTGCCATATGTTCTTCATTTGTATCAATTTATTTGATGCAATGGTCAACCTCTAAGTTCTTCATAGCAATCCCCATTGCTCCTTATATTAGAACTAAGGTATTTGACACTGGTAACTTGTTGTAGTTCTCTGTTATTAATCAAGATTGTTTTTGGTGTTACAAGATAAACATAATGTTACAGTAGCATTTATTTGATTTATGTGTTGAGATGTGTTGCTTTCGTTTCAGTTCAATGGAGCCACATATGTAGGCACATTGTCTCAGACATTTGGTGGTGTTGGCAGGAATTTGGCAGATTGTCTGAGCAGGTTGGACTGCAAACCTATCTTTATATCAGCTAAAGGCACAGACAGTCTTGCTGATGGTGTATCTCAGTACTGTAACCATATTGTGAGTTCGTATATGTCATAAGATGTGCTTTTGTGAAATGGGAATGTGTAAGCTGTGTCTCTGTAAGTGGGCATGTGTAAGTTATAACTCTGTAAGTGGGCATGTGTAAGCTGTGTCTCTGTTAGTGGGCATGTGTAAGCTGTGTCTCTGTTAGTGGGCATGTGTAAGTTATATCTCTGTAAGTGGGCATGTGTAAGTTATAACTCTGTTAGTGGGCATGTGTAAGCTGTGTCTCTGTTAGTGGGCATGTGTAAGCTGTGTATCTGTAAATGGGCATGTGTAAATTATATCTCTGTAAGTGGGCATGTGTAATATGTCTGTAAGTGGGTATATGTAATATGTCTGTAAGTGGGTATATGTAAGCTGTTAATCTGTAAGTGGGTCTGTGTAAGCTGTTTCTCTGTAAGTGAGCATGTGTAAGCTGTGTTTCTGTAAGTGGGAAGGTGCAAGCTGTGTCTCTGTAAGTGTGCATGTATAAGCAGTTCCCCTTAAGCAGTGTTGCTATTCTTTGCTCCCTTAGTGTGCCCAAGCAACACACAAGGGATACACAGATTATTATTTTTTTAACAGTTCTTACTGACTCCCTGTGTGTGCCAATCATAATTTAGTGGAAAATGTAGAATGTAATATTTTAAAATGACTACAAAAGTGAACATACATTTTAATCTATAATTGAATAATCTCTTGTTTAAGGATATGAATAGTGTTCAAACACTGGAGGGTGTATCTACAGCTACTTACTGTCCAGTCTTGCTATCCAGTGGCCACTTGCTATTTGGTGTTGGAAATATGGAAATCAACTCACACTTCACTCTAGATAAGGTTAGAGAAGCATGTGTTTAATGTGACAATTTATTTTAATAGTTGAAAAGATGGGAGCCTTGTTGTTTAACTTAGATGGTGAAGATAGCATTGGTAGTATTTCTTTATTTGGAAAATTTTGATCATAGCAGCTACTGTGTAAGTGCTCTGATGCTGGCAGTTTAACAAGCTGTAAAAGACTGCCCATGAGAGCTAAGCTATTTACATGTAGATGAGTTAGAGATATTGCTAGATATAGGTGAGAGGTAGGGGGATTCTGAGGGCGAGGATGGTAGTCAAGAGGTGAGTCAAAGAGATATAAAGTAATGTGAGAGTAGACAAAAGTTAGAAATAAGAGGAACAGTGAGAGGTAGTGGTCATCATAGATGTATATTCTAAGAGAGTAAAGAGAGTATATTAATTAATTTCCTTATACAAGAGAGGAGAGCAGTGACATTGATTTGCTGTGAGATAGAAGTAGGAGTGTTGTGTTTAGATGGTACATGGCTATTTAAGACCTGTTGTCTAATTCGAAAACAACCATCTAAATTGTCTCATTTGTTTTTCTCACTGTTATTTTCTTCTGTCACTCATCATCATCATCATCAGGTGCCATGCCGGCTGGTATAGGTGGTCATGGCTCTCCACAGCTCTCTTTCCACAGTATTATGTATCAAGATCGTTGTTGTTTCCTTGCCCTGCCAGGCTGTCAAACAATCTAATATTTTCTCACGTTGTTGCCCTCTGTCTCTGTAGCCTTCAGTTTTGCCTGTTGTGACTATGTTCTCTAAACCTGCCTGTCTCATGAAATGGCAAAAAAAAGACGATTTCATTTTTCTTATATTGTTGATTAAGAAGGTCTGTTTTGCATTTGACTATTTCAACACCTCTACATTAGTTTTTCAGGCAGTCCATGGTATTTCTGTCACTATGTTTAGATAATATACGTGCATTCCTGTCATTCTCAGCTGTCTTCATCTTTTTGTTTTGGGAACTGAGTTCCTATGAGGCTGACATGTAGTCTGCCTTCTCTTGATTTGGTGGTTCCTTTCTGTGTTTTTTGTGTGTCCCTAACTTGATAAGACCTTTTCGGTTGAAACATTGACTCTGTATTACTCCACATAAAACTGCCATTTAACCCATTATATTCTGATATAGTGTTGCATCAACTTCACTTTAATATTTAGATGGAATATATCAATAGAATCCACCACTTGACTATTCTTATAGAGAACTTTACAAAGACATGTAGATCCTGCCAGAGAGTTTCATTAGATTCAATAATATCAACAGTATAGTAGGGAAAAGGGAAATATTCAATCTGAAAATTATGACAAAAAAGTGTACAGTAATGATATGCTACATTGTCTAACATGGCTGAAAAGGTTATATTATATAGAAAAAGATTGATAGGTTATGCTTTAATATTGTGTATTCCGAAGCAATCTTGTGGCTAATTGTTGTATAATCTCATCAAGGTTTTAGATTTGGATTCATTGATTAAGTCAGCTCCGTTAGTGATCCTTGATGCCAATTTTACTTCAGAAGTTATTGAGACGGTCATATTAAAATGTGGAGACATGTCTATACCAGGTATGATGTTTGTCCAGCAGTAAGTTATTTATGTGTAGATTACTTATAGAAATTGATGGAGATGGTGATAATTGAGAGGGAGGAGAATTCTGAGGGTGCGGATGTTAGTCTAGAGGAGAGTTGTGAGAGTAGGTAAGAGTTAGAAATAATAGGAACATTGAGAGGTAGTGGTCATCATAGATGTATATTTTAAAAGGGTATATTAATTAATGCCCTTATACAAGAGAAGATAGCAATGGCATTGATTTGCTTGGAGATAGAAGTGGGAGTGTTGTATTTAACTTAGATGGTGTGAGACACTGATATATTTAAGACTTTTTGTCTAATTGGAAAGAAATAACGATGTCAGAAGAAGAGTAGGAATAATGCCTTGTATCGACTATATAGAACATTAGCAGATAAAGTGCTTTGGTCACCTTGTGAGAATGGACCCAAGCCAAATATCAATGAGAACTTGGTTTGGGTCCATTAGGTCCAAAACAAATGAATATCTGGATACATAGCCAAGGGTAGACAAAGAAAGAGATGGATAGATAACATCACGACAACCCTCCACAAACACGGACCCAGAATGACTCAGGCTTAAATAGAAACTTACAGCTCCACCCCTACACTTAACGGCAAGTGTGAATGCTATTAACCAACTTCCTCCCGGGGAAAGACAAAAGACAATAGTCTAATTGGAAAACAGCTGTCTAAAGTGACTCATTTGACATTTTTCCTATGATTTTTATTGGTTACTATGTTTATACTGTGTGTCAACAGCCAATGAAAATCACAGGGAAAGTCAAATGAATAATATTAGAAGACTCTCTTCCAATTAGTCAACACGTATTATATGTCAATGGTCTCGGATGTTAAGATTATCAAATGTTGTAGACGTAGATGGGAGTGTTGTGTAACCATTAGGTGATGAAGATAACAAATAAACAAGATATTCAGATATTTCTCAATGATAGTAAGATATACATTCAAATAAATATGTTGTTTATACAGATAATATGATCACATGTTGTTTAATAAACCTACTTTACAACAAATACTCTGAAACAACCTTTATGATGGTGTGGAATAATCAGGTGCTTACACTTATCTGTGCAAACCAATGATCATGAAAAGAAAGTACTCTGAACAGACTCTAGTTCTCAGTTTACCTTAGCAGAAGTTGAAGAATATGCATGCAGATTGTTCCTGTGGCACATATGTTGTACATGATAATTATTTGTACTTGCAGGTGGTCAGGTGCTTACTCACAGAAACTATGATATACGAAACAGCAAACATTTTAAACAGCAAACATTTCAATACTGATGGTGACAAGAGCCAGTTACTGAATACATTTTAAATCAAATACTGTACTCATGGGGTTTTTAAAAAAATGTACCCCGTATGGTGAAGATTGCCCTTGACATGACCCACAGACATGAGTCAAATTTGGCTATATCAGAGCACTATACTGTACAAAATAATGTATTTTTCACATCATGTTGTGCTGCCATCACAAACTTCAATGATGTAATCCATTCTGATAAGATGGGACAAGTTATACTTAATGGAGACAGATGTAGCTTCAACTACCAACATTTGTTGATGTGTTGTGAATTTCTATGGAGTAACTAAGCTTTTAACTCACAAGTATTGACTACTGTTTCAGTTTGGTTTGAGCCCACAGACCTGTCAAAATCCATGAAACCTTTTGAAACACATGCTTGGAAATACTTGAGTTTCATTTCTCCCAACTTTGGAGAACTAGTTTCAATGCACAGAGCTTTGATGGAAATACATAGCCAGAAATGTAGAGATTGTGAGTACAATAGAAATATTTTCTTTGAAAACTTCAATCTCCTAAAGTTTTGTGTTTTTCATTCTCTGCATGGTCTTTAAATCATGTGTAATTTTGTTGTTGTTGTGAGGACATATTATCTAGTCATGTTGCATGATACTATAGATGCTGGTGTACCTCTCTGCCTGGTATCTCCAACTTATAAAGAATTAGTGCACAGGAATATTGTACTACTAACAGATGCACTCTCCATCATAACAGCACTAAAGCTACACAGGAACACTGAACTTAATGAATTGAGGGCAGTTCTAGTTCAGTTGCACAATACTTTCCAGAGAGTATGATCCAGTGGATACCATCACACTGTAACATTGAAGGGAATGAAGTTGCAGATAGACTGGCCAAAAGAGGGAATTTACCCCATGAAGACTACCTGGTCAGTTACGAAGAAGTGAAGACTATCATTAAAGACAGCTATAACAAAAAGTGGAAAGAAGACCATCCCTCATATGATGTAGATAATAGGTATTACCAACTATCCAGAAGAGACCAGGTTATCCTGCTGCACCTCAGAACTGGTCACAACAAAATGAGACATCACTTGTACACCAAATTCAAAATAGGTACAACTGGGCTTTACCATTGCAGCCTTGTGAATATGACAGCAGAACATATCTTTCAAGAATGTCCCCAGTATGCAGACCTGAGAAACAAGACATTGCCCACCCAAATCATGGCAGAAGAGAAATTATATGGCGCAGTGGAAAACCTAAAACAGACAGTGACCTAGGTCATGGAATCCAGAGAATCCGGATATTCTTTTGTTATATGCTCTTATTGGTATTTGGTGTGGGTTCATTCTCATAAGGTGACCAAACCATTTTACTTGTTGTCTTTCAATATTTTCAATACATGAAATTATGCCCTTTTCCTAATTTCTTCATTTCTTATTTTATCTAGTTTGGTAACCATTGCAGCTTTTCTTAGACACTTAATTTCACATGCAACGATTTCCCTCTGCTGCGAGGAAAGTCCTCTGTTGCTCCAGCTAGGAGCACAAAATTGAAAGGTCGAATTGAGGAAACATTAAATTGTAGCACATGTAAATGTTAACCAGTGAGATTAGGAGAAACATACCCTTGACAATTTGTTTCAAACTAAACACATATTAAGTGTAGGAAGTATAGGTGGGGTATGGATTAAATTCTTAGTTGTGGGGGAAAATTCACTACTCTATCCATTTAAAATATATGTCTAGCCATTGTTATGTGAATGTGGACAGTGCCGTTTTGTACTATAGCCATTATTATGTGAATGTGGACAGTGCCGTTTTGTACTCTAGCCATTATTATGTGAATGTGGACAGTGCCGTTTTGTACTATAGCCATTATTATGTGAATGTGGACAGTGCCGTTTTGTACTATAGCCATTATTATGTGAATGTGGACAGTGCCGTTTTGTACTCTAGCCATTATTATGTGAATGTGGATAGTGCCGTTTTGTACTATAGCCATTATTATGTGAATGTGGACAGTGCCGTTTTGTACTCTAGCCATTCTTATGTGAATGTGGACAGTGCCATTTTGTACCCTAGCCATTATTATGTGAATGTGGACAGTGCCGTTTCATATTCGTTATTTGTTATAGTGTGAATATATGTCTAGCCATTATTATGTGAATGTGGACAGTGCCGTTTTGTACTATAGCCATTCTTATGTGAATGTGGACAGTGCCGTTTTGTACTCTAGCCATTCTTATGTGAATGTGGACAATGCCATTTTGTACTCTAGCTATTGTTATGTGACTGTGGACAGTGCCGTTTCATACTCATTATTTGTTATAGTGTGTTCTTGATATGGGCCTTTTTTGTCAGAATATTTATTTATGTATGTTATAGTATGCATTACAAGTGATTAGCAAAACTTCATTATTCTGTTGATTTTTCACCTGTTGGATTACAATATTTTTACAGTTATTACATATTATTTAAACTTAGGTACACAAACTTCATGTTTTGGTGGAAAATTTAAAATCCTCATTAGACCTAGTGTGTAAAAACTGTACTACTGACAGTTTCAGATTGTTGGAAGATACTGAGGATCTAGAGAGACATCTTGAGTGCGAAGAAGTTAGTTTTTCAGTGTTTATAAAAGTTGTGTACAAAAAAACCAGCAACTAAAGCAATCAGTACATCAGATCATGCTTCTGAGGATCAAATGTGGCATGTGTTGTTACAAGTGGATGACATCTATAGGTACATCAAAACTCTGAGGTATTACATATCTCTACTGTCTGTGGCATGCTGGCATACAAGGTAATGAGAGAGCAGGAAGGTTTTCATCTAAGGCATCAGTAGATGGGAAGTTCACAATTGATCAAGACAATGTAGACACTACTAATGATGACACATCTAGACTGACATTTGCAGTATTCAGTATTGATTGTGGCAGTAGTAGTAGAACTGGATGCCACTAGAGCACTAATGAATAGAATATTGGTACAGTACAAGTAGACACCACAACTTAGTCAAGTTATTTCCCTTGTCTATGTTTGTACGTTTCATGTTAATCATTTAATAATTTAAATATTAATTTAATGTAAGGTTAGGGTTAGGATAGTTTTGTGTTTTACATAACAAACCCTAACCCCAACCCTAAATAGTTTTGTGTTTTACATAACAAACCCTAACCCCAACCCTAAATAAATAAATATTTCAATGATGAACATTAAATTTACAAACATGGACAAGGGAAATAATTAAACATGTGGTGGCGTCTTCTTGTACTGTACCGTATATTCAACCAGCGAGTCACAGGAACCATAGGCATACATACATTTCGACACCTGCTAAGGAAGACTGAGCACCTGGAGGTTTTCCAGAGTATAATTGCAGTTCATAACCAGTAACTTTTTGCACATTCATAAAGTACAAATGTGTATTCTTGAAAAATATACAAATATGTGTCAAACAGTTTCCCTGTTAGATGAAAATGCAAGACTTGAAGATATTATACAAGCCTCAGTCCATATGTGCCATGACATGACCACTTACATTCCAGTAATACTTGTGACATTAGGAAAACATGGTGTATTACTCTGTCACAGTTTTGGGGATGCTACACATTTACTGCCCTTGCCAACTACCAAGGTTTGTACTTATACATTTGATATTTTTTTTACTTGAATAGACATTTATGTACTTGTCCTCAATCTATATACAAAACAAAAAATGTAATTGTCGCATTAATTAAGTGATCTCAAAATGTTTCCATAGATCACCCTAATACAATGTACCCTATCCCAATTACAAATGGAAACCCCTCTGTGGAAAGGCAGCGCAGAATGCAAAACACATGCTGCAAGACTACATTAAACTAAACCAGTTGAGGGAGGAGCACTGGCTCATAGAGACATATATCTACAGAAAGCTGTATGGGAGCCTTTGAGAAGATTTCTCTTGATTCTTGATTATAAACTAGCTTTACAGCATGGGCATTCCCATAAGTGCTCCACCTTTCTGTTCCAGCAGCCATCACAGTGTATGTAGACTCAAAGTTCCGGTCAGGTGTTGTTTGTGACCTTATGGGGGGGGGGGGGGTTGGAGTTAGGATTGGTATCCAATTTTTAGTTTGGGTGGAGGGGGAAGAAGGATGTTTAGTTGTGGGGGGGGGATTAGGATAGGATTGGTGTTAGATTTTTAGTTTTTGGGAGGAGGATGTTTAGTTGTTGGGAGGGTGGCTTACATGTGTGCGCTGGAGGTATCGACTTCTATTGCATTTCCACTGGATGTTTCAACCATTATAATAATAATAATATGGTCATTGGGTGACTGGCCGCATATCTTTTCTCAATGTAGCAGTCCTTGAGTCTGTAACAAATGTACAGCATCTTTCTCTGTAGGAAACTATAAGAGAAATTTGATGGTTGTATGCATAACATTACAAAAGTTGGACTGTTATTGTGTGATGAAGCCACATTTGCCTAATATGTACCAAATTAAGTTTCTCTTTATGGGCTGTTCCGATCTTTACACCAATCTGAAACAGTCTTGAGAATGACCATTGTTCATAGATTTGAATAATGTGAAAGGATGTGGCCCCTTTGCCTTTTCAATCCTGGCCTATCAAGAAAAACTCAGAGCTCCATACCCAAACCAATGGGAATAACTCCACAAAAATAAGAGGTGAAAATTAAGAAATGTTAATATAAAATACAATTATTTTTTATGATTCAAAGTCAATTGACAGATAAATGTAAGAGGTACTGATCTGTGAACATATCTTTGTGAATGTCATGTAAGACAAGTTTACTTGTCATGTAACATGGGAGAGGAAAAATAATGAGCACTAGTTTCTTGTCAACTTCATTTACTTGTGTCAAAATATTTGCGGATAAATGTTCAAATAAAAAGCGAAAAAGCAGTTCACGAGTAGACAACATAATTCTGTAACATAACTACTCCAAACATATGGGCCTAGTTCACATAAAGATAGCCCTATATATCTGGTGAAACAGGTTTCCAAAATGCATCATCCTTAAAAACTTGATACTAGCATACACACGCATTGGTTTCTTTTGTGTCTACTTCAAAGATTGTCTCATGTGGAAATAGTGAAAGAAAGACCTAGTCATAACCAGAGTAGTAATCATGATGAGGCTCTTGCAGGACATGATTTCTTGTGAAAATGATAATAATTGACATAGATGAGCTGTGTTGACTATTCTTAATCATTACTATGTCTAAGGTGAGCGAGGCAGTGTAAGTCATCGCTAGGCAGACACTATCAAGATCAATGATGGTTGTTACTTTCACTACTAAATACTGAACTAATTCCTCTTCAACATCTGATTCATTCACGTTCTCTACGATTCCATTAAAAATATTGCCTATCAACGTCATCTGAATCATAAGTAGGTCCATTCTTACCTACCAAGTTTTGATGAAATTTGGTCATATTCGATAACCTACAGCTCCTATATGACAGCTGTTATATTGATATTGGTAGCATATCCTATTCAGGACGTGGCTATCAACCCAGAATTTTTTGGCTGTAGTGATTTTCTAGGTAATATAAATACGTTCAGTAGTGTGCCAGTGCTTTCTGAATGGTCGGGATGCACAATTGCCTGTGGTGGGGATCGAACTCGGTACCTTGGCTGTCACAGATGGACCCTGCACCACTCCGCCACAGAGCCGGACAGCTGTTATATACATATGGGAAAATACACTGGAAGCCACCATTACCGGTAATCACATGAGCACTAAATTAGCATGTCTTTTCGAAAGGCAACTGTGGCTGACAGCATTTTAGTACCCCATGTGTGCGGCAGGTGGAGGGGAGCGGGCACGGAGCATGTTTATGTATATATATATAGCGTGAGCGGGTAGGAAAGGGAAGAGTTAATGTATTAACTGTCAGATTGATTCATTGATGTACATACTGTTATTTTCCTGGAGTTGTTGCCTTTGTGCTCATGTAAGGTCACAGTCATTGTGTACTTTCTGAGAGTTATGTACAAGTCTCACAGTGATCAGATTACAACTAACGAAGTAGTTGAAAGTGTAACCTCAGAAAATAGAATAGATCTGATACAATCTTCACAAATGTAACGACTGCGCATGTGCAGTTATTGTATAATTTGATTCACAAAAATTGATATATCCATTCCAATTCACAACGGAATAAATAAATAAATACAGAATAACAGATTTATTTAATAGATCAGATCACATGCCATTTCCGAGGTTTAAATAAGATAAGATAGCTAAATACTTCTTGGTAGACAAGATTTGTAATTCTGGATACTAACGAGATCTGATTTTTACATTTCATACAGAATCTACAGTTCAAAGCAACATATTACAGAGCATTGGGTTCCAATGAGGGGTTGTGCAAGATTGTTAGTGTGTCTGGTGCTGGAGATTGGTGAGAGATGTCTAATACTACTAAGTATTTGTCTTAGTTATTAACGCAGAAGAAGAAGAAGAAGTCTTAGTTATTATGGTGTTTGATAGTACAATATGTTACAGTCTGTAGTCGAGGTAAATTTGTTTTTTTCTTAACTCTGTCTCACAGGATGTCTATTCTGACTCTTTGGTGATTAGTCTTCTTTATTATATGCTGAAGAATGGAAAATAATGATGGTTTCTATGACTTATTGATTATAGCCACACTCCTTAAATCTTAGGCCTTTCTCATAGAAAATTAGATTCTAACTCCTTGATTCTTGATTATAAATTCTCTTCAGTCTCTAAATCTGCGCCTCACTGGCAGTTATAGTATAATAGTATAATACCTAATTGTCTAAAAAAGATGTGGAATAATACACAGATCACCCGTGTGTTGTCAGGGCCTGAAAAGGGAGCAAAGAAAAGCAACACTGTACCTTCCATGCATTTCATACAAGGCGACTAAGGAGGTTATGGGATGGAGTTGGCTGTCCCATCCCATATAGGGTCCATGACCCAAAGCCACGCTGAAGTCGGATGTGTCAGGCCGAAAGGCGCAGATATCGCAGCTTTTCTGTAAACCATGACACAATGCATACTGTTCTCTGGACCACATCCTGTTGATCTGCAGGAGTTTGAGAATGAACGCAAAAGAAAGAAAGAATACAAAGATGAAAATGAAGATAAAGATCTTGACCTACCATACATGCGTGCTTGTGGGAATTGCCTGACCAGTTCTTTAGGAGTCAAACTCACACTGTTGAGACTAATAGAATACAAATTGATTACACTGAGACAAACGTCTTCTTCTTTAGTGTTCATTCTCAAGTTCCCGCTGAATTTCTCTTGTGGCAGGACAATAGTTCTAGTAGATTTCCAGCAGGATGTAGTCCAGAGAATGAAAATGCTTTGTGTTGCCGTTTTATTTGCACCAATGGCCTGACACAAGCATCTTCGGTGGACTGAGACACACAATAACCAACAACTTAATCAACAAAGTCCAAGAAACTCTCAAAACAGTTAAGAATTCTAGGCTAGGAATGTCGGTGATGTCTGAACATCATACATCCTGACAGTTGGTCCAATGTTGAAGTTCACAATATGTAAATAAATATTGAAGATAAGTCTTAGGACTTTCACTGAGAATTCTTCAAATGAAAGCAGCACAGTACTGGGAGTTAGCATTTTGTGTAGATGCAGCACTCGAGAACAGGAAATGGTGTTTCAAGACCATGCTGTCTATCCATAAGGTCAAAGTCTACTACTTTTCCATTGTCTGCCTACATCGTTGTCATTCTTGAGTCAGTCATGAGATCATAGTGCAGTTTGATATCTTGAGCTGTATGATTCATTCCTTTTTTTCATTCTTCTGATAGTTACTAGACTACACTGCCCTTCAATAAATGTATGATACACTTCTGTGTATATCATCTGACAGTCACTAGGCTACACTGCCCTTCAATAAATGTATGATACACTTCTGTGTATATCATCTGACAGTCACTAGGCTACACTGCCCTTCAATAAATGTATGATACACTTCTGTGTATATCATCTGACAGTCACTAGGCTACACTGCCCTTCAATAAATGTATGATACACTTCTGTGTATATCATCTGACAGTCACTAGGCTACACTGCCCTTCAATAAATGTATGATACACTTCTGTGTATATCATCTGACAGTCACTAGGCTACACTGCCCTTCAATAAATGTATGATACACTTCTGTGTATATCATCTGACAGTCACTAGGCTACACTGCCCTTCAATAAATGTATGATACACTTCTGTGTATATCATCTGACAGTCACTAGGCTACACTGCCCTTCAATAAATGTATGATACACTTCTGTGTATATCATCTGACAATCACTAGGCTACACTGCCCTTCAATAAATGTATGATACACTTCTGTGTATATCATCCGACAGCTACACTGCCAGCAGCTTCAACAAATGTATTATACACTTATTTGTATATCATCTGACAGTCATCAGATTGCCAGTACCTTCAGTGGTTAATTTCCAGTCCCTGATATAACACTTTAAATTCTGGCGTCGCTTGTTCTCTCTATGTTCCATATTTTCTCTCAATCTTGTTCTCTCTCTATTCCATATTTTCTCTAAATTTTCCATGCAGACGCAACACTTTTGCTAGTGATCTAAAGTTTCTAGTCTCAGTTCACAGGTCTTTCTTTTCAATTTAAAATATTTTCTGGTCTTGTTTGAAGATAAGTCTTTTTTCCCTGTTCACCATGAAAAGGGTATTTGTCCAGTTTTACCTGTTCAGACTAGCACATTCATTTTCAATACAGCATTTTAAGAGTCTTCTCTCTATGATTCCAACAATCTTAGATTGCATTGATGTATTCTGTTACTGATAATTGCTGAAGTCTAATAAATATCATCAGAGATCTCTTATACTTTGTAGAAACTCTATGAGAGTAAAACTCAACAAATGTAATAATCAATTGTAATAGTAGTGATCTGTCAATAAAATAATGTTAATTGTTGGGGCAGCTTTGCCTCAGCATTCATTGCAGGGATGTTACAAGGTTCACATTTGGATCTGTGTATCAAGCAAGGTTTGCTAGCTGCTTTCTTGTCTCTTCAGTCTACAAGTGCGGTACCTGCATCCATCACTACCAAAAGTCTCCTGACAGCTGGTGCTTCCAACATATTTTCAAAGTGGCAGCCAGTAGATGTCAGTAGTGGACAGTCACATTTATTATGAATTTCAAAGTCAAATTCCTGGTTGTCATTCAAAATGTAACTTCATGGGCTTTGAAATTTAAGAAAAAACACACCACCATTCTTTAAGTTTGGATATGGTTTTATGAGGTAGAGAAATAAGTGGTTATACAATAATCTGTTTAGCGATCACTAGATCTCTTGTAGCAGAACAATGGTCTAACTAGATTTTCCACAGGATATGAAACAAAGATGCATTTATCACATAAGTTTATTTGTGTAATGATGCAACACATCAAACTTCAGCAGTTGGTTGTACATTAATTTTACAAAATAGAATTCCAGTACATGTCATTTTCAAATCTACTGTCCTTGACAGATCTGGTATTCTTAGCATTGACACTATTCTGATGCAAACACAGATTTGTTGGGCAGGTCATCTGGTACATGTGCCAGATCATCCTCCTCTATGGTGAGCTGGAAAATGGTACAAGTCTCAAGGTGACCAAAAGAAGAGCTACAAGGACTTGTTAAAGACTTCACTGAAAACCTTTGAAATAGACCAAGATAAATGGGAAGAATTTGCACAAAATAGATCTACATGGCGCTCTACAGTAAAAAAGGGCGCATAATCTTGTGAAAAGATGAGAAATGCAGCAGCTCAACAGCAGAAAGCAGCTAGAAAGTCATGAATAGACCAAAAACTGTCTACAGGGGCTCATTCCATGCCCTATCAGATGATATTTGCGGCTCGAATATGGCTTATTAGCCATCTATGAACTTATAGGCATTGACATATCTCTAACTGAATTTCAAAAGTGGATGTAACAAATGGTGATCATCACTTGTGATAAACAAAGAATAATTTTACTTGGCTGTTGACTGGCAATGTATGTATTCAGAAATCTTTATGAAAATCTGAGTCAGTATTAAAGGTGTTGGTTGTTTAAAATACATTCACTATGTAATAAAAATTTAATGTTATTCTATTTTTCTGATATGTTTGAAGTAGTACCACCAGCTGTCCATTGTGATCTTGATTAATTATCAGATGTACACATTAATGATTTGTTTAAAACTGTCAGGTCAATACTCACAACATGGCTGTAGAAAGTAACAGACATGATTTGAAATAGGTAAGTTCAATTAACACCTATTGTCTGACAACTTAACTCTTTCAGGATGGAATTATTCCGGGGTTTGAACGTAATTAATTTTAGGCTAAATATTTGGACCGCAACATGATTTAGGCGCAACCTTCCTGAAGACAAAGTATTAGCTATGGAAGGTCATATAAGGTATACAAAAAAAAGATAATTGAATGTGGAATCCATATACAATATAAAAATATAAGAATTGTAACAACAAAATACAAAAATTATTCCACAAACATGGATGTCAGATGAACATATATTTTCTTGGTCAAGCATTGTGTTCTACTTACCCTCAATTCTACTTGTCTTGAAATGTTGCTATCCAATCTTACTAAAGTAGATGTCTTGGACTGTCCATTTACTGATCATAATTTGTTTATTTGAAGTAAATCTATCAACTGCCTAGTCTTCTTCTCGTTCGCAGTTTGACATGTCTACACAGCAAGTCCGGTTTTTAAAAATAAATGCTGCTGTATCTGAAAGTTCCTCAGTGCTCCAATACATCTTTCTATGGATATCCATCTCTGTAGGCCAATGTTCTTCCCTTAACTGGTTTAGTGTATTGCAGGATATGTTCAGCAGTCTGTGCTGCCTGCCCACAAGGGCACAGAGGTGATGTGTCTGCATATTGTTTGATGCCATTTTTTGTGCTTCATGTCAAATTTCAAAACTGAACAAAATATTATGAAATTATATGAACCCAGTCTATCTAAACATAGATGACCCTATAAAAACATTCATTTTAACTTTATTCCACTCAATATTAACATTAGGCCTAACTGTATTTTCTCTATAACATAGTGCAAGATTATCATTGTTTTCACTAGAACTATCTTATTCTTCAGAAATAATAGCAATGGGAACAGTTTTAGAATTTTTTAGCTGTTATTTTACCATTACCAATAATATTAGATCTATTTATTTTCCAATTTTCAACAGGTCAGTAATCTCCATTGTCAAAATCTAAAACACTGTTGTTTTCCGACACATCACTTGGAATAATATCCCCAGCTATAAAACTCTAAAAAAATAATAAAGCCTGATGTTTGCTAAAATTTTGAATTCTCTTACTGTTTTAGCTGATGCCATATTGCTAATTTTAGAAAAGCTGAACCTACCTTGTTTTAATTTTAATTTCAAATAAATATGTCACATGCATCTAATCACACAGTACCGTGAGGGTTTCATTTCATTAGCCATATTTCTAAACTTTAAACAGCTAAATAAGTTAATTTTAATTCATTTACAATTTAAAAAAAAAAGCATATTTAGACGGCATATCTGCAAGAATGATTTATTGTGGATACGTCCACAATAAATTTCTATCTGCAATGATTAATTATTTTATATGCGGGAAGAGTTGAGTGGATTCAGATTGGTTGAATTGGGGAAAATTTGTGTGGACTGGAATAACTAAATGATGTGATGCCAGTGGAACAGAATTGTTTCAAATTTCATCTTCATCCTTCTGATTTCTTTTCTGTAATGCCTCATTGCTTCCAAATAATATTATTAATAATTTATAATATGGCTACACAGTTTTAAATGTTAAGTAATTCTCCATTATCTTGAGTTAGATGGCTAGAAGTACTTCTTCCTCTTCAGCATTCACTCTCAAACTCCCACTGGATCTCTCTTTTAGCAGGACAAAGGTCCTGCTAGATTCCAGCAGGATATAGTCCAGAGAATGGAAATGTGTTGTGTTGCCATTTTATCTGTGCCAATATCCTGACACATCCATCTTCTGCACAAGCTCTAAGTACAATTTGGTGGATATGGTCAAAGTTTAGGTGTGCCCATCTCTTCTTACACTTTGGATTTTTGCTTGTGTTGAGCAGCACTTTGTTACACAGTTTTAATTTTTTTCATTTCTCTTGAAGTGATACAGAGAATCCCTCTATAGTGCATACATTTATAGTAAATTTCCCAATATAACAACATTTTTCAAAATCCCCATTTATATTTGTTCTATATTGTGTGTATTGTATGTAGCGAGTTTCTGTTATTACATACATATTTTATTGGTTCGGACCAAGTTGTCATAACAGAATTCCACTGTATTTGTTATATGTTTGTCAGTTTGATTATCAATCTTCAACATACATTTTTTTTTAGAACTGCTGGCAGCTTTTCATATTTCCAGATGCTAGTATTTTGTTGTGTTTTAGCAGGGGATGTGATTCATTTGGATGTTGCATATGGTTTACAAGAACAACATGAGCTAGCAACTTTTGTTATTTCTATTAAAAATTTTCTCATAAGGCAGCATATTTTTGTTGATATTTCCAAGTTCTAAGTATATAGAGAATATATATTTTTTTAAATGTTGAATTATGTGGGCTGAGCTATACAAAATACATGAGAACTTTCTTATATTGACAGACATGTCAGAATTTGTAGAATTGAAAGAACTGTTTAATAAATAATTGTATTGTATTGAACACAGAAAATACACATTAGAAGTATCCAGTTCAGCTTGTGAATATTGTGTTATTTCAATCAATATTTTTGTTTGCTACCTCAGACGTTAGTTTTGTCATCTGAGAAGTTAGTTTTGTCATCTTAGAAGTTAGTTAAACATCTCAGAAGTTAGTTTTGTCACTTCAGAAGTTCATCTCAGAATTTAACTTGTCCATCTCAAAAGTTAGTTTGCCACCCAAAATTTAGTTTTTTCATCACAGAAGTTAGTTCTCCACTCCAGAAGTTAACTGGTTATCCCAGAAATTAGCTTGTCATCCTAAAAGTTAGTTTGCCATCCCAGAAGTTAGTTTACCATCTCATAAGTTAGTTTGCCATCCCAGAAGTTAGTTTACCATCTCATAAGTTAGTTTGCCATCCCAGAAGTTAGTTTGCCATCCCAGAAGTTAGTTTACCATCTCATAAGTTAGTTTGCCATCCCAGAAGTTAGTTTACCATCTCATAAGTTAGTTTGCCATCCCAGAAGTTAGTTTGCCATCTAATAAGTTAGTTTGCCATCCCAGAAGTTAGTTTGCCATCTCATAAGTTAGTTTGCCATCCCAGAAGTTAGTTTGCCATCCCAGAAGTTAGTTTGCGATCTCATAAGTTAGTTTGCCATTCCAGAAGTTAGTTTGCTACTTCAGAAAGTGAAATTTAAAATATAAGCATGTCACTTGACAGTTTGCGCTCATATATTTACTTCTACAATTCTTGTTACTTACATTAAAATGACGTACTCAGAGAAAATATTGTTAGTCCATATTTATGACTTGGTCACAAAATAATGTATTAATATCTTGAATTATTCTAGAGAAATTATAATACAGGTCCCTCCGTGTAGAAGTGAAATCATTGACTTGACAGTCTTGATAAAGGTCTGTCTCTCGTGAGGAGGTAGGGTCTGCAGGTAGCAGCCTAGTCTTGTATTTATGATTTCTATTGCAGAGGTCTCATCATTAAACAGCAATCAGTGCTCCTAGTATTGATTTCTCAAATAAATGTGCATTGCTCTTGTGTAATCTCAATTATTTCTCTCTGTGATAAAATTTAAAACCTTACTTGATTTCAAACATTGGACCAGTTTACCTTTGAAATATGGCCATATGGTTGAGATTGGATTCATGGAAACTTGGTACAACACAGTCTCTTAATTAACTGCAGAGGCTAAGCATAAACAGTTAGGATGAATGATTGATCTAACTAATGCTTGTGAATCTGCAGCCCTGAGTAGACTACAAGAGTACATTGTCAAGAGTGACTGGTTAAACAATAGTGTTATGCAGGTAGCTAGTATAGAAAGGACTGGTAAACCAAACAAAGTGTGGGGGTAAAGTGGTCAGTCACTTCACTCGGAGAGATATCTTGAGGAGGAGATCCGAACACTTATGGTTCGATGTGCTGTGACAATGATCTAACTAGATCAATTTAAGATACCGTAGATGAACATCTAAGAGAGAAAAAAAGGCATGTTTTGAACAAAACAGATTTTGTACAGACATCGACTCATTTAGTGTTCAGTGATTATCGGAACCAATGGGGATACACTCTGGGAATCCCCACAGGAGCTCCATCTCTTTAAGCAGATGGCGAAGGTTTGTATGCTGATAGTTCCCATGCCACATGGATTGTATATTTTTCCACAGAAAATGGATGTGTTGGGCCATTGGCGCAAATAAAACAACACAGCGCATTTCCATTCTCTGGGCTACATCCTGCTGGAAATCTAATAGGACTATGGTCCTGCTACAAGAGAGATCCAGCGGGAGTTTGAAAATGAACGCTGAAGAATATTGTATAAGAATATCCTAGTCCTACCCATCAACCATCCCTCTCTACTATCTCCTTAAGCAATTCCAAACTCCCTCAATCTCATAATAACAGCCCCATCCACCATGCTGTCCTGATATAATAAATCCATATATATATATGAAATTTATAATGTCTCCCCTGCCCATTGTCATCTGTCTTGACACGTATGTTTTGACACTAGTCTGTTGGCTCTCTCATTATCCTGAACTCCAGCATGACCAGGGAAAAATATCCACATAAGTCCCTTGAGATGTGAAACCCAAATCTACTCCATGTACTCATGACACAGCCATCCATTCTGAAGTCCCTTGAGATGTGAAACCCAAATCTACTCCATGTACTCATGACACAGCCATCCATTCTGAAGTCCCTTGAGATGTGAAACCCAAATCTACTCCATGTACTCATGACACAGCCATCCATTCTGAAGTCCCCTGAGATGTGAAACCCAAATCTACTCATGTACTTATGACACAGCCATCCATTCTGAGTTTTGCAGATCATGGATTTAGAGTCCTGACACAATGATGACCCTGATTGTCACTGTTTCTGATATCCAATTTAGGGTCTTTTGTAACTGCCTCAATCTCCATTTTAATACTGGAGATTGTTGTACTGTACACGCTATTCTACTTTTCAACAATGACTTTGAATCTTAGAATTTCAGCAAAACCCCAGCCTGATTGTGACCATCTCCGCACAGAATCATCTGTGTATATGACCTCATCAAGCGGCTACTCAGTACACTTTAGAACAATGTGTGGAATATGAAAACACAGCCGGAGAATAGATTGTTTTAAAGCTTATAGATTGTTTTGAACTAGCATATTGCTTCAATAAAGTTCACAATTCTTACATATGAAGAAATGAAATGTATTTTGAGATAAGAACTGGATTTGATAGGGATTACCTTCTAACTATGGATTTAAATTTCACCTTCTAGGCTACCTTACATACACACATGTCTGCTTTCTCATTTTATGTCCAGAACAGTAGAACCATGAAGTAGCTGCAAATGACATCACCTTATACTGACACCAGTCATCTTGGATCTGTCCAAGCATCGAGTATTGACAGTCTCCTAGTAAATGTATTTGGATAAAATGTCATCTCTGGACCCCAACCAGGTCTGTGTTTGAGTGAGCATATTGTCTCTGGACCATAACCTGGTCTGTGATTAAGTAAACATGGTGTCTCTGGACCACAACCTGGTCTGTGATTAAGTAAACACGTTGTCTCTGGACCACAACCTGGTCTGTGATTAAGTAAACATGGTGTCACTAGACCACAACCTGGTCTGTAATTAAGTAAACACGTCTCTGGACCACAACCTGGTCTGTGATTAAGTAAACATGGTGTCACTAGACCACAACCTGGTCTGTAATTAAGTAAACACGTCTCTGGACCACAACCTGGTCTGTGATTAAGTAAACATGTCTCTGGACCACAACCTGGTCTGTGATTAAGTAAACACGTCTCTGGACCACAACCTGGTCTGTGATTAAATAAACATGGTGACACTAGACCACAACCTGGTCTGTAATTAAGTAAACACGTCTCTGGACCACAACCTGGTCTGTGATTAAGTAAACATGGTGTCACTAGACCACAACCTGGTCTGTAATTAAGTAAACACGTCTCTGGACCACAACCTGGTCTGTGATTAAGTAAACACGTCTCTGGACCACAACCTGGTCTGTAATTAAGTAGACATGTTGTCTCTGGATCACAACCTGGTCTGTGATTAAGTAAACACGTTGTCTCTGGACCACAACCTGGTCTGTGATTAAGTAAACATGGTGTCACTAGACCACAACCTCGTCTGTGATTAAGTAGACATGTTGTCTCTTGACCACAACCTGGTCTGTGATTAAGTAAACATGTCTCTTGACCACAACCTGGTCTGTGATTAAGTAAACATGTCTCTGGACCACAACCTGGTCTGTGATTGAGTAACCATGTACGTGGTCTGTGTTTTTTCTTCTTCAGCATTCATTCTCAAACTCCCACTGGATCTCTCTTGTAGCAGGACCATGGTCCTATTAGATTTCCAGCAGGATATAGTCCAGAAATGGAAATGTGTTGTGTCATCGTTTTATGTGTGTCAATGGTTCGACACATTCATCTTGATGGAGGGTCTGTGTTTGAGTAAATATGTTGTCTCAGGACCACGAGCTGGTGTGTGATTGAGTAAATATGTTGTATCTGGACCACAACCTGGCATGTGTTTGAGTGAAATACTTGAACAAGTGAGCATAAAATCACAGCATGATGTTTCATGTTACTTTATTGAAAAATTTGAAATGACGACACTAAATGTACAAAGTAAGCAGATTCAGATTAGTTCTGTTATTCCAGAATCCTAACTTGTCCAGGCCAGTAATTCACAAGCGAATCTGAAAGACATTTTTGCCATGAGTATGCTAGCTAAGGTTTGGTTTGAGGAATGAGTTAATTAACACTCAGACAATTAGTTTATAAAAAAAGAAGCGTCTTGTCCGATGTTTGACATATTATCAATAGTGTACAAGTTTGCTTCACCAGCCTTAGTTGTTTCTGTAGTTTGAAATGATATAAAATTGATTTCACCATATAATCAGTGAAAGCGATGATCAGGTAGGTTGTGCCTGTTTTTCTAATTATTACTGCTTCAGTAAGTTCTTTCTCTCCGTGACATAGTCTGCGTATTGGAGGTTTGTATTGATATATACATTGTACGGACAAAGGAATTAACATCTAGTTTCTCAACTGTCAGTATTGATATATACATTGTACGGACAAAGGAATTAACATCTAGTTTCTCAACTGTCAGTATTGATATATACATTGTACGGACAAAGGAATTAACATCTAGTTTCTCAACTGTCAGTATTGATATATACATTGTATGGACAAAGGAATTAACATCTAGTTTCTCAACTGTTTTGATATATACATTGTATGGACAAAGGAATTAACATCTAGTTTCTCAACTGTTTTGATATATACATTGTATGGACAAAGGAATTAAGATCTAGTTTCTCAACTGTATTGATATATACATTGTACAGACAAAGGAATTAAGATCTAGTTTCTCAACTGTATTGATATATACATTGTATGGACAAAGGAATTAAGATCTAGTTTCTCAACTGTATTGATATATACATTGTACAGACAAAGGAATTAAGATCTAGTTTCTCAACTGTATTGATATATACATTGTACAGACAAAGGAATTAAGATCTAGTTTCTCAACTGTATTGATATATACATTGTATGGACAAAGGAATTAACATCTAGTTTCTCAACTGTTTGTATTGATATATACATTGTACGGACAAAGGAATTAACATCTAGTTTCTCAACTGTTTGTATTATCGAATATACGATCGAAAGATAGGGTAGCCTGGGGCAAGACAGTGCACATTTCACATTTTAGCATATTCTGACAACTAGACTTAAATATGAGCGATGAAACTTCCATCAGTGTACAGCTTATCCATCCATCTAACATTAGTGTGGATATTGAAAATATACAACTTTGTGTACACAGTAGAATGAGATTTTGTGAACACATGTAAAAAAAACACCATCTTGCCCCATTTTTTGATTGAAGGCTATCACCTCTGCTTTAAACAAAATTGCTAGCATATCCTATTCAGGACGTAGCCAGCAACCCCGCATTTGTTGACTGTGGTGATTTTTTGGGCAATATAATATGTTCAGTAGTTTGCTATCGCTTTCTGAACGGTCCAGATGCACAATTACATGAGGCGGAGATCGAACTCTGTGCCTTTGCCACAGTGTGAAATAAATCATGTAGGTTTTTTGAAAAGGGGGGAGGATGCTTTCTCTGCTAGAGAGAAGGGGGTTAAACATTTTATTTGACATAATTAAAGCAGGAGGATCCCTGTATTCATGACAGTTATTGACAACAGGAGGATCCCTGAATTCATGACAGTTATTGACAACAGGAGGATCCCTGAATTCATGACAGTTATTGACAACAGGAGGATCCCTGAATTCATGACAGTTATTGACAACAGGAGGATCCCTGAATTCATGACAGTTATTGACAACAGGAGGATCCCTGAATTCATGACAGTTATTGACAACAGGAGGATCCCTGAATTCATGACAGTTATTGACAACAGGAGGATCCCTGAATTAATGACAGTTATTGACAACAGGAGGATCCCTGAATTCATGACAGTTGTTGACAACAGGAGGATCCCTGAATTCATGACAGTTGTTGACAACAGGAGGATCCCTGTATTCATGACAGTTATTGACAACAGGGGATCCCTGTATTCATGACAGTTATTGACAACAGGAGGATCCCTGAATTCATGACAGTTGTTGACAACAGGAGGATCCCTGAATTCATGACAGTTATTGACAACAGGAGGATCCCTGAATTCATGACAGTTGTTGACAATGGGAGGATCCCTGAATTCATGCCAGTTATTGACAACAGGGGATCCCTGAATTCATGACAGCTATTGACAACAGGGGATCCCTGTATTCATGACAGTTCTTGACAACAGGGGGATCCCTGTATTCACGACAATTATTGACAACAGAGGATCCCTGTATTCATGACAGTTGTTGACAACAGGGGGATACCTGTATTCATTACAGTTATTGACAACAGGGGATCCCTGTATTCATTACAGTTATTGACAACAGGGGGATCCCTGTATTAAGGACAGTTGTTGACAACAGGGGGTTCTCTGTATTCATGACAGTTATTGACTTAGGGGGTTCTCTGTATTCATTACAGTTATTGACTTAGGGGGTTCTCTGTATTCATTACAGTTATTGACTTAGGGGGTTCTCTGTATTCATGACAGTTATTGACAACAGGGGATCCCTGTATTCATTACAGTTATTGACTTAGGGGGTTCTCTGTATTCATTACAGTTATTGACTACAGGGGGATCCCTGTATTCATTACAGTTATTGAATACAGGGGGATCCCTGTATTCATTACAGTTATTGACGTAGGGGGTTCTCTGTATTCATGACAGTTATTGACTTAGGGGGTTCTCTGTATTCATTACAGTTATTGACTTAGGGGGTTCTCTGTATTCATTACAGTTATTGACTTAGGGGGTTCTCTGTATTCATGACAGTTATTGACAACAGGGGATCCCTGTATTCATTACAGTTATTGACTTAGGGGGTTCTCTGTATTCATTACAGTTATTGACTACAGGGGGATCCCTGTATTCATTACAGTTATTGAGTACAGGGGGATCCCTGTATTCATTACAGTTATTGACGTAGGGGGTTCTCTGTATTCATTACAGTTATTGACTACAGGGGGATCCCTGTATTAATTACAGTTATTGACTACAGGGGGATCCCTGTATTCATTACAGTTATTGACTACAGGGGGATCCCTGTATTCATTACAGTTATTGACTTAGGGGGTTCTCTGTATTCATTACAGTTATTGACTACAGGGGGGTCCCTGTATTCATGACAGTTATTGACAACAGGGGGTTCTCTGTATTCATTACAGTTATTGACTACAGGGGGATCCCTGTATTCATTACAGTTATTGACTTAGGGGGTTCTCTGTATTCATTACAGTTATTGACAACAGGGGATCCCTGTATTCATTACAGTTATTGACTTAGGGGGTTCTCTGTATTCATTACAGTTATTGACAACAGTGGGATCCCTGTATTCATGACAGTTATTGACTACAGGGGGATCCCTGTATTCATTACAGTTATTGACTACAGGGGGATCCCTGTATTCATTACAGTTATTGACAACAGGTGATCCCTGTATTCATTACAGTTATTGACAACAGGGGGTTCTCTGTATTCATGACAGTTATTGACTTAGGGGGTTCTCTGTATTCATTACAGTTATTGACTTAGGGGGTTCTCTGTATTCATTACAGTTATTGACTTAGGGGGTTCTCTGTATTCATGACAGTTATTGACAACAGGTGATCCCTGTATTCATTACAGTTATTGACTTAGGGGGTTCTCTGTATTCATTATAGTTATTGACTACAGGGGGATCCCTGTATTCATTACAGTTATTGAGTACAGGGGGATCCCTGTATTCATTACAGTTTTTGACGTAGGGGGTTTTCTGTATTCATTACAGTTATAGACTACAGGGGGATCCCTGTATTAATTACAGTTATTGACTACAGGGGGATCCCTGTATTCATTACAGTTATTGACTACAGGGGGATCCCTGTATTCATTACAGTTATTGACTTAGGGGGTTCTCTGTATTCATTACAGTTATTGACTACAGGGGGGTCCCTGTATTCATGACAGTTATTGACAACAGGGGGTTCTCTGTATTCATTACAGTTATTGACTACAGGGGGATCCCTGTATTCATTACAGTTATTGACTTAGGGGGTTCTCTGTATTCATTACAGTTATTGACAACAGGGGATCCCTGTATTCATTACAGTTATTGACTTAGGGGGTTCTCTGTATTCATTACAGTTATTGACAACAGTGGGATCCCTGTATTCATGACAGTTATTGACTACGGGGGGATCCCTGTATTCATTACAGTTATTGACAACAGGTGATCCCTGTATTCATTACAGTTATTGACAACAGGGGGTTCTCTGTATTCATGACAGTTATTGACTTAGGGGGCTCTCTGTATTCATTACAGTTATTGACTTAGGGGGTTCTCTGTATTCATTACAGTTATTGACTTAGGGGGTTCTCTGTATTCATGACAGTTATTGACAACAGGGGATCCCTGTATTCATTACAGTTATTGACTTAGGGGGTTCTCTGTATTCATTACAGTTATTGAGTACAGGGGGATCCCTGTATTCATTACAGTTATTGAGTACAGGGGGATCCCTGTATTCATTACAGTTATTGACGTAGGGGGTTCTCTGTATTCATTACAGTTATAGACTACAGGGGGATCCCTGTATTAATTACAGTTATTGACTACAGGGGGATCCCTGTATTCATTACAGTTATTGACTACAGGGGGATCCCTGTATTCATTACAGTTATTGACTTAGGGGGTTCTCTGTATTCATTACAGTTATTGACTACAGGGGGATCCCTGTATTCATGACAGTTATTGACAACAGGGGGTTCTCTGTATTCATTACGGTTATTGACTTCAGGGGGATCCCTGTATTCATTACAGTTATTGACTTAGGGGGTTCTCTGTATTCATTACAGTTATTGACAACAGGGGATCCCTGTATTCATTACAGTTATTGACTTAGGGGGTTCTCTGTATTCATTACAGTTATTGACAACAGGGGGATCCCTGTATTCATGACAGTTATTGACTACAGGGGGATCCCTGTATTCATTACAGTTATTGACTACAGGGGGATCCCTGTATTCATGACAGTTATTGACAACAGGGGGATCCCTGTATTCATGACAGTTATTGACTACAGGGGGATCCCTGTATTCATTACATTTATTGACTACAGGGAGATCTCTGTATTCATTACAGTTATTGACTTAGGGGGTTCTCTGTATTC
Source organism: Meghimatium bilineatum (assembly GCA_034231615.1). NCBI lineage: Eukaryota > Metazoa > Mollusca > Gastropoda > Stylommatophora > Philomycidae > Meghimatium > Meghimatium bilineatum. The sequence continues at coordinate 80,381,574 of CM067319.1, forward strand.
ATTACAGTTATTGACTACAGAGGGATCCCTGTATTCATTACAGTTATTGACTACAGGGGGATACCTGTATTCATGACAGTTATTGACAAGGTGGAAGGCAAAAAAAAATTGTTGACGTAATGAATGGACAACACCGAAGAAGAGAAAATGATCTAGAACAACAAAGAAAAGACTAGAAGATGTAAACTAATTCGTATACAGTTGTAACTAGAGAATGTTGTACGTGTAGTGTTCTCTAGAAGGAGATAGATAATGGGTCAAATCCCATATAAATTTAGTTAGATCAACGAAATATTTAGGCTGATAGCAGACATTCACTACAATCACAGTATAAACAATCAAGAATATATACAATTGAGGAGTTTGTAAATGTTAAACTCTCAAAATAACTGTCAAAACTGCAATGTTTCTGTGAGGCTTGGTGTGGTTTGTGCTGTGAGGCTGGGTGTGGTTTGTGCTGTGAGGTTAGGTGACATAATCACGTGAGATATTCTTTCCAGAGCGTTGTCATCATTGTGGATACTCTGAACGTCTCACCTTCCCGGACAAGCAGACCTACATTGGTCAGAGACATGCGAATATATTCTTCGATGTCACAGGTCTATCGTCTTCTTTATCTTTCTCTTCCTCTCTCACCTGGTACACGCTGCCCTCCAGAATCAGCCTTAATATAACATCATGTCGCTTCAAGTCACCAAAATACTCTAGCTTCCTTCTTATGATGGTATTTAGAAGCCAGCCTTCATTTAGTTTCAGTAATTTCAAAACTTCAATGTTCTTCTTTTTCTCTGTCCATGATATTCTTAGAATCGTTCTGTAGCACTTCATTTCAAATGAATTTATTCTTGTGGATATTGTGAGAGATACATCCACAAAATATTGTATTTTACTATCTGTTTGCTTGTATAAAAATTACTATTTATCGGAAGCAATATTGATTGGAAATATATTTACCTCGCTATCTCCAGTGATAACTTGGGCAATATCTTTCACATAATCCTTCTGGGTCGTAAAAGACAGGTAGTGGATGACGCCTCTGGATCTCTCTTTTCCTTGATGCTCTATGAGCATTTACAGCTGAGGGTATGTCCACTGGAATCTTTTCTGGTTTTATAATATTGGATATGGACCTCCCGTCTCCTCTTGTGAATAACTGAAACAGCGCCCCCACCCTCCAAATGTTGACGTAATGTATGGACATCCTGTAATTTGTTATGTATTCTTCATGTCTTAATCTTGCAAGATCAAAGTAAATGATAGGGGCCTATAGTATTAAAACATGTCCACCAATTCAAGTATTTAGGTACAACTATCACATCAGATGGAAGAAGTTCAACAGAAATCAGAAGCAAAATAGGGCAAGCAAAAACAACATTCAGAAAAATGAAAAACATATTGTGTAATATGACCTTGCCATAAGAGGTGAGGAAGAGAGTTCTGCAGTGAGCTTGTGTATAGTTCCTATACTAACATATGATTGCGAGTCTTGGACAATAGACAAATAAGAAATTGAGAAATTCGAAGCAGTAGAGATGTAGTTACACAGAAGAATGTTGAGAATGCCATGGAGTGCTAGAATATAATAATGTGGAGGTAGACAGAGGGCCAAAACGTGAGAAAATATTAGTTTAATAATAATCTGATACGGCAGGGAAACAACAACGGTTCTGATATAACACTGGATACAGAGCTCTGGAGAGCCATGGTCGCCTACGCCAGCCGGCATGACACCTGATGATAATGATGTGTTAAACCCCTCCCCTATCGTTAGCTACGCCAGTAATTGTGAGTGCGCGTACGCGTGTTTATATTTGGTAGAATAAACTAAAGACTGTACAACTTGTTACCCTCACAGGTACCTCAATATTGTGTGCGCTCGACAAGTGTTTACTTACCGCCATTTTCTCATTTCATGTATTGTCTCCCTTGTTCTGTGTACAGCACTAATCAAGGGTAAGTAACTTATACACCGTCTGACTACAAATTAAATATTTCAATTCATTATTAAAGCTGTATTGTAGCTAGTAACACATCACTTCATTAGTAACATTTGTATATAATTAGTAACATTTGTCTGTAACAGTGGTGTGTTTTCTCAGAGCTTTTTTTTCATAACAGAAGACATCAGCTTTCGGCTTAATGCAATGCCTATTGAAAAAGCTTTCTACTTGGAGAGGGTATTATGTCACGAAAATGTGTCTACAACTTACTAAGGCCATTGCTACTGGATTATCAGAGTCGCGACCTCCACTATTTGTTAATGGTTGTAAAACTCTGATATAACGAAAATGGACTAACATCAACGGTTGCAAATAGCGTAAATCACTGTAAGAGTTGCATTCGTCTGAACCTTATCTACAACACGTAGCATTTCAATAATTTCAAATACATGCAGATAAGGAACACCCGTTGCATTCCAAAATGCAGAAAGTTAAGCTGACTTAAGAGAGGGAAGTCGTGGATGGGACGTGTTGAGGATGTCATACAAAGCGTGTGCAGATTGCAAGATGTGGCATCAGGTGCGGAATGGATAAATCTATCCACGTATTTCGAAACTTGTTTGAGAGTAGTAATATCACTTAGCAGGGAATACAGAGAATGGTGTCCCACAGTTGTGGAGAAAAAAAGTGCAAGCTTTGGTCAGTGAGAATACCAAAGAGGGGGATGTGATTATATACACTGATTGATCTGTGATTATACATGTTCACAGTGTTTGGGCCTTTAAAGCTCAGTGTTCAGGTTAAACGACCAGGGAGGAGAGTGGTACCTTTGCGGTTACTACGAGTATCATGACCATGGAGACTATGGTGGTGACCAGGGCATTTGAGTAGGTATGCACACAGAAGGTAATGCAGGTCTGTATCTTGAGTGACTCTATGAGTATGATTAGGAAGGTACAAGTGGGTCTCGTTCGCGAACAGTGGATTGAGGCCTTGAGAAAGGCGAGGCTGAATGTGGTTACATTTATTTTCGTGCCGAGGCATGTGAGTATTCGAGGCAATGAATGAGCAGATCAACTGACGTCATGCGCGATTGTGGCACAGGGCGTTGGGGCAATGGATCGAGCTGACGTTTTGATTTTCTTCTGATTTTCTTCAGCAGAAGTGTAGTGGTGGATACACTCAGGGAGAGATCGGAGCTACTATGGACGTGTACAGTTTGCAGTGATGATGATCCAACGACTAACGTAACTAACGTAGCATTTGTTTATAAGCAGTACTATTTTACTTCGGGAATAACATATCACTTCTTGAGTAATATATAACATTAACGCCCTAATGTAATAGAGATGATTTATATCCAGATAAGGGAGAATGACTTTAATGAAGGCTTCAATCAATGTATTTCTACAAGTACAATATAACTTCACTAGGACAACATGTTTTTACTAGTGAATCTAGCCCGATACTAGGAATTCGAGGGCTGTGGTAAACAGGGAAAATATCATGATAAACGAATATAGGTATATGTGTTATCAATATTTATAATCTAAACATACTAGCATCAAGACATAGCGACAGACGACGTTTCGACTAAAAAGCTTTTATCGTAACGAAAGACAACCGATAAACAATTGATTGGAGGAAGAGATTAAAGCATGGTATAAAATGTCACGGGAAAGAAAAATATCAAAAATGGAAGGGTCTAGCAAGATAATATATGAGACATCCATAGCATGACAAGCATTCTGGTTTGGGAGGGGACTGGAACTTATACTGAGCTGAGACTGACGTATTTGTTTCCGATTTTATCATCGCATTCATTCTAATCCTTTACTAAATCATTCTCATCATCTCATTCATTCTCATATTTTACTAAATCATTCTCATCATCTCATTCATTCTCATCCTTTACTAAATCATTCTAATCATCTTATTCATTCTCATCATCATTATTCTTTTATTCACTAGTATCCGTTATCCATGCTGTGTTCTATACTTCATTAGTAGAAAATAAGGTCGCTAACACAAACTAACTTCACCAATACAAAATAAGGTCGCTAACACAAAATAACTTCACCAATACAAAATAAGGTCGCTAACAGAAAATAACCTCATTAGCACAACATAAGGTCGTTATCACAACATAACTGCATCAATACAGCCCAACTTTCTAAGCGATGTCTTGATAATTATTGTGTTTTATTTCTCTGTAATTATACCATGTTGTTAAAAAAAAGGCTGATGATATTGTGGCTTTTACTCAATAACTTTCTCACGAGCTTTCTTGTTTGTTATGTTTTCTTCTTTTATGTCTGCTTTCTACTTTATTCCTGGGTTGTTTTAATGACCATTTTGTGACAGGTCACTGTCTACCACATACACTACTCTATGGTGAGATGCACAACCACATGCGTTCCAATATGTTATGTGCCACATGCGAGGAAAGCCAGAAGAATCGCTACCAAGGACTTGCTAGAGACTTCATTGAAAGTATGTGTCATAAACTGTGCTTCATCAAACAGATGTACACGGTGCTCTACAATTTTACAAAAGGCGCAGCATCTTGTGAAGAACTGGGAAATATGGCAGCTCAACATCGGTGACTAGCTAGAAAGACACGGGCAGATCAAATATCATCTAAGTAAAATACAGTGTACGGCTTGTCCAATGACCTTTGCGGCCAACATATGGAATTATTGCCATTTTCGAATTCATAGATACGACCATAACTATAACTGAATTTCATAAAATGGATCTAACGAATGGTCATCATCACTAGTGGGAAACTAGCAACAACAATAATGTGAAGTGCCAATAAGTCGGCTTCGTGACAGCAACTGACAACAGCAGCACCGACTGATCGGCTTCACAGAGTGAATCTGTTGAATTAGACACATAAAGTGTGGCGTTAAAGTTATTGGATCAACATACATGAAGTCTGGCTTTAAAGTCATCGGATCAATATACATTAATCTTGCTTTAAAGTCATTGGATCAAAATACATGAAGTCTGGCTTTAAAGTCATCGGATCAATATATGGAAGTCTGGCTTTAAAGACATCGGATCAATATATATGCAGTCTGGTTTTAAAGTCATCAGATCGATGTACACGATACGATGTTTATAGTGTCCCTAGGATAGTTCCATGTATTTATAGAAATTTTACACTCAATAAAAGTTTTCTAATTGATATCACCAAGTAACGAAAGTTTCAACATCTGACAGTGGAGACTTTGCTATCAAGTTCAACAACTTACAAGACAGCACGCTCATTGCCAGCAGACAAGCAAGGCAAGTCTTCAGGACCACAGTCTACATGTGTAAGTTGTTGTTGCCATTCTTGTGTGTCTGTTTATGTTTTAGCTGTAGCTCTTAAGTAACTAGCACGCTTGTTCCAGGCATCTGAGCTAAACATCGTAATTGCGCTGTGGTTCTTGATTCCTGATCAGGAAGCAACATCCCTGCACAAGAGATATTCCGATATATGATCTGCTTGCTATTACGTAAGTCATCTAAAAGTATATAAACTTTGTGTGCCAGTCAACTATTTGTTGTGTGTTGTTCTGATTTTTTCTGGCGAGGATGCACTTCCTCCCTCTCCTCTGGTCACTCCCATTCTATCATTCTCAGATTATGTAAATTGTCTCTTTAAGCATCAAATTCATCGTTTTGTAATGTATCTATGACTGTCCTAATGAACTTGAGTTCAGTCTCTTACCATCACTTTTCCATCAACTATAGCGTTATTTACCAATGTGTCAGCTTTTTCGTTGTCTATGACTCCCACATTTAATGGGCGGTAGATCCATGTGATGCTTTTGGCGTTGTTGAGAAGAGTGACTCACCTCTTTCTTATTAAGCATTTTTCTATCTTGCGCAGCATAATCTGGGAGTACGTTAGAATGACAGTGGCTGTTCGTGGTGGCGTCGTCAGCCAAGGGAGAGCCGTCGTTGCTGTCACTATCTCCATTCTCATGCTCGATGTTGTTGTAGGAAAAACAGCAGACTTTTCAATCACTTTCTTACCAGTTCGGTAGGCCACGGAGTCCGCCACCGTCGGCAGTATAGGAGACTTTTTCACTAAAATATAAACATGAACTAGTCTCCAATTTGCGTGAAATCTATTGGTTGTAATAGGCTATTTTTGGCATGGGACTCTAAGTATGTAAATAGCGACCAATTAAAAGTCAAACAACAATCAAAAACGTAACGAACTGGATTCAAATTAATTAAGCTAGGAGGCTTGTATTGTCGAGAGCCACGACGAAGTACCATCTGCATTTGTTTCTTTCAATAAGTTCAGTTATTTGTGTAAATAATTACGCTGAGCTACAACTTAAACTGTAACATTACACAATCATTTTCGATTGTCTTTTGATTTCGTTCACATCCCAAGCCTGTATCACTCTTCTTATTAACTATCGATAATAGATCATCATTATCCTGCCGATTAATTTTTGTAGTTGTGCTTTTTATTGATTAATTCACTCCTGCATTAATACAAGGGTTATTTTTGTACTCAATTTCTGTCACAGCTATTGTTCATTATCCGTTTGTTTAGTTGTTGGCTACCTCATAAGCATCCATTACACGACGCTGCCCTCTACTGTGTTGGCTACCTCATAGACATCCCTTACACGACGCTGCCCTGTACTGTGTTGGCTACCTCATATGCATACCTTACACGACGCTGCCCTGTACTGTGTTGGCTACCTCATAGACATCCCTTACACGACGCTGCCCTGTACTGTGTTGGTTGTTTCATAAACATCCCTTACACGACGCTGCCCTGTACTGTGTTGGCTACCTAATAGACATCCCTTACACGACGCTGCCCTGTACTGTGTTGGCTACCTCATAGACATCCCTTACACGACGCTGCCCTGTACTGTGTTGGCTACCTCATAGACATCCCTTACACGACGCTGCCCTGTACTGTGTTGACTACCTCATAGACATCCCTTACACGACGCTGCCCTGTACTGTGTTGACTACCTCATAGACATCCCTTACACGACGCTGCCCTGTACTGTGTTGGCTACCTCATAGACATCCCTTACACGACGCTGCCCTGTACTGTGTTGACTACCTCATAGACATCCCTTACACGACGCTGCCCTGTACTGTGTTGGCTACCTCATAGACATCCCTTACACGACGCTGCCCTGTACTGTGTTGACTACCTCATAGACATCCCTTACACGACGCTGCCCTGTACTGTGTTGGCTACCTCATAGACATCCCTTACACGACGCTGCCTTGTACTTCGTTGGTTGTCCCATGGACCGTTTAGTCTGTACTCATTGATGTCGTTACGATACATTACGTGCCACTTTCTGAAGTCGAGTAACTTCCACATTTGCCCCACTTGTTAGGGTCACTATTTGCCTCACTATTCTCGATATCTGTGCTAAAATGTTTGTGTAACTGTGCCCCAACAGTTTTACTAGCTGTGAGGTTTATTGTCATTTGTGTGTATTCTTAAACACCGGAAGGTTAGCGAGATGAAGTCTGGAGAACGGAAACACCGACGGGTTAACATGATCAAGTCCAGGGAAAGGAAACACCGACGGGTTAACAGGATCAAGTCCAGGGAAAGGAAACACCGACGGGTTAACAGGATCAAGTCCAGGGAAAGGAAACACCGACAGGTTAACAGGATCAAGTCCAGGGAACGGAAACACCGACAGGTTAACAGGATCAAGTCCAGGGAACGGAAACACCGACGGGTTAACATGATCAAGTCCAGGGAACGGAAACACCGACAGGTTAACAGGATCAAGTCCAGGGAAAGGAAACACCGACAGGTTAACAGGATCAAGTCCAGGGAAAGGAAACACCGACAGGTTAACAGGATCAAGTCCAGGGAACGGAAACACCGACAGGTTAACAGGATCAAGTCCAGGGAACGGAAACACCGACAGGTTAACAGGATCAAGTCCAGGGAACGGAAACACCGACGGGTTAACAGGATCAAGTCCAGGGAACGGAAACACCGACAGGTTAACAGGATCAAGTCCAGGGAACGGAAACACCGACAGGTTAACAGGATCAAGTCCAGGGAACGGAAACACCGACAGGTTAACAGGATCAAGTCCAGGGAACGGAAACACCGACAGGTTAACAGGATCAAGTCCAGGGAACGGAAACACCGACAGGTTAACAGGATCAAGTCCAGGGAACGGAAACACCGACGGGTTAACAGGATCAAGTCCAGGGAAAGGAAACACCGACAGGTTAACAGGATCAAGTCCAGGGAACGGAAACACCGACAGGTTAACAGGATCAAGTCCAGGGAAATGAAACACCGACAGGTTAACAGGATCAAGTCCAGGGAAAGGAAACACCGACAGGTTAACAGGATCAAGTCCAGGGAACGGAAACACCGACAGGTTAACAGGATCAAGTCCAGGGAACGGAAACACCGACGGGTTAACAGGATCAAGTCCAGGGAACGGAAACACCGACAGGTTAACAGGATCAAGTCCAGGGAACGGAAACACCGACAGGTTAACAGGATCAAGTCCAGGGAAAGGAAACACCGACAGGTTAACAGGATCAAGTCCAGGGAACGGAAACACCGACGGGTTAACATGATCAAGTCCAGGGAAAGGAAACACCGACGGGTTAACAGGATCAAGTCCAGGGAACGGAATGTGGTGTATTGGTTTCTTCTTCTTCTGCTTCCATTCTTAAACCCTTGCAAATTACAGGATCTATTGAGAATGGAATGCGTTGATTCATAGTTTTGCTGCGATATCTGCGACTTTGGTGAGACACATCCGATTACTGCATGTCTTATTACTCAGTTTAACCCTATTATTGATGGAACAATCAACTTCACCCCATACCCTTCTTAGTCGCCTCGTACGACATTCATCGAAAGTAAAGTGTCTTTGTTTTCTTATTTTTTGGGCCTCATCAACACTCGGGCGTTGTCATGGCATAAAGTTTGGCTGCGATGTTCGCTCCATTCTGGCTGACATATCAGACTTCAGCATGGCTTCTCGATTCTCTCTATAACATGGGACAGTCAACCAGTGCTGTTCCAGTGTTGTATTATTTGTCTTTCGTTCTGCTAATGTTTGTCTTCTTCTTCTTCAGCGTTTCATTCTCAAACTCCAGCTGGATTTCTCTTGTAGCAGGACAATTATATGCCTATTATTAGGTTTCCAGCAGGATGTAGTCCAGAGAATGGAAATGTGTTGTGTCATCGTTTTAATACTTATTATTATTATTATTATTATTATTATTATTATTATTATTTAAGATAATTATAGACTATTATCATTGTTTGTTAAGTAGTGTGGCGCCGCCACCATAGTTAAAATCCACAACCACTGTACTACAGAACAAGACTGAGCGACAACAAATCATACTTCTAACTTACGGCAGAAGCGGATCCAGTCTAACCGCAGAGATTATCAAACAGCAGAAGGAGGTGTACATGTATTATGAACCGCTTCACAACCTGGCCAAGCTATTTCAACCGCTTCAAGTGGAGTACCTAGACATCGCACACAAATAGTGAGTACAGCCATGCCGTGACCATCGATTGTGCTATATAATCATTGAACAAAAAAGTAAACATGACCCGAGAGGCTGATTTTTTCATTATTTTTGTGCATTTCGTTTATCAGCCTTGGCGTTTTGGTATGCGACGCCAAGTATATAAAATTCACCAACGAAAATCACGACAAAATTTCAAAAACGTTACGAATGAAATCTTGTTTACTTTCCGTTCAGATGTCTATATTAGCCTAGTCATGGCCATGCATTTAGAATTACAAGTCACCGATTGTACATTGAATGATGACATCATTGTAATTTCCTACGGTTCTGTGTCTCATTGGGGGGGGGGGGGGGAATCTAGATGGAGTTTTATACCTACTATTTGCGGTCGAAGAACACCAAGAAACAAGCACAGCTTCCATTTTGAGAATGGAGATTGAAACTGTTACTGTTGCCTTCTCCTAGCTCTGTACGAATTCGTTTCTGACAGAGAAGTTGTGATTTATCAATAGTGCATAGCAGAGAAGTTTAAGTTTTACGGTGATTACTAGCCTACACGTGTGTGTGTGTGTATATATATATTCTTGATTAGAAACTGGCTTCACAGCACGCGGGACATTCCTATAAGTGCTCCGCCCTCCCTTCCAGCAGCCATCCCAGTGTATGTAGACTCAGTGTCCCGGTCAGGTGTTGATTGTGTGATCTTCGGGACTTTCCAAAAAATTAAATTTCCTTTCCTTCCATCTAGATACTCCCATTTCTAACATTCTCATAGCGTTGTATGTTCTGCACCATATCGACAATTGATCTAGTCGACTCTGTAGACTATCAGTGATATCTGTTCTGTTCCTACCCATGTTGTATAGTAGGATATTCATCAGTGTGTGTATATATATATACACTGACAATATATATATATATATATATATATACATGCAGTCACCAGTTTGATTACTAGTCTACTAGTGTAGACTAACACACACACACACCACACAACACACACACCACACAACATACCCACACACCACATACGCGCACCACACAGCACACACACCACACGTGCATGCGCCTGTGTGTGTGGAGATTCATAAGACAACCTTCTGGAAAGAATATGTTGTCAACATTTGTCTTCAAAATCCTGTATTTTCCCCTCCATTTCCGCGGTACTTATCCAACTCTGACATCCGTACAAAATAATAGATATTATTCGAGATTGTATATAAATGTATCTTCACTACTTTACTTATTCTGTTCTTTCATATGGTATTTAATGTGGACATTACAGCCGAGTTCATTATAGTCTAAACTTCAGTCTCAAATCTCATCATGTAGTTAAATACAATTAATTTAATCTCTTCAGAATTATCCATGATTGACACTGATAACACATAGTTGGTATAACGATTCAATTTATTATTTGCTACCTTTTCATTTATCATTCATGTATAGAAGTTTGAAGATTGGGGGTAAGTTCCTAATTCTGGAATTGCTTCCCTAAAATAGCAAATTGCCGACGTTGGGAAACATGGTCCTAGAGATTTACTGAGGCGATATCTGAGTACATATGGAAATGTGCAAGGACACTGTTCAACATATCTTGATATAAATCTAAACTTAAACAAATACAGTGTATAGATATGGTGTTATATAGTCATAGAAATGAGATGACATAATTTTACAATCATAGAAATGAGATGGTGGCTTTATTTTACAAACATAGAAATCAGATGGCAATATTATTTTACAATCATGGAAATGAGACGGTAACATTGTTTTACAAGCATAGAAATGAGATGCGAGATTATTTTACAAAAACCCTCGTAGTTTTCACATGCTTCCACACTACCAACAGATAGCATGTCACAAATGGCCATGCCATAGGCGTAACAGCTATAAGGCCAGAGGCAGACTATGTAAAAGATGGATCACAGAAATCAAAGTAGCCACAGGAACAAACTTACAAACAGTACACATAAAGACTATCTCCAGAGAATGCTCTTCCACCTCTGACGCCGCACGGCAAAAATGGCCACATCATATAGATATATAGATAGAAATGAGATAGTGACATTATTTTACAATCTTATAAATGAAGCGGCTACATTATTTTACAATCATAGAAATGAGATGGGACTTTATATTACAATCATAGAAATGAGATGGATACTTTATTGTACACGCATAGAAATGAGATGGGACTTTATATTACAATCATAGAAATGAGATGGAGACTTTATTGTACACGCATATGACGATGTAACAGTGAGTTAAATCTAGCTTATTGGATTTGTCTTACAGCCTTCATCTGACATCGATCTCAGAATACAACAAAAAAGCTATAGAGATATTGGAGAAACTCATGACTTGTGATTATCAGCATCTTCCTAGAGTTGCCTACCAGAATTTACACATGCGACTCTACGACTCTGCAGAAATGTTCTGGTGCATCAAACGGTAGTGTCTTTTCTGTGTTCTAGTGCATCAAATGTTAACCGTCTGTGTTGTAGTACATCAAATGTTAACCGTCTGTGTTCTAGTGCATCAAATGTTAACCGTCTGTGTTCTAGTGCATCAAGTGTTAACCGTCTGTGTTCTAGTGCATCAAATGTTAACCGTCTGTGTTCTAGTGCATAAAATATTAACCGTCTGTGTTCTAGTGCATCAAATGTTAACCGTCTGTGTTCTAGTGCATCAAATGTTAACCGTCTGTGTTCTAGTGCATCAAATGTTAACCGTCTGTGTTCTAGTGCATCAAGTGTTAACCGTCTGTGTTCTAGTGCATCAAATGTTAACCGTCTGTGTTCTAGTGCATCAAATATTAACCGTCTGTGTTCTAGTGCATCAAATGTTAACCGTCTGTGTTCTAGTGCATCAAGTGTTAACCATCTGTGTTCTAGTGCATCAAGTGTTAACCGTCTGTGTTCTAGTGCATCAAATGTTAACCGTCTGTGTTCTAGTGCATCAAGTGTTAACCGTCTGTGTTCTAGTGCATCAAATGTTAACCGTCTGTGTTCTAGTGCATCAAATGTTAACCGTCTGTGTTCTAGTGCATCAAATGTTAACCGTCTGTGTTCTATTGCATCAAGTGTTAACCGTCTGTGTTCTAGTGCATCAAATGTTAACCGTCTGTGTTCTAGTGCATCAAATGTTAACCGTCTGTGTTCTTTTGCATCAAATGTTAACCGTCTGTGTTCTAGTGCATCAAATGTTAACCGTCTGTGTTCTAGTGCATCAAGTGTTAACCGTCTGTATTCTAGTGCATCAAATGTTAACCGTCTGTGTTCTAGTGCATCAAATGTTAACCGTCTGTGTTCTAGTGCATCAAATGTTAACCGTCTGTGTTCTAGTGCATCAAATGTTAACCGTCTGTGTTCTAGTGCATCAAGTGTTAACCGTCTGTGTTCTAGTGCATCAAATGTTAACCGTCTGTGTTCTAGTGCATCAAATGTTAATCGTCTGTGTTCTAGTGCATCAAATGTTAACCTTCTGTGTTCTAGTGCATCAAATGTTAACCGTCTGTGTTCTAGTGCATCAAGTGTTAACCGTCTGTGTTCTAGTGCATCAAATGTTAACCGTCTGTGTTCTAGTGCATCAAATGTTAACCGTCTGTGTTCTAGTGCATCAAGTGTTAACCGACTGTGTTCTAGTGCATCAAGTGTTAACCATCTGTGTTCTAGTGCATCAAGTGTTAACCGTCTGTGTTCTAGTGCATCAAGTGTTAACCGTCTGTGTTCTAGTGCATCAAGTGTTAACCGTCTGTGTTCTAGTGCATCAAGTGTTAACCGTCTGTGTTCTAGTGCATCAAGTGTTAACCGTCTGTGTTCTAGTGCATCAAGTGTTAACCGTCTGTGTTCTAGTGCATCAAGTGTTAACCGACTGTGTTCTAGTGCATCAAGTGTTAACCGTCTGTGTTCTAGTGCATCAAGTGTTAACCGTCTGTGTTCTAGTGCATCAAGTGTTAACCGTCTGTGTTCTAGTGCATCAAGTGTTAACCGTCTGTGTTCTAGTGCATCAAGTGTTAACCGTCTGTGTTCTAGTGCATCAAGTGTTAACCGTCTGTGTTTTAATGCATAAAACATTAACCGTATGTGTTCTATTGCATCACAAGTGCGTCTGTGTTATAGTGTATCAAACGGGGAACTCAAAACAGACATTCTAACATGTGACATAGATTATTTGCCCATGTGCTGCCAGAGCCAGATAAGAAGTCAAAGAATAATGAGTGACCTGTAATATAGGTCGCAAGAGTCGGGTAAGAAGGTTTGGGGTTGGGGTTTGACTTCCCCATCACATAGAAGATGGCAATCCTCTCTGAAGTCAGACGTATCGGACCGAAATGCTCAGATATCGCAGCTAAGCTGTAAATTAGGACACAACGCTTTCCTTTCTTGGACTACATCCTTCTAATCCGTAGGAGTTTAAAGAGAGAACAGAAGACACTTATTGATAGCCTCCAAGTCATACTTGTCACCTTAACATTTGTTTTCCCATAACATATGTTCCCTAAAGGAAAAAAGAAAGATCCACTCTAATTGTTTTTTTTTCCCCACAAGAGCCTCCAACTACAGCAGGCAAGCTCAATGTTTGAAACAAGGGGAAATAAAATGCAGAAACAAATCTATTCATCTGTTAAAAATTATTCGCTTATCGGTAAGTCAATCAATCTTATTGTGCACTTGAGTCATTTGTAAACGAATTAACGGTATGAAACAATGTGTATTTTTTATATCTCTGGCATAGTGGTTATACCTTTCGGTTTGTGTACAAGAGATCACGGTTTCGAATCCAGTAATATAGTAGAGAGGTAAATAACACGGCAAAACAAATTGGCAGAAGGCGGCTACGGCATATTTTGCGACATTTTGTTGCACGGAAAATGAAGAATAAGCACTGAAACATCTCCACTTTATTGCTCACTTAATCAAACAAGCAAACGGGCGCGATTTTAGGCACCACCGTATTTCCTTATATAAGTTATATACGTCTAACAAAGGTGATGGAATGTAGCAACGGCAGGACCAATGTTGAGTGAATTATAAACAGTTTAGTGGTATGTAACCAGTGGCGTATACTAAGCATAAGCAAGGCAAGCATTGCATGCCTTCAAGAGTTGCGAAAATGATAAACCAGTCAGTGATCTATCCCCCATCCAAACTTAGCCCTTGCAGCATTGCTCAAAAATATATTTTAAAATATTTTTCTCACAAATCTGAATTTTCCCGAAAATTAGTGCTGGCAACACATATGAAAGTTGCAAGTGGCCACACTGAAGCAATTTTAAAGTTGCTTTCGTTAAAATAGTCCCTTTACATATAAGCGCAGTGATATACTGTGTGTTTTTTTTAAATCCTTGTCTCCAGAGTAAGCTTGCGATGAAAAAAAAAATACATTTTATGATTCAATCACTATTATAACAATTTAGCACTGGCAAATAATAAATTGATTGATGAACAATTATTTACTGGTGTGAAACAGTGCAATTTCTATGTTCTAGTACTTTTATTTGAATGTTAAACTAATGATAACAATGCAAGCAATTTAAATCTTGATTGCATACACACACACTTGTTTAGTAAGCTATTTCTGGTCACTTTTGGTACACGTCACGTGATCTTACTCAACACACACGCACATTTACACAGCGATGTAGTTTCGATTTCAAAACTTCAAACGTGATTTTAATCAGCTGATATTTAATATTTTGTGTTTGTACAGAAACATGTGTATTGCTATTGTTAATTACTAAACTTAGTATATTTGTTTACTGTGGTGGTTATTATGGCTGATTCTATTAATGATGTTGTTGTAGATTTATTTGAGCGACCGTTTCAATCGCGAACATTTAATGAAAAATTGGACTTGGTAAAAATGGGCAGACCGATTCCTGCGTTAAGCAGTTTGAAACGAGAAGGAACAAAATGTGTCCGTTCATTTAACAATGATTTATATAAGAAAGTCGTTTGGCTTTGTGGTTCATAGATTTCTTTTGAACAAAGGACTTCACAGTGGTCTTCCAGAACTTCATAAACTTTGTGAATTAATATTGACAATTCCTGCATCGTCGTCTTCAGTGGAACGTTCGTTTTCTGCATTAAAACGCATTAAAAATGTCATAATGAACTCGCAGGGGCAATGTCGTCTTTCTGCTCTATCAATGATGTCAATTGAAAAAGACCTTCTTGTAGAGATGAAAGGCAATGATGACTTTTATAACAAAGTAACAGAGGACTTTAGCAGAAAGAGCCGCAGAATAGAACTGAACTTCAAATAACTGGGTGAGTAGAAAATTATCATTTTTTAAAAGTTGCATGCTCTCTTTCAGACCCCAGGATACGCCACTGATATAATTGTGTATGTGAATGAATTATAAACAACTTGGCGATATGTAACCAGATATAATTGTGTACTGAGGACTTCAATCCTTCAAATCCTCTCCATATCTTTGGTAAATAAGCAAATGTACATTTTCTACACATACAAAATGAGAAAAATACTTGACAATCACCGTAGTGTTCTGAGTTTATAGAGAAACATCAATGCTTACAGATATTATCTGTTGATTTACCGTAATCCGAGTTTGTTGGTAAGATTATGGATAAACGTACATGTTTAAGGATGGTGCCTGTTGTTTTACAGCGTGCAGAGCCTGTTGTTTTACAGCGTGCAGATCCTGTTGTTTTACAGCGTGCAGAGCCTGTTGTTTTACAGCGCGCAGAGCCTGTTGTTTTACAGCGTGCAGAGCCTGTTGTTTTACAGCGTGCAGATCCTGTTGTTTTACAGCGTGCAGAGCCTGTTGTTTTACATCGTGCAGAGCCTGTTGTTTCACAGCGTGCAGAGCCTGTTGTTTTACAGCGTGCAGATCCTGTTGTTTTACAGCGTGCAGAGCCTGTTGTTTTACAGCGTGCAGAGCCTGTTGTTTTACAGCGTGCAGAGCCTGTTGTTTTACAGCGTGCAGAGCCTGTTGTTTTACAGCGTGCAGAACCTGTTGGGCAGTATATGGAGAAACATTTATGTTTAAATATACTTGTTGTTTTCCAATAGGCACAGTATGTTGGTAAGTTTATAGAGAAATATTTATGTTTGAATATGATACCTTTTGTTTTACTTTAGGCAGAGTCTGTTGGGCAGCTTATGGAGAAACATTTATGTTTGAAGATGATTTATCTGGTTCGAGATCCGAGGGGAAGCTTCTTATCAAAACGAAGAGCTTTCAATTCAGTGACAACAAATGCCAGTTACGAGGCGGAAAGGTACTGTTATCGAGTCAACAAGGTCAGTAATTGCAAATACGAGTACATAAATCATTTGGTTTTCTCCATTACAGTAAAACATGTCTTAAGGCGCACTACTAGGGACTGGGGCGTTTTCAAATAACACAAGGTTTCTGTTAATTCGAGATGGACTATACAAATTTAACTAGTCATACATGTACAAATAAAAAGATATGTGGACTAAATAGTATTTCTTCTTTCTGCGTTATTTAGTTTGCAGACGGATGACATAAAACAGTGTCCTCTTACCTAGCTACAAAAGTGTGTGTGTGTGTGTGTGTGATTGCTTGATCTATTTGTAAAGATACCGTGCCGGTCTCCTGAAATTCTTTGATCTTTGCCGATTTATTTGCGAATAAAGGTTCATTTTTCGTATTCGTTTACATGTTAGATTGTTTCCACATAATACAAATAAATTTAATATCTTTTTCAGTTCTGAAGTCAGGGGACTGAAAAATAATTCTCTCAAAGATAAATTTCTCTTTAATAGTAGCGCCTCGTAAGACATGTTTTACTGTAGAAAGTAGATTACAGGTCTGTTTTCAAGCCATACAGTCATATGAGTTGTGTGGTCAAATGTGGTCAACATTATTACCACCATATGTTTGTATGCTTCTATGTGATTGGATGTCAATATAATATACTCAAGTCTATAACTCGTCAGAATTGTAAGGGTGCTACAGTGGAGACAGCATACAAATTCAGAGAATTTGATACTAAACGTGGAACTGGACGCATACATTTGATACTAAACGTGGAACTGGACGCATACATTTGATACTAAACGTGGAACTGGACGCATACATTTGATACTAAACGTGGAACTGGACGCATACAAGCTAGAATGAGGAGCAAATTTAGCCAGCGAGCTCCAGGAAAGACTAACATACAAACATTTCGACATTTTCTGTGGAAGGCGGAGCACCTAGGGGTCTGCCCGAAGTACAAAGATGTTGGTTCATAACTCGTAACACCGTACAGAAAGATACGACCCGTATTATGTTGTTACTCAAACGGTAGGATTTAATTGGATAGAATTTTACTTAGTGTATGGTGATGGTATCTGGTGATAGTATTTGGTGATGGTATTTGGTAATTATATCTGGTGATGTTATCTTATCATGGTATCTGGGGATGTTATCTTATGATGGTATCTCGTGATGATATCTGGTAATGGTATCTGGTATCTCGTAGAGACATGAGTTAATGATAGTAGTAGTATTAGCAATAGCAAGAGAAGTTATCACATGTTGGATCACATAATGTGAAAATACTGTTACTACAATATTATATATCTATAGGATGTAGACAACGCCGTTAGATTACGCAGGAAATATTCAGATCGCGTATACTTGACCCGGTACGAAAACATCGCCGAGAAGCCATTAGAAACATCAAGAAAAATGTACCAATTCCTGAATTTGACCTTCACGGATACTGTAGCAGAGTTCGTCTTCAACAGCACCCAGGCAGGGCTAGGAGATAGGAGGGTCTACACGCTGGCTAGGGGAAACTCATCAGGTAACACTTATTGGAGTTTGCCACTTTTAATATATATATATTTCAGGGCGCATGTTCTTCATGAACGTAGTCTTCAACACCAATGAATTCCGTACAATGCTCAGGTAGTTGGCCTGAATTTGTCAATGATAAATTTGAACACGCCGCAATACCTCATGTCCATCGTCGTATTAGGCTATTTTCCTGTTATTAGCAACCATGTCACACATTCCTAGTTTGTCTTTTCTAGTATGTTTATTAGTATAAAATATTAAAATTATATTATAATAAATTATATATTACCAGATCTTCTGGGACAGTAAAGGTGGCAGGCATTTTCTGCATTTTATTTCCAGTATGACTGTTGGTCAACAATAAATACAGGACTATTAAATTCCCCAATATATGCGTAGTAATGGGAACTATTTTCTAAATGTCTATTTATATGTAAGAACAACCTCAATTTACTTGTTATAATGTTGTTTCTTTTTCTTTAACGTTGTTCATTCTCAAACTCCCGCTGGATCTCTCTTGTAGCAGGGCAATGGTCCTACTAAATTTCCAGCCGGATGTAGTCCAAAGAATGGAAATACGTTGTCTGGCCGTTTTATTTGTGTCATAATCGAGTTTAGGAATCAACCTCCTTCCACATTGAATGTTAACACCGTCAAAGACGGAGGATCGGGCAATTCACGAAAATAAAACAGCGATACAACGCATTTCAATTTTCTGGACTACATTCTGCTGGAAATCTAGTAGGATCTTTTCCCTGCTATAAGAGCGATCCATCGTGAGTTTGAGAATGAATGCTGAAGAAGAAGAATTAAGAGTTTAGATTCGACAGCAGTAAATGCTATATATTGGAATATATATTGGCCACTTTCATCTTTTATGCGGTTTATTTAGCAGGTTCACATGTTTAGGTGAAGTAATGGGTAATCACTGTAGCAGAGCTGCAATTATATTTGTCTTACGTGTGTGCCGTTTGTGTTGTAATCGGCTCCCTCAGAAGTATACGTTTGTGTTGTAATCGGCTCCCTCAGAAGTATACGTTTGTGTTGTAATCGGCTCCCTCAGAAGTATACGTTTGTGTTGTAATCGGCTCCCTCAGAAGTATACGTTTGTGTTGTAATCGGCTCCCTCAGAAGTATACGTTTGTGTTGTAATCGGCTCCCTCAGAAGTATACGTTTGTGTTGTAATCGGCTCCCTCAGAAGTATACGTTTGCGCAATGACGACCTCCATGCACATATGTCTTCGGCAACAATTTCTCAGATATTGAGGTTAATTAAGAAAGTCTTTTATCGAAACATTGACACATTTTTGTATCTGTAACTGTATAGTGTAGTTTCGATCTGAAGGACCAACACGCGATGAGCTATATATAAACA
Organism: Meghimatium bilineatum; assembly: GCA_034231615.1. NCBI lineage: Eukaryota > Metazoa > Mollusca > Gastropoda > Stylommatophora > Philomycidae > Meghimatium > Meghimatium bilineatum. Next base: position 80,401,190 of record CM067319.1, read on the forward strand.
ATACTATATATAAACAATACTATATATAAACAATACTATATATAAACAATACTATATATAAACAATACTATATATAAACAATACTATATATAAACAATACTATATATAAACAATACTACAAGTTCCTATACACAATTGACACTTTCTCTGTTAGCCAACATTTTTTAATCCTCGGGCTGGATTGGGTTTTTTGCGATGGTGAGGCCAACGACCTTTTTAGTCCTGTGAAGTTACTTTTGAAAGCTGGCTTACAACTCTGTTTTCAGTTTATGACAATAGGGTTGGGGAGGGGGTGATTAGCGTAATTATTTTCACTCAAACACTGTTTGAGAAGCGCGGTAGACTAGTTGATAATGAGCTTGCTTACTATCACCAGTTACAACTTGCTAGGTTCTAGTCTAGTTGATAGTGAGTTTTCTTACTATCACCGGTTACAGCGTGCTAGATTGTAACCATGTTTAGACTACACAAAATAATCCGGGTCGGGATTGCTCACCTGACACAACCACTCATCCAGACGACCTAGCTGTAAATGGATACCTGATGCATGGGTTAAGGAAGGTAAACACATCAAGGAAGGGAACTATTCACCCCACTAAACAGTTGCTGTGGGTTTGTACATGGAGAATTATCTTCATCCCCGAAGGCAGGTTGTTGGCATGAAACCTACCTTTACCTTTACTTAACACTATTTAGCATCATGTGCACTGTTTAGCATCATGTGCACTGTTTAGCATCATGTGCACTGTTTAGCATCATGTACACTGTTTAGCATCATGTGCACTGTTTAGCATCATGTGCACTGTTTAGAAACATGTGCACTGTTTAGCATCATGTGCACTGTTTAGCATCATATGCACAATTTAGCATTATGTGCACTGTTTAGCATCATGTGCACTGTTTAGCATCATGTGCACTGTTTAGCATCATGTGCACTGTTTAGCATCATGTGCACTGTTTAGCATCATGTGGTAACAGTTTGACTTAGGTGCCGGAGTTTACATCAGCTGTTTCGTCTTAATTCTTTTTTTATTATAGCTGTCATCTTTTTATTAGTAAGTGCAGGTATTTGTAACTATATTTACTTATTTAATATAATTACTTTGTTACTTTGATTACTGCGGCGCATACCTGATTATTGGATCTTTTCTTGCTTTTTGGTAGGCCTAATTATATATTTCGTACCGTATGTTTCGACAGAGGTATGCTACGCTTGGAGATCTAGAATCAAATATGCAGACGTGGAAGCCTTTGACAAGCATTGTAGGGAAGTTTACTATAAGCTAGGATATCTACCAGCCAATTCTGAGAAAGATCTGAGAAACCATCGTCTGACGCTCAAGTTTAAGAAGAATTATTTTGTATAACGAAATAAGTTAAGTTCTCAATACATTACTGAATATTTCATGTGAGTTAAATACTGAATATTTCATGGGATTTCTGAATATTTTTGCTGGCATCACGAAATTTGAAAAAGAAAGAACACTGCGGGCAATCCACAAACGCAAGAAGCGGAAGGACAAATCCGTTCATTCTTCTACCCCGAACCTTCAGCACTCCTGCATGCACTGCAATAGAACTTTCCGTGCACGAATCGGACTCAACGGACATGTACGAACTCACAACCTAAATTAGTTAATTACCCATTTTAATTATATATATATATATATATATATTTCATCGCATTTAATGTTTTTCCATGCCATGCTCATCTTCGCTTGTGAAGAAGGAACATCATCATCATCATTTCATGGGAGTTAAATACTGAATATTTAATATGTTATGTGAGTGATAAGCTAAATACTGAATATTTCATGTGAGTTATAAGCTAAATACTGAATATTTCATGTGAGTTATAAGCTAAATACTGAATATTTAATTTCAGTTGTAAGCTAAATACTGAATATTTCATTTGAGTTGCTAACTGAATTCTAAATACTTCATTTGTGTTGCTGAGTTCTGAATACTTCATTTGTGTTGGTAACTGAATTCTTAATACTTCATTTGTGTTGCTAACTGAGTTCTGAATACTTCATTTGTGTTGCTAACTGAATTCTGAATACTTCATTTGTGTTGTAAGTCTTCATCCACGTCTCGTTCACAGTTGAACATGTCCACACAGCTGGGTTGGCTTTCTTGATAAATGTTGCTGTACTTGAAAGCTCATCAAGACTACCGTACAGGTTACTGTGGATATACAACGCTACGATAAATCTCTCGAAAGCAAAGGTCGTCTGGTACTCCTTGAATAATAATCTGGTCAGTGACACACTGCCAGCTGTTAGTTGCATGGGCTCATTCATTGAAAGAGAACAGGACCTTGAATATCTTGGGATAATCTTTGATAGAAGTCTCTTATTTAACAAACACATCGCAAATATGATTCAGAAGGCTAAAAGGGAGGTCAGTGTTTTCACAAGTTATGACGACTTTCGACATGTAGCAATGGGTACTGTTTCTGCTTCTACAAGCAATGGTGCTATCTGTCATAGATTATAGCCTCGGACTACTAACACTGTCACAGACACAAGTCGTTAGAATGAAAAAAAAATCCAAAATGAGGCAATGAGAGCGGTACTTGAATGTACTAGAGATACACCCATCTCTGATATGATATTTCTTCTCGATCTTCCCAGCATTAAAGTGCAACATCAGGTAGCACAAATTAGGTCGTACCTAAATTAGTGACAGAATACAACCACCACCCATTACACCAACGTCTAGATGAATCAAAGGGGAAACGAATCAAACGTGGCAGATCATGGATGGCTACAGAAACTGCGAGAAGTTGGTTGAGAAATTTTCAGCATATTCCACTGTCACATCGAGCATGAGGATGGAGATAGAGGGAGTTACAGAAGCTCTTAATTGGTGAATAACTGATACATCAACACACTCGGTAATACAGACTCTCAAAGCATGCTGCGCAAAATAGAAGAGTTCATGTTGAGAAAAGAATGGTGCAACTTATTGAACAACTCAGTTGTCTAGAGCATTACATGAATATACTATCCTGGTCATGCTGTGGTCAGAGGAAACGAGAGAGCTGACTTAGTGGTAATGCGGCGAAAGGCGGCACAATGCTGAGAAAAGATAAAGCAGACTTAATGAAGGCGGTAATAAATTAATTTCAAGATGAAGATGATGTCAATGAGGCTGAGAACTTACACATACAGAGAATGTCAGAAATGGGAGTATCTAGAGGTGAGGGAAGGAAAAGTAATTTTTTTGGAAAGCTCCCCAAAGATCACGCAATCAACACCTGACCATGACTCTGAGACTACATACACTGGGATGTCTGCTGTAACGGACAGAGGATCACGTATGGGAGTGTCCCACGTGCTGTTATGATAGTTTCTAATCAAGAATCAAGAATTCCTGTGGATGGCTGACTCTGTTGGCCAGTGCTCCTCGCTCAACTGGTTTAGCTTAATGCAATCTTGCAGAACCGCAATCTGTGCTGATTGTCCACATTAACACAAATGTGATGGAACAATATAACCCAATATTACAGAACCGCAATCTGTGCTGCTTGTACACATTAACACAAATGTGATGGAACAATATAACCCAATATTACAGAGTGTTGTAGTTGTTTTTTTTTAAACAATAAACCAATTCGACTCAAAGATTTTGCTAATTTTTATCGACATATTGTTAAGTTGTATCCCTTTAAATTCATGGCTCCTTGAAACTTCTTAGACAATTAATTATTTTTATGATATTATGTATATCAGAAACCAACCACAAAAACGATGTATATCAGAAACCGACCACGAAAACGATGTATATCAGAAACCGACCACGAAAACGATGTATATCAGAGGCCGACCACGAAAACGATGGACCACCGGAAAAAAGAGGTGACAAACTCCACAATATACTCAGCACACACAAGAGGCTATCTCCAGAAAACTCTTCTACCCCTGGCGCTGAGAGGCAACAAAGGGTTTAGCATATACATATATAGATAGATATTCTGTATGTGTTTAAATTTGTAAATATTACTTGCCAACAGAACTGTGTTAAAAAATAGTGTAAAAATTGTAAAATAAAGGTAAAAAAGTGTAAAAATAGTTTTAAAAGTAAAAAAAGTGGTTTTACAAAGTATATTTTCTTATTTAGTTTCACGTTATTTTTCTAAAACGTAATATTCCTTATTGATAGGCTTACTGCATTATAGTTTATTTAGACACTCAGATATTTGTAAAAAACAAACTCTGTTCCCTTCAAAGACACACCCTCTAGAGAAATTGGCAACAATGTTCATAGAAATATTAATATCTATGTATCTATAAACTTGAAATCTGACAGGGTCTTAGGGGGTACCATATTGGATACTTCAGCATACAGAATCCTCCAGCGTTTTCTATCTTTTGCGATGCGGATGTGTGAAGAAACATCTTGTTCTGTCCATTCCTTGATGTCTATGTCTTTATTTTCACTCTTGTTTCTCCCCCCTTCGACAGTTCCCTGCAGTATTGTTTTTGCCTGCATACATGTGCAAACCATGCTTGTTGTCGTCGTTTCACTATTGAAAGCAATGGTTCTTGCTGACCTGTATACATCTCTATTTTATTTCGTGCGCACACATTTGTCTTATGCTCTCTTTAGGAAATTCGTAGAATTCGTCTGTAACATTTGTATTCGAAAGTCTATACTGGTCTCTCCATGTCATCAGTGAGTGACCAACTCTCACAACCAAAACTGATTCTTGTTCCTACCTCCTGGTTACCACGCTTAAAGCTAACCACGGTCACATATGCTATAGGTTTTGCCGTTGTATTGCTTCTCTATCATCACAGACGTCCTTTTGAATTTGTGTACTTGTCTGTTTTGACTAACTCTTAATTATTGGGTGGAAGAATTCTATTCCAATCTGTCTAGTAAGAGATGGCGTCATAGAACAACATGTTTCTACAACAATATAAAAAAAATATTGGTGGACTTGCATAGGACTTAACATGAGAGAATAATTCAAATGAGCCAATACTTAGAGTGAGTGAAAATATGTTGTTACTACAAGAACTACGCCAGGGATGTGTATTGTCACCAGATTTATTTTCTCTTTACAGCGAGAATATTCTGAGATGAAATAAGAATATGCCAGGCATTAAAATAGGAGGACACAATATCAATAATCTACGATATGCAGGTGATACTGTGTTGATAGCAGAACGCCAAGAACATCTCCGAGATCTATTAAACAGGACGGTGCTAGAAGAAAGTGAAAAAAAATGTCTTAGTCTAAACATAAAAAAGACAGAAACAATGATAATATCAGGAAATAGTATCCCACCAAATAGTAAAATAGTATTAAATTAGAAAAACTTAAAGCAGGTGCGTAGTTTCCAATATTTAGGAACATTAATAACTTCAGATGGTAAATACAAGACCGAAATTATAAGCAGAATAGGACAAGCAAAAGCAGCATTCCATAAAATGAAAAATATCCTATACAACAAGTCCATATCGATGGATACTAGAATACGTGTCCTCAAATGCTACATTGAACCAGTGCTACTCTATGGGAGTGAAGCATGGACAATAAATAAGACATCACAAAAATCATTGGAGGCAGTGGAAATGTGGTTTTTACGAAGAATGTTACGCATTCCTTGGACAGCAAAGATTACTGTTGAAGAATGTCTTAGAAGGATACATGTGAAAAGATGCATTATTGATAATGTAAGAAAAATACAGTCAACATTTATTGGGCACATAATGAGAAGAGGAGGCATTGAGAATATAGTGACAACAGGAAAGATAGAAGGAAAAAGATCAAGGGGAAGACCCAGAGAAAACATATTGGACAGTTCGACTAAATGGTTTCGATTGACGACACCAACAGAAATGATGACATATATGAGAGATCGATGTACGTGGAGAAATATGATCGTCAACGACATTCGGAACGGCATTTGATGATGACAAGAACTAAAATGGATTTCACAAGGCAAAAGAAAGAGAGGGCGACCAAGAGAAACTCTTCACAGAACAACCTCCAAAGAGGGTATGACTATGGTACACTCAACAAGATACAAGAATTGCACAGTAGTATCATTGATATCAGAGTGTTGACATAAAAATACCGTTTATCATCTGTCTCTTGACTTCCATTACAGCTACACCCAAAGATCAAGATACAAATGATAAATAGTATTTTTATGCCAATACTCTACTATCAATGGACATATACATGGGCACTGGCAGCAGCCCAGCAGAGAAAACTTACAACATGCGAGAGGACATACCTGTTGAAAAGCCGCAAGAGTGACCAAATTAAACAAAATGAGAAATGATGAAATCAGGAGAAGAATTTATATCACCATGCACAGAATACATCGAGCAACAACAAATAAAGTGGTTTGGACACCTTATAAGAGTATATAATAACCAACTACCAACAAGAACATATCACATAAGAAGTTCAGGATGCAAGGACAGAGGAAGACCTAGAACAAGATGGATAGATAACATCATGACAACACTGAACAAATACGGATTCAATGTTGCCAAGGCGATACATCTGACCTTGGGTAGACAACTGAAGCTCAGTCACCACCCTAACGCTTAACGGCAAGTGTGGATATTCTAACCATCATCCAACTGGGGATAGACAATAGTATCATACATGGCTATCGTCAGTAAAATAACGAGCGAAATAAAACATAACTCATACGTTATGTTTTTGATTGTTTTATACATGGGGGGGGGGGGGGGTTGTTCGGCATTAAAAGACGACACAAAGCATATACATCATCATCATCAAATCGATAACTCTTCAGGTTGGCATGGGTCTGACTCTAGAAAACAACACAGCAATTTCGCCATGCCTCTCTGTTATCAGTTCTTTGAGTGTGGAGAATCTTAACCCTGTCTAATATTTAATATTATCCGAAGTCTACAAAGCAGTGGTACTTCCAGTGTTGATATACGCTAGCGAAACATGGACTGTGTTTAGACGTCATGTGAAGAAACTCAATCACTTTCACACAACTTGTCTCAGAAAAGTTATGAACATCAGATGGCAAGACATATTTCAGACACCAATGTCCTTGATAGAGCTGGTATCTCTAGCATTGACATTATCCTGATGCAGTCACAGATTCATTGGGCAAGTCATTTGGTACGTATGTCAGACTATAACCAGCCAAAGATACTTTTCTATGATGAGCTGGAGAAGAGTAAACGATCTCATGGTAGCCAAAAAAAGGGCTACAAGGACTCGTTAAAGACATCAGTGAAAGCGTTTGAAATAGACCAAGACACATGGCAAGAACTTGTCCAAAATAGATCTACATGGCGCTTTACAGTCAAAAAGAGCGCATCATCTTGTTAAAAGAGGAGACCCTCCGAAGACGGATGTGTCGGGCCATTGGCGCAAATAAAATGGTGACAACGCATTTCCATTCTCTGGACTACATCATACTGGAAATCTAGAATGGATCATGGTCCTGCTACAAGAGAGATCCAGAGAGATATTTGTTCCTCGGTTGGTTCACTTTGCGGCCCGGAAATCCGAGGCCCAGCATATCCGTTTTCGTCAGGCCTTTAATTCGGGTAGTGGGATTCCCTAGCCTGTGACAGCCTGCCTATCTGTCGACGGGCGCGTGGGTATGTAATGACTCTTTGCCGAGAAGATTGTCGTTCACGTCTATTTCGCACGAGGTGTTCAACCGTCAGTGAACTTGCCTCGTGTAATTAGACGTTCTGTGCCTGTGCTCATTGGGTACTGAACCTTTTTTCATCCGCGAGCCTGGTTCCGTTGAAGGAAGAACTCGACAGAAGAGTTTAACCCTGGCTCTTTCGCCTTCTTAGCCGAGGTGTCGTTCACCGACATCATGAATCCCTCGTCTGAGTCTCACCACGAGTTTGGGAGCAAAGCGTGAACCAAAGTTGAACTCAAGGTGAACTCAAGCTGAACGACATTGTCCCATTTTTGCCTTAGCCCATCGGGTACTGAACCATTTCTCTTTGCGAGCATTTTTCCGGTATCGGAAAGTTTGACAGTAGAGTTGGGCTACGGCTGCTTTCTTTGCGGGCGCCCACGATTTGGTCTCTGCTCGTAAGGAGCACCGGTAACTAGAAGCATGTCTCGAGCTAACATAGCTTGTAGTTCCGATTTCCTTGGAACGTTTTCCCTTTCTATTTGCACTTGGCACTGTACTGCACTCTCATTATACTCTGTATGTTATCTTTTCGTCCCCCCCCCCCCGCATGCATCTACCTTTTCGTGTCGTTTTCATTCGCCGCCACTTCAATGCTCGGACCGGACTTACTAGCGTTACTGTGTCGACAGTGCCACCGCATGTGATTCTTTTGCGGTCAATTCTCTTTCCATCTGCTGCCACCACATGCACACGATCCCTATGCACCGTTGGGGTGTGAGATCTCACATTTCAGAGGCTCTGCAAATAAGGGCGGTAGCCATCTCCTCTCCCTCGCAGTCTTTACTTCTCGGATTAATCCGGTAGCCATTTAAGACTTGGTCGACCTGGGAGCCGTTGCGATCTGAAAAACATTTCCTCCTCAACTGGAGAATGAACACAGGATCACTCATATGCGAAGCCAGTGCTCTAACCACTGCGCTAACGCGGCTCCTAATGCATTGTATTCAGCGATGAAAGAACGCACATAAACTTAGTCTGCACAGCAGCATAACTATTGATAACGTATTGCAAATAGTTGATTGCACATCTTAGCACTGGCGCAGAACTCGATTCTTTATTACATCATTATTCAGGTGACATTCTTTTCAGAACGAAGCCTTCTTTATAAACGCTCTAAATAACTCAAGATCTGAGCAAGTTGACTTCTGTAGCCAATTTACACTATCATAAAGATATACAATCATAGGGTAGCCCAATCACAGACAAAGTGAGACAAATAAAACTAGGATAACTCAAGGCAACAGAAACTTGTGAAAGACGAAAATATCAAACCAGACCAAAGAAACTTGTGAAAGACGGAAATATCAAAATCTGACCAGAGGACTACATAGAACTTACGACATTACACCTCTTGATCATGTGCTGGAGATATTTATGTCCGTGAGTTCTTTTCGATTTTTTTACAAACTTATCGGGGAATTTGCAGTTTAGACCTGCACTATGACCTTTGTTCTAGTTTCGAGATATTACCTAGCCATTACGTGTGATTTGGCATGCGCGTTAGAGTTTATAGAATTAAGGTTAGGATTGGTATTATTATATATAATGTCAATTGGGGCTCTCTCAGTGTGTAGCGCTCAGAAATGATGATAGTTCAGTAGAAATCATTAGTTAGTTAGTCGTTAGATCATCATGACTGCACTACGGACAAGTCCATAGGTGATTAGATCTCTTCGTGAGTGTATCCGCCATTACAGGTTGACTGACGGAGCCAGTACGCCGTTGATTGACTCATTTTTTCTCGCCCACGAAACCGCTCCTTTCTAGCGACACCACATTTGAAACCAATCTCCCTTATTCTAGTCATGGAACAAGAGTCATTGTCGCGTATACAGTTATTTGTTCTTGCGTTTTCAAGTAGGCGTTCAAAATGAATGCCCGATCCATCGCTCCACCATCAGCCGTAGTAGCAATTTGTTTGTGGCCAAACTATCTGCTCTCTCGTTACCCCGGACTCCTGCATAACCCGGCACAAAAATAAAAGTCACTTTCCACACACAGGAATTTTTCACTGCATCTAGCCACTGTTCCCGAATATATCCCGCCTGAACTTTCACAATCATGCTCATCGAGTCACTGAGTATATAGGCATGCTCGCAGATAGTCTGCGAGCACACCCATTGCAAAGCTTTGGTTACTGCCAAAACCTCCATTGTCATGATGATGTCATCTGAGCGAATGCACCACTTTCCTCTCTGATGCTCTCCCTCACCCTTGAGCCGTGAAGGCCCTGGCACTCCTGATGTGTCTCACAACCGACCCATCTGTATATATAATCATATCACTTTCCCTGGAATCCTCACCGATCAGAGCGAGCACCTCCGACTCGGCAATATATTATCCGAGGCTGTCGGATAATATAAGAGCACCCAACTCCATTCTACACCAGATAGGACATCCTCCAATCTACAAACACAAGTAGAAATCATTGGAAAAGAAAATAATTATTTATTTCGTCTGTGTCGAAAGATGAACGTTCCGTCTGTAGTGACTGGGCATGTGCGGTAGCGGTGTCACGGCATCTATCGATATGATTGGTGATCCAGGGAAATCCAAGAATGTAAATATTGTGCTATTTATAGCACAGTGTAGACCTAAACTGAGGATACCTCAATACTTGTATGGGATGCTCGTTGTTGTTGTTATAGTCCTAGTCTCGCTTAGTCCGTTCTCAGTGACTTGAGAACACAGTTTGAATGTCTTGACAAAATCGCATCTTTTTTTGGAAATGCAGTTAATTAAGTACGGAAAAACACTTTTACTCGAGTTGCAAGGCGATTCGGTGCCGTTAGAACGGACCTGGTTCAATACCCGTTAGTCTCCAAATCTTTTTATTTATCCTCTTACTTCCTACTTGAAATTACTTATATAAGCTATTATTTGAAGCAACATTGTATTGTATCTATGTTATTTATATTTACAAGAAGATCTATTGGCCCTTCTAGTACGAATACGGATGCTATATTACTGAGGATACTTCAATACTTGTACACAATGTTCGTTGTTGTTATAATAGTCATTGTCACGATTGGTCCGTTCTAAGTGACTTGAGCACACAGTTTGAATGCCTTGGCGAAATCGCACCTTTTTTTAGATGCGGTTAGTCAAGTACGGAAAAACACAATAATTGTTAATTTACCCCCTTGTTTCATACTTACCTATCTATCTATTGCAAGAACATATGAACAAACTCCACACAACATGTCAAAAATTCAACATGAAGATCAATATTGAAAAGAGTGAAATAATGGCAATAGCAAAGAAAGAAAGAAATATCACTATCTCCATCGATGATAAACACCTTAAACAGGTAAATGAGTTCACTTAGGAAGCATTATATCGAGTGAAGGGAAAACAAGTAAAGAGATACAAAATAGATGCAACAAAACATACCAGATCCTAGGACAGATGACATGTATTTTCAAGAACAAAAATGTAAACATAGACACGAGAGTTGCATTATACAAGACTATTATTGTTCCATCACTGTGCTACCAGTGCCAAACCTGGACAATGACAGCACAAGACAAAAGAAAAATAGTCACAACAGAAATGATATGTCTACGAAGAATACTCGGAGTGTCATTAAGAGATAGAATTAGAAACGATAACATCAGACAGATAACCAAAACAATACCAGTATTGGAACACATCAAAAGACAACAGATGAAGTGGTTTTCACACGCTTCCATACTACCGACATATAGCATGCCACAAAAGGCCATGACACATAGACATAACGGTTATAAAGCCATAGGCAGACCATGTAAAAGATGGATCACAGAAATAAAAGAAGCCACAGGAACAAGCTTGCAAACAGCGCACAAGAAGGCCATCTCCAGAGAACTCTTCCACCCCTGACGCCGCAAGGCAAACAAGGGACACAGCGAATAGATAAATAGATAGGGTTTCCTACTTGAATTTAGTTAAACATACCCTACCCCTAATAAACTATAATCATATATGAAAGAGCAGGGAAATATTTTAAAATATTAGTTTGTAAAGTTATATATTGTTGTAAAATATTACATTCAGTTCGGGTTAATTTACTGATTTTTTTCGTCAATTAAAATAATCCCGTTAATGGCCGACTTTTGAGAAAGAATGTGTACAGAGAGCGACGAGAGCCATTTTTTTTCTTAATAAAAACAAATAGACCATATCTCATGTTGAATGTGAACTATCCTTTAGTTTCAGGACAATTCAGATTGTAGGAGATGAAATCACAAACATTCTCATTTTTGGTGTGACTGGGATGACAGGAGGAGCTGTACTAGATGCAGCTATAGGATGTGCTTGGTTCAAAGTCAACGGTTTTACGAGATCAAATCATGGCATCTTGTATGAAGAACTCATCACAAAAGGTGATCTCCCGAGCATTAAACTATAAGTGGGCTAGTTTGTTTGCTTTCAATTTGTATGAGAACTTTTGCTGTTCTGTCAAATCGTTTCAGTTGGTGTCATAGCTGTTGCCTGTATTCAGTTTGTGCGAGAGAAGTTGTCTGTATTCAGTGTCTGTGAGAGCTGTTGTCTGTATTCAACTTTTGTGTGAGAGCTGTTATCTGTATTCAGTTTGTGTGAGAGTTGTCTGTATTCAGCTTTTGTGAGAGCTATTGTCTGTATTCAGTTTGTGCGAGATGTTGTCTGTATTCAGTTTGTGCGAGATGTTGTCTGTATTCAGTTTGTGCGAGATGTTGCCTGTATTCAGTTTGTGCGAGAGCTATTGTCTGTATTCAACGTGTGTGTGAGAGCTGTTATCTGTATTCAGTTTGTGTGAGAGTTGTTGTCTGTATTCAGCGTGTGTGAGAGCTATTGTCTGTATTCATTTCGTATTAGAACTGTTGTATGTATCCAGTTCGTGTTAGAGATGTGATATGTATCCAGTTTGTATTAGAGATGTTATATGTATCCAGTTTGTATTAGATATGTGATATGTATCCAGTTCGTGTTAGAGATGTTATATGTATCCAGTTTGTATTAGAGATGTTATATGTATCCAGTTTGTATTAGATATGTGATATGTATCCAGTTTGTATTAGAGATGTTATATGTATCCAGTTTGTATTAGAGATGTTATATGTATCCAGTTTGTATTAGAGATGTTATATGTATCCAGTTTGTATTAGAGATGTTATATGTATCCAGTTTGTATTAGATATGTGATATGTATCCAGTTTGTATTAGAGATGTTATATGTATCCAGTTTGTGTTAGAGATGTTATATGTATCCAGTTTGTGTTAGAGATGTTATATGTAACCAGTTTGTATTAGAGATGTTGTCTGTACTAGACAATGATGTTCATACTAGAAATGTTTGTTTCCTATTCATATTAGAACTATTGTATGTATCCAGTTTGTGCGAAAACTGTGTATCTTTATTTTTACTGAGAACTGCTGTCCATATGTAATTATTAGACCTATTATTTATCTTTAGTGTAGGTCTATATGTGTGATGTCATGTATCTTCAGTTTGTATGAGTAATGTTGTTTGTTGCAGTAACTCTCTTCAGAGCAGAATTTGTCATCGACATCAGCCTCTGTAGATAACCAGAACGGATATCTTTCAAGCATACTCACAGAGTCATTCAGAAAAAAGACATTTGTAAAACGAAGTCTCTAGTATAATCATTCTATCTATCTATCTATATATCTATCTATCTATCTATCTATCTATCTATCTATCTATCTATCTATCTATCTATCTATCTATCTATCTATCTATCTATCTATCTATCTATCTATCTATCTATCTATCTATCTATCTATCTATCTATCTATCTATCTATCTATCTATCTATCTATCTATCTATCTATCTATCTATCTATCTATCTATCTATCTATCTATCTATCTATCTATCTATCTATCTATCTATCTATCTATCTATCTATCTATCTATCTATCTATCTATCTATCTATCTATCTATCTATCTATCTATCTATCTATCTATCTATCTATCTATCTATCTATCTATCTATCTATCTATCTATCTATCTATCTATCTATCTATCTATCTATCTATCTATCTATCTATCTATCTATCTATCTATCTATCTATCTATCTATCTATCTATCTATCTATCTATCTATCTATCTATCTATCTATCTATCTATCTATCTATCTATCTATCTATCTATCTATCTATCTATCTATCTATCTATCTATCTATCTATCTATCTATCTATCTATCTATCTATCTATCTATCTATCTATCTATCTATCTATCTATCTATCTATCTATCTATCTATCTATCTATCTATCTATCTATCTATCTATCTATCTATCTATCTATCTATCTATCTATCTATCTATCTATCTATCTATCTATCTATCTATCTATCTATCTATCTATCTATCTATCTATCTATCTATCTATCTATCTATCTATCTATCTATCTATCTATCTATCTATCTATCTATCTATCTATCTATCTATCTATCTATCTATCTATCTATCTATCTATCTATCTATCTATCTATCTATCTATCTATCTATCTATCTATCTATCTATCTATCTATCTATCTATCTATCTATCTATCTATCTATCTATCTATCTATCTATCTATCTATCTATCTATCTATCTATCTATCTATCTATCTATCTATCTATCTATCTATCTATCTATCTATCTATCTATCTATCTATTTATCTATCTATCTATCTATCTATCTATCTATCTATCTATCTATCTATCTATCTATCTATCTATATATCTGTCTGTCTGTCTGTCTGTCTGTCTGTCTGTCTGTCTGTCTGTCTGTATGTCTGTCTGTCTGTCTGTCTGTCTGTCTGTCTGTCTGTCTGTCTGTCTGTCTGTCTGTCTGTCTGTCTGTCTGTCTGTCTGTCTGTCTGTCTGTCTGTCTGTCTGTCTGTCTGTCTGTCTGTCTGTCTGTCTGTCTGTCTGTCTGTCTGTCTGTCTGTCTGTCTGTCTGTCTGTCTGCCTGCCTGCCTGCCTGCCTGCCTGTCTGTCTGTCTGTCTGTCTGTCTGTCTGTCTGTCTGTCTGTCTGTCTGTCTGTCTGTCTGTCTGTCTGTCTGTCTGTCTGTCTGTCTGTCTGTCTGTCTGTCTGTCTGTCTGTCTGTCTGTCTGTCTGTCTGTCTGGACGTACAGAGTAAATCATGTGTTGATTTCAACATTACTGAGATGCAACATTACTACAATAAATGAGCAACAGCACCTGGTTCAAATTCCGCAGCAGGCAATTTTGCATCTACACCGTTCATAAAACAATGGCGAACTACTGAACGTAAACACTGTCAAGAAGACCACTGCAGCCAAAACGTAATGGGTTGACGGTTACATCCAGAATATAGTATGCTACCATTTTTTATTATAAAGGAATTGGTTGTCTGCTAGCCCCGGGATTGGCCGAGAGCAATATTATTGTGCACCACTTTCTATTCTTCTGCCTCTCCATAGCACAAACGTCTCAATTTTGTCTCCTACCTTTGTGTTCATTCTTCATGTTCGGACTAAAAAAAATAGAGTTGATTTAGCATTTTATAATTCTCATTTTTAGTTGTTTTTTAAATTTAGTATTACATTGTGACAGTTTATAATTTCTCATTACATTGTGACAGTTTATAATTTCTCATTACATTGTGACAGTTTATAATTTCTCATTACATTGTGACAGTTTATAATTTCTCATTACATTGTGACAGTTTATAATTTCTCATTACAGGTGTGACAGTTTATAATTTCTCATTACAGGTGTGACAGTTTTTACTGGAGATATGAATAAACCTCACACCTTGTTGTCCGCCATGAAAGACATTGACACAGTCCTTCTGGTCACTACTTACTGGGAGAGCATGAATGTAGACAGGGAGTATATGCAAGTGAGTGAATATAGACAGGTAGTATATGCAAGTGAGTGAATGAAAGCAAGTGGCATGTGCAAGTGAGTCGATTAAGACAGGGAGTATATGCAGGTAGGAGGTCTTTCAGTGAGTGAATGTAGACAGAGTATATACAGATGAGTGTATGTAGACATGGAGTATGTACAAGCGATTTACAATGAAGTTTAAATGTAGGTGAGAGTGAATGTTCATAGGTAGTCACATACATGTAGACAGGTTTGTATAGATAGTATATACTGGTGAGTTCATGTAGGCATGAATTATTTACAGGGTATTAATGTAGAGTGAGAGTATATGTAGGTGAATGCATGTAGACAGGGAGTATATAATAATAAATCAATTGATGGAGTCGAAGGAGTGTCACATTGAATACATCAGCACACAAAGCTACTCTATCTTCAGACATTCGAAGAAATGTAGAAAAATCATGTCCAGACCATTCCCTGATGTCGTTAATCCATGATTCTCTCAGTCCTCCTCCTTTCTCTCGCGGCTGTTCTTGCAAACTAATATTAGAAATTGGGCTGTTTCTCGTTACACATACAAACGAATATTAGAAATTGGGTCGTTTCTCGTTACACATGTATCACTATGTGGCATGTACACATAGCGGTATCACTAACATGTAGAGTTACTGCATGCAGGCAGAGAGTATATATTTACAGTTTGGGGTTGCCTTTCGTAGGAAGCGGTATCACTAACGATTGTGTTCATTTTCTAGTCCATTTTTCTAGTCCATATTTTCTAGAAAATGGCTGTCATAACAGTGATTAACTCCTCTCCTGCATGCTTTAAGAGTTCCGATGGAATTTTATCAACACCTGGTTATTTATTATTTAATTTCAATGATCCTAGAACCGTTTATACTTATTCCCTCAATATTTCCCAATTCTCTGTTATTATTCAACAAAATACATTTGAATACCTGGTAGTCTTGGGCAATTTCACATTTATATAAGTCTACGCAATATTTAGTTCACTTTTTCATTATTTATTCTTGTGATTTATAAATATTTCTGGAACAGCTCTAGAACATGCTTGTTTCAACAGGGTGTTAACGTTGTTAACATTGCCATGGAGAATGCAGTTAAACATATCATTTATTGTGGTACAGACTATTCAATATTGACCTCAACAGAACGATGCAAGTGTCTGGAAGGGAAAGCTAAGATTGAGAATTACATTTCGTCTGTTGGTAAGCGTGTATGATGACAACTTTTACCTTTGTTCGCCTTTTACGGAATCAGAAAAACTACTCTCTTATATATTTTATCTCTGTCCAATATATATATATATATATATATATATATATATATATATATATATATCTGTTTTTCGTGTATAATTTCCACACTTACGTAGAACACATGTTTGATAGATTTTACGATGAGCGCACAATATAGTCCGCTAGTCTGTGCGTACATCATAAAACTCATCACACACGTTCTAAGTAAGTAATGTACTATTGTTACAGTTTAACACAGTTCCCACTTATTCTCGATAACTCATTGTACATCTTGTATATATGTTGTAGTGTATTTCCTACGTCTGTGAATGTTTACTTCTTTCTCTATCATATATATATATATGGTACTGTCCTAGTAGAAGCCAATACATATTAAACGGAACAAAGTTAAGTGAAACGAACTTTAGTTAAGTTTACCCGTAACTAGTGTACAAAGGGACATTAAAGCATATTATGCAAGGGAGACAATCAGAAATAATCACGATGTCAGTGAATGACACCTCGGCTAAGTGGGGGAACAAACCTGGGCTCAACTCTATCGAGTTTTTCCTATACCGGAATCATGCTCGCAGAGAGAAAAGGTTCAATACCCGATGCAAACAGACACAATACGTATAATTACACTAGATAAGTTCACTGGCAGCGGAACACCTTGTGCGAGATTGACGTAGTAGACTCAAGACTAAATCCCTGATTGCTGCCTCCTTGGAAACTGCCACCCATTGACATTTTCTGGCCTGCTAAGTCCAAGGGCATAAGTGGGTCATTAACCGTCACGGCGTAGAGTCGGTATACATTCACCTACAGTAAGACTCTCACAGACTTTATAAGCCCACCCGAATAAAAGGCATGCCGAAAACGGACGTGAAGTACTTTCAGATGTAAAAATAACGCGGCTATGTTGTAAATTGGCTGCACAGAGTACTTCACTCTCCCTGGAGGAAATCACACGAACTTTCGTGTTTGGTTATCCGAGAGTGAACGCAGAAATAGAAAAAGATTGTATTACTGTTGCGTGTATTGCGCGCCTCTGTTGAAAATAAATTATATTGCTGTTGTGTATATTTATGATCTTTCTTGTAAAATACATTGTGTTGCTGTTGTGTGTAGTGTGTGTCTCTATTTTAAAATTAATTGCACTTTTGTTGGGTGTATTGTACGTCTCTTTTGTAATATAGATTGTATTGCTGCTGTCTGTATCGTGCGCCTTTATTGTGAAAAATATTGTATTGATGTGTGTATTGTACGCCTCTGTTGTAAAATAGTTTGTATTGCATTGTGTGTGTGTGTGTGTATTTTTGCGTCAGTGTTATAAAATAGATTGTAAATTTAACATAAAAAATTGTAAATATTAAGATAATTACATAAAATGTATCTTTCTACAAAAAGTCCTTTAACTATTTTTATGCATTTGTTTCAAACTCTCACTGCAAATCTCCTGCTATTTGTGTAAGAGACATGTTGCTACGTCTAGCATGTATTGTGGTTTGTTTCAGACACTTAGTGCTCCAACTTTCTCACCTGTGGCGTCACCTTTTTAAGAAACATATTGCCCCAACTGTCTCACCTGACCTGTAAAGTCCCAGTGTGCAAGTATGTAAGAAACATATTGCCCCAACTGTCTCACCTGACCTGTAAAGTCCTTGTAACTATGTAAGAAACGTGTTGCTCCAGCTGTCTCACCTGACCTGTAAAGTCCTTGTAACTATGTAAGAAACGTGTTGCTTCAATTGTTTCACCTGTATCGTATTCTTTGTACGCACATCATGTTCCAGCTGTCTCACCTGTAAATTCTTTGTGTGCAAGTATGTAAGAAACGTGTTGCTCCGGCTGTCTCACCTGTAAATTCTTTGTGTGCAAGTATGTAAGAAATATGTTACTCCAATTTTCGCACCTGTATCGTCCGCTTGTGTACGAAACACGTTGCTCCAACTTTCTTGCTTATTCCGTGCTCTTCTCTTGTTTAAAAAAAAGTATTTTGCTCCATCTGGCCCATATTTATTGTAGTCTTATGTAAGAAACATATTGCTATCTCTGGCCCACATTTATTGTAGTCTTATGTAAGAAACATATTGCTATCTCTAGCCCACATGTATTGTAGTCTTATGTAAGAGACATATTGCTATCTCTGGCCCACATTTATTGTAGTCTTATGTAAGAAACATATTGCTATCTCTGCCTCACCTGCATCGTCCTTGTGTGTAAGAGACAAATGCATTACCTCTGATATGTGACATTTTACTTTACAGGTATTCCATTCACTTTCGTTCACCTGGGTTTCTATTTTGAGAACTTTGTCAGCATCTTTAAGCCACACCCTACTGGCAAGAACAAGTTTGCTATTGGTCAGTTTGCTAATTGAATATCTGTTTGTATTGTGCAATTGACGCCAGCAAGACTTGAGCTCCAACGGTGCCTGTCTAACTCCATGTACATTTGATTCATTAGTCACACGGCTATAAATGGGTTGTCAGATATTTGTAATTTTAATGTCAATTTGAAATTCAGAAAGAGGAAAGTCATGGATGGAGAAAGTCATGGATGGAGTGTGTGAAGGACACCATATCAAGTGTTTGCATGTTGAAAGATAGACACCTAGTACAAAATGGTAAAGTATCCCCGTGGATTGCCATACCTCCCTCCGAGTGATAAATAACTCTATAGACAGTGCACGGGAGATTGGGGTGCAGGCATCGATCAGTGAAAATGACAGGGAAACGGACACATATTTTTTTGGTTTGTTAGGTTCGTGATTAGTATTCTGGTCTTCACAACTCAATCTGTAGGGAAGACAGTCACAGAAGAACGACACATTTGCAGTGACTACAACAGCACGACTATAGAGATTATGGCAGTGATCAAGGCCTTAAACTGGATGAGTAAACATAGAGGCAGTCATGTCTGTATTCTTAGTAACTCCATGAGCGAGCTCAGACAAAATACAAATGGGTTGCATTCAATAGCAGTGGCTTGATTCATTCGACGTTTGGACGTGCCACATTCATTTTCTTCTCTGGGCATGAGGGTGTTCAGGTCCAGGAGAGAGCAATTCGGTTGGTTTGCACTTCTGCTGTGGCCAGTAGTAGAGCAATGGATCGTGCGATTATTTTGAACTTCTTACGAGAAACAACACGGGAAAACGAAATTAATGAAAACTATGATTCCTTTTTCATATCCAGAATGAACAAACTTGTATTAGACTGCAGCATTGCCAGAAATAAGCGCTACTGTGGATCATAGGTTACTGTTTGTTAACCAACAAAGAACTGTAACTGGGGCATATGATAATGTTTGTTAACCGACAAAGAACTGTAACTCGGGCATAAGATAATGTTTGTTAACCAACAAAGAACTGTAACTCGGGCATAGGATACTGTTTTAACCAACAAAATACTAACTATCAGTCGTCGTATAATAGTGTAAAAGTGGAGATTTAAGCACCCACCGCCCCCATGGAAGCTTCCGGAGTGCAATGATGACGATCCCGCAACTAGCTGGAGCATCAATGTAAGGGCTGCGATGAGCAGACTTTTAATCGTTTGAAAAGAAACTGAGCGTACAAGGTTGCCTGATTGCACTCGTATTGATCACAACTGTCTGATCGTAGATTTACTATGTGTTGGAAAAATTCAAATTATTCATTCATTTTCATTATTTTTGTTTCCATTAATTTGTGAACATTTGTTTACAGATCTATTTGTAGTTTCTTTACTGATAATAACATTCTGTCTCTCCATTACCTGTTCTCTGCATCTGCTGTTAGGCCTAACAGGATTGAATGACAATCAGTTTTAGGGCTATGGCACATTTGGAACACATGATTGTCACTATACAATTTCATAAACACATAATTGTCACTATACAATTTCATATACACATGATTGTCACTATACACTTCGAGAGTTGGTAATTGGCAATACATTAGAGAGCTTCTAAGTCAGAAGTGGAGTTTAAAACGCTCTTGTTCTCTCACACTTTGGAATATTCTTTTCAGCCTAACTGCCAGACATGCTATGTACTCATCAGAGAGTTATTCTGTTCAGCCGATACTTCTCTCGTGGCACACGATGAGGTAACTCTGTTGCTCCTGGTCAACCAGCTGCTAAGACCGTGTGATATAGTCTAGCACAAGAGAAACGACGAAAATATAGTTGTATTCATACAAGGAACAGTGTCCATAGTCGGGAGCAGTGGCATTAATTGATTCTGCACTCACAGTAGAACAATATTTCAATTACCTTGGATCGATAGTAATATGTCTACTATCACTGGATGAGATCAGCACACTCATAGTAAAATGTCTACTATCACTGGATGAGATCAGCACACTCATAGTAACATGTCTACTATCACTGGATGAGATCAGCACACGCATAGTAACATGTCTACAATCACTGGATGAGATCAGCACACGAATAGTAATATGTCTACTATCACTGGATGAGATCAGCACACGCATAGTAACATGTCTACTATCACTGGATGAGATCAGCACACTCATAGTAATATGTCCACTATCACTGGATGAGATCAGCACACTCATAGTAACATGTCTACTATCACTGGATGAGATCAGCACACGCATAGTAACATGTCTACTATCACTGGATGAGATCAGCACACTCATAGTAACATGTCTACTATCACTGGATGAGATCAGCACACTCATAGTAACATGTCTACTATCACTGGATGAGATCAGCACACGCATAGTAACATGTTTACTATCACTGGATGAGATCAGCACACTCATAGTAGCATGTCTACTATCACTGGATGAGATCAACACACTCATAGTAACATGTCTACTATCACTGGATGAGATCAGCACACGCATAGTAACATGTCTACTATCACTGGATGAGATCAGCACACGCATAGTAACATGTCTACTATCACTGGATGAGATCAGCACACTCATAGTAACATGTCTACTATCACTGGATGAGATCAACACACTCATAGTAACATGTCTACTATCACTGGATGAGATCAACACACTCATAGTAACATGTCTACTATCACTGGATGAGATCAGCACACTCATAGTAACATGTCTACTATCACTGGATGAGATCAGCACACGCATAGTAACATGTCTACTATCACTGGATGAGATCAGCACACGCATAGTAACATGTCTACTATCACTGGATGAGATCAGCACACTCATAGTAACATGTCTACTATCACTGGATGAGATCAGCACACTCATAGTAACATGTCTACTATCACTGGATGAGATCAGCACATTCATAGTAACATGTCTACTATCACTGGATGAGATCAGCACACTCATAGTAACATGTCTAATATCACTGGATGAGATCAGCACACTCATAGTAACATGTCCACTATCACTGGATGAGATCAGCACACTCATAGTAACATGTCTACTATCACTGGATGAGATCAACACACGCATAGTAACATGTCTACTATCACTGGATGAGATCAACACACGCATAGTAACATGTCTACTATCACTGGATGAGATCAACACACTCATAGTAACATGTCTACTATCACTGGATGAGATCACCACACTCATAGTAATATGTCTACTATCACTGGATGAGATCAACACACGCATAGTAACATGTCTACTATCACTGGATGAGATCAACACACTCATAGTAACATGTCTACTATCACTGGATGAGATCAACACACTCATAGTAACATGTCTACTATCACTGGATGAGATCAACACACGCATAGTAACATGTCTACTATCACTGGATGAGATCAACACACTCATAGTAACATGTCTACTATCACTGGATGAGATCAGCACACTCATAGTAACATGTCTACTATCACTGGATGAGATCAGCACTCGCATAGTAACATGTCTACTATCACTGGACGAGATCAACACACTCATAGTAACATGTCTACTATCACTGGATGAGATCAACACACTCATAGTAACATGTCTACTATCACTGGATGAGATCAACACACTCATAGTAACATGTCTACTATCACTGGATGAGATCAGCACACTCATAGTAACATGTCTACTATCACTGGATGAGATCAACACACTCATAGTAACATGTCTACTATCACTGGATGAGATCAACACACTCATAGTAACATGTCTACTATCACTGGATGAGATCAACACACGCATAGTAACATGTCTACTATCACTGGATGAGATCAACACACTCATAGTAACATGTCTACTATCACTGGATGAGATCAACACACTCATAGTAATATGTCTACTATCACTGGATGAGATCAACACACTCATAGTAATATGTCTACTATCACTGGATGAGATCAGCACACTCATAGTAATATGTCTACTATCACTGGATGAGATCAACACACTCATAGTAACATGTCTACTATCACTGGATGAGATCAGCACACTCATAGTAACATGTCTACTATCACTGGATGAGATCAGCACACGCATAGTAACATGTCTACTATCACTGGATGAGATCAGCACACGCATAGTAACATGTCTACTATCACTGGATGAGATCAGCACACTCATAGTAACATGTCTACTATCACTGGATGAGATCAGCACACTCATAGTAACATGTCTACTATCACTGGATGAGATCAGCACATTCATAGTAACATGTCTACTATCACTGGATGAGATCAGCACACTCATAGTAACATGTCTACTATCACTGGATGAGATCAGCACACTCATAGTAACATGTCCACTATCACTGGATGAGATCAGCACACTCATAGTAACATGTCTACTATCACTGGATGAGATCAACACACTCATAGTAACATGTCTACTATCACTGGATGAGATCAACACACGCATAGTAACATGTCTACTATCACTGGATGAGATCAACACACTCATAGTAACATGTCTACTATCACTGGATGAGATCACCACACTCATAGTAATATGTCTACTATCACTGGATGAGATCAACACACGCATAGTAACATGTCTACTATCACTGGATGAGATCAACACACTCATAGTAACATGTCTACTATCACTGGATGAGATCAACACACTCATAGTAACATGTCTACTATCACTGGATGAGATCAACACACGCATAGTAACATGTCTACTATCACTGGATGAGATCAACACACTCATAGTAACATGTCTACTATCACTGGATGA
This sequence comes from Meghimatium bilineatum, assembly GCA_034231615.1. Classification (NCBI taxonomy): domain Eukaryota; kingdom Metazoa; phylum Mollusca; class Gastropoda; order Stylommatophora; family Philomycidae; genus Meghimatium; species Meghimatium bilineatum. The sequence continues at coordinate 80,425,107 of CM067319.1, forward strand.
GATCAGCACACTCATAGTAACATGTCTACTATCACTGGATGAGATCAACACACTCATCGTAATATGTCTACTATCACTGGATGAGATCAACACACTCATAGTAACATGTCTACTATCACTGGATGAGATCAACACACTCATAGTAACATGTCTACTATCACTGGATGAGATCAACACACTCATAGTAACATGTCTACTATCACTGGATGAGATCATCACACTCATAGTAACATGTCTACTATCACTGGATGAGATCAACACACTCATAGTAACATGTCTACTATCACTGGATGAGATCAACACACTCATAGTAACATGTCTACTATCACTGGATGAGATCAACACACGCATAGTAACATGTCTACTATCACTGGATGAGATCAACACACTCATAGTAACATGTCTACTATCACTGGATGAGATCAACACACTCATAGTAATATGTCTACTATCACTGGATGAGATCAACACACTCATAGTAATATGTCTACTATCACTGGATGAGATCAGCACACTCATAGTAATATGTCTACTATCACTGGATGAGATCAGCACACTCATAGTAACATGTCTACTATCACTGGATGAGATCAACACACTCATAGTAATATGTCTACTATCACTGGATGAGATCAACACACTCATAGTAACATGTCTACTATCACTGGATGAGATCAACACACTCATAGTAACATGTCTACTATCACTGGATGAGATCAGCACACTCATAGTAACATGTCCACTATCACTGGATGAGATCAACACACTCATAGTAACATGTCTACTATCACTGGATGAGATCAGCACACTCATAGTAACATGTCTACTATCACTGGATGAGATCAGCACACGCATAGTAACATGTCCACTATCACTGGATGAGATCAACACACTCATAGTAACATGTCTACTATCACTGGATGAGATCAGCACACTCATAATAACATGTCTACTATCACTGGATGAGATCAGCACACGCATAGTAACATGTCTACTATCACTGGATGAGATCAACACACTCATAGTAACATGTCTACTATCACTGGATGAGATCAACACACTCATAGTAACATGTCTACTATCACTGGATGAGATCAGCACACTCATAGTAACATGTCTACTATCACTGGATGAGATCAGCACACTCATAGTAGCATGTCTACTATCACTGGATGAGATCAGCACACTCATAGTAACATGTCTACTATCACTGGATGAGATCAGCACACTCATAGTAACATGTCCACTATCACTGGATGAGATCAGCACACGCATAGTAACATGTCTACTATCACTGGATGAGATCAACACACTCATAGTAACATGTCTACTATCACTGGATGAGATCAGCACACGCATAGTAACATGTCTACTATCACTGGATGAGATCAGCACACGCATAGTAACATGTCTACTATCACTGGATGAGATCAACACACTCATAGTAACATGTCTACTATCACTGGATGAGATCAGCACACGCATAGTAACATGTCTACTATCACTGGATGAGATCAACACACGCATAGTAACATGTCTACTATCACTGGATGAGATCAACACTCATAGTAACATGTCTACTATCACTGGATGAGATCAGCACACTCATAGTAACATGTCTACTATCACTGGATGAGATCAGCACACTCATAGTAACATGTCTACTATCACTGGATGAGATCAACACAGGATCACATATCAAAAGAAATTCGGATATAGAGTCAAAGGTATACGAAGAACACAGTGGATAAAAAAAATAATTTTAACCTTGAATCGCAACCGACGATTGGAATAAACATGGACTCGACGCAACCAAGGCGACTCATCTGGTTTGAAACAATAACTGAGACTCTCATCCTCGCGCTAACGGCAAATGTGGATATGACTATCCATCATTCACTTGGGGAAAGACCATTCATTCATTAATTTTCCTTTTGCGTTGAATTTACCGCAGAGGTCAGATCTCTCCAATTCTGTCTGTTCAAAGCTATTCTGTGCAGTTCTTGAATAGTATGAATATTGGTTGTTTTACTTTCTCTAAGTATTGTTCTTCTGAGTGTTTCTTTTGGTCTACCCCTGGCTCTTTTGCCTGTATGTACCCATTCAAGAGATTGGTGGTGTATTCTGTTGGTGTCTGCGTGTAGGACATGTCCGATGTAGGACCAACGGCGTTTTTTGATAACATCTGTGATGAAATTTTTGTGTGTCTCTTCTCCGATTTTATCATTAGATTTGAATTCACTCCAATGGGTGTTAGTTATCCTACGAAGACATTTGTTCTCGAAACTCAGTAATTTCTTTTCTGAAGATAAAGAGCTTTTCCAGCTCTCACATCCATATGATAGCACCGGAATAACGCAGGAATTAAATAAGCGCATTTTCGTGCGTGTGCTGATTGACTTTGAAATGAACTGACTTCTGTTACACAAATCGGTCTGGACTTTACGATGTTTAGTTGATTCATCCAAGAAAGACAATAGATACGAATAACATTTTAAAAGATATTCATTTTTGTTTATTTAAGATATATGCTCCTTACCTTATTGTTTACATTCTTGATTTTTTTTACTACTTTAGTTCTGTCATGATTGATAATTTTCTCCAATTATTGTTTCGCTAGTGTGTTGCCGGGGCCCGAAAGGGAGCAAAGAATAACAACACTGTTTACCTTCCACGCATGTCGTAAAAAGCGACTAAGGAGGTTATGGGATGGAGGTGGGTGTCCCATCCCATATAGGGTCAGTGACCCAAAGCCATACTAACTCGGATGTGTCCGACCACAAGGTGCAGATATCGAAGCAATGCTGTAAACCATGACACAGCGCATTCCTTTCTCCGGACTACATCCTGCTAATCTGCAGGAGTTTAAAAACGAACGAAGAAGAAGAAGAATGATTGTTTGCTACTATATTGAAATGTCGAATCTTCAAGGTATAAAATAGTTTGTTTAGTTAATAAATCGAAGTTAAATCGATTGATTTTGGTTGATTCAACTGATAACTGCTAAATTGATTGAGAAGCTGATGTTTTGATTAATTGATTTATATTTGATTTAACTTTCCTTTCTACCTAATGATTACTTAATTGTATGTGTTGTTGGATTTAACATTTTGAAAATGTAATAATTACGTGTTGGATTTAACATTTTGAAAATGTAATAATTACGTGTTGGATTTAACATTTTGAAAATGTAATAATTACATGTTGGATTTAACATTTTGAAAATGTAATAATTACGTGTTGGATTTATGAACACACCAGCACTTCCAATGGGTGATATGGCTCTGAACTGTGGCAGCGTAGTAGACTTCGGAATGTGTATTTCTAAGATAGCCCTTCGTCCCCAGAATTACATTTTTAAGACGATCAGATTCTCCACCTCCTACTTGACAGTGTCAGAGATGGCTTTAAAGTTTGATCGATACTTCACTCCTCGCAAGTTCTATAATCCCAAGGTTAGGACAAATAAAAATCATTTGTAGATAAGAATGTTGAAAATACATCATCAGTACTCATCGACCTGATACATCATAAGTACTCACCGACTTCATACATCATCAGTACTCATCGACCTGATACATCATAAGTACTCACCGACTTCATACATCATCAGTACTCATCGACCTGATACATCATAAGTACTCACCGACTTCATACATCATCAGTACTCATCGACCTGATACATCATAAGTACTCACCGACTTCATACATCATCAGTACTCATCGACCTGATACATCATAAGTACTCACAGACCTGATACATCACTGTCACACTTAGAGAGAAGTAAAGAATGTCACACGGACACCTACCAAGTGGAAGAAATTAAGGAAGTTTTGTGGTGGAGGTGGCTGCCTATATCATAGAATCTGTCAGATTGAAAAGCGAAGATAGAATCTGTCAGATCGAAAAACAAAGTAGAATCTCTCAGATCGAAAAAACAAAGTAAAATCTGTCAGATCGAAAAAACAAAGTAAAATCTGTCAGATCGAAAAACGAAGATAGAATCTGTCAGATCGAAAACGAGGATAGAATCTGTCAGATCGAAAAACGAAGATATTGCAACCAATTTTCAAACGATGGTACACCACATTCCGGTACATAACGTGGAGCTGCTTTGCGCAGTAGTTAGGGCACTGGCTGCGCATGGCTTCGCAGTGGTCATGGGTTCATTCCCCAGTTGAGGCGGAAATGTTTTTCAGTTCGCAACGGCTCCCAGATCGACCCAGCATTAAATGGGTACCGGATTAATCCGGGAAGTAAAGACTGCGAGGGAAAGGAGATGGCTACCGACCTCATTTGCAGAGCCTCTGAAATGTGAGATCGCTAACATCTCACACCCCTACGGCATTAATAAATACTATGGGTTACTTTATATTTTACTTTAGTACAACACATTCCATCCCCTGAATTAATATGCTAATTTGCGAAATCTGCAGGAGTTTGAGAACGGAACAAGTAAAACAAGATTGATAAACATGCGCATGATATGTATATGTGAACCGTCTCACTGATTGATTTATTGAGACAAGGATTGAAGCATCTATGAACTTGTCTGGTGATGACAGCTTGCATTTATAATTCATCACAGAACCAGTTACGGTCGTAGGGGTGCTACACAAGGATGTGTCACCACATTAAGGTTGCCATTTTCTTCTGTGGTGTGGACAAGTGTGTGTATGTTTATTTCGATCTCCAGAAATTGCGAGCAATTTAACTCTTGCATCCTTTCGTGAAATGGGAATGTTTCATCATTTCAATGTATTTATACACACAAGGTTCCAATTTTCAGTGGGTGGGCAATGCTTTAATAAGAAGCCTTCTACTCAGACGGGTTGCTTGTATAGAATACAAGTCCTCCCAATTTCTTGATATTGGTAATACATTTTCTCTGTCCCCCCACTAAGACAGTTAAATTATATGACAGTCAAGTACATATATAAGACATCGACAGTGTACAGTAATTACAAAATGTTAAACTATTTCTACAACCATGAGACATTGACAGTGTGCAGTAATGACATAATGCTAAATTATGTCTACAACCATGAGACATTGACAGTGTACAGTAATGACATAATGCTAAATTATGTCTACAACCATGAGCCATTGACAGTGTACAGTAATGACATAATGCTAAATTATGTCTACAACCATGAGACATTGACAGTGTACAGTAATGACATAATGCTAAATTATGTCTACAACCATGAGACATTGACAGTGTACAGTAATGACATAATGCTAAATTATGTCTACAACCATGAGACATTGACAGTGTACATCAGGGCTATTCAACTATATTTACTCGGGGGCCAAAATGTAGAAAATGGGGATCATCAATGGCAAGATTTATAAAAAAAACACATTGAATAATTTTATACATTTAGTTTTTTTTATAACTTTATTTCACAGTTTTAGCATTGATCCTCGGGCCACTTACTAGGTATCTGCGGGCCGGATTTGGCCCGCGGGCCGCCATATGAATAGCAATGACAGTAATGACATAATGTTAAATTATTTCTACAACCAGATACAACGATGAGACATTGATAATGTACAGTAATGACATATTGTTCATTTATTTCTACAGCGTAATTAGCTTTAGCGGTAGCTCAGTTGTTAGTGAACGTGCTTTCTGTTCGGGTGATTGGAAGATCAATGTGTTTATTACCTACGGCTTCTAGGTCGAACCATCCTAAGAAATGGGTACCAGATTTTCTGGGAAAGTAAAGGCAACGATCTTGATGCTGACCACTTCATCCCCATATACACCGGGTCAATGGACGGCGAACTTGATACTGATCAAATCACATCTAAATATGCCGGGTCAATGGTCGGTGGACTTGATGCTGACAACTCCACCCCCAGATATACCGGGTCAATGGACGGCGGACTTGATGCTGACCACACACCTGTGCGCGCGCGTGTGCGCGTGTGTGCGTGTGCGTACATGTGTGTGTGTGTGTGTATATGTGATCCTATCTATTCGCTAAAACCTTTGTTGCCTTTCAGCGTCAAACTTACGTTTGTCTTGTGCTGTCGTTGTCAATTTTTGACATGGTAGCACAGAGTTGGTATAATAATCGTTTTGAATAGTGTTATTTTGGTGTTTAAATCTACATTTTTGTTTCTGAAGATGGGTGTCATTTGCCCTAGGGCTTAGTGTGTAGTTGTATAGATGAAGTTATACTAAACTTTCAAACAAAAAAAGCCCCCACTCTATATAAAAATGCCATCTATCAGGGATTTACTATTATATGATGTTTGTTGTGATGGGCTAATGGTAGGACCTTCAGAACTTCCACATGGACATAAACTGTCCGTCTTTTCCACTTATTATTGTGACTTTTCCCAAGTAATCTTCTGAAGTCTGTGATTTTTCATTGTGTCTTGTGTTTTCTATAGAGCAATTAATTCAATTCACAACAACATTTCTATTATAATATTTCACAGATTCCCATTTCGGCATATCGACAGTTTAAGTTTGAAGGCGCCGAAGAGATCGCAGCCATGTTCACACACTACCGTTCCATGACCGAGTGGGACATTAATGTGGCGGCTGACCTCATTCCGTCCTGTAAAACACTTGAGATCTGGATTAAGGAAAATGACAAGGTATTATTGAATATTGAATATAGTGGTTATTTGTAGTAAATGTAGGTTGCAATTATTGATTATAGTGGTTAATTATATGATTCCCCTAATACATCTGAATGTTTTACTAGTCTAAAACCGTATTCACAATTGAATGATGTACGAGTTTAAATATCGTATTCCCCAATACCTCTGAATTATGTATTGGTTCAAAATCGTATTCCCTAATACGTCTGAATGGTGTAAAAAAAAAAAAAGAACTTAACTTACATGCGTTTTACAGTTCATATCCAGCACATCTACTTACAATAATGATGGGTAAAACCAGTAGAGCAATGTTTTAGAATCTTGATTAGAAAACTGAGCTCACAGCACGTGGGGCATTCCCATAAGTGCTCCGCCCTCTGTTCCAGCAGTTCGACTCGATGGTGTTTTTAGTCCAATGCAGCCGAAACAGACATCGACATCAGGGCACAACTCTGGCCCTTGCGACAAGTTTCTTTGTTGTTCCGCCCATCCACGCCGTGCCCGTAACTAGTCAAGCATAACATCGGCCTGTCGGAACAACATGGTAACTGTTATTGAAGGTTACGACTACGGGATTGTATAGATGACGGGCCATGAAGTTTCTATAAGAAGATAACCTCAATATTAAGGCATGCCATCTACTCGTACTAAGGTTTTCTGTTGCATGGTTGGTTTGTCTAGTGAGTCATTGGTGAGACCCACAGACGCAACAGCATGCGCGAATGTTTTCAATCATCCAGACCTGAGGGTTTCCATTGATGCCCTGAAGTGAATCACACAATTCATTGAAGCTAATGGCGCAGTAACCTGATTTCTAAGTGAATCACACAATTCATTGAAGCTAATGGCGCAGTAACCTGATTTCTAAGTGAAGAACGGTGAAGATGAAGACAGAATACATTGTCTTGAAAGATTCAGGGATCCATTGAAAAACATCTGACTTTACAGGGAAACAACTCTTTAAAGCATAAACATAAAAACGTCCAGGATGTATGAGTACAAACGGTATGTTATAAACAAAAATACGCCGCCTAAAAGAGGGTTAAAAAACCACAGGATGAATTGGGAGGGAGAGGACAAGACCGTAGATATGTTCTCCACAAGGAGGTGGGTGGTGTTTTACCTAAAACAAATAATAATTTAAAAAATTTTAAAATAGCATTCGTATGATAAAATAGCAAAAAATGTATGATTCAATGTATCTACCTTATGTGTGGACCTGGGGAGGGATTTACTGCTGTATAATTCCGTATATCTACCTTATGTGTGGATCTGGGGGGGGGATTTACTGCTGTATAATTCCGTATGTCTACCTTATGTGTGGATCTGGGGGGGGGGAGGGATTTACTGCTGTATAATTCCGTATATCTACCTTATGTGTGGATCTGGGGGGGGGGGGGGATTTACTGCTGTATAATTCCGTATGTCTACCTTATGTGTGGATCTGGGGGAGGGATTGACTGCTGTATAATTACGTATATCTACCTTATGTGTTGATCTGGGGGGAGGGATTGACTGCTGTATAATTACGTATATCTACCTTATGTGTGGATCTGGGGGAGGGATTGACTGCTGTATAATTACGTATATCTATCTACCTTATGTGTTGATCTGGGGGGAGGGATTGACTGCTGTATAATTCCGTATATCTACCTTATGTGTGGATCTGGGGGGAGGGATTGACTGCTGTATAATTCCGTATATCTACCTTATGTGTGGATCTGGGGGAGGGATTGACTGCTGTATAATTACGTATATCTACCTTATGTGTGGATCTGGGGAAGGGATTGACTGCTGTATAATTACGTATATCTACCTTATGTGTGGATCTGGGGGAGGGATTGACTGCTATATAATTACGTATATCTATCTTATGGGTGGATCTGGGGGAGGGTTTGACAGCTTTAAATTTCCATATATCTACCTTATGTGTGGATCTGGGGGAGGGTTTGACTGCTGTATAATTCCGAGTATCTACCTTATGTGTGGGCTTTCGGTAGGAGGTGGGGATTGAATGTTGTGATATAGACCTAATTACTAACCAGCTTTAAACTTGAAGACATTCACAAAGCAGACAACTATATCTGGCGATATTAACCGCCATGTCTTTGATGTACGATCCTTTCAGGTGATGTTAGACACGCTGGGAGAACAGATGAATAGAGTAAGACGTGCTGCATACTTTTGATTGGTTGTTGTTACTTCTGATTGGTTGTTGTTACTTCTGATTGGTTGTTGTTACTTCTTAGTGCTTGCTGTTACTTCTGATTGGTTGTTGTTACTTCTGATTGGTTGTTGTTACTTCTGATTGGTTGCTGTTACTTCTGAGTGCTTGCTGTTACTTCTGATTGGTTGTTGTTACTTCTGATTGGTTGCTGTTACTTCTGATTGGTTGTTGTTACTTCTGATTGGTTGGTGTTACTTCTGATTGGTTGTTGTTACTTCTGATTGGTTGTTGTTATTTCTGATTGGTTGGTGTTACTTCTGATTGGTTGTTGTTACTTCTGACTGCTTGCTGTTACTCTGATTGGCTGTTGTTACTTGTGATTTTTTGTTGTTACTTCTGATTGGTTGTTGTTACTTCTGACTGCTTGCTGTTACTCTGATTGGTTGTTGTTACTTGTGATTTTTTGTTGTTACTTCTGATTGGTTGGTTTTACTTCTGATTGGTTGTTGTTACTTCTGAGTGCTTACTGTTACTTGTGATTGGTTGTTGTTACTTCTGATTGGTTGCTGTTACTTCTGATTGGTTGTTGTTACTTCTAATTGGTTGGTGTTACTTCTGATTGGTTGTTGTTACTTCTGATTGGTTGCTGTTACTTCTGATTGGTTGTTGTTACTTCTGATTGGTTGTTGTTACTTCTGATTGGTTGTTGTTACTTCTAATTGGTTGCTGTTACTTCTGAGTGCTTGCTGTTACTTCTGATTGGTTGTTGTTACTTCTGATTGGTTGCTGTTACTTCTGATTGGTTGTTGTTACTTCTAGTTGGTTGGTGTTACTTCTGATTGGTTGTTGTTACTTCTGATTGGTTGTTGTTACTTCTGATTGTTCCCTGTTACTCGCGATTGTTCGCTGTTACTCATAATTTCTTACTGTTACTCCTGAGTGCTGGCTGTTATTCCTGATTGTATGTTACTACTTTTGATTTGGTTTTTGTAACTTTTGATGTTGATGTTGTTACTTTTGATTTGGTTGTTGTAACTTTTGATGTGGATGTTGTTACTTTTGATTTGGTTGCTGTTACTATTGATTTGGTTGTTGTAACTTTTGATGTGGATGTTGTTACTTTTGATTTGGTTGTTGTTACTTTTGATGTGGTTGTTGGTACTTTTGATGTGGATGTTGTTACTTTTGATTTGGTTGTTGTTACTTTTGATTTGGTTGTTGTTACCTTTGATGTGGTTGTTGGTACTTTTGATGTGGTTGTTGGTACTTTTGATTTGGTTGTTGTTACTTTTCATGTCTTGCTACTCCTGATTGTTTGTTGTTACTGCGAAAGGCGAAACTTGGAAAAAGGTGAAATGTTTTTCTTATCATTGGTAACACACATGATAACATACAAAAGTCGACACTTCAACCAAAGGACTTTCATCACAAGTGCAACATAACACACAACGAGTAAAGAATGGCACTATCTATCTAATATATATATATATATATATATATATATATATATAATATATATATATATATATATATATATATATATATATATATATATATATATATATATATATATATATATATATATATTATAATAATAATTCCCAAAACTCCGGAAGAATTTAAATGATGTAAAAACTAGAAAGACAGATATGGAACATAACCAAACAGGGGAGCAAAGGGTACCGCATTGCTCTTGGCGAACCCAGGGTTAGCAGATAACCTAGATCCTAAGAGTACCTCCTTGTGGTGCACCCTGGTAACAGAAATACAGCGGTTCTTGCTGTATTCCTGGCTAACACGCTTAGGCTCGTGTCAGTGGATGTGGATGATGTAGATGGAAAGAGATTTGACTGCAAATAAACAGGCAATATCTCCGATACCACCCCGCAACCACATGCAGCAGCTCTGTCGACACACATTGAAGCTTGACTGTTCGGCAGAAGCATTGGAGGGGCGGCCAATGCAGTCGTTACGAAGTGGGCAGATGCTATCAGAAATATGATTGATGCGTTAAGCAACATAAGAGTAATAGCAGAATGAGTACAATGAGAAGAAAGAACAGCGCTAGAGGGCAACGGCTTGTATAAAGAGAACGAAAAACGTATCAAGAAAATCGGAACTAAAGTTTTGTTTGCTCGAGAAAAGCTTCTAGTTACCGGTGATCCCAGTCGATGCCCAACTATACTGTCGAGTTTTTCCTATACTGGAATCATTTTCGCGAAGAGAAAAGGTTCAGTACCCGGTGCGCAGGCACAAAAGTCCAAGGTGACAGGCTCTGTTCGGCTCTAGAGAAAAATGCTAGTCCCTGGCCCTCCTAAATATGTGTACAGACTCGGACTTGGACGAGTGGTTCACGAGGTTGGTGAATAACACTTCCGCTAAGAGGGCGAACGAGTCCGAGCCCAACTCTTTCCTTGAGTTCTTCCTAAACCGGAACCAGGCTTGAAGATGAGAAAAGGTTCAGTACCTGATGGGCGCGGGCACAATACGTCTAATTACGCGAGACAAGTTCACTAGCGGCAGGACACCTCGTGCAAGATAGATGTGAAGGACAAACCGTCTCGGCGTAGTCAGTATACATTCGCTGCCTGGCGACAGATAAGAAGGCTGTCACAGGCTAGGGTAGCCTACCTGAAATGTCAATACATTTTGAAATCGGATGTGCTGGGCCTACACGGCGAATAACGGTGGCACAACTTGAATACGCTCCCGGTGGAGATCACACGAATAACCGTGCTGATTACAATGGAGCGAACGCATACAAAAAAATAACCAAACAAAAAATATACAGAATACAACGGGATATATCAACACATTAAAACAGAAAAATGACATAGCATTGCAAGATAGTGTACCAAATTGCTAGATATACCGGTTCTCAAGCGCATATTCAGTCCTGTCATCCAATGAGCACGATTTAATGGCAGTAACATGGACATTACGAGCACCCCGATTAAATTATCTGCGCAATTGAAGTGGCCAGTAATAGGAGTCCCGGTCCCACGATTGATAATGTGCAAATGGTGACAGAATCAATCCTCGAGCCTCTTACCTGTTTCCGTTATGTACATGTTTGACTAGTGGTAGAATACTTGCCTACCAAGAGCAGTGGTACTTCCAGTGCTGTTATACGCTAGTGAAACATGAACTGTATATAGACGTCATGTGAGGAAACTCAATCACTTTCACACAACTTGTCTCAGAAAAATTATGAACATCAAATGGCAAGACAAGATTCCAGATACCACTGTCCGTGATAGAGCTGATATCCCCAGTATTGACACTATCCTGATGCAGACACAGATTCGTTGGGCAGATCATTTGGTGCGTATGCCAGACCATTGTTTGCCAAAGATACTTCTCTATGGCGAGCTGGAGAAGGATACTCGATCTCAAGATGGCTAAATGAAGCGCTACAAGGACTCGTTAAAGATCTTACTGAAAGACTTTGAAATAAACCAAGAAACATGGGAAGAACTTGCACCAAATAGATCTACATGGTGATGTACAGTCAAAAAGAGCGCATCATCTTGTGAAAAGAGGAGAAATGCAGCAGCCCAACAGCGAGAGTAGTTAGAAAGTCACGGATAAACCAAAATTCGCATACAGTGGTCATTCCATGTCCGAACTGCCCAAGGACATTTACAGCTCGAATAGGGCTAATTAGCCATCTACGAACTATTATGCATGGTCATAATTCTAACTGAATTTTCAAAAGCGGATGTAAAAATGGTCATCATCACTTGTGATGGACGAACACACACACACACACACATACACACACACACACACACACACACATATTTGAAAATTATCTCACAAATGACGTTACGGGGCACGCGTATAAAACTCTCGTCACAGGTGATTGTGACTTTATGAAATTTGATGGAACTTGTGAAAATCCTGTATGATGTAAGCACAGGTCTAGCACTTAGTACGTCTACACTTGACAGTGCTAAATGACTCGAGTCTTCAGTCCTGAGACGGCCGTTGACCTGAGAATATGGCCATGTCTGTAAGCGACCAGAGGAGGGCAAAGAACATTTCATACGTCCTGGAATCCATCTGAAGAAGAGGAAGGTGCCGAAACAGGACACCACGGACAACAAAACTGTTGGGATGGAAGGTAAGAACAAATGTGACCCAGTCCCTAGAGAATGAACGCCTTTGAGAGTATCCTGACGGGAAAGATAGCGCAATCACAGCACTCTACCAGACTTGAGCACTCTACCAGTGTATAGACGACTTGTTACACTATCTCGTAGGTTTGTAACGTTTAGTGACCAGTAATGTCGCCACGGTGATGCACTCCAGGCATCCCCATAGGAGCTTTCTTTTAAGTAGATGGTGAAGGGCATATATACTTATTGTCCTAGTAGTCAGATAATTCCTAGATCTTCCTCATCCTCTCTGTAAGCGTCCTCCTCTACTATCTGCCCGAGTAATTACAAACTCCATTAATCTCAAAATTAAATTGTTGCACAGTCGGGTGTGATACCCTAATATTATCCGCATCGTATTCGTTGCCAATCCGACTCTGTGACGACATGGTACAGAGCACGCCTATAACGACCAAGGTACTAAGTTCGAATCCGACCACAGGCAGTTGTGTATCCGAACTGTTCAGAAGGCAGTAGCAAACTACTGAATAACTACTAACAAACTACACTGCCAAATAAATTCACTACAGATAAAAAAAAATTATTGTTTGATTGCTAAATATGATATGCTACTAATTGTTGTGTTTCTTCCTTGACCATGAATGAAATAAGAGAGGGGAAAAGAAGGAATGAAGGCTAAGACGAGTTGATTTTCTGTATTTTTTATAATTTTGTATTTCATGCTTATATACGGTGTAGTTATTATTACGCTTTGTTGTATTCAATAGGGGAATATTTCATAGCAATGTAAAAAGAAACATTAACTCTCTTGGTGTGATAGGGGAATATTTCATAGCAATGTAAAAAGAAACATTAACTCTCTTGGTGTGATAGGGGAATATTTCATAGCAATGTAAAAAAGAAATATTAACTCTCTTGGTGTGATAGGGGAATATTTCATAGCAATGTAAAAAAGAAATATTAACTCTCTGGTGTGGAATAAGTTAGATTGCTTCTTGACAGAGTTCAACAAAAATCTCCAGTGTATTTTCTCTGCTTTTGCTGTAAGCCGTCACAGAACTCAATGATGATCGGTTTTCGGGGAAAGACACATTTTGAGGCTTAATATGCAATGTTACGTTTCAGGCCGTCGGTAACACATTCAATGCACCTTATTCTTGGTTTCCTCTCTGCTTCTTGGAGTGTCCAGTCTCCTGTTGTATGCGTTTGCTGTTGGCCAACATAGGTTAATTTTCATAAAATGTCCAAACCATTTCAGTTTCTGTTTTTCGATATTTTTAGCACAGACGTTGTTCCAACAGTTCTTGTAATCTCTCAACACCTCACATCTCTTCTGTTATTGCTGCTTTTCTTAGACATCTCATTTCTCACGTTGTAAACTTTTTCTCTTGTTCTGTAGTTAGTGTCCGCGTCTGACATCAACAAGACAATATTTTTTGTATGAAGATAGAATTTATGATTTAACAAAAAGTATGGTGGCGAGTATTTTAGTTTTGACTTCGAAACTCAGTCTTGCTCAAATATTTGTAATGTACATGTTTCTAAGCTAATGTACTTGTTTCTAAGTTAATGTAATTGTTTCTAAGCTAATTTACTTGTTTCTAAGCTAATGTACTTGTTTCTAAGTTAATGTACTTGTTTCTAAGCTAATGTACTTGTTTCTAAGTTAATGTACTTATTTCTAAGCTAATGTACTTGTTTCTAAGCTAGTGTACCTTTTTCTAAGCGAATGTATTTGTTTCTAAGCTAATGTACTTGTTTCTAAGCTAATGTACTTGTTTCTAAGTTAATTTACTTATTTCTAAGGAATTCGCAAGTAGGATTTAAATTGTAAACACATAAACAAAACGTTGTATCAATTTATCATAACTTATCTCTGGTAACTGACCAGATGAACACATAATTTACGCACATCTGTTAGATAATATTATACCATACATTTGATGCATGAGAGTTCGGATCTCGTAGTAAATACCTCTGTTGAGTTGACACTCTATAAAATAATTTATCTTATGAATTGACATTTTATAAAATAATTTATCTTATGAATTGACATTCTAAAAAATAGAATCCCTTTAAGTTGACATTCTATAAAATAACATATATATTTTTTATTGTTTTCAATCGACCAGGAATATAAGGTGCAAGCTACCAAAATGCAGCCCAACGTTGTAAGAAATCCATGTTTACTCTGCGTGTTTACATAACTCGTCTATGTATCTTCTTTGACTGATATTTCAAGTATATGCTGACATTTAAAGCATTTAAAGTACATTTTAAGTGTGCAATGTATACATCTACTTTTCCCTCCTGTCTTCCTGCGAGTCTGTATACTGTATATGATGTATACATCTATTTTTTTCCTGCCTTTCTATATGTATACTGTGTGTGTTGTTATGTTTTTTTATGTCTTTCTGTAAGTCTGTATATTGTATCTGTTGTATGCCTCTATTTTTTCCTGTCGGTCTGTGTGTCTGAATACGTTGTTTATATCTACGTATATATCTATTTGAAATACAATAAATCTCCTGGACCAGATAATATTACAAAGGAAGAATTATAAGTGCTGGGGGGGGGGGGGGGGTACGGCATAGAAATAATCACCAAAATACTAAATGTAATCTATAACAATGGGCGATATTCCATCTGATTTATTGCAGTCAATATTCATTGCCTTACCGAAGAAACCTGGTGCAGTAGAATGTGAAGGCCGCCGAACAATCAGCTATAGGATCCAGATGACCAGTTCGTTATACTTCGTACAATCATGAGAGGAATAAGAGGAAAATTAAAACCAGGAATTGTAGAAGAGCAAAATGAGTTTGTCGAAAGAAAAAGCACAAGAAATGCCCTATATATATATATATATATATATATAGGTAGTCTGTAAACACGTGAAAACCACTTAATCTGTTGTCTTCTGATGTAATCCAGGATTCGAATTGTGTTTGTTACTCTTCTGAAGTTTTCGTTTTTGTTCATTCTATGTTCATTCAATACTGTTACTCAGTATTATGCAGACAGTGCCCCTAAAACAGCATTACTATACAGACACGATGGATACAAATCCAGGGAAAGACCATGCAAACGATGGATCGCCGAAATAAATGAGAAATAAATCAATGAAAACAAACATATATGAAGCACACAAAAAGCCATCTCCAGAGAATTCTTGTGCCCCTGACGCTGCCATGTTTTACCCCTGACGCTGTCATGTTTTACCCCTGACGCTGTCATGGAATGTTCTAGGATGTATCACAGATACACCAATTTGTTGAACATTCTCTTCCCCATCCTCTCCCTCTCGTTTTTCCATTAGGAAATCAAGTAAAAAACAT
The DNA here is from genome assembly GCA_034231615.1 of Meghimatium bilineatum. Classification (NCBI taxonomy): domain Eukaryota; kingdom Metazoa; phylum Mollusca; class Gastropoda; order Stylommatophora; family Philomycidae; genus Meghimatium; species Meghimatium bilineatum. Next base: position 80,441,355 of record CM067319.1, read on the forward strand.
GACATTTAGTACCAGTAAGCGAGCCACACAAAAAAGATGGGTAAAGCCCACCACTAATAAGTATAAATGTTAAAGTGGAGGTTAACAACTTTAACAGGAAGTGAGTGGCTGGAGTAACACAGGGCAAATAACAAGATGAACAAGATTATGTGTGTTACCAAAATAAGTCATAAAACAACCTAACAACGAGATACAGTAGTCGAAACGTCGTATGTCATTGTATCTCGTTGTTAGGTTGTTTTATGACTTATTTTGGTAACACTTCCACCACTAGTAGTTATAAATCCCACAACTAATAGTTATAAATCCCACAACTAATAGTTATAAATCCCACAACTAATAGTTATAAATCCCACAACTAATAGTTATAAAACCTACCACTAGTAGTTATAAAACCCACAACTGTTAGCTATAAATCTCACAACTAATAGTTATAAATTCCACCACTTATAGTTTTAAATCCCACAACTAATAGTTATAAATTCCACCACTAGTAGTTATAAAACCCACAACTAATAGTTATAAAACCTACCACTAGTAGTTATTCTTCTTCTTCTTTCGTTCACTTGAAACATGTCTATATCTGTAATTCTGTCTCGTTAATAAAACTCACTGTCTTTTGTAGTTCATACAGTGGCCCATAGAGCTTTGATTCTAGTGTTGTTTCCTCTGGCCAATATGTCTGTCTCAGCGTTTCATGCTCAGAACACTCTTGAAGTATATGTTTGGCACTCTGTGCTGCCTGTCCACATGTACACATTGCCGTGTTGCCAATCTTGAACCTTGTATACATGTGACTGCGGAGTCGGTTGTGTCCTGTTCTGAGACGTAGAATTATAACTTGTTCTGGTCTGTTCATAATATGATAGTCATCTTGTGTTGGTGTTTGTGGCTTTCTTATTGACTTGATCATCTGTTTTTTCTGATGGTAGGTGATTGGTATATCTGGTTGGTCTTCGGCAGCACCTTCCTTAGCCAGTTGGTCTGCTTTTTCATTTCCTGGTATTCCACAGTGAGAGGGTATCCACTGCATGGTTACCCTATACTGGTAAGACAATTCGCTAAGTAGTTTTTTTCAAGTCTGTTAGTTTTCCAGACTGGAGAGCTTGAAGCACTGACCTTGCATCTGTCAGGAATACCACAGGCTGTAAGTCAGAGTTGGAGTTCAGCAGTTTTTTAGCTGCCACACTAATTGCCTGCATTTTAGCATCATAATTATTGCAGAATTTTCCTGTTGGTGTTCTGATGGTATCTCTAGGCTTGTGTGGATATTCTATATATACACCTGCACCTCCATTCCTCACGGCATTCTGTGCTGACCCATCTGTGTATACTCTGACCCATATATCTTGTGGATATTCCTCATCCAGGAAACTGAGGGTGACTGTCCTTCGCTGCACACTGTTCTGTTCGTCCTCGCTTAGTATTCCTTTCACATGGGTCTGAATGTATATTGGCATTCCATGTCTTTCACTCCACGGGGTTTGTTCTGGTACAGGCCTTAAGGGGCTGTCAACTTCAGGTAGGTCTGTAAGTTGTCTGCGGAGTCGTTTAGCTTGATGGATAAAGCTGCTTCTTTTCAGTCGCCCCATTGCTAGATTTTGGAAACTAGTAGTTATAAAACCCATAACTAATAGTTATAAACCCACAACTAATAGTTATAACACCTACCACTAGTAGTTATAAATCCCACAACTAATAGTTATAAATCCCACAACTAATAGTTATAAAACCTACCACTAATAGTTATAAATCCCACCACTAGTAGTTATAAATCCCACCACTAGTAGTTATAAATCCCACCACTAGTAGTTATAAATCCCACCACTAGTAGTTATAAATCCCACCACTAATAGTTATAAATGCCACCACTAATTGTTATAAATTCCACCAACCCCTAGTAGTTATAAATTCCACCAACCCCTAGTAGTTATAAATTCCACTACTAGTTGTTATAAATCCCACCACTAATTGTTATAAATTCCACCAACCCCTAGTAGTTATAAATTCCACCAACCCCTAGTAGTTATAAATTCCACTACTAGTTGTTATAAATCCCACCACTAATAGTTATAAAACCCACCACTAATAGTTCACCCTTCTTCTGCGTTCATGGATCTTTTGGTCTCTCTAGATCTTCAGGCCAGTCGCCAGGACGAAGCTCCCAGTCTTATCCTGGTCAGATCGGCTGCCCCAACGTTCTTGCCTCATCTTGGTCCATTGTGGTCATGTCTTGTTTCCCGGTTCTTTGTATTCTGAATAGTCTTGAGGTATGTGTTCAGGTCAGGGGTTTGTATGCCTGTTCCGCGTGTAAATTAATTTGTGTATGCCACCCTGATTCGGTACAGGTGGATTTGTAGTTGCCACTTCTAAGTCAAAAGATGATGGTCTCGGCTGCATATGAAGTAGGTGTATGGCATCTGGTTTCTGATAAACATCCATATATTTCTTCCATACATATCCATATCTTTCTTCCACTGTAATGCATAATGGTTGTGGATTAGTGTTTTGGTCTCACTGTATGGCAGAGGATAGCTGAATTGTTATATTGTTCTTCCTGCTTTTGTTAGGGCATCAGATCTCTCATTTTCAGTGATGCCACAATGGGCGGGTAGCCATTGAAGAGTGATGTTTGAACTTTTTTTTAAATGTTTGTAAGTTCTAGTCTAATTTTGTGTGTGTTGTGTGTTCCTATTTTTTTTATTTTTTTTTTGTTGCTTTGCAGTGTTTACATTTATCCAAAATAATGTTATTAAAATCCTACGAAAACGAGTTGTAAAACAAAAACATTTGAGGTCACTTCCGCTCTACCGGTGATGTATTTATTGACCTGATCCTATGTTCAATGCATTAGAAAAAATACGGAAACCAGATTCACTTCATGCAGAAGTAGAGAACATAGATTTAAAAGAAACTGTTGATTGTACCTTTACAACTGTAGTGGGACCACAGCAGCTCAGTGTTTTATGAACTTTCTTCCTAATCGCATACGCCACTCGGCGTTGTACTTTATTGATTGTTTGATTGGCACTGAACTAAAGAGTGGGAAATTCATTGTACTAACATATATTCTGTACAATAAAAAAAGCAGATGGCTACAATAACAGATGTTGGTAATAAATTGCTACGTAAGTGAACGAATGTCAAATAAGTGTAGTATTCAGGAGACAGAATTACAGATACAGACATGTTTCAAGTGAATGAAAGAAGAATGAAGGTGGAGCAGAATGCATATAACAGTGAGTGACATTCGATCAGCATATTGAAACAGTTTTATTTTTGAACACAATTCTACAGACTGATGACAAGAAAACCTGGACACTATCGTCGGTATTCGGTCAAAGGTTTATGGGGTAAGTACAGATCTTCTCTCAACCCAGGACAGCGCGTACATATTCTCTCATACAATGACATCAGTCAGCATTCTCTAAGATAGTGACATCACACAACTGTCTCTCAACACAGATGACATAACACATCCATTACTCAGTGAGTGACAGCACATAAATCCTTCATGAAACAATGACCTAGCATACACCTTCTCTCAAACAGTGATATCACACTGCATTCTTTCAAACAATGACAGCACACAACATCCTCTCAAATACTATCATCACATAATCTTCTCTGAATGACAAAACACAACCTTCTCTCAATGACAGCACACAACCTTCTGTCAAATCAATGTTATCAATAACAGGCAATAACAGCAGAAAAACTGTAATCCAAAAGGCCAAACTTACAATATGGTAATAAAGTTTTGTTAATTACTGGTAATACACATTATAAAACAAACAAACACATGTTTCGACCAAAAGGCCTTTAGCAAAATCCCAACATAACAGACGACGAATAAAAAACAGCACTGCCCACCTTCACACAATAATAGCTAGATCGGATCAATTAGGAAGTCCGGAAGAGTATAAATGATGAAACTACTAGAAGGTTAGAGTTGAAATAAAACAAAAATGTGGCAGACCAGAACAGAACAGCTGCATATATGAATGGCGGATGTTAACATATAACAGAATATATATATATATATATATGAATGGCGGATACTAATCCCCAAAGGCTACGGTGTGCCAGACAGAAGATTATACCGGTTCTCATACGCATATCGTGTCCGGTCATCAAATGTGCACGACTTAATGGCCGTATACTGGACATTATGGTCACTCTTATGGCCTGCGCCGTTGAAATGGTCAGCAATAGAAGTCTCAAATCGGTGATTGATTCTGTGCACGTCGAAAGAATAAGTTTGAAAGTTTCAAACCATCATTCCCTTCTCCATATGTGTGTCATGGTGCAACGTTTACAAATCATTGTGTAAATGACGTTACGGAAGACACGTTTACAAATCATTGTGTAAATGACGTTACGGAAGACACGTGTAAACCCATCTTCAATGGTGAAAGTGGTTATACTGGATATCACAGAACTGATCTGTGCGACATATGCACATGTGTAGTCAACCAACCTACTTGTGTACTCCATACGTCTACAGTCGACTGTGCCAAAATGACACAAGACATCTGGACCGAGACGTCTGGGGACAAAGATATTCCTGTGGTTCTGACCACGTCTGTAACCAACCAGAGGGAAGGCTAGAGAATACGTCACGCGTCCAGATTTCCGACTTAAGAAGTTGCCGGAACAGAACACCACGGACAGCAGAACTGTGGAAGTCGATGACAAGAATAAATTTGACCATGTCCCTGGAGGAAGTCGTATGAGCACCCATACGTGTGTCCTATCGGGAAAAACTGCACACTCGAAACAGGGAAGAACGAGGCGTGTCAGTGTGAAGGCGACAGAGGAAGAAGTCTATCATTTTATAGGGCTTTGTCGAGAAATTCTTCTTCTTCTTCTGCGTTCGTTTACAGTTTGTAGTCCGGAGAACGGAATGCGTTGTGTCATGGTTTACAGCATTGCTCCTATATCTGTGCCTTTTGGCCTGACACATCCGACTTCATCATGGATTTGGGTCACTGACCCTATATGGGATGGGACAGTCAACTCCATCCCATAACCTCCTTAGTCACCTTTTACTACATGCGTGGAAGGTAAACTGTGTTGCTATTCTTTGCTCCCCTTTCGGACCCCGGCACCACACGGTCGGACGAGAAATTCTAATCAACCTTCTCTCAAGCAATGATATTGCACAACCTTCTCTCAAAAAGTGACATCAACACAACCTTCCTTCAAGCAGTAACATCACACATCTTTCTCTCAAACAGTGACATCAATACAATCTTCTCTCAAACATTGACATCAACACAACCTTCTCTCAAACAATAACATCGCACAACTTTCTCTCAAACACTGACATCACACAAACTTTTTCAAAAATAATGACATCAAACCGCCCCTCTCTAATCAAATATTGAGGCTCACCACTGTGAGTAAGAAGCCTCTAACTACGTCATTATGTGCTACTAAATTCCCTTGACATTTATTATACTCTGATATTTTGAATTTGATTAATAAATCCATACTATGAGAGCACCATCAAGTGTCGCCACCGCTTTTAACTGATCCTCATCCTCTGTCTTTTGTCGTAGTGGAGAAGAACTCCTCTAGATTGTATCATATCAGTAGTATACAGTGCGGTTTACGAGAAGCGTTTTCCTGGCATCAATAACAAAGAAGGAAAAACCTGGCATCAAAGACAAAGAAGGATTAATTCCAAGGAACACAAGGGTTGGCTGAATTTTTCTGGGGTTTTCTTGAGGTATTTAAAAAACAATATTTTTAAATTTTTTAAATTTTGATTTTAATATTTTATGGCAATTTTTTTTCCTGGAATTTTCGTGTTTTGTTTCGTTTGTGATTTTCTAATGTTTAGGGCCTACTGTTTAATGTAGTACCGCCCTATATCTCCGGCCTTTACTAGGTGATATTGTTGTGATGTCATGTTATATAAGTAAATTGTCATAATGCGGGACGGTCTCTACATACAAGAATTATTCTCAAAAACCCTTTATCTCTTCTGTTTTGATGTTACCTATGCCTAAACTGTGTTTATTTTTGTTGTGACGTCTTGCTATAACCAACTTGGTATAATTGTATGTCTAATTCTGTGTTTCCTATTTGTTACAACTCCCTGATATAACCGAGGGAGTATGATGTGTATAAATATTCCGTCTCCTTACAAAGAACGGATATAAAAAACCAGCGGCTCCTATCTAACTTGTGTTATTTCTAATTAATAGTGGTCAACCTGTCTATTTTTTAAGTGTATATGTCGTTTTATTGTTCGTAGAGGGTTGCATAGGGCCTTCCGAGAAGTTGATGATTATTACGTAAACAATAACCTAGTGTTTGTTGTAACGTAGGTGTTGGTAGAATACACAGGTCGGTTATTGCCAGATCGGGTGTTACATGTGATATGCTTCCTTGGTCTTATAGATAAAAGGGAAATATACAAGGATCACATATATACAGACAAACGTAAATAAAACATGAAGCATTTGAGTTGTGTTGAATAGGTTTTATTCAGGTTTTCCGTAATTTTAAATGAACATACATATAATTAGCATGAAAAGTGGATTTATGTATACATTAATAGTAACATACATTCGTATATACATAACACTCGTTGGTAGTCACATAGTTCAGGGAAATACCTGTTTTGTTTTGTTACATATATATATATATACATACAAAAACTTAGATAAAACATGAAAATTTTGAATAGTGTAATTCATATTGTGACAGGGTCGTCTGCATAGTTAACAAGAAAAAGACTTCGCTAATCCATTTCAGGGAAATATATAATTTATACATATATACAGACAAATGTAGTACCATTTTAGTCCTCTATTCGTCGTTTTACACAAATATGCACACAGTTAACAATTATGTTAATGTGAGTTTTATGAGTAGCATACATTCTAATATACATGAAATAACACTAGTTGGCAAACACATAGCTCATGGAAATACAGGATGTTTACACATATACATTCAAAATATATATAAAACATGAAGATTTTGAGTGGTGTAATTCATATTTTTGGCTTGGGATATGGTCCCATAGCGGGAAAAATATGTTTTATTAATAACAGAGTGGTGTTTTAAATTGATAAAAAGGGATGACAGAGGTCGGCCCGAAATAACAATGATTATATAACAATTAACCTGGAGCAAAGCCCTAATACGGATTATTTCCAAGGAAAGGAAGGCTTGGCTGAACTTTTCTGGGGGTTTTCTTGAGGTATTTTTTTTAAAAGTCGAATTTTTCATAATTTATATTTTGTTTCTTTCTGCTTTATTTATATTTTATTGTTTATTTGTTGGTATTTTCTTGTGTTTTGTTATGTCTTGTTTATTTTTTTTCGGGAGTTGTTACATGCCTAGGTTTTAACAGAATTAGATCCCCTTTTGTTGTCTACGTAGCTGAACCTGTTCAGAATTTCCATAAAGCAAATACACCGTTTATCATTTTACCACGTTAGCATACATCAACTTACATATCAGCAATTTTGTCACTAATTTCATACATCAGATGCCTATACCGGCTATATATATAATATATACCTCATAGGTCCTTGTGTGCGTAAAAACATTAGACAGCTTGACCACTCCCTAGTAATTAGAAGTAACAGGCTAGTTAGATACGTAGTACTTTTAAGAACAATTAGTTGTGCGGAGACGGCAAACCATCGATGCGCATAATAAGCATCTGGTTACATCAGGGAGTTACTACAAGCAATAAACACATAATTTGGAACATACATAAAAACAATAGAGGAGCGGAGACCTACTAGAAGTTATATTAAACACACTAGACAAATCACTGAACTAAACAAACAACAATATACGATAATGTGTAGAGACATCACCTTCAACACCGAACAGAAGTCCACTGTGTTTGAAAGGTTAACATTCGACACATAAAAAAAACAATCTATAATATATATTACAGATATAACCTTAAAAAGTGTTAGTTTGCACTAACATTAACCGACAGCAGTAAGAATAACGATTCAAATCATTTACTATGACCTAATGAGAACAATATACTTTACTATATTAAGAATACCATTTAAGTCTTTTATAGTATATCTTTTACAGAACAATACGATTTATACAATTACAGCATTAGAGTTATCAAATAGGTAAACAAACAAGGTATTTCTGTCATATGCCCTATAGGTTAGCAAAAAACTAGATTATGTCCCTTACATAAACATTTGTATACTATTCTTTATATGCTATCCATTCTACTATGTTAACATTTTCTCAGTATATTCTCACGAACTTATAAGATTTTCTACCATATTATAAAATATTCTAAATGTTCTCCTTAGGTTCTGCAACTATTTTCTCATCGGCCTCTTAAACTGTGTTTTCACGCAACCTTATTTTTTCATAACTAAAAGATGAGAGCCAGTACAACTAGCTATAAGAATATATATATATATATATATATATATATGAATATTGGAATATTCATTGTTTTTGCTTCTAGTAAGTATACATTTTAATACTGCACATAATTTTGAAATGTGTTTATGATGTACTTTTCCTAGAAGCTTGATATATATGTTGTAATGCAACATGAATAGGTCTATATTATAAAATATCAGACAACTTGAAATATAGAATATTCATTGCGTCTTGAATGTAACACAGTGAGTGACCTATTAACATATTTCCATTTTTAATGGTGATAGCCTTTGGAGATACTATGATATGGGGAATAACTATCATATAATTATGTATACTGTTTCTAAATTCTGGAATATGAGACCACATATGAACAGGAATATAGGTATTGAGTAGCTATATGCATTCTTCCTAGATTAAGGGTGGTAGGCCTATAGTTAGTACGTAATTAATTCACACCCTTTGATAGGAATATTGAATTTATGTACCCATATCATACGCAGGCATGTCTAAATTATTTCACTATCAATTTATCGGAACAATGACTATGTAACAGTTAACTTTAGATGACTTTCCAATTTACCTACAGCCATGTCCATTATCAAGCAGTCTGTCCTGATGCCCCAATATAAACTGGTAGATCGTGTGAGCTGCTGAAAATCAAACTGTGTGTGTGATGTGACAAATTAATAAGAGAATTCAGAATATAGGAAACAGCACAGTTAAGCAGCCATAACATGAATATGTCCTTGATGGTGATAATTGTGAACATGGCTGCCCCAGCCAGCACCTCTAACACATCCAAACATATTGCATGCTTTGGACATCTGTGACATGAAAGGAACCTTTGCAGGATTGTAGAAGCTTGTGATTCACACTTTGCCTATTATGGAAATATGGAAGGCACAGAACACCGTAGGAACCATTTCAGCTCGTTGGAAAGCTTCTAAAATCATTGCATACTTTTGAAAATATTCTATGTAGGAATTTCTGGAGCAACTATTTCACAGCATAAACATGAAGTGGCTTTAAAAATTATTTATAGTGTATGTGATTTAAACAACCACCACTGACATCATAAAAAGTATAGTACATATGTAGTCTAGTACTAACAAATGATTCATTTGTTTCTATTGCAGGTTCATCAGGTTAGTGTAAAAATACTGTTTGTATTCAAAGCCATGTTTATTACCTTCACCACACAACAAAATACACAATGATGGCACACACTTTTGAGAAACACATTTCAAACATTCAAGACTTATGCAGGATATGTTGAGAGAAATTACCAACGGAAAAACAGTAATATAACTACCAGAAACGGCTCCTTTGTACACAACATGTTAATAATATTTTCTTTATTTTTGGTTTGAATGGGAATGATGATATCCCAATAAATATTCAACAAATATGTGCATAAAATGTTTATATAAAATTAAAACACATTAATCTCACACATTCAGAGCAATCACTAAAGATTACACAACAAATTGGAGATAGATCTAGAAATGTTTGGTGTGATTCTAAGCCAGCTGTTTGTATCAATGAGTGTCGTGTCTGTTTGCATTATTCAGTGAAATATTTTGGTAGCATGAAAATTTGAGTACTAGGTCCAAAAATGAAATGAATGCCGACATTTGTGATCTTTCAAAGCATCCCAACAATCTAACATTTCCGTACAAGATGAGATTGATGTGTCTGATGAACAACATTAAAAAAAGTAAGTTCAAAGGCAAACTTGACAAATACATCAACAGCTCCAACGCAAAACATCAACAAACATCATAATAGGCAGTGTAAGTCACTAACACTACCACTTTCTTTATAGTTGAAGAAAATCTGTTTACAAATTTTGTTAAGAGAAAACTGAACACAGCACACACTAAAAATATAATTACTGGCAAAACATTTGGACATTCGATTACATTACATAAAATTATAAATCACAGAAAAGAATCACATGAAATAAAATCTCTAATGAGACGAATGCGATCAATATTTACTCAAGTAGTTAGAGAACGTAGGCCTATATCAGGCACATCCACTGATTCTTTAGAAGTCACATGAACTGAAACGACTACCCAAAAAACTCTCTTGTTAACATAAGTAAAGCTACCTATTTAAAAAGTAAGTATACCAACAAAAGCAGCTTTCTCATTGAAAGAATCACTAGGACTTTCCTGGAGACAAGAAAGAAAACATAGATCTTTTCTAAAACAATATGGTGTTGAGAGGCCACATGAAAAAGCACAAAGGGAATGTGCAAAATATATTATAAGAGACTGGGTGAATGTTGAAATGAAATAATTTGAGAGTGATAAGGGACTAACAAACGAGGTACCATTGGCTTACAGTAATAATTTAGATTTATTTGTTAGTGCTCTTATGTGTGATTATAGTAGGGAGAGTTTGTTGACTGCATAATGGATACTTTCCAGAGAATCAGATTTGGGTTAAACTGGGTGGTGATCAGAGCAAAGAAGTTTCAAAATTACAATGCAGAGTGCAAATCTAGCAAAGCCTAAGTCAAAATATAACACAATTCTAATAGCAATAGCAAAATTCAAAAATACATACAACAATGCGCATGCATTAGGGCATCACATGAAAGCTAGAATAGAAGCACTAACACATTTAGAATGGGAGGATAAGAAAGTTGTAGTTTTCTTTTTGGTGATTATGATTTCTTAAGAAAGGTTTATGGTTTAATCAGGTGGGCGGGGAACATACACAAGCCATCAATCATATTCAGACATCCACGTACTGTGTGAAAGCGCACAAACCAGATGTCTATCATTTACGCAAGAATGTCATGATAATTTCATTAGATATTGTAATGGTGATATAAAACATGCAGCACTGTACTATAATTGCTTGCATGCTCCAATTTTTAAATATTCAAATTCATAGCTTTGCACCTCCTTCATCGCCCTAGAAAAGTAATTCCAAAACAGCAAAAGAGTGTCACAGTAGAAACTGAATCAAACAAATGGTTTTGGCTGTGATTTTATTTTTGGGGAACAAGGGGGAGATGCTGTGCATTCAATGATATCAATTATAGAAAAATAAGCTTGGGCTATCAAAATTTAAAAAAAAAGAAATGGAGGAATTAAACTTTATAATAAGTACACATTTATTACAAGTTCACCCCATTATTTATGCAAATACTCCAATATTTAAAAATATTAATAATGCTAAAATGGGTTTCATAGATTATTTTTCTTGTTGCAAAAATATCAATGATGTAATCAACAAAGAATTTATCAATATTTCATGTTAAATTATTCTATGAAGGCATATGACAGATGTGTTTTTGTAATTGGATGAAGAAATGTTCACTGATGACACATTTTTCATTAACTATCAGCAAATGTTTTCCAAAAGTTCCCTCTGTTGGGCAACTGAGGCACAATTGTACAATTATCAACAGCAAGAAAAAACATACTTTTATTATACATGTGAAAATAAACATTGGTACTGCTAACTAGAAAATACACATTATACAATTATCTTCTCTGTTCATACTCATATTATAGTTAGTTATGAAGAAATTTATTTGATGAATGTAATGCATTTAGTCATGCACAGTTAGAAAAGACTTTCTTGATGACAACATAATTGTCCTGTATGTTGAGGTCCATAATCATCTTGTTTGATAATGGTGGATGATAATAATATTCAATATAATGTCGATATGTAAAGCCTGAGAGATTGTGAATTTATCATTCATGTTTACTTTTTCTTTCAGTAAGTTTGTAGTCAAAATATCTTATGCACGTGCATTGAAAATCTTACTGTTCTTAGGACCTGCATATTCATTATTGCAATATGTAGATGTAAATAGTGGAAAATTATTAAGTTCCAAAGACTATTATTATTCAGTCAAGCAAGTGCCATGCCAAAGGCCGTAGGTGATCATGTTTCTCCATGACTTTCTGTCTCAGGTGTTGTCAATATGCTAGGCTGGTGAAACTCTATCAAGCCACAATACTAGTCCAGCTAGTAATTTCTCTCTTTGTCATCCACTTCTCTTTTCCACTTGATATTCCCGGTAGCTATAAAGTGTTCAGGATGTGTTCTTCTCAGCAGATGCCTTAGAAACCAGGGTTGTCGGCCCCTTACATTTGATATGATTAATATTTTTATGCCAGCATCAATGAGAATATCTGCATTTTGTTTTTTGCCAAGATATTACACTTTTTCAACTAGCGTTAATTTTGTATCATTAATCATTATATTGTACGTAGTGGATTGTGTGTGATATTTCACATCCACCACGTACAATATAATGTTGTGTACAAAGGAGCCGTTTCTGGTAGTTATATTTCTGTTTTTCCGTGAGTAATTTCTCTCCACATGTCCTGCATAAGTCTTGAATGTTTGAAATGTGTTTCTCAAAAGTGTGTGCCATCATTATGTATTTTGTTGTGTGGTGAAGGTAATAAACATGGCTTTGAATACAAACAGTATTTTTACACTAACCTGATGAACCTGCAATAGAAACAAATGAATCATTTGTTAGTACTAGACTACATATGTACTATACTTTTTATGATGTCAGTGGTGGCTGTTTAAATCACATACACTATAAATAATTTTTAAAGCCACTTAATGTTTATGCTGTGAAATAGTTGCTCTAGAAATTCATACATAGAAGATTTTCAAAAGTATGCAATGATTTTAGAAGCTTTCCATCGAGCTGGAATGGTTCCTACGGTGTTCTGTGCCTTCCATATTTCCATAATAGGCAAAGTGTGAATCACAAGCTTCTACAATCCTGCAAAGGTTCCTTTCATGTCACAGATGTCCACAGCATGCAATATGTTTGTATGTGTTAGAGGTGCTGGCTGGGGCAGCCATGTTCACAATTATCACCATCAATGACATATTCATGTTATGGCTGCTTAACTGTGATGTTTCCTATATTCTGAATTCTCTTATTAATTTGTCACATCACACACAGGATTGATTTTCAGTAGATCACATGATCTACCAGTTTATATTGGGGCATCAGGACAGACTGCTTGATAATGGACATGGCTGTAGGTAAATTGGAAAGTCATCTAAAGTTAACTGTTACATAGTCATTGTTCCGATAAATTGATAGTGAAATAATTTAGACATGCCTGCGTATGATATGGGTACATAAATTCAATATTCCTATCAAAGGGTGTGAATTAATTACGTACTAACTATAGGCCTACCACCCTTAATCTAGGAAGAATGCATATAGCTACTCAATACCTATATTCCTGTTCATATGTGGTCTCATATTCCAGAATTTAGAAACAGTATACATAATTATATGATAGTTATTCCCCATATCATAGTATCTCCAAAGGCTATCACCATTAAAAATGGAAATATGTTAATAGGTCACTCACTGTGTTACATTCAAGACGCAATGAATATTCTATATTTCAAGTTGTCTGATATTTTATAATATAGACCTATTCATGTTGCATTACAACATATATATCAAGCTTCTAGGAAAAGTACATCATAAACACATTTCAAAATTATGTGCAGTATTAAAATGTATACTTACTAGAAGCAAAAACAATGAATATTCCAATATTCATATATATATATATATATATATATATATATATATATATATATATATATATATATATATATATATATATATATATATATATATATATATATATATATATATATATATATATATATATATATATATTCTTATAGCTAGTTGTACTGGCTCTCAGCTTTTAGTTATGAAAAAATAAGGTTGCGTGAAAACACAGTTTAAGAGGCCGATGAGAAAATAGTTGCAGAACCTAAGGAGAACATTTAGAATATTTTATAATATGGTAGAAAATCTTATAAGTTCGTGAGAATATACTGAGAAAATGTTAACATAGTAGAATGGATAGCATATAAAGAATAGTATACAACTGTTTATGTAAGGGACATAATCTAGTTTTTTGCTAACCTATAGGGCATATGACAGAAATACCTTGTTTGTTTACCTATTTGATAACTCTAATGCTGTAATTGTATAAATCGTATTGTTCTGTAAAAGATATACTATAAAAGACTTAAATGGTATTCTTAATATAGTAAAGTATATTGTTCTCATTAGGTCATAGTAAATGTTTGTTTGCTTTTCGTTCGCTCCATTGTAACCATCACGGATATCCGTGCGATTTCCGCCGGGAGCGTGATTACGTTGTACCCCGTTATGCGCCTTGTAGGCCTAGCACATCCGATTTCGGCATGCATTGACAATTCAGGTGGGCTACCCTTAGCCTGTAACAGCCTCTATATCTGTCTCCAGGCACGCGTGGTGGAGACTCTTCATCCAGATGATTTTTTGCTCTCGTCTGACTCGAACGAGGTGTTCCACTGTCTATGAACTTGCCTCGTATAATTGGACGTGCTGTGCCTGTGCCCATTGGGTACTGAACCGTTTCTCATCCGTGAGCCTGGTTCCTTAAGGGAAAGAACTCAACAGAGGAGTTGAACCCTGGCTCTTTCGCCCTCTTAGCCGAGGTGTCATTCACCGACATCGTGTACCCCTTGTCCAAGTTCGAGTCTCACACCACGCGTTTGAGAGCAAGGCGTTCTCGAGCTGAGCGTCCTTGTCCCAATAGCGCCTGCGCCCATCAGGTACTGAACCCTTTCTCTCTTCAAGTGTATTTCCGGTGTAGGAAAACCTGACAGTAGAGTTGGGCCAGGGCTAAATCGTTGTCCCTTTTGTGCCTGAGCGCATCGAGTACGGAACCCTTTCTCTTCGCGAGCATATTTCCGGTTTAGGAAGGCTCGACATTAGAGTTGGATTAGGTCTTCTTGCTTTACCAAACGCCAATGAATGGGTCTGGGTCTCTGCCTGTAAGGAACACAGGTAACTAGAAGCTCGTCTCGAGCTGACGGAGCTTGTAGTTCCCCTTTCCTAGGAACTTTTCATTTTCTATTTGTAGTTCGCGCTGCCCTCTACCGCTGTTCTGCCCTTTCATTGTTTCATTGTACTCGGTATGAAATATATTTGTCTCTCTCCATGCATCTACCTTTACTTGCATTTTACATTGGCCGCCCCTCCAATGTTCGGACTGTACTGACTAGCTTCACTGTATGTTGACAGTGTCGCTATATGTGGTGCTGCTGGTGGTGTCGGAGATATTGTCTGTCTCTTGTGCAGTCAAATCTCTTTCCATCTGCTACCTTCACATTCTCGGACACGATCCCCAAATGATTTGGTCAGAATCAGCACCAGCTGCTGTATTTCTGTTTCCAGGGTGCACCGCGTGGAGGTACATTTGGGATCTTGGTTATCTGCTAACCCAGGGTCCACCTAGAGCAAAGCGTTCCCTTTGCACCCCGTCATAGTAAATGATTTGCATCGTTATTCTTACTGCTGTCGGTTAATGTTAGTGCAAACTATCACTTTTTAAGGTTATATCTGTAATATATATTATAGATTGTTTTTTTTATGTGTCGAATGTTAACCATTCAAACACAGTGGACTTCTGTTCGGTGTTGAAGGTGATGTCTCTACACATTATCGTATGTTGTTGTTTGTTTAGTTCAGTGATTTGTCTAGTGTGTTTAATATAACTTCTAGTAGGTCTCCGCTCCTCTACTGTTTTTATGTATGTTTCAAATTATGTGTTTATTGCTTGTAGTAACTCCCTGATGTAACCAGATGCTTATTATGCGCATCGATGGTTTGCCGTCTCCGCACAACTAATTGTTCTTAAAAGTTCTACGTATCTAACTAGCCTGTTACTTCTAATTACTAGGGAGTGGTCAAGCTGTCTAATGTTTTTACGCACACAAGGACCTATGAGGTATATATTATAATATAGCCGGTATAGGCATCTGATGTATGAAATTAGTGACAAAATTGCTGATATGTAAGTTGATGTATGCTAACGTGGTAAAATGATAAACGGTGTATTTGCTTTATGGAAATTCTGAACAGGTTCAGCTACGTAGACAACAAAAGGGGATCTAATTCTGTTAAAACCTAGGCATGTAACAACTCCCGAAAAAAAATAAACAAGAGATAACAAAACACAAGAAAATACCAACAAATAAACAATAAAATATAAATAAAGCAGAAAAGAAACAAAATATAAATTATGAAAAATTCGACTTTAAAAAAAAATACCTCAAGAAAACCCCCAGAAAAGTTCAGCCAAGCCTTCCTTTCCTTGGAAATAATCCGTATTAGGGCTTTGCTCCAGGTTAATTGTTATATAATCATTGTAATTTCGGGCCGACCTCTGTCATCCCTTTTTATCAATTTAAAACACCACTATTTTGAATGTATATGTGTAAACAGCCTGTATTTCCATGAGCTATGTGTTTGCCAACTAGTGTTATTTCATGTATATTTGAATGTATGCTACTCATAAAACTCACATTAACATAATTGTTAACTGTGTGCATATTTGTGTAAAACGACGAATAGAGGACTAAAATGGTACTTCATTTGTCTGTATATATGTATAAATTATATATTTCCCTGAAATGGATTAGCGAAGTCTTTTTCTTGTTAACTATGCAGACGACCCTGTCACAATATGAATTACACTATTCAAAATCTTCATGTTTTATCTAAGTTTTTGTATGTATATATATATATGTAACAAAGAAAACAGGTATATCCCTGAACTATGTGACTACCAACGAGTGTTATGTATATACGAATGTATGTTACTATTAATGTATACATAAATCCACTTTTCATGCTAATTATATGTATGTTCATTTAAAATTACGGAAAACCTGAATAAAACCTATTCAACACAACTCAAATGCTTCATGTTTTATTTACGTTTGTCTGTATATATGTGATCCTTGTGTATTTCCCTTTTATCTATAAGACCAAGGAAGCGTATCACATGTAACACCCGATCTGGCAATAACCGACCTGTGTATTCTACCAACACCTACGTTACAACAAACACTAGGTTATTGTTTACGTAATAATCATCAACTTCTCGGAAGGCCCTATGCAACCCTCTACGAACAATAAAACGACATATACACTTAAAAAATAGACAGGTTGACCACTATTAATTAGAAATAACACAAGTTAGATAGGAGCCGCTGGTTTTTTATATCCGTTCTTTGTAAGGAGACGGAATATTTATACACATCATACTCCCTCGGTTATATCAGGGAGTTGTAACAAATAGGAAACACAGAATTAGACATACAATTATACCAAGTTGGTTATAGCAAGACGTCACAACAAAAATAAACACAGTTTAGACATACGTAACATCAAAATAGAAGAGATGAAGCGTTTTTGAGAATAATTCTTGTATGTAGAGACCGTCCCGCATTATGACAATTTACTTATATAACATGACATCACAACAATATCACCTAATAAAGGCCGGAGATATATGGCGGTACTTCATTAAACAGTAGGCCCTAATCATTAGAAAATCACAAACGAAACAAAACACGAAAATTCCATGAAAAATAAATTGCCATAAAATATTAAAATCAAAATTTTAAAAATTTAAAAATATTGTTTTTTTTAAATACCTCAAGAAAACCCCAGAAAAACTCAGTCAACCCTTGTGTTCCTTGGAATTAATCCTTCTTTGTCTTTGATGCCAGGTTTTTTTCTTCTTTGTTATTGATGCCAGGAAAAAGCTTTTCGTAAACCGCGCTGTATACTACTCATATCCATTTCATGATGTTGTCCTTCCACTTGCAGCTATTCCTATCTCTTGCTGGCCTCCCCTCGACTTTTTTATCTTCAAATAAGATCTGGTCTTTTAATGTGCCCAAGATGTTTCATTTATTTGATTTTCAACTCCTTAATTAACTCTTTTTTAATGCGTAATATTGTTAGAACCTCTTTGTTCGTTATCTCCTATTCCCATACAGTTCTCCCTATTCTTCTTATACCCACATTTTAAAGGCATTAATTCTGTGTTTTAATTGTTTGTTTATTATCCATGTTTCTGTGCCGTACATTCTGTGTGTAGAATAGATGCATTATGTTAACATTTTCATTTTGAGTTTGTGATTTGTTTTGGATGTTAATACTTTTCTCATGTCATTGAAAATACATTTAGCCATTCCTATTCTTCTTTTAACTTCTGTTTCACATGTACCATCATTTGTGATTATGCGTCCGAGACATTGGTAACAGTCTACTTGTTGCAGTATGTATCCATATAATTTTTATGTTTAGCGTTTGTTCCTCATTGATATTGCTGATTATCATAGTTGTTGTTTTTTGGGGTGTCCATATTCCCTGCTTGATTTGTCAACTTCATGTATTAGTCTTTGTAGTTCCTGTTCACTTTCTGCAAAGATGACTGTCATATCGTACATTTTTTGTTATTTTCTCATTGACCATAAGCCCTGGCATTCCTTGTGTATGTTTTGAAATGTTATTTATGTACATATGTGTAGATGTTAATTAGGCTGGGCGAAAAATTTACATCCTTATCTTACTCCTCTTTTTATTTTTTATGTATGGTGAAATGCTGCTCTGACACCTTACTATTGCTGTTTGTTCCCAGTACATATTTCTGATTAATCTGATATTTGTTTTTAAATCTAAACCTATTGCTTGGAGGTATTCAATTACATTTTTTTCCACGTTGTACTCTGCCGAAGGCTTTGTTGCAGTTCTGAAGTAGATGTATGTATTATTTACTTCTATATATTTATCCTCCGCCGAAGACGGATGTGTCGGGCCATTGGCGCAAATAAAACGGCGACACAACGCATTTCCATTCTCTGGACTACATCCTGCTGGAAATCTAGTAGGACAATGGTCCTGCTACAAGAGAATTCAGCAGGAGTTTGAGAATGAACGCTGAAGAAGAAGAAATATATTTATCCATAAATAGCCTGATACTAAGTATATCATATCTTGTTCCTTAAAACCAAACTATTCTTCCATTACTTCAGTATCTATCTGGTTTTCAATACTTTCCTGTATTATCTTCAGTAGCATTTTCATTATGTGGCTCATCAAACTTATTGTTCTATGGTATGTACATATTCCCTCGACTTTTAATGTAGTCGTATAAATAATAATTTTGTCATGTCTTTTATAATATCATCTGCTGTACATTTGTCACTACAAATTTCTGTAATATTTTCCACAATAGCCATATTGAATTTTGCGATATTTGCTGTTGTTTTGTCATTGCCTGCAGTTTTTCTGCATTTAATAATTTTCGATCATAAACCGAACATAGTGACATGAAACAAATTTTATAGAGGACGAGACCACAAATTTTATAAAGACGAGACCACAAATGCAAATAGCATATCAAGAGTAATCTATAATGAGAACAGAGAATGTCATATAACACAAAGTGAAATATCAGCATATTTCTATAGTTGCATGAATCACAGTTAGAAAAATCAATTCAAATAATTATTAAATAACTTGCGATTGCAACATTAACCAATATAAATATATGCTTGTGTGCGTGTGTGCGCATGTGCGTGCTAAAATTCGAGAGAACTTAAAAATCACACTAGTAAGGATCTGTGCAAGGGGGAGACCAAAAGAAACACTCAGAAGAACAATACTTAGAGAAAGTAAAACAACCAATATTCATACTATTCAAGAACTGCACAGAATAGCTTTAAACAGACAGAATTGGACAGATCTGACCTCTGCGCTAACTTCAGCGCAAAAGGAAAATGAATGAATGAAGGATCTGTACAATGATATAGATTGTTGTTATGGTTTTGTTGCATTTCATCCATCACAAAATAAGATTTCCATTTGATTATATATTTTCTTAAATGCATCTACATAGGCCTATTTGTTCTTGTTTATGCATTCGAAGATGGTGGTTAAGGTCAATGCTGGCATCAAGGTCTCTGAGACGTTTGTGCATGAAATTTTCACTTTAGATGTTGTTCAATCTGCCCTTGTCTTTCCAATTAGTCTGAGATGTTGTTTGTTGCACTTCTCTTGTCCCAAGTTTGCGCGTCTATTTCATTGAAGTGTTGCCATCAAGCTCTATTTCCCGCGGCATCTTGCAATGTGTAATGGTTCATGCTTAAAGATTTCACATAGGTTTTTAACGAGCTCTTGCAGATCTTCATTGACTACCTTGACACCACATGTCTTTCTCCCCATGCACCTCAAGTGAGTAGAAAATCGTTACCGTTTTGCTGATTTTCTGTAGATGGGAAGAATTACTTGCACATGAGATTTGGATTTCAGTAAGGAAGGAGTAGGCAACATGTTGACCTCACTCTTTCATCAGACTTTATCTGAAACCAGTTTCAAGATCAATCGAGGCGACTGGAAATAAAATCCCATGCAATGCATGACTATGGTTTCTACGTGTTTCACTATGTTATAAGTCAGTGCTGGGCAAAATACGGTTCGACAAGTAATTTCTTCTGGTCCGCCGGGCTGAACTAAAAGTACTATAAACGCGTTAGCCCAGATCTCAGAGGAACACCACATGGAGTTCCAAAGAATTAAATAAACACTTTTCCCCTTACTTCACGGAAACAGCTTAATCACAAAAGAAGATTGCTCACTTCTGTTCTAAGAGGTCCATACCACGCTTCTGGAAATCGCCTTTACACATTTAAGACCTAAAAACTAGCTTGCCTCATCTCCGCATAATACGCCAAAGTACAGACTTTACGTGTCCTGGTTACCTCCTGGTTAAGTGGCCTCCATGAAATCCATTGAATTAAACATCACAAATAAAACAACCATATCCAATGAGAAATATACAAAATGGTTGACGAATCGAAAAGACATGAATGGCACATGTAATTTAGGAGACAATTCAAAATGTGGAAAACTCTCCTGTAAGAATGTTAAGAAAACTATCAACAACTTCTGCTGGATTCATTAAACAGTTTACTAAGTCATACTCTTCGCGGTTACAAAAAAAATGAAGTTATATGACGATATATGAAAGACAAATTAGCTGTCATAAGAACCCCTCTCCCCCCACCCAAAAAAAAAAATCAACTGTCATCTGATCTGTTCTCTTTGACAGTGAAATGATAATGAGAACATTCATCTAACTTCAGTCACTGCGTGATTTCATTCTGAGCAGTGCACGGATGATTCTATAACTTCAGTCACTGCGTGATTTCATTCTGAGCAGTGCACGGATGATTCTATAACTTCAGTCACTGCGTGATTTCATTCTGAGCAGTGCACGGATGATTCTATAACTTCAGTCACTGCGTGATTTCATTCTGAGCAGTGCACGGATGATTCTATAACTTCAGTCACTGCGTGATTTCATTCTGAGCAGTGCACGGATGATTCTATAACTTCAGTCACTGCGTGATTTCATTCTGAGCAGTGCACGGATGATTCTATAACTTCAGTCACTGCGTGATTTCATTCTGAGCAGTGCACGGATGATTCTATAACTTCAGTCACTGCGTGATTTCATTCTGAGCAGTGCACGGATGATTCTATAACTTCAGTCACTGCGTGATTTCATTCTGAGCAGTGCACGGATGATTCTATAATCTGTGGAAATAAAGTTTTCATGTTACATATTGTACAGATAATTCCTATATTCTATGGAAATAACGCTTTTCATATTAATGACTGCAACGATTATTCTATAAGCTGTGAAAATAGTATTTTCATATTAGGAGTGCAATTATGATTTTATAAGCTGGGAAAATACAAATTGTCTGATAAAGAATGTAAAGATAAAGCTGTGCAATTAATGTTTTTATTTTCTTCTTCTTCTGTGTTCACTCTCCGATAACTAACACCAGAGTTCGTGTGATTTTCGCCGGGGAGTGTGAAATACGTTGTGCTGAAAATTTCACATCGGAAACTGCATTATTTTGCACCTTCCTGCCCGACATATCCGATTTCACCATTTTAAATTGGTTGGGCTTTTCTAGCCTGTGACAGCCTTCCTTTCTTTCGCAAGGAGACGAATGTGTATCAATTATACAGCCTGGCGGTTATCACCCACTTTGCCCTTGTAGTAGTCTCCGAGGATGCCGTAATCAAGTATTTATGCTTGGGTTGGCTATGTCTATCTCGCACGAAAGTAAAGCTGTGAAAGTAAAGCTGTGAAAGTAAAGCTTTCTTTTCGTGAGAGCAAAGATGATTCTATAGCTATAGAAATATAAACAATTTTTTATATAGCAATTTTCATGACCCATGCACAACTGATTTTAAATTAATAATTCGACAATTAAAACTCAAATTTCTACTGCAATTTAAAACAGAACAATACAGATTATTAGACTGAAATTATAACCATTCTATTTATACCATCCACAGTAATAAAGTACAAAAAAATAATAATAAAACCCATAACCCGCCAGGGTATTAAGATTGTCACATTGAGACATAACCCGCCAGGGTCGTAGGATTGTCACATTGAGACATAACCCGCCAGGGTCGTAGGATTGTCACATTGAGACATAACCCGCCAGGGTCGTAGGATTGTCACATTGATACATAACCCGCCAGGGTCGTAGGATTGTCACATTGAGACATAACCCGCCAGTGTCGTAGGATTGTCACATTGAGACAGAACCCGCCACTGTCGTAGGATAGTCGCATTGAGACATAACTCGCCAGGGTCGTAGGATTGTCACATTGAGACATAACCCGCCAGTGTCGTAGGATTGTCACATTGAGACAGAACCCGCCACTGTCGTAGGATAGTCGCATTGAGACATAACTCGCCAGGGTCGTAGGATTGTCACATTGAGACATAACCCGCCAGTGTCGTAGGATTGTCACATTGAGACATAACCCGCCAGTGTCGTAGGATTGTCACAATGAGACATAACCCGCCAGTGTCGTAGGATTGTCACATTGAGACATAACCCGCCAGTGTCGTAGGATTGTCACAATGAGACATAACCCGCCAGTGTCGTAGGATTGTCACATTGAGACATAACCCGCCAGTGTCGTAGGATTGTCACATTGAGACATAACCCGCCAGTGTCGTAGGATTGTCACATTGAGACAAAAACATAACCCGCCAGTGTCGTAGGATTTTCACAATGAGACATAACCCGCCAGTGTCGTAGGATTGTCACATTGAGACATAATCCGCCAGTGTCGTAGGATTGTCACATTGAGACATAACCCGCCAGGGTCGTAGGATTGTCACATTGAGACATAACCCGCCAGGGTCGTAGGATTGTCACAATGAGACATAACCCGCCAGTGTCGTAGGATTGTCACAATGAGACATAACCCGTAGGATTGTCACAATGAGACATAACCCGTAGGATTGTCACAATGAGACATAACCCGTAGGATTGTCACAATGAGACATAACCCGTAGGATTGTCACAATGAGACATAACCCGCCAGTGTCGTAGGATTGTCACATTGAGACATAACCCGCCAGTGTCGTAGGATTGTCACAATGAGACATAACCCGTCAGTGTCGTAGGATTGTCACAATGAGACATAACCCGTCAGTGTCGTAGGATTGTCACAATGAGACATAACCCGTAGGATTGTCACAATGAGACATAACCCGTATGATTGTCACAATGAGACATAACCCGTAGGATTGCCACAATGAGACATAACCCGTAGGATTGTCACAATGAGACATAACCCGTAGGATTGTCACAATGAGACATAACCCGTAGGATTGTCACAATGAGACATAACCCGTAGGATTGTCACAATGAGACATAACCCGCCAGTGTCGTAGGATTGTCACAATGAGACATAACCCGCCAGTGTCGTAGGATTGTCACAATGAGACATAACCCGCCAGTGTCGTAGGATTGTCACATTGAGACATAACCCGCCAGTGTCGTAGGATTGTCACAATGAGACATAACCCGCCAGTGTCGTAGGATTGTCACATTGAGACATAACCCGCCAGTGTCGTAGGATTGTCACAATGAGACATAACCCGCCAGTGTCGTAGGATTGTCACAATAAGACATTTGATGAAGAAATATCTACTCTCATCTCTATATTCTATCATCCTGGTGTATTTGAAAACTTTACACTCTGTCCACTCAAAGATATTATCCATACATTTTTATCTGACCACTTCGTCTTCTACCAACCTTCATCGCGCCTTGATGAGCACCTTTTGTCATCGAGGAATATCTTGATTCTTGATTAGGAGCAAGCGTCACATCAATGGAGAAATTCCAATATTATTATATTAACTTGCGTTCCGCCAGCCATCTAAAATTGTACAAGCTCAGCGTCCCAGTCAGTTGCTGATTACGCGTTCTTCTGGTATTTCCGGAGAGGGTGCACTTTCTCCCGTCGCTTCTAGTCCCTCACATTTCAATAATTCTCTGAAATATAACAATCGAGTAATATCTCATTTACGTACCATCGGAGTTTACGGAAGTTCACGATTGTTAACATAGGCTCACGTTGACCCACTAATACATTAAGTCTTTCATGCATAAACACATTTGTCTTATGTTCTCGGTAACAAATACCCAGCCCACGACTACAGCATTTGTTTTCCAACGCCTGGATTGTTCTCTCTAACATAACAACAACAGCCTCTGAATAACAATAAGACGGAAGTGATGATCACTATTCAGAAGCAGACCTATCCCCCTAACATCAGAATTAAACATCAGTGAGAGGTACAACACTACAATCATGCCCACAAATTAAAGTTCCCAGAGGTTCGGGAATAACATCAGATAAGGTGGTAAAGGTAGGCCCCATGGTAGCAACCTGCCGCCGATGATTAATAGAACTCTTCATGTATTCGGTCGCAGCAACTATTAGGTGCGATGGTGTGAACAGTTCCATTCCGTGCTGTATTTGTCACCCCTAAATCCAATTATAATATAACATGTATCAGTGAAGCAGTTCTGTATAAATGAATACCAGTATTTGGATGAAGTGTCTATCAATGGAAGTCGGTTCTTCATATACAGCTACTTCTGTGAGGTCAGCATGAATCAAGGACAATAAACAAGCTATTACGGTGGTCAAAATATAATGCGCGACACTATTATTTTTTGACATACCTGTTTTATTCTTCTTCTTCTTCAACGTTCATTCTCAAACTCCCGATGGATTTCTCTTGTAGCAGGACAATGGTCCTACAATATTTCCAGTTGAATATAGTCCAGAGAATGGAAATGCGTTGTGTTGCCGTTTTATTTGCGCCAATGGCCCAACACATCCGTCTTCGATGGGGTTTTATTCAAAATTAGTGAAACGTGTATACAATGGACGTATGTATCTCCTGTAAACATCTATGTCAACCAACTTTTGTACACCACGCACATGCGTATGTCTGGTAAACATCTCTTTCGACCAATATAATCCCCATTTACATGTACGCCAGTGTGAAACAAGTGTATGTATGCTTTACTCGCATGAGGTTTTGTCCTTGGGGGAGATGCGGTTCTGTTGGATTCTTGTGAGTTCTAATTTTGTGGAATATTTGAATGAGTTTTTATAATCTCAATCGCATTTCCCATGATGAGTAAAAGCTGCGAGACCAAATGCTGACCAGTGACTAGTCTAACACTAAAAATAATAACATCAGAGCGCGTCAACATGTCCGGCCTGGTAACTGCGGCTGGGAGTTCAGATCGCGGCACATCTAGTCGGTAAACCCTTTGTTGTCTTTCAGCGTCAGGGGTAGGAGAGTTTTCGTGTGTGCTGATTATATTGTAAAATTTGGCGCCTCTTTTATTTCAGTGGTCCATCGTTTTCGTGGTCGGCCTGTAGATCTGCTTTCACTATATCTGTGTAACATAGCTTGCTGTGGTATGCTGTCTGATGGTAGTCTGCTGATGTGTGCAAACCATTTGATCTGTTGTCTCTTAATATATTCCAATATTGGGGTGGTGCCGGTTTTTTGTCTAATGTCCTTATTCCTCACTCTGTCTCTTAGCGATATTCTAGGATTCTGCGTAACCATTTCATTTCAGCTGTCACAAGTTTACATGTGGCGTGTGCTGTCGTTGTCCATGTTTGGCATTGGTAGCACAGCGTTGGTATAATAATTGTTTTGAATAGTGTTATTTTGGTGTTTAAATATACATTTTTTTCTTCGGAAAACCCTCCATTTTACTACGAGCACTTTGAGTTCTCGCTGTTGGATTGTTAATCCTGTCACAGTGTTGTATCAGAAAAACTCCACCTGGCTACGCTGTGATCTCTAATTAACACATATATAAATGTGTTCACTTATTCCAGACGAAAATTTCTTAAACATTGAACTACACTTCCATTGTGGCGGCACATCTGTCTCTCTGTTCGCTGAATCTTTAATTATCTGATCTCAGCAACTAATAATACTCGTATAGACAGCACTGCTTCCATACAAACGTTTGTGAATATTCACCAATAGCTTCATTTCCCCGACCAAAAATTCGATCACAAATCTCTGTTTATAATGGAAGTTGTTGAGATGTGCCATTACAATTGTTCGTTTCAGCTGTATCACTTGTTGGAATGCGATAAAATATCGTGCACATTATCCGGACATTTCAGATTTAAAGTTTCTCCAAATCTGTGTTTATATCTCTATTATTATCTGAAAAAATATAATGTGGTGCCTTAAAGTCTGACTATCGTAATAGTCTGAAACTAAAGACTACATACTAATTCTGAAATAGCTAGAAAATACATTAATGAATTACAGATGAAGAATGATAGAATAAGCTACTTATTAACTTCAGAAAAACACAATGCATATGTATTGCAACCCATATTAGCCAGCAACAAGAGCATGCAACATGAAAATAATGCAAATAAACAGATATTCACAAGTTGCCCGTACAGGAATATAACCAAATGATGTCAGGGTACAAAAACAGAAGAAGACCACAGAAAAGATGGATAGAAAATGTCAGTGACATCCTGAACAAACACGGTCATAGCACAACCGAGTCCACACATCTGGCTCTAGAACGCAAGCTCGAGCTCCAATCACCCCTACGCTTAACGGCAAGAGTGGATAACAAACCACCTGGGGAAAGACACTAGATAATGGACAGAAGAAGACCAAGAAGAAGGTGGATTGAAGAAGTTACCAACGTGCTCAGACGTCACAGTATTACTGCATATCAAGCGGCCAAACGTGTCATAGCCCGAACACCGATAGTCGTTCAATCCTGTTACGCCTAATAGAAAAAAGCAAAGAAAATATGTAGATGATAGACATGTCGTCAAGAAAACAACCTACTGAACCTCCTGAGCGAACTTGTTTTGGCAGACGATCAAGCAATAATATCAACATCAGAAGAACAACAACAGCAGCATATAAATAGACTGCACAAAACATTCAGGGACTTTAGCATGAAGATAAACATAGAAACAAATAGTCAATAGTAAAAACAGACAGAAACACCACTATTACCATCGATGACCAACAACTTAAACATGTGAAAGAATTCAATTATCTTGGAAGCATCAATCATCAGATGGGAAAAACACCAAAGAAATTCGACATAGATGCAACATAGCATACCAGATCTTAGAGCAGATATTTCCTATTTTCAAAAACAAATATGTTAACATGAACATCAAAACTGCACTATATAAAACGATCATCAGACCATCACTATGCTACCAATGTCAAACGTGTACATTAACAACAGAAGCCAAAAGAAAACTTGTTGCCACAGACATGACTTTTCTATATATAATCCTATGTAATAATAAGAGATAGAATCATAAACAAAAACATCAGAAGACTAATAAACACAATGTCAATCTTGGATTGAATCAGAAGACAATAGATTAAGTGGTTTTCACATTCTTCCAGACTACCATCAGACAGTGCCCCTCAAAAAGCATTACTATACAGACACGATGGATACAAATCCAAAGACAGACTACGCAAACGATGGATTACAGAAGTAATGAGTCAACGTAAACAAACATATATGAAGCACACAAAAAGCTATCCCCAGAGAATTCTTCTACCCCTGACGCTGCAATGTACAAAGGGGTATAAAGCGAAAAAAAAGAAGAAAGACATATATTTGCCACATTATAAGACGAGGCAGGACCGGAGTTACGTATAAGCTAAACAAACTATAGCTTAGAGTCCCCCATTGTCTTGGGGATCCCACAATATTATATTTGGCACTGACATATAATATCTGGACCCCATATTAAGGACCCCATATCTCAAATAGCTTAGGGCCTTATCAAGTCTAAATACGGCGCTGAAACGAGGAGGATTTAAATACAATGTTACAACAGGCAAAATGTAGAAATCAATATCAGTTTGACAAAGAGAACAGTTACTGAATAAATCATTTCCCGCCGAAGACGGATGTGTCGGGCCATTGGCGCAAATAAAACTGCGACACTACGCATTTCCATTTTCTGGACTACATCCTGCTGGAAATCTAACAGGACCATGATCCAGCTAGATCCAGTTGGAGTTTGAGAATGAACGCAGAAGAAGAAGAATAAATAATTTGGCATCAAATCATTGTGGAGAGGCAGCAGTGAAGCTAATGCACTGCACTGCGCATAGAATATTCTGGAGATTATTGAACGCATATTTCAGCCAGTATGGCACATAACGCTGGCAACACTGAACGAATATTTCAGCCAGTATGACATAACGCTGGCAACACTGAACGAATATTCCAGCCAGTATGATATAACGCTGGCAACACTGAACGCATATTTAGCCAGTATGACTTAACGCTGGCAACACTGAACGAATATTCCATCCAGTATGACATAACGCTGGCAGCACTGAACGCATATTTCAGCCAGTATGACTTAACGCTGGCAACACTGAACGAATATTCCAGCAAGTATGATATAACGCTGGTAACAATGAACGCATATTTCAACCAGTATGGCACATAATGCTGGCAACCAAGAACAAAGAAAAATGAAAAGTAATATTATTTTTAAATATATTATTAAAATAATGTCTGGAATTTCTAAAACAAATATGTATGTTTTACTTGTCAAGAGAAAGATGTCACAATAAAAAGGTATAATGTCTTTTTTTTAAAATAAGTTTAGATGGAGAAGATCAATGTCTGTTTATATGTTAGATATCCACATTATTATGTCAGTTTATATGTTAGACATCCACATTATTATGTCAGTTTATATGTTAGATATCCACATTATTATGTCTGTTTATATGTTAGATATCCACATTATTATGTCAGTTTATATGTTAGACATCCACATTATTATGTCAGTTTATATGTTAGATATCCACATTATTATGTCTGTTTATATGTTAGATATCCACATTATTATGTCAGTTTATATGTTAGACATCCACATTATTATGTCAGTTTATATGTTAGACATCCACATTATTATGTCTGTTTATATGTTAGATATCCACATTATTATGTCAGTTTATATGTTAGATATCCACATTATTATGTCAGTTTATATGTTAGACATCCACATTATTATGTCAGTTTATATGTTAGACATCCACATTATTATGTCAGTTTATATGTTAGACATCCACATTATTATGTCTGTTTATATGTTAGATATCCACATTATTATGTCAGTTTATATGTTAGATATCCACATTATTATGTCTGTTTATATGTTAGATATCCACATTATTATGTCTGTTTATATGTTAGATGTCCACATTATTATGTCAGTTTATATGTTAGATATCCACATTATTATGTCTGTTTATATGTTAGATATCCACATTATTATAAGAATTTTAGTCGTGTGATCACATCTATTTCTAACATAGGAAGATCACAGAAACTGGTGAACATCGTAGCCTCGGCGAGAGCCTTTTCATGTAATTTGTATGTGTGTGTGTTTATTTGTATGATGTTTTATTTGTATGATTTTGTTGTCTTTACATTTGTTGCCATGACAGCAACTTTTCAACCTACGTTTACTAATGATCTAACTAGAACCGTACATAGTATATTCCACATAATATATCGACAGGTTCACGAGCTCCCTTCTGTGTATAGTTCTCCATAGAGTGCACAAAATATTATCTTTTTTAAGTTTCTAAAAATGGAGGATAATCAGGTCCCGTTTTTTCCCATAAGGTCCACACCCTTCTGGTACTCAATATTTACTTGATTACTTAAAACATAAGGTCCACACCCTTCTGGTACTCAATATTTACTTGATTACTTAAAACATAAGGTCCACACCCTTCTGGTACTTAATATTTACTTGATTACTTAAAACATAAGGTCCACACCCTTCTGGTACTCAATATTTACTTGATTACTTAAAACATAAGGTCCACACCCTTCTGGTACTCAATATTTACTTGATTACTTAAAACATAAGGTCCACACCCTTCTGGTACTCAATATTTACTTGATTACTTAAAACATAAGGTCCACACCCTTCTGGTACTCAATATTTACTTGATTACTTAAAACATAAGGTCCACACCCTTCTGGTACTCAATATTTACTTGATTACTTAAAACATAAGGTCCACACCCTTCTGGTACTCAATATTTACTTGATTACTTAAAACATAAGGTCCACAGCCTTCTGGTACTCAATATTTACTTGATTACTTAAAACATAAGGTCCAGTCCTTCTCGTATTCAATATTTACTTGATTACTTAGAGCAAGATTGAGATGTTCTTAAGTCCCTCGCGATCTCATTTTGTCAGATTGAATTACTTTTAAGGTCAAGAGCCGTTTACTATCTGCATAGTTGTCTCACATGTTCATGTCTCTCAGTGCCTTGCTTGTGTCATGAGTTTTCTTCCAATGTTGATATTGACATCTGTGATCAAGGGCTTTTTTTACTGTAACTATAGTCGTTTTCACCTCACATGTCAATTGCAAATTATATTTATAACGGTATTGTTAAAAATAAAGTGGCTTCAGTGTTCAAAATAATTTCGTATATGGGACAAGTAAGGTTCTGTGGCGGCGAGACACTAACACGCCTGTGACGGTCAAAGTACCGGGTTCAAATTCACCTCAGCAATTGGGCATTTGGATCATTCAGAAAGCAATGGTAAACTACTGATATATTTATATCGAATATAAAATCAATACAGTAAAAAATGTTGTGTCGTTGATGATGTCCTGAATACGATATGCTACCAATGGAAAAGACAAATAAGTATTTCCGTGTCTTTGTCATACATTGAAACTTACATCTTTGAAACGTGTTTGCGTCATACACGTAAACTTACATCTTTGAAACGCATCTACGTCATAAACTGCAATAAACATCTTTTCATCATGTTTGTGTCAAGCAATTTGTAAAGACAGAGCCAATCCGTCTATTTTATTGCAACAAATAGTGACGTTAATAAACGACAATTATTCCTCTCTAAATTATATAAACAAAAATGTTTAGTAATTATTAATGTGTGTTGTTCTATCTTGTCAAATTCTAAAATGTTTTCCGGGAAAACAATTTAACTGGCCAATTTTTTAACATTTAAACAAATAAATGAGAAAAGAAGACAATACATTAGGTTGGTACCCTAGCCTGTGCTACAGTGTGTGAGGATATTTTGCTGTGTATAACAAAGTATGTAGCACGCAATATTATTAACGGAAGTACGATACTGATGGGCCTGTGATACAAACACTCAATGACACAATAAAGTTTTCCTACAATGAACTAAAAGTCTGTGCAAAAATAATAAACAATCTCATTTCATATGATGTCGACAAAGTATTGTTCGCAGAAAATGAGGAGAAACTGCAAGAAGCTACTAAAAAATCAATAGAAGAGACAAAAAAACATACCATACTGATTATAAAACAAAAACTATGATAATTTCACAGCACAAATAAGAAACTAGCACACACATTTACATGGAGAAATTGAAATGAGTAAAAGAGTGCCGTATATCATGGCACATAATGATGGTGATATAATGGACATTACATTAAAACATGGTGGCAAACATCAAACAGAAACATGGAGAAATAGTGCGTGATCTAACTTCGTAACAGAAACGGAGAAATAGTGCGTGATCTAACTTCGTAACAGAAACATGGAGAAATAGTGCGTGATCTAACTTCGTAACAGAAACGGAGAAATAGTGCGTGTTCTAACTTCGTAACAGAAACGGAGAAACAGTGCGTGATCTAATCTACACTACATAAAATAACAGGGAGAAATAGTGCGTGGTGTAATCAGCACAAAGAAACAGGGATAAATAGTGCGTGATCTAATCTACATATAAAAACAGGGAGAAATAGTGCGTGATCTAATCTACATACAAAAACAGGGGAAAATAGTGCGTGATCTAATCTACATACAAAAACAGGGAGAAATAGTGCGTGGCCTAACCAGCACACAGAATAAAAATGATTTATGTCATGGCCTAACTTACACACAGAAATAGGAAGAAACAAGGTGTATAACTCACAACATTCTATCAGAATATCATGGTGGCATAAATTCACTATGAATTACTAAATTATAATATAACATAGAATTCACTATAAACTACCAGAATGTATTGTTGACAATAAACTGACTCCATAATACCAGAATGTAATGATGTCATAACACCCATTACACACTACACGAATGTAATATTGATGTACGACCCACTGCTTACTACCGGGGCGTAATGTTGACATAGAACTCACCATATAATACTACAATGTAATGTTGACATAGAACGTAATACATACTACAAGGATTTAAAATTAATGTAGAATTCTCTGCATACTGCTGGGACGTAATTTTGAAAGACAGTCTGGCGTATATTAACAAGACTTAATGTTGAACTAGAACTTGCTACATACTACCAGAATGTAATGTTCATGTGGAAACTGCTACATACTACCAGGATGTAATGTTCATGTAGAAACTGCTACATACTACCAGGATGTAATGGTAATACATAAAGAGCAAGTAGACATCCAGGAACTCACGTATTATTGCACATTCTAAATAAAATAGTACTATGTCTGAATGAGTACTTGGCACCTTAGACATTTCAACGAAACGAATCTTTGGATTTCATACACGTTCTCAATATCACTAAACAAAAAAACCCAGACTTAGCTCACGTGATCTACAATATTTGGAGTATGGTTCAAGACATTACATAAACACACAAAAACAGACGACAGTGCTTCATAAAAACAAGGAACGAACTTGATCGTAAAGCAAGCAGGTCTATCTGTGAAACACACATCGGGACCGAAAACAAACGTTTTAACTAAATATACAATAATAAAATCTACATTTCATCATAAATTGAAACAGCTTCACGTTGGTTAAGTGTATCAACATTTTTTTCCAAGCAAAATATCGTAGTTATTGTGCGTAATGTCTTCTTTTAATTCACAGTTTCTTAAAGAGTGTAGAAGTTCCTGATCCTACTGTCTCTTACAAAACTTTAAGGTAATCATCAAATCCTTCTTTCGTATTTTTTTATCTGATTTGTGGCTCTATTGTTATGTATATGTCTATAACCGTATCATTGTGCGTCTATAACTCTTTCACCTAAGCTGCCTTTGTACGATTCTCAATATCCGTTGGTAGGATAAAATATCAGATAGAGAAGTACGAATGAAATCAAAGTTTGTAAGCGTACATACAATGTTGATGTAAGCGTACATACAATGTTGATGTAAGCGTACATACAATGTTGATGTAAGCGTACATACAATGTTGATGTAAGCGTACATACAATGTTGATGTAAGCGTACATACAATGTTGATGTAAGCGTACATACAATATTGATGTAAGCGTACATACTTGTTGATGTAAGCGTACATACTTGTTGATGTAAGCGTACATACAATGTTGATGTAAGCGTACATACAATGTTGATGTAAGCGTACATACAATGTTGATGTAAGCGTACATACAATGTTGATGTAAGCGTACATACAATGTTGATGTAAGCGTACATACAATGTTGATGTAAGCGTACATACAATGTTGATGAAGGAGCAGACACACTGGGCACGACACATGGTCCGCATGAAAGATCATCGTCTATAAAAAAAGTTGTTATATATGGAGAACTCCAGAAGGCAGGAGGACAGAAGAAGCGTTTTAAAGACACTCTTAAGACATCACTGATTCACTTCAAAAGAGACAAAAATTCATGGGAGAATCTTGCACAAGATAGATCCGACTGGCCTTGTAGAATCTAGAGTGGTGCAGCAGCTGCAGAGAACCTCCGACATCATGACGCGCGACAAAAGCGCGCTATAGTAAAGGAAAGAACTGCTCAATGTCCCACAGGCTCCACTCACAAATTCCTAGAGGTTAGTAGATAATTTCAAACACGCAAATGCCTCATTAGCCACAGTCGGGCACACCACAGACATCATCATCTTCAGCATTATCCCAGTTAAGCTGAATGGTTATTGTCAACTTCGACGGACGAGCAGTATAACTCTCACAGTATATATATATCCTGCCATTGTGTGCCCATAATTACCATAGTATATCCTGCCATTGTGGACACATTTAATAATAATAATAATAATAATAATAATATAAATAATAATACACTATAACCAGTCATTGTTTTAGGAGTGTCACATTGTCATAGGAGTGTCACATTATCATAAGAGTGTCACATTATCATAGGAGTGTCACATTGTCATAGGAGTGTCACATTATCATAGGAGTATCACATTGCCATAGGAGTGTCACATTGTCATAGGAGTGTCACATTGTCATAGGAGTGTCACATTATCATAGGAGTATCACATTGCCATAGGAGTGTCACATTGCCATAGGAGTGTCACATTGTCATAGGAGTGTCACATTGTCATAGGAGTGTCACATTATCATAGGAGTATCACATTGCCATAGGAGTGTCACATTGTCATAGGAGTGTCACATTGAGACATCTGTTATAGAAAGATTCCCAGGTATTTCTATCTTCTGGGTTTCAGTTCTGATGAGACTGGAAACTTGACACCATGTCCAGTACTTAATATAAACCATATCCTCTTCTGGCCTCCTCGTCTTCTTCTTCCCCCTCAACAGTACATTAACTACCATATTGTCTATACTTTCATAGCGTGCCCATGACAGCTATAGTCTATTCTGTAGCTGTGCGCTCATATTTCCCATAGTGTATATCCTGTCATTATTTGTCATAATTTACATTGTTTCTATCCTGTCCCTGTGTACCCATCATTTCCAGAACGTATATCATGTCCGTGTGTGCACATAATTCATAGTGTGTCTATCCTGTCATTGAATGCCATAATTTCTATAGTGTATATCCTTGTCATTAATTGTTATAATTCACATAGTGTATATCTTGTCATTGTGTGACTTTAACTACCATAGTCTATCTTGCCAGTGTGTGCCCATAACTCTCATGTGTTATCCTGTCACTGTGTACCCATCATTTCCAGAGTGTCTATCCTGTCTGTGCGTGCTAATAATTCACATTGTGTCTATCCTGTCCCTGTGTGCCATAATTTCCAAAGTGTTTATCCTGTAATTATTTGTCGTAATTCACACTATCCTGCCATTGTGTGCTCATAATTCACATAGTGTCTATCCTGTCGCTGTGTACCCATCATTTTCAAAGTGTCGATCCTGTCTGTATGTGCTCATACTTTACATTGTGTCTATCCCGTCATTGTGTGCCCATAATCCAAATATTTCCTATCCTGCAACTTTGTGGTAATAATGTCCATAGTTTATATCCTGCCATAGAGGAGCACTGTAGAATAGTTAATAGCGAGCTTGCTTACTATCGCTGGTTTACCCAGTACAAGGTTTTAAATCATACCCGGACACACAAAAACAATCCGGGTCGTTATTTCTCGCCTGAAAAGAGCGCTCCTTCATTCTGCCCAGCTGTAAATGGGTACCAGTCGCATGAGCTAGGGGAGGTAAAGATAGCAAGGAAGGGAATTAGCCACCCCCACCTAATAGTTTCTGCGGCTTAATACATAAAGAGTTATCTTCATCCCCAACGACATGTTGCTGCCATGGGACCTATTTTTTATGTCCTGTCACTGTGTGACATAATTCATTTAGTGTCTATTCTGCCACTGTCTGCCGGCAATTCACATAGTGTGTATCCTGTTATTTTTTGTTATAATTCATATAGTGTCTATCATATTACTGCGTGATAATAATTCACATACTGTCTATCCTGACTGTGTGTGCTATAATTCACATAGTGTATATCCTGTCAGTGTGTGCTTGTAATTCACATAGTGTATATCCTATCAGTGTGTGCCTATAATTCACATAGCGTATATCATGTCAGTGTGTGCCTATAATTCACAAAGCGTATATCATGTCAGTGTGTGCCTATAATTCACATAGCGTATATCCTGTCAGTGTGTGCTTGTAATTCACATAGCGTATATCCTGTCAGTGTGTGCCTATAATTCACATAGTGTATATCCTGTCACTAACTTAGAGAACAATAAAGAATGCTTAATACGTGTGAAATGAGCTGTCTAAGAAAAGCAGCAAACAGAACATGAAGAGATCATGTGTGGAATGAAGAGATTACAAGAACTGTAGGAACAACGTCTGTGGTCAAATATACTGAAAAACAGAGACTGATATTGTTCGGCCACTTAATGAGAATGAACCCTTATCTCCAACGGCAGGAGTATACAACATGAAAATAGAAATAGCAAGATGCAGAGGAAGATCAAGAAGAATGTGGATTGAAGGAGTTACTAACATTTAGAGAAGTCACAATATTATTGTATATTAAGCAAACAAATGTACCATAGGAAACCCGAAAACGGACCGTCATTCAATCCTGCAACGCTTTACAGCAAAAGCAGGGAGAAGACAGTAAATAGATTAACAGATATCAATTCAAAATTGGTGTAGCGGCTGTAGAAAATATTCCACAATATGTCGTTCTTCTAAAACGTGCTTGAAGAAAGGCAACGACCTATACACATGCTGATAGTGTGGAAGAAATACTAAGTACACACGTGACTCGTTAGTCAGAAATCAGATATACCAGTTATCATGGTCTTCATCTCTATCCAAGCTGAGCTTAAATGATTTTTATTTCTATCCCACTCTGAGGATACCGCTACATTCACTAACAGCATGGTATAAGAATGTCAGACCTGTGCTGAAAAGTTTTAGAATGACTACGATATTGTGTCAAGAAAGTACTGCGCAAACAAACATAATTCTCAATGGCAAACCACATCTCAATCAAGAACAAAAGTTCTGCTACTTAGACCCCATTGTTTTAGACTCTTATCATTAGATAGAGAAATCAATACACGAATATGAAGTGTGGGCTACTCTTTTTGAAGATTATCAAACATATATCAAATGATGCATTCTTTCCAGAACGTTGCCTTCGTGGTGAATACTTTTCGTGGTGAATACTTTTCGTGGTGAATACTTTTCGTGGTGAATACTCTTCGTGGAGAATACTCTTCGTGGGGCATAGTCTTCGTGGGGCATCTCCGACTTTGGCAATTAGGCATGCATCGGTAAAAGCAATGTTCACACACTCCTCGAAATCGTTGGTTCATGATTTCTTGATCTTTCTGTTCTCTTTCCTGGTGTTCCGGTGCTCCTGGTTTGGCTAATTTTAGTCAAGAAAGCAGGTCATTACTGAATCTTTGTAAATCTTTGGTAAACCTCAGGGAAAGACTTTTTCATTTCCCAAATTAGATAGGAAAATGGGACAAAGATTGAAATACATGACATTCGACATTGCTCAACGGTAATGAGAATCTTGAAATACTCATGAAGGACAGTCTAGAACAATAACATACAAGTAAAAAATATGTCAATGCAAAGCAACAATGGCTGTGACTCATTCTACAACAAACATCATAGCCACGCACAATTTTTCTAAACCCACGAACCAGCTAACTAACCGCATCAAAGGATAAATAAAAGCCATATAGAAGAATGTAATAAAAGCCATATAGAAGAATGTAATAAAAGCCATATAGAAGAATGTAATAAAAGCCATATAGAAGAATGTAATAAAAGCCATATAGAAGAATGTAATAAAAGCCATATAGAAGAATGTAATAAGTCTATCTATTGCTTCATTCTTTTACTACTTGAATGTTTACTCAAATCTAATCTCTCTCTCTCTCTCTCTCTCTCTCTCTCTCTCTCTCAATATTTATATTTTCTTCCATGTTATGTTATTCCTTTTAACATATTCAAAACACTTGACTTGTTTCTTTTGTATAATTTTTTGTATTCTTGTTTACTTTACAGTTTCCCTATACTCTTTTTGCGTGACCATTTCCTTGACAATTGCCCAAATTCTTCATTATTCGGTATATCTGTAGACCTAACTCAAAGACATCAATTATATCCTCAATATGCATGTGTTTCGTCTATTTTTCTGAACTGTGAAGTTCTTTTAGGGCACTAAATTCCAACATTATTTTTATTTTATAAAATCAATTCTATTAGTCCAAGAAAATTAACATTAATGTACTATTTTCTTGTTCAATGTTAACTATGCTATTGTATCTTAATTATGCGATCATAGTCGTATCCAGTCATGTGTTTCCCTTAAAACATCTGTTTTCCAACCACTTAAAGCACATTATTACTGGATAAAACATAGCTTCAATTGATGTTTTTTTTAAAAGAAAACCTCGTGTCAATTGAGGAAAGACTAGATGAAATATTCCTGCAAAAAGAAAATATAAAAATTGTGCGAGGTGTTTGAACATAGTAAATGCCAGAACAGTAGAGGATTATATCTCTTTTAAAAATACATTGTAATTTCTTCTTTACCGCATGCGAGAAAATGTGATTCACACACGAATACAATTTTTTAAAACATCATTAAGTTGTGAAGTTTACGTTTATTATAAAACAAGTTGTGTTATGTTGAGTTATATTTTATTGCAAGTTTGTTCAGTTTTAGTTCACTAAAACTATCTCTAAAACTATCTCTTCTGCTGGGGTATTCTTCTTTCTATATCGGAGGCTAATCTGGTTATATTATGACGTTTAACCTAGACGGGTCTTCAATAGAAGATCACTTTGTTAAATTAATTTGGACCCAGTTCGTTACGTGTTTTGATTATTGTTTGCATTTTAGTTGGTCACTATTTATATACTTCGAATCGCCTTAGTTATTTTTGGCATACGATTCCAAGTATATAAATAGTAACCAAAAAAAAAGGCAAACAATAATCAAAACACGTAACGAACTGGGTCTTAATTAATTCTGCTAGGAGGTCCGTATTGTTCAGAGCCACGGTTTAACCATAACAAAATAATAGTGGTAGTCACGTTTTGGTAATCCAGTCATCAAGTAACTATAATGCCTTTCAAAACGCATGCTCTTAAACTCCATTAATATTCAATAACCAGTTATTGGAAAGAAACGAAATTTTGCATGGGATTTTATCTTTAGCATGGCGCTATAAATTGTGCATGCGATATTTATCTTTAGCATGGCGCTATGAATTTTACATGCGATTTTATCTTTAGCATGGAAATATACATTTTGCATGCGATTTTATCTTTAGTATGGCACTATAAATTTTGCATGCGATTTTATTTTTAGCATAGCAGCAAATGTTATTGCAGCAAAGCCTTTGATATACCAAACATGTGTTCTCAGTGTCCTTTTATACGGATCTGAATCATGGGCACTTTACTCGAGAAAAGAACAAAGGCTGAATTTCTTTCACTTACGCTGTCTTCGTAAAAATCTAAATATCACGACAAAATTACCAACACCAAAGTCCTCCAAAGGACCCCAATTTCCAACAATAATTGGCATGTTTCTATTCCTTTTACATAGCTGAATTCATTTCCGTTGTTGCGACCCTATACATTGCTTTCAATATTGCATCAACCGAGGCGGACGTCTCTATAGTCCCTGTATAATTTCGTTGCTGAAAAGCATTTTGTAATTATTTTATTTACAAGTATGTTGTTCTTCAGCGTGCTTTCTGGGACACACTGATCCTTTATGGGATGAGACAGCCAACTCCACCACCCAAAACCTGTCGCTCTTACAGACATGTCATAGTGTTGATATGTTATTGATTATTTGCTTCATAACATTTCTATTTTCCATGAATTCAGTCAAAACGTCCTCTGACTTAGCTTCTACTATATTGAAAATTATCTGTAATAGCCCTTTTCTGAAATTAGTCATAAGACTGATAATTATATATATCTTACATATTTTCATTATACAATGTTGAAGCCCATTCTAGCGAAGATCTGCGACACACCTATGGCTCATGAAATGTCATCCAATAGTTAAATTACCTTCACTTACATTCTTCGGGGACAAAATCATTCTAACCGAAACAATCATCGAAGAAATGTTCGTTTCAATAAAAAATGGCAACACCTGCATAATTTTAAATTACAAAATCATCGGGTCATCTGAAATGTAAAATCGCATGCAAAAATTCATATTCATTAGACAATTGGTTTTATTGCGATATTAAACGAAATTTAAGACCAGACATTCTGAAACACATTATAACATGTTTCTACATCATTCTCTGTGAGAAAGCGGTTACTTGAACTAGTGCTGTCCATATTATTCGTAAGCAATTATGGGGGAGAGTAGCAAACAAGTTTGACAGTTTCTGACTAGGGGGAGCAAGGGGTTTGACAAAAGTTGACGTCACGAATACTGTTTTATACACCAATTAAAAAACTTGGATTCACAGAGGTGTAGGGTGTACAAAATTGGCAAAATATTGTTGACGTAATTTATGATCATTCCCTATTAAACATCTACACAGTAATTTATAGTCACTACCATTTAACATCTACACAGTAATTTATAGTCACTACCATTTAACATCTACACAGTAATTTATTGAGGAACAGTCGTTAAATATAAAAATATAAGGAGATACTAATTACCAATATCTCGGACACAATCACAAATG
This sequence comes from Meghimatium bilineatum, assembly GCA_034231615.1. Lineage (NCBI taxonomy): Eukaryota > Metazoa > Mollusca > Gastropoda > Stylommatophora > Philomycidae > Meghimatium > Meghimatium bilineatum. Next base: position 80,482,508 of record CM067319.1, read on the forward strand.
ATGGCAGATGTGAACAGAAATTAAAATGAGAATAGGAATGGCTAAAAGTACTTTCAATGACATGAGGAGAATATTCACATGTAAACAAATTATAAACGCACCCAAAATAAGCATTATAAACTATATTCATTAGTGTGGAGCTCGGAAACATGGACAATGAATAAACAACTAGAAGAAAGAATATCTGCTCTTGAGATGTGAATGTATAGAAGAAACGAGAGAAATTCATGGAAATAGAAGAACATTAACAAACAGGTGACGACACTGAGCATGAAAAAAGAACTAACAGACATAATTGTAGCAAATAACGCATTTTGGACATATTAAAAGCATGACAAATTGTTGCAGACCTAACTTGGTGATAGAATTGAGGGAGTGCTAGCAATAGGTAGGCAGAGATACAAGAGTAAGGGAAACATCAAGAGGAGGGTAGGGTAAATCTAGCAGGTGCTTAAACAAGGACACAGATTCTGGATGTTGGAGGTATGTTGTAGCAAACCTTAGATGCAGAGACGGAACTTGATGATGATGATATATGTTGACAATCATATTCAAGGTGGCGTTGTTTCACGATTGAAACGATATAATTCCGTCGAGTTGCAGATTGTTCCTTCAATTTGTCATCGACTTGGTTTATTACTTTTTTGCTGTATTTTGTCTATGCAATAGTTTCGTCGTCAAACTAAATTGATAATCTCTTCCTTTTGCCTTTCTTTTTTATTACAGCTCTTCAAAATACGTGAGTTTTACGTTACTTGTTGTAATATTAATAAGTGTAGACAGTCGCTTCATTCACTAACGTGTTAGAGAACTTGACAAGTGTAGACAGTCGCTCCATTTTCACTAACTTGTTAGAGAACATGACAAGTGTAGACAGTCGCTTCATTCACTAACTTGTTAGAGAACATAACAAGTGTAGACAGTCGCTTCATTCACTAACTTGTTAGAGAACATGACAAGTGTAGACAGTCGCTTAATTCACTAACTTGTTAGAGAACATGACAAGTGTAGACAGTCGCTTCATTCACTAACTTGTTAGAGAACATGACAAGTGTAGACAGTCGCTTCATTCACTAACGTGTTAGAGAACTTGACAAGTGTAGACAGTCGCTCCATTTTCAATAACTTATTAGAGAACATGACAAGTGTAGACAGTCGCTTCATTCACTAACTTGTTAGAGAACATGACAAGTGTAGACAGTCGCTTCATTCACTAACTTGTTAGAGAACATGACAAGTGTAGACAGTCGCTTCAGCTTCATTCACTAACTTGTTAGAGAACATAACAAGTGTAGACAGTCGCTTCATTCACTAACTTGTTAGAGAACATAACAAGTGTAGACAGTCGCTTCATTCACTAACTTGTTAGAGAACATGACAAGTGTAGACAGTCGCTTCATTCACTAACTTGTTAGAGAACATGACAAGTGTAGACAGTCGCTTCATTCACTAACTTGTTAGAGAACATGACAAGTGTAGACAGTCGCTTCAGCTTCATTCACTAACTTGTTAGAGAACATAACAAGTGTAGACAGTCGCTTCATTCACTAACTTGTTAGAGAACATAACAAGTGTAGACAGTCGCTTCATTCACTAACTTGTTAGAGAACATGACAAGTGTAGACAGTCGCTTCAGCTTCATTCACTAACTTGTTAGAGAACATGACAAGTGTAGACAGTCGCTTCATTCACTAACTTGTTAGAGAACATGACAAGTGTAGACAGTCGCTTCATTCACTAACGTGTTAGAGAACTTGACAAGTGTAGACAGTCGCTTCATTCACTAACGTGTTAGAGAACTTGACAAGTGTAGACAGTCGCTCCATTTTCAATAACTTATTAGAGAACATGACAAGTGTAGACAGTCGCTTCATTCACTAACTTGTTAGAGAACATGACAAGTGTAGACAGTCGCTTCATTCACTAACTTGTTAGAGAACATAACAAGTGTAGACAGTCGCTTCATTCACTAACTTGTTAGAGAACATGACAAGTGTAGACAGTCGCTTCATTCACTAACTTGTTAGAGAACATGACAAGTGTAGACAGTCGCTTCATTCACTAACTTGTTAGAGAACATGACAAGTGTAGACAGTCGCTTCATTCACTAACTTGTTAGAGAACATAACAAGTGTAGACAGTCGCTTCATTCACTAACTTGTTAGAGAACATGACAAGTGTAGACAGTCGCTTCATTCACTAACTTGTTAGAGAACATAACAAGTGTAGACAGTCGCTTCATTCACTAACTTGTTAGAGAACATAACAAGTGTAGACAGTCGCTTCATTCACTAACTTGTTAGAGAACATGACAAGTGTAGACAGTCGCTTCATTCACTAACCTCATTCACTAACTCAGTAAATAAGTGTAGTCAGTCTATTAATTAGAAGACAGTGTTAGAGAATGTAACAAACACATGTCTACAGTTGGAATATTAACGATATGTTAGAGTGTGTAACTAACATGTCTACAGTTGGATAATGAACTGATTTGTTTGAGAATGTAATAAACATATATCTTCAGTTGATTAATTAACTAGCTAGTTGGTTAGCTTGTTAGTTAGGCAGTCAGTCAGTTAGTCTGTCAGTGAATTAAGTAGTTAGTTAGTTGCTTGGTTGGTTGGGTATTTGGTTGGTTGTTTGGTTGGTTAGTTAGTTTAGTTAGTTAGTTAGTTTAGTTAGTTAGTTAGTTAGTTAGGTAGTTAGTTAGTCAGTCAGTCAGTCAGTCAGTTAGTCAGTCAGTCTGTTAGTTAGTTAGTTAGTTAGTTAGTTAGTTAGTTAGTTAGTTAGTTAGTTAGTTAGTTAGTTAGTTAGTTAGTTAGTTAGTTAGTTAGTTAGTTAGTTAGTTAGTTAGTTAGTTTGTTGGTTGGTTGGTTGTTTGGTTGGCTGGTTGGTTGTTTGGTTGGCTGTTTGGTTGTTTGGTTGGTTGTTTGGTTGGTTGGTTAGTTAGTTAGTTACTCGAGAGAAGTCCATAGTTGCTCAGATCTCGTTTTGAGTGCATCTGAAATTACACGGTGACTGACGAACCCAGTACGCCGTTGACTGACTATCATTCTTTCTCGTCCACCAAACTGCTCCTTTTTCACACATTTCAAACCAAGCGCCCTTATTCTAGTCATGTAACAAGAATCATCGTCACTTATACAGTCATTTGTTCGTTCGTTTTTCCGTGGGGCGTTCAAGATATCTGCTTGATCCATCGCTCCACCAACAGCCGTAGTAGCGGCATGTGCAACCAACATATCTGCTCTCTCATTACCCCGGACTCCTGCATGTCCCGGCACACAAAAAAGTCACTTTACGCACACATGAATTCTTCACTGCATTCACCCACTGTTCCCAAATGTACACCGCCTGCAATTTCACAATTATGGTCATCGAGTCACTGAGTATAGAGGCATTTGTCTCAGTCTGCGATCACACCTATTTCAAAGCTTTAGTTACTGCCAAAATCTCCATTGTCATGCTGCTTGTCGTCTGAGCACCACATTCCTCTCTGATGGTCTTCCCCCAACCTTTGAGCCGTGAAGTCCCTTGCACCCCTAATGTGTCTCTCAAATGACCGATCTGTATATATATATACAATCATATCACCTTCCCTGGAATTCTCAATCATAAGACCGAGCATCTCCGTCTCCACCACTGTCGGATACTATCCCCTGCATTCTCTATTGAGTGTTATTATTACTTTGAAGTCTGTCGAACACTTTAAGGACGCCCGACTACATTCCGCACCAGATAGCACATCCTCCAATCTGCACACACTCTGTCTAATATCTTCTGCACTCCCCAACCACGACTTTCATCTCTTAAATCGACTGCTTTTCACTTTGAGAATTTCAGGGTGTAGAGGGTGCTCTTTATTAGCGGTGATTTATAGGTAGTCCTGCACCCTGCACATTTGTATTCTTTTCTCTGCAGTTGGGCAATCAAATAAATATCGCATATTACGTGTCGACGTATCTTTCGCACACCCCAAAATGATTCGCATTGCCTCATTTCTGGATTCTGTCCAATCTTTCTGCTTGAGTCGAACTCAGTGTCAGAATCGCTAGAGCGTACTCTACTACCACCACCACCATTCCCTGATACAGCAGAAAAGCAGCCTCTGTTCATACTGAGCAACAGTAATAAATTTCATCGTAGCAATACTTTATAAGCATTTACAATAATGTGGTCAACAGGATCTTTGAAACTCAGACTTCGGTCCAACATAACCCCTAAGTACTTCATTGTGCTGGTTCTTTTGAGGACATGCCCTCTCAGAGTAACCGATGGTGTGGACGTGTTCAAAATGTGATTATTCAGGGAAAACCATGTTATCGATGCTTTTGATGGATTAACAAAAGCTCCAGAATTACTGCACCACTCCCTTTACGATCAAGATCCCTAGCACTCGTTTCTCTATCTCTGCCCTGCCTATATACCATGATGCCATCAGCATAAGACATGGTTTTTCCCTGGTCCTGCAATCCAACAGCTTGTAATTTAAACTGTATACACAATAAGTAATACAGGGGACAAACCTAACTTGTCTCAAAAAAGTCATGAACATCAGATGGCAAGACAAGATTCCAGATACCACTGTCCTTGACAGATCTTATATCTCCAGCATTGACACTATCCTGATGCATGTACAGATTCGTTGGGCATTCACAGGTCATTTGGTACGTATGTCAGACTATCGCATGCCAAAGATACTTCTCTATGATGAGCTGCAGAAGGGTAAACGATCTCAATGTGGCCAAAAGAAGCGCTACAAGGACTCGTTAAAGATCTTACTGAAAGCGTTTGAAATAAACCAAGACACATGGGAAGAACTGGCACAAAATAGATCTACATGGCGCGCTACAGTCAAAAAGAGCGCATCATCTTGTGAAAAGAGGAGAAATGCTGCCGCCCAACAGCGGACAGTAGCTAGAAAGTCACGGATAGACCAAAATCCGATGACAGTGATCATTCCATGTCCAAACTGTCCAAGAACATTTACAGCTCGAATAGGGCTCATTAGCCATCTACGAACTATTACTCATGGTCATAATTCTAACTGAATGTTCAAAAGTGGATGTAAAAATTGTCATCATCACTTGTGATGTACGAACAGACAACCTAACATTCACTGTGTCACATGATGATAGTGATGTACCAGAGAACTGCTAGTGAACAGGAATATTGATCAGTGTCCGGGTGGTTAGTTTTACAGCCGATCGTTATCGTTACGACTTTTAATTAAAAATCACTAAACACTTACAACTGATTCGTGGTACCTCCACAGTGCACGCCGCTGACTCTTGGCTCCCAGGAAGAAAAACGTCACAATCAGAGATGTATAGCCTTCGCATCTGCACGAGACGATAATACAACTGTAGATGAGAAAAGGGAGTCAAAAGTTCCAAGGTACTCTATATTGTGGCCCTTGATTCAAGTCTTGACAGAGAAACAAAAACCATAACAAAGTTATGTATCTTGTAAGTTGTTCCGTGTGTCAATACCACTATCCATATCTCAGTCCATGGAAAGTTTAGGTTTAGTAATGATTCTGTGAATCGGCTTATCACTGGCAGCTGTGATTTATCAATGATAGCCGTGTAACAACGACACGGGATCACTGTCCCATCCTATCACAACATATTCACTGTATGTATCACTGTCCCATCCTATAACAACATATTCACTGTATGTATCACTGTCCCATCCTATAACAACATATTCACTGTATATATCACTGTCCCATCCTATAACAACATATTCACTGTATGTATCACTGTCCCATCCTATAACAACATATTCACTGTATGTATCACTTTCCCATCCTATAACAACATATTCACTGTATGTATCACTGTCCCATCCTATAACAACATATTCACTGTATGTATCACTTTCCCATCCTATCACAACATATTCACTGTATGTATTACTTTCCCATCCTATCACAACATATTCACTGTATGTATTACTGTCCCATCCTATAACAACATATTCACTGTATGTATCACTGCAAATTGTTATTCTGTATACTACTACTACATTATTATTATTCTTCGTTATATTACAACAACCAGTACGTATTCCTTGACATTCCTTGATTAATCTCTTAGTCTGCTGTTTTCACATAATGTGAGCGGTTGTTTGTCTTGAAAACTGCTACAATTGATGAGAATGTTGCCCTGCGTATTGCTCGTGCCAGTGCAGCATTCGGGAGCCTTCGTGCCAACGTCTGGATTAGGCGTGGTCTCAGTTTGACAACTAAGTTGGACGTGTACAGGGCAGTGGTTCTACCAACACTGTTTTATGCTGCGTCTTGCTGGACTGTCTATGATAGACACGCTCGACAGCTTAACTTTTTTCACCATCGGTGCCTACGAAACCTCATGGGAGTACGTTGGCAGGATCGAGTACCAGACACGGACATCCTTCAGAAGTCCCGTATACAAAGCATCCATGCCCTGTTGACTAGGTTCCAACTCCGTTGGACTGGCTACATCGTCCGTATGCCAGAAAAGCGCCTTCCAAAGAGATTAATATATGGGGACAAAACAGAACTAAAAATAAGGCTGGAGATGGCTTTAGCGTCCTTGTCAAGGCTAACTGTGATTTGGAAAAGCAACATCAGTGTTGGAGTGAAAATCAAACTGTATAGGTCGCTGGTGCTTTCCGTTGTGTTGTATGGTTGTGAGAGTTGGACACTCACTGCGGACATGGAGAGAAGATTACAGGCTTTCGAGTATAAATGCTACAGAAGAATTCTACGAATTTCCTATAGGGAACATAAGACCAATGTGTACGTAAGAAATAAAGTAGAGATGTGTGCAGGTGTCCAGGAGCCATTGCTTTCAATAGTGAAACGACGAAAACTAGCATGGTTCGGGCATGTATGCAGGCACGATTCCTTGTCAAAAACAATACTGCAGGGAACTGTCGAGGGTAGAAGAAGCAGAGGAGGACAAATAAAGACATGGACAGACAACATCAAGGAATGGACAGGGCTAGATATTTCCACACTCATCCGCATCGCTGAGGATAGAATTCACTGGAGGACTCTGTGTGCTGAAGCTTCCAATGTGATACCCCTACGACCCTGAAGGGTTATGGGTTTTACTGATATTGATTGATTATATGGGGAGCTGTGCATAGGTAAACGTTCAAGCGTATGGCAGAAAAAGCGTTTCAAGAATCACCTAAAAAAAACTCTCTCAAGAACTGCAGCATCGATCCTAGCTCCTGGGAGACTACATCCCTTGATCGCTCAGCTTGACATACCCAGATCACTGCTGGCATCACAAAATTTGAAAAAGAAATAACACTGCGGGCAATCTACAAGCGCAAGAAGCGGAAGGACAAATCCGAAAATTCTCCTACCCCGAACCTTCAGCACTCCTGCATGCACTGCAATAGAACTTTCCGTGCACGAATCGCACATCTACGAACTCACAAACCAAATTAGATAATTACCAATTTATTATTATTATTTATTTTTTCTTCGCATGTATTTTTTTTTCATGCCATGCTCATCTTCGCTTGCGAATGAGGAACATCATCATCATATACTTCAGTCAGCGGCACATTCATCGGAACATTCAGCTCAATAAAAGTATGTTTCTATATTCTTATAGACATAAGCGTCAATGGTACATGTACTCTGTGTGCACAGACAAACACACTGGAGATATGTACTGCCGGCACATACTTTGTGTATATGGTACATGTACTCTGTGTGCACAGACAAACACACTGGAGATATGTACTGCCGGCACATACTTTGAAAATACACTGGAGAAATTCACATACCTAGAAAATAATATAATAACAGACGGCAAGAGCAGCAAATAAATACACAATAGATGTAGTAAAGCATAACAAGTCCTAGGACACATGACACCAATCTTCAGAAACAAAAATGTAGATTTAAACACCAAAATAACACTATTCAAAACTATTATAGCAACGCTGTGCTACCAATGCCAAGCATGGACAGCGACAGCACAAGACAAAACGTAAACTTTAAACAGCTGAAATGACATGCTTATGTAGAATCCTAGGAATATCACTAAGAGACAAAGTGGTAAATGAGGACATTCGACAAAAAAACAGGCACCACCTTAATCTTGGAATATATTAAGAGACAACATATCAAATGGTTTGCACACATCAGCAGACAACCATCAGACAGCATACCACAGCAAGCTATGCTACACAGATACAGCGAAGGCAGACCTAGAGACGCACCACGAAAACGATGAACCACCGAAACAAAAGAGGCGACAAACTCCACAATATACTCAGCACACGAGGGCTATCTCCAGAGAACTCTTCTACCCCTGACGCAGAAAGGCAACAAAAGGTTTAGCGAAAAGATGAGTACTATATGCACATACTTTGAAAACACAATGGAAATGTGTTCTGTGTGCACACACTTTGAAAAGACACTGAGAGATGAATACTGTTTGAGAAAGTGTCCATGTACAACACATATGAGAAAGTGTCCATGTACAACAGATATGAGAAAGTGTCCATGTACAACACATATGAGAAAGTGTCCATGTACAACAGATATGAGAAAGTGTCCATGTACAACACATATGAGAAAGTGTCCATGTACAACACATATGAGAAAGTGTCCATGTACAGTGGAACTCCTCTATAGCGCATCACTTTCTAACACTTTTCCCTATTAAGCAACACTTTTCAAAATCCTCAATTATATTTATTATTCATTGTTTGTGCTGTTATGTCGAATTTCTGTTATTACATACAGATTTCATCGACCTGAGCCAATGTGTTATACTGGGATTTGACTAGTTATTTTAATCGTGTGTAATTGATTTCGGTTCTGTGGCGAAGTGGCACAGCGCTAGTCTCAGGAGGCAAAGTACTAGGTTCAAATCTCACCGCAGGCAACTATTCATTTAGACAGTTCAGAAATTACATCGTACTAGATGTATACATTTTTGCCTAAAACATCACTACAGCTACAAAAGTAATGTATCGATCACTACATCATGAATAAGATAAACTACCAACACCCAGAATTAATTCCCCTAATATCGATGTCTTTGATGTCAACGTGTCCGCTCTTCCATTGTCACGAACTCCCACTTTTTCAAGTAAATAAATCCACGATAGTCTCTGCAGATCAGAATAAGCCATGTACTCTGTCCACTCACATCTGAGCCAATCATTTTATATCTTTCAAGACATAGACTAAGTAGGCCCTGTGTCAGTTATATATGTATTTGCGAACAAGAAGACGAAGAAGAAGTGTTATATATATATATATATATATATATATATATATATATATATATATATATATATATATATATATATATATATATATATATATATATATATATATATATATATATATATATATATATATATATATATATATATATATATATATATATATATATATATATATATATTATATTGTTAATATGCTACAAATACATGTATATCGATGAATATAAAACAGGTAAGTATCAAATGTAACGTTCTTTTCATTTTATTAAAAATTACGTTGAATATTGCTAGAATATTTAGTGAGAATTCACACACACACACATCATTTTCTTCCTCACAGTGGTTAGTTATACTCGAAATCAATAGTCAGGTCTATGTTACGACGTGAAATCAAATCAGGTCTATGTTCCAGCATGAAATCACGTCAGTATATGGTCAAGCATGAAATCAAATCAGGTCTATGTTCCAGCATGAAATCAAGTCAGTATATGGTCAAGCATGAAATCAAACCATGTATATGGTCAAGCATGAAATCAAGTGAGATATATGGTCAAGCATGAAATAAAGTCAGTATATGGTCAAGCATGAAATCAAACCATGTATATGGTCAAGCATGAAATCAAGTCAGTATATGGTCAAGCATGAAATCAAACCATGTATATGGTCAAGCATGAAATCAAACCATGTATATGGTCAAGCATGAAATCAAGTGAGATATATGGTCAAGCATGAAATCAAGTGAGATATATGGTCAAGCATGAAATTAAATCAGGTATATGGTCAAGTATGAAATCAAGTTAAGTATATGGTCAAGCATGAAATCAAGTGAGATATATGGTCAAGCATGAAATCAAGTCAGTATATGGTCAAGCATGAAATCAAACCATGTATATGGTCAAGCATGAAATCAAGTCAGGTCTATGGTCAAGCATGAAATCAAGTGAGATATATGGTCAAGCATGAAATCAAGTCAGGTCTATGGTCAAGTATTAAATCGTCAGGTATATGGTCAAGTATGAAATCAAGTCAGGTCTATGTTAAAATAAGTTATGAATAGTTGGGTCTATGTTCAACAGTCAGATATATTTTCAAGCGTGAAATCGGGTCAGGTCTACGTTCAAACACAATATCAACAGTTATAACTATATGCAAACAAGATATCAACAGTCAGATGGATGCAATGTTGCTTGTTGAAATTTTGGCCTAATGCATCCCTGATTTGATAATTGTATAAATATTGTTGTATTTATTGTTGCTGTTCCTTTCTTTTCTCCGTGCAAAATGTTGATTAGTTTATACAATGTTATTTTTATTTGTTCATAGACAACACGTTCGTTATGTTATTAGATTGACGATTGTATTTATTATATCATTCAACATTTTCATTACCTGCAGAATAAAATATTCTACAAATTCGAGGTTCTGTTTCCCAAAGTTATCATTTTTCCTGTGAATGAATTTTGTGAATACTAGTCAGGATTCTTTTACATTTGGCATCAATGGTGCAACACGCATTTTCCACACAACAATACATACACAAGAACATATACTGCAGGGCTGTCCCAGATTCTCTGCTAACAGCGCAACAGCCTAATCCACATGTGCCTCTCTGGAAAACCAACTGTGGGGAACCCATAATGACCTAAACTAAATTGTTCTGTGAATGACCAATATTGGACTGAATGTACTGTGATTGATCTCATGACCAACATTAGACTGAATGTACTGCGATTGATCTCATGACCAATATTGGACTGAATGTACTGTGATTGATCTCATGACCAATATTAGACTGAATGTAATGTGATTGATCTCATGACCAATATTAGACTGAATGTACTGTGATTGATCTCATGACCAATATTAGACTGAATGTACTGTGATTGATCTCATGACCAATATTGGACTGAATGTACTGTGATTGATCTAAAACAATTATTGCTTTGGGCATGACAAATTCATGAAATGAGAAGAACACAGCTTGAATGCTTAATAACCACTGGAAAGATCAAGGGGGGAAGAGATAGGGGTCGACAAACAGAAAAGTTGCTAGACAGACTTGTATTGTGGCACGGTATAAGTTCACCAACCGAGATTATTGACAACACGAGACAGAGTCGTGGAGAAACATGATCGCCTACGCCATTCGGCATGGTACTTGATTGATTGATGACAAATTAGGTATTAGGTATGTTGATTCGTACACTGGACACAGATGCTCAGATCTCCGCTTCAGTAAATCTCTCAGGACATAACGGCTGATGGTTCCAGTTCTATGTTGGTTAACTGCTCTTTGTAAAATATTTGTCAGTGGGTTCTCTACGGACCACGCCCATCCTCACACCTAATTCCCGCATTCTTGATATTTACTCATGCTGATTCATCTCAAAATCTTCTTATCGTGAGGACTAACGAAGAGCAGTGAGTTTGTCTGCTCGGTTCATAGACTGACCATATGTTGTGGTGGCGAGGATAGCTAATTGGTCGGCCCGTTTGTTTCCCTTCACGCCCTCGTGACAGATATTGGACTGGATGTACTGTAATTTATCTCAGAAAATTGCCCTGCGCATGACAAATATTGGATTGGATGTACTGTGATTTAGGGAGCCGCGTAGCGCAGTAGTTATCGCACTGGCTTCGCATATGAGTGGTCCTGGGTTCATTCCCCAGTTGAGGCAGAAATGTTTTTCAGATTGCAACGGTTCCCGGGTCAACCCAGCCTTAAATGGCAACCGGATTATTCAGGGAAGTAAAGACTGCAAGGGAGAGGAAATGACTACCGCCCTCATTTGCAGAGCCTCTGAAATGTGAGATCACTAACATCTCACACCCTTGCGGCGTTAATAAATGATATGGATTACCTTAAAATTAACCCGACGCATGACAAATATTGGACTGGATGTACTATGATTTATATAAGAAAATTGCCCTACGCATGACAAACAATATTGGACTGGATGTACTGTGGATGACAAATATTGGACTGGATGTACTGTGCATGACAAACAATATTGGACTGGATGTACTGTGCATGACAAATATTGGACTGGATGTACTGTGCATGACAAACAATATTAGACTGGATGTACTGTGCATGACAAATATTGGACTGGATGTACTGTGCATGACAAACAATATTGGACTGGATGTACTGTGCATGACAAACAATATTGGACTGGATGTACTGTGATTGATCTCAGAAGCAGATTGATTTTATTTTAAAATTATTTTTTCAAAAAGACAAGTGACGGTGTATCAAGTTTTTGTCAACTCCGAATAAGTTCTAAACTGTTACATAGTCACTTCTGTTATATGGACGCAAGTCATGGGCAATCAATAAACACAGAAGTAGAAAACAAGAGGCCATGCACAAATGTGGTTCTACGGAAGAATATTGAGAACACCATGGAAAAATATAAAACTTATGAGGAGGTACTATTGGAGACTGATAACAAAATTAAAGCTATAATAACTCTGAAAGTAGTAAGAGCGGGCTAGTCTGGCACTGTGGATGAGAGTAGTAAGAACGGGCTAGTCTGCCACTGTGGATGAGAGTAGTAAGAACGGGCTAGTCTGCCACTGTGGATGAGAGTAGTAAGTTCATTTTAGTCTGCTACTGTGGTTGAGAGTAGTAAGAGCGGGCTAGTCTGCCACTGTGGTTGAGAGTATTAAGAGCATGGCAGTCATGGCTTGCAGTCTGTTTAATCCTATTCGATACTATCTCTGCCATGTTAAATGATGCCTTCCGTAATAACAGTGCAGGAATTTACTTTCGTTATCGAGCTGACGGAGGACTATTCAATCTTAGTAAATTGAAGGCTAAGACCAAAACTAAGACCGACATTGTTCGCGACCTCTTGTTCGCCGACGATTGTGCACTAAAATGCTACCAATCTGAAAGACATGCAGGACATCATGGGCCTCTTATCCTTGGTCTGTGATGCGTTCGGCCTCACAATCATCACCGCGAAGACATTAGTAGTGTATCAACCAGCGTCAGGTGTCCCCTACTTATATAAGATAAGTTAAGTTAGTACCCATCACATCAATGTAAGCACACAAGATAAGTTAGTACCCATCACATCAATGTAAGCACACAAGATAAGTTAGTACCCATCACATCAATGTAAGCACACAAGATAAGTTAGTACTCATCACATCAATGTAAGCACACAAGATAAGCTAAGTTAGTACCCATCACATCAATGTAAGCACACAAGATAAGTTAGAACCCATCACATCAATGTAAGCACACAAGATAAGTTAGTACCCATCACATCAATGTAAACACACAAGATAAGTTAGTACCCATCACATCAATGTAAGCACACAAGATAAGCTAAGTTAGTACCCATCACATCAATGTAAGCACACAAGATAAGCTAAGTTAGTACCCATCACATCAATGTAAGCACACACGATAAGTTAGTGCTCATCATATCAATGTAAGCACAAAAGATAAGCTAAGTTAGTACCCATCACATCAATGTAAGCACACAAGATAAGTTAGTACCCATTACATCAATGTAAACACACAAGATAAGCTAAGTTAGTACCCATCACATCAATGTAAGCACACAAGATAAGTTAGTACTCATCACATCAATGTAAGCACACAAGATAAGTTAGTACCCATCACATCAATGTAAGCACACAAGATAAGTTAGTACTCATCACATCAATGTAAGCACACAAGATAAGTTAGTACTCATCACATCAATGTAAGCACACAAGATAAGTTAGTACCCATCACATCAATGTAAGCACACAAGATAAGTTAGTACCCATCACATCAATGTAAGCACACAAGATAAGTTAGTATCCATCACATCAATGTAAGCACACAAGATAAGCTAAGTTAGTACCCATCACATCAATTTAAGCACACAAGATAAGTTAGTACCCATCACATCAATGTAAGCACACAAGATAAGCTAAGTTAGTACCCATCACATCAATGTAAGCACACAAGATACGTTAGTACCCATCACATCAATGTAAGCACACAAGATAAGTTAGTACTCATCACATCAATGTAAGCACACAAGATAAGTTAGTACCCATCACATCAATGTAAGCACACAACATAAGCTAAGTTAGTACCCATCACATCAATGTAAGCACACAAGATACGTTAGTACCCATCACATCAATGTAAGCACACAAGATAAGCTAAGTTAGTACCCATCACATCAATGTAAGCACACAAGATAAGTTAGTACCCATCACATCAATGTAAGCACACAAGATAAGCTAAGTTAGTACCCATCACATCAATTTAAGCACACAAGATAAGTTAGTACCCATCACATCAATGTAAGCACACAAGATAAGCTAAGTTAGTACCCATCACATCAATGTAAGCACACAAGATACGTTAGTACCCATCACATCAATGTAAGCACACAAGATAAGTTAGTACCCATCACATCAATGTAAGCACACAAGATAAGTTAGTACTCATCACATCAATGTAAGCACACAAGATAAGTTAGTACCCATCACATCAATGTAAGCACACAAGATAAGCTAAGTTAGTACCCATCACATCAATGTAAGCACACAAGATAAGCTAAGTTAGAACCCATCACATCAATGTAAGCACACAAGATAAGTTAGTACCCATCACATCAATGTAAGCACACAAGATAAGTTAGTACCCATCACATCAATGTAAGCACACAAGATAAGCTAAGTTAGTACCCATCACATGAATGTAAGCACACAAGATAAGTTAGTACCCATCACATCAATGTAAGCACACAAGATAAGTTAGTACCCATCACATCAATGTAAGCACACACGATAAGCTAAGTGAGAACTACAATTTTTACTTTGTGTTCAAAATAAAACATTTATTGTAGCATCTTGTACAATGGTAACACATGCAAGGTCAGATAAGACAAAAACTATAATCAATACAGACTGTCAGAATATTGATACATGAACTTACAAATATCTTATATGTTTCATGTCCCTTTCTATTAACAATCAATGTTGCCAACTTAATCAAATGTGGAGACTGCCCTTCAATATAATTTCAATCACATCACTCTACTTTCATAAGTAATTTTCTCCAGTTCTGTATTCTTCTAGTAACTTTCTCCAGTTCTGTATTCTTGTAGTAACTTTCTCCAGTTCTGTATTCTTGTAGTAATTTTCTCCAGTTCTGTATTCTTGTAGTAATTTTCTCCAGTTCTGTATTCTTCAAGTAATTTTCTCCAGTTCTGTATTCTTGTAGTAATTTTCTCCAGTTCTGTATTCTTCTAATAATTTTCTCCAGTTCTGTATTCTTCTTGTAATTTTCTCCAGTTCTGTATTCTTCTAGTAATTTTCTCCAGTTCTGTATTCTTGTAGTAATTTTCTCCAGTTCTGTATTCTTGTAGTAATTTTCTCCAGTTCTGTATTCTTCTTGTAATTTTCTCCAGTTCTGTATTCTTGTAGTAATTTTCTCCAGTTCTGTATTCTTGTAGTAATTTTCTCCAGTTCTGTATTCTTCTTGTAATTTTCTCCGGTTCTGTATTCTTGTAGTAATTTTCTCCAGTTCTGTATTCTTGTAGTAATTTTCTCCAGTTCTGTATTCTTCTTGTAATTTTCTCCGGTTCTGTATTCTTGTAGTAATTTTCTCCAGTTCTGTATTCTTGCATGCCTGCCTTTTTCCTAGAACGTTTCCTTTTAGATCATTATCTTTTACCACTGAGCTTTGACTTCCAGTACATTCAAACAGTAGCTAGCAACATTTTAGTACTATTAAAGAAATATCCAACACTTGCTAGCAAATATCCAACACTTTCCAGCAAACATACAACACTTTCCAGCAAACATACAACACTTTCCAGCAAACATACAACACTTTCCAGCAAACATACAACACTTTCCAGCAAACATACAACACTTTCCAGCAAACATACAACACTTTCCAGCAAACATACAACACTTTCCAGCAAACATACAAAACTTAACAGAAAAAATCCAAAACTTGCTTGCAAACATGCAACACTTGCTAAAAAAGATTCAATAATTTCAAATTATTATTGCCTGCAAACATACAAACATGTATGTTTCTCAATATTCATTGTCAGTATTTGTTAACCAACACATGAATATCAGTATTTGTTAACCACCACATGAATATCAGTATTTGTTAACCACCACATGAATATCAGTATTTGTTCCTCTAATGTAACCAATACATAATCTCTATGAGATCAATCTCCTGAATTATATTTCTAGTAGGATGCTTACAGTATAAATGATATTTCTAGTAGGATGCTTACAGTATAAATGATATTGATGGCAATTGTCCTCTACAAATCAAACATGCAAATACAATAAAACATATAATTAAAATAGAACATACAATTATTGTACAATAAATGTTGCAATACAAGTTAATACTGAAGACAAGCAAACCCTGTATTGTTTATGTGATATCAATCAAACATATGAAGACTGCCAGTAGTAGACTGTGATTACATACAGCGTATAAACAGAAATGACGTATAGCAATGATATTTTAATGAATTGTGGTCTCTATTACCATAATTGCATACATGTATGATGATAATACAATAGTCCATGCGTGTATGATGATCTATGAAAGAAATTGCAACAAGTAGAACATTATTAATATCTTGGACACATAATCACTAATGATGGCAGATGTGAAACAGAAGTTAAAAGGAGAATAGGAATGGCTAAAAATACTTTCAATGACATGAGGAAAATATTGACATCTGAACAGATTACAAACAAGCTAAGAATGAGAACTATACATTGTTACATCTATTCTATATTAATGTGTGGCTCAGAAACATGGACAATAAACAAACATTAGAAGACAGAATTGATGCCTTTGAGATGTGGACATATAGAAGAATAGGGAGAACATCAAGGAAAGAGAAGAAAATCAACAAAGATGTTTCTTCTTCTTCTGCGTTCACTCTCATTATAACCACAATAAATAAATCGTGTGATTTCTTCAATGGAGTGTCAAGTATGTTGTACTGCTAGTTTCACAGTTGAACTGTGCTATTTGCACCTCGGTTCACTCACTTTGTGGCCCGGACATCTGAGGCCCAGCACATCTATTTTTGTCATGCCTTTAATTTGGGTACTGGGCTCTCCTAGCCTGTGACAGACTGCCTATCTGTCAATGGACACGTGGCTGTTACATGACTCTTTGCAGAGACAATTGTCATTCATGTCTATCTCGCATGAGGTATTCCACAGTCAGTGAACTTACCTTGTGTAATTTGATGTTCTGTGCCCATCAGGTACTGAACCTTTTTCATCTGTGAGCCTGTTAAGGAAGTACTTGACAGAAGAGTGAGATTCAGGCTCTTTTGTCTTAGCTGAGGTGTTGTTCACAGACATCATGAAACCCTTATCCAAGTTCGAGTCTCACTACGCATTTGGGAGCAAGGTGTGTTCTCTGACTGAACAGCCTTGTCCCATTTGGGTCTGAGCCCATCGGGTACTGAACATTTTCTCTCCACGAACATGTTTCCAGTATAGAAACACTCGACATTAGAGTTGGGCCAGGGCTGCTTTCTTTGCCGGGTGTCCACGACTGAGTCTAGGTCTCTGCCCATAAGGAGCACAGGTAACTAGAAGCTTGTCTCAAGCTAACAGATTTCCTTAACAATTTCCTTGGAACGTTATCCCTTTCTATTTGCACTTTGCGCTGCCCTCTGGAGCTGCGCTGCCCTTTCATTGTACTCAGTATGTTGTCTTATTGTCTCTCGCCATGCATCTACCTTTTCGTGTCATTTTCATTGGCTCTAATGCTCGGACCGTGTCGACAGTGCTACTGCATATGTTGGCACAGTGGTGTCAGAGATATTGATTGTCTCTTTTTTAGTCAATTCTCTTTCCATCTGCTGCCTCCACATTCACACGATCCCCAAAAGTTTTAGCCAGAATCAGCAGGAGCAGCTGTATTTCTGTTTCCAGAAAGCACCACGAGGAGGTACTTTTGGGATCTTGGTTGTCTGCTAACCCTAGGTCCGCTGAGAGCAGTGCGGTACCCTTTGCACCAAAAGAGGTTCTAACACTTAATATGAATAAGATTTATTAAAGGAAATAAAGATCAAGCAAATAAAATATTTTGGACATATTGAAAGACAAGATACATTGTTGAAGACCTTACTTGAGGGTAAAGTCGAGGGGAGGCGAGCATGAGCTAGGCAGAGATACAAGTGGGAAAGCAAGATCACGGACAGGTTAGTCTAGCAGAGTGCACCACCAAGACAAGAGACTGGAGGTTTCTTGTTGGAGGACTGTTGAAGCCAACCTTCATTACTAAGATGACACTTGATGATGATGATGTATGATGATCCTTTTCTGAAATTCTGTTTATTGGATTACACTTGTAATGTTTATCTCCAATACTGTTCTGTTATGGGAGCTGAGGTAGTGTTAAGTCGTTTGCCCACCCGCTAACCAGTAAACCTGAATTTCGAGTCCACTAATTCCTGGTTTGAAATAAAAATTACTCCCGTGGTTCACCCTGTCACCAGGGTGTAGGGTATCAGAACTTATGTTCTGTGAAGGTCCAGGAATAGCACAACTGCTACTGAACAAATGCTGTAGCTGACACTAGTCAGCCAGTTTCTGCCAGGTCCAGCTTCTTGCCATAAACATAAGCTGAAAAACTAATACTGGCCAGCCCTCCTAATATCAAGCAAGACCAAAGCCTGCCCTAGCAGGTATATGTTCTGAAGGTACTGGCAACCAGCCAAGAGTAGTACCACAGTCATCAGTATACCACACATAATTACAATAAATGATTATTGCTTGCAGCTACAAAATTAATCAGGAGGGGGGGGGGGGCTCTTGGTAGATAGTGAGCATAAGCCCAAAATAAAGGAATGAGCAACCACACAGACAGAAAACACAAACAATCCTATAAAACTTTCCACAGCCATGACCTTCATATCATCATACTTGATGTGCCAATAGTAATATTTCATAGCACATATGCCTTTAAGTGTTATTATTTTTTTCAACAAAAAAGTTGCTCTATTGTACTCAGAACATATTAACAATGTCACCATGATAAAGAAGATAGCCTGCTTGATAGTTTGTTAGTTTTGTTGATGTTGTACAAAGAATTATGTATTAATGAGCTGTGTAACCAGCATACAGTGGATACCATCTCACAATGGAATACCAGGAAGATACCATCTCACAATGGAATACCAGGAAGATACCATCTCACAATGGAATACCAGGAAGATATCATCTCACAATGGAATACCAGGAAGATACCATCTCACAATGGAATACCAGGAAGATACCATCTCACAATGGAATACCAGGAAGATACCATCTCACAATGGAATACCAGGAAGATACCATCTCACAATGGAATACCAGGAAGATACCATCTCACAATGAAATATCAGGAAGATACCATCTCACAATGAAATACCAGGAAGATACCATCTCACAATGGAATACCAGGAAGATACCATCTCACAATGAAATACCAGGAAGATACCATCTCACAATGGAATACCAGGAAGATACCATCTCACAATGAAATATCAGGAAGATACCATCTCACAATGAAATACTAGGAAGATACCATCTCACAATGGAATACCAGGAAGATACCATCTCACAATGAAATATCAGGAAGATACCATCTCACAATGAAATACCAGGAAGATACCATCTCACAATGAAATACCAGGAAGATACCATCTCACAATGGAACATGAGGAAGATACAATCTCACAATGGAATACCAGGAAGATACCATCTCACAATGGAATACCAGGAAGATACCATCTCACAATGGAATACCAGCAAATGAGAGAGCAGGTTAACTGGCTAAGGAGGGTGCTAATGATAACCAACCATATGTACCAATCACTTACAATCAGAAAAAACAAATGATCAAATGAATCAGAAAACCACAAACACCAACAAAAGATGACAATCAAATCACTATCCGAACAGAACAAATCGCAATTCTAAGCCCAAAAAAAAAATATACAATGGTTAAATTCAGTTTTATAAATAGGTCAAATTACACAGATGCAACATTTCTACCACAAGACCTTTGTCTAGATAAAGATAAAACTAGAATGAAAAAAAAAATATGTGTATTTATCTTATTTGTAAAACATAATTTTAATGTTTTCATTGTTTACATTTTTTCATTGACCATGTACAAGACAGTTTTAGTGGGTTTTTTTCTTTCATTTTCACATTTCTATGTCTCAGAATAGAACAAAACTGACTCTGCAGTCACATGTACATAAAATGTATGATTGTCAACACATCCATGTGTACATATAGATAGGCAGCACATAAATATGTGTACATGTGAACAGTGGACACATCCATGTTTACATATAGATAGACAACATATCCATGTGTACATTTGGACAGGCAAAACATCCATGTGTACATATACCACAGACTGCAGAACATTTACTTCAAGAATGTTCTGAATAGATGATTCTAGACAAATGTACTGGCCAATAGAAACAACACTGGAAACAAAGCTCTATGGATCCTGTATGAGCTGCAACAGATTGTGAAGTTTATTGAGGAAACAAAACAACAGATTGTGAAGTTTGAGGAAACAAAACAACAGATTGTGAAGTTTATTGAAGAAACAAAACAACAGATTGTGAAGTGTATTGAGGAAACAAAACAACAGATTGTGAAGTTTATTGAGGAAACAAAACAACAGATTGTGAAGTGTATTGAGGAAACAAAACAACAGATTGTGAAGTTTATTGATGAAACAAAACAACAGATTGTGAAGTTTATTGATGAAACAAAACAACAGATTGTGAAGTTTATTGAGGAAACAAAACAACAGATTGTGAAGTTTATTGAGGAAACAAAACAACAGATTGTGAAATTTATTGAGGAAACAAAACAACAGATTGTGAAGTTTATTGAGGAAACAAAACAACATATATAGACATATTTTAAGCAAATGAAAGAAGAATAACGTGTTAATGGTTACTGCTTATGATCTAATGGTCTCAGTAAACTCATAGGTACTCAGTCTGCCTGGATGATGAAAGGTATTCACGCTGATGGCTTCCTAGTTGTTGTTCACAAAAAAAACAGCAGCCAACACACTCATCAAAATCCTTTTGAGCTCTGAGGATTGTGTAATTTACATACTCATTGAAACACAAACATCTGTCAAACAGAACTCCCATGTATTTTCAAGTTAATGATCTCCGCACTGTCTCTTCATATGGATATTGTGGGAGGCGTTAGTTCAAAGATGATTCTAAGCAATATAAATATTATCAGTAGGTATCTATTGCTTTCTGAATGGTCCTGATTTGAACCTGGTTCCTTGGTTGTCCGACACATGCTCTATACCACTCTACCAGAGAAAAACAATCTTCACAAATTTGGTAGCATATCCTATTCAGGACGTGGCTATCAACCCAGCATTTTTTAGCTGTGGTGATTTTCTAGGCAATATAAATACGTTCAGTAGTTTGGAACAGTCCGGATGCACAATTGCCTGTGGCAGGATCGAACTCAGTACCTTGGCTGTTACGGACGGGCCCTGTACCACTCCACAACATAACTGGACAATCTGAACATAGTAAAAACATTAATCTACAAATGAGAAATTCATGTACATATTAACAAGTAATAGTATATATATATGGACGGTATGCATTTGTGTACAATAATACACTGTCAATGAAACAAAGGCATGGATAAAATATTTGCTAAGACCTGGGGTCCATACAGAAACAACAATGATGATGATTAAGTAATTCCTTTAGCTGTGAGCAGGTAGCTCTTGACACATGATGATGATTAAGTAATCCCTTTAGCTGTGAGCAAGTAGCTCTTGACACATGATGATGATTAAGTAATCCCTTTAGCTGTGAGCAGGTAGCTCTTGACACATGATGATGATTAAGTAATCCCTTTAGCTGTGAGCAGGTAACTCTTGACAGCTCACAGTCTTTCTGGCAAAAGTACAGGTCCTTGTCAGTTGAGTAACTATGGTGACACCTGGACTCGTCTAAGGTTTATTATCTCAAAATCATGGTTGTGTAACAGTGGGTTATCTTAGGATGCATGTTTAGTCCATGAAGGAAGGCATTCCAGTGCAGCTGTATCCCAGGATCATCATGCCCTGTCAGGAGCATAGCGTATACTTCTAGGCCATCTAATTTTTCATTCTTCTATCAGATCTGTTGACAAATCTGCAGTGATTGCACATCTAGCATCCCCCATCACCTGGGGAGTGTGTCACAAAAGGACAAAGGTGTAATAGCCACTGACTGCATATCTTCATCACCCATTGGGAACATTTGAGACCAAATACAAGTCCAAAATTGAGACCATGCAATGACAATGATGATTATTTTGCTTAATCAATATTCCTTAATCACCTCCCATGGTATGCCTGAAAAGAAGACAGTGGAACTATATTTACATTCTGAACTTGAATTTCTAGCTCTGGTTGCCACACAGGTGATAAAAAAAATCAACTTCCAATGAGTTCAATGTATGTAACACAAGCCAGGTAGTATTCCTTATATATATCTCTGTCAATATTTCAAACAAATGTATGAGAATTTTATGTAATAACATAACAAAATCAATTACAATGTTGCATATAATTATTTATACTAATTAGAATTCTATATAAGAATTTATTCATTGGTACCATGCCTTCTGGCATAGGAGATCATGTCTCTACACAGTTCTCTGTTATACATTTAAATATAGTTTCTGATGATTCTGTATCATGCCAGGCTTTCAAGTCATCCAATATTTTCTCACGTTGTCTTCCTCTGTCTCTCTTACCCTCAATATTTCCAGTTGTTACGATGTTCTCCAGCCAACCTCTTCTCATGACATGACCCAGAAACTGTGATTGTCGTCTTCTAATACAGTTAATAAGTTTTCTATTTGAGTTGACCAGTTGTAGAATTATAGCATTACTCTTTATAGCATTACTCCATGATATTTTCAACATTCTTCTATAAAACCACATCTCTGTGGCCTCCAGATGTTTCCTTGCAATATTGTCAATTGTCCATGCTTCCTACCATACAAAAGTATGGGCTCTATGTAACATTTTAGTATGTTCTTTCTTACTTCCATTGATAATGATTTATTACACAAGATGTTCCTCATCTTCTGGAATGCTGCTTTTGCATGTGCTGTTCGACTTTTTTATCTCAGTGACCCATCTACCATCTGAAGTAATAATTGTGCCCAAATATTTAAATTTGTCTGATAAATTTATATAAGAATATAAATATGAACGAGAAATTTTCATAATAACAGATAAATGAGAAGTCTACATAGTAACACATAAATAAGAAGTCTACATAATAACATATAAATGAGAAGTCTACATAACATAAATGAGAAGTCTACATAGTAACACATAAATGAGAAGTCTTCATTACATGAATGAGAAGTCTACATAACATAAATGAGAAGTCTACATAGTAACACATAAATGAGAAGTCTTCATTACATGAATGAGAAGTCTACATAACATAAATGGGAAGTCTACATAGTAACACATAAATGAGAAGTCTTCATTACATGAATGAGAAGTCTACATAACATAAATGGGAAGTCTACATAGTAACACATAAATGAGAAGTCTTCATTACATGAATGAGAAGTCTACATAACATAAATGGGAAGTCTACATAATAAATGGGAAGTCTACATAACATGAACGAAAAGTCTACATAATAACAAATAAATGGGAAACCAACAATCCAATATGGAAAATATCTTCAGGAAATAATTGTTATTTGGGTTCTGTATTTTTGCATTCATTCTCAAACTCCCAACAATCTCTGTTATAGCAGGACAATGATTCAACTAGAATTTCAGCAGGATATAGTAGAGAGATGTCTGACAGCATGATAGAGTGTGCGTCTGTGATGGCCAATGTACAGGGGTTCGAATCTCGCCGCATGCAATTGTGCATCTGGTCCTTTCAGAAAGTAATGGAAACTACTAAATGTATTTATATTGCCTAGAAAATTCCTACAATCAAAAAATGCTGGGATGATGGCTATGTCCTGAATATGCTACCAATTAGTTAATAGTGAAAGTAAAAATGTGATGTTGTAATTTCATATGTACCAACCCCATCGATACATCCTACTTCAGTGTTTTGGGTGGTTTCATTGCAAACAAAAGTCCATTGATTGAAATATTGAGATTTCTTTATATCAGATAACTATCTCATTGCTGTGAAACATGATCAAGGACTTAAAGTGTCGGTTTCACACTAGTGAGATTCAGGTTTAACACTAGTGAGATTCAGGTTTAACACTAGTGAGATTCAGGTTTAACACTAGTGAGATTCAGGTTTAACACTAGTGAGATTCAGGTTTAACACTAGTGAGATTCAGGTTTAACACTAGTGAGATTCAGGTTTAACACTAGTGAGATTCAGGTTTAACACTAGTGAGATTCGGGTTTCACTCTAGTGAGATTCAGGTTTCACTATAGTGAGATTCAGGTTTAACACTAGTGAGATTCAGGTTTAACACTAGTGAGATTCAGGTTTAACACTAGTGAGATTCAGGTTTAACACTAGTGAGATTCAGGTTTAACACTAGTGAGATTCAGGTTTAACACTAGTGAGATTCAGGTTTAACACTAGTGAGATTCAGGTTTAACACTAGTGAGATTCAGGTTTAACACTAGTGAGATTCAGGTTTAACACTAGTGAGATTCGGGTTTCACTCTAGTGAGATTCAGTTTTCACTATAGTGAGATTCAGGTTTAACACTAGTGAGATTCAGGTTTAACACTAGTGAGATTCAGGTTTAACACTAGTGAGATTCAGGTTTAACACTAGTGAGATTCAGGTTTAACACTAGTGAGATTCAGGTTTAACACTAGTGAGATTCGGGTTTCACTCTAGTGAGATTCAGGTTTCACTATAGTGAGATTCAGGTTTAACACTAGTGAGATTCAGGTTTAACACTAGTGAGATTCAGGTTTCACTCTAGTGAGATTCAGGTTTCACTATAGTGAGATTCAGGTTTAACACTAGTGAGATTCAGGTTTAACACTAGTGAGATTCAGGTTTAACAACTAGTGAGATTCAGGTTTCACTCTAGTGAGATTCACATTTCACTATAGTGAGATTCAGGTTTAACACTAGTGAGATTCAGGTTTCACTCTTAGCAAGGACTGAGTTGGAGTGTAAATAAAAAATATTCACCATACACATGACTTTGTAACAGCAAGGGCATGCTGCTTTTATCAAACAAGCCACACACAGACTCCCTGCAATTCACTAATGGGAAATTAGAACAGGTATTGAGTTTTATTGGTTCTTTCAAATCTCAATGCTATAGACCCTCCCCTTCCAAGTAGTAAGATTTTTCTCAAGGCAGGACACATACCGCAGAGTTGGTCTGGATATGACAAAAAAAGCTCTGGAGACAGCATCCCACTGCACATAGGAGGCAAGAGGTAGCTGCTCATAATTCCAGGTGATCATGACAAATGAACAAATATCTCAGTGCTAAAGACAACATTTCAGATCATGATTGGCATTTCATAATAATATACTTGCTTGTTTTTAAAACAGGAAAAATATTTGGCATTCTTATATTGATCAAATTCTAACATAATGAAGCTGAGTCTTGGAAACAAACAAACAAAAAAACACTAAAATCTACAGATATAAAAAGAAATGTGATGTTACATAAGAACATTAAGAATCCTATGGACAGATTTTGTAAAAAAAAAGGCTAATGTGGGTTAAATTATTAAAACTTAAACTTTTAACAAACAATATCTTGGCATACAGTTTATTCACACTCCATAACTGTTGAGAATTTAGAACACTGTCACAAACTTGGAAACAGTCACAAACTGGGAAAGCCCACATGGATCACAGGCATGTTAATACTGGATATGCTAGGATTAAGTGGTGCAACTCATGACTAGCACAGCGTATTCATGCCCTACAACTCACGACTAGCACAGCGTATTCATGCCCTACAACTCACGTCCAGCACAGCGTATTCATGCGCCACAACTCAAATCATATGAAAATATATTATAGTCAATTGAGTGAAAAAAACAAACATACACAAGGCACAGTCATTTTATGGAGAGATGGGAAACATGTAATGTGACAACAGGTTGAAAATGGGGTGTAAATGGTTCTGAACTGAACTCGTGCAATTCCAGAGTTCGCAGATAAACAAGATTGTAAAAGTACCACCTCATGATGCACCCTGGGAAAATATTTTTCAAAACGCATGCAAAGCAAGATTACTGAAGCTTTATGAATCATTCTTGGGCAGTGCTGACAGAGATGGAATAAGAATCAATTGAACAGGACAAACAATAAATCTGATAGCACTATTTAACCCCCCCCCCCACTTCCCCCTCCCACAGCCAAAACACTGTTGAAACGCAATTAAGAGTAGAGCTCAGACTTGGATGAGGCATTCACACTGTTGGCGAACAAATCCCCAGCTAAGAGGGCAAACCAACCCTAGTCCAACTCTACTGTCAAGCGTTTCTTATTCTAGAACCAGACTCACAGATGAGAAAAGGTTCAGTACCTGGGGTATAAGGGACAATAGAGTCTAATTACATGAGACAAGTTCGCTGGGAGTGTAACAACTCACACCATACAGACATAGTTGGCAAAAGTCTAAATCCATGTTTACCATCTCCACCTCCAGAGACCTCCACCCAGGGACATGTTTTGGCCTGCAAAGCCAAAAGGCACACTGAGTGGGTGATAAATCGTCACAAAGTAGAGCTAATACACTCGTCATCTTGTGAATGATAGAAAGACTATCATAGGCTAGGGAAGCTTACCTAAATTAAAAACATACCAAAATCAGATGTGCTAGGCCTATATGGCACAAACCAAAAGGTAATACAACGTACTTCACACTTCCTGACAGAAACCACACAAAAATTCATGCTGGTTATCAGAGTACACACAGAAGAAGAAGGTTGAAAGCAACCAAAAAAAAGAGAAATATTCTGTGAAGAGATTGTAGAAAATAGACACTAATATACCAGACACCTCAGCAATATGGCACAGAGTGGTATCAGGAATGGTATGTGAGAGTTTTTGGTTAGATTTATGATCACCTATAAAAACTAAATGTGGAATTTGAAGTGACACAGTAAGACTCAGTTTGGCACCTGAAGTGACACGGTAAGACTCAATGAAGTGACACAGTACAATTCTGTGTGGCACCTGAAGTGACACAATAAAACTCAGTGTGGCACATGAAGTGACACAGTATGACTTGGTGTGATACCTGAAGTGACAAAGTAGGACTCAGTGTGGCACATCAAGTAATAGTACAACTTGGTGTGGCACATGAAGTGACAGCACAACTTGGCATGGCACATGAAGTGGCACAGTAAAACTCAGTGTGGCACCTGAAGTGATACAGTAAGCCTCAGTGTTGCACATGAAATGACACAATAAGCTTCGGAGTGGCACATGAAATGACACAGTAAGATACATGTGAAGTTTACACAATAAAAATACCAGTAAAATTTCATGGTAACAAATTGTAAAAACCTATTACGTGTGTTACGTTACAAATGTATGGAAAGATATAAAATAGCTGTTAGATGTCACGCAAACACTTATTTATATTAGGATACAAACATATCGATAATGTCACATATGAAATTTACAATCATAAGTAGCTAAGGCTTTGATGTATTGATTTCGGCAAGGTAACATTGTTTATTTAACAAAATATTTGACAAATTATGTCTCGGATGCTGAATGGATCGGTGGGAGGCTAAAGTAAAACTATGCATCTTATGGTCATAAATATTAGAAAAGAAATATGTAAAATAGTTTAAATAGCAGATTTACATTGATCAACAGGATCATTGATGTGACCACAATGTCTTTATCAAAAAGGGGCAGACAAACATAGAGTAGAATCTTAAAACAGAGACTGCATATTTTTTTCGCCAGACCTATCAGTTGATACCACATTGCTCCCATGTTTGAGGCTAACATAGACCTATCAGTTGATACCACATTGCTCCCATGTTTGAGGCTACCATAGACCTATCAGTTGATACCACATTGCTCCCATGTTTGAGGCTAACATAGACCTATCAGTTGATACCACATTGCTCCCATGTTTGAGGCTAACATAGACCTATCAGTTGATACCACATTGCTCCCATGTTTGAGGCTACCATAGACCTATCAGTTGATACCACATTGCTCCCATGTTTGAGGCTACCATAGACCTATCAGTTGATACCACATTGCTCCCATGTTTGAGGCTACCATAGACCTATCAGTTGATACCACATTGCTCCCATGTTTGAGGCTACCATAGACCTATCAGTTGATACCACATTGCTCCCATGTTTGAGGCTACCATAGACCTATCAGTTGATACCACATTGCTCCCATGTTTGAGGCTGCCATAGACCTATTAATTGCTATCACATTGCTCCCATGTTTAAGGCTCCCATAGCCTCTGTTTGATTTTGTGGTTCCATTCTGTCCATACTCCTAGGGATCACAATCTTGAGTGATTCAAAATTGGTTTTGTAAGCGATTCAACATGCCAGGCAGGACAAACTCATTTACAAGATCAGATAAGGTGTCTCCAAATTGTCCAGGAAAACTAGACTAGTTCTACAAGGGATGCAAGTTCACTCTGGCATCTCTGGCAACTAGAGATCAGATAGGTTGGTGAAGGTAATCTCTCTCAGTACCAAATATCCCAGAGTTTCAGGGAAGTTTGGTCTCTGCTAAAACAGTTTATGATAATAGACAACAGTCACCTTGACGTCACAATGTTCAATGTCTGTCGTCTAATGCCTCTGCTAGTACCAAATTTTTTTACTGTTTTTATTGTTTGTTCACTGTTTTGTGTGTTCT
Source organism: Meghimatium bilineatum (assembly GCA_034231615.1). NCBI lineage: Eukaryota > Metazoa > Mollusca > Gastropoda > Stylommatophora > Philomycidae > Meghimatium > Meghimatium bilineatum. The sequence goes on from CM067319.1 coordinate 80,511,657, forward strand.
TGAAAAAGACCTTAAGGTTGAAATGTTGAAAATGTCTTGTATATTTTCGTACCTATACCACACAGTTTGATAGTCTTTTAGTCATCGTAAAACTACAACAAAACTTGTGTTCTATGTAAGTATTATTGCTAAACAGTTTATGGGATTTCAGTGGAGATATCAAACGGGGGCTATAAATCAAAGCAGGATGGCATTGACAGATTGAACGGAAATGAATAGGTCATGATATTTTGTCTGAGAACGGGATATTGCAGGCATTGGCAACTCTGCGGCCTGCATCTGCAGAACAACAACACAGACACCAGAGCACATACTACAGGAACTGTTCACAGAACAAGTCTGGCCTACAAAAGCATCTCTATAAAACAATATGTGGGGAACCTACATATACCACATTGCTCCCATGTTTGAGGCTACCATAGACCTCATAGTTTAAATCAAACCACTCTATACATGACCAATATTGGACTGCATGTAAAATAATTGGTTCTATTACAGAGGAGTTATCACTGTCAGAGGTCTTGTGGCTTTGATTCTATTACAAACAAACTCTGTATAAACTACTTGCAACTAAGTTCATAAATCACATCAGCAATCGTAATATAGCAGTAGTTAACAAAAACAGCAGTGATAAAACAAATGATAAAACATCAATATTTTCATGCTACAACAATGCAAATGGTCATCTCTAAATAGCTGAAAGTCTCCGTTTTTCAACCTCCGTTAACTCTGGGTGCCAGAAATCAACAATAAGAACTAGACGAAGTTCAGATCCCTCATGCCAAACCTCATGCTCAAATGAGTCATCAAAGATAATAAATTCACCCTCTTTCCATTTCCTGAAATACAAATAGAATACATTTAAATTTAATCAAGTTCTCTATTTTAGCCACAATCATGAAGTGCTAACACACAAATAAACACAATCAAAAAGTGCTGACACACAAATAAACACAATCAATAAGTGCTAACACACAAATAAACTCATCAAATACTGTCCAAGTCAGATGTGTCAGGATATTGGTACAAATAAAAGAGTGACACAGTACATTTCTGTTTTCTGGACTATGTTCTACTGGAAATCTATTAGGACCATTGTCCTACAAGAGAGATCCAGTGTGATTTTTTTTCCCGTTTGTTCTCAAACTCCCGGATCGGATCTTCTTATAGTAGGACAATGGCCCAATAAGATTTTCAGCAGAATGTAGTCCAGAAAACAGGAATACATTGAGTCACCATTTCATTTATGCTAGTGGAAGACACATCCAACTTCTGCATACAGTTTTGAGAATAAGCACAAACAAAAACTGATTTTAGTATTGGGAAAATAAAGAGTGCACTATTTATATGCAATATAATGGTTACAAAACATGGAAGAACTTAAGAAAGAACATAAGAAAACAAATAAATGTAACATTTCTAAATACTTTCCTATGACAATGTCTGCAATTAAGTAAAGAGTCAAAATGTTCGAGAACAATTCTTAGACCAATAAATCAAGTGCCATGTCAAGAGGTGTAGATTATCATTTTCTTCACAACTCACGTCTTTTCTATGTTATCAGAATAATATGTTTGATCAGTGAGATTCTCTCATGCTACAGTGACAACCCATCCAGCAACTTATCTTTTTATCTTCCTCTTGTCTCTTCTCTTGATCTTTTCGGATATTACTAAATATTCAAGTTTTACTCTTATCATATGCCCTAAAAATCTTACAGACAAAGCTTGAAACAGGGTAATGAAGTTCTGCTATTCACTGGAAACACACATAATAACACTCACAAATTGACATTTTGACCAAAAGTATGTATCAAGATTACGTACACAACAAAAAACAAGCATGAATGGAACTATTGACGCTCACACGGCAGAGATAAACATCTTAAACAAAGAGAGAAATATATACATCCTTCAAAACCTGCATATCAATAACTTAACAGAAATATTAGGTCGCAGACATTGAAACATTTTGACCTTATCAAACATAGCCACGAATTAGTGAAAGTAGTCACTCATATATTGCCTGGGCCCACATTTTGACCTTATTAAACATAGCCGCGAATTAGTGAAAGTAATCGCTCGTATGTTGCCTAGACCTACATTTTGACATTAAATCATTTAATCCTTCAACATCAAAATAACAGAAGCAGAGAAAAGACATTAGATAGATTGAGATAGAAGTCGATAGATTATTAACACTTTGCTCACCAGCAATCCAGAGCATACTTTACCTCCATTACCGAGAGTGCATGTAAAATAGTATACATTGATATCGCCGTCTTTAAAAATACAGATAAAATAAATCTAGTGACACCAACAGAATACACAACCAATCTCTTGAATGGATACCTACAGGCAAAAGAGCAAGGGGTAGACCAAAAGAAACACTCAGAAGAACAATACTTAGAAAAAGTAAAACAACCAATATTCATACTATTCAAGAACTGCACAGAATAGCTTTGAACAGACAGAATTGGAGAGATCTGACCTCTGCCCTATGCGGTAACTTCAGCGCAAAAGGAAAATGAATGAATGAATGAATATGATATATAAAAGATGAGTTATGACTGTACGTAGTTTATCATCATCGCATTCAGGACAAGTCCATATGTGCCCTGATCTTAATCTCTGTAAACCCATGAGAGTGTAGTGTCTGACAGTTCCAGCAGTTTGTTGTTGATTTATCAGTCTCTTTGTATATCTATTTATGTTTCTCTTTATGGACTGTTCTAATCTTTACACCAATCTCCTGTAATCTTCAGAGCGACCATGATTCACACTTTTGAAATCTTCTGAGCTGACAAGGTCCCTCAACGCATTAGCTAGCATATAAAAGATCTCTTTCTTTACTAGTTATTACATAACAAAGATTCACATGTAACAATTTTACACAATAATTTTCATATGTAAATTTTCTTCCAAATCAGTCTAAAAGTTTTTTAGTTCTGATTTTTTCCGCCCCCATGGTGGAATAATTTCTAAATGCACTATAACTAACAAGAAATCAATAGTAACCTTGTTTCCTTCATGACTCTAATGACAGGTCCCTCTGGTACAACTAGGCCCAAGTGAGCCCTTATTCTACAATTGGTAGGACCGACATGAGGCCATATATGAATACCAGGGCTCATCACAGAAAACTTGACCTAGACCAGAAATAAACATGAAGAAAGTTTAACAAAGGCATACGTCAGATTGTGGCATTATACTGAAATTAAATTTCACTTTTTTGTGATTTCAAATTTATTTACATTGATTATTAAACTGTGCTGACACACCAGAAAGTGCTCAGATTTAGGTAAATTGATAACTGTCTTCACACACCAGAAGGTGCTCAGATTTAGGTAAATTGATAACTGTCTTCACACGTGTTTATTGATGAAATCTATACCAGCATATGACTTTACAAGGCAGAAGATCAGCAGTAAAACCACCATAAACGACTTGTAAATAATGGTGTATGTCACCGGAAGTCTTTTTTTCTAATTTTTATGATTTAATGTAAAAAAACTAAATTTAAATTTTTTTTTATTAAAAATTAATTTTGTTTTAAACACGTCAATAAAGCAGGTAGACTAGCCTCCATGGTGATGGCCATTGAATAAACATGAGAATCTTTAATTCTTCTTGATTCTTGATTAGAAACTAGCATCCCAGAATGCCGAACACTCCCATAAGTGCTTTGCTCTCTTTGTTCCAGCAGCCATCCCAGTGTATGTAGATTCAGGGCCCTAGTCATGTGTTGATTATGCGATCTTCAGGTCTTTCCAAAAAATATTTTATTCTACTTCTGCATTCATTCACAACATCCTGTGGCTTAGCAGGATTAGTCCAGAGAATGTAATGTGTTGTTATGGTTTACAGCTTTGCTGTGATATCTGCACCTTTTGAATTACACATTTGGGATGGGCCATCCAAATCCACCCCATAAATATCAATTGCTGTCTCTTACAGTATGCATGGCAGGTAAACATAACTACTATTCTTTATCCCCATCCCTGACAACACATGGTTGAACTGAAGATCTGATAAACAATAAAATTATTTTCGTGGTAAAAACTTACTTGACCTCGTTTGCATCCTCTTGCATCTGGAATCCTATCAATGAGTTTACAAGTTTCAGGAACCTTAGCACAATTTTCATTTTGCTTTCGACCTTCAGAAAGTAACAATTATAACTTGAGATAAAAATGAGTGCTTCTAATTCTAAACATAATTTTGAATAATATTTCGGGTAAGCATACAGAAATTATTGTAAAAATTATAAGGTAGCAGAAAATTATAAGGTTCATTCATTAGCCAGCATTCATAAAAAATTATAAGGTTCATTCATTAGTCAGCATTCATAAAAAATTATAAGGTTCTAATGAACCTACATTACCAGCAGTATATATGAACCTACATTACCAGCAGTATATATGAACCTACATTACCAGCAGTATATATGAACCTACATTACCAGCAGTATATATGAACCTACATTACCAGCAGTATATATGAACCTACATTACCAGCAGTATATATGAACCTACATTACCAGTAGTATAAATGAACCTACATTACCAGCAGTATATATGAACCTACATTACCAGCAGCATATATGAACCTACATTACCAGCAGTATAAATGAACCTACATTACCAGCAGTATAAATGAACCTACATTACCAGCAGTATATATAAACCTACATTACCAGCAGTATATATGAACCTACATTACCAGCAGTATGAATGAACCTACATTACCAGCAGTATGAATGAACCTACATTACCAGCAGTATATATGAACCTACATTACCAGCAGTATAAATGAACCTACATTACCAGCAGTATATATAAACCTACATTACCAGCAGTATATATGAACCTACATTACCAGCAGTATAAATGAACCTACATTACCAGCAGTATAAATGAACCTACATTACCAGCAGTATATATGAACCTAAATTACCAGCAGTATAAATGAACCTACATTACCAGCAGTATAAATGAACCTACATTACCAGCAGTATAAATGAACCTACATTACCAGCAGTATAAATGAACCTACATTACCAGCAGTATATATGAACCTACATTAGCCAAGATATCTTGTGTCCATTGTAGTCTCAGTCTGCATCTTAGTCTCTTTCCTTCTTCTTCTTCTTCTTCTTCTTCTGCATTCGTTCTCAAACTCCTGCAGATCAGCAGGATGTAGTCAGGAGAACGGAATGCGTTGTGTCATAGTTTACAGCATTTCTGCGATATCTGCGCCTTTCGGCCTGACACATCCGACTTCAGCATGGCTTTGAGTCACTGACCCTATATGGGATGGGATAGCCTACTCCACCCCATAACCTCCTTATTCGCCTCGTACGACATGCATGGAAGGTAAACAGTGTTGCTATTCTTTACTCCCCTTTCGGGCCCCGACAACACACGAGCGAGTCTCTTTCCTGGGACTTCTCATTCCATGATTAACCTTTCTAGGCTATTGTGTCTTCTTATATGTCCAAAATATGTTAATTTGTGTTTTTTAAAATTAATTTTGAGCTGCCAGTCTTCCTCTATGTTCAGGTCTTTGCAGACGTCTGCATTGTTTGATCTTTCTGTCCATGATATTCTTAAGATTTTTCTATAATATTTCATTTCAAGTGCTGATATACTACCAAAGACGGATGTGTCTGGCCATTGGCGCACATAAAACGGAGTCATAATGCATTTCCATTCTCTGGACTACATTCTGCTGGATATCTAGTAGGAGCATGGTTCTGCTACAAGGGAGATCCAGTGGGAGTTTGAGAACATTGTCCTGCTACAATGGAGATCCAGTGGGAGTTTGAGAATGAACTTTGAAGAAGAGGAAAATGCTAATATTATCTTTTCCATTGCGAATGTCATTGCCCACATCTCACAGCCATATTGCCACTGGAAAAATATAGCTTCTTAATAGTTGTAACTTTGTTTTTCTGTTTTTCTGCCCCTTGCAATAGATCTTTTATTTGCAATATTTTTATGTAAGGCCATTGCTAATCTCTTTCTTATCTCTGCTGAGCAATCTCCTGTGTTGATGGTTGCCCTGGGATATTCAAAATTGCTGACATTTTCTAGTTGTTGACTTACATTAGTTATTGATAAAGAACATTAGCAAGTGTGGACCAGTAGTGTCACCATTCACCTGGGACAAGCAATAGACAAAATATTTAGACGAGCTGGTCACACAACGCGTGCACCACACACACACACACACACAAATAAATATATAAGTTCTTCATCATCAAATATTTTCAACATTCATCTACCACATAATGTAAAAGATGACATTTTGTTTCCTACCTTGTTGATAAAGAGTTAACATTTTCCAATCGCCTGTGTCACGTAGGTTTTCCTCTTCTGGTTTAAACTCACCAGTTTTGGAATTCAGCTGCGCTAAGCCTTCATCTCTTATAATCTTCCAGTTATCCTGAAGAATCTGTATTGAGACAATTATAAAGTGACCTGAACTTTCACATTAAATATAAAATTCATCTGTAAGTTTCATTTACCGGTATCACCCCAATCTTGGAATATATTAAGAGACAACAGATTTGCACACATCAGCAGACTACCATCAGGCAGTATACCACAGCAAGCTATGCTACACAAACACAATGAAGGCAGACCTAGAGGGCGACTACGAAAACGATTGACCACCGAAATAAAAGAGGCGACAAACTCCACAATATACTCAGCAGACAAGAGGGCCATCTCCAGAAAACTCTTCTACCCCTGATACTGAAAGGCAACAAAGGGTTTAGCGAATAGATAGATAGATAGTCTCGTTTAGTCATTCAGCTCTAGCAACTATTTACATATCATCACATGATAGTGATAGCCATGTATGCTTCTTCCATAAAGATGTACTCACAAGTTTATGCATAAGTGTGCCCTAATGCACCACCCAAACACAATCTAAATTCGATGACTCTGCCATGCTATTTTCATTAACATTTTTTGTACACCACACAACTTAATGAAATGTGCCAACAAAGCAAAAAAATAGTATTATTAGATCCTTACGCCACATGTCACATGTACAGACCAAAAATAGTACCATTAGATTTTTACACCACATGAAGTGTCACATAAATGAAGTAAAAATAGTACAATTAGATCCTTATGTCACATGATGTGTCACATGAACAAAGCAAAAATAGTGTCAAATCCTTACACCACATGATGTATCACATTGCGTTATGAGAAAATTATATTAACATTCTAATAATACACAATCAAATATTCTTATCAATATAATATAACATACAATAATACACAATCAAATATTCTTATCAATATAATATAATACACAATCAAAAATTCTTATCAATATAATATAATACACAATCAAATATTCTTATCAATATAATATAACATTGTGGAGCTCTTCTGTACAATAACAATAGCCTAATACCAATTGATTTCATAAGTGTAAAATTGTGCTTAACTCTATATGTCCACTGAGCCGCTAATATCTACATTTTGGAGACCCACTATGCTGAAAAGCCGCTCAAATCTACATTTTAATATAAATTTACTATCGTGTTCGGCATAGCAGGAAAACCGTGCGGAATCAAAGAGTTAAATAGAATAAACAATTTGGTTGGTTGCTGATCCAGCGGTCCATGGGCTCATGCCCTTTGTCCCAATGCCATTGTGTGATATATGCATGTGTTTGTGAGCTGTTGTTTTGTTCCATATAATGTGTTCCATTTATCTGGCCCTGGAGGGAGAAGCATTTTCCTGATGTTCTCCAGCGCTGGGCATTCAAAAAGGTAGTGGTCAACAGTTTCATAGGGATGAGTGCACATCCAGCACCCTGGAGTGTGTTGTGGTTGTATTCTGTTCAGGTGATTGTAAAACTGTACATGTTGTGTGCGCAGTCTGAAGATGATACTCTGGTCTTTCCTTCCCAGGAGGATGATGTCTTTAGGATTTGGGCTGGTCATATATTTATAGATTTCCCTCCCAGTGTTTCCCATGGCCCATCTGTTCATCCAATTTTCTTTGTTCACAGATTTCAATATCATTTTAACTGTGTGCATGGTTGTTTGTGTAAACTGTATATAGTGAAACCTACCTTCCTAGAGGTGTGATAGTTATTCTCTGACTCTGGCCCGGGGTGGGCCAAAAATTCACAAGCTTCCCAGCAATATAATGCCAGTACAACAAACAATTTGAAATACAGAAAGTGAAAATTAAAGGTGGTAGACTAAAGAAAGAAAAGTAATGGATGTGGCAGCTTCGGACATCATACAACGTGCGTGCATGTTAGAGGATGTGGCAGCTTCGGACATCATACAACGTGTGTGCATGTTAGAGGATGTGGCAGCTTCGGACATCATACAACGTGTGTTCATGTTAGAGGATGTGGCAGCTTCGGACATCATACAACGTGCGTGCATGTTAGAGGATGTGGCAGCTTCGGACATCATACAACATGTGTGTGCATGTTACAGGATGTGGCAGCTTCGGACATCATACAACGTGTGTGTGCATGTTAGAGGATGTGGTAGCTTCGGACATCATACAACGTGCGTGCATGTTAGAGGATGTGGCAGCTTCGGACATCATACAACATGTATGTATGTTAGAGGATGTGGTAGCTTCGGACATCATACAACATGTATGTATGTTAGAGGATGTGGTAGCTTCGGACATCATACAACGTGCGTGCATGTTAGAGGATGTGGTAGCTTCGGACATCATACAACATGTATGTATGTTAGAGGATGTGGTAGCTTCGGACATCATACAACGTGCGTGCATGTTAGAGGATGTGGTAGCTTCGGACATCATACAACGTGCGTGCATGTTAGAGGATGTGGTAGCTTCGGACATCATACAACGTGTGTGCATGTTAGAGGATGTGGTAGCTTCGGACATCATACAACGTGTGTGCATGTTAGAGGATGTGGTAGCTTCGGACATCATACAACGTGTGTGCATGTTAGAGGATGTGGTAGCTTCGGACATCATACAACGTGTGTGCATGTTAGAGGATGTGGTAGCTTCGGACATCATACAACGTGTGTGCATGTTAGAGGATGTGGTAGCTTCGGACATCATACAACATGTATGCATGTTAGAGGATGTGGCAGCTTCGGACATCATACAACGTGTGTGCATGTTAGAGGATGTGGCAGCTTCGGACATCATGCAACGTGTGTGCATGTTAGAGGATGTGGCAGCTTCGGACATCATACAATGTGCGTGCATGTTAGAGGATGTGGTAGCTTCGGACATCATACAACATGTATGCATGTTAGAGGATGTGGTAGCTTCGGACATCATACAACGTGTGTGCATGTTAGAGGATGTGGCAGCTTCGGACATCATACAACGTGTGTGCATGTTAGAGGATGTGGTAGCTTTGGACATCATACAACGTGTGTGCATGTTAGAGGATGTGGCAGCTTCGGACATCATACAACGTGTGTGCATGTTAGAGGATGTGGTAGCTTCGGACATCATACAACGTGTGTGCATGTTAGAGGATGTGGCAGCTTCGGACATCATACAACGTGTGTGCATGTTAGAGGATGTGGCAGCTTCGGACATCATACAATGTGCGTGCATGTTAGAGGATGTGGTAGCTTCGGACATCATACAATGTGTGTGCATGTTAGAGGATGTGGCAGCTTCGGACATCATACAACGTGTGTGCATGTTAGAGGATGTGGTAGCTTCGGACATCATACAACGTGTGTGTGCATGTTAGAGGATGTGGTAGCTTCGGACATCATACAACGTGCGTGCATGTTAGAGGATGTGGTAGCTTCGGACATCATACAACGTGCGTGCATGTTAGAGGATGTGGTAGCTTCGGACATCATACAACGTGTGTGCATGTTAGAGGATGTGGCAGCTTCGGACATCATACAACGTGCGTGCATGTTAGAGGATGTGGTAGCTTCGGACATCATACAACGTGCGTGCATGTTAGAGGATGTGGTAGGTTCGGACATCATACAACGTGCGTGCATGTTAGAGGATGTGGTAGCTTCGGACATCATACAACGTGTGTGCATGTTAGAGGATGTGGCAGCTTCGGACATCATACAACGTGCGTGCATGTTAGAGGATGTGGCAGCTTCGGACATCATACAACGTGCGTGCATGTTAGAGGATGTGGCAGCTTCGGACATCATACAACGTGCGTGCATGTTAGAGGATGTGGCAGCTTCGGACATCATACAACGTGTGTGCATGTTAGAGGATGTGGCAGCTTCGGACATCATACAACGTGTGTGCATGTTAGAGGATGTGGCAGCTTCGGACATCATACAACGTGCGTGCATGTTAGAGGATGTGGCAGCTTCGGACATCATACAACGTGCGTGCATGTTAGAGGATGTGGCAGCTTCGGACATCATACAACGTGTGTGCATGTTAGAGGATGTGGCAGCTTCGGACATCATACAACGTGCGTGCATGTTAGAGGATGTGGCAGCTTCGGACATCATACAACGTGTGTGCATGTTAGAGGATGTGGCAGCTTCGGACATCATACAACGTGTGTGCATGTTAGAGGATGTGGCAGCTTCGGACATCATACAACATGTATGCATGTTAGAGGATGTGGCAGCTTCGGACATCATACAACATGTATGCATGTTAGAGGATGTGGCAGCTTCGGACATCATACAACATGTATGCATGTTAGAGGATGTGGCAGCTTCGGACATCATACAACATGTATGCATGTTAGAGGATGTGGCAGCTTCGGACATCATACAACATGTATGCATGTTAGAGGATGTGGTAGCTTCGGACATCATACAACGTGCGTGCATGTTAGAGGATGTGGTAGCTTCGGACATCATACAATGTGTGTGCATGTTAGAGGATGTGGTAGTTGGTGTGAAATGGGTTTTCCATAGATTGCCAGCAATGATTTGCTGTAGCAATGGCACTTAATAGACAATGCAAAGAATGGCGCCATATTGCTGTGGAGTTTCAGGTACAGGGGCATTGATGAGAGAGACTGATAGTTTGGGAGTTAGACATACGTAGTGCTTGGGCCTTCTTAGTCCAGTGTGTTGGAAGACCATCGAAGAGAGTGGCTCACTTGCTGTAACTATAAGCAGCATGACTATGGCTGTGGAGATAATGGCAGTGAACAAGGCCTTGAAATGTATCAGCACACAGAATGCAACTCCTGAAATCTGCATCCTCGCAGACTCGATAAGCATGATTATCCTCACAGACTCGATAAGCTTGATTAGAAAAATATAAATGGTCAGTATTCATGAACAGTGGCTCGAGGCAGTAGAGAGGTCAAAGTTGGAAGAAGTCACATTCATTTTCATGCTTGGTCTTGCGGGTGTGTGGGGGTCTTGCGGGTGTGTGGCGAAATGAGAGAGTAGATGGACTGGAGTGTGCTGCTACTGTATCTGACCAGGTTGACATACTAAACTCCTTACAAGAAACTGCATGGGCAAACACAATTAACATGGGTGGATGGGTGGATGGATGGATAGATAGACAGACAGATAGATAGAAAGATGATATACCTTGCCTGCCACAGAGCCGGACAGTCTTATTATTACCATTTTATTCATAACTCTTATTACTACCTTCAAATACTCTCCATACGACGTCTCCTCTACAGTCCACCATGGTCTGGCTGTCAGTCTATCAACATTGTAAAGTGATCGCTGCCAGGCTGAAAGAAACAGACCTTTATCTTCTCCTTCTTGAAAAAATGCACGTGCCTAAGAAACAAGACAGAACAAATCAACAATTTTAATGTCAACAACAATGCACATACTTCCTATCAATGAAACTCTTGTAGCACGTCGGTTACTTTCATATTTATTCTTAGCTCACTCATGTAGCACGTCGGTTACTTTCATATTTATTCTTAGCTCACTCATGTAGCACATCGGTTACTTTCATATTTATTCTTAGCTCACTCATGTAGCACGTCGGTTACTTTCATATTTATTCTTAGCTCACTCTGGTAGCACATCGGTTACTTTCATATTTATTCTTAGCTCACTCATGTAGCACGTCAGTTACTTTCATATTTATTCTTAGCTCACTCATGTAGCACGTCGGTTACTTTCATATTTATTCTTAGCTCACTCATGTAACACGTCGGTTACTTTCATATTTATTCTTAGCTCAATGCTGTCTTCCTCTTCTGAATTCATTCTCAAACGTCCATGCTGTAGTTCAAAGAACTGAATGATTTGTATATATCTTATGGCATAGCTGTAATATCTGTGTCATTCTAGCACATCTGACTGCAACGCAGAATTTTTCCACTTTTGTTTCAACAGAAGAAGTAGTCACCATCACAATCCTAACCCTCCTGGCTGGCTGTATGTGGTAATTCTGGGATACTGGAGCACTGGAATGATCGCTGGAATATGAAACATGTATCCATAAATTGTCCCTTACATATCCGTGCCCTTACATATCCATACCTTTGAGTCCTTTTATGAGTGAAGGTGTCACCTCAGTTATACAACTGAAAATCTGTGTTTTTGTCAGAAAGGCTATGGGCTGTCAAGAGCTACCTGCTCACAGTTAAAGGGATTATTTCATCATCATCACTTAAACCCAACTAAACTCCAATCATTCCGGTGCAGCAAGTCTCTAAAACTTAAGAGACTAACCCCCCAGTCCTGAAGCAGTACTTATCAAATGTTTATGATTATATGTAACTTCCCTTTAAAAAAGATCAAAGATTGAGTATCAAAAGTTAACCTCCCTATAAAAAGTCAACCCAGTGTTATATTGATACCTAACACCCCTAGAAATGGCCACGCCCATGTGGACTGGGGGGGGGGGGGGGGGGGGGGGGGGGAAGAGATATCATAGGAATACTACCAGCAACCTATACATCTCACTTTCCCATTAATTTTTAGTTCAGTGTTGCCATTCAGTATCTGATACATCTCACTTTCCCATTAATTTTTAGCTCAGTTTTGCCATGCAGCAACTGATAACTCACCTCACTTTCACGACCCAGTCGAAGCAAGGAGTCTCCAAGATGCAAATAAAAACGGCCATCAGCAGTTCCAGGCACTCCAGACTGAATTCCTTCAGTAAGCAGCTCAACTGCCTTCTCCAAATCATTATCTTTAATTTTCAAAATAAATCCTAAATGAACTTTAGCAAAGCCATTGTTTGGGTCTATGGCCAGCACCTGAAGAAAGAAGATAGTGAAAATCTGATCTCTCTGAAATACATTTTTTTTAAATCTGGTAGTTGGTCAGTGTTTTCTGTTTACCTTGTTTCACACAATCTCACTGCAACTAACTGCTCTTAGCATGAGATTACAGGAAGAATTATACCAATCTCACTGCAACTAACTGCTCTTAGCATGAGATTACAGGAAGAATTATACCAATTAAAACTTGCAGGTTAAGTACATTATATCAATATATTGGCAGGGCTGTTTGGGAAATATATGATAACAAAGATAGAAAACACAAGAGAAAGATGCATTGGGACATATATGGTAACAAAGATAGAGAATGCTGTTATTTACAAACATAGAACATTTGCTTCCTACTTGAATTTACTTTTATAAGTTATTATTTGAAGCAACGTTGTCCTGTCTCTATGTTATTTATGTTTACAAGTATCGATTCTTGTATACGAATACGGATGTTCTATGTTTCTGTTCTTGAGGATACTTCAATATTTGTACGGGGTGTTCGCTGCTGTTGTAATAGTCCTTGTCTCGATTGGTCCTTTCGCAGTGATTTGAGTACACAGGTTGAAAGTCTTAACAAGATCACATATTTTTGTGTGCAAATGGTTGGTCAAGTACAGAAAACTTGTTTATTTTAGTTGCAAGGTGATTCTGTGCCACTAGAACGACCTGGTTCAATTCCCGTCAGTATTAAGAATTTTTTTATTCATCCTCATGCTTTCTACTTGAATTTACTATGAATTTGTATAAGCTATAATTCGAAGCAACATTATCTGTCTCTATATTATTTATGTGTACAAGTAGCTCTGTCGATGCTTGCATACGAATACGGATGTTCTATGTTTGTGTTCCTGAGGATACTTCAATACTTGTATGGGGTGTTTGTTGTTGTTGTAATAGTCCTTGCCTCAATTAGTCCATTCTCAGTGACTTGAGTATACAGGTTGAAAGTCTTGACAAGATCACATCTTTTGGGGGGATATGGTTGGTGAAGTACGGAAAACCAGTTTAATTCAGTTGCAAGGCGATTTGGTTCAAAAAGTTTATAAGACAGATGAAATATGTCATATTTATAGTTTCTAAGACATATGTACAAAATGTCATAGTTACAGTTTATAAGACAAAGATGCAATATGTTATATTTATAGTTTATAAGACTAAGGTGCAATGTGTCATATTTATAGTTTATAAGACAAGGGTACAATATGTCATATGTATAGTTTATAAGACAAAGGTGCAAATATGTCATATTTATAGTTTATAAGACACAGATGCAATGTCATATGTATAATTTATAAGACATAAGTGCAATGATATATTTATAGTTTATAAGGCATAGATGCAATATGTCATATTTATAGTTTATATGACAAAGATGCAATGTGTCATATTTATAGTTTATAAGACATAGCTGCAATATGTCATATTTATAGTTTATAAAACAAAGATGCAATGTGTCATATTTATAGTTTATAAAACAAAGATGCAATGTAATATACTTATAGTATATAAGACATAGGTGCAATGTGACATATTTATAGTTTATAAGACAAAGATGCAATGTAATATACTTATAGTTTATAAGACAAAGGTGCAAAGTGTCATATTTCTAAAACATGATGCAAAACATGATACAATATTACCAACAATGTTGTCTGTGACCTGAACTAATGCATTGTAAATATGGTATCTTTAATTTTGTTGTAGCCATATAAGACTCAATTCCCATGCAGAGACAATGGATCTCATGTGGAGAAAGTGCTGTTGAGCATGGGATTCTGTGGAGAGAGTTGTTCAGTGATAGACTAACAGCACTCTTCAGAATATCTAATGTCTTCTTCTACTGTGTTCATTCTCAAACTCCTGCAGATCAGCAAGATGTAGCCTGGAGACAGAACTACTATGTCATGGTTTACAGATTCCCTCTACATTTTTTTTTCTCAATGCCCACAAGATCTTGTCCTATTTATCTCCATATCTCTTCATTTCTTGTCCTATTTATCTCCATATCTCTTCATTTCTTTGTCCGATTCATCTCCATCTCTTCATTTCATGTCCTGTTCATCTCCATTTTTCTTCATTTCTTGCCATATTCATCTCCATATCGCTTCATTCCTTGTCCTGTTTATCTCCATATCTCTTCATTTCTTGCATGCAGTTGCGTCTGTGGGTCTCACCAATGGCTCACTAGACAAACTAGTCATGCAACAGAAAACCTTAGTAGATGACATGCCTTTATATTGAGGTTATCTTCTTATAGAAGCTTCATGGCACATCATCTATACTATCCAGTAGTCGTAACCTTCGATAACAGTTACCATGTTGTTCTGACAGGCCGACGTTGTGCTTGAACTAGTTACGGGCACGGCGTGGATGGGCAGAACAAAGAAACCTGTCACAATGGCCAGATTTGTGCCCTGATGCCGACGTCTATTTTGGTGGCATTAGACTCAAAACATCATCGAGTCGGATGGCTGCTGGAACAGAGGGCGGAGCACTTATGGGAATGCCCCATGTGCTGTGAGGCCAGTTTCTAATCAAGAATCATTTCTTGTCCTGTACATCTCCATATCTCTTCATATCTTGTCCTGTAAACTACCATTTAATATTCTTCTTCAGCAGTTATTCACCAAATGTTTGGTAGTTTATGATGTATAATTATGGCCTTTTGCACTTTTGCATCTATAAAGGTGGTAAGGAAGCAAGCCAGTGTAAAATTTCAAATGTATTATGAGGCTCTCAAAATTTTTAATATGATGGCTTGCCTGAGCAGGTTTTATGGATAAAGTGTTGTCTCATTTGCATTAACCCCTCTCAGCTCTGTTGATTAGTTTCACTGGGAAAGGCAACACCAATATGCTTTGAAACAAGCAGAACTCCAGGAGATGATTTGATACACCGTCAACTGCATAAGTGTCTCCCATCCAGACTTTATGTAGGAGTTTACTCCATTTACTCCAAATTCATGATCGGATTTCATAATTTGAATGCTGGTAATTTTCAAATACAACCATTAATTCATAGTTAAACAGAGAAAATATTATTTCCTGTAAAAAAAATTAATGGATCATTTCAAAGAAACAATTCTTCTTCTTCTGTGATTATCACTCAGTCAGATTGGGATTCCGGATTCTATGATATAGGCTGCTGTCTGTTTTAGAGTTTCCATTGTGCCATACAGCTCTCTTCGGCATCGATTGAGATGAGTCATGTCATGTTCCTCAGATCTGCAAACTGGGGACATTCTTGTAAGATATGTTCTGCTGTCATATTCGCAAGGCTGCAATGGCAAAGACCAGTTGTGCTTATTTTGAATTTTGCGTACAAGAGTTCTTCTTTCCACTTTTTGTTATAGTTGCCTTTATTGATAGCAGATAGTCTTCTTGAGTTAAATTCCCTCCTTCTTTCGCCAGTCTATATGCAACTTCATTCCCTTAATGTCACAGTGTGATGGCATCCACTGGATCACTACCCTCTGGAAATTATTGTGCAGCTGAACTAGAACTTCCCTCAATTCATTCAGTTCGGTGTTCTTGTGTAGCTTCAGTTCTGTTATGACAGAGAGTGCATCTGCTAGTAGTACAATATTCCTGTGCACTTGTTCTTTGTTTTGTAAGATAGTTTCTGCTGCTTTCTTGAGAGCTTTCATTTCTGATTTAAAATTGGCTGAGAGCTTGCCTGTAGCTAGAGTAACATCTTCCCCGTGTTTTAATCTGAGGGCCACTCCTCCTCCTTCATTCTCAATTGCATTTGTGGCTGAGTCATCTGTATAGGCAAGAGTCCATGCATCTTGTGGGTAATTAACTGCGATGTGATGTTCTGTGATACGCTTTCTCTCCAAGTCTGTCTGTTCCTTTCTTTTCTATACCTTCTATTTGTTCTTTTAGTTCTTGGAGGGGGGATGGTATGCCCAAGTGGGGATGGTACTAACTGGTTGTATGGGCCTTGGTTTCGCTTGTCCTAGAGTTGGTGCTTTTTTGCATTTGTTGAGAAGTTGCTCCTCTCCAGCCTGCTTCTACCATAGCCATTAATTCTTTGGTGCATAGGATGGTTCAGGAGTCTCTTGTATTTTTCTGCTAGTTGAACTACTTTCATGTCTCTTCTATCTTCCATTGACTGAAGGCCATTAGGTTCTGCTCTAGTGGGAGTACGTGATTGTTTATTTTTAGTGTTATTTGTACCTTGTTGGATAGGGTGAATATTGTGTGTGTGGCTTTCTTCTTACTAATGGTGAGCAACTGTTTCTTGGTCCAGCTTTCTAGTTTGTGCAGTGTCCCTTGTATTCTATTTTTTGCAACTGCTATTGCCTCCCTTCCTGTCACAAAGCCAGGTCATCTGCATAAACTGCACAGTGTACCCCAGTCGGTATGCCCTCCATAATATATTTATGTAAATTAAGAAGTGTAGGGGATAGTACACCTCCTTACGTGACCTTGTTCTATTATTCTCTTCCTGCTACGTTTTCCATGTACTTGCACTCTGGCAGTTCTTTTTTTTCCATGTAGCTGCATATCCAGTTATATGTGTCCTCTGATTCCTAGTCTAAGGAGCTTGTTCTTGAGTCCGTCTTTCCAAACTTTGTCAAATGCCTTCTCCATGTCAACCCACACTGCAAGCGTGTGTTTTTTTTTCTTGGTATGCGTCTTCAATCTCTTGGGCTATGTAGGCGACCTAGTCTTCTGTTGATCTGTGTTGTTGGAAGCCGCTCTGTTGTGCTGCTACTAGTTGTTTTCCTTCCAAGTGCCACATGAGTCTTCTGTTGACCATTTTCTTCATTAATTTGCCCATACAGCTGAGGAGATTGACTGGTCTATAGCTACTTGGGTCGAGTTTGTCTTTTTCGTGCTTTAGAATGGGTACCATGATAGCTTCTTTCCATGCAGTGGGCACCTGTCCTGTTCTCTAGCTAGAGTTTACTAGCATTAGAAGCTTTCTCTTTGCTTTAGGCCTCAGTTTCATAAGCATCTCATTGGTAACCCCATCTTTGCCTGGTGACTTCTTGAGTTTGAGGTTCTGAAGTGCTTCTTCTAGCTCAGTTTCTGTAAACTTTGACAACATTTGCTCTTCTATCACCATGGGCATATTCTTTAATCCATGGATTCGATTCTTTTTTTTTTCTTTTGGTATGTTTATCTGGCGCACGGTTGCATAACATTTTATGAGAATGTTTTCTGCTGCTCTTCCCGTGGAAATTTTGTTTATCGTATTCAAGTGTTATTGGTGGTCGGCTACTGTTTTCATCACTCAATGCCTTGGCAAAGAAACAATTGACATGTTAACTTTCTTAACTCTTTCCAGACATGATTATTTTTAGGTTGGGACCAAATTAATTTTCAGGTGTAGAAAAATGCTACTCAATGTAGTTTTTACTGTTATCACTTGAAAACCTAATATTGATAAATCATTTATGTATCTTATATCATTGAAAAGGAACTGGTTACAGAATCTGCATATATAGTTACAATATTTGATTATTTCTTTGGGTTAGCGGTTAGAGTTAGTAAAATAAATAAGAAACAAACAAGAAAATGTTAATTATTAAAATTACTTTTGTCACTCACCGAAACATATTCTTACTTAAAAGTCACTCTCACATAAACATATTTTTACTTAAAAGTCATTCTCACATAAACATATTTTTACTTAAAAGTCACTCTCACATAAACATATTCTTACTTAAAAGTCACTCTCACCTAAACATATTTTTACTTAAAAGTCACTCTCACATAAACATATTTTTACTTTAAAGTCACTCTCATCTAAACATATTCTTACTTAAAAGTCACTCTCATCTAAACATATTTTTACTTAAAAGTCACTCTCACATAAACATATTTTTACTTTAAAGTCACTCTCATCTAAACATATTTTTACTTAAAAGTCATTCTCACATAAACATATTCTTACTTAGAATTCACTCACCAAAACATATTCATACTTAGAAGTGTTGATATCCACCTTTCTAGAGTGTTAATGCAAGAGTATCAAATTGTCTTTACTAAACACTTT
Source organism: Meghimatium bilineatum (assembly GCA_034231615.1). Lineage (NCBI taxonomy): Eukaryota > Metazoa > Mollusca > Gastropoda > Stylommatophora > Philomycidae > Meghimatium > Meghimatium bilineatum. The sequence goes on from CM067319.1 coordinate 80,530,856, forward strand.
TTGACAAATTTATGACCATAAGTGTTTCAGTTCATTTTTCAGAATGGCATCAAAAACAATACATTAGAAAATAAACATCAAGTCAGAACAATCATTTTTTGTCTCATACTGAACATGTGCTTCATTGTGATCAAAATGGAAGTGAGAATATTCTGTGATGTTTTTAGTTAATATAAAAACTAGTTTTTGAAAACCAAAAAATATATTTGATCAATGGAAATAAAAGCTGATATATTATATTCGGTCCTGCAGAGTTTATTTATTTTACTGATAAATTGGTGATGGGTCCAGAAAGCTTTAAATAAAACCATTAATTTATAGTTACACAGATAAGAAATTATTTCCTGTAAAAATATAATGGATAGAAAATATAATGGATCATTTCAAAGAAACAAGTGATATGTTAATAAAAACCTCTTTAAATACATCCTTTGCCCGATCACTGCGACCAATCATCAAGTAGCTCACACCCAATTCATTTTTCAATGACAAATCTTCTGGGAATTTTTGAATCAAGGTCTTGAAAGTTTTCACAGCCTGTCCTCCCCAACCTGGTAACATACACATAAACAAGATTTTATGAACTTGCGCCCACAATCAACACAAACAACTGCAGAAGACATAAAACAAATGTAATAAACTGTAGATAAACTTCAAGAACAAATCACAAAATGTAATAAACTGTAGATAAACTTCAAGAACAAATCACAAAATGTAATAAACTGTAGATAAACTTCAAGAACAAATCACAAAATGTAATAAACTTCAAGAACAAATCACAAAATTTAATAAACTGTAGATAAACTTCAAGAACAAATCACAAAATTTAATAAACTTCAAGAACAAATCACAAAATGTAATAAACTGTAGATAAACTTCAAGAACAAATCACAAAATTTAATAAACTGTAGATAAACTTCAAGAACAAATCACAAAATTTAATAAACTGTAGATAAACTTCAAGAACAAATCACAAAATTTAATAAACTGTAGATAAACTTCAAGAACAAATCACAAAATTTAATAAACTTCAAGAACAAATCACAAAATTTAATAAACTTCAAGAACAAATCACAAAATGTAATAAACTGTAGATAAACTTCAAGAACAAATCACAAAATGTAATAAACTTCAAGAACAAATCACAAAATGTAATAAACTTCAAGAACAAATCACAAAATGTAATAAACTGCTCCATCAGATAACACAAACTTTGAGAACAAGTAACACAAATATAATAAACTCAATAATCATTGAGAATAAATATTATTATTAAAAAACAAGGAATTATTGCAAAATTAGAAGATGGTAGATGAGAATTGAATTAAGTCTGTCTAGTAGACATTAATTCATCCATTGGTAGAAGCCATTATTCTACACAGCCATACAGAGAATTTAGGATTCAGTATCTTTAGTGCACAGTGGGCGATAAATCCTCCTGACACAAGCAAAATATGAAATTAATCTCATGACATAGACACACCCTCCCCCCCCCCCCCATCTCTTTTGAGTAGAAGATTTCTACTTATGATACTGCACAACAGCAAGAGTAGTCTTTTGGGTATGAAAGCTCTGAAGAAATATCTCAATGCAAACCAGAAAAAAAGAGCTTTATTGCTCATAATTTCTAGATATCAAATCAAAAACATGAACTAATATCTGCAAGTCTCTGACAGTTTGAAAAGAATAGGACACACATGTGACTGCGTGCAAACACACACACACACACACACACACACACACACACACACACACACACACACACACACACACACACACACACACACACACACACACACACACACACACACACACACACACAGAGAAAGAGAGAATTATCTTCTTTTTTCTCCACTCCAAAATAAAAATAGACTTTGCCTCTAAACTGTTGCCCCTCCAAAATAAAAATAGACTTTGCCTCTAAACTGTTGCCTGTCCAAAATAAAAATAGACTTTGCCTCTAAACTGTTGCCCCTCCAAAATAAAAATAGACTTTGCCTCTAAACTGTTGCCCCTCCAAAATAAAAATAGACTTTGCCTCTAAACTGTTGCCCCTCCAAAATAAAAATAGACTTTGCCTCTAAACTGTTGCCCCTCCAAAATAAAAATAGACTTTGCCTCTAAACTGTTGCCTGTCCAAAATAAAAATAGACTTTGCCTCTAAACTGTAACCCCTCCAAAATAAAAATAGACTTTGCCTCTAAACTGTTGCCCCTCCAAAATAAAAATAGACTTTGCCTCTAAACTTTTGCCCCTCCAAAATAAAAATAGACTTTGCCTCTAAACTGTTGCCCCTCCAAAATAAAAATAGACTTTGCCTCTAAACAGTTACCCCTCCAAAATAAAAATAGACTTTGCCTCTAAACTGTTGCCCCTCCAAAATAAAAATAGACTTTGCCTCTAAACTGTTGCCCCTCCAAAATAAAAATAGACTTTGCCTCTAAACTGTTGCCTCTCCAAAATAAAAATAGACTTTGCCTCTAAACAGTTACCCCTCCAAAATAAAAATAGACTTTGCCTCTAAACTGTTGCCCCTCCAAAATAAAAATAGACTTTGCCTCTAAACTGTTGCCCCTCCAAAATAAAAATAGACCTTGCCTCTAAACTGTTGTCGATCAGCAAGCTTCCGACCAGTCAGTTTGTAAAGCTCATCTGGTACGTTGGGTAGCAGCAAAACTTTATCCAGGAAGATAATGGCTTGCTCCAAGTTGTCATTACTCATGTACTTGAAGCCAAGTTTGTCCAAGGTTAGACCCTTACCATAGTGGGCACGTGGACTTAACTTATGGTTGCTCAAGATAATGTCATATTTCTCAATGGCCATCTCTAGGCTATCCTGTTTGAAACACAAAAATAGTTTTCTAGTTTATCATAGACAGCTTTACAACTGGTGTTGGATTAAGTCTTTATGGCTCAATAACATAGGTGTCTATTTTTTCACAAATTAGTATTTTTCAAAATGTATATGCATATTTTAATTTAAAAATGTCCATATTTAACACCAAAAAGACCTGTTCCTTCATTTTTGGGGGCCTATCAATCAATCAAGTGACATGCCGAATGGCGTTTTTGGTCATGTTTCTCCATGACTCTCTGTCTCTTGTGTTATCAATAAGCTCGGTTGATGAACTTCTACCATGCCACAATACTAGTCCATCTAGCAACTTTTCTCTTTGTTATCCCTTATCTCTTCTCCCCTTGATCTTTTCAGTGGTTATTAAGTGTTCAAGCTGTGTTCTTCTCAGCACATGCCATAGAAACCTTGACTGTCTGCCCCTAATGTTTGATATGATTGATCTTTTTACGCCAGTATCAATGAGAACCTCTGCATTAGTTTTCTTATCTGCCCATGGTATTTTCATTATTCTTCTTAGAAACTACATCTCTTCTTCTTTCCCCATGTGCCTTTCGGTGTTGAGGGGAGAGTGAGTGTACGATCTTTTGCCCTACTATTTGCCTCTTTCGCTGTTATATTAACATCTCTGTAGCTTCTAATTCACTTTGAATTTTTTTGTTTAAAGTCCATGCTTCACATCCATAAAAAAGAATTGGTTCGATATAACATCTCAGCACTCGAACTCGGGTCTGCATTGATAGTCTTCCATTGCTCAAAATGGTTATTTTTTTGCCCATCAATACATTCAATATAAGTTGAATGTTTGATATTTTAAAAATGTCCAGATTAATAGTTATTAATGAAATTTAATACCAAACTTTTATTTGTTTAAAAAAAACTATTTTTTAATGCTTGAAATCCATATCAATACGGAAAATCCAAACTAGTTGACACCCTATGCAATAACAATTGTCACAATAGACAAAGGGAAGTAAGAGTTGATACATAATGAAATACGGGCATGTTTAACTCTTATTTTACTTTGTTTATTTTTTTGCTATCCCCAGGAATTTCGAGTTACTTGCTCTTACTTCCTTTGTGCAGTGGGGTGGTTTTTAGGAGCTTTATTTCATACCAAGGAGACTTCAGCTTTCGGTTTAGTGCAATGCCTATTGAAGGAGCCTTATAATCAGAGGGGGCACATCATTACTTTTTTTTTACAAAAATACATGCAGAAAATGGTGCAGAAGGGATGCAAACCTCTCAATTAAACAACTATTCATTGTTAACTTTGAAGAAAATTTCTTCCTTTTTCTATGTGGCATGTCCTTTACAGAACACTTCCCTCACTACCACTTTGTAAGCCTCTTTTTCTGTGCAAACAGTTTTAGATGGATGATGGGACTGAAAGCTGGGCACTAACGGGAATGTCTCCAGATGATGCTTTCTATTTAATTTTTAAATCAATAATCAACAGTTTCTTGTATACATGTTACTTCTCAACAACTTACTTTTTCTTGTATACATGTTACTTCTCAACAACTTACTTTTTCTTGTATACATGTTACTTCTCAACAACTTACTTTTTCTTGTATACATGTTACTTCTCAACAACTTACTTTTTCTTGTATACATGTTACTTCTCAACAACTTACTTTTTCTTGTATACATGTTACTTCTCAACAACTTACTTTTTCTTGTATACATGTTACTTCTCAACAACTTACTTTTTCCAACAGCTCATCAGCCTCATCCAGTTGTTTATGTATTTTAAAATCATCCTCATTTGTAGTAGAAGATCTAATGTAGGTAGTCCTTTCTGGCACACTGGATTCAGTCAATGAATCATTTATAATGCTTTTAAGACTGCTGTCTATATGTGATGTAGGACTGTTATCTGACTGAGGCCTAGTAGAGCTGCTGTCAGCTTGTGATGAAGGACTGTTGTCTGACTTTGATGTAGGAATGTTGTCAGACTGAGGTCTAGTAGGAATGTTGACAGCCTGTGATGTAGGAGTGTTGTCTGCCTGAAACCTGGTGGGAATGTTATCTATCTGTGAACTTGTGAGAATATTGTCTGTCTGTGACACAGAAAAACTGCTGTCAACCTGTAATGTGGGATTTTTATTAGTCTGTGATCTTGTAGGGCTGATGTCAATTTGTGACTTAGTAGGTGGGCTGTCAACCTGTGTCTTAGTAGGTGGGCTGTCAACCAGTGTCTTAGTAGGTGGGCTGTCAACCAGTGTCTTAGCAGATGGGCTGTCAACCAGTGTCTTAGCAGGTGGGCTGTCAACCGGTGTCTTAGCAGGTGGGCTGTCAACCTGTGTCTTAGTAGGTGGGCTGTCAACATGTATCTTAGTAGGTGGGCTGTCAACCTGTGTCTTAGTAGGTGGGCTGTCAACCTGTGTCTTAGTAGGTGGGCTGTCAACCTGTGTCTTAGTAGGTGGGCTGTCAACCTGTGTCTTAGTAGGTGGGCTGTCAACCTGTGTCTTAGTAGGTGGGCTGTCAACCTGTGTCTTAGCAGGTGGGCTGTCAACCAGTGTCTTAGCAGGTGGGCTGTCAACCGGTGTCTTAGTAGGTGGGCTGTCAACCAGTGTCTTAGTAGGTGGGCTGTCAACATGTGCCTTAGTAGGTGGGCTGTCAACCTGTGCCTTAGTAGGTGGGCTGTCAACATGTGTCTTAGTAGGTGGGCTGTCAACCAGAGTCTTAGTAGGTGGGCTGTCAACATGTGTCTTAGTAGGTGGGCTGTCAACCTGTGCCTTAGTAGGTGGGCTGTCAACTAGTGTCTTAGAAGGTGGGCTGTCAACCTGTGCCTTAGTAGGTGGGCTGTCAACCTGTATCTTAGTAGGTGGGCTGTCAACCAGTGTCTTAGTAGGTGGGTTGTCAACCTGTGTCTTAGTAGGTGGGCTGTCAACCTGTGTCTTAGTAGGTGGGCTGTCAACCAGTGTCTTAGTAGGTGGGCTGTCAACCAGTGTCTTAGTAGGTGGGCTGTCAACAAGTGTCTTAGTAGGTGGGCTGTCAACAAGTGTCTTAGTAGGTGGGCTGTCAACCTGTGTCTTAGTAGGTGGACTGTCAACCTGTGTCTTAATAGGTAGGCTGTCAACCTGTGTCTTAGTAGGTGGGCTGTCAACCAGTGTCTTAGTAGGTGGGCTGTCAACCAGTGTCTTAGTAGGTGGGCTGTCAACCAGTGCCTTAGTAGGTGGGCTGTCAACCTGTATCTTAGTAGGTGGGCTGTCAACCAGTGTCTTAGTAGGTGGACTGTCAACCGGTGTCTTAGTAGGTGGGCTGTCAACCTGTGTCTTAGTAGGTGGACTGTCAACCTGTGTCTTAATAGGTAGGCTGTCAACCTGTGTCTTAGTAGGTGGGCTGTCAACCAGTGTCTTAGTAGGTGGGCTGTCAATGAGTGTTTTAGTAGGTGGGCTGTCAACAAATGTCTTAGTAGGTGGGCTGTCAACCTGTAACCTAGTAAGAGTGTTGTCAACCTGTGATTTAGTATGAGGGCCGTCAACCTGTGATGTAGTAGGAGGGCTATCAACTTTTAATGAAGTACTATCATGAACCTTCAATATAGAACTGTTTTTAGGTTGAGACACAGTATTTTGTGACGTAGCCTGACTGCTGTCTGTCGTTAATATACTAGAGCTACTATCAGCTTGTAAGGAAGGCTGTTTCATTTCTTCGTTATCTGCATCGATTGCAGTTGTTTCTTGAGCATGAAATGAATTTGGTTTGGAAGACAATGGAGAATCCTTTTCAATTGTTGAACTCTCTTTGATCTCAAGAGTATTTTCAGAATCTGGACCAATCATCCGTTGGAATAAAAGCACTTGAGGTTGGATGTACATCTGGAAAGTGTTTTCTGAAAGAAAATAAATCTCTCTCAGACGTTTGCAGCGACAACAGAATATCATGAACTGACATAATATTAACTTCATTATTATTAACTTCATTATTATTAACTTCATTATTAATTAACTTCAGTATGACTCAGGTGATATATTTCTTCCAGAACAGTCTTCTTTAAGGATGCTCTGAAGAACTCACAATTCAAAGTGAGCTGACCTGCTGCAGACAAGGGAATGTATACACACAGCAATGTTTTTTGTCCATATTTGTCTTGGGAGGCCTTTTTTCCTGTTACCAGCAACCATGCCTTCCATTACTAGTTTTTCCATGTTTATGTCTGTTTATATGGCCGAAAAAATCACCCTTCTTGTTATAATGTTGTTTAGGGGTCAACTATCTTCCACTCTTCACTTTGTGATTCAGTTCTGCCACTGTCCATGATATTCTAACTATCCTTCTGTAGCATCTAATTTCGAAGAAAGATATTCTCATTAAAACAGCAATATATTTCCTATGATGGTCTCTCTTCAAATGTACACCACTGCAGCGTCTCTACAAATGTACACCCACTGCAGCGTCTCTACAAATAGATTAACACTAACACTCCTGCAGCAACCATACAAAAAGATTAACAATTACACCCCTGCAGCAATTATACAAATAGATTAACACTAACACCCCTGCAGAAACCATACAAAAAGATTAACAATTACACCCCTGCAGCAACTATACAAATAGATTAACACTAACACCCCTGCAGCAACTATACAAATAGATTAACACTAACACCCCTGCAGCAACTATACAAATAGATTAACACTAACACTCCTGCAGCAACCATACAAAAAGATTAACAATTACACCCCTGCAGCAATTATACAAATAGATTAACACTAACACCCCTGCAGCAACTATACAAATAAATTAACACCATGTGATAAATGAAATTATATTGTCAAGTTAACAAGGGAAATAAAAAGACATGTAACTTAATTCATTCAAATACACACATACTCTGTAATAGTTGTTCAAATTGTTATACCACAAGCAGTAGCTATCAGCATATCACCAAGAACAATGAGCAAGCACAAAGACTACAGAAAGGCAGCTTTCATATGCTAAGGTTCAGATGTTGGAAATATATACCAGTGACGGCTATGTTCAGATCACCAAGTAAATATATACCAGTGACGGCTATGTTCAGATCACCAAGTAAATATATACCAGTGACGGCTATGTTCAGATCACCAAGTAAATATATACCAGTGACAGCAACGTTCAGATCACCAAGTAAATATATACCAGTGACGTCTATGTTCAGATCACCAAGTAAATATATACCAGTGACGGCTATGTCCAGATCACCAAGTAAATATATACCAGTGACGGCTATGTTCAGATCACCAAGTAAATATATACCAGTGACGGCTATGTTCAGATCACCAAGTAAATATATACCAGTGACGGCTATGTTCAGATCACCAAGTAAATATATACCAGTGACGGCTATGTTCAGATCACCAAGTAAATATATACCAGTGACAGCTATGTTCAGATCACCAAGTAAATATATACCAGTGACGGCTATGTCCAGATCACCAAGTAAATATATACCAGTGACGGCTATGTTCAGATCACCAAGTAAATATATACCAGTGACGTCTATGTTCAGATCACCAAGTAAATATATACCAGTGACGGCTATGTTCAGATCACCAAGTAAAATTGGCAGAAACATAGATACTTGAGCAAATCAGCTATGCTAAACTTAAGTTCAGACAATTTGATCTCAAGCAAGACTAAAGTACATATAAATTAATGTTCACAAGATTTTCACAAGAAAAATTACAACATGTGAAGTTGAACTTGATGAAATAAATGTTTACAAAAAGAGGTCTTTGTTACCTCTAATACTTTTTTATTGTGTGTCCTTATATAACCTACTTGGACATTGTCCGCTGGTTGCAAGAGACGTGCCTCTCCAAAGGAGAGATAAATTCTTCACATACTGTTACTAAGATTTACCTGTAACTTCCTGTATTTCATTCCTAAAAACCACTCCAAAGACAACCACACTAATTCCTATCAATGTTACAAGAAGCCAAAATTGCACAGATGATTTGTTCTTGCCTTCAACAGATCTGAGGAGCAGAGAACTCATGTTTTAACATGCCTGCTTGTATGTTTATTATAATCGGTAATACATATTGGGGGTTCATATTTGCTTAACGGGACTACCATTTCAACTTTTTTTAAATGTACACCGATCTGAAATTTTGAGACGTCACTGGCTGCTGGCTCTGTTCTAGATACAAAATGATTACAGCACGTTTGTTAGAGATGCAGCAGTAAATCTGTTAGTCATGCAGAATGCTGCTGGATGCAAGGAGCGCATGCCACCCACTGTGAGCCCCCCCCCCCCATGAGTGCTCCACCCAATGAGAGCTTCTCCTATACAATCTTAAATTAAATAGCCATGGGGAATAATCAATGAAAAGAAATGAAGAATACAGATTTGCCTGTCCCTTTGCAACTTATTTCATTTTGCTGACAGCAAAAAAAGATAGTTCCGTTAAGCAAACATCAACCAATATTAGACAGTGAATAATTTTCTTAAACTCCAGAATCATCAAGTTAAACAATCAAAGACTGGTTTTGAAGCCATTTGTTTGTTTCTTTGCTTTTATCCCCAGGAATTACAAGCAACAGAGAAATGCATTATTTTATAAAATTTTTTGTTTTCTTTTAATTGGGAGCGGCGGAGTGAGTCCTCCAAAACTTTATTTCATCTTCTTCTTCATATTGTTCGCAGCTTAACATGGTCAAACAGCAAGCCCAGTTTTATTGGAAAATGTTCATGTATTTGAAAGTTCTTCTAGACTTTCATACAGCTTTCTGTGGATATCTGTCTCTATAGTTCAGCCTGAGGTGCAGTGACATTCATTCTAACCAGTGACAGTGTATTGCTTGGGACCGGAAGGAAAGCAAAGAATATCAACTGTTACATGTTTTAACAGCTGTGCATGCTGTACGAGGCAACGAAGGAGGTGGTAGAATTCACGATCTCAGCCAATAGACGGTCAAAGTAACCCAGACATTATTGCTGAAATCACAGGTTTCAGGTCAAAAGGTGTAGATATTGCAGCCAAGCTGCAAGATATAAACACATCACATTCCATTCTCCAGACTATATCTTGCTAATCTGCAGGACTTTGAGAATGAAGAATTCTTAACCAAGGTAATTTATTCACAAAGCCGAAAATGTTGACAGGGTGTACTATCACCTGACTAATGTCGCCTACGGCACCTGCTCAGTAGTAATTGTGCCATTCATGAACCTTCTTAGAGCATGTGTCCTGGTACCCTACTTCCTGGTTGCTCAGTGAACCATGGGAGTGATTTTTATTTCAAATAACGAGTGGACTCAAACCCACTACTTAACATAACATTACACTCCATAACTATTGCAATAACTCAATACTTTTATCATTTCGCAAAGAAATTCATGGAAATTAAACAACTTGCCATAGTAATAATATTTTTCTTTTAAAATCATCATACCTTACAATTTGAAGCAGGAATGGAATTTAACAAAAATTGTCAACGATGAAATGCCAGTGAACTCACACTTCATTTATGTACACCCTATTTTCATATATATTTATTATACACTGTACAGTTTTAAAAAGTTAAATTTTCCCTTTTCCACAACATTGAGAGGTATCGGGGAATAGAGTATTAGGCCTATATTTTTCATTGACCAACGGCATACCTAGGGATGATATGGTCTGCACCAAGCCAACCGCCTTTACTTACCCAGAAGATCTGGTATCGATTTCATTAGAGGTTGTCTTAAGAACTGTTGATGATTTACAAATATTTCTAGTTCAACTGAAATATAATGTATACTTCTTTAATATAATGTATACTTCTTTAATATAATGTATACTTCTTTAATATAATGTATACTTCTTTAATATAATGTATACTTCTTTAATATTTTTGATCATTTCTATTTGAAGAGCAAGTACACTGTAAATGACTATTAATTTTTTTGGTACTTTTTACTGTCTCTTTGGTTTCACATTTGAATCTCGAGAGGTTGACAGGTACGACAATCTAATATGCAAATGTGGGTTGTTATGATAGAGACGCAAGACGGTGACAAAAGTTCTGGCATCTGTGACCGCGGTTAGCTTTATGTGTGGTGACGGGCATATAGGTACAGGAACAAGTTCTCTTGTACGGCTGGCCAACAATATTATCAATATTGTTAAGATGTCGACCATTCAGTAGAAGTTGTAGAAACAATGATAACATAGTAACACAAGCTGAAATGGTTTCTCTTGTGTCAGGACATTGGCACAAATAAAATAGTGGCACAATGCATTTCCGTTCTCTGGACTACATCCTGTTATAAATCTTGTAGTACCATTGTCCTACCATAGAAGAGATCTGGTAGAAGTTTGAGAACAATTGAAAAACACCAAGTTAAAGTGCACATAATATTCTGAACTCACTTATCTTAGTTTATTTAGCTATTATTCTGAACTCACCTGAGTTTTTTTATATGGTGTTCGGATTTATGTGGCTTGCTTTCTACTGATGCTTGAGGAGTTGACCTGCGTGTGGGGTCCTTAGCTTTGTTTTTATCACTTTTCTCTGTTCCATTCTGTGACAGTTTGCCGTTTTCTGTGTTTTGTGTGTTGGAATCTAAGACCAAATATGGTGGTGGAGTAAAATACAGATGTATAAATGTGCATGTCAGGCAAGTCAACCATTTCTTTTTATGTATAATTCTGCTTGTCAGACAAGTCAACCATTACTTTTTATGTATAATTCTGCTTGTCAGACAAGTCAACATTACTTTTTATGTATAATTGATGCATGTCAGACAAGCCAACCATTACCTTTTTATAAATGTGAATTAACATTAGACTAAATATGTGAATATTTGATGTTTTATCATATGGCTAATAATTTACCAGCAGAGAGAATAGACGAAATCAGAAGATTATCAAAACTCCAAGTATTAATAAACATATACAATAGAATTACTTTGTAGCTTATATGTTTATTACAAAACTAAATTAATTCAGTTTGTGTCATCCGATTGGGACGAAATTTGTTGGGTTGCTTACCTTGATATGCATTCAGCCATCAGAGGTTGGAAACTAAGACTGGTCAGGCAGTCTCACTCGAGTAGGATCACAGCCCTGCCCAAGTAAGCAATGTACTGAAGACGGAGGCAACCAGCCAAATAGCGCACTAGTAATCAGGATGCTATGCATTAAACACACTGGGAACATGTTTATATCTATTAAAAGTCATGGTGCCTGCCCTGTGGCAGACGTTCAGGCAGGGACGGTGCCAGGCCCTATACCTCAAAAGGGCCCAACCTCAATTACTGGAAGTCCTTCTCAATTGCCCCGGAAGTCAGAAGGCAAAGGAATAGAGCTACTGTCAAACAAACCAACGACCAATTAAAATAATGCACTGGAATGCTGAGGGTCAACAGCAAGGCAGATGCAAGGTCAGTGCTTCAAGCTCTCCAGTCTGGTAAACTAACAGACTTGCAAAAACTACTTAATGAACAGTCTTACCAGTATAGGGTAATCATGCAGTGGATACCCTCTCACTGTGGAATACCAGGAAATGAAAAAGCAGACCAATTGGCTAAGGAAGGTGCTGCCGAAGACCAACCAGATGTACTAATCACCTACCGTCAGAAAAAACAGATGATCAAGTCAATCAGAAAGCCACAAACACCAACACAAGATGACTATCACATTATGAATAGATCAGAACAAGTAGTAATTTTATGCCTCAGAACAGGACACAACCAACTCCACAGTCACATGTACAAAAAGTTCAAAATTGGCAACACGGCCATGTGTACATGTCGGCAGGCAGCACAGAGTACCAAGCATATACTTCAAGATTGTTCTGAGTATAAAACACTGAGGCAGACATATTGGCCAGAGGAAATAACACTGGAATCAAAGCTCTATGGACCACTGTATGAACTACAAAAGACAGTGAGTTTTATTCAGGAGACAGAATTACAGATATAGACATGTTTCAAGTGAACGAAAGAAGAAGTAGAAGAAAACAGTGAAAAACAATTAAAACAGTAAAAACAATGTTAAAAACAATAGTATAAACAATTTTATTAATCTCTGCATATTGCTCTTAAATAATCAGCACAAGCCTTCATGTTATTTCATCTGGAAAGTTTGAAGTACTTTGTGCTGCTAATTTTACAGTGGGGCTGAGTTATTTGCACTGTTTGACCCAGCACATCTGACTTCAGCATGCTGAATTTATTTCTTGAGCCGTTTTGCCATGTTATGGCAGGATTGTTTCCTAGCTTTTTTTTCATTTCCCTCCAGTTGTCATATGTGTGTACATGTTAATTTTAATAATATAGGCCACTTCCTCATGGAGTGCCCATCTATCTCAAATGCCTGAAAAAAACCTTTTACACTCTGAAAAGTCACTAACTCACTGTATGGATCACCAAGTCAATTTCAGAAGACCTGCAATTTTTAAGATAGCATTGAGCTGCCAAGAGTAGATCAACTAAGGAAATAGAGTATTGACAATAACAATGTTTGTTTGTTTCTCACTATCTCCATGAATTACGAGTGATGTGCTCTTATTTCCTATGTGCAGTGAAGTGGTTTCTCTGAACTTTCATTCTTACACAGGGGACTTCACTTTGTGGATTACTGAAATGCTTATTGAAGAAATGTACTCAGAGAGGGCATCTAGACTACAAAAATAATGTAGGCCTACTTACTTCTTTTATTTGCAGAACCCTTTTTGTGCTTGGCCATTTTCAACAGTATGCAATACAACTTTCATAGAAACTGTAGATTTACGGGTGTCAGATCCTGCAATAACAAATATTATTTTATCAACATACCATTAATATGTATAGTGGTATACAATAGCATCTAAAAATACACCAAAGATTCACTAAATGTCTTTTTGAAGTCTTGAGTTGCAAGGTGATTCTGTGCTGCTAGAATGAACATGGTTCAATTCCTGTCAGCCTTAAGAATTTTTTCATTTATCCTCATGTTTCCTTTTTGAATTTACTTGTATAAGCTATTGTTTGAAGCAAGATTGTCCTTTCTATATATGTTATTTATGTTTACAAGTAGGCTTTTCAGTTCTTGTAGTACGAGTTCTGATATTCTATTTTTGTAGTCCTGAGGATACTTCATTACTTGTACAGGATGTTCATTGTTGTTATTGTAATAGTCCTTGTCTCGATTGGTCTGTTCTCAATGACTTGAGTATACCAACTGAATGTCTTGACAAGATCACATATTTTGTTTGGGTCTTTTTTTATGTGGTCTATCAAGTACAGAAAACCTGTTTAATTAAGTTGCAAGTTCAGTGCCGCTAGAATGGACCTGGTTCAATTCCCGTTAGCCGTACCAATTTGTTTAAGTCTATATATGGAGATGACTATAATTGATGAACAGAAATAAGCAACATACTTCAAGCTACAAATATACTTACATCAAATGACATCAATACTACTCTATAGTGGATACCAGGTCATACAAGTATCAATGGGAATGATAAACTGGCAAGAAAGTAAGTAAATATGCACCAACATTAGAACTGCAGAACACACAATCCGCAACAACTGCAAACAACAATGGACGGCTCGCTGGCTCAAAAGGAAGAGTATTATATGCAAACACGCCCCAATCACATCCCCACAACAGCATAAATAGACTACACTGCAAAAAACAAACCACAATATTTAGGCTGCCAACAACACGGGTACAACATAACAATACATATGAAGAATTATCACAGGCCATAGTATCATAATCCTGCAACAGACAAGATGAGGAAACAGTAATACACCACCTTTATTACATCCTTCACTATTCCACGACCTGTGGAGAAAACTATTACCACAAAATGAAAAAACCCTTCACTAGGTACTTGAATATCCGGGATTCGTTGTACAGAAAATTTTGCTCAAATTATAAATTTCTTGGACTAATGTTTACATTTAGTGATTTTGCAGTTTTTCGTGTCTGCAACCAGATTTATTATGTTCTTTAACCATTTTTCTTTTTATATATGTAACTTTTAACCTTCACCGCGCCGTTGTTAAATCTGTTTGACAAAAAAAAGATGGCTGCTGTTGACCGTTGTCAAGTGCACTCACTCAATGAGACATTGTGCCAAATAGGCTTACAACAGCCAAATCACAGCATGTATGTAGTTCAGGGCATGCGCAATCGAAGCCGGTACCAGTTCACGTCCGCCCTGTCTATTTTATATAATTTATAGTAGCGTCCAGACATTGTTCCATCGCATTTTCCGACAGCAACCTAGGCCTACAATGGATACAATTTATTTTGCGTTCGTAATGGATCCCGATTCGGATGAGGAGGTAAGTGTGCCGTTAACAGATGCAGATATCGCTCCAATAGATGATGTGTTGTTAGATAGAGATAATAGTGATACTGATTCAGTTCGCAGCGTGGCCGATGACGACATATTGGAAGAAGAAATTGTTGGAAATTCTAGTGTTCCTTTGGGGTATAGCCATGATTGGCTTAGCAACTTCGATGAAGTTGTTGGACCTATAGGCTTAGCTGATGACATTAGTGCGGTAGACGTGTTTCGTCTGTTTATTACAGATGATATTGTGAACATGTTGGTAACTGAAACTAATCGTTACGCTAAGCAGGTTAGTGATTTGAAGGGACAGGCCGCCGGCAATGCATCTCGTGTGAAGATGTGGAAGGAAGTCACAGCTGATGAGATGACAGCTTTTGTTGCTTGGGTGCTCTTGATGGGACTGACCAAACGTTCCTCCTTTGAATTGTATTGGTCTAATGATAGTCTCATCAAGATGCATGGGTTCAGGAATATCATGAGTAGGAATAGATTTTTAGCTATTCTTTCATTCCTGCACCTTGTAGACAACACAACAGCTGTTGCACGAGGGCAACCGGGTCACAGCAAGGCGTTCAAGATACAGGGGTTTGTTGACAAACTTATTCCTCTGTTCCAACAGTATTATGGCCTCTCCAAAGAAATCAGTATCGATGAAAGCATGATTGGCAATAGGACCAACACACCATATTGCTATAAATCCTAAACGGTTGTCCAGTGGCAAGCCTGCGCTTCCTGACTGTGTAGTCTGTTCAGATCGGTCAAAGAAGCGTCACCAGACTCAGTACGTGTGCGCAGCATGTCAGGTCACTCTGTGCCCCTACCCCTGCTTCCATAGATACCACACATTGGTACATTTCAAAATTGATTGTTCCTCTGAGCTGCACAGCATCTAGGAGAGCAGCACAGCCTGTAGGTTTACTCCAAAGCTGCATGGCCAGTGGGTAAGTCATTTGTGTTGTTTGTTTTTATGTAATTTTAAAATAAAAATTGCCTTCACCTCTTGCGCAAACCTCGGGTAGGATACATAAAAAAAAACCAATTACACACCCATAAGTAGTATTCAATTCTGCATTTACATGTGTTGATATTATTTTAAAAGCTCTAATAACAAAAATGTTATTGAGTTTTCCGAACACCCGTGTCTTTTTTGCATATATTTTGTTTTTTCGAGAAAATATTTTCACCTCTTGCGCAAAACTCGAGTAAGATACATAAAAAAAAAACAATTACACACCCATTTGCAGTATTCAATTCTGCATTTACATGTGTTGATATTATTTTAAAATCTCTAATAGCAAAAATGTTATTGAGTTTTCCGAACACCCATGTCTTGTTGTTTCTGTTGGTTTTTTGCGCAAAAAAGGTGTTCACTTCCTGCGCAAACCCCGGGTATGTTACATAAAAATTTAAAAAATATACATACATTTGCGGTATTCAATTCTGCATTTGCACGGACAATTTTATTTTTTTTAACACGAATAACAAAAAAGTTATTGCATTTCCGTAACACCAACCAGAAAAGATGAAAATTCTCAAAAACGAATCCGGTGGCAGGAAGAGGTTTTGTATTTTTTAATCCGGCTTGCTAAAGGTTAAGGATGCAGAACGATGCTGAAAACAACAGTCAATTTTTTTAAAACATCAACATGTGTTTTATTTATGCAAATTGGCTGTCATTTTGAATATTAATTAGTTGTACTTGCCTCTGAGAATCACAGAAATGTGATCAACAGATGCGTCTTGTCTTTGTGAATACAAAAATATATAGTTTCTGTGGTATTTTATTATGTTTAATAGATATTTAATTTATTTTCATTATAATTATGCAAATTAGCAGCCATTTTGAATATCAATGAGTTCTGTGTCCATCTGAACATTCCAGAAATGTGATCAACTTAAGGTCTTGTCTTCACGAACACAAAAATGTATAGTTTGTGTGTTGTATTATTGAAAATCACTAAGATAATTAAGAAATTGTCAGCTCAGTTACATTTTTGTGGTCAAGTTTTATTTATATTTTCCTATATGTTTCATGTAAATTATTTTGATGTCAAATTAATTCGAAAAAAATTCATAAAATTTTTTCAGGGTTGATGTACAGTAGACTTGGTTGAGGTATCGTTGAATTGCAATTTTTAAGGGCTATCTAAATATAGTATTTTTAATGCTGTAGCATTATTTTGCAAATTTTGTCCAAGTACCTACCTTCGCCTTCTGCCTTCTAACTTCTACTATCACTAGCACCTTTTAATAGGCTTAATTATTTATACACAGACAAAACACAAATGAAGAAGACATGCACCTACCACTACCTGGCACAGGAAAGAATTAGAAAGAGTGAAAGCTCACAATCCTGAGGATTAGATAAGATGAACACTAAGAAC
Source organism: Meghimatium bilineatum (assembly GCA_034231615.1). NCBI lineage: Eukaryota > Metazoa > Mollusca > Gastropoda > Stylommatophora > Philomycidae > Meghimatium > Meghimatium bilineatum. The sequence goes on from CM067319.1 coordinate 80,548,361, forward strand.
ACTCACTCATTTCTATGTAATGTGCTGTAGCAATGTAGGAGAGAAAAATTCAAGACATGAAAGCAAACCGATATGATAAAAATTGTTAATTTTATTTCCCATCATAATATATAATTAGAATGATTTCATTCATTCTGCAGTTAGGTTAGCGATAGAAATAACTTAGAACTTGGGCCTACTTACTAGCTGTGTTATTATGTGTTGAATATAATCAAAAATACATGACTGATTAGTACGTGATGGTATTTTATATTTATAAATATTAACTTACAATACACGTAAGCAGTTTCGATTCGTTAAATAACTAGATTCAGATTTTTATGACGGTGATGCCATGAGATAATGCAGTAATTGCATCTGGTTGTGAAGATCCCATAATTTCTAGTCCAATTCAAAAATCATGTATATTTTAGAAATGAGAAGATTCTATAGCATTTTTGTCTCTCTACGTTTTCTGTAAGGCAACGCAGGGTTGAATGACCATCGGTTTTCTAGTTATAGCACATTTAGTCACTTATATGCAATTCTTCTTCAGCGTTCATTCGCAAACTCCCGCTGGATCTCTCTAGTACAATTGTCCTACTAGATGTCCAGCAAGATTTAGTCCAGAGAATGGAAATGCGTTGTGTCGCCGTTTTATTTGCGCAAATGGCCCGACACATCCGTCTTCGACGGTTACGAATACAATAAATAATACAAAATAAAGTTAAAAGAGAAATGCTCAAATCAACAACTTAAATCATAGGACATCACTGATGATGATGAAATAATCCCTTTTGCTGTGAGTAGGTAGATCTTGACACATGATGATGATGAAATAATCCCTTTTGCTGTAAGTAGGTAGATCTTGACACATGATGATGATGAAATAATCCCTTTTGCTGTGAGTAGGTAGATCTTGACAAACCCACGGTATTTCTGACAAAAGCTCGAGTTATTCTCAGTTGTATAACTGATGCGACACATAAACTCAAAGGCATGAATATGTAAAGGGAAGGGGGACATGTATGCATGTTTAGTCCTCGAAGAGAGGCATTCCAGTGCGACCGTATCTCATGATTACCACGTCCTACCAGGGGCACTGCACACACTTCTGCGTCAACTATCTCATCCTTCTTCTGTCAGATTTGTTAACCCATCTGCGGTGGTGGCACATCTAGCATTCTCCGTCTCTTGGGTGTCTGACACAATAGGACAAATATGCCATGTTCTCTTATCTTTATCTCTTCGTCATCCGTGGAGATTATTTGATAGAATACATAAGTATGAAATTGAGACAAGATGTGTTAACGATGATTTTTTGTACAGGTTACAGGTTGTCCGCCTATCTCCCAACTTTCCTTAATCGTACCCAATGGCATACCTCAGTGACTCATGTATACTCAGTGACTCCATGAACATGATTGTGAAAGTTCAGGCGGGGTACGTTCGAGAACAGTGGCTGGTTGCAGTGAATAATTCCTGTGTGTGTACAGTGACTTTTATTTTTGTGCCGGGACACGCGGGAGTCCGGGGTAATGAGAGAGCAGATAAGCTGGCCGCCCACGCTGCTACTACGGCTGTTGTGGAGCGATGGATCGGGCAGACATTTTGAATGCCCAACGGGAAAACGCACGAATAAATGACTGTACAAGTGACGATGACTCTTGTTCCATGATTAGAATAAAGGAGCTTGGTTTGAAATGTGGTGTCGCTAGAAAGGAGAGTTTTCGTTGGCGAGAAAGAATGATGGTCAATCAACGACGTACTGGGACCGTCAGTCAACGTGTAATGGCGGATACACTCGGGGAAAGATCTGAGCACCTATGGATTGTCCAGAGTGCAATGACGATGATCCAACGACTAACTAACTAATGACATACCTGGAGAGAAGACAACCTTTGAACCTTGAACTTGAAGGCCAGGCACTGGTTACCAACGGGCGAACATTATTGCTATACCGTACAATGTAAAACAATGCAATACATTTCTAGTTACAGCCATAAAACTAAATGACTCTAAAATACAAATTTGAATTGACGTAATTAAGCAGGGGGAAGGAATGTGGTCTCTGAATTCTTGATAATTGTTGAAATGCGGGAGGGGTTAAAATGGTAAATAGCTGTTGTCTTATTTTATAGACACCCCCATAGCTGGGAAAATGTGTGTAGACACCGAGGTTCATGGAAGTCGGCAATGAATAAATTTACAGCGACATTGAGAAACTTCTGAAGGACAAGCTGTAACATACACGACACACAGGTAAAGATAAGGTTATTGCAAGTTGTAGTGGCGGTAAATAATAATGTTTTGTTGTTCTTCCATCACAAGTGACGATGACCATTTTATTACACCCACTTGAAAATTCAATTAGAGTTATGTCCTTGATTATGAGTTCGTAGATGGCTAATGAGCCCTATTCGAGCCGAGCTGTAAATGTCCTTGGACAGTTCGGGCATGGAATGACCACTGTAGACGAATCTTGGTCTATCCATGACTTTCTAGCTACTCTCCGCTTTTGGGCTGTTGCATTTCTCCTCTTTTCACGAGATGATGCGCTCTTTTTTTTTTATTGTAGAACGCCATGTAGATCTATTTTGTGCAAGTTCTTCCCACGTATATTGCTCTATTTCAAAGGCTTTCAGTGAGGTCTTTAACGAGTCCTTGTAGCGCTTCAATTTGGTCACCTTGAGATCGTGTACCCTTCTCCAGCTCACCATAGAGAAGTATCTTTGGCAGACTATGGTCTGGCATACGCACCAAATATCTTGCCATCTGATGTTCATAACTTTTACGTTGTGTGAAGTGAATTTTCGTGGATTTGAAAATGACTTGCACTGGGGATTTTGATTAAAGTGAGAAGTTGTGCAAAGCGTTGACCTCACTCTCTTATCGGACCTCATTTGAAACCAGTGGCAAGACGAATCGAGACGACTAAATAAATAACAATAGATCATCCATTGTAGACATTAGATTAGATTAGATGATGACAACAGTTTCAGGTTTGTGTTGTTGTATCTCTAATAATAATAATAATCGTTTTTGTGTGTGTATGGATGTGAGAGTTAAACAATTATAGCGAAAATTAAGAGGTTAATTACATGCTTTTGAAAACAAGTATTACAGAAGAATATTGCGCATCCATTATACAAAACATAAAACCAACATATACGTGAGAAACAAAACAAATATTTTGCAAGTAACAAGAACATCTTATGGCAGTTGTGAAACGCCGCAAACTTGTGTGGTCTGTCCATGTGGTGATGCACGATTCCCTTTCCAGAACTATTCTGCATGAAACAATTGAGGGAGAGAAGAAGAAGAGGGGCCAAAATAAATTATGGATTGATAATATTAAATATGGGACAGGATTGAGATTCTTCTTCACACATAAAAAAACGAGAACAGTTAGGCATGGTGAAATTTTTGTGTTGATATTTCCATAGTGGCATCCCTACGACACTGAATGGTTATTGGTTTCATGGTGAGGATATTGCATCTCTCTCGTGTATGCGAAGATAATTAAAAAACAAGTTATGATATTGAATCCCCTGCCACATTATGGATACGTAAGGCATATGCCTATAGTCAGAGTTGGTACACTTGTGTATTTGTTCTATCCTTTTGGCGAATAATCTCGCTACAAACACAACAGTAACACGAAGTACGTCTAAACAACACACAAGTCTGCTAATTAACTATCTAAAAGACGAAAAAGGCCACAAATATATTAATCAGCATGAGGTGTCGTTTTCGCAACAAAGGACCTCCAACATTCTCTGTCTCTTGCTTTGGTGGTGCACTCTGCCAGACTGTAACCTGTCCATTTCATGATATTTCTCTCCCGCTTGTATCTCTGATTACCCCTTGTCTTCATTCCCTCTACTATACCCTGAAGTATCGGGAGCCGCGTTAGCGCAGTGGTTAGCGCACTGGCTTCGCATATGAGTGGTCCTGGGTTCATTCCCCAACTGAGGCGGAAATGTTTTCAGATCGCAACGGCTCCCAGGTCGACCCAGCCTTAAATGGGTACCGGATTAAGCCGGGAAGTCGGAAAGCCGGATAAAGACTGCGAGGGAGAGGAGATGGCTACCGCCCTCATTTGCAGAGCCTGTGAAATGTGAGATCGCTAACATCTCACACCCCTACGGCATTAATAAATGCTATGGGTTACTTTACTTTTTTTTACTTACCCTTACATCTTCAACAAAATGTAATATCTTTTAATGTCCCAAATACTTTATTTGTTTGATCAATAATTCCTTTTACTTATAATACCATAAGTGAATTGCTATTTGCAAAATACCAAGCACTAGTAACATCATCAGAAGAGCAACTGCAAAGATAAATTACATCAAGCATGGCAAACCTTTAACATGAAGGTAAATATAGAAAAGACCGAAGTAATATATATATATATATATATATATATATATATTGGAAACAGCAGACTCAAACAAGTGACAGAATTCACATACCTTGGAAACAATATAACAACAGACAGCAAGAGCAGTAAAGAAATACACAATAGATGTAGTAAAGCAAACCAAACCCTAGGGCAAGTGACACCAATCTTCAGAAATTAAAATGTAGATTTAAACACCAAAATAACAATTTTCCAAACGATTATTATGCCAACGCTGCTTTACCAAAGCCAAACATGGACAACGACAGCACAAGACAAACGTAAACTTGTGACAGCTGAAATGGCATGTTCACGCAGAATCCTAGGAATATAGCTAAGAGACATGTGAGGAATGAGGACATCCGACAAAAAACCGGAACAATCCCAATCCTAGAATACATCCAGAGACAACAGATCGAATGGTTTGCACACATCAGCAGGCTACCATCAGACAGAATACCACATCCAGCTATGCTACACAGATACAGCGAAGGCAGAAAATCTAAGAAGGTTTTCTTAGAGGCCGATCAAGAAAACAATGGATCACTGAAATAAAAGAGGCGACAAATTCTACAATATACTCAGCACACAAGAGGGCCGTCTAAAAAAAAAACTCTTCTACCTCTGACGCTGAAAGGCAACAAAAGGTTTCAGAGAATAGATAGATAGACTTATAATACCGTAAAGTAATTGATATTTGTCGATGACCAAGAACCAGTAACATCATCAGAAGAGCAACCACAAAGACAAATTACATCAAACACACCAAACATTTAATATGAACATAAATATAGAAAAGACCGAAGTAATGAATATAGGAAGCACAGAAAGAAAGAAAAACACACACGCATTCACACACATATTTTGGATACAACAGACTTAAACATGTGTCATAATTCACATACCTGGGAAGCAACATACGGAAATAGCAACAAAGAAATACTCAATAGGTGTAGTAAAGCATACCAAGCTCTAGGGCAAGTGACACCAATCTTCAGAAACAATAATGTAAATTTAACCACCAAAATAACACTATTCAAAACGATTATTATGCCAACTCTGTGATACCAATTTCAAAAACATGCACAACGACAGCACAAGACAAGCATAAACTAGTAACAACTGAAATGGCATGCTTACGCAGAATCCTAGGAGTATCGCTAAGAGACAGAGTGAGGAATGAGGACATTAGACCAAAAAAACCGACACCACCCCAATCTTGGAATAGGTCTATACCAAGACTCTTAGTGGCGTACCACTCTTAGTGTCTTAGACACCTTAGATTGGGGTGGTGCCGGCTTTTTGTAAGAGACAACAGATCTTAGTAAGAGACAACAGATCATATGGTTTGTACACATCCGCAGACTACCACCAGACAGCTTACCACATCAAGCTACATTACACATATATAGGGAAAGCAGACCTAGAAGACGAAAACGATGGACCACAGAATTAAAACAAATTCCACAATATACTCAGCACACAAGAGGGCCATCTCCAGAAAACTCTTCTACCTCTGACGCTGAAAGGCAATAAAGGTTTAGCGAATAGATATAATATTTCCTTTAATATATCTTTTTTTTCGTACAAAGTGTTAGAAAAACATATATTATAACTAGCTTTGCTATTAGAAAAATCTGGCAACCCGGTTTGCAGGTTATGGTTGTGGTGCTTTTCTGACCTTGCTAAGTGAATACGGTAATCATACTTTCTTCTAGTGTCCGGAGTTACAGTATGCTTCGTTCAAACATAATTCGTTCCTTTCGACGCAGACCTAAATGTATAAGTCAGGCACTTCCACTTCAGTGCTTGTGCAAGAAAGCGATTGAACATTGTGTCACTAGGTAATGCCATGGTTTGTTATGTAAAGAAGAATGATTTACTCTTAATAGGAGGGGGGCCTATGGACTTGTCTATATTACTGACTGTATTATTTACTAGCCGACTTGTCACTGAAGCCACTCACTGCTGTCGTCATCACGCAGGCAATGACTGGTTGTACACAACTACTGATAGTGGCGTGACAACACATGATTATTCCATTTACATGTTTTTGTTTTCAAAATAAAATCACTGGCTTAGGGCTAGGTCTAATTTTATAAAAATGATTAATTTAAAATTAGTTACTAGACTAGTTGTTAAGAGTTGAGCAAAACTAGGCCTAAGTCAATTTAGACACTAAGAAGACTATTTTATTTTGCCTATGTTCAACTGTATTTAGATCCATATGTTAAAAAATATTCTGTTATATAAAGTAGGCTAACCTGTCGCCAAGACCAAAAACTATCCCAAATCACTACTACTAGTAACTAGTGCTAATAATTAACTAGTCACTGTAATATATAGGCCTACATTAACCACTATATACTTATAATATACCTATTGCCTGGCCGTAAGTAGTAGGCTACCTAATTTAGCAACTAAAGACTAATCCTATAGATTAGTAGTGTATTATAGTAGTCTTCCTATAAGTAGCCTACTATAGGCCTTAGACTTAGTATTTGACAATAAAAAATAAGGGTCATTGAACAACTTATTCAAGGTTAACTTCCCTGCCATCCCCTTTGTCTTGTCTTTGATCCACCAGTCACTAAACATCAGCTCTTGTTCTTTTCAGTTGTTCAGGGTTGCTGTAGAGAATGTTCTCAATGTTGTTGTATTTTTTGGTAGAAGAGTATGCCTTATATCTTGTAGAGCAGGATTCCAGGTGGTGTTCCACTGTCTTGCCAGTATGTTGGCAGTGTCTGCATTGTGGGTTATTTTTGGGGATCAATTCTGTTTTGGTGGTGATTAAGCAGGCAGTGTCCTGTTCGTAATCTAAATATGTCTTGTTTGGTGTGTATATGTTCAAAATGATTGATGTTATGATTTCTAGATCTTTGCTGTTGATGCCATCTTCTCCCCATACCCTCTTCTTCCCTGTCATGCTGCTCCATCTTTGCTTTCTCCATTTTCTATTCGCTATTGCCTTTTCTCCTCCTTTTTATAACCATATTTGTCTTCATGTAAGATTCGTTTTACTGTGATCTTTTGTTTGTCCTGATGAAGGCTTTTTAGTCGAAATGTCATCTGTCTCTGTATCTCGTTGTTAGGTTGTTTTATGTCTTATTTTGCGAACACTTCTATGTATATTTGTTCATCTTGATATTTGCCAGTAACTCCAGCCACTTACTACATTTAGGGTTGTTGTCATACTCAGGAACATTTATTCCTTGATTTTGTCATCACCTTGAATAGCAAGTTATTGTTTAGAGCAAAGTTAGGTAGAATTGAGCAGCAGTAAGCTATGGTCACTTCTAATCTGAAGCAGTGACTTCTTGTGTTATTGTTTCAGCAGATTCATGTGCTGGTGGTTGATAGCCAATGTGTTTCCCTCGGCCCATGGGGAGAGCAAATATTAACACTGATCTGCCATATATGTCATGAGTAACCAGAATTCACTGCTGACACCAGTTGTGGATTCTTACAGAAGCCTTGGAATTTTACAGCATAGCTGCAATATCTGTGTACGTCATCCTGTCATTTCCCCTTCAACATGACAAATTACTGCAATATTTTCATCATGGTTTCATTGAAACAAGAGTATTACATTTGGCAGAAATAGTTAGCTGCTATGCACAAGTCTGCTTGTTCCTCTATCTTCCTTCTATTAACGTTAATCATTTCTTTTTCCATCTCTTTCTTTGCGCTTGCTCTCTAATGACTAACACACAATTGTATGTGATTTCCACCAGGAAGTGTGAAGTACATTGTACTGCTGGTTTATAGCGGATCTACATTATTTGCGCCTTCTAGCTCAGCGTAACCGATTTCAGCATGTTTATCCCCATGTCAGCATGGGTATGTTACTATCCCCTCATTGCTAAAAACAGTTTCTCTCAGAAAGCACCAATCTGCATCAATCATCCCATCCATACAGTATGTATTTTCTGGTGACAATAAAAGGCCAGTACTATGGAAGCTCTCAGTTTTGTTACTCAAGAAAAAGAATCAGCACCGGGGAAACATCATCGGAGAAAGAATTTAACATAGCCAGGACTGTTATTGAGAACAATGTATCAGCTGTATGGTTATGATATGAAGAAGAAATAAAATGCTTGTTTGTACTATTCTCTAATTGTACACTGTTTCCTTGTGCAGGTATAGTTGTGCATCTTCCACTGTACCATTTCATATACAAGGGCTGGTATCTTCATTCAGTTCACTTCCTCAGAGATATTATAGTACAGGTACAGTATATTTTAACCTTTAGCACTCTGTTTTTACAATTATGTAATTTCTCTCCTGCCGCTGAATTAATTTTTGAAAATGTTACGTAATAGTTGGTGGCTGTTTTGAAATCGTGATAACTATTTTGTTGTTAGAGATATTTAAATAATTTTTGCACATATAAAAAAAAAAGAATTTAATTCTACATATATTGGTGTAGGTTTTGTGAGTGTGAAATGAAATATGTAAGACAGTCTCAAAGATGATTTTTCACAAAACCCCAGAAAATTTTGACCTTTAGAACGATAATATATAAGTACGGAGTTTCTGATATTATTATGCAATTATTCTGGAGTGGAAACAGTAACATAGACCTAATTCTGGTGTGATTTATGGTCAGTTTGTTGTAATTTCTGGGATTAAAAGGATTAAACCTACAGGTATGTCTTAAAATCCTTCTATAAACCTACATCTAGTCCAGAAATGTATCGTTCAAACTTTGTTGATGTTTTAATATCAAATTAGATAAAGCAGTATGGTGTAACTGATTTTCGAGTGTGGAAATAACGTATCTCTCCATAAATAACCATATGAATCCCAATCTATAATGATTTTAATGAAAATCCGATAACAATAGGTCTATAAAATGCAATTCACCGTATGGCGATGCTTTTGTTTGAAATTGTCAATATATTGTGAAAACAATATTTAAATGACATTTAACATATGGTTGCCACTAAAACTGCAGGAAAAGGTAGTCAATTGAATAAAAGGCAGTCAATTTATTAAATCTGGTAAAAATTAATATTTTAAAATGGGGATTTTTAATTAATTAAAGTGTGTCTACAACGGCAAATATACTTGCTGCTCGCTATCCAGAGAAGGGCAAATGTTGGTGAATATAGTTACAGCACAGTTTAATATCCTATTGGTTAAATATCTATAACTCTATTCTGTATTTAAAGTCTACTTTTATATAATTTCCAAAAAGAGATTCAATTGCATACAGAATCACTTACTGTCGAAGTCAGATATGTTGGGTCATTGGTGCAAATAAAACAAAAAAGACAACACATTTCCATTTTCTCTGGACTACATCCTACTGGAAATTAGTAAGACCTTTAGCCTGCTAAAGGAGAAATCCATCAGAAGTTGAGAATGAACACTGAAGAATCACACCATAGAAGCACACTTTGGTGATAACGAGTTAAATGAACCAAAAAAAGGGTTCTTGTCTAGAAAGCGTGCCTACGAATGTTTACAGAGCTCATAGTTTTTAAATAATTATCTGATCATAATTGTTTAGTATTTTGTGATGTCATATCCAAATGCAGTTATAAATAGGATGAACAGTTTTTGACTCCCTTGATAACAAACGGATAGAGTTTAGGAGGAGGTGGGTGGTAGAGGATAAAATTAGTTCTAAAACTATGCCACTCCCACCCCTACTAAACTCTAGCATTATCTCTTCTCATTTATTAATGGCATAATTTCACGAACATTATCCATTTTAATTATTTCTGGCGACATGCTCTACAAATGATGTAAAATCATTGACCGTGCAAACTCTGCATACCATACACACTTTTAATGAACCTGTGCATAATATTGAAGTTTGTTTCACATTATGCTTATCGACAAGCTAATACATAGGTACATGTTCCAGACAAGAACTTTAAAAAATTATTATTTTTCTGCTTTTTAAAAAATATGCATTCTTTCTCAAACTTCCACAATATATCTCTTGTAGCAAAACAACGATCTAATTAGATTTTCAGCAGGATGTAGTTCAGAGAACTGAAAGGTGTTGTGTTGCTGTTTATCTATGCCAATATCCTTACACATGCTATAGATATGAATGCTGTAATCATGAGTTGAACCAGGTCCGTTCGGATGGCACCTATTCGCCTTTAAACTTAAGTCAGTACGTATTCCGTTTTCTACCAATCAGCATCCTTAATAAGTATGTGATTTTAGTCAAGACTTCCATGTTTTTTTTCTCAAGCTGCTATGATTATGGACCAGCCATTTTACACACAAACAACAATACACACACTGCACAGGTATGTAAATTCTTTGGGAACTACAAACATTTAAACTTTTGACAAGTCTGACATTCATGAAAGATGAATAGTCCACCTGACACTTATAGTTTGGCTTTTTAGTTGAAAATGATAGTTTTACTAAGTGTTCATTATGATGGCAATTGCTGCTTTGCTTGAAGCTTTTTAAAATTCTGAAGGTTTAACACAGATAAATGTTATGTACAAAATAAAGAAATGTCCTTCTGCTCTTTCGAAACTTGTCAACAGGAAGCTTACCAAATCATGTCAAGATTGTGCTGCCAGCGCTTTCTCCAACAATGGAGAGTGGTACTATTATCTCTTGGCAGAAAAAAGAAGGTGATAAATTATCTGAAGGAGACTTGCTGGCTGAAATAGAAACAGATAAAGCTAGTATGGGATTTGAATCTTCTGATGAGGGATATCTGGCTAAGATCTTCATACCTGAAGGAACAAAAGATGTTCCACTAGGCAAGGTAATATGCTAACAATGTTCTACTTACTATACAGCATGTCATATCAATTCTGAATATAGTTTTAATTCTATTTTATGAAAAATTTCTTTCATCGCCAAGTGATTTCAAGGAAGAAAATGAATAAACAGAAGTATCCCAACTTGCTTGCCATAAATGACCAGAATATGCTAAAATTGTATACATTTCTGTGTGTTGTATTAGTTCTATTATACAAGCCCTTGTAAACACAGTCGTCAGAATGGTCTAACGGGCAAATTTGATTAATATGAATTACAACTAATCCTATAGCATGTTCAAACTAAGTGTAAGATTTCTTTAAAATGCGATCTCTACCATCATTTCGAGCATGTTCAAATAATACCATCCAATGGAATTGATTATTACAAATATATGTAATAGTTGGACATGTTATCAGTGAAAACAGCATTATAACATTTAACACAGTGGTACACATCAACACATACAGCAATCATACATGTGTGAATGTATGCAGCGACATGTGAAAAGTAATTGAATAATAGGTAGTAACCACAGCAAAACTGAAATCCATCAGACAAAACTAGAAAACAGTGATAAAGTTTTCCTAATCGATAGATACACATATTACACGAGAATTGATATTTCAGCCAAGAGGCCTTTATTACAAACACATTAATAACATAATAAATGGCGAATAAGAATGATTATGTCCACATTTAAATGACATAGCTAAATATAGATACAAGCAAGATGATACTGTGGTGTGATCATTTGAGTGTTCAAGGCAATGAGAGAACGAATAGATTGGCAGGTTCTTCACTGAATTGAGTGACAGAGCAGTGGGTTGCACCAACATATTGAACTCTGACAGAAACTGCACGATCAAATGAAATTAATGGAGATGATGATTCCATTTCCATGTCCAGAATAAAGGAGCAGCTGGACTTGAAATGTGGGCGTGGCAAGAAATGAACTCTATTATGGGCAGAAAAGAATTTTTGTCAACTAACAGGAAACTATAATTGTTAGTCATCGCGTAATTACAAATATACTCAGAGGGAGACCGGAGCATCTATAGGTATGTCGTCTGTACAGTGATGATGACGCGACCAACTAACATACAGGAAGAATAAAAACTAGAAGGTTAGAGCTGAAACAAAAACAGAAAATTGGCATCTTCATCATCAAGTGCTGTCTCGCAATGAAGGTTGGCTGCAACAGACCTCCAACATCTCCTGCCTCTTGTTTTGGTGGTGCACTCTGCTAGACTGTAGCCTGTCCATCTTGTGATGTTACTCTACCAGTTGTATCTCTGCCTAACTCTTGCTTGCTTCCCTTTGACTTTACCCTCAAGTAAGGTCTTTTAATGTGTCCAAAATATTTTATTTGCTTGATCTTTATTTCTCTTAGTAATTCTTTATATTGTTTTTATAACCTCTTTGTTTGTTTTCCTCTTTTTCCATGATGTTCTATATATCCACATCTCAGAGAAATAAATTCAGTCTTCTAATTGTTTGTTTGTTTAGTTTAATAGAACACAACTGAATATCTTTAATTGGTTATGTTTTGTCTATTTTGTTAGTTCTCACATATTGATATCTTGCCACTGTGATCACTACCCTGCTAAAGTGTGTTTCAAAATACATGTCTCTGTTTAAATTTGTAACTCCGCAACTATTTTACAGATATGCATGATATTTTCAGAAGTGTTGTAAAAACATAATGACATAATGTAGAAATATTTGCATCACAATTTAACCAAAATGTGCAATTTGTCTATATAATGTATGTACACAAAGAGTAAAGATATTTGTGTTAAAAATAATGAAGTTGCTGTACATGACCATTTGATGTGACATTTGAAATACAATCAAACCTGTTTGTGTCTCAGTTTGAACGCTGTGAACGATTTTAAACGTAAATGTTAGTCAAATGCGTCAATCTAGGTCATTGGTAAATTACTGTATAATGAATTTCTTCTGTCACTATAGTAGTCACACATTCACAAACATCAAAGGAATATGCCGCCACGTTCAAATGGTAACACCTGGTGAAATAAAATTTATAAATTCCTTATGTTGTTCACTATTTGAACTGTTATGCAAAATCTCATTAAATTCCACTTACTGGTTCTTGAGTTATTAACCTTTAGCAAGCCAGATTAAAAAATACGAAACGTCTCCCTGCCACCGGATTAATTTTTGAAAATTTGCGTTATTGATGGTGACTGTTTTGAAAATGTGATAATTTTTTGGTTGTTAGAGATATTTAAATAATATTTGCACATATAAATAAAGAATTGAATTCTGCATATATTGGTGTAATTTATGTACGTGTGTGTGTGATACCAGACGTATGAGAAAGTGGTAAAGACGTTTTTCACAAAAAACATATTTTATAACAAATAAAGAGGAAAAAAATAAGTAACAAAAATAACTTACCTTACATATCGAATTCCTTGGCAACACTGTAAACTAAATCACGCAAATATGTTGTATTTATGTTCTTTCACTGCGAAATTATCAAAATATAACTGGGGGAACTGTATAAAACTTGTAGATTTGCAGTAAAATAGTTCTTTGAGCTTAGGCCTAGAGTTATTTTTTCTGCCACTTCAAAATATTCGATATCAAACGTACTAGTCCCCAAACCAACACGGCATTCTGTATATTCACTGCTGTGAAACTAACTAACCTAATAATTCATGATTCAAGCCACGATTCAATGTTATTTTATTCAAAATACGATGAAATAAAGGTCTATAAAACCGATCCACCATCATGGCATCGTACCGGTGTGCAGATGTGGTCAGATTAATTGCTCTTAAACTTTTACGAATAGCTAGCCATTCTCAAAAACGATCATTTCGGAAGTGGGGGATGTACCGGCTTCGATTGCGCATGTCCCCAGCTATGTGCACGGACTGTGGTACGTGTAAATCTCACAATATTCTCGTTGGGTGGGACGGGCCGCCAACAGCGCGCGCCGCCATTTTGTTTTTCGGCGGCCGGGGTTGATATAGGCTTGGTGAAGGTTAAAGGAAATGTGTGAAAAGGGAACAATTTTGAAACACACTATATATGCTAGTTATATGGGCAGTGTACAGCAGACAGCTAGAGTTTTAAATCACTTCCACACGTGTTGTATCTGCAGACTTCTCAGAATAAAATGGCAAGATAAACTACCTGATAATAAAGTCCTCACTAAAGCCAACATCCCAAGTGTTTATACTCTGCTGAAAAAGACAGAGCTGAGTTGGGCTGAACATGTGTGCAAACTAGACAAACATATTCCAAAATAGCTGATGTATTGTGAGCTGCTTAAACGCAAATTATTGACCTGTGGACAGAAGGAATGCTTCAAGGACTCCTCAAAGTATCTTCTAAAGAGATTCAACATTGACACCGCTTCCTTGTAATCTGTCGTTCAAAAACACTCTGGCGCAACAGTGCACCGCTGAGAACTATCAAAGGGAACAGAGAAAATGTGTTGCATTAGTTTTTAAGTAGGTGTGCATGATTGTTGGTGTTAAACCAAGTGTGTCAACTCTAGCAGGTATTATGGTTTGTGGACTATTTAAGGGTGGGTTTGTTTTTTTGTGTTAGTATTAGAGATAAAACTAAAAGAGTTAGAATTAGGCTGTATTAATTGTAGAATGAACTGGTATAGTTAGAATTTGACTTATGTAGGTGTGCCAATACTGGGAAGTGTCTTGAAGAATGGTGTTGAAGACAGTAAATACGATGTTGAAAATGTGTTGCTTTATGCATATTTCTTTCATAATTATATAATTTTTAAAAGCATGCACAAATTACATCATGATGTTTGCTCATGAAATTATACAATATTTAGGTTGTATAATTATACTGTGTTTAGATTGCAGTAATGCTATATTTAGAATAGGGGAGATCTGCGATTGTCAAAACTAATAGTACCCAGACGTCTTCACGTAAAATCACAATATTTAACTTTTTTTTCCTCAGCTGATGTGCATTATTGTTAGTTCTGAAGCAGACATTGCAGCATTTAAGGATTATGTACCAAAAGCTAGTGATGACCAACCACCATCTGGGCGAGCAATACCACCTCCTGCACCATCTGCTCCGATACCACCACCTCCTGCTCCCATGACAATACAGACTTCAGCAGTAATTCCACCATCAATAATTACTTCAGCAGTTCGTGCACCGCCTGTAGCAACAGGAGACAGAGTATTTGCAACACCGTTTGCTAAAACGTTGGCATCAGAGAAAGGCATTGATCTTAAGGTATGATTAGCCTCACTGTTTTTAACTTTTACCTTGCCAAATAAGAATTGCGCAAATGTACACCTTCTGTCGAATGATTTTTGATAATTTACTTTATTTTTTGTGTTGGAAAACATTAATTTAAAAAAAAATTATTATTGAAAGATTTTTGTGTATATTTTTTTAACCTTTACGACTCTGCGGTCGCAATAATGCGCCTATGAGCACAGCTCCATTGCGCCTGCAGGCGCAATTCCGCTACATAGGATATCGCCCGATTCCTGAGTACGGAACTTCACAAAGTAATGATCCCGTGACATATAAAACACGCTAAACGAAGCTAGGAATACGTCACAGTTTAAAGGTCAAATTCCTTTACTCATTACGACTGCAAGAAGAGAGAAAACCAGCTGGTTTTGTCAACGAATTTCTGGAATGACGTTGGCCATTTTTTAGCCATATTTTACTATCAAATTGAGTACCGCGTGGCATAGCTAAGTGATCGTGAATACATGTTTTAATTGTTGTTTTTGTGTGTTTAATATGTTGTTATTTGATAAGAATGTTTGTGTAGTCGTTTAAAAACACAAAAATAATATGTATCAGGGGTGCCACGTGTGTGCATAGACAATAATTATGCTGCGTGTCGGGATAGACCTAGTGTTTACCGGACGGACGTTATATGTGATTTCTTCACGTTTTATTAGTTTTTTTTTAGTTCATATTATATTAGTTTGGATATAAAACAATATATATACAATAAGTATAGGTATTTATGAGGATTTTATCAATGATTCCACGCATTGCTCAAGTATTAGGGTCGTCAAGCTGTTATATGTGCAATTTGAAAATGGCGCTTTGCGATTTTTTTCCCGAATTTACAACTTCACAACTTGCTCACAACTGTCTAATCATACATACAACAACAACAAAAACATGACTATATTCACTATTCACTCCTTTATTTAGATATGCAAAAATTATTTGATATCTTTTACAACAAAAAAGTTATCACGTTTTCAAAACACCCACCATCAATAACACAAATTTTCCAAAAAAGAATTCAGGACCAAGGGGATGTTTCTTAATTTTTAATTCAGGGCCCTAAAGGTTAATGTAAATAAAGAATTGAGTACTGAATCTAAGGAAGTAAGTTTTGTTAGTGTGTGATACATATGTGAAAGTTTTGTTAGTATGTGATACATATGTGAAAGTTTTGTTAGTGTGTGATACATATGTGAAAGTTTTGTTAGTATGTGATACATATGTGAAAGTTTTGTTAGTGTGTGATACATATGTGAAAGTTTTGTTAGTGTGTGATACATATGTGAAAGTTTTGTTAGTGTGTGATACATATGTGAAAGTTTTGTTAGTGTGTGATACATATGTGAAAGTTTTGTTAGTGTGTGATACATATGTGAAAGAATGATGAAGATAAAAAATGCAACACAAAAATAATTTAAATTTTTAAAAATTACTCACTTGTTCTTGTCCAATCTGTGGAAATCCATGAAAAAATGCTGCTAAATACCTAGGTCAATCATTTTTATAAATTTATTTCATAACCGACTAACGTACTCATAATATAATCTGTGAAAATAAATAAAATAGTTGTCGATCTGTTCTTCACGAGGTCTAAGAAATATTAATCTGACACATTATGTAAATATATTACGAGGCGTGTTCAAATGAAAACGGGACTTGTTACACCACGCGTGATAGAGCGCACTGATATTGATGACATTTTGCACTAGTAATGAGTATCCAATAATTTACATACGGTCACGTGTTCATCTTTCCAGCATGCATATGTGCTGCAGAAGACTGTTAACAATATGGCGGGTGTGATTCCGAACCCGTCCAAAGTGATTCAGCGTGCTGTGATCCAATTTCTTTCATTTGAAGGATGTCAAGCAGTAGACATTCATCGGAGAATGAAGGCAGCATATGGTGACAAATGTTTGTCGAGGACCAGAGTGATGGAGTGGGTGCGTATGTTTAAAGACGGAGGTTTCTGCTGGGAAGGTTATGGTGACTGCATTTTTTGACCATGAAGGGCTTTTGTTGACTGATTTTAAGGAACCTGGTGTCAACATCAATGCCGCCCATTATAAAGACACTTTAGACAAGCTGCATAAGGCCATCAAGGCTAAGCGACCAGGCAGACTTTCTCAAGGTGTGATTCTTCTCCACGACAACGCTCGTCCGCACGTCGCAAAAATTGTGCAGGAAACATTGGCAAAGAAGAATTGGGAAGTTCTTCATCACCCAGCCTATAGTCCCGATTTATCCCCGTGTGATTTCCATTTGTTCGGACCGTTGAAGAAAGCACTAAAGGGACAGCGATTCAACAGCGACGCAGACGTGAAGACAGCGGTGACCACATGGTTCAGAGAACAGCCACGCAACTTTTTCTCGGACGGCATTCGACGTCTACCTAAACAGTGGGATGCTTGCCTAAATGCATACGGAGATTTTTTCTGATGAACCCAGGTGCATTCTTATTCACAAGTGGTTGCTTTGTTCAATTCCGTTGAAAATATTAAATTGCGTATGATACTTTTTAAATAAATCCACAAGTCCCGTTTTCATTTGAACACGCCTCGTAAATGTGGGCAGCTAAATCTCTAGGCCGATTGTTCTCGATGTCACTTCGTAACGAAACTAACATGTTCATAATATTTTCTTGGAAAACAAACACAATTCTCTACAATTCCTCATCATTAGAAACAATTCATATGAACTTCACTAAAAATGACTCTGTTTCAACTCGATTTGTGATGATTAGAACAGATATCTGAAAATGTAAAAATTTATTCATTTAGTTGGTTCTTTTGTACACTTGTCAGAAAAGGAAGCTCAGTTATTGCTAGCTGCAGTATCATATTTTTCTAATTTAAAAAGCTAAATTTAAACTGTTTATTAGTTACAAAACTGTATAGCGACAACGAGTCATAAATTTGATACTACTGTGTTAAAAGTGTTAGTCCAGAAATTTGTGTTTTCTTATGCTGATGGTGTAGCAAAGGTTAATGATGTTAATATAGCAGTGTTTCGTTTAGATGCATTTCACACATTGTTCAAGCATTTTAATGTTTTCCAAGTAATATTATTGTATTTCCCTCAGGCCGTGAGCGGTAGTGGTCCAGATGGTCAGGTGCGTGCATCTGATGTATTGAAAGCAACACCAGGAGCATCAGTACCAGGTGTAGCTACCACCACTTCTGTAGTGGTACCATCATCTTCACAAAGTTTTCTGGACCTTCCATTAACCAACATAAGACAGGTATTCCATCTTATTTATATACTTTTTTTTTCTTGTGTGAACCACTATTAACAATCGTGAAACTTCGTAAACTCCGGTAGTACGGGCACGTGAGGACAAGAGATTTTTGTCAAGGTGCAGTGGAAGAAGAAGATGAGGTGGCCAGAAAGAGGAATGGCTGGATAATATCAAGGACTGGACAGTGTGTGAAGTTTCCAAACACATCATGGTGGTAGAGGATAGAGATGTGTGGAGATATTTCTGCGACAAATGTCTCAATTTGACACCCCTACAACCCTCATGGGTGGTTATATGTTTTATTATTATTATTATATACTTTCTGAACTGATGTAATTGAAAGCAAAGATGTTTTTAGATATGGATATATAGAAGCAAAAAATCATGGATTGATAACATCAAGAAATGGTCTGTACGTGATTTTTCTACACTCTTCCAAATTCACAGAGTATAGAGATGTTTGGAGAGCTGTTTGTCCTGATGTCTCAAGTTTGGCACTCTTACAACACTGACGGGTTAAGGGTTTTATTATTATATAATAAGAATAGGGAGAACTTCATGGAAAGAGAAAGAAGGAAGTTCCGACAACACTTCACATGAAAAATAGCTATTAAAGGAAATAAAATTCAAAGACATAATAATATATTATGGATATATGGAAAGACTTGTTGAAGACTTTACTTGAATGTAGAGTTGAAGGGAGGTGCGCAAGATGTAGGCAGAGATTCAAGTAGGAAGGAACATCAGGAGATTGACAGATTAGTCTCTCATATTCCGTTGCAGAGAGGCATTTGTTGATAATTATGAAAGGAGACATAATAGAAGAGCTAACTAGGATGACAGGCGAAAATTGGAAACAGTATAAGAAGTTTTGTTAATCACTGGAGACACAGGAAAGCACACAACTTTTGACATTTCCTCCAAAAGGCTTTTATAAAAAAAAACATAACACACAATGCATAATTAATGACACTGATCACGATAAAATAACAGAGATAATTGGAACACATGCAGAAGTCGAAGAGAATTAATGATAACTGGAAATGTAAAAACTAGAATAGAATCAAAACAAACAGAAAATCAACACAACACATAGAAATGATGGGAGTTAGACAGAAAGGCAAATTCTCAAGAATATATTGAATCCTGTCATCCTGGAAGCGCGATTGAAAGGTAACCACATTTCCAGTAATTAGAAAAATGTCCTTACCCTATTTCTAATTTTCACCCATCAGATTGCAGTTTTACTGAAGTTGTTATCTTTTAGCAAAGCAGCAATTAGAGATTCCTCAGATGCTTTTTCTTCGGAGTTAGTTCTCAAACTCCCACTGTATCTCTCTTGTAGCAGGACAGTGATCATACTAGATTTCCAGCAGGGTGTAGTCGAGAAAATGGAAATGCATTGTGTCACCATTTTATTTACGCCAATGACCCAACACATCCATCTTCAGTGGTATGTGCTTCAGACAATTAATAGTTGTATTTCTTTGTAAAAAAAGACAAATTGGCTGTACATCAACCTACATGCATAAATTCATTCAAGCTTACTAAGACTCAAAATTGTTGACTTACTTTCATTTTCAAATGGCTTTCTTAGACTTGTTAGTTTTTATCAAGCCAATTAATATTTCAACGAGTGTACCATGCAGAGCTTCAAAATGATTGTATTCTATCTACAGGTCATAGCCAAACGACTGACCCTGTCTAAACAGACAATACCTCATTATTATCTAAATACTGAGGTTAATGTGGAAAGGATACTCAGGTATGAAGTGTTTATGTAGTAGTAAGTGTGGAAAGGATACTCGGGTATTGAAGTGTTTATGTAGTAAGTGTGGAAAGGATACTCTGGTATTGAAGTGTTTATGTAGGAAGTGTGTGAGGTGCAAGAAATTTCCTACATGTACATTGGATATTCTTGTCATTCATGGTGCATTCTCATAGATGGAACTTTGTGGTCCCAATTTTTATTGTCCTTGTTGAACCAGCTGTTGTTATTATTTGTTCCCCTTTTGAGCCCCGCAAATAGTTGTGGGGAAAGTAATGTTTGGTTGCTGATCCAGTGGTCCTTGGGCTCATGCCCTTTGACCTAATGCCATAAAATTGCATTTTATTGCTGGGAAGTGAAGTGGGGAAAGTAATAAACCAAGAATTTATGACAACAAATAAGAAGATGATGTTGAAATTACATTGGCAATGTAATTAGAATGGATAAAACATTCTTCTTAAGATGGTAAAAGAAAAGTAGGGTGATCAAAAGGAATTATGCAGAACAATAAACAGGGAATGCTGAGTGTTGTTCCTCCATCAGAAGGGGTGATGACCAATTGTTAAATCCACTTTATTCATGGATGTGAAAATGACCTGCACTTGTGGTTTGGATTTAAGTGAGAATAAGTTAAGAGTAGACCTCACTTTCTGACCTCATTTGAAACCAGTGACGAGACGACTGGAAGTGAAATTTAATGCAGTGGGTGACCATTCTATGTGTCTCACCATGCTCGATGCTGTCCAATCACATTGCTTGAAATCGCCTTCGTACCTAATGAAATGATAAATGATCATGCCTCATACGTGTAATTTGCCAAAAGCTGACTTTGCATGTATTGGTTAATAACATTGATACACTGGTAGGAATGACAAGAAATACTGAAGCTAAATGTCGGTAAGTGTACAGCTTAGGAGCAGAGGATTGACTTCTTAGTACATTGATTATACCCACATGTAGTCCAAACAGAGCTGCAAGCAGCCTGCTGAGAGTATCACTCAGGACATAGTTCTATACAGTTCAAACAATCCACAGGGACCTCAGAAAAAACACGTATAAACAAGAAATTTCCAGAGCTTTGTTAGTTTCTATTTACTATTTTTTAGATTCCCATATGACATAAACTAAATCAAGTGTTATATTTTGTTATATCCAGCATCAGAAAAGACTTGAATGCATCATTAGAGAAAAAAGGATCAAAGAAATTGTCTGTTAATGACTTTATAATAAAAGCCTCAGCCCTTGCCAGCAAAAAGGTACCAGAAGCCAACTCAGCATGGATGGGAGACTTCATAAGACAGTAAGCCAAGTATATTTACTTACCTAAGCCAGGTATAGATGTTTTACTGTAAGGGTGGAGGGAAAAATAACAGCTATTCATTCTATGTTGAAAATAATAATGTATTTGTTTGTTGTGTATTAAATTGGGGATTAAAGCCTTTTATTGAGACACAACCTTTTCAACCTAAGACTGTAGTTTTATGTTGGTTATATCAGGTCATGTTGGCTTTTATGTATGTATGACCTTATGGTCTGAGACAATTTTAAAATTATTTAAATTGATTTGTTTGTTTGAGAACCCAGAAATTGCGAGAGATTAGCTCTTACTTCCTATGTGCAGTGGGGTGGTTTTTCTAAGCTTTCTTTCATACCCAGGAGTTTAGTTTTTGGCTTAGTGCAATGCCTATTGAAGGAGCTGTCTACTCAGAGGGGGTCTATAATTGTATAGATGACATGCTACAAAGCTTCCATAAGAGAGCCTCAATATAATGGCATGTCATCTACTAAGGTTTATTGTTGCATGGGTGGTTTGTCTAATGGGCCATTGGTGAGACCCACAGATGGGTCTCAATTGCATGCATTTAAATTAATTTAAATAATACATAATGTATTATGGGATAATATATATTTTTAGTATTCCTGCTGATGTCTCCGGCAAACCCAGCCACTAAATCATTCAGTTTTGGTAGTGTTTACTCAAAGACTTCATGCACAAATGTTGCCTAGTGTAGAGTGTTGATAGTAAGATATGAGTTTTTATAAGCTAGTCATGGGAATACTCCTCAGTGATGTTTTATTGTACTTGTTCCAGATACAACACTATGGATATTTGCATTGCTGTTGCAACAGACAATGGCCTGATTACTCCAATAGTTTTTAATGCAGAAACTAAAGTAAGTATGTGTTAGTTTATGTAAAATATGTGTTAATGGTTCTCACAATTCTTCAAATTTGCTATTATTTATTTTTTCAATATTATTTTTAAATGTAGTTCTGCATGACTTAAGCCATTAGGTGATTGTTATGAATTTTTATTTTCTAAATTTTAAAGGATATAAATTTGCTCCGGATAATCTAAGATTGCAGACATCAAGAAAAACTATTTTGGGGTCACCCACATTTGAGCACTACCACTGTATACGCTTGCAAATTAATAAGTAATAATAAAAACTCATCAACACTAAAATCTCTCCAAACACATCTGTCCTCAGACATTCGAATGAATGTAGACAAATATTTGCGGATGGAAACATACATAGAGAGTGTTGCAGCGAAATACAAATAACACAAGCACATCAACAGAAACTAACAGCGTTTCGTCTAGAAAGTCTTCATCAGGACAAAAAACAAACAACAAGAAATTAATATTACAGAGAATCATGATGTAAGAAAGGAGCAAAAGAAAAGAAGATGATGTGACAGCCCATATGCTTTCTGGCATAAACATAGTTCCTCCTCAGTTGGAGTCCTACCAGAAATGTAACATATACTTGTAGACAAATTACTTCATCATTCTTGTGTCAGGCTGTGTTGATCCATCTACAGTGATGATACAACTGGCATTCTCGAATATCTAAATTTGCTTTGTTTGGATCATAAATGAATTAGTTTTAACTGTTTAAACTTTAGAAATCTGGCTAATGACAGGAAACCCTCGTGGTACTGTGTGATTAGACACGTGTGATATATTTATTTTAAATTAAAATTCGAACAAGGTAGGTTCAGCTTTTCTGAAATTAGCAAAATGGCTTCATCTTCCACTAGTAAGAGAGCTCAAACATTTTGCAAACATCTGGCTTTATTATTCCTCGAGTTTTATAATTGGAGATGCTATTTCAAGTGATGTGTTGGTAAACAACAGTGTTTTAGATTTTGACAGTGGAAATTATTGACTTGTTGAAAATCGTAAAAGAAACAAGCCTAGACCTAATAGGTAAGAGCTAAAAAAAAATAAAACTGTTTCCACTGCTATTTCCTACTAACAGCAATGATAGTTTTGCACTACGTTATACAGAAAATATAGCTAGACCTAATGATAATATTCGTGGAATAAAGTTAAACTTTGGAAATCCAATACTTGGGAATATTTCCTAAATTTTCACAATATTTTGTTCGGTTCTGAAATTGGACATGGCGCACAAAAAATGGCATAAAACAATAGAGGTTACACAATTTACTTCAAATAAAGAAATTATGATAAGTAAATGAACAGACAAGGCATCTACTTTAGCAAGATTGGATATCAACATTTCAAGACAAGTAAAATGGAGGGTGAGTAGAATACAGTGTATGTAAAAATAATTTCTGTTCACCTAACATCCCTGTTTGTGGTGACATTTTATTTTGTTGTTACAATTCTTATATTGTATATGGATTCCACATTCAATTATCTTTCTTTTGATACCTTATATGACCTTCCATATCTAATACTTGGTCTTTAGGAAGCTTGTGCCTAAATCATGTAGCGGTCCAAAAATGTAGCCTAAATAATTACGTCCAAACCCCGGGAATAATTCCGCCCTCAAAGAGTTTTAACTAGTAAATCATAAAAATGCATACCCTTCTGCATCTGATAGGGAAACTGGATCATCCATGAATCTACTCAGAGTACAGTTGTGTTGGCTTATAACCATGGATCCATAAGAAATGATAATATTTACTCAATTGTGATGTTTTTTACATTCTCTAGGGTCTCTCACAAATAGCTGAAGATGTTGCCAGCTTGGCCGCCAAAGCCAGAGCAGGAAAATTGCAACCACAAGAGTATCAGGTAAATTATCAGAGGTTACAGTTTAAACGGTTAAAGGTTATTTCTGATGCGTCACATTTTGTTTTCATATATAATATATAAATATAAGTCAAGAACAATATGCAAATCTTCAAATATGATAGTTGTTCAATGATTTCACATTTATTTGTCTTTGAATAAACTTGATTGTTCATAGAAAGTATATTCTTATATTTTCTTAGCTGCTGAAGTTTTTTCAATTTTGGTGAAAATAGCTTTCCTTTAACACTTCTTTGTGAGTTGCAGTGTCATGGACAGAAGAGTTTTCTGGAGACTACATTTGTGTAGGATTTATACATGTTTGTTCCTGTGACTTCTTTCTGTAATATATTTTATGTGGTTGGCCTCTTGCTCTGTGTCCATTGTGTCTATATAGCATTGCTTTTTGAGAATATATGGTTATAATCTATTGACACGTGCAAACCATTTAATATGTTGTCTTCTGATTTAATCTACACCAATCCTCTTACTAGTCTCTTGTTTTCATTTCTGATTGTCTTTTTTGTTACATATAGTATTCTATCTTGACACCTGCTGGTGCTTCACCATCTTGACCGGAAGCCCATTAGCCATCAGATAATTACAATTTCATACTTAGACTTTAGCCTTAGGTTAGTGGAACAGCAACTGTGTGGTTATTAGCTAAAAGCACTGGTGCATTTCCATCTGGTTAAATTCTCAGGAAACATGAATGGACTTAACAAGTTGTCAGCAGATTGATAATGCTCAGAAATGAAAGAGTAGTTTACAGGACTGATACAAATTAATATGGGCCTGAAATATTGAACTTGAAAATACCATGGGGAGCTAAGAAAATTGATAAAAATACCATGGACAGTTTTAAAAAACTGATGAAAATACCATGGACAGTTAAGAAAACTGATGAAAATACCTTGAACAGATATGAAAACTGATGCAGATGTTCTCGATGCTGGCATAAAAGATCAAGCATTAGGGGCAGACAGTCAAGGTTTCTAGGGCATGTGCTGAAAAGAACACAGCTTGAACACTTAATAACCACTGGAAAGATCAAGGGGAGAAGAGACGGGACGACAAAGAGAGAAGTTGCTAGATGGACTAGTATTATTGCACGGGAGTAGTCACAAACTGAGCTTATTGACAATACAAGAGACAGAGAGTCATAGAGAATCATGATCGCATACACCAATTTGGCATGGCACTTGATTGATTGATTGATTACTGTACACGTTTGTTTTATTTAACAAAAGATATGAATATTTCAGGGAGGCACCTTTACAATCTCAAATCTGGGAATGTTTGGCGTCAGGAGTTTCTCTGCTGTAATTAATCCACCACAAGTAGGTTGACAGATTTGTCCTGTGTGTTTTTCAGACATTGTCCATGTGTTACATATTTAGTATAATATTCATCATTATCAAGTGCCATTTTAACATCAATGAATGGCTTCACCATCATAGTATTTTCTGCAATCGCTCTCATTAATCTACATGAATTATCTTGTCATCTCTACCAGGGAGCACGAAGTACAATGTGTTGTTATTTACCGTGTGCAGTGTAGGCATAGCACATCTGTTTTCTGCTTAATAATATTCAACTATAAGCAAATGTCACATACTTACCGATAAGTAAATAGGATTGGATATGTTAGTTAATGTGATTTCTCACCTGACACAGCTGCTCCTCCAGTCGACTCAGCTGTAAATGGATGCCAAGCACTAAACACAATAGAAACATGTCTATATCTATACAGATATAGACATGTTTCAAACGAACGAAAGAAAATTGAGTCACTGGGAGAGAAAATAATTATGAACTAGGATGCAGTAAAACTTTTTTATCACAAGCGTACAGTTGACACTTCTACAAGGTTTACAACAAAAAATGTGACATTTTGTATACTACCACCCACCAATGGAGGTAAAAGTAAAAATCCAGAGCCAATTCGTAAAATAAATACCTTTTTAAACATACCAAATTTAATCGTACAATTGTCGTAAGTACCATGAACCATTTTTGGCAGTTGGTAAACAGCATAAACTTGTGTAGTTTGAACATGTAATGGGACATGACTCACTTGCTAGACTTATTGTTGTAAGGTGCAGTTGTGGATAGAAGAGGAGGTGACCAGAAAATGACAATATGGTCATGATTCTGCTATACTCATCTGAATGGCTGAGGACTAATGTGTTGGTTAGGAGGGAGTGGAGGCTTTTGGTATTGTCTCCAATATGGCACTGATTGGTTATGGATTTTATTAGAATATTTTTTTAATTTTGTGGTTGTCAAAGAAGAAATGCTGAAGTCAGATATCGCAGCGCAACAGTAATCTATGACATTCCATTCTCTGGAACATATCCTGATAGTTTTGCAGTAATTTTAGAGCAAGCGCAGAAGAAGATAAGAGAATATGGTGTTCAATGTAACATGTGGTGTTCAATGTAACATGTGGTGTTCAATGTAACATATGTGGTGTTCAATGTAACATGTGGTGTTCAATGTAACATATATGGTGTTCAATGTAACATGTGGTGTTCAATGTAACATGTGGTGTTCAATGTAACATGTGGTGTTCAATGTAACATGTGGTGTTCAATGTAACATATGTGGTGTTCTTCTTCTTCAGCGTTCATTCTCAATCTCCCGCTGGATATCTCTTGTAACAGGACAATGGTCCTACTATATTATATGGTGTTCAATGTAACATATGTGGTGTTCAATGTAACATTTAGTGTTCAATATAACATGTGGTGTTCAATGTAAAATATATTAAATTACACTAAACTAAATGAGATTTGTTTGTTGTTGAATAAACAACTGTGAATGGTAACCAGTAAAAATTAATTAACTTTCAGGCATGTATTCTGGCAGTGGGGGGTGCAGAACAAAAAGTCGTGGTGGATCAGGCTTCTCAATCAGGGTTAGTAACATATTTGTGTTTTGTTTTTGGGACATGCTCTGAGAGACACTTTCATAATCACAGCAAAATGTTGCTTTTTAATAAATATTCCTATACACAATGTTTTGAATTGAGGCTAATAGCATTTACATAGGAATGAATACAGCTTCTCTTGTGTTTCCTGGATCCTGAAATGAGAGAAATGAATAGCAACACTGTTTACCTTCCATGCATGATGTGAGAGGTGACTAAAGAGGTTATGGGATGGAGTTGATGATCCCATATAGGGTCAAAGTGACATAGAAGCCATGCAGAAGTTGGATGTGCAGGTTGAAAAGTGAAGATATTGCAGCTAAACTGTAAACTATGACACGACATATTACATTCTCTGGACTACATCCTGCTAATCTGCAGAATTAAGAACAAATGCAAAATAGTAAGAATGCAGCTTAATATTTGTACAAATGACACAGCATGTATGACTTCGGCAAGTAATATCTAATATGGTCAGTGCTTTACCAATTCCACTGAATGGTGAACATACATAGCGGTATCACTAGTAGGTCAGCTGTCATTTTTGATGTCTTGTTTATGTGTGTTTTTGGTGAGACCTTGTGCATTGTTGCTTGATGCTACTGAGTAACGTGCTACTCTCTGCAGGCAATGTGTTGAGAGGGACAGAATACATATATGGAAACCCAGGTACAATGAAGTCAATCTTCTGCTCCTTTTTAAGCAGCATCATTTTTGTATGCATATACTTTGGTTATGTTGGTTTGCAATCCATGAGAGATTGAGAGTATACATTCTTATATTCTGTGCTAGCAAGGAGCTTTACTTTCCACTCTATAAATGTGAATACCCTCTAAGTAGGTACTTGGACACAATTTTCAAAATAATGCTACAACATTAAAAATACTATATTTAGATAGCCCTTGAAAATTGCAATTCAACGATACATCAACCAAGTCTGTACGTCAACCTTGAAAAAAAGTAATGAATTTTTTTCGAATTAATTTCACATCAAAATAATTTACATGAAACATATAGAAAAATATAAATAAAACTTGACCACAAAAATGTAACTGAGCTGACAATTTCTTAATTATTTTAGTTATTTTCAATAATACAACACACAAACTATACACGTTTGTGAAGACAGACGCTTAAGTTGATCACATTTCTGGAATGTTCAGATGGACACAGAACTAATTGACATTCAAAATGGCTGCTAATTTGCATAATTATAATGAAAATAAATTAAATATCTATTAAACATAATAAAATACCACAGAAACTACCGGTATATATTTTTGTATTCACAAAGACAAGACTCATCTGTTGATCACATTGCTGTGATTCTCAGAGGCATGTACAACTAATTAATATTCAAAATGACAGCCAATTTGCATAAATAAAACACATGTTGATGTTTTTTTAAAAATTAACTGCCGTTTTCAGCATCGAGCTGCATCCTTAAAAGTTACATATATAAAAAGAAAAATGGTTAAAGAACATAATAAATCTGGTTGCAGACACGAATAATGGCAAAATCACTAAATGTAAACATTTGTCCAAGAAATTTATAACTTGAGCAAAATTTTCTGTACATGCAAATCCTGGATGTCCAAGTACCTACTCTAAGTAGAATCTTTCTACTTAGTTGAAAATTTGAAAATTGAAGTCTTCTGGGTTGTGAAAGCAAGATTATAGAAACCACCTCACTGCATATAATTGTACTTATGTAAAACACAGGTTTTTAGAGCGTTCCACTTAGACACAACAGACTATCACTAAAACTAGAGAATTTTGTGATATGCTAACAAGAAAACATACAAATTACAATGCACAAACATTTTCAAGGTTTCGACCAAAAGACCTTTATCAAGATACGCACAAAACATCAAAAGACGATGAATAGGAATGATCACAGCTAACTAATTTGTGCATATCTTGATAAAGGCCTTTTGGACGAAATGTTGAATATGTTTTGTGTATTGTAATTTGTATGTTTTCTTGTTTGTATATCATAACGCCCTAGTTTTAGCGATGCGCTCTAAAAACCTGTGTTGTACATAAGTACAATTGTTGTTACGTTTCACGCAGTATTACCTCACTGCACATAGGAAGTAAGAGCTAGTTTCTCCCAATTTATGGTGATCTAAGACTAATTTCTATGTGAGTTATTGGGATGCCAGGGGTCTGACAGGGGAGCAAAGAATAGTGACACGTTAACCTGCCATGCATGTAAGAGGCAGAATATATATATTCTTCCCTGTACTATCATATTCATATCTTCCTTGTTCTGTCACATCTTCCTTGTACTATCATATCCCACATCTTCCTTGTTCTGTCACATCTTCCCTGTAATATCATATCCCACATCTTCCTTGTTCTGTCAAATCTTCCCTGTACTATCATATCCCATATCTTACTTGTTCTGTCACATCTTCCCTGTACTATCATATCCCACATCTTCCTTGTTCTGTCACATCTTCCCTGTACTATCATATCCCACATCTTCCTTGTTCTGTCACATCTTCCCTGTACTATCATATCCCACATCTTCCTTGTTCTGTTATATCCTACATCTTCCCTATGTCTATCACATCTTCCCTGTACTATCACCATATCTCCCCTATTCTATCATATCTTCTGTCTATCCTGTTCCCATATGTGTATCTCATTTAGTGTGCTTGTGAGTTTGTACTGTGTTGATTCACAATTACTCCAGAGACATGACACAGTAGGGATTAGTTTCATCATCATCATGTATAGTTTATGACTGCCTCATATCCAACACTGTTTGACTTTGTCACTTGATATCCCTGATATTTGCTCTATTTCATGAACAATTTATACATATTTTGTTGAAGTCATAGTACATATATATCAAGTTTGTTTTAACAGCAAAAACTGATATTATATTTCTATAGTTGAGTGAAGTTCTTTGTTTGAATGTTGACTGGTGTTTGGTGGTTGAATCCAGCACACAAATAGCTACTGCTTGATAATTAGATCAATAAAGTCTAATGGTTATGTGCTGCATTCAAGGATTCTATCTTAAAGAGAAAAATCATTATTTTTAATCAACTGTATTTTTACAGGAAAATATTGACATCTAAAAAAAATCACAAACTAAAATAAGAATTATAAAATGCTATATCTGCTTTAAATTGACTAAATGAGATGTATGGCCCAGGAACATGGATAATGAACAGTCAACTAGAAAACAAAATTGATACCTTTGAGATGTGGATATATAGAAGAATTGGGAGAACTTCATGGAAAAGGAAGAAAATGAACAAAGAGATTCTGAGAACAATGCATAGTATGAAAAAAGAACTACTAAAGGAAATGTTTGTTTGTTTTGCGTTCGCTCCATTGTAACCATCACGGATATCCGTGCGATTTCCGCCAGGAGCGTGATTACGTTGTGCCACCGTTATGCGCCTTGTAGGCCTAGCACATCCGATTTCGGCATACTAAAGGAAATAAAAACCAAACTAATAAAACATTTTTTTATAGAATATATTATATATATATTGTTAGACATGACACCTTGTTGAAGATTTTACTTGAAGGTAGAGTTTGATGGGAGGAAAGCACGGGGTAGTCAGCGATACAAGTGGGTGGAAAACATAATTAGATAATTAGATGGATAAAAGGCAGTCTAACCGAATGCACCACTAAGGCAAGAGACAGAGGATGTTGGAGGTGGATTGCAGCCATCCTTCGTTGCTAAGACGGCACACGATTATGATTTTTAGTCACAGCATCTTATTTCTTCTCCGCTGAAGACTGATTTGTCAGGTCGGTGGCACAAATAAAACAACGACGTAACGAATTTCCTTTCTGTGGACTACATCCTGCTGTAAATCTAGTAGAATCATTGTTCTACTACAAGAGGGAACCAGCAGGAGTTTGAGAATGAACGTTGAAGAAGAAGAAGAAAATATCTTCTGATGTATTATACAAATGTATCTCTTTAGCTTGCAATCGAAGCAATCTCCTAAACGATGGTGGTGGCAAGCTGCAGAACCAGCTAAAGAAATGTCTGGGCCATTCATTGGGTGAGAATTGAAGGTTTCAAATCATTGGTGGCCTGTTGTTATTTTCCTTGTAATATTATTTGGTTATTTTCTGTTTGGATTTTGAGATGTTGGTAGATGTTGTAATTTCAGTGGAGACATTTTTTGTTAGTCAAGACACATCACTTCTTAGTATTGGTTGTGTGTGTTTCTGAAATGTGTTTGAGCATGAATATTAACAAATGGGGATCTCCGTGGTGTCATGGTTAAGTTTTTCGCTTTGTGCTAAAAAAGGGCATATGTTTGAATCTGGTTTGCGACATCTTATTTACAAATAGAATTGGGGGGAGGGGTGTGGTGGTGGGAATCCCTGGATACTATTGCTAGAAGCTATAGAGTTATGTGCTGTAAGTGGCAGAGTACATATGGGATAACCTGAGTTCCATAAAGTCAATCCTCTACACCTCTTCAATCTTGCTTTTTTATTAACCAAAACAAAAAAGCTTGAAAATTAGCAAATCGTTAGTTCCACTGAATAATAATAAAATAAACCTAATATTTAAATAATTCCCCGTGTAGGTTATTGCTTTTCAACTGTTGTTGAATTTGTAGTCGCCATTTTGTTTCTTGATAGGAACTAGCATCATTATACTTGGAGCATTCTCATAAGTGCTTCTGTTTACCATTCCTTTAGACATTTAAGGGAATATAAGATTAGTAATGGCATACCAGATCTTAGGGCAGATGTCTCAGATTTTCAAAAACAAACATGAAGATGAACACCAGGGATGCAGTATGGGAAATTACCATGTCATCACTATGCTACCAGTGTCAAACATGGACACTGACAACAAATCTTGTTATAATAGAAATGACTTGCCTACATAGAATTCTCAAAGTAACAATAAGAGATTCTTCTTCTTCTGCGTTCGTTCTCAAACTCCTGCAGATTAGCAGGATGTAGTCCGGAGAACGGAATGCATTGTGTCATGGTTTACAGCATTGCTGCGATATCTGCGCCTTTCAGCCTGATACATCCGACTTCAGCGTGGCTTGGGGTCACTGACCCTATATGGGATGGGACAGCCAACTCCATCTCATAACCTCCTTAGTCGCCTCTTACGACAAGCATGGAAGGTAAACAGTGTTGCTATTCTTTGCTCCCCTTTCGGACCCCGGCAACACACAGGTGATAAGAGATTATAAGAATGCCAGTCCTGGATTACATTAAAAGACAGCAGATTGAGTGGTTTTCACATACTTCCAGACTACCACCAGATAGTATCCCTTAAGAAGCATCGCTGTACAGATACGATGGATACATAGACATGGGCAGACCATGCAAAAGATGGATTACAGAAATTAAAGATTCCATGAAAGCAAACATATGGCTGGACTACTAGTGATATGGTGTACAGTAGAGGAACCAGTTCTCTCGTATGGCTGGACTACTAGTGATATGGTGTACAGTAGAGGAACCAGTTCTCTCGTATGGCTGGACTACTAGTGATATGGTGTACAGTAGAGGAACCAGTTCTCTCATATGGCTGGACTACTAGTGATATTGTGTACAGTACAGGAACCAGTTATCTTGTATGGCTGGACTACTAGTGATATGGTGTACAGATGCCTACCTTTCAGTAAAAGTGGTACAACACTGAAAATATTAAGTTTCCACACCGAACTTAGATATAATACCTTACCTTCCAATGTCTTATATATGCTTATAATACCTTACCTTCCAATGTCAGGTCATTGGCACAAATAACATGGCAATACAGTGCATTTTTTGGAATCATGTTAGAAATCTAGTAGAACCATTGTCCTGTTACAAGAGAGATCTGGTGGGAGTTTGGGAACGAATAACAAAAAATCAAAATGCCTTTGTTATATCTTCCTCTTCATCAATTTGTAGTGTATCCGTGATAACATACTCTTCATCAATTTGTAGTGTATCCGTGATAACATACTCTTCATCAATTTGTAGTGTATCCGTGATAACATACTCTTCATCAATTTGTAGTGTATCCGTGATAACATACTCTTCATCAATTTGTAGTGTATCCGTGATAACATACTCTTCATCAATTTGTAGTGTATCCGTGATAACATACTCTTCATCAATTTGTAGTGTATCCGTGATAACATACTCTTCATCAATTTGTAGTGTATCCATGATAACATACTCTTCATCAATTTGTAGTGTATCCGTGATAACATACTCTTCATCAATTTGTAGTGTATCCGTGATAACATACTCTTCATCAATTTGTAGTGTATCCGTGATAACATACTCTTCATCAATTTGTAGTGTATCCATGACTGCCCTTAATAAACTCCACCATGTCTTTTCTCATCACTGTCGCTTCCATTTTAGCTTTACCTTCCAATGCACCAGTTCTTTCAATGCATTTGACTCCCATGTGGCCTAGACAGTAAATCCATGTGATACTTTTGACATTGTTGAAAAGAATAACCCACTCCTGTCTTGTTATGCACTTTTCTGTCCTGCACTCCCAACCTATCTTAGTTTCCAGCATATGTTGCCTGGACTAAGCCTCATCTCCACTTCAAGGAGTTGACCTCAATGAGGTATACTGACTAAAATTTCATCTTTTTATGTCTCTTCTCTGTTGACTAAATAGCAATTCAATTTTCTGCATGGCATAGCTACCAGGCAAGTGTAATAATCTTGCTCTCTTCTTTTCATCTGCATTCACTCTAATAATATTTGCATGAAATGTATGCCGGCAACCAACTTATCTCGTTACTCAGGCCAGTAGAATCATCTGCGCTATTTGTAAAAAGACTGTTCTAGTCTCCTAAAATTCTTTGATCTTTTCCCATTTTCCTCATATAGGCTTATATTCTGGTTCCGCATTAGAGAGTTCCACTTAATCCAAGAGAAATTAATATGTTTTACAGTTACAAAATTACAGGGAAAATAATTCAGTTGAAAACAGGTGTTACTGTACAAGCAAACAGTTTTTCTAGAGAGCAGAGTATTGGATAGAGGAATTGAAAATCAATGTCAAAAGGCACACGTAGAGACAACCTTTCCCTTATCTCTACAACCAAAGATCAAAATGGCAGTCAAGAAACAAATGATAATTGTGTTTGTTTCACTTTCTCTCAACCAGCACCAGATTTTGTGTGATTTGAGAGCATGAAATACACTGTGCTACAGTTTACGTTACTTCATACAGGCCTAGCACATCTACTTTTTGGCTTGCATTTGATTAGGGTGGGCTTTACCTTCTAATCTTGCAGTATGAGTGTATCCATGATAATTTATTACCCACTGTGCCCTTGAACTTATAGACAAATATGTTCCTTGATAACAGTTTCCGGAGTGAAAATTGTATCATGGCGTTGAACTTAAGTCAATTACATTTGTGTTGTATGAGGTGTTTCTCTATCATGAACTGTTCGAATGTAATTAGCCGATTGCAACACTGGTATAAAACCACTATCTGAGAGCTTAACTCCAGTATAGGAAATGTGTAACATTATAATTGGATCCAGATTGTTTCGCCTCTTAGTCGAGGTTTCATTCACCAACATCGTGAAAACCTCATCAAAGTTCAGGTTAACTACACACATTTTTCTGTAGATTGAGATGAGTTGACTTTCTGCTATTTGCTTTTACGTACTAGTTACTAATGCAAGTAGGAAGCATGAGGATAAATGAAAATAATTCTCTTGGTATCACTAGAACGGACCTGGTTCAATTCTTGTCAGGCGTAAGAATTTGTTGCTCATGGAAGATAAGCAAAGCTTGTTCTTGACCGTGAACACAGTCTTTGTAATGAATTCCGTATTTTGTTATCATGAGTGTACCTCCACTTGCACTAAGAGCATGTGAACATTGAGAGTACTGAAATGGTTAAGAGTGCTGAACTGGAAGATGTGGAGAGAAAGAAAGCAGGTCTGAGGTGGTTGAGAATACTGAACTAAACTTTCTGCCAAAGACAGATGTATTGGACTATTGGTGCAAATAAAACAGCAAAACAACACATTTCCATTCTCTGGTCTACATCCTGCTGGAAATGTAATAGGACCATGATCCTTCTACAAGAAAGATCCAGCGGGAGTTTGAGAAAGAACACTGAAGAAGAATAAGAACTAAACTTGGCAAGATGTAGACGTAAGGGTGAATGTTGCTGTTTATATTTTGACATCTTGTTTCTACATATAAATAAATAAAAATTGCCTGATTGTTGCCAGGCCTAAAGGAAAGCAAATAATGCAAGAGGCAAGCAAGGAGATTTTTAGGGATTGTTTGATGAAGTCTTTATATCAGCTTTTAACAATAAAAAAAATTGGTGGAGCTCATGGTTGTGGTAATCTGTCACCATGACCTCCAGAGTGCATGTTTTGGGGTTTTAAGAGGCTGTCCTATCCTATGCATGGTCAAAGTTGCCCAACAGCTATACCAAAGTTTGATGTGTCATGCTGAAAGGCACAGATATTGCAGCTAAACTGTAAACCATGACAATGTATTTCGTTCTCCGGCCTACATCTTTCCAATCTGCAGGAGTTTGAGAACAGAAGAAGAAGAAGAAATAAGTGCAAAAATTATTGATAGTATTAATTATATTGACTGATAAATGTGGTGTATTGGTTTTGTTTGTCAGTTTACGCTGTATTCTTCCCATTCGCTGTTAATATTACCTCCTTATTTGTGTTGCTGTGACTTAAATCAGTTTGTTGGGCTTTCTCTGGCATTATTTCTATTAGATTTATGTACTTGTGCTTTCTCTGTTTAAACTTTGCTGCATGTCAATGTATCAGCATATTGTTGTCTAGACCAGTGGTTCTCAATATGGGCTATATAGCCCTGGGGGATGTGTTACAGGGACTTTAAAGGTGGCCACCAAAAAAAACTGTTTGAATTATTGAGTTGGGGCACACAGGAAGGTAACAATTTGGATGCTATATGTTGATAAACCTTAAAAAAGTCTTGGTAATCAGTAAAGAAAGTCAACTACATTTTTCTTAAAAGCACTAGACATTGGAAAGTAAATTTGTCTTAAAAAGGGGTTGATTACTCTCTGATATAACCAAAAGGACTTTGTCGTTTAAACCATTGTTGCGAACCACTGGTTTAGACCTGTAGTTCTCAGTAGTTGGTATATGGCCCAAACCTTTGGAGCCCATCTTTTTTCAGGGGAGTAATGTAGGAAAAAAAATGGAGATTATGGAGACCAATTAGCACAGACCCATTGGGAGGGGGTCACAGAAAGGTATCTATTTGAACAATATTTAATAAAATATTCAACAATAAACCTTAAAGAAACAACCTTATTTTTTTTAGGTTCTAGGGGCACAAAATGAAATTTATCCCACAGTGGACTACGGGTGGTGAAAAAGTTGAGAACTACTGGTCTAGACTTTGTTAACTGACAACATTGAAGAGTTTATGGGGTAATGAAACTGTATCCCACAAGCAGCAAAAAATTTAAATTCACATTAAGCTAGTTTTATAGATTGTAGTGGGTGTATATATATTTTGAATAGAAGGGAAATTGTCTTTCATGAATTTCAGATTAGATATGCCATAGCTATGTATTAAATTATATCCTGTTTATGTATCATTGTATTTTCAATCTATGGCAAGACTGAATTATGTACAGTGATACCTCTGTTTTCTTCGATAATCCATCTGAAACCTACGACAGCCGAGGCAATTATTTCCATATGAATAAATGTAAATCCAATGAATTTGTTTTAGGCATTCAAAAATACATACCAAAATCACATTTTATAGCAAATAAATTTAGCGTTTTATACTATAAACAACAAGAAATGAATATAAAATTAATATAACAGACTAATGTAAAGAATAAATTCGTGTATTGATAGACTTATCATTGACTGTGGTAATTTAGAAAAATCTTCATGACGAGGTAGCTAGTATCAATTGCCAAAGTCAGCAGAAACTTGGTCAGACAGATATGTGCCAATGTGGAAAAGACAAACAATCAGTAGAACGCATTCTCCAAGACTGTCATCTCCATGAAAGATGTAGAACAGAAATGCTGAAAGAAAAACTGGTGTAGAGACAAATCGCAACCAGACACAACACATTCCATTCTCCGCACTACATCCTGCTAATTTACAGGAGTTTAAGAACAAAAGCAGAAAAAGAATAAGAGAGATCAACTAGGTTATATGAAAGAACGAGGAATAATTTTTTTAATTCAGTGACCTACAATAGGTCGAGCTTGAGAAGTTAAGATTTGTAAGTGTGTCGCAGACAGACACAAAAATGTGAAGCAAGTTCGTCAATTGAGGTTGGTAACC
Source organism: Meghimatium bilineatum (assembly GCA_034231615.1). Lineage (NCBI taxonomy): Eukaryota > Metazoa > Mollusca > Gastropoda > Stylommatophora > Philomycidae > Meghimatium > Meghimatium bilineatum. The sequence continues at coordinate 80,586,054 of CM067319.1, forward strand.
ATCCCATAGTACAGAAACTAGTTCTCTTAGTACAGAAACTAGTTCTCATAGTACAGAAACTAGTTCTCATAGTACAGAAACTAATTCTCATAGTACAGAAACTAGTTCTCATAGTACAGAAACTAGTTCTCATAGTACAGAAACTAGTTCTCATAGTACAGAAACTAGTTCTCTTGTACAGAAACTAGTTCTCTTGTACAGCTAGTCTACTTCTTCTTCATTCATTCTCAAACTCCCGCTGGATCTCCTTTGTAGCAGGACCATGATCCATTCTAGATTTCCAGCAGGATGTAGTCCAGGGAATGGAAATGCGTTGTGTCGCCGTTTTATTTGCGCCAATGGCCCGGCACATCCGTCTTCAGCGGGTTGGTCTACTAATAATATGGTTACAGACATTCAGTTGCAGTAGTAAAAACACTGAAGGAAATCAAATTGTAATTTCCTACTGATGAAGTCTGATGTATCGAGCTTTTGTCGCAAATAAAACAATGACACAATACATTTCCATTCTCTGGACTAAATCCTGCTTGAAATCTAGTAAGAGTATTATTCTGCTATAAAAGAGATCCCCCAGGACATTGAAAACAAATGTACACACAAAAAATAGTTTGTAAGTTGACAGGAATATTATCACTGGAAGTAATCAAGTAATCTCCTTTATCTTGCAGATTCTCCACTGCCCATGTAATGACTGTTACTCTGAGTTGTGATCACCGAGTGGTGGATGGAGCTGTTGGTGCACAGTGGTTGTCTGAATTTAAAACATTGATGGAGAAACCAGAATCTATGTTGTTGTAATATTATAGATAATATTGTTGAAAGATAGATGGTCTAGTGAGTCAAGTGTGTTTCATTTCATGTTTGAATGCTCTTTTTAAAAATTTGATGCTTTTCGTTAAAAAAGAACAATTCACGACTGCTATTATTTATGTGGACAAACATTGACAAAATTCATGCATGACATCAGATTTTGTCTCTTCAAATACTGCTTATATATTTATGTAAAGCTGACTAGTTCGTAGACATCGGATAAAAAAAAAACTGCCAAATTTTTATGTTGCTGGCCATGGGACTAAAATGGGAACACAGTGCATATCCGTTCCCTGGACTACATCCTGCTGGAAATCTAGTAGGATCATTGTCTTGCTACAAGATCATTCCAGTAAGAGTTTAAGAATGGCTATTTGAAAAAGAAAAAAAAAACCCATTAGATACAGAATTATTTTCCTTATCTTTTTTATGTGTGCGACGAGTTGGAGTGGAAATGTGGATTGCAGATATAGCCTCCATTGCAGTATTTTTTACTTAGAACACTCATTATAGATGAATTTATGCATTTCCCATAGAGAGCATGAGATAAATGTGTATGTAAGAAACACAATACAGATACATGCAGGTCCACAAGAATCACTACTGTACCTAGTTAACTGATGAAATCTTGCATAGTTTGGACATTCCCTGTCAAAAATAATCCTGCAGGGAATAGTGGAACGGGCAGAGGAGGACTAAGAATATCATGGACATATATATATACAAAATGGGTCCGGATACGATTTTTATACTCTCATTCACATCATTGAAGATAGAGTTGTTAGAGGATTCTATGCAGTGCCCCTACAACTTGAAGGGCTGTGGATTTGATTTATATGGATGAATAGATTATGAGGCAAAGATATGGATACACAAGGGAAGAGTAGGACATGAACAGAAATTAAAGCATCATCTACAGATAGCATAAGATGGAAGAGCTTTCTTGTTAGGGTAAGATGGAGGAGTTTTGTTATTAACCTGTGCTCTGCAGATAGCGAAAGAGTTAATAGAGAGATGAATTTCATATTCAAAGTAATATCCAGTACATTCACTGCTGTTGCTGAAGTGAGTCATGTGGTATTTGTTTCTCTTAATTATCCCATAGAATTAGGCAACTTGTCCCGCTCAATCACAATGTAACCAAATATTTTCTAATTATATGTTTCTCTTAATTATCCCATAGAATTAGGCAACTTGACCCGCTCAATCACAATGTAACCAAATATTTTCGAATTATGTGTTTCTCTTAATTATCCCATATAATTAGGAAACTTGACCCGCTCAATCACAATGTAACCAAACATTTTCTAATTATGAAGCTATGCATCATTTTGGAGAGTTCTCATAAAACGGTATTCAAAGTAATATGTGAGCATGAACACCAAAACTGACCTATATAAAGCGATCATCATACCATCACTATGCTACCAATGTCAAACGTGGACACTAACAGCAGAATCCAAAAGAAAACTTATTACAACAGAAATGACTTGTCTGCGTAGAATCCTCAGAGTAACAATAAGAGACAGAATCAGAAATGAAAACATTAGAAGACTAACAAACACAATGCCATAACAAACACAATGCCAATTCTGGATTACATGAGGACAACAGATTAAGTGGTTTTCACATGCTTCCAGACTACCATCAGACAGTGCCCCTCAAAAAAGCTTTAGTGTTCAGACATGATGGATAAAGGGGCAGACCTTGCAAACAATGGATTACAGAAATAAAATAGTCGATGAAAACAAACATATATGAAGCACACCATAAAACCATCTCCAGATATCTTGTACCCCTGAAGCTGCAAGACATAAAGGGGTATAAAGTAAAAAGAACGGAAAAAAAAGAAGTATCATTATAGTTAGTGGATTGGCAAAGATCTTACAGGTATTCCTTTCTAGAAATTTGTTTTGTGCATACCTGAGATACCAACATCTCCAAATAACCTTAATTAAATCTGCAGTTAATTTAACCCCTAGTTACCATAGAGTGGCAACATTGTACTCACACATTCAAAAGTATTTAACCCCTAGTTACCATAGAGTGGCAACGTTGTACTCACACATTCAAAAGTATTTAACCCCTAGTTACCATAGAGTGGCAATGTTGTACTCACACATTCAAAAGTATTTAACCCCTAGTTACCATAGAGTGGCAACATTGTACTCACACATTCAAAAGTATTTAACCCCTAGTTACCATAGAGTGGCAACGTTGTACTCACACATTCAAAAGTATTTAACCCCTAGTTACCATAGAGTGGCTACGTTGTACTCACACATTCAAAAGTAACCTTCTTGTGGAAGAGTATGATAATATCATCTGAGTTATCAATACTGAAGTCAAATATGCTGGGCCTTTGGTGTAAATAAACATGGTGACAATTCATTTATGTTCTCTGGACTACTGCCTGCTGCAAATCTAGTTGGACCATTGTCCAGTTGGAGTTTGAGAACGAATGAAAAACTAATGAGTTTTCCAACTGGCGCAATATAGTTTGAGAGTTTTATATAGATTTGTCTCTGACCTGGAGAAGACAGTGGACTTTGCCCTTATGACAGGCCTGACAATATAACATGACCACAGATGCTGAACGCAGAAGATCTATGTAGATTTTATGACAATATGTAAGAATATCACAATATGAAAGTCAACACCTACACAAGAAGCGACCTTCCAATAGCATCAACGTGAGAGGCTAATCCATGCTTTTCATTGGTTGGCTACACAAAGTATATGAAAAGTAACCAATAGAAAGCTTTTATTGACCTTTCTCATTACGGAAGTTAGGCCTGTTTCTTGAGAAGACATTGTTGAAAATACTATATTTCCAGCCATATTTACCCAAATTAATCTACAATTTCTCTGAGATAAATTGTTTTCCAATGTGTATATTAGTGTTTTCAGAACATTAAAATTATTTATGAATGTCTAAATTAGTGCATGCTTCACTTCACAAATCACTGGTATTGGTGAAGATACTTACCAGAACTTTGTTAATTCTCTAGATAATTTGTACATATATTCTTTGTTCATTCTCAAGATCCTTCTGCTCAGTAACAGGATATAGTCCGGAGAACGGAATCAGTTTTGCCATAGTTTACAACTTGGCTGCAATATCTATGCCTTTCAACCTGATACATCTGAGTTCAGCATGACTTTTGGGTACTTTGATATATGGGATGGGAGAGCCAAACCCATCTGCATACCTCCTTATTCGCCTCTTTCAACACGCATGGCAGTCAATAGTGTTGCTATTCTTTGCTCCCTTTCAAGGTTCCGACAATATACATGTGACATAAATATCTATATTTGGTGTTTGAAGATAGTATATTATTAAAGATTTTCTGTATTATAATGCAGATTCCAGTATCTGTGACATTGTGGTACTGGAAGAAAGCATAATGTTAGTTCATAAAACGTTGATGGAGATGCATTTAATGAATGGAGATTCATGTTGGAAACATTTTCAGAATGGAAACATGTTGAACTCCTTAATGGTGGAGTTCTAGTTAAATTTGTATAATTGTTACCTGTCTGTTATGTTGTAGTGTCACTATTCTTCCCTCCATTTCTGACCCCAACGAATCACTATCTAATTCTGAAACAACTACTTCACAAATTTCTCATAATATCCCAGTTCGTTTTCATGCCTTATCTTTCTTTGAAGAAGAGGTCTTCTTCTTCAGCGTTCATTCTCAAACTCCTGTTGGATCTCTCCTGTAGCAGTACTACTAGATCTCCAGCAGGATGCAGTCCAGAGAATGGAAATGCGTTGTGTCGCCGTTTTATTTGCGCCAATGGCCCGACACATCCGTCTTCGGCGGAGAAGAAGAGGTAAATTCTACATAATTTATAGCTATATTACCAAATTGTTACAGGAAAATAAATCCTCAACATGTCCTGGAACACAAAAATCACCAATGTAGCCATCCTGAGAGAAATGAATGTAAAAGAACACTGGCTAAACAGCATGATTCTTTCCAGAAAACTACAATATTTTGGCCATATCAAATGCCATGACAGCCTAGAGAAAACCATAATGGAGAGGATGATGCATGGGAGACGGACAAGAGGCCGACCAAGAAGATGGACGCAAGACATCAAAGACCACGTGAACATGACAGTAACAGAAGCAGGAAGACTGGCTCAAGATCGACAGAAGTTTCGAAAGGCTGCGATGACTGCTACATCCTGTTCAGGATATGCTACCTGATGATGATGTTGCCAAATCCCATGATGATTTGACACATATTCACTGAACATGATGACCTGATCAGTATCCATTCCTCCGTAAAGTCTATTTCCACTTCCAAACAAATTACATCTGATCAATGATAAAACATTGTAGATAATATCAACTTAAACTAGATGTCTGTTGTCTCAAAACATTCTATAAATCTACAGCTGGTTTCAGGTTTCCTCTTTGTAGTGTGGAGCAACCATAATTAATATCATCCCTGGAATGTTACATCGTACTTATGATAGCTTAGTACTGGCACATCTTAGTGGCTGCTGTGACCTTGGGTAATACAGATTAGTGAGGCTAAAGCTATGGGACAGTCGCTCTGACCTGGAGAAGATGGTGAACTTTGCCCTGACGACAGGCCTGATATTAAAACATGACCACAGATGCTGAACGCAGAAGATATTTTAAAAAATGAATGTTCAGCACATTGAAACTAGATGTCAAAATGCCAATGTATTATCCAATCAACTGACAGCACTACTTGGACTTCTGAACATCAGCACAATAACTGACATCACTACTTGACTTCTGAACATCAGCACAATAACTGAATCACTACTTGACTTCTGAACATCAGCACAATAACTGACATCACTACTTGACTTCTGAACATCAGCACAATAACTGACATCACTACTTGACTTCTGAACATCGGCACAATAACTGACAGCACTACTTAGACATCCGAATATCCACATAACAACTAAATGAACATTAATAAATAGAATTTGTATACCTACATTGTGCTATCAATGCCAAACATAGACCCTGTCCACAGCACAGGAAAGTAAGATTACAACATGCGAGATGGAGTGTTTGAGAAAGATTGTCAAATTCTCTGATTACAACATGTAAGATGGAGTGTTTGAGAAAGATTGTCAAATTCTCTGATGTCATAAGAATGTATATAATGTGAAATGATGACATCAGAGAAATCGTAGGAATGTACACCAGTCAATGACTACATTTGGCAATAGAGCATAGACTTCGGCTCCTCACAAAACTTCAGTGCACAAGTGGCTAAGATAAGACAATGTGCAGAAATAACTGCCTAGGTGGTAACAACGCTGCTCCGTTGTCTGGACTGCATCGTGCTGCAAATTTAAGAGGACTATTATCCTGCTACAAGAGATATCAAGTGGGAGTTTGAGAAAGAAAGCTTTTTAAAAAAACTGTTCAGGGAAGAGACCAGGTGGATTATGCAAGTTTGCATCCAAATTTCCTGATTTTCAACCAAAATAATTGATGGCCAGTTAAATCTCCTTGTTGAAGATAATTTCTTCACAAACAAATGTTAATTTGAATTGTCTGGGTGAAAACAAATTCATTCTGAGTTGAGGTTACGTCAAATTAGTAGATGTAACTCATACCTACTCTTGTAGCAGGGCATTGTTCCTTCTCTCATTTTTAGCAACAATTTATAGCTTTAATTATATGCTCAGTCCACTTCCTTCTTTAGTCCCTAAAACTGATCATTTCAAGAACCAGTCAAAAACCAGAACTATCAGTCTCAAACCAGTCCAATCTTTGAGAGAAAAGAGTGCATCATGAACTGAGGAACATTCATGTTTACACATGATGGAAAAATGTTTATATAAAGTTATATATTTATATAAAGTTATATATAGAAAACAATTATATTTATTTTTGGTAAATTCTAAATTCTTGAAAAGGAAAGTGTGAACCCTGGTACTGTATTTAGAAACAAGCTTTTTGAAGAAGGTACATGCATTGTATAAGAAGAGCACTTATGGGAATGCCCCTTTTGCAGTCATGCTGGTTCATAATCAAGAACATGCTTTATGAAAACAGATAATGCCTGGGATATATATACAGTAAACCTTCTCTTGCGTAGAACCTTAACTCTTTCAGGACTTGATTGTTTTTAGGCTTGGACCAAATTAATATTATAAAATTTCCTTATATGTGTTTTTTTATTGTATCACTTGGCATACTAATATTGATAAATAGTGTATGTGTAATACATCATTGGAAAGGAGAATGGATACAGAATATGAATATATAAGTACATTGATGATATTTGATTACTTCACAAGGTTACAGTTAGCCTTGTGAAGTAATCAAATATCATATCAAAGCCAGTAAAGTGGCGAAAGGTCCTGTAGACCCATGCTATAAAGCCAGTATAGTGGTGATTGGTCCGGAAAGAGATGAAAACAGATAACGTCAGGGATATATATATATACAGTAAACCTTCTCTTGCGTAGAACCTTAACATGAAAACAGATATGGCCTAGGATATATACACAATAAACCTTCACTTAGTAGAACCTTAATATGAAAACAGATAAGACCTAGGATATATACCGGTAGGACCTCAAGAGACTTGGGCTTTTTTCTACTAAAGTCAGGTTTTTGCTTAAATAAAGTTTGCTATGAACATTTAACCAGAGATATGCATGTAATTACTGTAAAATAAAATACAGTACTCATGTATGTATTCACAATATAATTGAAGACATTCAAACGGTTTGTGAAAGCAAATTGCTCACTTTTTTTCTTTAGTTTTTCTAGCAATTTAAGTTTTTTTGCACATAGCGTACACTCTTGACTGACTGATTTTTTTCACAGACGTTAGCCTGAGAAATCAGACTGCATATCCGAATTGTTCCATTGTAGTGCAATTTTTTGTAGTTTCATTAAACTGTTGATAGTATCTTAATAAGTCATTACTCTCCCTCCAACACAATTTCATTTTCCTCATATTTTTTTCCCCACATTCATCTCCTTTTCTCATTTTCCAATTCTCAACTAAGACACATATTCACTGTGTCTGTTTTGTTTTGCAGGTCTTGGTCTGTGTTGATGTAGTCTTCAGCATTGCATTTGTTTCTCCTTCTCATTAGCAGTTTAACATATCTACACAGCAAGTTCTAATTTTGTTGTGAAAACATGTTATCTAGTCGCTTTGTGTGATACCATAGTTGCTGGTGCGCCTCTATGCCTGGTATCTCTGACTTCAGCACCAGTGATTACTTGGGCAGGACTGGTCCTGCTTGATGGCCCAACCAATCTTAGTTTCCAGCCTCTGTTGGCTGCATCAAGCCTCATCTGTGGAATACAAACATGATGCAAAGATATATACATCTCCAAAGATATCAACAGACCACAATATTTCTCCTTAGAACAAGCCACTGCAGACTGTTGAGTCACCTTTACTGATTGAGGATCTCATACACAGATAAATGTCCATGTGGATCCAGAACACATACTTCAGGACTGCTCAACATACAAAGAGCAGAGACAGCAGACCTGGCCAGAGGATACAGACTTCAGGCAAAAGCTATGGGGCAGCCACTCTGACCTGGAGAAGACGATGGACTTGTCTTGAAGACAGGCCTGACAATATAGCATGACCACAGTTGCTGAACGCAGAAGAAGTCCCATTTATATAAAGATTACAATGTTGTCCCAAAATTCTTCGATATTGTCCACAGTTACTCTGGGTATGCATTTCGCAGCATTAAGGCTTATTTTACTTTTTGCCAATGTGGGAAAGCCAACCAAACTGCAGAGAATATCTTTAAAGAACGTACAAGCTATGACACCTGATAGGCCTATAAATGTTAAACTCTATGGTTCTTCTTCAATGTTCATTCTCAAACTCCCACTGGATATCTCTTGTAGCAGGACCATGATCCTATTAGATTTCCAGAAGGATGTAGTCCAGAGAATGGAAATGCGTTGTCAGTTTTATTTGCGCCAATGACCCGACACATCTGTCTTCGGCGGAAAAAAACTATGGTTCAAAACAAGAAATAGAAAACACTGTCCAATTTATACAAGAAACAACACTGCAAATATAGACATTAATAGCGAACGAAAGAAAAAGAAAACTTAATCCAGGGAAATTTATTATTTTTCAACTACAAAATCACGGACTGGAAATTATTTCCTTTAAGACAAATTTTCTTTTAATGGAGAATCCACTTGCGACAGGTTTTACTGTACTGTACTGATGAGCTATAATCCAGACTCATTGCTCAACATTGTAAGTCACAAGACTGGATATTATTTATGGACTCATTTTACTGTATATGTTTGTAAATTTGGTAGAATGATGACAATTTACAAATAAATCAGTTTAGAATGTGCAACAGGAACAACATTCTTGTGCATGTTTGGATATTGTTTGTAACCACCTGAATGTCTCTTGTGTATTCACTACTTTCTCCACTCTAGTGTAACCACCTGAATGTTTCTTGTGTATTCACTACTTTCTCCACTCTAGTGTAACCACCTGAATGTCTCTTGTGTATTCACTACTTTCTCCACTCTAGTGTAACCACCTAAATGTCTCTTTGTTCTGTATTCACTTCCCCTTCTTTTTCTTCTTCGTTCAGCATCTGTGGTCATGTTATATTGTCAGGCCTGTCATAGTGCACCGTCTTCTCCAGGTCAGAGCGGCTGCCCCATAGCTTTTGCCTCAAGTCTGTATCCTCTGGATAGGTCCGCTGTCTCTGCTGTGTTTATTGGTGCTTCTTCTTGCTAATCCCAGTAAATTCGAGTGATTAGCTCTTACTTCATATGGGCAGTGGGGAGGTTTCTCTGAGCTTTCTTTCATACACAGATTTCGGTTTAGTGCAATGCGTATTGAAGGGGTTTTCTACTCTGAAGGAGCACATGTCACGAAACGAGCTGACAGTTTACTTGGGTCACTCATTGTTTGTATTTCCTTCGACGAGTCGCTTCGCAGCCAACGAGCTATTTCTCTTGTAGGAAGACCATTCCATTACCACCCTTTGTGACCCTAGCTTCCATACCTAATTTCTTCAGTATGAGCCGTGTTGGGTAACAGCAATAGACGAATTAAATTCATGGTTGATACACCTTCCTAGACGAGGTGCAGATTTTGTCAAACACGTTGGAGGTCTGAGATTTGACCTGTGCATTTTTCAAGTATTAGCCTAGCCTGTTTGTGATGGCCTTCAAATACATCGCATATACATGTGGCATAGAAAGACGCCCTGTGTTTTACCTTTCCACCATTTCGTTTAGCACACAAAGAAGTAGGTAGATTGAGCTTACCCTGGACAAGGAGCTTCGCAGTCGGCGAACAAATCTCGTGTAAGAAACGCATCTCCTTAATTCTCTTTGTATGAGCCGTGTTGGGCAACAGCGACAATCGAGTTAGACTAAGTTTGCGATGCCCTCGAAAGCAAGGACGACGCCCACAGCGTCCATAGTCCGAGCCTCAGCACTGAAGTTTTGAGCAATGTGCACCCCGACATATGTTCAATGCTTTCCTGCGTGCAATGGGGAACTGTATTCAAAGTTTTTTTCCCATATTCAAGAGTGCATATTGAAGTTGGCGTATATAATATCTGAGTCATGACTCCTACTTTGAGTGTCAATTGTGAGGGGATATATGGGTTTCTCTGTGTTCTCGTGCTGGACAATTGTAGCTTCTTTGCCAGTTTACATTTCACATATAGTGGCAATGCTGCCATCAAGCGCGTGTTGCCTTTTTCAGATTCAATGTGTGTTTATAGGATCACCATATTGTGATATCAACATTGGCCGCACTTCCAATGTTTCTGAATTTGTTTGCTGACCGAGACGAACTGCGCAGTCACTGTGTGACGACAGTGCTGCTGGTTGTGTTGGAGTAGTGGTCTCGGAGATGTTGCTTGTCTCTTTGCAGGCAATTTATCTCGTTGTCTTACGCATGTGGTTGCGTCTGTGGGTCTCATCAATGGCCCACTAGACATACCACCCATGCAACAGAAAACCTTAGTAGATGACATGCCATTATATTGAGGTTATCTTCTTAGAGAAGCTTCATGGCACGTCATCTATACAATTATGCTTTTATTTTGTTGTTGAAATGTGTTTCATGTTTACCTGAATATATATGTATGCACCCTCTGTGGTTGGGAGGGAGCCAGAGATGTACTGTGCAGCACTGGGGAGGAGGAAACTGACAGCAGTTTTTTCCTATGGCTGAAACCCATCATATAGGCACAGTGACTCAGACGTGACAATCCTTTTGAATTGAACATTTGGTTGCATGCCTGGAGCAAAATAGAAGTTCGGCATAACCAGTAGTCAATTGGTGGCTGGGAATGAGCACAGTGAACCCTATCTTGGCTACAGTGGCTAGGAGCAGTGCATAGGTTGAAACCTACCTTCCTGGAGGTGTGATAGTTATACTCTGCCTCGGAGTGGGCCGAAATCCACAGACTTCCCAGCAATATAATGCCATTTAATGGCATTAGGTCAACGGGCATGAGCCCATGGACCGCTGGATCAGCAACCAACCCAATCATCTCTGTCTCATTCATTCCATCTACACTACAGCCTTCACAGCCACGAACCTAAAATTGTTGGTCATGAAGACAGCAAAAGCAGCTGTATTTCTGTTTCCAGGGTGCAACACGAGGAGGTACTTTTAGGATCATGGTTATCTGCTAACCCTGAACCCGCACGACGAGAGCAGTGCAAGATACTTGTCAAAATACACATCCCTGTTAAAAAATGTGTAACTCTTGAACTATTTTTCAGATAACGTGTTTTAAGAACGTTCCGACTTAATGTAAAAATACTTGCATCACAACGGAACCAAAAAATGTGCAATTTGTCTATATAATGTGTGTACACAAACACTAAAGATGATGTTTGTATTCAAACACTAAAGATGTTTGTGTTAAAAAATAATGAAACTATCTCACATGATCATTTGGTGTAAATTTTGGAATACAATCAAACCTGTTTGTGTCTCGATTTGACCGTTCTGCACGATTTTAACGCAAATTTAAGCCAAATTCCTCGATCTAGGTCATTGGAAGACTTGCGTCTTTTTTCTTTGTAGAAGCGTTGTGTCATCTAAGTAAAAGTTAATATTTATCGAAAATGAGTTTAAAAATATAATTCTAACAACATACACTATCCTTTTACACCAAACATTAAAATGTAGTAAAGGAAACGGCATCATTAGAGATATGTCATGGATGGTTACAGCAGAGGATTGTCTACTCCGAATCTGCGCAATGGAGGAAGTGCGAAGAGGGAACGACATGATTATTTTGAACAGCCAAAGGAAGGGTCTGAAAAAGGTATCAATAGACCTTAGCAAGAATGACGCGACTGGGCATAACGTAGGACAGACAGGATAAAACAAGAATTTATCCAACGACAATCAAAGCCGCAATATGTCATCTACACTTATGGATCAGTGACAAGAGATGCTAATAAATCGTGGTGGGTTTTTGTCGCTTATTAAATGGACAGAAAAGTCGTAGGTCTACCCCACAACAACATAGGGTTATAGCATGAGAATGGACAGGGCCGGCCCTAACAATTGAGGGGCCCAATGCGAAACGGATTGCGCAGGGCCCAGACTGGGTAGGGAAGAGGATAATAACATAAATTCTAATATGAATTTATGGGCCTATGAAGTGCGGAGCCCACTGCGGCAACATAGGTTGCAATGGCCTAAGACCGGCCCTGAGAATGGATATAGGGGCAGTTGCGACGTCACGGACATAGCTAAAAACGCAATCTCCAAAAGCGGCATTGATCATCTGTGATTCGCAAAATATGTTGTGCGAAATCGGAAAGTTCATGATATGCAACAGGTGAAGCATTATCATAGGAAACAGCGAAGGCATTGCTTGGATCTACTGTCCTGGCCATGCGGTAGAGAGGAAATGAACGAGCAGATGCTTTGGCAAGCAGCGTTGAAGAAGACGACCCTGCGATAAGCACATATATGGACAATTTAATAAGGACGGTCGGGGATGTACTGCGTATTGACAAAGACGAATCGGAAACAGACAATGTGCATATCAAGAGAATTACTGACTTTGACGTGGCCAAGGGAGAGGCCTTATTATGGTAGTATAGACTGTCGTGGTTACGTCACCAGTTATGACCGTATTAAGGTTGCTTCTTAAAGTTGTCATATACGTTGTCACGTTCAATGTGTGATACATAAAGTATGATAAAAGGCTGCAACTTCAGCGTTTACATATAACTATTAACTTTATTATACATTGGTTCTAAGTCCACAAATGTACAACATCGACTTACAACATGAATTTGATAAATGGCATATCCAATATTCTGAAATCAACTCAGTGTTTCCAGACTCTCAAGTCTCAACTATTCACTCTGAACCACTCGACTGGCTCCGAGACTAACTTTCCTGGACACGTCTGTCCAGCTCGACTTTCAAGCTCTCACTCTCTGATTGAAAACCAAACTAAAACAACTCCAACCGATTCCCACTAAAACTCTCATTCCTTATATCCCACAATTCTCACTCGTTCAACAAATCTATCCGTTCATTCAACATTACAGTCACAAACTATTTATTTTACTACGTACTTAAAAGTGTCTGAAGTCTAATCTAGCGATCTCTTCTGCCGGGACCTTATCTCACTGGTCAACATTCAGGTGACCGCGATATACAAATCTGCGTGTCCGTCTTTTGAATTGCTTGTTGCAATTAAACATTTTCGGCCGAAGTTTCAGAATTCATTATCTGATAGGAATCTCCGTTAACTGATACGATCTGCTACCTGTATTTCGTATGGTGGCTAGAGATGGTTATAAACTAATTAGCCCGTAGTATACGGCCACATTCTCTGGAAGAACTCGAAGTACTAACCAACGGCTGACTGGGGCACTGAGTTTATTCACATTGAGATTTCTGAGGGGATGGAGAGCAGAGCATTTATGTAAATGTCCCTAGTGTCGTGATGCTTGATTCTGACCAAGAATTAAGTATATTAAAGGTAAACACTTTTGTGAACCATAGCCTACACAAAATTTATTTTCAAATTTTGCGTTACGCCTATGCCACATAATGCTATTTGATAAATTACCGTATAATGAATTTCTTCTGTCACTATAGTAGTCACACATTAACAATTATCAAAGGAATACGCCACCACGTGCAAATGGCAACACCTGGTGAAATTACATTTATAAATTCCTTATGTCGTTCAATATTTAAACTGCTATGCAAAATCTCATTGAATTCAGCTTAGGCCTACTTGTTAATGTATTATTAAAGGAATGCGTTGGCAACTATTTTGAACGAACTATAGTGTATAGGGCCCTATATAGTGCGAGCATAACTGCATCTCTTCTGGCGGCCTAGCAGGTGGAATTATTTATTTTCAAAGGGAGACTAATATGTCACGAAAATCACAAGATGGCCGCTCTCTTATGCAGGTAATAGTAAGTAATACGTTAAGTCTTCGTTCTGTATTAATTAAAAGCATATTGATTCTCACAGGATCTCGCTTGTAAAACATTTGACTTTATAAATAATGTAAAAGGGCGCAAGCATACTGGAGAATTGAAAGGAGGATCGACTTCATTGCAATCTTCTCTAAGCCTCAAAAAATAAAATCATCTCCATTCTCATGCACTCCGTGACACTAATTTACTAAAGAATAACGAAAATATGTACTCATTGCGCAAAAATTAAATTCAACATGTAAAGCGTGAAGCGGGGTGGCGTGCTAATAACATGAAACACATGTAGGCCCGCACACAAGATGACGTTTCGACCAAAAGTCCTTTATTAAGAATAACACGTATACTGTATACATAAAAAACGATAATTAGGGACGACACAACTTGCGTTCACATGTCTAGTGAAAATGAGAAACAAACTTAAGAAGAAGAAACTTAAACCGATTTCCTGTGACTGACTCGCAGACTCAATTCTGTTTTAGGTTTTGACTGTTACCTCTGTTCTAATTTTCAGAGGTGTTTCCTGACCTTTGCTTGTAGGATTAGGATTTGTTCAGTGCGGTCACTACCATAATTTGAAAAGCAGATGTCGCAAAAGGGGAGATTTTTCTTGGCAGAACCAGATCTGCTAAAGTTAGATGTCCAGCTACCACCCTCAGCATTTCAGTGCATTATTTTTATTGGTCGTTTATTTTTTTGGCCAGTAGCTTTATTCCCTTGCCTCCTGGCTCCTCTGGGCAATTTAGAAGGACCTCCAGTAATTGGGGTGGGCCCTTTTGAGGCATAGGTCCTGGTACCGTCCCTGCCTGAACTCCCGCCACAGGGCAGGCACCAAACAATTTTTTTTATATAGACATCGCCCTTTGTTGCCGGGCTCGAATAGGGAGCAAAGAATAGCAACACTGTTTACCTTCCACGCATGTTGTAAAAGGCGACTAAGGAGGTTATGGGATGGAGTTGGCTGTTCCATCCCATATAGGGTCAGTGACCCAAAGCCATGCTGAAGTCGGATGTGTCAGGCCGCAAGGCACAGATATCGCAGCAATGCTGTAAACCATGGCACAACGCATTACGTTCTCCGGACTACATCCTGCTAATCTGCAGGAGTTTGAGAACAAACGAAGAAGAAGGATATAGATATGTTCCCATTGTGTTTTGTACATGGTATTCTGATTAATTGTGCACCTTTTGGCTGGTTGCTTCTGTCTTCAGCACCCTGCTTACTTGGGCAGGGCTGTGGTCCTGCTAGAATGGGCCTACCTGACCAGTCTTCAGTTTCCAGCCCCTGATGGCTGAACTAAGCCCTATCACCACTTAAAGCTGCTGGCCTCAATGGGGTTTTCGTTATGATGAAGACTTTCTAGTTAAAACGTTGCTGTACAACCTGTTACCTGTGAAAACAATTGTCATATCATCTCAATTTCTTACTTTTGTCTTCTATCAAATAGGCCTAACCCTCATGGAGGACGAAGAGATGCATTGCACCCTAGTCCTTTTGTGGCAGACTCCAATAGATCATTTGCCAGATGTGCCATTACTGTGGATGGGTTAATAAATCTGACAGAAGAATGATGAAATAGTTGGCTTAGACTTGCGTGCGGTGCTCCTGGCAGGACATAATCCTGGAGACTGGTCCACAGAAATAACTTCCTTCTGGGACTAAATTTGCATTTAAAAACTCTTACACATCTGTTATATGAGTCCTGATGTTGCCTTAGTTACACAACTGAGAAGAGCCTGAGGTTTCTCAGAAAAGATATTGGTTGTCAAGAGTATTTGCTCACAGCTTAATGGATTATTTCATCATCATCATTCATTTCCGCATGAGGAAGGTCTGCAGGTCTTACTAGTGACATATCACCATGGAACATTATATTTCTAGCAGATGATCTAATTATACAGTGAGGTTATTCTTCTAGTGAAAAACGCTCCAATATTCAACTTTACAGTTATAGATATGTCTCCAGTGCCGTATGTTAACAGGCGAAAAGGGGGAGCAAATAATAGCAGCACCGTTTACCTTCCATACATGTCATAGGAGGCAACTAAAGAGGTTATAGGGTTGAGTTGGCTGACCCATCTCATATACGGTCAAAGTTATCCAAAAGCCAAGCTGAAGTCGGATGTGTCAGGTTGGAAGTGCAGATATTGCAACAAAGCTCTAAACCATGACATCACATTTCCATTCCTCCGACTGCATCCTGCTAATTTGCAGGAGTATGGGGACAAACACATAAGAAGAAGAAGAATGTCCTTATTATCTTAGCACCTGTGCTTTTGTCAGAAAGGCTATGTACTATCAAGAGTTACCTGCTCACAGCTAAAGGGATTACTTCATCAGTTCTCATGGAAAATATACAAGCAGACGATGAGGAAATGAAAGCAGAAGTAGAAACAGCAGAGATGAATCAGGTACATATTTGTTGTTTGTGTTCACTCTCAATTAATCAGCACAATTTTTTAATGGAATTTGAGTCAGGGAGTATAAGTGTTGTGTTGGGGTTTTAGTTGTGCCAACACCAAAGTTGGGCCATTGGCACAAATAAAACGGCGACACAACGCATTTCCATTATCTGGAATACATCCTTCAATAAATCTTGTGAGACCATCGTCCTACTATAAGAGATTATGTTCAGTGATTCTATCAGTGAAATTACTATCTGTAATTACTGATAGTAATTACTAGAATTACTATCAGTGATTCTATCGGACTCTCAAAGTATGCTGCGCAAGACCAGAACTGAATGGGTCACTCTGCTCAACAATGAGCAGAGCATTACATGGATCTACTGTCCTGGTCATGCTGAGGTCAGGGGAAATGAAATAGCTGATGTGTTGGATGGTAAAACCTTTGAATGGCATCAAGATAACAAGAAACAGGACTGAATTGATTAGAGCAGTCATGGATACATACCCTACGAGAAGATGAGGAGGAGGTCGAATGAGACAGTGTACATATTCAGAGAATTGTAGAAATGGGAGTGACTGCAGGTGGGAGAAAGTGCTCCCTCTCTGGAAAGATCAAAAGAATGTGTAATCAGCAACTGACTAGTACGCTGAGCTTATACACTTTTAGATGGCTGACAGAGCGGCAAGCAGAGCATATATGGGAATGCCCCCAGTGCTGTGACGCTTGTTCCTAATCAAGAGACATCCAGTGAGAGATTGCGAATGAATCCAAAAGAAAAGAAAAGTTGTGCCGTTTAGTCCTACAATATGTTTTCATAACGCCTGTGATATGGATGGACTTCCCTAGCCTAAGACAGCCTTCCAAACTGTTGCCAGGAGTAATATTCCCCATAACATGTGCTGGTGTGCAGCCACACACATTAGGAGGTACCACTCACGAAATGTACCACCCTTTTGTTTATGTTAGGGATTGATGACCACCAGGGGAAACCTTCAGATCATCTTCCTCTGTTCTTCATGCTATTAAGTATAATTATTAGTTGATTAAAAAATTTCAATTGTCATGGTGACAGGTTACTTTAAGTAATTATAGGGAATAAGTAAATATGTTACACTTGTTGATTTACAAATACATACACAGGTTCAACATTTCGACCACTAGGCTTTTGTCAGATATAGGGACTAACACACGGACTGGGATAGAATAGTGAAAAACTAAATTGGAGGAAAGTATTTAGGCATCTGTGTTGCCATAACATACTTTCCTCCAATGTAGTCTTTTTGTCTGTTCTATTCTAGTATGTGTGTTTGTCCTTATCCTGACAAAGGCCTAGTGGTCAAAACGTTGAACATCTGTACTTGTCCTATTTGTAAAACAGATATTAAACTGTTTTTGTGTTATTTTACTAACTTTCATATACTACATGGTAAACAATTTTACTGTTGATTGACTTTCTAGTTTACAAATACACTACTTATAAAAATGGTGTTAAAAAACAATTCTACTAAAATGCATCAGGATGAAAACTGTTGATGTTTCAATCAAGAAAGTTTGTCTGAACGAATATATAATAATAAGAAAACAACTAATAATATAAAAAAACATATTAATTTAAAAGCATAAAAAATAATTCAATAAACAGTCTGTGTAGCGGCCTGACGAAGGACGGAAGGAAGTTGCACAATTTGTGCAGTATGTTCAAGAATAAAAGAGTGCGCACCATAATCAAATTGCAGAACTTGAAGAGATGTAGAAGATATATCTGACTACAGACACATAAAAGAGGCGCAATAGAATAGTGCATAATTTCTGCCGGATTGCAAGATTGAGTTAAAGTAAAGCTAACCCATAGCATTTATTAAACACAGTAGAGGTGTGAGATGTTAGCGATCTCATATTTCAGTGGCTTTGCTATATGAGGGCATAGCCATTTCCTCTCCCTCGCAGTCTTTGCCTCTTGAATAAATTTGGTACCCAATTAAGGCTGGGTCGAACCGGAAGCCATTGCAATCTGAAAAACATTTATGTCTCAACTGGGGAATGAACACATGACCACTCATTTGCGAAGCAGTGCGCTACGTGGCCTCCATTGAGTTAGCGGACGGCAAACAGTCACTAAAACTGTCCACTCTTGCCGACAACAAGTGTATGAAATTGTTATGAAGACTTTTTTGATATTTTCTATATTCTGTTATGTTTTCTGTCTGTTATTGAATCAGTCTGCAGGGAGCCATGATGATTCATACACCCCATATTTGATGCAAGGAATAAAACAGGAGCGAGATAATGAGGTTAGTTTGTTGGAAGAAAGTACTGCCATTTAATATAATGAGTAAATGAGGTATAGTTTGTTGGAAGAAAGTACTGCCATTTGATATAATCAGTAAAGTATATGTTTTTCTGTTATTGTTTGAATGCTTTTCCTCTGCCGAAGACGGATGTGACAGGCCATAGGTGCAAATAAAACTGCGACACAATGAAAAATCCAAGATAATTTTTATTTTCTGTACTACATCCAGCTGGAAATCTAGTACAGTCATTGTCCTGCTACAAGAGAACAAGCGAGAGTTTGAGAATGAACGCTGTAGAAGAAGAATGCATATCCTCTTGTATAGACACAGCAATTTCTTGTGTGATTTGAGCTGATAAATGTGCATATATTATACTATGATTTTATTCCCATAGTTTGGCATAATCTTGTCAGACCTCACTCTCTTGTCAGACCTCATTCTCTTGTCAGACCTCACTCTCTTGTCAGACCTCATTCTCTTGTCAGACCTCATTCTCTTGTCAGACCTCACTCTCTTGTCAGACCTCACTCTCTTGTCAGACCTCATTCTCTTGTCAGACCTCACTCTCTTGTCAGACCTCACTCTCTTGTCAGACCTCACTCTCTTGTCAGACCTCACTCTCTTGTCAGACCTCATTCTCTTGTCAGACCTCATTCTTGTCAGACCTCACTCTCTTGTCAGACCTCATTCTCTTGTCAGACCTCATTCTTGTCAGACCTCACTCTCTTGTCAGACCTCATTCTCTTATCAGACCTCACTCTCTTGTCAGACCTCACTCTCTTGTCAGACCTCATTCTCTTGTCAGACCTCACTCTCTTGTCAGACCTCACTCTCTTGTCAGACCTCATTTGAAACCAGTAGCAAGTATGGAATAGTTAGTCAGAGAAGGTACCGGTAGTATGATTATCAGTAACTCTGCTAAACAGAAACTGGGACTGACTTGATTTTCTTCAGACATTTGTGATTTATTGACTTCCTCTCGTAGCATGTATGCTTAATGCGTATCATTATTTCAGATTTATAAAGAGATGAATAACAGTGAAGATGTGAACAGTGAAGTCAGTAAATGTGAATATTTTAATGAGAAAATGACAGGATGGGAGGACGACAACCAGCCTGGTCTATATGGAGAGGATAGATGTACTGAAGATGGTAAGTAGGTCATTTACTATGTCTTCTGTGACATGTTTGTGATGTATGCCATGATGCCTTTCTGATTTATTCTATGATGTTTTCTGTGACACCTAACATTCTTCTTCTATGAGCTGTGTTTATACTGTACAAGTTTTTCTCACTCATTTTTCCTATGCCAGTTACTTTCATATCCAGACTGGTACTTCTCTGGCATTATTTTGAGATTTGCATAGCTTCTGTGATGACTGTTTTACATAATGTGACTATTGGGTGCATTGCAGTGAGATGAAGTGGACAGTCTTCTACTCCGGAGGGAACTTTGCAGTGACTTTCTTGCAATCCTGAGGCATGCTGCAAATAAAAGGGTTGATTAATTTCCTGCAGTTAGATATGGGGCTTCAGCAGGCTTCATCATAGGAAAATCATGTGGAGGGTTAGTCACCACATGCCAACGTCCTTAGTAGCTTCTTATGGCAGATGTCAGTGCTATTCTTGTTCTCCTTTTGGACTCCAGTAACAT
This sequence comes from Meghimatium bilineatum, assembly GCA_034231615.1. Classification (NCBI taxonomy): domain Eukaryota; kingdom Metazoa; phylum Mollusca; class Gastropoda; order Stylommatophora; family Philomycidae; genus Meghimatium; species Meghimatium bilineatum. The sequence goes on from CM067319.1 coordinate 80,606,699, forward strand.
GCTGGTTTGGTGATCTACTCTGTAAATGTTATCAAATTTTACTCAATGTAGGTCTTGCAACACATTTTATGACACAGTCTATAGATATATGCTGCTGTCTATACCTGTTTTGTAATGCTTTCCAGTGATAATTTTTTGGGCTCAATAAGACCAAGAACTGTACCAATCAGAGATATTGTTTGTCTGGGTACAATATTTGATTCTAGATCATTTTCCAAAGCGTTAGCCAGGCGGTTCACAAAAGCTTTGAATCTACTTGTTACTAGAATGCACTATGTATAGGTAGTTTTAGGGTCTTGGTTATCTGCTAAACTTGGACATGGTTGCCAGATATTTGTAGGATGGAACTGTTTATGGTCAAATTGTTGGCTTAAAAAATGACCCAATTTCAAAATTGTGTATAAACTAATTTATACTGAATTTTCTGAACATCTTTGTATAAACATGTATTACTTCTCTCTCTCCTATTACCAACATTCATTCATTCCATAATGACAAATATATTATTGCTAATCCCATTTTAGTTTTTTAAATAGTATTTTGAGAGTCTGACTTTCTCTAGAGATAAAAGCAATGAAGGTACTTAAAAGTTTTGTATATAGTCAGATTAGACATTTTACTTTTCACTCTATGTAGTAACTTAACCTTCACCGCGCCGTTGTTAAATCTGTTTGACAAAAAAAAGATGGCGGCTGTTTACCGTTGTCAAGTGCACTCACTCAATGAGACATTGTGCCAAATAGGCTTACAACAGCCAAATCACAGCATGTATGTAGTTCAGGGCATGCGCAATCGAAGCCGGTACCAGTTCACGTCCGCCCTGTCCACTTGTTATAATTTACAGTAGCGTCAAGACGTTGTTTCATCGCATTTTCCGACAGCAACAATGGATACAATTTATTTTGAGTTCGTTATGGATCCCGATTCGGATGAGGAGGAAAGTGTGCCGCTAACTGATGCAGATATCGCTCCAATAGATGATGTGTTGTTAGTTAGAGATAATAGTGATACTGATTCAGTTGGCAGCGTGGCCGATGACGACATATTGGAAGAAGAAATTGTTGGAAATTCTAGTGTACCTTCGGGGTATAGCCATGATTGGCTTAGCAACTTCGATGAAGTTGTTGGACCTATAGGCTTAGCTGATGACATTAGTGCTGTAGACGTGTTTCGTTTGTTTATTACAGATGATATTGTGAACATGTTGGTAACTGAAACTAATCGTTACGCTAAGCAGGTTAGTGATTCGAAGGGACAGGCCGCCGGCAATGCATCTCGTGTGAAGATGTGGAAGGAAGTCACAGCTGATGAGATGACAGCTTTTGTTGCTTTGGTGCTCTTGATGGGACTGACCAAACGTTCCTCCTTTGAATTGTATTGGTCTAATGATGGTCTCATCGAGATGCCTGGGTTCAGGAATATCATGAGTAGGAATAGATTTTTAGCTATTCTTTCATTCCTGCACCTTGTAGACAACACAACAGCTGTTGCACGAGGGCAACCGGGTCACAGCAAGGCGTTCAAGATACAGGGGTTTGTTGACAAACTTATTCCTCTGTTCCAACAATATTATGGCCTCTCCAAAGAAATCAGTATCGATGAAAGCATGATTGCTTTCAAGGGTAGGACTAGTCTTATGCAGTACATGCCCAAGAAACCCTCAAAGTGGGGTATAAAGTCTTGGGCACTGGCTGACTCGAAGACTAGTTATCTCTGGAACTGGAAGCTGTACCTTGGGAAGGAGGACATCTATGACAAAGAGAAGGGATTGGCTCACTGTGTTGTGAGTAATTTGTTGGCCGCAATGCATGGTAAGGGCCATATTGTCTACATGGACAACTTCTTTTCCTCTCCAGCCCTTTTCAAGGAGCTTGCCGAGAACCAGATAGGCGCCTGCGGCACACTACAATTGAATCGCAAAGGGGTCCCCCGTGCGTTGAAGGGTCTAAAACTCAAGGCTGGTGACCCACTTCGTACTGATAGTGCTGACAACATGCTTTACATGTCATGGTATGACAAGAGGCAAGTAAATTTGATGACATCTGTACACGATGCGCAGACCTTCAATAGGAAGGTCCGTTCCAAACGTCATGGTGGAAATGTGAGGGATGTGGTAAAACCATGCGCAATACAGGCCTATACCCGTCATATGGGAGGCGTTGATCGTGTTGACAAGCAGCTAACATATTATATGTTAGGCCACAGGTCCTGCAAGTGGTGGAAGAAAATTTTCTTTTACTTGTTGGAAGCTTGCTTTGTAAATGCAATTGTCCTGTGGCGGGCCAAACATCCTGGCCGAGTCAAGGCGGAAAAATTTCGCTTGCAGATAGTTCATGGGCTTCTTCAGAGTTGCAACTCTAGGCCTTCTTCTTCCAGTGCCGGAAGAAGAACAAGCCACCCACCGGATAGGTTGACAATAGGACCAACACACCATATTGCTATAAATCCTAAACGGTTGTCCAGTGGCAAGCCTGCGCTTCCTGACTGTGTCGTCTGTTCAGATCGGTCAAAGAAGCGTCACCAGACTCAGTATGTGTGCGCAGCATGTCAGGTCACTCTGTGCCCCTACCCCTGCTTCCATAGATACCACACATTGGTACATTTCAAAATTGATTGTTCCTCTGAATTGCACAGCATGTAGGAGAGCAGCACAGCCTGTAGGTTTACTCCAGAGCTGCATGGCCAGTGGGTAAGTCATTTGTGTTGTTTGTTTTTATGTAATTTTAAAATAAAAATTGTCTTCACCTTTTGCGCAAACCTCGGGTAGGATACATAAAAAAAAACCAATTACACACAAATTTGTAGTATTCAATTCTGCATTTACATGTGTTGATATTATTTTAAAATCTCTAATAGCAAAAATGTTATTGAGTTTTCCGAACACCCATGTCTTTTTTGCATATATTTTGTTTTTTCGAGAAAATGTCTTCACCTCTTGCGCAAAATTCAGGTAAGATACATAAAAAAAAACCAATTACACACCCATTTGCAGTATTCAATTCTGCATTTACATGTGTTGATATTATTTTAAAATCTCTAATAGCAAAAATGTTATTGAGTTTTCCGAACACCCATGTCTTGTTGTTTCTGTTGGTTTTTTGCGCAAAAAAGGTGTTCACTTCCTGCGCAAACCCCGGGTATGTTACATAAAAATTTAAAAAATATACATACATTTGCGGTATTCAATTCTGCATTTGTACGGAAATTTTTTTTTTTTTTATCACGAATAACAAAAAAGTTATTCCATTTCTGTAACACCAACCAGAAAAGACGAAAATTCTCAAAAAAGAATCCGGTGGCAGGAAGAGGTTTTGTATTTTTTAATCCGGCTTGCTAAAGGTTAATATTCAGTGAAACTATTGTCCTAACTATTGTCTAGTGCTTCTTTGCTATCTGGAAAATTTCTGTTCAAATTGTTTACTGTATCAGGTCTCATTATCGCAACAAAGCTCTCACTTAAGACATCCTAAGAAAAGTATGATCAAACATCATGTTTGTAACATACATCAGGTCTCATTATCGTAACAAAGCTCTCACTTAGACATCCTAAGAAAAGTATGATCAAATATCATGTTTGTAACATACATCAGGTCTCATTATCGTAACAAGGCTCTCACTTAGACATCCTACTTAAAGTATGATCAAATATCATGTTTGTAACATACATTCTTGATTCTATATTTATACTGGAGTAGAACACATAGCTTTTATAAAATTAGCTAATTTTCCTAAAATGACCATTATGGCAAACCTTCCCTATGAATCGAGCTATTTGTATCATCACTATCTCACAGTTTGGGGGGGGGGGGGGAGGGTAAACACTGCAAGATGAATCCCTTATCTTTATGCAGTATGTTTATTATTATATACATTCCATAACTTGTCACTGTTTGTATATTTATTATTACAATATACATTTCTTGACTTGTCACTGTTTGTATATTTATTATTACAATATACATTTCTTGACTTGTTGCTGTTTGTATATTTATTATTACAATATACATTTCTTGACTTGTCACTGTTTGTATATTTATTATTACAATATACATTTCTTGACTTGTCACTGTTTGTATATTTATTATTACAATATACATTTCTTGACTTGTCACTGTTTGTATATTTATTATTACAATATACATTTCTTGACTTGTCACTGTTTGTATATTTATTATTACAATATACATTTCTTGACTTGTCACTGTTTGTATATTTATTATTACAATATACATTTCTTGACTTGTCGCTGTTCATTCTATCTTTCTGTTCCTTCAGCGCCGAACACAGTGCATAGGGCAGAAACCAGAGCTCTCCTGTTTGAGCAATGTGATGCTACTTTTTGTAATTTTTGTATGTTGAGACCCATAGTCATACCCTCTTTGATGGTTGTTTTGTGAAGTCTTTCTCTTGGTCTTCCTCTTTGTCATGTGCTATCTGATACCAATTTTAATGCTTGTAGTGGCAGTCTGTTTTCATTCATTCACTGTTCTTTGTTTGTATATTTTTTATTATATACATTTCATGACTTGTTTGTTGTGTGTATATTTTTTATTATATACATTTCATGACTTGTTTGTTGTTTGTATATTTTTTATTATATACATTTCATAACCTGTTTGTTGTTTGTATATTTCAGAGATGAGTGTTGACACATTGGATCACATCACCAACTCTCAGGATGATATTCACAACATAAAAGTAGAAAGTGTAAACAATAGTGAACATCCACAGCTTGTATCAAGACATGATGTTTTCTCAGAGAACCTTCCAGAACATGCAAGAAACATTGAGAACACTGTGAATGTGACAGAATGTTTGACAGAGAGATTAACAAAACATATGGAAAACATTGTGAAGAATACATCAGATGAGACAGGGGATTGTGAGATATCCTATGAACACAGTACATACACAACAATGAAAGCAGAAACCAGGAATGGGGACATGTATTTGACATTTGGAGAGCAGGGATTAGATGACTTAAGAGAGTCAGTGAAAGTCACAGAACATAAGGTCATGATTAATGATATCATTGATAAGATTGCTGTGAATGATGGCAATAATCTGGTTGCACATAATGAAGATTCTATCTTCAAACTATCAGGAAATGAATTCAGTGTTCAATCTAAGAAAGGTACTAGACATACTCTGAGTAGTGTAAGTACTGAGAATCTGGACAAGTCTAATGTTTATGGAGTAGGTTTGACTAAACTTGATAGATTGAACACACAGAGAAAGAAATATAGAGGGAAAATATCTGACAAGTGTCAAGTTTCTAACTTGAGTTTGACTTGTTCGGATAACATGAGGAAACACACAAGTGAACAACCAGGCCAGAAGTCTTACACATGTGATCTTTGTAACAGAAGTTTTGTTTATTTTGCAGCATTGAGGAGACACATATATCAACATACAGTAGATAAACCTTACAAATGTGATATTTGTGGTGTAGGATTTTCTAGCAATAGTTACTTCCAGGTACATATAAGAATACATACAGGAGATAAACCTTACCAATGTGATGTATGCGGCAAAGAGTTTACTAGACCGTATAATCTAAAGATACATAAACAAATGCATACAGGAGATAAACCTTACACATGTGATGTATGTGGTAATGTGTTTACTAGACCGTATAATCTAAAGATACATAAACGAATGCATACAGGAGAGAAACCTTACAAATGTGATATTTGTGGTGTAAGAGGTATTTCTTCTAGTAGTTTATATCGTCACAGAAAAAAACATGCAGAGGAGAAACAGTACAAATGTGATATTTGTGGTAGTGAATTTACTCGACCTAATGATCTCATAACTCATAAAACAAAACATACAGGAGAGAAACCTTACGAATGTAATGATTGCGATAAAAGATGTAGTTCTTCTAGTAGTCTGTATCAACACAGAAAAACACATGCAGGAGAGAAACCTTACAAATGTGATGTTTGCGGTGGTGAGTTCACTCGACCTTATTATCTCCTTGCACATAAAAGAACACATACAGGAGAAAAACCTTACACGTGTGATATTTGTGGTGTAGGGTTTACACAAAATGGTAATTTGAAAGTGCATAGGAGAACTCATACAGGAGAGAAACCATACAAATGTGATGTTTGTGGTAGTAAATTTGTGCGACGATGTGATCTAAAGGTACATACAGGAATGCATATAGGAGAGAAACCATACAAATGTGATGTTTGTAAAAGTGAATTTACTCGACCTTATTATCTGATAATGCATAAAAGAACACATACGGGAGAGAAACCTTACACGTGTAATATTTGTGGTGTAGGGTTTACACAAAATGGTAACTTGAAAGCACATAGGATAACTCATACAGGAGAGAAACCGTACAAATGTGATGTTTGTGATAGTCATTTTGTGCGACGATGTGATCTGAAGGTGCATACACGAATACATGCAGGTGATAAAACTTACAAATGTGATGTTTGTGGCAGCGAGTTTACTAGATTGTATCATCTTATAGCACATAAAAGAACACATACAGGAGAGAAACCTTACACGTGTGATGTTTGTGGTATAGGGTTTACACAAAATGGTAACTTGAAGGTGCATAAAAGATCACATTCAGGAGAGAAACCTTATAAATGTGATGTATGTGATAGTCAATTTGCCCGACGTTGTGATCTAAAGTTACATTATACAAGAACGCATATCGGAGAGAAACCTTACAAATGTGATGTTTGTGGTTTAAGATATAGTAACTTTGGTCACCTGAATGAACACAAAAGAACACATACAGGAAAGAAGCCTTACAAATGTGATGTTTGTAGTGTAAGATGTTCTTCGTCTAGTAGTTTGAAACATCACAGAAAAACACATACAGGAGAGAAACCTTATAAATGTGATGTTTGTGGTTTAAAATTTATCCAGAATGATAACTTGCATGTACACAGAAAAATTCATGCAGAAAAGAAACTTTACAAATGTGATGTTTGTGAAAGTGAGTTTACACTCCATAATGATCTGAAGATACATCAGAGAATGCATACGGGAGAGAAACCATTTCAATACATACCTGTCAATTAATACACAATATCTGTATTTATACAGAATATCTATCTATTCACTAAACCCTTTATTGTCTTTCAGCGTCATGGGTAGAAGAGTTCTCTGGAGATTACCCTCGTGTGTGCTGGGTATATTGTGGAATTTGTTGCCTCTTTTATTTCGGCGGTCCATCTTTTTTGAGGTCGGTCTTCACTGTATCTGTGTAGCACAGCTTGTTGTTGTATGCTGTCTGGTAGTAGTCTGCTGATGTGTGCAAACCATTTGATTTGTTGGCTCTTAATATACTCCAAGATTAAGGCGGTGCCGGTTCTTTGTTTAATGTCCTCATTTCTCACTGTCTCTTAGCGATATTCCTAGGATTCTGCGTAAGCATGCCATTTCAGCTGTCACTAGTTTACATTTGTCTTGTGCTGTCGTTGTCCATGTTTGGCATTGGTAGCACAGTGTTGGCATAATAATCGTTTTGTATAGTGTTATTTTGGTGTTTAAATGTAAATTTGTGTTTCTGAAGATTAGTGTCATTTGCCCTAGAGCTAGGTATCCTTACTACATCTATTGTGTATTTCTTTACTGCTCTTGCCGTCTGTTGTTATATTACTTCCTAAATATGTGAATTAGCATATATAAAATATACAGTAATGAAATTGTATATATCATCATCAAGTACCGTCTCCGTAATGAAGGTTGGCTGCAACAGATCTCTAACATTCCCCGTCTCTTGTTTTGTTTTTTCATTTTGAGTTTATTCTCAAACTCCAGCCAAATCTTTCTTGACAAGGTGCAAAGACCCAACTCTCATCCGTGATCGTTTTACCTGCGCACTGAGCTGTGAAGGCCTGAACACTGCGAACATGTCTAATCACTGATCATCAGTGTATATAATCACATCCCTCTCTTTGGCATTCTCACTGACCAAAGCCTGCACCTCTTGCTCCACAGCCATGGGACACCATTCTCTGCAATCGGTTTTGGTGATGCCTGTCCATAAGAACAGGGCCCTGTAGGGTCTTCTAACCTAAATACCAGCATTGTGCAGCCGATTCCTGACAGTTTGATCTGAAATTTAACGATCTGCTGGCATAGACTGAATTGTGGAGGACGCAGATGCAAATCAATTTCTTAGGTGACACAGCCCGTTTGAAGCAATCTACGGAAGGAACTGTGACTCTGGATTGTCCACTGCGTGGCAGGTCTGCCACTGAGCCAGTATGTTGAAATAGCCTCCAAAGCAACTAATGGTGCTTCTAACCGAATAAAATTGTCTGGTCACTACACTTTGTGATTGTTCAGTCAGTAAGCATCTAGTGACGAGCCATACTTGTGCATTGAATTTTGAACTTAATTTATTTAGGGACCGTCAATCTTTATAGGCATTCAGTAATATGGTTAGTGAGTTTTCTGTTCAGTAAGTTTCACTGGATTCTCATGAACTTGTCACGAGTTATTGCCATAATTGTTGTTTTGACTGTGACCTCTTATAATGAGGTGAGTACAATTCAGAAGTTAATGACCAGGTGGACACATTCGATAGGTTGAATGATGTCCAATCAGAGAATATCTTTTATAAAAGTAACTAAAAAAAGTTGCGGTTTTTTTGTGTGTGAAAATTATAGTTTCTTGGGAATATACACATTTCTTCTTCTTCTTCTGTGTTCAGCATCTGTGGTCATGCTATACCGTCAGGCCTGTTGCCACGATGAAGTCCACTGTCTTCTCCAGGTCAGAGCGGCTGCCGCATAGCTTTTGCCTCAAGTCTGTATCCTCTGGCCAGGTCTGCTGTCTCTGCTCTTTGTACGTTGGGCAGTCCTGAAGTATGTGACTAAAACTGTATCTTTATTAAAGATGCGTTGTGGTTGAAGACTCAAGTTGCGAAGCGATTGGTTGCTATCTGAGCGCACCTAGTTCAAATCCCATGTGCTGCATAATTTTTCTTTTTGAAAATTGAAAACAGTGTAATCACTGGAAGCGCACAGAAATTGACGTTTCAACCAAAGTGCCTTTATCAAGAACAAAACATAACACACAATGAGTAAAGAATGGCAATGTTCATGATCATATTCTGCTACGTGATCGTGGACATAGCTATTCTTTGCTCATCATATTGGATAAATACCCTTTGGTCTAAACATTGATTTATGTATTTTTATCTTGTGTATTTCCATTATTAATAAATTCCTTTACCTTGTTTACAATTTTCACCTGTCGGATTACAGTTGTACTGCAATTATTATCTATTATAAATATTTCTTTGTCTTTTCTTATTTTGTTCTTAAACTCCTGCAGATTAACAGTACAAGTATGGAGAATGGGATGCATTGTATCATAGTTTACAGCTTAGCTGAAATATTTGTGCCTTTCAACCAGACGCATCAGACTTCTTTACAGTTTCTGGGTCACTGACCCTATATAAGATTGGATAGCCAACTCCATCCTAAACTCTCATTAGTCACATCTTATGACTCGCATGGAAGGTAAATGGTGTTGCTATTCTTTACTCCCCTTTCAGGCAAATTTATCTTTTACATTGAAACATTAATTTTATTGGATTCTTTCTTGTATTACCTTTACTGTATTGATAATATGAGATGCCTTTGAGATGTGGATATATAGAAAAATAGGAACATTATGGAAAGAGAAGAAAACAAAGTGGTTCTAACAACACTTAAGATGAAGAAAGCATTATTAAAAGAAGTAAAGATCAAGAAAATAACATATTTTGGACACATTAAAAGATAAGACACCTTGTTGAAGTCCTTGCTTGGGGGTAAAGTAAAAGGCGGCGAGCAAGAGGTAGGCAGAAATATAAAGGGAGAGTAACATCACAAGGTGAACAGGTCACAACAAGATGGAGGTGTATTGTAGCCAATCTTCATTGCGGAGTCGGCACTTGATGACTGTTTTTAAAATGATGTCAACTGCACACCCAACATCTGAGATATTAAAAGTTTTTCAGACTAGCATTCAAAAGTGTATTTTTCTTCCATTTCCATCCAAGGTTGTTTGCAATTTTGTGAACAAACATCAGTACTGTCTTGAAACATTAAAAAAATATATGCCAGGGCTCGAAAGTGGAGCAAAGAATAGCAACACTGTTTACCTTCCCCGCATGTCGTAAAAGGCGACTAAGGAGGTTATGGGATGGAGTTGGCTGTCCCATCCCATATAGGGTCAGTGACCCAAAGCCATACTGAAGTCGGATGTGTCAGGCCGAAAGGCACAGATATCACGGCAATGCAGTAAACCATGACAGCACGCATCCTGTTCTTTGGACTACATCCTGCTAATCTGCAGAAGTTTGAGAATGAATGCAGAAGTATTTATTTTAATGATGGGTATTGTTTGACACTAGTTTCAACATATCTACCTGCTAAAAATTTTGAATTATTAAAGAATTCACCCACAAACCACTTGAGAAGTTTTGTTTTGTGGACACAAGCAATTTTGGGATGTTCTATCCCAGATTAGCTACTGTTATAGCATGTCTCACTAGCCTTCCTCTCAAACAAATCTCATTATCTGATTAACATATTAATGCCATGTTTTGCATATGATGTATTTGGTTAGATCCAATAAATATATACTTTATATTTGTGCATTATGTCCAGTTTTTATCTTTCTTTCAGCTTTATACCCCTTTATGCTTTGCAGCGTCAAGGGTAGAAGAGTTCTTATTTGTCGACATACAAATTATTGTGTATCCAGAAATGTTTTCAAGAGTACAGAATGGTGCAATTTCACGCTTAAATAATGTCAATTGTATGATAAATCAATCACATTTAAATGAGGTCTTATAAATGAATGTAAACATCTTTAAAAATTGTCGACAAGTAGACTTTTAATATACATCGCAAATAAATGAAAATGGAAACCACTCTGCATTATAATGGAAAAATTTAATTCATAGGGTCTATATCATTTCAAATTCACAAAAAAATGTCAGTTATATATTTTCTAAGATACATCATTTTGAAGTGAGGCAAAGCTACGGAAGTGTTCTTGTAGCCACAGCTTGGTGAGTGACCATTAGTCAACCACTATTGGGTGTCTTTGATTCCTTCATCTTTAGTTCACATAATTCTATTTTTGTGACAGGACTGTAGCAGTTTGTGATTGATGTTTCTCCACCAGGCAGCAGCAATTTCGCTGTTATATGTTTCAGTTCTTCTCAGGATCTGTTTACTTCAACTGCTGGTATAGATGTTTTTTACAAATGTCAGTATTTCTCCTTTGACTCTTTTGTATCAATCTTGGTGGAAGGACCCATAACCCCAAATGAAGAATCTCTGTGTTTCCTTTAGGTGAGTCTCTTGTATGCACATTATGTCGATCTGATTTTCCTCAGGAATTCCTGAAGCTAGCTAGGCTTTTTGTTTCAAACTCCTTCCACATTCCACTGAGCAACTCTGAGGCATTTGGTTTGGTCAGTAGCTTTACTCTGCTTTCCCATGACCTCTTGGTTAGCAGGCACCGGTCACTTGGGTGGGCCCTTTTGAGGGGGACAAGCGGCCTGTCTCCACTCCTCCCCAGTTTTAATTGATAGGAGTGACACCATGAAGACAGGGTTGATTGTCACATGACCACATTTCTGCAAGCGCTTATTTGCACAGAGGCTTATTCGCAGCTGGTCTCTATAGAAGCTTTTCCCACTATCCACCACTTGTGAAACTCTTTGTAGGGGTCGGTAGCACCGTTATTTAGGGAGTATGATTTCTTGTTGATAAAACAATACCCTATGTTGAAAGTAAGGGTAGGACCTCATCTAGGGAGTAAGGGTTGATAAAGGCACCTCGTGTAGATTAATAATAAAATAGGTAATAACGTCAGCAAAACCGTAATCTAACAAGCAAATAAACTTTTTTAAAACTTAGCAAAATTGTATTACTGTTTCAAGTTTAACATGTGAGGGTTAAGGTAGCATCTCATGCGAGGGTGAAAAAATTCCTAAAATAGGTCCATCCTAAATATCGCAACCTTACATAGAATAACTATGTATTGAAGGTTATCCATTTCATTGTTTCCAACAAAGGAATGTTATATGAAATAAGACAATCATACCATGTACAGTGGAACCCCTCTATAGCGAGTCCTTTTATAACAAATTTCCCTTTTTAACAACACTTTTCAAAATCCCCAATTATATTTATTCTATATTGTTTGTACTGTATATAACAAATTTTTGTACATGCAGAATTTGTCTGTCCGGACCAAGTTGTTATAACGGAATTCCATTGTGCTGCTTTACTTGATGCTTGAGCTTCTTGTTGCAGAATCCTAAAAAATCATGGCAAATTCCTCTCTGAAGCAGACAACGTATGGCATTTATCCTTGAACATATAATAATAAAACCCATAAGCTGCCAGGGTTGTTGGGGTGTCACATCGAGATGTATGATGTAGGAAGACCTTTTCCCCCCCATCTCTATCATCTACCATCCTGATGAATTTGGAAACTTCACATCCTGTCTAGTCCTTGATATTATCCTGCCAGGTTCTTGTTCTTTTCCACCCTTCAACTTATCTTGAAGGTCATCAGGAAATGTCTCATCACTTGCCCATACCACCAGCGTTTTTTATGAATAAGATACCACAGATACGTTGAGTCAGACAGTCATCTAGGACTCCTCAAAAAGAATGCCAGGAGAAACACCATGAACTGAAAGTAAAATATACCACCTGGCATATGGAACAAGAGTAACAAACTGGTAATGTCTTTGGGTAGAAGGAGCTCTCAATTTATCAAATAAACGTGTGATTAATTCTAGTTTAAATATGTCATTTATAGAAAACAGATATGATGATAATCCAAGTTTCTTCAGGAGTTTAGGGCTGACAATAATGCAGTTCTGCCACATTTTCAGGAGTTTAGGGCTGACAATAATGCAGTTCTGCCACATTTTCAGGAGTTTAGGGCTGACAATAATGCAGTTCTGCCACATTTTCAGGAGTTTAGGGCTGACAATAATGCAGTTCTGCCACATTTTCAGGAGTTTAGGGCTGACAATAATGCAGTTCTGCCACATTTTCAGGAGTTTAGGGCTGACAATAATGCAGTTCTGCCACATTTTCAGGAGTTTAGGGCTGACAATAATGCAGTTCTGCCACATTTTCAATAACCATCTCCAGCCTTTTCCCAATGCTGTCTCCACATGGATCAGCTGTAATGGATCTCCAGCTTATCTGTGATGATAGGTTCCTTATCCATTATCTCAGTCTTTTATTACTTGCTTGTTAAGAATTTTTGTTCAAAATAATGATTTAGTTAAATCATTGGGTTCTGGTTTGGAACCTGTGTCTCTATGCTTATTTTATAATTAATGTAAATATTTTATCAATAATTTATTTAAATATTTTTGGGGTTATGGTTAGGGGTTAGTTTTGTTTTACATAATTAACCCTTTCACCCCTATGAGATTTCCCAATTGTCAATCCCTGATCCCTAAGGCAAGGGGAACAACTCCTCCAAAATATGGATATGATGATGACAAAATTACATTTTCTTTCAAACTATTCATCATATCATACTCAGACTTGGCAGATCAACAGAAAAATGAATAGTCTTGTATAAACCTATATCAAAGATAATTTAATACATATATGTTTTAAATAATAAACTGTCAAACTCGACATAATGTGGGGAAAATTATTTTTTTACCTTTGGGGTGTTGGGTAGAGGAGTCATATTGAGACGAAAATATTGTGATATATTCTCAAATACCCTTTTTTCCAAACAGGGTGAGATGCCCAAAACGTTGAACCTGTCATATGTACTTCAGTACATGCCATACTCAAACAGAATACACAGGTCTATCATAATATAAATTTTAAAAATGACATTTTATTTCAATGGCGGTTGCAGATGTTCAGCGCGTGTCTTCTTTCCTTGTTTGTTCTTTGCGTTATATTACATACAAATTTGTCCGATCGGCTGCAAATTGATAAACTCATCGTGGACAATGATGCTAAAGTATTCATAACGTGTGGCAATCTCATCAAGATTATGTACAGACCCAATGTTTTGTACACAACTCTCAACTTCTACTCGAAAAACTACATCACTACGGCGAAATTTGCGATGTCACAATTAGTGCCACGAATGTCCATCTCTTTGTCGGAAACATTAGGCCTATCTAACAAGAACTTCACTGTCACTTTCCACGTTATATTTGATACGCAAATTACCCACATCGTGCATATTTCCATCGTAACTACGGCTATCATCATCAGTGTACATATGAATAATATCTTCCATTTCCCAAATTAGGTCTAATAATTTGCTAATTTTTAAAAAATCGTGATAAATTCATTTTTCCACCGATCTCTTTAGATTAAATATAAAACAAGAAGCGAAACCACGGATCTACGCAATGGTCATGGTTTTTAATAGTCCCGGCGCAAACTAAAAATTTAATATCGATCGCAACGAAACAAGTAACAAAAACCGAGCGGCGGCAGCTCGAAAATCGGTTAAAACTCCGCTAATTACAAAAAATCGTAATAAATAATTTTTATGTCCGATTATTTCGATTAAAACATAAAACAGGAAGCTAAACCACGGATCTACGCAATGGTCATGGTTTCTAATAGACCCAGCGCAAACTAAAAATGTCATATCGATCGCAACGACATAAGTAAAAAAAAAAAAATTGTAAATGCCGGCAGCGACTCGAAAATCGGTTAAAACTTCGCTAATTTTTAAAAAATCGTAATAAATCATTTTTATGTCCGATTTCTCCGATTAAAGCATAAAACAGAAGCTAAACCACGGATCTACGCAATGGTCATGGTTTCTAATAGACCCGACACACAAAAAAAATGTAATATCGATCGCAACGAAACAAGTAAAAAAAGCGTCTTTGAGGCGCTCCAGGAGGCAGCCAGTAAAAGGCGCGCTGAGGCGCTCTAAGGGGGAAACGGTTAACCCTAACACTGAATAAATTTATATTTAAATTAATAAAAGATAAACATAAACTTGATAAACATAGCCAAGGGAAATAATCAAATAGGTGGACATGGGTTCCAAACCAGAATCAATCATTGTCATCATTATCTGGGACACGTATATTATGGACGTTATTAACTGTCAGCCTGATAAAATTAAAACCGCAGTCATAAAGAGAATCCTAACACAAATTTTACGGAGCAGATAAATATCATTCACCCTTCAGTTACAGAAATCACAAATCAATGATTATCAGAAATCAATGATTATCAGAAATCAATGATTATCAGAAATCAATGATTATCAGAAATCACAAATCATTGATTATCAGAAATCACAAATCAATGATTATCAGAAATCACAAATCAATGATTATCAGAAATCACAAATCAATGATTATCAGAAATCACAAATCATTGATTATCAGAAATCACAAATCAATGATTATCAGAAATCACAAATCAATGATTATCAGAAATCACAAATCAATGATTATAAATATCTAATAAATTCTTCTGATTGATCTTTGTCTTGGAAATGTTCTCTAAACCTTTCCCTCCCTACCCGCCTGTATCTGTCCCACGTACACAATGTGGTATGGATTGACAGTCCTTACTTTATCCATGCAAATAGGCATGCTACATTTAGCGCTGACGTGATTGCTGGTAATAACGACTCCTAGAGTAAGTTTTCAAATGTTGAAAACAGCTGTCGTATAGCCGCTTGTGACTTTGTGAATATGACCTTCAATTTCATCAAAACTTGGTAAGAATGGACCTACTTATGATTCAGATGAAGCTGATATGCAATTTTTTTTAAATGGACTTTTAGAGAATGTGAATATATTAGATGTTGAAGGAGGAATTAATGCAGTATTTAAGAGTTGAATGCAACAACGATCGTCGATCTGTAGTGTAAGCCTAATTGATTGTGATCATTAAAAAAATCAGTCAGACATAATATTTCCACGATGTAAATACGCAGAGTAAGTGTGAACTGTGACCTATGCAAATGTCACGGACAGGGTTTAACCCAGTGCAGACTAAACATGTAATAATAATATTTACAACGAAACAAGTAAAAAAAGTGACCGATTGCGCCAGTAGTTTCCCCCCAGTAGAAGCGACGCTTGGCTACTGTAATGGAGATATGGTTAATAGTACATGTTTTCATCTCAACAGTTTAATAGTACATGTTTTCATCTCAACAGTTTAATAATACATGTTTTCATCTCAACAGGGTGACATATCTTTCTCATGTACACCTCTTCCTTCCGTACATTTTTGTCCGTTTGTGCCATTTAGTGTCATGTTGCAGAATTACTTGCATTCACCTAAGATTCTCCGTTGATAACAGGCAACAAGATCCTATTGAAACAAAATAATAAATATAATGTAAAATGGCCTTATCAATCTGGTTTTATATCAGGAGGAAGAGACCAATAGACAGACGGGCAGATATTACAAAAATCTTACAACAGAATGAGATCTGGCTTTATAGTACGAGGAAGAAACTGATAGATATTACAAAAATCTTACAATAATAGAAGATGTGATTTTATAGCATGAGGCTGTGATAGATAAACATTACAAAAATCTTACAATAATGGAAGATGTGGTTTTATATATAGCATGAAGCAGATGAAAAGATAAATGTATAGATAAATCTACAGAAATCCAGTATCAGAAAAGATCAAGGAATAAACAAGGCTCCAGAGGAAGTTCAGTCAGATACTGAGATGACACTTGTAATCTCTCATGCCATTACATATCCACCATCTCCCTGTACATTCACATTATTCTTACCTGGTGATGGATGTTCAACAAACAGCTTCTGTTAGAAGTGGCTTCAAAGTGTCCACATCTTGACATGTCCATATTGCTCTAAGGATTTATGAAAAAGTATAGTGAAATATGCAGTTTAGTTGATGCAGACTTTTGGGGGAAAGAGGAGAGAGAAATACAGTTAATAGAGCTAGAGATTACTCAATTTTGAGCAGGATTAATCAATATGTTTACATTAATCAATGTAAACCATATATTGAACAGGAGCACAGTCCTGACCAAGCAAGCACTGGTGCTTTAGTCTGAGATACCAGCTGAAGACGGATGTGCCGAGCCATTGCTGCAAATAAAACGGTGATACAATGCATTTCCATTCTCTGGACTACATCCTGCTGGAAATCTAGAATGGATCATGGCCCTACTACAAGAGAGATCCAACAGGAGTTTGAGAATGAACGCTGAAGCAGAAGTCTGAGATAAAAGCCGATTGCCCAAGCAAGCACTGGTGCTTAAGTTGGAGATACCAGGCCGAGATGCGCACCAGCAACCATTGAATCGTGCAACACGACTAGAAAACATATTTTCACTATAAAAAATAAATGCCAAAGTGATTTCTTCTTCTTTCGTTCACTTGAAACATGTCTATATCTGTAATTCTGTCTCCTGAATAAAACTCACTGTCTTTTGTAGTTCATACAGTGTCCCATAGAGCTTTGATTCCAGTGTTGTTTCCTCTGGCCAATATGTCTGCCTCAGCATTTCATGCTCAGAACACTCTTGAAGTATATGTTTGGTACTCTGTGCAGTCTGCCCAGATGTACATATGGCAGTGTTGCCAATCTTTAACTTTGTATACATGTGACTGCGGAGTCGGTTATGTCCTGTTCTGAGACGTAGAATTATAACTTGTTCTAATCTGTTCATAATGTGATAATCATCTTGTGTTGGTGTTTCTGGCTTTCTTATTGACTTGATAATCAGCATCTGTTTTTTCTGATGGTAGATGATTGGTACACCTGGTTGTTCTTCAGCAGCACCGTAACCAGTTGGTCTGCTTTTTCATTTCCTGATATTCCACAGTGAGAGGGTATCCACTGAATGGTTACTCTATACTGGTAAGACAATTCATTAAGTAGTTTTTGTAAGTCCGTTAGTTTTCCAGACTGGAGAGCTTGAAGCACTGACCTTGCATCTGTCAAGAATATGCCAATGTGATAAAACTGTTGATAAATACCCCTCACTTTCATTTACTGATGAAATCTCTAGAAAACCATACATTTCATAAACAAATATATGAAGTCAGCAGTAACACTATTTAATATTTGGCCCTAGTAAGGGAGTAAATTCTATAAAATTATATTTCAAATAGTACAGAGTGGTTTCTCATATTTAAAATGAATATGCTAACAATTCATCAACTTTAGCACCCACTTAGTATTAACCTTATTGAAGATGTTACTTGAGGGTAAACTAGAAGGGAGACAAGCGAGCAAGAGGTAGAAAGAGATACAAGTGGAAGAGTAACATCACAAGATGGAGGCTAGTCTAACAGTGTACACTAAAAAAAAGGACGGGATGTTGGAGGTCTGTTGCAGCTAACCTTCATTGCGGTGACGGCACTTGATAATGATGATGAGTATTCATAAGAGTTAATGCTCCGGTGTTGGGGAAACAAGAAATTAGAGGAGGCGTGAGGTGTCACCAGTTCAACAAACCAGGTAATTTTATGACTATAACCAGGTCAGGGCTTCAATTTAAGGGAGATTATATCAAGTGACATTCTTTCCAGAACGTTGTCTTCATTGTGGATATTCTGAGCGCTTCTCTGTTCCGGGCAAGCAGGCCTGCATTGGCCAGATTCATGTGCATACATTCTTCAATGTTGCTGGTCCATCATCTTCTTGGTCTTCCTCTTCTTCTCTGTCCGGCACTCTGCCCTCTAGAATCAGGTTTTTTTTATACCATTATGTTGATTTAAGTGTCCAAAATATTGTAGCTTCCTTCTTATGAAGGTATTTAGAAGACAGCCTTTCAATAAGTTTCAGTAATTCCAAAACTTCAATGTTCTTCTTTTATTTACACCACTGTTCACTGTATCCATTCTGAATTTCTAAGCACATTATTCCCATAGGTTTAAGGGAGATTACCAGCATGAAACTCTCACTATTCGTACAGACTACATATTATGCACTAATTACATATACATGAGAAAACAACTTACTGGAATCTGTTGTGGCTGTTGATCAAACGCTCAAACTGAGTAGATTTTGTTACAGCTCGCTGGATAACCTGCGAATAATTTGGTAAATTCACAAAATAAAGTGAACTTTCATGAGCAGTTATTTAAGAACAATACAGTTTAATTCTTTTATTCGGGCCCAGAGATGTCATGCACACCAGAGTGCACAGGCCGGCGCTACATAGCTGGTCGAGCATCAGGGTCAGCGAACCACAGCTGGCCAAGACCCTCAGTACACTTCCACGCAGTGGGCCTGGAAACAGGAGTGCAGCAATCCTGCTGTAGCCTGGCCAAGTACTAGGGATCGAAGATACAGGAATGCCAACCCGGCCCAAAAAAATGCTGGCTGAAGACGGATGTGTCAGGTCGAAAGGCGCAGATAACGCAGCTTGCTGTAAAACATGACACAACGCAGATCACCCTCATACGTCCTTCTTAGGACGGTCAGCGGAATGCTTTCAGAGGGTCCGCCGCAAGGTGTACGACGAAGAAGAAGAAGAAAAATTCTTTTATTCATACAACAATATAGTAGTATTAAAACCTTGGGGTCTTTGTTACCTAATATAATCTCTAATATAATTAGAGATTTTGAAAAGTGTTGTTATATAGAGGGATTTGATATAACAGAATGTTCTATAGAAAGACTCCATTGTATCACTCTCACAACACTTAACCATCCACACCAGTAACAGTATTTTAAACAACCTCTACATCCATAACAGCAGATTGATACTCGACCACATATTCATCACAATAACACTGGACTACATCAATCACAGAAATAAATTCTACAATACTTCACTCCACAACATACCTCCTCAGGGATGTTGGCCAGCCTAGCAGCGTTGAAGCCGTAGCTCTTTGGGCAGGCACCAGTTACAAACTTGTACAAGAAGGTAATGGTTTCCTGGGATGGATCATCTAAATTCTCATTCTCAACCATACAAGCCTAAGTGGAAACAAGAATGTTGCAAGGTAATACATACAGGTGTTTGAAACATAAGGTAACACTTATAGGTGTTTGAAACATAAGGTAACATACAAGTATTTGAAACTTAAGGTAGCAAGTACAAGTGTTTAAAACATAAGGTAATGTGTACATGTGCTTAAAATTTAAGGTAGCAAGTACAAGTGTTTGAAACATAAGGTAATGTGTACAGGTGTTTGAAACAAGGTAATGTGTACAGGTGTCTGAAACAACAGGTAATGTGTAGATGTTTGAAACAAGACATACAGGCGTTTGGAACATGAGGTTCCATGAGGTTATGTGTACAGGTGTTTGAAACATAAGGTAATGTGTACAGGTGAGTACTTTGTTGTGACACTAATAGGCGAGTACAATTTAATAAATGTAATATATTAATTTAACACTTTTAATACTCTAACAGCTGAAATGTGGCAGTGAAGTCTATTTTGTAGTGTTTCTGCCACTGTGATGATACTACAGTTTAAATGTGAATTTTTCCATGTTCAAATGGAAGCTAATCATTATAATAATAATTGCTATTATTTTCCCATCCAATATTTGCTGCAAATCTTCCATTGAAAGTATGAATATAATACTGATAGTTTATGAACATTTTCATGATTATTTTGTTAAAGTTTATTCAAAACTCATACCCATAGACATTTTGGTCTTTAAGTTCAAGTTTACAGAGGATGGTAAACAGCCATGGCATAGAGTTTGAAGTTTTTCTCCAAGCATGTCGATAGATTTAAAGGCTGTCACAGGCTAGGAGAACCCACTTGAATCAAAGGTACGCTGAAAATGATGTGCTAGGCATGTATGGCACAACTTTAACTGAAGTACAATACATTCACATACACCAGTTCGAAATCACATGAGAAATACACATGTTAATAGAATGAACGGAAACAAACATTTCAATTTTGCTTTGATGGTCTAACACGGAGGTTGAGAAATTTATCATCCATTACCCAAAATTATATTTGGTTACAATATTAACCTTTACAGCTACCAAAAAAAACAACCATATCTACTTTCTACTCGAATCTGACATCATCTTTGATATGTCACTGTCTAAAGTAATAGTGTCAGTAAAATAAAAAACTGCAACAATTATTTTATAGCGTTTGTGTCTCAATATGCAAAATAGTATATTTACATTCTTCGTCTTCATTAACTCCCAAAATGTTGATTTCTGCTGATCTTTGAGAAATTTACCCAGTTTTTCTACCACTGGTCTAGCATAAATCACATCCAGAATATAGAAGAGCAGCCAACAACCCATATTAAACATACATACCATGTGTCCGAGTCGAACATTCACATCATGTGTCCGAGTTGAACATTCACACCATGTGTCCGAGTCGAACATTCACATCATGTGCCCGAGTCGAACATTCACATCATGTTTAAACATACATACCATGTGTCCGAGTCGAACATTCACACCATGTGTCCGAGTCGAACATTCACATCATGTGTCCGAGTCGAACATTCACATCATATTTAAACATACATACCATGTGTCCGAGTCGAACATTCACATCATGTGTCCGAGTCGAACATTCACACCATGTGTCCGAGTCGAACATTCACATCATATTTAAACATACATACCATGTGTCCGAGTCGAACATTCACACCATGTGTCCGAGTCGAACATTCACATCATGTGTCCGAGTCGAACATTCACACCATGTGTCCGAGTCGAACATTCACACCATGTGCCCGAGTCGAACATTCACACCATGTGTCCGAGTCGAACATTCACACCATGTGTCCGAGTCGAACATTCACATCATGTGTCCGAGTCGAACATTCACATCATGTGCCCGAGTCGAACATTCACATCATATTTAAACATACACACCATGTGCCCGAGTCGAACATTCACATCATATTTAAACATACACACCATGTGCCCGAGTCGAACATTCACATCATATTTAAACATACATACCATGTGTCCGAGTCGAACATTCACATCATATTTAAACATACATACCATGTGTCCGAGTCGAACATTCACACCATGTGTCCGAGTCGAACATTCACATCATGTGTCCGAGTCGAACATTCACACCATGTGTCCGAGTCGAACATTCACACCATGTGCCCGAGTCGAACATTCACACCATGTGTCCGAGTCGAACATTCACACCATGTGTCCGAGTCGAACATTCACATCATGTGTCCGAGTCGAACATTCACATCATGTGCCCGAGTCGAACATTCACATCATATTTAAACATACACACCATGTGCCCGAGTCGAACATTCACATCATATTTAAACATACACACCATGTGCCCGAGTCGAACATTCACATCATATTTAAACATACATACCATGTGTCCGAGTCGAACATTCACATCATATTTAAACATACATACCATGTGTCCGAGTCGAACATTCACATCATGTTTAAACTCCTCAACAAGAGAGTGGTAGTGTGTAGAGAACAGTGATCGGCATCTGATGTTATCTGACAGTTCCTTGACTACTGAACAAGCAATGGCTGTACCATCATAAGTTGCTGTACCTCTTCCTGACGGAACAACACACTTTTAGGTATAAATATAAAATGACAATAGGAAACCATGTTATAAATCTGTGTGTGTGTGCATGCGTGTAAAATAGGAAAACATGTTTTATATCTGTGTGTGTGCATGCGTGTAAAATAGGAAACCATGGTTTATATCTGTGTGTGTGCATGCGTGTAATATAGGAAACCATGGTTTATATCTGTGTGTGTGCATGCGTGTAATATAGGAAACCATGTTTTATATCTGTGTGTGTGTGCATGCGTGTAAAATAGGAAAACATGTTTTATATCTGTGTGTGTGCATGCGTGTAAAATAGGAAACCATGGTTTATATCTGTGTGTGTGCATGCATGTAATATAGGAAACCATGTTTTATATCTGTGTGTGCATGCGTGTAAAATAGGAAACCATGTTTTATATCTGTGTGTGTGCATGCATGTAATATAGGAAACCATGTTTTATATCTGTGTGTTTGCATGCATGTAATATAGGAAACCATGTTTTATATCTGTGTGTGTTTGCATGCATGTAATATAGGAAACCATGTTTTATATCTGTGTGTGTGCATGCGTGTAACCATGTTTTATATCTGTGTGTGTTTGCATGCATGTAATATAGGAAACCATGTTTTGTATCTGTGTGTTTGCATGCGTGTAGTGGAATCCCTCTATAGTGCATATATTTATAACTTTCCAAATCACCAATCATATTTCTTCTTTATTAGTGATATTAAAATAATGATAAAATGCTACATCTATTCTATATTAATGTATGGCTCAGAAACATGGACATATTAACCTTTAGGCCCCTACGGTCGCAACATTGCGCCGTGCGTGTGCATCCCGTAGTGCCTGTGGTCGCAATCACGCAACATACGATATCACTCAATTCCCGAGTACGTAACTTCACGAAGTTAAAGCTTATATGACGTAGAATTCCCGCAACACGAAGCTAGGAATACGTCACAGTTTAAAGGTCAAATTCCTTTACTCATTACGATTGTAAGAGAGAGAAAGCCGGTTGAATTTGTCAACGCATTTCTAGAGCGACTTTAGCCATTTTCGGCCGTATTTTACTATCAAATTGAGTACCGCGTGGCATGGGTAAGTGATCGTGACTACATGTTCTAATTGTTGTTTTTTGTGTTTAATATGTTGTTATTTGATAAGAATGTGTGTGTATTCATTAAAAAGCACAAAAATAATATGTATCAGGGGTGACACGTGTGTGCATGGACAATAATTACGCTGCGTGTCGGCATAGACCTAGTGTTGACCGGACGGACGTTATATGCAATTTCTTCACGTTTTATTAGTCTTTTTAGTTCATATTATATTAGTTTTGATATAAAACAATACATATACAATAAGTATAGGTATTTATGAGGATTTTATCAATGTTGCCACACATTCTCATGTATTAGGGTCGTCACGAAGATATATTTGCGATTTTGAAAATGACGTTTTGCGTTTTTCGCCCGAATTTTCAACTTCAAAACGTGCTCACAACTGTCATATCACACATACAACAACAAAAAAAACACGATAATATTCACTATTCACTCCTTTATTTAGATGCGCAAAAATTATTTTGATATCTTTTAAAACAAAAAAGTTATGACGTTTTCAAAACACCCACCATCAATAACGCAAATTTTCCAAAAAATAAGTCAGGCCCTGGGGGAAGTTTTGTAATTTTAAGCCAGGGCTCTAAAGGTTAAAAGACAAGACACCTTGTTGAATATGTTATTTGAGGGTAGTGTTGACGGAATGGGAGCAAGAGGTAGGCAGAGAAACAAATGAGAAAGAAACATCATAACATGGGACAGATTACAGTCTAGTAGTGTGCACCACCAGGGTATATTGGAAGTCCGTTGCAGCCAGCCTTATTGCGGAGACAGCATTTAATGAATGAATGAAGCAATTTGTGTATGCCTTCATTTGTCAAACTATTTCTTACAGAAACATCAGTTTTGATTAAAAGATTATATTAAAGCCAACTTACCCAGCTCATCCATCAATACCAGAGAATATTTAGTTGCATGCTGTAGGATGGCAGATGTCTCACTCAACTCCACAAAGAAAGTACTTTCTCCTACAAGACAGAGACACATCAGAACTGGGTTAAGAGTACTTGAAAAAAAAAATTACTGGAGGTTGTGGTGGCAAGGCAGGAATACCAGAAGCTTGTTTCAATTAGTTCACGTGACACTTAACAGTAGAATCGGATTAGGGTTGATTTGCCTTCTTAGCCAGTTTCATTCGCCGATACGTTGGTCAAAAGTTTTTGTGCGAGCAATGAAACATCTTACCAGGATACACCACAAGAAGATGTCTTTAAGGCTTTGGGTCTCTGCTAGCCCTGGGAGTTGCACGAGACCAGTGTACAAACCATTTGCTAACTAGCGCGATTTAGTTTGTACTCATTGAAGAAGATGTTACTATGATGTTCCCCTTCGCAAGCAAAGATGAGCAGGCATTGAAAAAGGTAAAGTTTTTGTTTTTTATCCTCAGATGGCTCGGAATGCAATCTGTGATTTGAAACATCTGTTGCAGTGTGAGCGGGAATGTAGATCTTCAGATCAGGGACAACAGTCTGATTCCTACTTTTGTTTTTGTCTATTTTCAATAGTCTCCAGTATTCAACTGTTCAAAATTTTTAATACCATCACCGATCTGACCATTCCAGGCCGGATGATCAAAGAGTTTGGGCCAATCCTGCAGTGATTGTGAGATGTCTCTGGTGAAAAATATTTGTGTCTTCCACTTCAACATTCATCATAGAACAGTCTCTATGGAAGATACTCGTCTGGCACATGGACGATGTGACTGGCCCAAAGGAGTTCCTGATCAACAAGGCATCATAGAACAGTCACTATGGAAGACACTTGTCTGGCACGTGAATGATGTGACTGGCCCAAAGGAGTTCCTAATCAAGGCATCAATGGTTTTCATCTTAGACTTTTCGAGGATCTGTGTCAGGGATGTGATTTCTGCCATTGCACACCAAGAACTTTTTTCAGGCATTCGACATGAAAAGAATTAAGCTGGCTTTGCATGCCTAGTGTAGACAGCCCAAGATTCGGTTGCATATAGCAGCGAAGCTAGAATGACAGAACAGTAAATCTTCAGTTTGATTTCCAGGCTCAGACAAGTCGGATTACAACATTCGCACGTATCCACTAAATGCTGCAATAAATATAACATAAGCAGGATATGAACATACTTTCTTTACATAATCTAATGTCACAGGAGTAATAATCATCATCATTATCATCATCATCATCCCAGTTGAGCTTAATGGTCATCGTTGACTCCGACAGACGAACAAAACATAATGTAAGCTACTTATATTGAAATATAATGATAAACTGACCTGCCATAATCCTATCACTAGCACCAAGTCTAGTGAAGATTCTGTCTACTGGAGTCAGTCTACACTCTGATGCTGGGACATAGCAGCCCTGGGGAAACAGTGTGTATATATACAAGTACAGATGATTGCAAATTTTGATTATGAACCAGCACATATTTTATACTTGACACATTCTCACTCAAAATTGCTCAATTTACCACTATGTCTCTATCTTCTTGTGCGCACATTTTAAAATGCATACAGATTAGGATGATGTAGTCCAGAGAACGAATGTATTGAGGTTCATGGCTCGGCTGGTATTTCTGCACCTTTTAGCGTGATACATCTGACTTAAGCATGGCTCTGGATCAGTTTGACTCTCTATGGTAGAGGTGGGAAACCTTTCTCCTGCTAAGGGTCATTTTTATAACATCATTTGAGTGCCATACAATCATCATCATCAAGTGCCATCTGCATGCCAGGTAATGCCACAATATTTTCAACTTAATAATGAACAATCTGCAATTTGCAGATGACACAGCCATCTTTGCAGAGACTGAACAGAGACTACAAAGACTAATATAAAGACTAATACATCAAGCCTACATAGGAAGTAGAGAATATGGGTCCATCATGCCAAATTTTATATATATATATATATATGTATATATAACTGTCCTCAAGAGTGTGACAAATTCATTAAATTGTGCTTCTCTGATGATTGGACTCATCACACGTTTGAGAACTGCTATATTGGTGTTTTTTTGTTAGCTTGTGGATTTGTCATGGTAGTCCAAGACATGCTCTTTTCAACCTTGGATGTTACTACTCCTTTTGGTTATATCTTGGCATATTGTGTGGACTAATGACCTGGGTTGTCCTGTGGGAGACTGGTAGTTTGACCTGGGCTATGGTCTTTTTGTTCTAATAAGAAAATTTTGGGGAGGGGTGTAGTCCTAAGAAAGACTTTTTACATGGCGACTAAATTGACTGGTTCTGGGTTCCTTATATTCAGTCTCCTCCTAGGTTACTTGGTGTTAACTAGACTGACCGGTTGTGGGTCCCTCTGGTTCTTAATCACTCTGTCCAGTCTCCTTCTGAGTATTTGTGACCACTTTGTGAAGTCGTTGGGCATGTGGCATATCTGAAAATGATACCCCCCCCCCTTTTTTTTTTAAATTTTAAATTTATTTTATATATATATATATATTTTTAATGTAATTTTTTTTTAAATTTCTTCTTCTTCATCGTTCATTCTCAAACTCCCGCTGGATCTCCCTTGTAGCAAGACCATTGTCCTATAGATTTCTAGCAGGATGTAGTCCAGAGAATGGAAATGTGTTGTGTCACCGTTTTATTTGCGCACATGGGCCAGACACATCCGTCTTCGGCGGTTTTTTTATTTCAATCGTCTGGTGACAGATAGGAAGGCTGTCACAGGCTAGAGAAGCCCAATCCACGGTTGGAACAAGGATTTTTTTGTCTTTCGGAGTTGGAATAAACAATTCTTCCTATACATGTCAATGCGACAGCTATAGCAAAGCAACCTTCACTTCCACAGACAAAATGTCTCAATGCACTCCTTAACAGGAAAACATGCAGTAATGAAAGAAGTTTTTATCACAGAGCTAAGGCTGAAGAATGAATTGAAACAAGTGTATTGAAACCAAGAAGAGTAAACCAATCCTGGGAAGTAATCCAAATGACAGATACGAAAAATCATGCAGCAAATATTTGAACCATGCTCGATACTTCTATATATTATTCATATTACTCATGTCACATCTGATGCAGCATTGTTTATGTTTAGGTTTTATTTATGTTTACTAGTGAGCCTAATTTGTAGCCTTACAAGTAGGGCCTAATTTGTAGCCTTACAAGTAATGCCTAATTTATAGCCTTACAAGTAGACCTAATTTGTAGCCTTACAAGTAGGCCTAATTTGGTCATTGTAGTATTGAAGCCTTCTGGCACTTACTAATGTTAACCATTTGTGTGGTCCTCAGGAAGTTTGCAGTAATGAAAGAAGTTTTTCTGTGTGTTAATGGATCGGTCCATATTCATACTAGCTTGGGACTAAAATCTCATCTTTTTTAGGGAATGCGGTGTGGTTGGAGACAGAAGACTCCAGTTGCGAGACGACAGGGTGCCATCTGAGAGGACCTGGTTCAAATCTGTTTTCTGGAGTATTTTTATTTATTAATAAATCCTCGATGCTTCTATATATTATTCATTTACTTGAGGAAATAGAAAGGACTAAGAGGAGAGATTTTTTTGCTACCTAATAAGGAGTTAGATAAGGACTGAGTGAAGAGAGTTTGTTGCTACTTAACATGATGTTTCATGATCAGTGGATAATTTGATAGCCCGAGGCTATGAACAAGAATATTGAACTTGAATACAGGTAGTCCCGCCGAAGACGGATGTGTCGGGCCATTGGTGTAAATAAAACGGCGACACAACGCATCTCCATTCTCTGGACTACATCCTTCTGGAAATCTAATAGGACCATGGGCCTGATACAAGAGAAACTCCAGTGGGAGTTTGAGAATGAACGCGGAAGAATACAGGTAGTCATGAAGGTAAAAAGAAATTGTTTCACAGAAAATGAAGGTCTTACCATCTGTGCCATGATGGTGATAAGTCCAACTTGCCGCATCAGAGTTGACTTGCCACCCATATTAGGACCAGTAACCAGCACAACCTGGCCTTGCGAGCAGCTGCCGTCATCATTCTCCTACATGAAAAATAGGATAAAGTAAATGAAACAATGTTCGCATTCTACAGTTTTCCAAACACAAAAACTCATGCTCAAATAAAAACTGTTAGCTCAAACTGGAAAAAATGAAATAAACAAAAGAGCGTACATTCTAATAATTAATATTTTTTATTCAGCGTTCGTTCTCAATCTTCCATTAATCTCTCTCTTGTAGCAGGACAATGGTCCTACTAGATTTCTAGCATGATATAGTCCAGAAAATGGGGTGTTGGTGGTTTTATTTGCACCAATGGTCTGGCACATCCGATTTTTGCATCGGTAACTAGTATGTTCCAATAATCGTAAAAATGCATAATTTTTCCCTGCACTGCATTCTTTTTTTTTTACTACGAGTTATCTATGGAGGGTATTTGGAAAACGCAATAACTTTTGTTTTTCGAGTTTTTTGTATAATTTATTTTATGGAAATAAAGGAATGGTTACTAAATGTAATGATGTAAGTTTTATTGGTATATGTACGGTATTTGTTATGTGAGAATATGGTTAAAGATGAAAAATGCAAAACCCAATTCCTATTCTTGTCCAATATATTAAATCCAAGATTAAATGCTGCTAACTATGCCTTGAAAAAGTACACAAATTCTCCTAGGAAGCAAATTAACACTCGACGGTGATGTCAGGACAGAAATTACAACTTGCATTGCCCTAGCATCAAGTGCATTTAACAGACTGTCTTCTTCTTCTTCTGCGATCGTTCTCAAACTCCTGCATTTTAGCAGGATGTAGTCTGGAGAACGGAATGCGTTGTGTCATAGTTTACAGCATTTCTGCGATATCTGCGCCTTTCGGTCGGACACATCCGACTTCAGCATGGCTTTGGGTCACTGACCCTATATGGAATGGGACAGCCAACTCCATCCCATAACCTCCGTAGTTGCCTTTTATGACATGTGTGGAAGGTAAGCAGTGTTGCTATTCTTTGCTCCCCTTTCGGGCCCTGGCAACACATGGGCATCAGACTGTCTAATATTGGAAGTCAAAGTCAATCAGCACACGCATGAAAATTTCATCACAGATGTTATCAGAAAACGCCGTTGGTCCTACATCGGGCATGTCCTACACACAGACACCAACAGATTACACCACCAATCTCTTGAATGGATACCTACAGGCAAATGAGCAAGGGGTAGACCAAAAGACACACTCAGAAGAACAATACTTAGAGAAAGTAAAACAACCAATATTCATACTATTCAAGAACTGCACAGAATAGCTTTGAACAGACAGAATTGGACAGATCTGACCTCTGCCCTAACTTTAGCGCAAAAGGAAAATGAATGAAAATGAACTATGCCTATTCTATTATGTTATTTCATAATCAAACGAATGTGTTATATAATATCAAGTATTAAAATAAACTAAACACGTCAATCTAACTAACATTATCGGCTGCACAAATAGAAATATGAATTTTGTTAAAATATTCCTCAAAAACAGCCGTTATTTCGAACAATTTTGATGGATTATATTTTCAGCTAAATAGTCACAATGTATCTATAATTCTTCCATTTAGTTGAACACTAGCGGAAACAGAAGCTAATTATGTCTATTTTTATTTCCTCTGTTAACCAGCTAAACAACGTTTGTTCATAATGTGATATCCTTGTTCAAGAGGGTAAATAACTGGCGATTGTAGTCACAGACAGCTACAGAAAATATTATGCGTCTTTCGACTATAATCGCTGACAGCGTAATGAAAGTTAAAATCTCTTTCTATGCCCTTTTCTTTGTTTTTGTGAACATGAAATGTACGTTGTTTTGTGTATTGAAATCTCCCGACCCGGAATTCTATATTTTATCTGTTTGTGACCATGAAATGTACCACATTTGCCCATGTAATAAAAATCTCCCAGCTCAAAATTATTCTTCTTCAGCGATCATTACTCAGTCAGTTTGGGACTCCGCATTCTATGATATAGGCTGCTGTCTGTTTTAGAGTGTCCACTGTGCCATACAGTTTCTCTTCAACATTGATTGGGGTGGGCCATGTCTTGTTTCTCAGGTCTGCATACTGGGGACATTCTTGTAGGATATGTTCTGCAGTCATATTCGCAAGGCTGCAATGGCAGAGCCCAGTTGTACCTATTTTGAATTTGGTGTACAAATGATGTCTCATTGTGTTGTGACCAGTTCTGAGGCGCAGCAGGATAACCTGGTCTCTTCTGGACAGTTGGTAATACCCGTCATCTGCATTATATTTGGGGTGGTCTTCTTTCCACTTTTTGTTATAGTTGCCTTTAATGATGGTCTTCACTTCTTCATAACTGACCAGATAGTCTTCTTGAGGTAACTTCCCTCCTTCTTTGGCCAGTCTATCTGCAACTTCATTCCCTTCAATGTTACAGTGTGCCGGTATCCACTGGATCACTATTCTTTGGAAATTATTGTACAACTGAACTAGAACTGCCCTCAATTCATTCAGTTCGGTGTTCCTGTGTAGCTTCAGTGCTGTTATGACAGAGAGTGCATCTGTTAGTAGTATAACATTCCTGTGTACTTGTTCTTTGTGTTGTAAGATAGTTTCTGCTGCTTTCTTGAGAGCTTCCATTTCTGCTTTAAAATTGGTTGAGAGCTTGCTTATAGTTATGGCTAGAGTAACATCTTTCCCGTATTTTAGTCTGAGTGTCACTCCTCCACCTCCTTTCTCTATTGCATTTGTGGCCGAGCCATCTGTATAGGCATGAGTCATCTTGTGGATAATTAACTGTGATGTGTTGTTCTGTGATACGCTTTCTCTCCAAGTTTGTCTGAGTTACTTTCTTTTCTATACCTTCTATTTGTTCTTTTAGTTGTGGGAGTCTGTATGCCAAAGGGGGATTATACTGACTGGTTGTATGGGCCTTGGTTTCGCTTGTCCTATAGTTGGTTCCTTTTGTATCAGTTTCTTTGCATTTGCTGAGAAGTTGCTCCTCTCCAGCCTACTTTTGCCATAGCCATTAATTCTTTGGTGCATAGGGTGATTCAGGAGTCTCTTGTATTTTTCTGCTTGTTTAACTACTTTCATGTCTCTTCTATCTTCCATTGACTGAAGGCCAGTTATTGTTTCTAATGTATTTATGGGTGTAGATTTCATAGATGCAGTGATAATATGTGTAGCTTGATTCTGGGTTTTGTTTATTTTGTTGAATTCTGTTATAGATGCTGTGGCCCAGGCTGCGATGCCATACTCTAGTACTGGCCTAACTCTACCTGTGTATAGCCTTTTCAAGATTTTGCTGTCCGCTCCCCAGTTTGTGCCTGCTATCTTTTTCATCATTGCCATTCTATTTCTGGCTCGTTTCTTTGCTTTTTCTGTCTGTTTTGTCCATGCCATTCTAGAGTCAGGGGTAATTCCGAGGTATGTTGGGTTCTGCTCTAGTGGGAGTACATGATTGTTTATTTTTAGTGTTGTTTTCTGTACCTTGTTGGATAGGGTGAATATTGTGTGTGTGGTTTTCTTTTCATTAATGGTAAGCAACCATTTCTTGGTCCAGCTTTCTAGTTTGTGCAGTGCCCCTTGCATTCTATTTTTTACAACTGCTAATGCCACCCCTCCTGTCCACAAGGCCAGGTCATCTGCATACATTGCAGAGTGTACCCCAGTTGGTATGCCCTCCATAATATCATTTATGTAAATTAAGAAGAGTGTAGGGGATAGTACACCTCCTTGTGGGACACCTTGTTCTAGTATTCTCTTCCTGCTACGTTTTCCCTGTACTTGCACTCTAGCTGTTCTTTTTTCCATGTAGCTGCATATCCAGTTATATAAGTGTCCTCTGATTCCTAGTCTAAGGAGCTTGTTCTTGAGTCCGTCTTTTCAAACTTTGTCAAATGCCTTCTCCATGTCAACCCACACTGCTAGAGTGTGTTTTTTTTCTTGGTATGCGTCTTCAATCTCTTGGGCTATGTAGGCGACCTGGTCTTCTGTTGATCTGTGTTGTTGGAAGTCACTCTGTTGTGCTGCTATGAGTTGTTTTCCTTCCAAGTGCCACATGAGTCTTCTGTTGACCATTTTCTTCATTAATTTGCCCATACAGCTGAGGAGACTGACTGGTCTATAACTACTTGGGTCGAGTTTGTCTTTGCCTTGCTTTAAAATGGGTACCATGATAGCTTCTTTCCATGCGGTGGGCACCTGTCCTGTTCTCCAGCTAGTGTTTACTATGTTTAGAAATTTTCTCTTTTCTCTAGACCCCAGTTTCATAAGTATCTCATCGGTAACCCCATCTTTACCTGGTGACTTCTTGAGATTGAGATTCTGTAGTGCTTCTTCTAGCTCAGTTTCCATAAATTTTGTCAACATTTGCTCTTCTATTCTGGATTATTCGTCCAGAGATCTGTCTTATATTGCAGCCAACCACCAGATATGGAGTATGGAGGCTCCATATCCGGAGGCTGTTCCATGCCCCCCCCCCAATGCTCAAAATTCTATATTGTATCTGTGACCATGAAATGTGATCCATTTATTCTTCTTCTCCAGCGTTCATTCTCAAACTCCCGCTGGATCTCTCTTGTACAGAACAATAGTCCTACTAGATTTCAAGAAGATGTAGTCTAGAGAATGGAAATGATTTGTGTCACCATTTTATTTGCACCAATGTCCTGACACATCTGTCTTTGGCAGTAGATTCATTTATAAAGATAAGCTAAAGGTAGGCAGAGTTATAAAACCAGAGTCACAGCACACAAGTTTCCCATAAGTGCTCAGCTGTCTAATCATTGGTTGACCAAAAACCGCTTGACTAGTGTCACCTTTTTACTTGCTCAGTGGCTATGGGGTTTATTCCTTAATCTCCCTAGAGCATTAGCCCTGGTACCGTACATCCTTATGGCTGGGTGAACCACAGGAATGATTTTTTTTTTTAGCATTCATTTTCATACTCCTATCGGATCTCTCTTGAAGCATGATGTTCCTACTAGATTTCCTGCAGTGCATCAGAGAGTGGAAATGCGCTGTGTCGCCGTTTCGTTTGCGTCAATGATTCGATTTTGAATGACGCAAAACACATTTAATTTTGACGTAATTTTTATTTCAAACCACGATTAACCAGTGAACTTGAAACTCGGGTCTGTTAGTAAGTGGGCATGTGACTCGGGAAATGTGATTCAGGCACCTGCACCATGTGGGCAAATTGTTATATTTAATTCCAGATTTATCGAAAAGTTTGAATAAGAAAGAACTTACATTTCTCATACCAATAAATGTATCATTTGGGATAAAGTCTCCTCCTTCAAATGTCCTTGTTACACACGGATGCCGACCTTCACGGATTTCCAGAAGAGGCTGAGTGAAACATGGAACAAAATATATATGTGTGTATATATATAACAATCGAGAAAGTAGACAGCTCACACTAACAGAATAAATACTCTCTGAGTGTCTTCAAACAGTTGTATAAATTCAGATTTAACCCTTTGAACCCTGGCCAACTTGCCCGTAAAAACCTCTTCTCCTGGGTTCCTGAGAACAAAAAATACACAAAAAGAACACACCAACAAATCTTAGTTATTTTAACAGAAATAAGACATAACATTATCTTCTGTTATATAATGTTGACTGACATTATGCTGTCCAGTGTACTGTTTTGAAAGTTTTTTCCTTGCATGTCATCGGCGTATATAGTGATATAGACCTACTACGAACAATATTTGGTCCTGCTCAGGAGGATTTTATAAGTGGTGCCATAATTTGTTCAAGTATTAGGTGCATCAAGAAATTGTATTTTTTATAAATGGTAGTTTTGAGACTTTCCCCTCAATTTTCAACTTCACAACTTGCCCACAAATATGTGTCTTGAAATTGGCACAACAGCAAAGTGTAATTGTGGACAAGTCAACCAGACTTCAGAACATATTTTTGTATTTATTACACATACAAAAAAAAATAAAAAATTATATGCATCATTTACGATCCTTCATTTACATGTACAAAAATTATTTTGATATCTTTACAAATAAAAACGTTATCGAGTTTACCAGACTCACCAAAAATAAAGCACAATGTCAAAAAAGAATCTAGGCCAGGGAGAGATATTGCGTAAATTGAATCTGGAGTCCTTAAGGTAAAGTATTAACATTATGAACAGCACATTGTCAATACTGTGTACGCCATTTTGTGAAGCAGTTATCCCACAATGCAATGCATACATCATGATGTCGGTAAAATGCGTAAATCAATTATTAATAATTAATACAAGGTACTGTTTTGTGAAGTAGAAATATAGAAAAGTGGCTATATCGGGGCAGCGATATTTTGTGTAAATCCAGGAATTTTGGGATCTCAGGTTATAAGAGTTAAACTGTTGCTATTTGTATTTATCATATCAAAATTGGATGTGTCGGGCCAAAAGGTGCAAATAATATAGCTTCTCTGTAAAACCGGCAGCACAATGTACTTCATGGTCTCTGGCCCAAGTCACATAGTTACTAGAGCTGATTATTTGAGAGTGAATGCAATGAAGTATTTGTTATAAACAGACATCTGAACAATTACCTGATGCAATCCTGTAAGTACATATATGTAGATTACCTGATGCAAGCCTGTAAGTAACTATATGTAGATTACCTGATGCAAGCCTGTAAGTACCTATATGTAGATTACCTGATGCACGCCTCTATTCTCATGAACGAAAGCTTGATATTAGTTAGTTATTTTGTTGCTTTCGTGCCACAGGCGGCACATAGGGCAGAGGTTTTGATTCTCCATGTGTTGCTGCCCGCACTTTTCGTTCTTGTATGGACTTGCAACCTATTATTTCTCCTTCTTTATGTTTGGTGCTTTTTAGGGTAAATTTGTGTCTTCCTCTGTTTTCTCCCTCAGGTGTCTATATAAGAACTTGTTGGTTCAGTCTGTTTTCATCTAGTCTTAATATACAATAATCTTAATAATATAGTCAATAAAGTGTTAATATACAAGATTCAAGGATAAACTGTATGTTAAGAAAGATTCAAGGATAAACTGTATGTTAAAAAAGATTCAAGGATAAACTGTATGTTAAGAAAGATTCAAGGATAAACTGTATGTTAAGAAAGATTCAAGGATAAACTGTATGTTAAGAAAGATTCAAGGATAAAATGTATGTTAAGAAATATTCAAGGATAAACTGTATGTTAAGAAATATTCAAGGATAAACTGTATGTTAAGAAAGATTCAAGGATAAACTGTATGTTAAGAAAAGGTTTGTATGAATAACTTTCTATCCTGATAAGACAAGTATCAGTGAAAAACCAACTCTGTTTTGTTACAGGTTTGGCAAGCCAGCCTCGTGTAAGCTTGTTATACACCACTCTGCTTTGTTACAGGTTTGGCAAGCCAGCCTCGTGTAAGCTTGTTATACACCAACTGCTTTGTTACAGGTTTGGCAAGCCAGCCTCGTGTAAGCACTGCTAATAGATTTCTACGGGAGAACAATGGTAAAAAAAAATATGTCCCAACAAAGCAGATAGAAACAAGATGTCAAAAGGCAAATGCTGTGATACACCAGCTGTCACCTATGCTATTGCACCCAAAAATTAATATTGAAGTAAAGAAACAAATGATTAAGAGTATCTTTATACCAAAACTGTGCTGCCAATGCCAGACTTGACAACTGACATGTAGACATAAGAGAAAGATTGAAACTTGTGAAATGAAATGTCTAAGGAAGGATATTGGAGTCACCAGACTCTACAAAATATGAAGTGAGAACATCAGAAAGATAATATGTATAACATCATGCATCGAATATATAGAGAAAACCAGATAAAATGGTTTGGACATCTTATGAGGATGAACGATCAACTTCCCTGAAGAGCTTATAACAAGATGGAAATCAGGATACAGAACCAATGGTAGACTTAGGAAAAGATGGATAGACAACATCAAGACCATCCTGAATAAACATGACTATACCTCACCCAGAGCAACACACCTGGCTCTAGAATGCAGATTACATCTTCTTCACAAACCCCTACACTCAACAGCAAGTGTGGAAGCTACGACAACACCACTACCTTGGGCTAGACAATAGACTAATTGAAAATAGTGTTGTCTGGAACCGATTTTTTATGTTGACATTAATGGCTAAAAATGTGGCAATCCCTGTAATGTTGAGAAAGAATTCAACGCATGATGACAATTACTTTAACGACCTTCAGGACTTCAAAGGAATATAAAAGTAAAATGTCGTTGGCCCATATCCCACATTTAATATGCCAACTCCTGCCTGATCACGCAGAATGTTTCATATCTCTGGTTTATAAGGAAAAGAGATAAATACACAAGACACAATAACTGATGAGTAAGTCCACTTACTTCCACTCCCTCCTTAGCTTCAATGAACTCTGGTCTGCACATGACGCCATCTCCTCCTCGGCTGTAGGTAGTCATGGATATTAAAACATCCAAAACAGACAGGCACTGCACCACAGTTATCCACTTGGAATGTCTGGATAAAGAAACAAACAGAAAACATAACATGGATACAATTTAAAATATACAGGGATTCTTCTTCATTTATTCTCAAACTCCTGCATGTTAGCAGGATGTAGTTCCAGACAATAAAATGTGTTGTGTCATGATTTACAGCTTGATTGCGATATATACGTCTTGTGGCCTGGCATATCCTATTTCTACATAATATATTCTACAGACTAAGAAGACGATGGACTGATGACATTAAAGATAACATGAATAGCATGAACAAGTTACATGTCTCAAGGAGAAGGGCTCAGGGAGTTCATTGGGAAAACAACATTCTGGAGAGAATACGTTACATGACACACTTAACATAGCTACTGGGTCACTTTAACTCTATGGTATACCCAACTCCACTTACAAAACTCCCTGTGTCGATTCTCATACATGCATAGAAGGTAAGTGTCATTCTTCTCTCTAATAGTCTTCCTTACATACTGTACTGTGATGGCCCATGAACTACACACGTCTAACAGAACTATTAGTGTATATAACAATATTACAATCCATGCAATTCTCACTGATCTTACACTAACAAGTACAATCTAATCAGGATTGACATTAACAAGTACAATCTAATCAGGATTGACATTAACAAGTACAATCTAATCAGGATTGACATTAACAAGTACAATCTAATCAGGATTGACATTAACAAGTACAATCTAATCAGGATTGACATTAACAAGTACAATCTAATCAGGATTGACATTAACAAGTACAATCTAATCAGGATTGACATTAACCCTGTATTAACTATATAGAACGCTGTAATAAAAATTAAGCAAATTCCCCCTGCCATTGGATTATTTTTTGACAATTTACATTATTTTTGGGCACTTGGAAAACGCAATAACATTTTAATTTTTTAAGAGATTTTTAAATAATGTGAAATGTAAATAAAGAATTTGATACTAAATCTATTGGTGTAAATTTTGTTTGTGTATGTGTGATACAAGCTGTGTGAAAAAGTGGTGAATATCCAAAATGGCAAATCAAAATAATTTTTTTTAAATCTATAACAAAATTTCATCTATATTTGTCTGATGTGTTGCATCCCTGATCAAATTCTTCTACATAACTAGGCATATTGTACTTATTACTTCTTAACCAAACGTTCTCATAATTATATTGTATTTGAAAACAAATAAGACATGCAGAGGTCACTAACCTAGTCAATCTGTTCTTCACTAGGTCTAGAAGTTAGTGTCCACATCATTCTATCCAATATATTAGACATATATTTCGATGTCATTTTATAACGAAACTAATGTGTTGATATCATTCATCATAAATAAATGAAACACGTCTATCTCACTAACGTTACCAACTAGGCCTAACTGTCCTGCAACTTCTGAAAAGTGGTGAAGCCTATATAACTATAGCCTGAAGGTACGCGATCGCTACCAAAAGCATTTTCTCCTCCCCTGATATGTCAGAAGACACATTTAACATAGAACTTGTGTCTCCATCCGGATGTACCAATCAGCTATCACCCAAAAGAAATCCATGATAAAGGCACAACGAAAGCCTAACTTACCTCCACGGGACGACTACCACCTACTTAACAGACAAAAACAAGTCACAGCCATATGTATACAAAATTTAAAATTGAAATTGGCACAACAGCAAAGTGTAATTGTGGACAAGGCAACCAGACTTCAGAACATATCCTTCAAGAATGTGCAAACTATGACATATTAAGATGCACATACTGGCCTTCTGATACACCAATGAATGTTAAACTTTATGGTACAAAACAAGAAATGGAAAACACTGTACAATTTATACAAGAAACAACACTGCAGATATAGACATTATTAGCGAACGAAAGAAGAAGAAGTGTCTCCATCACCAGTCATATTGGCTAATGGAACAAGTTCTAGGTCTGTAAATTCTAAGAATTTCTTATCATCAGAATCCATAAAAATTTCATGAAAGATGCTGTCCATTTCAACATATTTCTTCCGATCACAACAGATGAGTACAAATTTAAACAGCCGCTTTGTTTTACAATCTTCTACTTGGGAAAAAATTGAACTGGAAGGGCGTGATGTAATCCTAGCCAAGAGGGAGCAAAATGTCAGTCACATGAATATTAAACATCATGTAGTTCCTCGTCTATAAATGAGTGCATAACGGGAGCATTGATACACCAACCGCTGTATACGGAAAGGTATCAGAAGGTGTTTTAACACGCTGACAATATGTTAAATAAAAGGTTAACAAATACAATCTAATCAGGATTATGTAATCAACGTTGTATAATCCTTACCTCTCATCAAAGCTACAGAATATTCTCCTCATGATATCCTTCAAACAAGCATCTTTCCTCTCCTCTGCATCTGCTAACTGGTGCAGCAACTCATCAATTTTTGCAGTGCGGTATCTCTTAGCTCCTTTCTTGGAGGACATCAACTCATACGAGTCTGGGACATTTTTAACAGATGTTTCTGGCACCTCCATCTGATAGCGGTTCTTGCCAGTTCCCCAGTATACAACAGACTGAAAGCATCAAAATGATAGTTAGGTGTGAATAATGGATAATGAACGACTGAAAGAGACAAGCTAGTAGAACCAACGACATATTGTGAGTGTGAATCATGGACAATGAGTGAATGAAAGAGATAAGCTAGTAGAACTAACGACATATTGTGTGTGTGACAGGTTTATTCTTCTTTTGTTCGCCTTCCGTCGGTGTGTGGCATTTTGATTTACGTGATGCACCTCTTAGGCGGTTGCTTCTGTCTTGTAACTCTACTTGATACGGCAGACTGTAGTCTTGCTCGCATGCCCGGCCAGACTCAAGTTTTCAGCAACTGGACTTGAACCCCAACTTCAGCAAGGAGCTGATCTCAATAGAGTTATGGACAATGAATATCATTAAGAAATGACACAACTCAATTCTGCTGTTTCAATTGCTTCTTCCTTGTAATCAGTAGTGTGGGCATATATCTATTTATATGATGGAAATTATTCTTAGGGTGAGCAGTAATTTGTAATTCTATAATTCTACTACTTGTTGGGAGTGGAGCTAATGATTGAATCCACTCTTCTTGACTACAAACTGGCTTCACAGCACGCGGGACATTCCCATAAGTGCTCCGCCCTCCGCTCCAGCAGCCATCCCAGTGTATGTAGACTCAAGAGTCCTGGTCAGGTGTTGATTATGTGATCTTCGGGACTTTCCAAAAGATTTGCTTTTCCGTCCCTCCGCTCTAGACGCTCCCATTTCTAACATTCTCTGTATGTGTACGTTCTCAACCTCATTGACATCATCTGCATCTTGAAATGAATTTATTACTTAAGTCTGCTTTATCTCTTCTCAGCAATGTGCCGTCTATCGCCACACTGCCTGCCAATAAGTCGGCTCTCTCATTTCCTCTGACACCCCAGCATGACCAGGGCAGTATATCCATGTAATGCTCTGGAAAACTGAGTTGTTCAATAAGTTCCACTATCCCACTATTCTTTTCTTAGCATAAACTTTTCTATCTTGTGCATCATGCTTTGAGAGTCTGTGAGTATTACCGCGTGTGTTGATGTATCAGTTATCAACCAATTAAGAGCTGCTGTAACTCCCTCTATCTCCATCCTCATGCTCGATGTGACAGTAGAATATGCTGAAGATTTCTCAACCAACTTCATGTCGTTTCTGCAGGCAACAAAACCCCATCGTGTTTTTATAAGAGTTTCTGTTAACGGAGCCATCTGTGTATATAATTATCTCTTTGAGTGTAGTTGGGCGAGCCCTGTCTTCTGTCCATTTTCGACACGCTTTATCTAGTTGTATTGTTACTTTATTCAGTGATTTCTTCTCAGTGTCTACCTCCACCCATTCACTGCCCTTTCCTATTTCTTCCAATTCACATACTCTTCGCAGTGTGTCTTCAGCCTCTGCCATCCATGATCTGCCACGCTTGATTCGTTTTCCCTTTGACTCATCTAGACTCATCTGAATCCACTCTGTTCTTATGAACTATAAAACCAAGTCTATGCTGGTGTATATTACCATTCACACTAAAACATACCTTATGCTTGTCACCTGTTGAAATTTCGCACTAACACAGGAAGTAATAGCCAATTGCTTATAATTCATGAGGATTGACATAACAATAATCATTAATGGTTACTTTCCGCAATACTTTGTGATGTGAGCCAATGACAAGCAGGGACCAATTGAATTAGCCTCTCTGATGTAACTCTGTGCACAAGATATAGTTTCTGTCATAGGATATCGACTCAAGAGTAATTTGCACGTGTTGTTTTATTACCACTCAAACTATTATATCATCCGCAAAATGATAACTATAGAAGGAACAAAGTATCCTTAGCAGACTCTTATGACATTCATGGCAGATGGCTGCTACTATTATTTGCTCTCTTATTTGGCCCCCGTAGCGCAGACACTTGTAGGGATATATGAACAACTTATCTGAACACTTCTTATTCTGTGTTTACTCAAACTCCTGCAGATATGCAGAATGTCGTCCAGAGAATGGAATCTATTGTGCTAATATTTTACAGGTTAGCTGCGATATCTGCAACTTTCAGCCTGACATTTGACCAGCATAACCATATGGGTCACTATGGGATGGGACACCCAAGTCCTCCTCCTTAGTTTCCTTTTATGATATGCATGTCAGGAAACAGTGTCTCTATTGATTTCTCTCCTTTTGGCCCTAACAACAAACAGGTGAGTGTGTTCCACCGGACCTCAACACAAATGACAGAAACTTACTCTGCAGTTTAAGGTTTTCTTCTGTAAGTCTAGATAGTCATCAAAACTCTTTTCCACGCTCTTTATGTCATCCACAGCTTGATCAAAATCATGATCCACTCCTGTCAGAACAGAATCAGTTCAAATAAAACTAGCAAAA
The DNA here is from genome assembly GCA_034231615.1 of Meghimatium bilineatum. Lineage (NCBI taxonomy): Eukaryota > Metazoa > Mollusca > Gastropoda > Stylommatophora > Philomycidae > Meghimatium > Meghimatium bilineatum. Next base: position 80,648,651 of record CM067319.1, read on the forward strand.
CATTTGATTCATGGACAATCAATAAATGAGTAGGAAGCTAGAGTCCACAGAGAAGTTCTGCTGAATAATGAGAATCTCATGGGCAAATGGCAAAACTACTAATGGAAAACTAAGTACTCTGATCAAATCCTACAAGAAAAATCAGATAATTATGATGAATGAATCACTTTAGCTGTGAGCAGGTAGCTCTTGACACATGATGATGATGAATGAATCACTTTAGCTGTGAGCAGGTAGATCTTGCCACATGATGATGATGATTGACTTTAGCTGTGAGCAGGTAGCTCTTGACACATGATGATGATGATTGACTTTAGCTGTGAGCAGGTAGCTCTTGACACATGATGATGATGAATGACTTTAGCTGTGAGCAGGTAGCTCTTGACACATGATGATGATGAATGACTTTAGCTGTGAGCAGGTAGCTCTTGACACATGATGATGATGAATGACTTTAGCTGTGAGCAGGTAGCTCTCGACAGCCCATTGCCTCTCTAACAAAAGTACAGGCTCTCTCAGTTGAGTCACCAAGGTGACACACACTCATAAGTATGAAATCGAGACAAGACATGTAGTGACAATGATGATGTCCCTTCTGTCCATAGAATAAGTCCCAGGATGAAAACAATTACTGGACACCTCTTCTTTGATTTCCTTCTTGTGCCAGCCGTAACAGGGACTATTTTCATTTTTTTCTTACATGTTTTGATGTTATGTGTTATTTGCTTTTATATTATTACATATCTGTTCAGATGAAGATCTTATGATCGAAACGTCAACTGTTTTCGTCCTTATTCTTTTCTTATAGATGTTTTTTTTCCATCTTTTTATTATTAGTGGTAGGTATTTTTAAGACATATTTACTTGTTTAATATCATTTCTCCTGGGTGTATGCTATAGCTTAAAGATAATCTCTCCTGGGTGTTTGCTGTAGATTTTAAAGATAATCTCTCCTGGGTGTATGCTGTAGATTAAAGATAATCTCTCCTGGGTGTATTCTGTAGATTAAAGATAATCTCTCCTGGGTGTGTTTTTTTTGTTTTGTTGTTCGTCCATCACAAGTGATGATGGCCATTTGTTACATCCACTTTTGAAAATTCAATTTTAGTTATGTCCTTGATTATGAGTTCGTAGATAGTTAATGAGCCCTATTCGAGCTGTAAATGTCCTTGGACAGTTCGGACATGGCATGACGACTGTAGACGGATCTTGGTCTATCCGTGACTTTCTAGCTGCTCTCCGCTGTTGAACTGCTGCATTTCTCTTCTTTTCACAAGATGATGCGCTCTTTTTTATTTTAGAAAGCCATGTAGATCTATTTTGTGCAAGTTCTTCCCATGTATCGTGGTCTATTTCAAAGGCTTTCAGTGAGTTCTTTAACGAGTCCTTGTAGCGCTTACTTTGGCCACCTTGAGATTGTATACCCTTCTCTAGCTCACCATAGAGAAGTATCTTTGGCAGACGATGGTCTGTATGCTGTAGATTAAAGTATAATTTTTTTTCCCATGCCGAAGTGTATCAGGAATATGGGGTTAGTATCAAAATGAATGAAAATAGATATTAGTGTTGATAAAACAACCTAACAACAAGACAAGTAGAAAATAGGTATTAGTGTTACCAAAATAAGTTGATAAAATAATGAGATATGGTGACAGATGATGTTTTGACTAAAAAGCCTTCATCAAGACAAACAAAAGACCAGTCAACAAATCTTACAGAGACAACATGGTAGTGATAAATAGGGAAAAGAGGGAAGAAAGACAGTAGTGAGTGGGAGAAGGAGGAAGCAAAGGTGACAGCATGGCAGGGGAAAAGATGAGGAGAAGAGGAAAGTGGTAATTAAGGAGGGAGAAGAGTACAGAAAAAGTGGAAACAGATAAGATGTAATGCAGATAAAATAAAACTGTACTTAGCGCAATATGTTGGTTCGCAGTGAGAAAGGAATATGAATTAGAGATGCCAGGTTAAATAGCAAACAATATGTGGTTATGCATATATTTTTTATAGGCAAAGTCAGGTTAGAAAGGGTGATTTGGTCGGCTTCAAAATCTTAACCTAGATTTATTCTGATATCAATTTCATAAGACTGTTTTGACTTGGAAGTTTGACTTAGACTTCAGCACCTGTGCTTTCTTGGGTAGGACTATGGTGTTGTTCTTTATGGGGGATAGCCCAACCAATCTTGTATCTAGCCTCTGTTGGCTGGACTTAGCCCCATTTCCACATCAAGGAGTTGGTAAATGCTGATTTGCTTGTGCCATCCTGCTCTTGATCTCATTGGAGCACATGCCTTCTATGTTAAAATGGTGCCATGAAACTGGTAATTATTAATAACACTAACCTTTGCTAATAACAATAACACTAACCTTAAGAGCAAAACACTTAACCGTAAGAACACTAAAGAGCAATAACTCCAACACTAACCTTTGCTAGGAACAATAACTCCATCTTTCTTTGCTTTCTTGTGGTCAAAAGCTGTCTGATGACAGAATATCAACAGCAATTATTGTAAAAATCAGATACGTAAGACTCGTTCCTGGTCAATTCTACTAGAAACATTGCCTGTTTTGCAAGACAACCTTCTAGTAACTAGACAATAGAATTTCCAAAACTGAATGCCATGTTCCGCCGAAGACGGATGTGTTGGGCCATTGGCGCAAATAAAACGGCAACACAACGCATTTCCATTCTCTGGACTACATTCAACTGGAAATCTAGTAGGACCATTGTCCTACTACAAGAGAAATCCAGTGGGAGTTTGAGAATGAACGCTGAAGAAGAAGAAGAATGCCATGTGTACCATAATAGAGTCAGTCGAAAACAGGACAGACCAGGTTTGAATCTCGTCTGCCACCTTTCAGACATAGAGCAACATAATATGATATTCATAATTGTATCCACTAATATCATTTTAGATAAAGTTCATCTAAAATAAACTCTAAATACATTTCTATACTTTGCCCTTTGCTATTTCACTTCTCAAAATTCTCCTTTTGTTTGCTTATATTCTCTACTGATATAAGCAAGATTTTCCCTCCATTTCTTGTTTTGAACTATAGAGTTTAACCTTTATAGAAGCATTGGGACATTAATACGGCTGTTTAGTCTGTGCATATCTGAAAGACATATTCTGCAGTGAATATGGTGTGCATGTGCACCATGCTGAGTCTGCATTTTTTAACTTTGTGTACATGTGATTGCACAATCTATTGTGTTCATTCTGAAAATCTCTCTGGCTCGCTTTCTTCTCTCAATTTCTCTTGATTATCTTTTTTTTTTTCAATTTTCTCTCTATCACTGCAAAATCTTTATTGTAGACTCTTTTGCAAAATTTTTATTGTTCTGATCATTTGCAAAATCTTTATTGCAAACTTCTTCTTGATTATAATTCTTACAATCTTTTCTCTTTTTTTTTTCTGCAGGTTCTTAAAATCCTGAAGGTTAGCAGGATGAAGTCTGGAGAGCATAATGCTTTGTGTCATAGTTTACAGCTTTGATGAAATATCTGTGCTTTTTGGCAAGACACATACGACACCTACAGCATATCTTTTGAGTCACGTTGACTTTTTATGAGTATGCAGAATGTCTCACTATTGGCCTATTAGACTGACCATCATGCAACAGTAAACTCTCAGTAGATGGCATGCTAATATAGCAAGACTTTCATGTTGAGGAAAATTCTCAGCATTTCATCTTACAATCTTCTTCTTCAATGTTCATTCTCAAACTCCTGTTGATTCTCTCTTATAGCAGGACAATGGTCCTACAAGACTTCCAGCAGGATGTAGTCAAGAGACTGGAAATGTATTGTGTCTGTGTTTTATTTGCGACAATGGCTAGACACATCCGTCTTTTGCAGATCTTTACAATGATCTTTCTCTTTGTGCTGAAACATTCAGAGAACGTAGCATTGCGCATCATGCCGGGGAACCATATGAACTCCAGCACTGATCAGGATCCCATTTGTCAATGTGTATGTGGTAGCCTGGTTGCAAGCTGTCAATGTGTATGTGGTAGCCTGGTTGTAAGCTGTCAATGTGTATGTGGTAGCCTGGTTGTAAGCTGTCAATGTGTATGTGGTAGCCTGGTTGTAAGCTGCCAATGTGTATGTGGTAGTGGTAGCCTGGTTGCAAGCTGTCAATGTGTATGTGGTAGCCTAGTTGCAAGCTGTCAATGTGTATGTGGTAGCCTGGTTGCAAGCTGTCAATGTGTATGTGGTAGCCTGGTTGCAAGCTGTCAATGTGTATGTGGTAGCCTAGTTGCAAGCTGTCAATGTGTATGTGGTAGCCTGGTTGCAAGCTGTCAATGTGTATGTGGTAGCCTGGTTGCAAGCTGTCAATGTGTATGTGGTAGCCTGGTTGCAAGCTGTCAATGTGTATGTGGTAGCCTGGTTGTAAGCTGCCAATGTGTATGTGGTAGCCTGGTTGTAAGCTGCTAATGTGTATGTGGTAGCCTGGTTGTAAGCTGCTAATGTGTATGTGGTAGCCTGGTTGTAAACTGATGGAACATAGGATCTGATCTGAGACACCTGTGCAGGATGTGAAAATTCCCTGGGAAGCTCAGAATAGGCAATAACGTTTGAAAGAGTACACTTGAACCACCTATATTGTGGCCTACATACTTCAAGCAAATCGGGACCACCTATATATTGGCCTACATACTTCAAGCAATCCGGAACCACTTATATCTTGGTCCACATACTTCAAGCAAACCGGGACCACATATATCTTGGTCCACGTGCTTCAAGCAAATTGGGACCACCTTATATCTTGGCCCACATACTTCAAGCAAATCAGGACTACCTATATCTTGGTCCACATACTTCAAGCAAATCGGTACCACATATATATTGGCCCACATACTTCAAATCAAACAATTCAATCAAGGACCACCTATATCTTGGCCCACATACTTCAAATCAAACAATTCAATCAAGGACCACCTATATCTTGACCCACATACTTCAAATCAAACAATTCAATCAAGGACCACCTATATCTTGGCCCACATACTTCAAATCAAACAATTCTTTCAAGGACCACCTATATCTTGGCCCACATACTTCAAATCAAACAATTCAATCAAGGACCACCTATATCTTGGCCCACATACTTCAAATCAAACAATTCAATCAAGGACCACCTATATCTTGGCCCACATACTTCAAAACAAACAATTCAATCAAGGACTACTTATATCTTGGTCTACATTCACATACTTCTAACAAGTCCAAAACTATTTTTTACTTACATCAAAAAATTTAAGATCTTCCGAAATGTTTGGGAAAAGACAATCATCATCTTCAGCATCTTTGATCTGCACGCTCCGTCTGAGTAGTTTCGATCTGCGGTTGAAATTGAAAATTAAACATGTATGTACAATCAGGTTGCATAAAGTTAATTAAATATATTGGGATAATGAAAGATATGTATGTAACTGTTTCTTTCAGATGTTTTAATTTCTGCTATTGTTTCTTCTTCTGTGTTCGTTCTCAAACTCCTGCAGATTAGCAAGATGTAGTCTGGAGAACGGAATGCGTTGTGTCATGGTTTACAGCATTGCTGCGATATCTGTGCCTTTCGGCCTGACACATCCGACTTCAGCATGGCTTTGGGTCACTGACCCTATATGGGATGGGACAGCCAACTCCACCCCATAACCTCCGTAGTCGCCTTTTACAACATGTGTGGAAGGTAAACAGTGTTGCTATTCTTTGCTCCCCTTTCAGGCCCCGGCATCACACAGGCGCTATTGTTTTAAATTCCCAAGACTTGACCCACTGACCTCTGCACTGCTATTGTACTGATTTAGCATTGTTGGACTGCCCTAGCATTGTTATTGGACTGGCATCTTGGCCTTACCAAGCATTGTTATTGTACTGATTCAGCATTGTTATTGTACTGATCTAGCATTGCTATTGGACCAACATCGTGACGTAGTTGGACTGATCTACCATTGCTATTGAACTAACCTAGCAATGCTATTAGACTGACCTAGCATTGTTATTGTACTAATCTAGCATTGCTATTGGACCAACGTCATGATGTAGTTGGACTGATCTACCATTGCTATTGTACTAATCTAGCTTTGCTATTGGACTGAACTCCTGACATTTTATCCAGACCAATAGGTGCTTATTTTTCTGAGAAACATAAATGGACATGCACGTTGCTGGTTTGATAGTTTCTTGTTTAATTGTGACTTGTCTAGAAGATCCAAGTAAAAATCATTTCTCGTTGATTTTGTAAACATAAAGACACGAATAAACTGATTATGACATTCTTCCTTTGCGAGCGAAGATAAGCATGGAGTAGACATTGTTGATTTGGTATGTTGTTTGTGAGTCCACAGATGGTCGGTCCAAAACAGTCAATCTTTCGGCCTCTACATCATGAAAGCAGCGTGATCTAGACTATATTCTACTGTGAGAACTAATTGACTCCCAAGAATTCATCGTCCTAATCACAATCCATATTGATTTGACTGAAAATACGATTAAACAAAAAAGTCTATAAAACCAGATTCACTTTCATTGCACGATTCCAGTTTGAAAATGCGGACAGATGTCATTGATTTCGTTATCGCACTGACATATTATTATCTTTCCTGTCAGCTAAAATTAATGAAAAGGAAGTCAAATGGAATGGCTTGCCAGATTACTTTAATCTGGTAACCAAAATATTACATATTTTGCTTATTTTAATGATTACAGTAGACCCTGGCAATGGGTCCAGTGCACTCAACACTAGCTGTCAAGCACCATGTGAAAAGTTATCGAAGGCACGCCACGGGAGCATGCTAAACGTTAACACAGGCATGGCACCATCAGCCGATCTACACTGCTGGATATACAGAGACAGAAATGAGAATCTATAGACTTATCTGAAGTGTGTGAAGTGTGTGAAGATGACAATCTACTGACTTACTTAAATGAGGTGATCTTTGGTTGGATTTTTTCTATCAACGTCACAGCAGACTTGAAACCATCAATTGTTGTTAAGAAGTCATCAATCTTTCTTTTGCTGGGGAATAAAAACTTCTGCAATTAAGATTTGTTGTACTACAGATATAATATATATATTATATAACTCATTCACTTTCACACAACTTGTCTCAGAAAGTTATGAACATCAGACGGCAAGACAAGATTCCAGATACCACTGTCCTTGACAGATCTGATATCCCTAGCATTGACACTATCCTGATGCAGACACAGATTCGTTGGGCAGGTCATTTGGTGCGTATGCCAGACCATCGCCTGCCAAAGATGCTTCTCTATAGTGAGCTGGAGAAGGGTAGACGATCTCAAGGTGGCCAAATGAAGCGCTACAAGGACTCGTTAAAGACCTCACTGAAAGCATTTGAAATAGACCAAGACACATGGGAAGAACTTGCACAAAATAGATCTACATGGCGCTCTACAGTCAAAAAGAGCGCATCATCTTGTGAAAAGAGGAGAAATGCTGAAGCCCAGTAGTGGAGAGTATCTAGAAAGTCATGGATAGACCAAAATCTGCCTACAGTGGTCATTCTATGTCCGAACTGTCCAAGGACATTTACAGCTCGAATAGGGCTCATTAGCCATCTACGAACTATTATGCGTGGTCATAAAATTCTAACTGAATTTTCAAAAGTGGATGTAAAAATGGTCATCATCACTTGTGATGGTTGAAAAAAAAACACAAAAACACAAACAAACAATTCACCACCCACCCCACCCCAAACCAAACCAAACCGCTGTACGCACGCACACACACAGAGAGAGAGAGAGAGAGATATATAGATAATGGCACATGCCCACTTCTTCCCGTGTTCAATCTCACACTCTTACTTAGGAAGTAATCCGTACAACAGAATCTGCCTACTTTTTCATTCGCAGTTTAACATGTCCACACAGCAAGTTCATTTTATTGTGAAAACACGTTATCTAGTGATGTTGCGTGATACCATGGTTGCTGGTGCACCTCTCTGCTTAATATCTTCGACTTCAGAACTAGTAATTGCTTGGGCAGGACTGTGATCATGTCAATGTCTGGGATTGCCGACCAATCTTAGTTTCCAGCCTCCGTTGGCTGGACAAAGCCCCATCTACACTTCAAGGAGTTGGCCTCGATGAGGAACAGATTCTGTTTTGTCATGGTTTACACTTTGACTATGATAGGTCTGTGCTTTCTGCCTGATACATCCAACTTCAGCATGGGTTGTAAGCCCCTTTGACCGTAAGTACATTGACAGGAAGTAAACATTTTCCTTGTGAAATGTGAAGAGCTTGGTTGAAGATCACATATAATTTGTGCGTTTTATATTGTTTTTTTCAATTGTGTTCACAATTCTTATAGTGGCAGGCAATTTGGAAAATGGAGGTTTGTCATCAACACACCATTACATGTGTATGAACATCACACGCCTGCTATGTGCACAGCATGAGCCTGCTATGTCAAAACCATGTGTTTACTATGTAAACACCATTTGCATATATCACATCAATGCCTATTGTGTGTGATTTGATGTTTGATGTTCGTCCGTCGTGATCGACGATGACCAAAAACTCAACCATAATATAATAATAATAACAATAAATAATAAAAATAATAAAAGTTAATTGTGCGTTTTTAAATGACTAGCAAGTCCAAGAAATGATAGAGTCTATAATGTAAACACTACAAGTCTACTATGTAAACAACACATGACTACACACCCTTACCTATACTTGACTTCCTCAAAAAATATGGCCCGATTATCTGGGTGGTCTTTACTCTTGCCACCAGAACCTACAGAATGAATTCTGAAAGAGATAAAAATACATTTTACCAATATACATTTACCATAAATTTTAATTTTTAGATTTTTGTAGTGTTTTTCTATCCCCCTTACATGCCCTCCCACCCAAATCAACATTGTAGTGATTCTTAATTAAGATCCACAAGTAAAAATGTACATTATGGAATACATACACAAAATATCCCTAAAGAGCTTTACACATCTCTGCCATTTTCTTCATGTGAGTAGACTGGAAAGCACACCGTATTGGGAAATGAACTCAATGTATTAGAGATTGAACTGAATTTAATCATCATCAAATGAAGGTTGACTGCAACATAACCTGTCTCTTGTTGTGGTGGTGCACTCTGCTAGACTGTAACTTGTCTATCTTGTGATGTTACTCTTCCATTTGTATCTCTGTCTTCCTCTTGCTCGCTTCCCTTCGACTTTACCCTCAAGTAAGGTCTTCAACAAGGTGGCTTTTAATATGTCCAAAATATTTTATTTGCTTGATTTTGATTTCCTTTACTAATTTTTTCATACTAAGTGTTTTTAGCACATCTTTGTTTGTTTTCTTCTCTTTCCATAAAGTTCTCCCCATTCTTCTATATATCCACATCTCAAAGGCATCAAGAATTATATCTTCTTATTGTTTGTTTATTGTCCATGTTTCTGAGCCATACATTAATATAGAATAGATGTAGCATTTTATAATTCTCATTTTTAATTTTTTTAGATGTTACTATTTTCCTCATGTCATTGAAGGTACTTTTAGCTATTCCTATTCTCCTTTTACTGTTTCACATCTTCATAAAGTGTGATTTATGTGATTCAAGCTAGTGAAGATATTGATAATACATTAATGTGAATGTAATACAATCGTTTTATTGTTGTCTTGGAGATGACATGATATCTTTAGTAGAGTCTAAGTATGGTTTTTCCTCAATGTGACACAATCTTCAACAATGTCATGCCTGTGTGGCAACCAAGTCCTAGACTTCCAGTTTAGGATGCAAATAATAGGACCACTGTCTTCTTTTCAGGCATGTCGTAGAAGACGACTAAGTTGGAGAATAGGCTGACGATCTGGCACCTGTAAAAAAGTCATTGTCACTGCATGTTTTACCTCAAATTCTTACTTTTGTAAGAATGTCTGGGTATTTCATGAGATCCTTACCTGCTTAAAAGTCTCTCCAAGTCTGGAAGTTTTTTCATAACTGTGACACAGTCTTCAACAATGTCTGGGAAATTCATGAGATCTTCAACGGCGTCAAGACGATCAGATATAGATGCAGGTTGACAAAGAGGAGCACACAACCATTGGTGGAACAACCTCTTACCTAAGCAAGCGATGAAACACAAAATTAAAAAGATGAAAAAAAAAACAAAACACAGGGCGAATACAAATACAATTAATGTTGTAAATAGAATTGGTTGCATATCATAAGAGGCAACTAGATTTCTTATTTAAATCCGCCTACAGTGATCATTCCATGTCCGAACTGTCCAAGGACATTTACAGCTCGAATAGGGCTCATCAGCCATCTACAACTATTATGCATGGTCATAATTTTAACTGAATTTTCAAAAGTGGATGTAAATAATGGTCATCGTCACTTGTGATGGACCAACGAACAAGAGGCAACAAAGCAGGTTTAAGGTGGGGATTGGCTTCCCCATTCCACAGAGGAAACCTAAGCCATTCTGAAGTTGGGTGTATCAGGCCAAAATGCACAGATATCATATCCAATTTCTAAACCAAGACAAAGACATTTCTTTCTCCAGACTACATCCTGCTAACCAGCAGGAGTGTGAGGAGAACAAACACAGAAGAAGTAGCACTAGATCTGATCTTAAAAGGCAATAATTATTATTGAAAACAATAAAACATTGATCTTACCGGAAGCCGTAGTGCACATATTCAGTCGTTGCAGGAGGGTCCCCTCTGTCGATTGAGATATTGTGCTCCAAACAACATCCAAGTTGGACATGGTTACACCATCCAGAACCTGCAAAAGTTAATTTAATGATTCAGGAAAATTACTCATCAGATTACATCAGTTATCTGAAAGTTTTGAAAAGGTAAGTTGAGTTATGAATCAGTGTCTTTCGCCGAAGACGGATGTGTCAGGCCACTGACGCATATAAAACGGCAATACAGTGCATTTTCATTCTCTGGACAACACCCTAGTGGAAATCTAGAAGGACCATAGTCCCGCTTTAAGAGATATCTAGCAGAGAATTGATAATGAAAGCTGAAGAAGAAGAATCAGTGTCACAGGACATAGGTAAGTTGAGTTATGAATCAGTATCATGGGACATGAGTTATGAACCAGTATCATGGGACATGAGTTATGAACCAGTATCATGGGACATGAGTTATGAATCAGTATCATGGGACATGAGTTATGAATCAGTATCATGGGACATGATTTATGAACCAGTATCATGGGACATGAGTTATGAACCAGTATCATGGGACATGAGTTATGAATCAGTATCACAGGACAGAGGTAAGTTAAGTTATGAACCAGTATCATGGGACAGAGGTAAGCTGTGTTATGAACCAGTATCATGGGACAGAGGTAAGCTGTGTTATGAACCAGTATCATGGGACAGAGGTAAGCTGTGTTATGAACCAGTATCATGGGACAGAGGTAAGCTGTGTTATGAACCAGTATCATGGGACAGAGGTAAGCTGTGTTATGAACCAGTATCATGGGACAGAGGTAAGTTGTGTTATGAATCAGTGTCACAGCATGTGGTTTAACCAATGGATGCTCAACTGCCTAGTGAGTGATTCACCTCTTCTTCTTCTCCAGCGTTCATTCTCAAACTCCCGCTGATTCTCTCTTGTAGCAGGACAATGGTCCTACAAGATTTCCAGCAGGATGTAGTCTGGAGAATGGAAATGCGTTGTGTCGTCATTTTATTTGCGCTAATAGCCCAACACATCCGTCTTTGGCGGAGAGTGATTGATCAGAATTTGTATGGACAGAAATGTGGAAAAACAAGGTGTTTAACACAATCCCAGAGACAGATTCAGAAGCAAGATGCAAAGGGTTTCAACTGATCTCATGCAACTCAATTCACAGGGCTAGCAAATAGCCTAGTACCTCCTCATGGTGAATCCAGGTAACAGGTAGTTTTGAAGTTCATGCAAAACTTCTGGCCAATGTTTTTTGGATTGACTCCATGCTGTGTAGTCTGATAATATGTACTCACTGCAGCAAAACTGAAATCCAACAAGTGAAGCTTGGAACAGGAATGAAGTTTTGCTAATCACTGGAAACACACATAGTAAAAACAAAATAGACATTTCAACCAAAACGCCTTTATCAAGACTACATACACAACAAAAATATAGTCTATATAGACTGAGACTATATGAGAATTGATAGTACCTATCTATCTATCTATCTTCCTTCAGTGCCAAACACAGAAACATTAGCTCTCCAGTTTGAGTGATGTAATGCTACTATGTGTCATTTTTGTATGTTGTTGAGACTCATAGTCATACCCTCTTTCCCTCTTTGATGGTTGTTCTGTGAAGAGTTTAATTTCTCTTAGTCTTCCTCTTTTTCTTTTGCCATCTGGTACCCATTTTAATGCTTGTAGTGGCAGTCTGTTTTCATTCATTCTAAAGTACATGTTTGATATATAAGTCCATCATTTTCTTATTGTTGTAGTAACATATTGTTGTTTGGTTACACATTTGACTTGAATTTTTCCAAAACAAATATTTAAGTCTTCTAAGACATTTATTTTCAAATGAGTTCAATTTCTTCTTCAGCGCCTTTGTCATTTTTCCAACTTTAGCAACCATATGTTAACATGGATATCATATTGGAATTGAACTGTTGTTGTTTGGCATGTGTACTTATTTTTTATTTCCAGATGTTTGTTAGGTCATAGAATGCACTTGATGCCAGCGCAATTCTGGTGGAAATCTTTTTTGTTGTATTTCTATCTTGTGTCAACAGAAGATATGGAATTGTAGATCTCTGTAGACAAGTGTGGCACATGATCCAGAGGTTAGAACGTTTGACACACCCATGAGGTTCAGAATTCGATCCCCGGTAAAGGCTGGATGTTTTTTCTGTCGGAGTGTAAATTAAAAAAATCACCCAGAACATGATTTTGTGACAGCAAGGGCAAGTGGCCTTTATCGCACAAGCTACTTTAATAATCCCTGTAACCCCCTAATGGGAAAAATACAGTATGAGTTTTTTTGTAGACAATCTGCAGAAAACATAACATATTTTACAGAACTGCCCACTGAACCAAACCACAAAAATAAAAAAAAGTGACCAAATGCACAGGTTAACTGAAGAGTGAACAAAACAGAAGATTTTTTACAAGCTCACCATATGTCTCTGGCGAATGACAGATACTTGTCTTTCAGTCAGTTCTGGCCCACCACAATCCAGTGGTATGTATTCTTCAAATCTTCTCATAGTCAACAGCTCCTGGTCCAACAGACAATACTGCAAGTACCTATATGTATGATTAAAGTCAATTGACTGAAACACAACATTGCTATATGTATGATTAAAGTCAATCCACTTAAACACAACATTGCTATATGTATGATTAAAGTCAATCCACTGAAAAACAACATTGCTATATGTTTGATTTGATAGAATCCACTGAAAAACAGCATTGCTATATATTTGATTATAGCATGGCACTATATTTGGATGAATTTGTTTCATGGCCCTCTATTGGGATTAATTTGCCTTCATGATCCTCTATTCAAATGAATTTGCCTCCATGACACACCTGGTCTTGAATATGAAACACTAGGGAAAATACACTGGCAAAGAGAAATAAGCTTAGAAGAAAAACTACATATCTCTGTACAAATTACAACACAGACAAGTCATTCACTGCAGACATGGAGAGATGGATACATGCCTTCGAATACAAGTATTACAGATGAATTTTCCACATTTTGCTTTGGAGAGCATAAGACAAATGTGTACATTAGAAATAAAGTAGAAAATCTTGCAGGTTCACAAGAACCAATACTTTCAATAGTAAAATGAAGGAAACATGCATGATTTGGGTATGGATGACGACATTGATTCACTGTAAAAAAATTATGATTTGGATGGCAACATTATTCCTTGTCAAAAATCATGATTTGGATGCCCGACATGATTCTGTCAAAAATCATGATTTAGATATGGATGTTGAAATTCCTCCCTGTAAAAAATCATGATTTAGATATGGATGTCGAAATTACTCCCTGTAAAAAATCATGATTTAGATATGGATGTCGACATGATTCCCTGTCAAAAACAATCTTGCAGAGTATAGTTGCAAGTGGAAGAAACAGTTGAGGCAAAAGAAAATCATGGGCAGACAATATCGAAGACTGAACAGGTCAAGATTTTTCCACTCATCTGCACCGCTGAAGCTAGAAATCACTGGAGGACTCAATGCTTTGATGCATCCAATGTCATTTATGACCGTGACAGGTTATGGGGTTTATGGATGGATTAAATTTAATAATCTAATCTATAATTAGCACAAAGAATGTGACACGGCATCCCTGTCACACTCCCTCTCCAATTTTATTCTCATTCTCAAGATTTAGTCAGAAGTCCACATATAACAAGAACAGTAAACATACCAAATCATTGCACCCAAAGACCTCAATGCTAAATCCTTGGAATCTGCAGCAGTCAGGCCTAGGCTGTCATCTGTGATAAACAAAAATAAGAGATTATCAATCGGTTGGTAGTCAGTCAGTTGTAGGCTAGTTAGTTGATTAGATGGTCAAGTTAGTCAGTTGTAGGCTAATTACTCAGTTGATTTACTCAATTGATTAGATGTTCAGTTGGTAAGCTAGTTGGGTCAGTTGTAGGCTAATAGAGAAAGCTTATGTGTGAAATGAGATGTCTAAGAAAAGTAGAAAACAGAACAAGAAGAGATCATGTGAGGAATGAAGAGATTACAAGAATTTTCAGAACAACGTCTGTGGTCAAATATGTTAAAAAAAGAGACTGAAATGACTCAGCCACTTAATGAGAATGAAACCTTATTGACCAGCGGCAAGAGCACACAAAATGAAAATGGAAACAGCCAGATATAGGGGAAGACCAAGAAGAAGGTGAATTGAAGGAGTTACCAAATTCAGAGATGTCATAAAAATGCTGTATATCATGCGATCAAACGTGTCATAGCAGGAAAACCAATTGTCATTCAAACCTGCGACTCCTTACACCACAAGCAGAGAAAAGAATAGCCAGTTAAGGATGCAGTATAAGGTGATGAATAGGAGGTTGAAAGAGACACTGTTCATCGAATTGAATAAAAATGAGTAACCAAGTTAGGAGGAAGAAAGTGCATACTTCCTGAAAGGTGAATATCGTCCAACCAACAACTAACTGGGACACCATGCCTATACACAATGAGATGGATAATACACAGGTGCAATAACTGAGAAATGTAGTTATGGGAATGTCCTCAGTGCCTTTCTTCACTTGTTCTCAAACTCCTGCAGCTGCAGATTAGCAAGATATAGTCTGGAGAATTGAATGCATTGCATCATGGTTTACAGCTTATCTGCGATCTCTGCACTTTTCACCCGACTTCAGCATGGTTTTTGGGTTACTTTGATACACTAAAGGATAGCCAACTTAACCCCACCAAAACCTGCTTATCCAGTAATTACTACATGTATGGCTGAAGGTGACAATGTCCCTGTTCCTTGCTCCCTCTCTGGCCTGGGCATACATTAGCACCCAGTGCTGTAATGCTGGTTCCTAATCAATAGGGATAAATCCTCAATGCCTGGGAACAACACAATGTCACTAAAGATATGAGGTCTGGTGGAACACAGGGCAATAAGGGAAATAAACAGAAATAAGTAAGGAGTGTTGCAAAAAAGTACATACGCATTAACAACATCAACAAAAATATACAACATTGCATTGTTTTTGTCCTGATAAAGAGTTTTTAGTCGAAATGCTGTATGTTTTTGTTGATGTTGTTGCTAGTGTGCTATGTACTTTGTTGCAACACTCTTGACTTATTTCTGTTTTTTTCCTAATCAAAATTTAACTCTCAGTGCTGTGTACAATGTTTTCAGAAGCATCCTACTCACAGGGGGTAAAAACATAAATCTAAAGGAATGCAGGAGTGAGTTTCATAACTGATGGTTTTGCTTCATTTGGCTGAGGCACGCCCTTTTCACTCTAGAAATAAATTACTTTATGGTTATATAAGAAGCTGGTTGCCTTTGTTTCTTGTGACATTGTTGCCTAGTTGCCGCTAGAATATTTATCTGCCCAGCCGAGTTTCAGGTATGGCATCTAGCTGAAGTTCTTAAAAGGACTAAATTATTACATATTATTGATCATGTGAGGGATTATGGTGTAGCATGGTTGGGAGTGTATGTCTGGGTACTGTCGTGGTGTCTAGTGCAGGAGTTTGCTCATTAAATATTTTATCTGTTTGTGTTTTGTGTGCTAATCTAATCTATAGTCTGTTCTACTTGTCAATATAATCTATAGTCTGTTCTACTTGCCAATCTTATCTATAGTCTGTTTTGTTAGTCTCTCTTATCTATAGTCTGTTTTGTTAGTCTCTCTTATCTATAGTCTGTTTTGTTAGTCTCTCTTATCTATAGTCTGTTCTACTTGTCTATAGTCTTTTCTTTCAGAAACATACTAGTTTATCTCTGTTTTGTATATAAGAATAATAGTAAAGACAAACATGTATTGAGAATTGCTTTTTAAACTATTGTTATATTTGTAGACAACACTTATACTTACAAGTTGCATTGTCAGTCTAGACTTAAGATTTAAAAAATTACCGGTACTCACTCTCTGATAGCATAGACTTCAACACATCCGGCCATTTCGTCTCTGATCCAGATTTAAAGTAATCTTCTTCTGCCAGTGTTTTCAGAGTTTTGCTACTCTCCCAGAATTCTGAGCTTGGACTTAAAGCTTCCTTCAATGCAGATACCAAGTTTACATTCAGCAGTTGGAGTGTGTGAGCAGACATCTTTCCCTTTTCATACAAGACCTGGAAAGTGACATATTTTGTTAGACAACAGACTAGGAAACAGATACATTGGCTGATTGAGAACCCCAGGAATTGTGAACAATTAACTCTTACCTCCTATTTGCAGTGGGGCGGTTTTTCTGAGCTTTCATACCCAGGAGACCAGCTTTTGGCTTAGTGCAATGCCTATTGAAAGAGCCTTCTACTAGAGGGGGTTGGATAGATAACATTAAACACTAAGTTTTACTCTCTATCATTCTTTAACCTTTAGAGCCCTGGCTTAAAATTACAAAACTTCCCCCAGGGCCTGACTTATTTTTTGGAAAATTTGCGTTATTGATGGTGGGTGTTTTGAAAACGTCATAACTTTTTTGTTTTAAAAGATATCAAAATAATTTTTGCACATCTAAATAAAGGAGTGAATAGTGAATATTATCGTGTTTTTGTTGTATGTGTGATATGACAGTTGTGAGCAAGTTTTGAAGTTGAAAATTCTGGCGAAAAACGCAAAACGTCATTTTCAAAATCGCAAATATATCTTCGTGACGACCCTAATACATGAGAAATGTGTGACAACATTGATAAAATCCTCATAAATACCTATACTTATTGTATATGTATTGTTTTATATCAAAACTAATATAATATGAACTAAAAAAACTAATAAAACGTGAAGAAATTTCATATAACGTCCGTCCGGTCAACACTAGGTCTATCCCGACACGCAACGTAATTATTGTCCATGCACACACGTGTCACCCCTGATACATATTATTTTTGTGCTTTTTAATGAATACACACACATTCTTATCAAATAACAACATATTAAACACAAAAAACAACAATTAGAACATGTAGTCACGATCACTTACCCATGCCACGCGGTACTCAATTTGATAGTAAAATACGGCCGAAAATGGCTAAAGTCGCTCTAGAAATGTGTTGCAAATTCAACTGGCTTTCTCTCTCTTACAATCGTAATGAGTAAAGGAATTTGACCTTTAAACTGTGACGTATTCCTAGCTTCGTGTTGCGGGAATTCTACGTCATATAAGCTTTAACTTCGTGAAGTTCCGTGCTCGGGAATGGAGCAATATCGTATGGCGTGTGATTGCGACCACAGGCAATACAGGATGCACACGCAAGGTGCATTGTTGCGACCATAGGGGCCTAAAGGTTAATATAATTTATAATCTATTCTTTTGTATGAATGTGAAAGCTGGACACTCACTGTAGATACAGAAAGAAGGCTGCAAGCATTTGAATACAAGAGATATGTATTACAAACAGCATAAAGTCTGGAAGGTAAAGATGTATGCTCATTGATCATCAAGCTGAAAGTGGGTATAATACAAGAATCAGTGGACAAATCATGTGACAACAGTCTGACTTTTTAAATTTCATATGTTATTGCACTGAGCTTCCGTTTCTCTGTGATTAAAAAAAATGTGACTAAAGATACTTATCTAGCGATTTGCGTGCAACAGACTGGACAACCACTCCCACTCAGTGTGTAGTGCGTATATCGACTGATGGGGGGGGGGGGCCCTATCATTACTAAATGTGTAGAACATTGGCTGTGACGTAATATGTGTCTTTATCTGAATTTCGTTCCATTTAATTATGTTAGCTTTTTGTTCCATAGAAACCTGTCCACTGATTCTTGTATAGTACCTGAAAGTGAAGCTGTGGGGCAACTGTGATTATCTCCTGTTGATGGCTGAATTCAAGGAGGCAACCAGTTTAACTGTATACACTGATGAGCATAGTAACATTAATTGCAGAAGATCAACAAGAGAGCCTAACTGGCAATGGATAAGAGGGCCATTCTGCCTAACTGACTAAACCTGAGCATTCAAAAGCTGGTTTTCCTGTCTGGGAATCTTTTATAGACAGAACATAAAACAAAATTAGGGCTGTCAGATCGTGGGTAAAATCAAATATCTGGAACTCCTAGAAAAGTCTAAAAAAACAAATGTTTGTCAAGATAAAAAAAAATACAATATATCTGAAAAGATAAATATTAAAACACAAGTAACAAGAAATATTAGAATTCAGTTTCAAAGTAAAAGTCATACATCCTTAAGATTTCATCAATTTTAGAGTTTCTCTTTATATTCAGAATTTGTACCAACTGACCTGAGATGGTGAGATATGAGAAATAAGTGTTCGAAGCCTGGACAGATGACGATCATCTTCAAACTGACCAATCTGAAATCAAACATGAACATACATCATTTACTAACAAAATTCCTACATTTTTAAATACAACAGATACAGTTCTGTAACATGTAGTGTTTTACACCTCTCCAAGGTTAGGAGAGTAAAATATGGTCAGAGGAACTAAAAACACAGCAGCTATTTACAGACAACATCAATAACACAGTAAAAACTAACAGCTCTAACAGCTCCAACATCAATAACTAATAACTCCTCTAACATCAGTAACATAGTAATAAATAACAGCTCTAATATCAGTAACATAAACAGCATCAACATGAACATAAACAGCACCAACAAAAACAGCACCAACAAAAACAGCACCAATATCAACATAAACAGCCCCAACATCAACAAATATAGCACCGATATCACAAGAGCAGCAACAACAAATACCATATCTCTATTTCCAAGAAATGACTTACATGAAAAATGCCTATTGATGTGTCAATAAAACAAACTCCATATGAACTTGTGCCATCATGAGCAGCAGCCTAGACATGGAACAAGACATATTATTGCATATATTTCATATTCAGAAGACGACAAACAATATTTGGACCCAATCTGTCCAATCAAAAACAGTATCTGGAATATTTTTTGTGTTTTTTTCTCTCAAACTCCCACCAGATTTCTCTTGTAACTGTCTCAAACTCCCACCAGATATCTCTTGTAACTTACTTTAGTGATCCTACTAGATTTGCAAAAGGATGTAATCCAAGGACAGGAAATTCTTTTTGTCGAAGTTTTATTTGCTCTGATGGCCCAACACATTCGAGTTAGACTTGTTCAATTTGTTGATGTTGTTTTGCTTAAGTTCTTTTTAGCTCCTTAAGCTTCCTTTTAGTTCTCTCCACTGAAGTAAATTAGATTGTTTTAGTAAATCCTTTACATCCCAGAAATTTTGTGATACATTCCACTTTTGCCAATTTGTCTGCTTTCTCATTGCCAGGGATGCCACAATGAACTGATATCTACTGTAGTATTAACCTTTAGGGCTCTGAATTAAAAATTAAGAAACATCCCCTTGGACCTGAATTCTTTATTGGAAAATTTGCGTTATTGATGGTGAGTGTTTTGAAAACGTGATAACTTTTTTGTTTTAAAAGATATCAAAATAATTTTTGCATACCTAAATAAAGGAGTGAATAGTGAATATAGTCATGTTTTTGTTGTTGTTGTATGTATGATATGAAAGTTGTGAGCAAGTTGTGAAGTTGAAAATTTGGGGGAATAATCGCATATTTTCAAATCGCACATATAACTTCTTGACGACCCTAATACTTGAGCAATGCGTGGAATCATTGATAAAATCCTCATAAATACCTATACTTATTGTATATATATTATTTTATATCAAAACTAATATAATATGAACTAAAAAAAACTAATAAAACGTGAAGAAATCGCATATAACGTCCGTCCGGTAAACACTAGGTCTAGCCCGACACGCAGCGTAATTATTGTCTATGCACACACGTGGTACCCCTGATACATATTTTTTGTGTGTTTTTGAACGACTACACAAACATTCTTATCAAATAACAACATATTAAACACAAAAAACAACAATTAAAACATGTATTCACGATCACTTAGCCATGCCACGCGGTACTCAATTTGATAGTAAAATATGGCTAAAAAATGGCCAACGTCGTTCCAGAAATTCGTTGACAAAACCAGCCAGTTTTCTCTCTTCTTGCAGTCGTAATGAGTAAAGGAATTTGACCTTTAAACTGCAACGTATTCCTAGCTTCGTTTGGCGTGTTTTATACGTCACGGGATCATTACTTTGTGAAGTTCCATACTCGGGAATCGGGCGATATCCTATGTAGCGGGATTGCGCCTGCAGGCACAATGGAGCTGTGCTCATAGGCGCATTATTGCGACCGCAGAGTCGTAAAGGTTAATATATAGGTGTTCCTCATTACCAGTTTTTTTACAGGAAGAAACTAATTTTACAAAATCTTATTTTACCGTTACGAGACATGTCCTCTGAAGAATGTTATCACTGCTACTCTGTAAACTTCTTGATTCTGCGCAAGATATCCTGCTTCCTTCAGTGTCACATTTTGGAGGTCTTACCTGTGTCCTACATTTTGGGTGAAATCTTTCTCTTCTAAGATTAACCTTTCTAACCTAATGCAATCAGTCGATAGCCATTTACACCATACCAGACCCCAGCAACTACCCATTTGTAGACAGTGCTCTCATTCCAACGAAACAGTAGAACACCTACTTAATGGCTGCTTTTCTCTTTCAAATGCCAGGAAAAAAACTTTTAGACACCCTTAACAATCACTAACTTACTGTATAACTCACTAAGTTAACTTCACTTAAGAACTAAGAAGAACTACACTTTGACTTCACTTAAGAACTAAGAAGAACTGCACTTTTTTTTAAATGGCATTGTGCTGTTAAGAGTAGAACTACTAAACAACAATTGGATATCAACAAAAAAACAAATATATCTTCAAATGTTAATGTTTTTCAGAAGCCATTGATTCTCTATGTTTAAGTCATTAGTTGGGTTGTGTTTCTGATAGTTTCTGATTTTTCTATAACATTTCATTTCAATCCAAACAAATTACATTGAATTAATCTATAAGAAACTAACCTTCTCGCATACTGCAAGCAAATATCTATTTGTAGCATCCAAACAGTCACCATCGAGATGATTGTAGGTTCGGGTCCCTGGTGTGCTGACTTGACATATTTCTCGTCTCACTACCTTGTCAAATTTTGTTGTTTTCTTCACTAAGTGAAATAAAGCAGAAAGAAATTATGAAAACAAAAAAAGAAAAGAAACCACAAAGAAAATAAATACACAAAGAAAACACAGAAATAAATTGCTAAGAAAACAAACCCATAAACCACAAAGAAATTATAAAAAAAAACAGCCAAAATAACAAAGCAATTCTAAAAATACAAATAAATCAAATAGAAAGAACTGTCGAAGACAGATGTGTCGGGCCATTGGCGCAAATAAAGCAGCAAAACTGCATTTCTATTCTCTGGACTATATTCTGCTAGAAATTTTGTAAGATTATTGTCCTGCAACAAGAGAGATCCAGCGGGAATTTGAGAATGAACACTGAAGAAGAAGAAATAAAAAGAACAAAATGACAGTCTCATAAAAAGAAATTACGAACAAATAAATCACACAAAAAATAAATTACAGAGAAAGAAACAACAAACAAAACATCCAACAACAAAGAAATCCCCCCAAAAAAAGAAATTACAAAAAAATCATAATGAAAGATATATCAAATAAAGTTTTGTACATAGAAATATATTACCAATAAGAAATCATTACAAAGAATTAAGTCAAGTGAAAAATGACACCAAAGAAATCAGACTGCTGAATGCACACAACTATTATTGATGCATGCAATGAAAGATTATCTCATTGTTCACCATAACATCACCACTTTACTCTGGTCACATTCATTGGTGTTCTGATCTCTTCTGGATCTCCAGTATCTCCTCCAGCACATGGTAACAGTCTCTTTCATGCATGGAAAGTAAGATGAGTTCATTATTCATCAGATCATCGCTACTGCATTGTTAAATACATCCATTTGTGTTTTTATCTCCTCCAGCACATGGTTACTGGCTGTTCCATGGAAGGCAAGGAAAAAGACACATGAACTCACTATCTGTAGTACATATCTTCTTTCATTCACTGGAACATGCGTATATCTGAAGTTTTGTTTTTTCTATAAACTTGAGTATGTACTGTATCCTGTAGTACAAGACAAGAATAAACTTGACCGTGTTCTATATCCTGTAGTACAAGACAAAAATAAACTTGACCGTGTTCTATATCCTGTAGTACAAGACAAGAATAAACTTGACTGTGTTCTGTATCCTGTAGTACAAGACAAAAATAAACTTGACCGTGTTCTATATCCTGTAGTTCAAGACAAAAATAAACTTGACCGTGTTCTATATCCTGTAGTACAAGACAAGAATAAACTTGACTGTGTTCTGTATCCTGTAGTACAAGACAAGAATAAACTTGACTGTGTACTGTATCCTGTAGTACATGACAAGAATAAACTTGACCGTGTTCTATATCCTGTAGTACAAGACAAGAATAAACTTGACTGTGTTCTATATCCTGTAGTACAAGACAAGAATAAAGAAATGATCTCTCATCAACAAGTTCTGCAGTAAAACTGACTTCACAAATTTATACCATCAGTCACAACTTACAGGTTTTGCACCGTTCTGCCATCATATCAGGGGTCTCTGTCTGTTCCACTCTGGCTACCTTGTATCCTTTCTGGATTAAGGCATCTGCATACCGGTTGTAAGCAATCTCTGGAAATCCTGAATGAGCAAACTCTCCCTGATGAAAACAGATGGTATGTTAAAGTCTGGTGTAGACAGATGGTATGTTAAAGTCTGGTGTAGACAGATGGTATGTTAAAGTCTGGTGTAGACAGATGGTATGTTAAAGTCTGGTGTAGACAGATGGTATGTTAAAGTCTGGTGTAGACAGATGGTATGTTAAAGTCTGGTGTAGACAGATGGTATGTTAAAGTCTGGTGTAGACAGATGGTATGTTAAAGTCTGGTGTAGACAGATGGTATGTTAAAGTCTGGTGTAGACAGATGGTATGTTAAAGTCTGGTGTAGACAGATGGTATGTTAAAGTCTGGTGTAGACAGATGGTATGTTAAAGTCTGGTGTAGACAGATGGTATGTTAAAGTCTGGTGTAGACAGAAGGAATGTTAAAGTCTGGTGTAGACAGATGGTATATTGAAGTCTGGTGTAGACAGATGGTATGTTAAAGTCTGGTGTAGACAGAAGGAATGTTAAAGTCTGGTGTAGACAGATGGTATATTGAAGTCTGGTGTAGACAGATGGTATGTTAAAGTCTGGTGTAGACAGATGGAATGTTAAAAGTCACATTGAAATTTCTTTCGATATGTTCTGCCTACTCCACTAGAATTTTTAAGCATAATAATGGAGATTTAAGCGGTGGTATGGTGATATCAGTGACATGTACTCTGTAACTGTGGTGATATTTTTTCGATCTTCCCAGAGCATGAATGACGGTACCATTTTCCTGGTATCTGGGCCAAACCCGGACGATTTATTAATTTTCTGTATGCAAATCACAAATGATGAGGGAATTTGAACTCTGGAATAGGATTTCAGGAATATTTAAAAAAAATTGGTTTACTCTAATGAACAACTCGGTTGTTCAAAGTATTACATGGCAATACTGTCCTTAAGTATTTGTTATACTGTTTGTCATTAAGTATTTGTTATACTGTTTGTTATTAAGTATTTCCTGCTTTCAGAAATGCCAGAGAATGTGAGTAGACTGCCTGAATCTGTTGGTTCTTACCCTCATGTATACAAGCCCCAGTTCTTGCACACCCACCACAGCATCCATGTTGTACAGTTCATAAAACTTTCCAACCTGCAATAGAAGAATCTACATTTCAACCCAAGTATACATATATTTCAACAGAAGTATACATATACTCAAAATGTATATCGGACAAAAACATGCAAGGTACTGGTTTTTGTTGGTTGTTTTTTTTAACCGGTAAGTTATTTTTCTTCTTTTACTGGGATTTGACATAATTTTTTTAAAAATTGTGTTGACTCGTGTATAGGTCGAGATCCCAAAATCAAGTGTGGATAAATGTCCAAAAATTATCAGCTTAAAATACAGGGAATTTATGGTACTTTCAAATCTCAGAGAACCGGTCTGATTATTTGAGAATAACAAACATAATTGAAGCATTTGCCTATATACTAGACATTTTTGTATTCGTTATTGGATTATCTACAAAACTGGTAAACAGTTTGAGTGAAGTTATGCATTCAGAAGTTTAGTAAGTTCACAATTGAGGAACTTCTTTTCGCTGAGGATGCTGCCTTGATGTTACATTCTGAGAATGTTCTACAGTCTCTCATCACCATGGCAACATTTTCTCTTTGAGTATAAGTTTTACAAAGACTAGATTAATGTCAAGAAACTATTGTACTGACAACTATCCCTCACAATGGGGCTCATCTCAACCAAGAACACAAATTCTGTTACCTTGGTTCCACTATCAAGGCATCTCTATCAATAGATGAAGAAATAGATGCATTTATAGGAAAAGCAGATAATTTGGCAGATTGACAAAGGATTTGTGGAAAAACATAACATTAACATTGCAGATGAAGATACAAATCTGTTGTGCGCGTATTCTCACTACTTTACTATGTGACTCAGAAACATGGACATCTTACTCCAGACATGACAGAAGACTCAATATATTTCACCTTCGCAACATAATGAACATCAAGTGGTAGAACACAATCATAAACACAGAGATCCCAATTTTTTTGTTCAACTTATTATGTATTCCTGATCAGTAAGAGCCACTGATAATAATCGTGAAACTTCGCAAATTTTGGTGATACGGGCATGTTATAAGACATTCCTCGATGACAAGACATGTTCTTCAAGGTGGAGGAAGAAGATGACGAGGTGGCAAGAAGAAGACATAGCTGGATAATATCAAGGACTAGACAGGATGTGAAGTTTTCAAACTCATCAGGATGGTAAAGGATAGATATTCGTGGAGATATTTCTGCACCAAAAGTCTCAATATGACACCGCTATGACCCTGATGGGTTTTATTATTATTATTATTTTTATAATAGATGAACTCAATACTCTAGAAATATTCCGTAAATATATTTTTATCATGTAAAACCTTCAATGGCATAATAGAAGATTTAACAATAAAAAAGCTTAATTTAGTTTAACCGTACAAGCTCTATAGACACCTATAACCACCGAAATAACTATGTAACTAGGATCAATAGGCATCTCCATTCACCCCCCTCTGCTATGCCCCGATTCATCAGTACAGAATCACATGTAGAATTCATACAACAAGAGGCTAGTAATATATCATGGTAAGTGATCATCATAGAGAGTAATATCTACATGTTTTAATTGTTGTTTTTGTGTTTTAGTTGTTATATTATAACAATGTTCGTTTATTCATTGAATAACACAAAAACATTATGTATCAGGGGTGCCAAGTGTCTGCAATTAAAATTAAAACGTTGTATATCCGGATAGGAAGTCTTGAACGAACGGACGTTGTATGCAATTTCTTCATATTTTATTAGTTTGTTCAGTCCATATTATATTAGTTTGGATATAAAACAACATATATAAAACAGGAATAGGTTTTTAGGAGGATTTTATCAATGTTTCCACACATTGTTCAAGTATTAGGGTCGTCCAATTATATTTGTGATTTTTAAAATGCCGTTTTGAGATTTTCCCCCCAATTTTCAACTGTACAACTTGCTCAAAACTGTCACATCACACATACAACAACAAAAACATGATTATATTCATGATTCACTCCTTTATTTACATGTGCAAAAATCATTTTGATATCTTTACAAATAAAAAAGTTAACCACGTCTATCAAACACTCACCATAAATTCCTTCCAAAAAGAATCCATGTGCGGGGAAAAAAAATTGCGTAACCCTAAAGAGTAAAGAATAAAACAGAATAATCTCCATTGAGAAAGAATACAGGTTGACTTACCTTAAAGAACAAAATGGTATCAAAATGATGAGTTTTCAACTCCCACCACTGCCTCATAGCCTGAAACATACAAGGTGTATCTGTATTTATTATTTCAGTAGACAGCACATTTCATTATTATTTCAGTAGACAGCACATTTCATTATTATTTCAGTAGACAGCACATTTCATTATTATTTCAGTAGACTGCACATTTAATTATTATTTCAGTAGACAGCATATTTCATGGATTTATAGGTTTAAAAAAAAACTGACTCTCTGCAGAGGGCTGAACCCAAATAAAGTCTTTTCTTCAGTGTTCATTCTCAAACTCCTGCAGATTAGCAGGATATAGTCCAGAGAATAGTATACACTGTGTTATGGTTTACAGATTGCCTGCGGCCTCTATGTCTTTAGGCCTGACACATCCGATTTCAACTTGGCTGCTGTGCCACTTTCGCCATGTATGAGATGGACAGCCAACTCTTCACCCGAAACTTTTGTCATCTCTTACGACATGCATGGCAGATAAATGTTGCTATTCTTTGCTCTCCCTTCAGGTGGTGGCAACGCATGGGCAAGAAAAGTAGCAAATATCAAATGTATCTCACTGAATATCACCCAATCAGACTATTGGGCATGGGTATGAAAAATATAGTTAACAGTATACACAGCAGTTTCAACCATTAGCTCTTTATCAAGAAAATACATGACAACAGTAAACAAACATTTGGAACTCAAACATTCTGAACTTCGGAACCAAAATCTAAATAAATTAATGAACTGTATTAAGAACAAATGGCTTAATGGTACTAAACTGCAATATAGTAGCAATTTTCAAGGGTAAACCTAGTTCTATTGTCAGTGGTGCAAGATTTTATTGCAGTGACCTGAATGTCATAGGCAACACGATGATCAGTGTCATGAAGTGCATAGCAACAGGAGTAACATTTCTGTGATTAATGGCATGAAGATGTTGGCAGAAAGAGTCACTCAGTGTTTTTGCCAGTTTTACCTATATATTTCATGTCACAGCATTTACAAATGAGAACTAGATGACGTCGCAGGATTCACATGTAAAGAGATTGATTTAGTAATAGTGGCCTTAGAAAATGACACAGAGAAGATCTGCATTACATAGGCACATGATTGCAATGCCAGCGTCCGCAACAAACCGTGGCAATATGGTCCTAAACATTAGCCCTAAGGTGACTGAAACACTGAACAAACAGACCTGAAACTGTCAGCCACTACACCCTAAGAGATTTACTGAAGCAGAGATCTGAGCACCTATGGATATGTCTAGCGTGTGAAGATGATAATCGACATACTTAATCAATCCTGGGGATCATAACTACAACGCCTGTGTGTTGCCAGGCCCAAAAGGGGAGCAAAGAATAGCAACACTGTTTACCTTCCACGCATGTCGTAAAAGGCGACTAAGGAGGTTATGGGAATGAGTTGGCTGTCCCATCCCATATAGGGTCAATGACCCAAAGCCATGCTGAAGTCGGATGTGTCAGGCCGAAAGGCGCAGATATCGCAGCAATGCTGTAAACCATGACACAACGCATTCCGTTCTCCGGACTACATCCTGCTAATCTGCAGGAGTTTGAGAACGAACGCAGAAGAAGAATAACAATAATAGCAACACATTTATATTGTAAAATTTAATATACTTAACAAGACAAATTTATTTTAAAACATCTGAATGTCAAATAACATTCTTACTGGTGTCTGCTTGTCAAGAAATGACTCTGGTACATGCAATGTCTTTGGGTTGTAGTCAGGATCTGACTTTAGTTTCCCGTCTGCATCTCTGGTGGGAAAAAAATATTAAAAGATACAAGTTGCTGATAAAATTACAGGGAGTACAGTCATTGTCTATCCCCAGGTGAATAATGCTTGAAAGTATCCACACTTGCCATTAGGTGTAGGAGTCTCAATTGTCATTCCAAAGTCAGATGTGTCAATTTGGTTGCATTTAGTCTGTATTTATTCAATGTTATCTTGATGTTTTCTATCCACCTTTTCTTGGTCCACCTTTGGCTCTATATCCGGATTTTCTTTGGGGAGTGGAGAATAACACACAAAAAAAAGATTATACAGTTATAACCCCCCCCCCCATCCACCCCACATTGATCTTTTGATTGTTTCTTCTTATCTTTTGATTGTTTCTTCTTATCTTTTGATTGTTCCTTCTTATCTTTTGATTGTTTCTTCTTATCTTTTGATTGTTTCTTCTTATCTTTTGATTGTTTCTTCTTATCTTTTGATTGTTTCTTCTTATCTTTTGATTGTTCCTTCTTATCTTTTGATTGTTTCTTCTTATCTTTTGATTGTTTCTTCTTATCTTTTGATTGTTTCTTCTTATCTTTTGATTGTTTCTTCTTATCTTTTGTTGTTTGTTTGTTTTTCGTTCGCTCCATTGTAACCATCACGGATATCCGTGCGATTTCCGCCGGGAGCGTGATTACGTTGTGCCACCGTTATGCGCCTTGTAGGCCTAGCACATCCGATTTCGGCATGCCTTGACAATTCGGGTGGGCTACCCTTAGCCTGTGACAGCCTCTTTCTGTCTCCAGGCATGCGTAGTGGAGACTCTTCGCCCAGACGATTTTTTGCTCTCGTCTGACTCGAACGAGGTGTACCACTGTCTATGATCTTGCCTCGTGTAATTGGACGTGCTGTGCCTGTGCCCATTGGGTACTGAACCGTTTCTCATCCGTGAGCCTGGTTCCTTAAGGGGAAGAACTCAACAGAGGAGTTGGACCCTGGCTCTTTCGCCCTCTTAGCCGAGGTGTCATTCATCGACATCGTGTACCCCTTGTCCAAGTTCGAGTCTCACACCACGCGTTTGAGAGCAAGGCGTTCTCGAGCTGAGCGTCCTTGTCCCAATAGCGCCTGAGCCCATCAGGTACTGAACCCTTTCTCTCTTCAAGTGTATTTCCGGTGTAGGAAAACCTGCAAGTAGAGTTGGGCCAGGGCTAAATCGTTGTCCCTTTTGTGCCTGAGCGCATCGAGTACGGAACCCTTTCTCTTCACGAGCATATTTCCGGTTTAGGAAGGCTCGACATTAGAGTTGGGTTAGGTCTTCTTGCTTTACCAAACGCCAATGGATGGGTCTGGGTCTCTGCCTGTAAGGAACACAGGTAACTAGAAGCTCGTCTTGAGCTGACGGAGCTTGTAGTTCCCCTTTCCTAGGGACTTTTCACTTTCTATTTGCAGTTCGCGTTGCCCTCTAGCGCTGTTCTGCCCTTTCATTGTTTCATTGTACTCGGTATGAAATCTATTTGTCTCTCGCCATGCATCTATCTTTACGTGCATTTTACATTGGCCGCCCCTCCAATGTTCGGACTGGACTGACTTGCTTCACTGTATGTCGACAGTGTCGCTATATGTGGTGATGCTGGTGGTGTCTGAGATATTGTCTGTCTCTTGTCAGTCAAATCTCTTTCCATCTGCTACCTCCACATTCTCGTACACGATCCCCAAATGATTTGGCCAGAATCAGCTCGAGCTGCTGTATTTCTGTTTCCAGGGTGCACCGCGTGGAGGTACATTTGGGATCTTGGTTATATGCTAACCCTGGGTCCGCCTAGAGCAATGCGTTCCCTTTGCACCCCTTCTTATCTTTTGATTGTTTCTTCTTATCTTTTGATTGTTTCTTCTTATCTTTTGATTGTTTGTTCTCAAACTGCTGCAGATTAATACATGTAGTCTGAAAAGCATGAGTTACAGGTTAGTTGCCCCCTTTGACCTGACACATCCAATTTCAGCATGCCTTCTGAAACACTTTGACTCTATATGGGATGAGACAGTGTGTTGCAGGGGCCAGAAAGGGAACCAAAAATAACAACGTTGCGATCTGCCAAGCATGTCATAAGAGATGACTAAGGAGGTTTTATAAGTGGGATAGCTAGAGATTTATTGCGCAGCAATGGGGAGGAGGAAACTGACAGCCCTGTTTTTCCTATGGATGAGGCCCATCAGAGATTTACAGTGACTCGGGACGTGACAATCCTTTGACTTGAACATTTTGTTTCATGCCTGGCGCAATAGAGAAGTTCGGCATAACTAGTAGTCAATTGATGGCGAGGGATGAGCGCAGTGAATCCTATCTTGGTTAGAGTGGCTTGGAGCAGTGAAGCAATAGTTCGGCATAACCAGTAGTCAATTGGTGGCGGGGAATGAGCACAGTGAACCCTATCTTGGTTACAGTGGCTCGGAGCAGTGCATAGGTTGAAACCTACCTTCCTGGTGGTGTGATAGTTATTCTCTGGCCCGGGGTGGGCCGAAAATCCACAGACTCCCCAGCATAAAAAAAAGAGAAGAATTGGGCCAAAGGGCATAAGTCCATGGACTGCTGGATTAGCAACCAACCAAACATCTACACTTTCCAAACATCTCCCATAACATATAAATAACTGCCACGTACATGTCTTCTATTTCTCAAATCTGGGTAACTTTTATAAAACTGGTTTATTGAGTGCAAACACAAACAATAAGTTAATGTTTCATGTGGTCATCTGTGGCTATGTCAACAGGACACGAGACAAGAGCACAGACACTGGTTTATTGAGTGCAAACACAAACAATAAGGTAATGTTTCATGTGGTCATCTGTGGCTATGTCAACAGGACACGAGACAACAGCAAAAAAAGGTCACGGATGTGTGACAGTGGTTAGATTTGAGGTTGGTCACCAGCGTTTAAGTGTGGGAACCAGTTTTCTTGTACAGCTGTGGTTAGCTAGTACTGATATGGTTACACACATCCATTGTTCAGTGGTAAAAATACTGAAACGTTTTAGTTCCACAGGTGAAGTTGGATGTGTCGGGTCATTGCTGCAAACAAACAAAAATAGCAACACAGCTCATTTCCATTTTCTGGACCACATGCCAGAAATCTAATAAGACCATTATATCGCTATAAGAGTTATCTGGTGGGAATTTGAGACAGAATGCAAAAAACAAAAATCTTTATAAGTGCCTTATATACAAACCTGATCTTATCTGGCTGAATGAAATCAAAGTGTCTAATATACAAACCTGATCTTATCTGGCTGAATGAAATCAAAGTGTCTAAAATACAAACCTGATCTTATCTGGCTGAATGAAATCAAAGTGTCTAATATACAAACCTGATCTTATCTGGCTGAATGAAATCAAAGTGTCTAATATACAAACCTGATCTTATCTGGCTGAATGAAATCAAAGTGTCTAAAATACAAACTTGATCTTATCTGGCTGAATGAAATCAAAGTGTCTAAAATACAAACCTGATCTTATCTGGCTGAATGAAATCAAAGTGTCTAATATACAAACCTGATCTTATCTGGCTGAATGAAATCAAAGTGTCTAAAATACAAACCTGATCTTATCTGGCTGAATGAAATCAAAGTGTCTAATATACAAACCTGATCTTATCTGGCTGAATGAAATCAAAGTGTCTAATATACAAACCTGATCTTATCTGGCTGAATGAAATCAAAGTGTCTAATATACAAACCTGATCTTATCTGGCTGAAGGAAATCAAAGTGTCTAAAATACAAACCTGATCTTATCTGGCTGAATGAAATCAAAGTGTCTAATATACAAACCTGATCTTATCTGGCTGAATGAAATCAAAGTGTCTAAAATACAAACCTGATCTTATCTGGCTGAATGAAATCAAAGTGTCTAAAATACAAACCTGATCTTATCTGGCTGAATGAAATCAAAGTGTCTAAAATACAAACCTGATCTTATCTGGCTGAATGAAATCAAAGTGTCTAATATACAAACCTGATCTTATCTGGCTGAATGAAATCAAAGTGTCTAATATACAAACCTGATCTTATCTGGCTGAATGAAATCAAAGTGTCTAAAATACAAACCTGATCTTATCTGGCTGAATGAAATCAAAGTGTCTAATATACAAACCTGATCTTATCTGGCTGATGAAATCAAAGTGTCTAATATACAAACCTGATCTTATCTGGCTGAATGAAATCAAAGTGTCTAAAATACAAACCTGATCTTATCTGGCTGAATGAAATCAAAGTGTCTAAAATACAAACCTGATCTTATCTGGCTGAATGAAATCAAAGTGTCTAATATACAAACCTGATCTTATCTGGCTGAATGAAATCAAAGTGTCTAATATACAAACCTGATCTTATCTGGCTGAATGAAATCAAAGTGTCTAATATACAAACCTGATCTTATCTGGCTGAATGAAATCAATGTGTCTAATATACAAACCTGATCTTATCTGGCTGAATGAAATCAAAGTGTCTAAAATACAAACCTGATCTTATCTGGCTGAATGAAATCAAAGTGTCTAATATACAAACCTGATCTTATCTGGCTGAATGAAATCAAAGTGTCTAATATACAAACCTGATCTTATCTGGCTGAATGAAATCAAAGTGTCTAAAATACAAACCTGATCTTATCTGGCTGAATGAAATCAAAGTGTCTAATATACAAACCTGATCTTATCTGGCTGATGAAATCAAAGTGTCTAATATACAAACCTGATCTTATCTGGCTGAATGAAATCAAAGTGTCTAAAATACAAACCTGATCTTATCTGGCTGAATGAAATCAAAGTGTCTAAAATACAAACCTGATCTTATCTGGCTGAATGAAATCAAAGTGTCTAATATACAAACCTGATCTTATCTGGCTGAATGAAATCAAAGTGTCTAATATACAAACCTGATCTTATCTGGCTGAATGAAATCAAAGTGTCTAATATACAAACCTGATCTTATCTGGCTGAATGAAATCAAAGTGTCTAATATACAAACCTGATCTTATCTGGCTGATGAAATCAAAGTGTCTAATATACAAACCTGATCTTATCTGGCTGAATGAAATCAAAGTGTCTAAAATACAAACCTGATCTTATCTGGCTGAATGAAATCAAAGTGTCTAAAATACAAACCTGATCTTATCTGGCTGAATGAAATCAAAGTGTCTAATATACAAACATGATCTTATCTGGCTGAATGAAATCAAAGTGTCTAATATACAAACCTGATCTTATCTGGCTGAATGAAATCAAAGTGTCTAATATACAAACCTGATCTTATCTGGCTGAATGAAATCAAAGTGGACATGAGGAAAGCTAGAAGCATCTTTCTGCAATCCATCCTCCCCACTTCTCACCTGAAAAAAACAAAACATGTACATGATTAAGTGCATTCTCCACAAACAAAAGTTTAATAAAACTAGAACAGAGAATAACCATATGACATTAAATCACAGAAGTAAACATACAGCCACATTTAGTTTACATAGACTAAGCTACAAAGGATTCATGTGGTATCTTAGAGACTACTGACGGAATACACAGCAGGTGGTGTTACATAAAAATTAGGCACACTCAATGTCATTTAAGCTGACATTTGAGACTGTATGAGCTATATGTCACTGTGGTTTTGTACTGTGTAAGCTATATGTCACTGTGGTTTTGAAATATGTATAATCTATTTGTCACAGTGGTTTACTACAATATATGGAAAGTGTGGTTCCAGAATTATGTAGCAGTGATAGAAGAATGATGGGCATGAGAAAACAAGATTCATATTGCCCTAACCACTATTCTACCATGGTTTCTATTGTACTAACCATTGCTCCACCATGGTTCCTATTGTACTAACCACTATTATACTATGGTTTCTATTGCACTAACCACTATTATACTATGGTTTCTATTGTACTAACCACTATTATACTATGGTTTCTATTGCACTAACCACTATTCTAATGCACTAACAACTATTCTACCATGGTTCCTATTGCACAAACCACTATTATACCATGGTTCCTATTGCATTAACCAATGTGCTATCATGGATAATATTTCACAAACCACTAAAACTATCAGTCCTACTGCATCATGGAGTCCCCCAGGGAAGAATGCTGTCACTCACACTTTTCTTGGTTTTCATCAATGACCTAGTTGTTGAAATACCACATGGGATCAAAGTGGCAATGCATGCTGTTGATTAGGTGCACGGAATAACAAGCAACAGTGGCCACTAAACAAATACAGAGAGCTATTGATGCCTTAACCCTATGGACAAATAGATGGTGCATCAGAGTTAACACAGATAAGTACAGCACTACACACTTTACCCTGGATAGACTGGATAGAGTCCAGAATGCAGCAATGCGTATCATTCTGGGATGCACAAGAGACACATCGACAAGAGCTATGCGATACCTACTTGACTGCCCAACAGCGGAGCATAGATTACAGTATTGCCGTGCATGGGCGTACCTTCAAATACATGCAGATAAGGAACACCCGTTGCATTCCGAAATACAGAAAGTTAAAGGCAGCAGACTCAAGAGAGGAAGGTCGTGGATGGGACGTGCTGAGGATGTAATACAAAGCGTGTGCAGATTACAGGATGTGGCAGCAGGTGCGGAATGGATAGGTCTACCCACAGATTTCGAAACTTGTTTGAGAGTAGTAATATCACTTAGCAGGGAATGCAGAGAATAGTGTCCCACAGCTGTGGAGAAAGAAGTGCAGGCTTTAATCAGTGAGAATACCAAAGAGGGGGATGTGATTATATACACAAATGGATCTGTAATTAGGCATGTTCGCAGTGCTTGGGCCTTTACAGCTCAGTGCGCAGGTAAAACGATCAAGGAGGAAAGTGGTGCCTTTGCAGTCACTACGAGTAGTATGACCATGGAGACTATGGCGGTGACCAAGGCATTTGAGTGACTACGCACACAGAAGGTAACACAGGTCTGCATATTGAGTGACTCTATGAGTATGATTAAGAAGGTACAAATGGGTCTCGTCTGCGAACAGTGGATTGAGGCCTTGAGAAATGCGAGCTTGAAAGCGGTTACATTTATTTTCGTGCCGGGACATGTGGGCGTTCGAGGCAATGAAAGAGCGGATCAACTGGCATCGTGTGCGATTGTGGCACAGGGCGATGGGGCAATAGATAGCGCTGACATTTTAAACTCCTTAAGAGATATAACACGCGAGAGTGAGACTAATGTGGATGATGATTCCTTTTCAATGGCTAGGATTAAAGATCAGGGATTGAAATGCGGTGATGCTAGAGGTGAACATTTTGGAGGGCGCAGAAGAATATGGTCAACCAGCATAGGACCAGTACTGTCAGCAGAAGTGTGATGGCGGATACACTCAAGGAGAGATCGGAGCAACTATGGATGTGTCCAGTTTGCAGTGATGATGATCCGACGACTAACTAACTAACACTTTACCCTCTCACCAAAACAAAAAATATCAAGATAGATGGACTTTTGACAGAAGACAAAAAAACCTAAATACCCCAGAATTACTTTTGATGGTAAGCTGACATGGAAGCAGCACATAAACAAAGCAACAACAAAAGCCAGGAGAAAGTTAGCTATCCTGAGAAAACTAAGTGGAACCACATGGGGAGCCAGTGGAAATATACTCAGTAAAGTTTACCAGCAAGGCATAAGACCACACCTAGAATATGGTTCAGCTGCGTGGTGTCCTGCATCAAACACCACATTACAAGATCTAGATAAAGTGCAAAACCAGGCGCTTAGGATAATGTTGGGAGCAAAGAAATCAACACCCATAGCAGAGATGCAGGTAATGGGGAGAATGCAAACACTTGGCAAACGCAGAGACACAAAGGTACTAATACAAGCAGAAAAGTTTCACTGTATACAAATTCATCCAATGAAGGAAAGATTCCAAAATCTAGCAATGGGGCGACTGAAAGGAAGCAGCCTTATTCATCAAGCTAAACGACTTTGTAGACAACTTACAGCCCTACCTAAAGTTGGCAGCCCCTTAAGGTCTGTACCAGAACAATCCCCTTTGAGTGAAAGGCGTGGAATAACAATATACATTCAGAGTCACATGAAAGGAATACCAAGCGAGGACGAGCAGACAGTGTCCAGCGAAGGACAGTCATCCTCCGTTTCCTGGATGAGGAATATCCACATGATATATGGGTCAGAGTATACACAGATGGGTCAGCACAGAATGCTGTGAGGAATGGAGGTGCAGGTGTATATATAGAATATCCACACAAGCCTAGAGATACGATCAGAGAAATTCTGCAATAATTATGATGCAGAAATCCAGGGAATTAGGGTAGCAACTGAAAAACTGCTGAACTCCAATCCTGGCCCACAGCCTGTGGTATTCCTAACAGATGCAAAGTCAGTGCTTCAAGCTCTCCAGTCTGGAAAACTAACAGACTTGCAAAAACTACTCAATGAATTGTCTTAACAGTATAGGGTAACCATGCAGTGGATACCCTCTCACTGTGGAATACCAGTAAATAAAAAAGCAGACCAACTGGCAAAGGAAGGTACTACCGAAGACCAACCAGATGTACCAATCACCTACCATCAGAAAAAACAAATGATCAAGTCAATATGAAAGCCGAAACACCAACACAAGATGACTATCACATTATGAACAGATTAGAACAAGCTGTAATTCTACACCTTAGAACTGGACACAACCAACTCCGCAGTCACATGTGCACAAAATTCACAATTGGCAACACGGCCATGTGTACAGGCAGCACAGAGTGCCAAACATACACTTCAAGAGCATTCTGAGTATAAAATGCTGAGGCAGACATATTGACCAGAGGAAACAACACTGGAATCAAAGCTCTATGGGCCACTGTATGAACTATAAAAGACAGTTTCATTCAGGAGATAGAATTACAGATATGGGCATGTTTCGAGTGAACAAAAGAAAAGTACTAGAAACTATCTTACTTCAATATTTAATATTTGGTCCCAAGAAACATACACAAGACAACACTGTATAGGAATTATGAAGAAAGCAGTGCTTTTACACCAGAAATCTTACCTCAGGTGCAGAGAACAGAGAGAGTCTAGATTTAGTGTTCTCGCTGACACTTGGACTAGCAGAATTACTCTTGTCTGACAGCAAGGGGGTTGCTTTCTTTGTTGATCTTCCAGCTGCAGGGGTGAAAACTCTGGAAGTCTTCCTCTTGCGAGTCTGCAGAAAAATATGTTAGAATTTGGTATTGTTTTATAAGACTATCAATATAAGTTAAGTGCGTGAAATGTAACAACAATTATACTTATGTAAAACACAGGTTTTCATAACAGTTCCACTCCGACACGACGGGCTATCACTAAAACTAGTGGGTAATGATGTGCACACAGAAAACATTGATAAAGATCTTTTGGTTGAAACGTTGAATATGTTTTGTGTATTGTAATTTGTATGTTTTCTTTGTGCACAGAATTACCCACTAGTTTTAATGATAGTCCGTTATGTCTGAGTGGAACTGTTATAAAAACCTGTGCTTTACGTAAGTACAATTGTTTTATAGATTAACTCACCCGTGTGTTGCCGGGGCCCGAAAGGGGAGCAAAGAATAGCAACACTGTTTACCTTCCACGCATGTCATAAAAGGCGACTAAGGAGGTTATGGGATGGAGTTGGCTGTCCCATCCCATATAGGGTCAGTGACCCAAAGTCATGCTGAAGTCGGATGTGTCAGGCCGAAAGGCGCAGATATCACAGCAATGCTGTAAACCATGACACAATGCATTCCGTTCTCCGGACTACATCCGGCTAATATGCAGGAGTTTGAGAACGAACGCAGAAGAAGAAGAAGATAGATGAACTGCTCTCTTCGTAGTTTGTATTCTTACTAAGCATCATTATTTTTAGTTGTTGTAAAGTTGGTTGGTTCATTGTTTGCCTAGTTTGGTTACTCAGTTGTTTGCTAGACTGGTTGTTTGACCAATCAGTTTGACTGTTTTTTTGGCTGATTGTTTACCTGGAAAATTATATGGTTAGCGGTTCAATTAAATTAACTTTACTTTAAATTGTTAGTTTGACTGGTCAGTTCTTTGTTTGGCCATTAGTTTGACTGTCAGTTGTTTGTTAGTTTGGTCAGTTGTTTGGTTGTTAGTGTGACTGGTCAGTTATTTATTTAACTGGTCAGTTGTTTGGTTGTCTGGTCATGTGGTTTCTTGTTTTGTGGTTAGTTCTACTGGTCAGCTGATTGATTGGTTATTTGTCTGGTCATTTAGTAGCTTTCAATATTTGGTTTTGTTTGATTAACTGGTTGATCAATAGGCTAATCTGTTGCTGGTTTAGATGGTGAGTTGCTGGTTTAGATGGTGAGTTTTTGAAACTAATGAAATTTTGCTAATCATTGGAAATGCACAGAAAAATGCACAAATCAATGATTCGACAAAAAGGACTATATCTAGAACATAATTTAGGACACAGTGAATAAATGTCAGACTACAATGATCAAATCACAATGCTAAATTAGAATACAAATGCTGGAAGTTGGGAAAGGGATGAATGACAAATGTTAATATATAAAACTGGATGACTGAGACCAAAAAAACTAGATAAAAACATTGAGAGAACACAAGATCTCTACATGTAGGAATGATGGGTGTTAAGACAGAAAGGCAGAATACAGTCCAGTCATTCTATGGGAAATGTCATTAAGAAGAAACACAACAATATTGCCAAACATGCAATTGACTAGAACCACACCAGAAGAGAAAATGAGAAGAACTAACAAATACTGTTAAAGAGAAAGCAGCATAAACTAGAACTTCATGAACGTAACTTAAGCAGACAGCAAAAACTAGAACTTCATGAACGTAACTTAAGCAGACAGCAAAAACTAGAACTTCATGAACGTAACTTAAGCAGACAGCAAAAACTAGAACTTCATGAACGTAACTTAAGCAGACAGCAAAAACTAGAACTTCATGAACGTAACTTAAGCAGACAGCAAAAACTAGAACTTCATGAACGTAACTTAAGCAGACAGCAAAAACTAGAACTTCATGAATGTAACTTAAGCAGACAGCAAAAACTAGAACTTCATGAACGTAACTTAAGCAGACAGCAAAAACTAGAACTTCATGAACGCAGACAACAAAAAAGTCATCAAAGTAAATAACAGTTGTGAGACTGTTTAACATGGAACAGGAAGTATTAAGTGAAATGTGTTTACCTCTTTAACAGGAGATTCAGGCTCAGATCCTGGTTCCATGTCTGAAATGTTGTCTTCGTCCTCCCCACTGCTAGAATCATCCTCATCATCATCAGAAGATTCTGGTTTAAAGTCTTCCTCTACAGAAGATAGATACAGACATGATTATTAATGTGAATAAATGAGAATGGAGAACATAGAAGTATAAGTTTTGTTATTCGTCCATCACACGTGATGATGATCATCATTTGTTACAGGTAGGACCTATCTAACACATTACCATGTAAGCATAGCTTCCTATTTGACACATTACCATGTAAGCATAGCTTCCTATTTGACACATTACCATGTAAGCATAGCTTCCTATCTGAGACATTACCATGTAAGCATAGCTTCCTATCTAACACATTACCATGTAAGCATAGTTTCCTGACACATTACTTTACCATGTAGGCTACGCATAACTTCCTATCAGACACATTACTTTACCATGTAAGCATAGTTTCCTATCAAACACATTATTTTATTGTGTAAGCATAGTTTCCTATCAGACACATTACTTTACCATGTAAGCATAGCTTCCTATCAACATATTACCATGTCAGCATAGATTCCTATCAGATACACTACATCACCATGTAATTATTGCAGAATTGTAAGTCGTACCTGAGTCCTCTTCAGCACTATCAGATTTGAGTAACCTACGTCGTTTATTTTTTACTTCTGCTTCTTTGGCTGCTTTCCTTTTGACTTTTGTGAGCTGTTGATCTGACTTTGACTGCTGGGGTGATTTTGAATGCAATTGCTTGGGTGAGGTTACCACCTTCAAAAAAAAAGGTTTTTATTGATAATACTTGTTATAATGAAAAAATAACTCACTTTAACTGTTTCTATCCATCACATGTCATGCAAGGAACAAACCATCATCTCCAGACTACGAACTGGCCACAACAGACTGAGAAGTCACTTGTTCCGAAGACTGAAAACTGGCAGGACATACCTGTGCAACTGTGGACTAAGCCCATAGACTGCAGAACACATTCTTCATGCCTGTCAACTCTACCAAGAAGAGAGGGAGAAAATATGGTCTACTGAGACGGCACTGCTTCCAGACTTGAGGGGTTCCATGGATGACCTGAAGCGAATCACACAATTCATTGAAGCTATTGATGCTGTAACCTGACATCTGACTGAAGAATGATGAAGAAGAAGATTTGTTGTTCTACCTCCAAAAATCCTCTGAAGACGAATGTGTTGGGTCGATGGCACAAATTAAACGGCAACACAACGCATTACCATTCTCTGGACTACATCCTGCTGGAAATCTAGTAGGACAATGGTCCTGATACAAGATAGATCCAGCAGGAGCTTGAGAATAAACGCTGAATAAGAAGATCTCCAAAATGATAAGTTTCTAATCTACGACATAGCATGGATAAGACTCCACAAAGGCATTTTTCAATGGATGAATTCAGTGATTGACACAACATCAATAGTTATTTGCGCCTTGTGGAGAGTTCTGCAGCAACTATGATAGAGAGGCAAAAGCAATATCAGAAACTCTCAAACATCACCATCAAATGCAAAAATGATGCAATAAGTCCAAAGAAACTAGTAATATTCACAGACTTCCTGTCTGCTTTAAAATTCTTGAAAACAGGAATCCTGCAGCAGAGGAAACCATAAGCAACAAACTTCAAGCTACAAACATACTTACATCCTATGACATCAATATTACACTACATTGGATACCAGGCCACACAGGTATCAGTGGGAATGAAAGTGCAGATAAAATGGCAAAAAAGGGAGCAAGTATGCCCCAACCAGGAATTTCCACCAACCTTAGAACGAACAGCTCAACACATTATCCGCACCAACTGTAAACAACAATGGATGGACTCATGGGCCAATGGCTCAAAAGGAAGAGTGCTATACACAGACATGTCCCAACCAAATCCACACGACAGCATAAATAGACTACACAGCAAAGATCAAACCACAATATCCAGACTTCAAACAACACATGTACAACTTAACAAACATCTACAAAGGATTACTGCAGACCATATACCACACTGCAATAGACATGAGGAGGAAACAGTAAAACACCACCTTATTGAATTCCCTGCACTACAAGACACAAAAACAATTGCTACCACCAAAATCCTCCATCACTAACACCCTTTATACAGACACAACACAGTTGAAGAAGACATACATTTACTACCACCTGAGACACAGAAAAAAGAGTTAAAGATCCCAACCCCGGGGATAAGTAAAGTTCTGTATTTATGTCTAACATTTTTCTATGGACTCAGTAGAAGGCTTCTTCTCAAAGCATTGCCTACCTCTGTTGGAGGCTTCATTTCAAAGCATTGTCTACCTCTGTTGGAGGCTTCATTTCAAAGCATTGCCTACCTCTGAGAGTAGGATTCTTCTCAAAGTTACCTCTGAGAGTTGGAGGCTTCTGATTATCAAAGAAAGCTCAGACAAACATGTAAAACATTGTAACTGTACTTCTTTGACAAGACATACAGATAAAACGTATACCTGTACTTCTTTGACAAGACATACAGATAAAACGTATACCTGTACTTCTTTGACAAGACATATAGATAAAACGTATACCTGTACTTCTTTGACAAGACATACAGATAAAACATATACACCATACCCTTACTGCTTAAGATATGCAGAAAAAACATACACCCTACCTGTACTTCTATCAGAAAACAGACATATATACCCTACCTGTACTTCTGTAGTTCTTGATTCACAATTCTCCTTAGTTTCCATTTCATCACCTGACAGTTCAGCATCAAATATGGAAGCTGAAAAACAACAACTTAGATCAGATTATGTGTGGCACCCACATTAAAGATGTCATGTAATGTATGTACATTTCTTGCTTATAGTGAAGCATTTTGCTCAAGAGTTCTGTCTTGATCTCTTAATGTTTCTTTTCTCATTATCTTTTTCCTTGCTCACAATATTTTTGTCTCCTTCTTTTCTCATTATCTTTTTCCTTGCTCACAATATTTTTGTCTCCTTTTCATAAAAAGAAGCGAGTAATATAAAAAGGAAGCATCAACAAATTACTGAAAACTTAGAAGGTGGCAAACGAGATTTAACTAGACCTGTTCAGCAGACACCTGCTTGTCTTTCATTTGGAGTCAACACATTTTGCACATTTGACTAATCTGTGTCATGTGACGTATGTGTGTGTCATGTGACGTATGTGTGTGTCATGTGACGTGTATGTGTGTGTCATGTGACGTATGTGTGTGTCATGTGACGTATTCCTTCCAGAAATTTGTCTTCCCAATGAACTCTCTGAACCTCTCTCTGTCTTGGGCGATGTGGCTTGCATTTTCTAGCGATGTATTCATGTTATCTTTAATGTCGTCAGTCCATCGTCTTCTTGGTCTGCCCCTTCTCCTCTTCCCAGGTACTCTTCCCTCCATTATTTGTCTTTCTAAACAGTTATGTCTCTTTATATGACCAAACAGGCTTAGTTTTCTTTTTGTTATTGTGTTTAGTAACCAACACTCTGGAATATTCAGTGTATTTATAATATCTGAGTTTCTGATTTTATCCTTCCATGATATTCTAAGTATCTTTCTGTAGCATTTCAGCTTGAAGGCGTTGATCTTCTTTGCCGCTGTTTTACTTAGAGTCCATGTTTCACAGCCGTATGTTGCAACCGGAAAAATAAAAGTTCGTAACATTAGCACTTTCGTTTCTATTTTGTTGTTTTTCCATATGTTTTTCAGCCGTGTTATTTTGCAATATGCCATTGCCAATCTCTTCCTTATTTCTGCCATGCAGTCTCCTGCACCGTTGATGTTTGCTCCTAATTTGACTAATCTGTATCCATTATATAAGCTGTATCCATTATATAAGCTGTATCCATTATATAAGCTGTATCCATTCGTCGAATATGGAAAATGTGTTGGCTATAGTAAAAGTGGACATGAATAGTGGACTTGAATTTTCTGGTTCACATCTCATCTGCTTGCTACCTTATTTTCTTCTTCTTCAGCACACAATTTTGTGACCGCATAGGTGACAAGACGTCACAAGAGTTTGTTTCTGATTTCATTTTCGCCCGTGTGTTGTCGGGGCCCGAAAGGGGAGCAAAGAATAGCAACACTGTTTACTTTCCACGCATGTCGTAAAAGGCGACTAAGGAGGTTATGGGATGGAGTTGGCTGTCCCATCCCGTATAGGGTCATTGACCAAAAGCCATGCTGAAGTCGGATGTGTCAGGCTGAAAGGCGCAGATATCGCAGCAATGCTGTAAACCATGATACAACACATTCCGTTCTCCTGACTACATCCTGCTAATCTGCAGGAGTTTGAGAACTAACGCAGAAGAAGAATAATTTCATTCTCAAATTCCCTCTGAATCTTTCTTGTAGCCGGACAATGGTACTACTAGATTTCCAGTAGGATGTTGTCCATAGAATGGAAATGCATTGTGTCACCATTTTATTTGTGCCAATACATTCATCTTCGGCATAGCTACCTTATTTTGAATTGTCCTGTTTAGTTTTATTGTATGTTTTTTAATATATATTTTTAAAAATATATTTTTATTAATAGGCAAGGTAAGTGTTTTAGTAACCTGTTTAATTCAATTTGCTTGACTACCTTATTTTGATCGCTGTGTTTCATAAAAATGTCTACACAAAATCTCGTATTTTTAATACTTGTGGTAGAAAGTTTGTCTATATTCTGCA
Source organism: Meghimatium bilineatum (assembly GCA_034231615.1). NCBI lineage: Eukaryota > Metazoa > Mollusca > Gastropoda > Stylommatophora > Philomycidae > Meghimatium > Meghimatium bilineatum. The sequence goes on from CM067319.1 coordinate 80,692,943, forward strand.
TACAGTTTTGAGCAAATGTGAGTAGCTATGTGTCAATGTTCAATCATGGATATGACATTCGTGTAGACCACAATGGGTAGGCACAATACAGCCGACGGGATAAATTCAGCACACCAAGCCTCTTTTTGGTTAGTCCATCCACTTGCCTCGCATGTAGCAGAAGGTCTGGCTATTGACATATCCAACCAAGCTACTTCTTCAGCTTTCTCAAACTCCCGCTGGATCTCTCTTTTAGCAGGATCATTGTCCTACTAGATTTCCAGCAGAATGCAATCCAGAGAATGAAAATGCATTGTCGCCGTTTTATTTGCGTCAATGGCCTGACACATCCATCTTCAGCAGAAAACCAATCATTATGCAACAGTAAATGACATGTGAACATAGCAACGCTTTCCTCCTGTGGAAGCCCCCCACAGCGTGTTATCTGTACAATTACATTTCTCTTGTGGTACAACATGCAGTGAACACGGCAATGCATAGCACGTATCGCTTGTGTGCTGCCGGAGAACATGAGGGAAGCAAAGAATAGCAACACTATTTACTTCTGCGTTCATTCTCAAACTCCTGCAGATTAGCAGGATGTAGTCCGGAGAACGGAATGCGCTGTATTATGGTTTACAGCATTGTTGTGATATCTGCGCCTTTCGGCCTGTCACATCCGACTTCAGCATGGCTTTGGGTCGCTGACCCTATATGGGATGGGATAGCCAACTCCATCCCATAACCTCCTTAGTCACCTTTTACGACATGCGTGGAAAGTAAACAGTGTTGCTATTCTTTGCTCCCCTTTCGGGCCCCGGCAACACTATTTACATTCCATGTATGCTGTACAAGGTAACTAAGGTGGTTATTTGATAGAGTTGGCTGTCCATACCATACAGGGTCAGTGACCCAAATCCACACAGAAGTCAGATGTGTCAGGAAGAAATGCTGTAAACCATGACACAATGCATTCCGTTCTCCGGACTACATCATGCTAACTTGCAGGAGTTTAAGAACGAATGCAGAAGAATATCACGTATGGGGAACCAGATCAGCTCCAGTCCTGACCATGGTCCTAGCTGCCAATGTGTACATAGTGCCCTGACCATGGTCCTAGCTGCCAATGTGTACATAGTGCCCTGACCATGGTCCTATCTGCCAATGTGTACATAGTGCCCTGACCATGGTCCTAGCTGCCAATGTGTACATAGTGCCCTGACCATGGTCCTAGCTGCCAATGTGTACATAGTGCCCTGACCATGGTCCTATCTGCCAATGTGTACATAGTGCCCTGACCATGGTCCTAGCTGCCAATGTGTACATAGTGCCCTGACCATGGTCCTAGCTGCCAATGTGTACATGGTGTCCTGACCATGGTCCTAGCTGCCAATGTGTACATAGTGCCCTGACCATGGTCCTAGCTGCCAATGTGTACATAGTGTCATGACCATGGTCCTAGCTGCCAATGTGTACATAGTGCCCCTGGCTATAAACAGGATATCACAGGATGTGGTAAAAAGAAACCCTGCAAGGGGCAACAATTTCCTGGGAGAACCCAGCATCAATCAAACATTATTCCTGCATAATTGGAGAGCCCCTTAGAAGGTAGGGAATGCGTAGCTGCCCAATCCATCCAAGTGACAATGGTCCAGAGCTTGGTTGCTATAGACACCTGACAGGAAAAGGATGCTTGGCAGGGAAGCTGAAGCCCATGATTCCAAATTTAAATAGCATATGCATCCTAGGATGTGGAAATACCCTACGTGGTCCATGGGGCTGGATTGATTGATACACTATAGTGAATGCAGGAGTGAAAAGGGTTTCACATTGCTTACGTGTTAATCCCAAGGTTAGCAAAAAACTAAGATCCTAAAAGTACCTCCTTGTGGTGCATCCTGGAATAGAGCTGCTCATGCTGTGTTCTTGGCCAACACTTTTAGAGATTGTGCCCGTGGATTTTGGGCAGATGATAGAGTGAGAATTGACTGCCAAAAAAAAAGACAAGCAATATCTCCAACACCTCTCTCCAACACATACAGCAGCATTGTCAATGCAGTGACGGGTGGCATTCTGGCCAGGTCAGCAAAAATGCAGATACATTGGAGGGATGGCTAATGTCGATGTTCCGGTATAGGTAGGAGTCACCACGAACATCAAGAATCATGAGCAAATCGCAGAAGCAAGGCTGACACATTGAGTACAATGAGAGGATATCACAGCACTAGTGGGCAGAGCCACAAGCAAATAGAATGGAGATAACGGTATATGGAAACCGTAACTAAATTGTGTCATTGTTCAGCTCAAGAACAAGCATGTAGCTATCTCCAAGAAGAATGTCTCGTAGGAAAAGAGCAGCAAATGTCCCCCTGTGTAAGGCCAATTTCTGCTGTAGTGTTTTCTATATCGGAATCATGCTCACAGATGAGAGAAGATTCAGTACCCAATAGGCACAGGGACAATGTATCTAATTACACAAGACATGGTCACTGGCAGCGGAACACCTCATGCGAGACAGACATAGTCAATCCAAGCCTAAATTACTGAGTACCGCCTACTCTGAGACTACCACCCAGGGACATGTTTTGGCTTGTAAGTCCAAGGGCATTGTGGGTGATAAAATGTCAAGGCTGAGTGTCGATACACATCTGTCGCCTAGCGACAGATAGGAAGGATCAAAAACATGCCCAAATTTTTAAAAAGCCAAAAACTGGTGTGGTTGGCCAGAAGGAGTACAAACTGGTAGCCCAACACACTTTATGTTCTAGAAGAAGATAAAAATGAATGCAGAAAGTTTTGCATAAAATAAATTATCTTACGATCAAAATCCATTTTCTCTTCGGCTTCCACATCTTCATCTTCCTCATCCTCCTCACTAGATGGCTGTAAATCTACAACAAGCTTCATTCTTTCTTTTATATCTAATAAAACAGCCTTATCTGCATCCAGAACTCCTTGACGTATTTTATTGTTGAGCGAGTAGTACTGGCCTCCCTTTTTAAATGCTTCATCATCTGAACCTTTGAATGGCTGTATGTTTCTGTGAATATTGAAAATAATTATTCAAACTCCATTATAAAATATTTTAGACTGATGATTTAGTTTACATTATCTAGTTGTCCGGCTCTGTGGAAGTGTGGTACAGAGCACATCTGTGACAACCAAGGTGCCGAAATCCCTGCCAAAAGCTATTGTGCATCCGGATCGTTCAGAAAGCAATGGCAAACTACTAAATGTATTTATATTGCCTAGAAAATTACTACAGCTAAAATATATTGGGTTGATGGCTACATCCTGAATAGGATACGTTACCTTCTTTTGCGTTCATTATCAAATTCCTGCAGATTAGCAGGATGTAGTCCAGAGAATGGAATGCGTTGTCATGGTTTACAGCATTGCTGTGATATCTGCCCCTTTCAGTCTGACATTTCCGACTTCAGCATGAGTTAAGGTCACTGACCCTATATGGGATGGGACAGCCAACTTCATCTCATAATCTCTTTAGTCGCCTCTTACAACATGTATGGAAGGTAAACAAAGTTGCTATTCTTTGCACCTATCTCGGGCTCATGCACCACAAGGAGTACGCTCCCAATTTATCTAGTAGTAAAATTCCCTTATCGGATAGTTATATTCCCTTATCTGGTAGCTAGAATCCCTTAGGTAGATTCCCATACCAAGTAGATAATCTATATTATAGTCAAGCAATCAAACCTATATCACAGTCAAGTAATGAAATCTATATCACAGTCAAACAATGAAATCTACATTACAGTCATGCAATGAAACATATATCACAGTCAAGCAATGAAACTTATATCACAGTCAAGCAATGAAACTTATATAAAGTCAAGCAATTAAATCTATATCATAGTCAAGCAATGAAACCTATATCACAGTCAAGCAATTAAATCTATATCATAGTCAAGCAATGAAACCTATATCACAGTCAAGCAATTAAATCTATATCACAGTCAAGCAATGAAATCTATATCAAAGTCAAGCAATGAAATCTATATCAGTCAAGCAATTAAATATATATTACAGTCAAGCAATTAAATATATATCACAGTCAAGCAATTAAATCTATATTAGTCAAGCAATGAAACATATATAACATGGATATACTGCCTTGGTCATGCAAAGGTCCATGTGGCCACATTAATAAAGGGAGCAACTCTTGTCTGTCATCTTAATTAACATTGCTTATATCTAACATGTAAACTAATAAATGAATTAAGGAAGCAACCATTTTTTTGTTTTTAAACTCCCACACCATCTCTCATGTAGCGGGATGATCACACTATATTTACAGCAGGTCCAAAGACATAAATTGATTGTGTCGCAACATTATTTGCACCAATAACCGAACACATCAGACTTTGGCGGTTCATTATCTTTAATCTTAAGTAACCTCGCTTGTATCCACCATATAAATTAATAAAGGAAGCAGCGTTATCTTTAATCTGAACTAACCTGGCTTTTATCCAAGCTCGTGATGGTGGATCATCAAAAAATTGTACATGCACTTGTGCTGATTTACCTCCCTTGAAATGTATTTTTTCGGTAGGGTGATCACAGACCAAACTAGGCCACCAAGGAAAACCCTCCAACTTTGCCCACACAACATCTCCTTTTGGCACAACTGTAAATAGAAATGTAAAGCCAGAAATTTACATAACAAAAATACTCTCTACTCTATGTAGGTAATGGTTGTTTGAGAGATTGTCAGCTGATCCTGTGAACCCTTATCTTTCTGGCTTAGATATTAACTTCTTCTTCTTCTTCTTCTGTATTCGCTCTCATATAATCACGACGAATATATCATGTGATTTCCACCAGGGAGCGTGACTCAGTTGTTCAAGGACTGTCTAATGTTGTCCTTCCATCTAACTCTGAATCCTCACCCATGTGAGGCAACCGGAGCCTAGACTTCTAGTTCAGGGTACAACAAACATTGCCACTGTTTTCTTTTCAGGCATGTTGTAGGAGGCGACAGGAAAGTTGAGGGATGGGCTGATAACCTGTCACCATCGAAAATGTATTTATCACTGCATGTCTTGCCTCAATTTTGTACTTTTAGCTTGTCAAATGGTCTCCATAGAGTACAGAGAGATGCAGGGCAGTGAACATTGCACCATTGTCTTTTTGTAGTAGACTCCCAGGTGGCAGGGAATGCTGGGTGTGCCACACTGCAGATGGGTCAACAGATCTGATGGAAGAATGATTGAACGTGTTAGAATTGAGGTATATGCTGCTGCTTCAGATACTGCTATACTGGAATGTCTACCTTCAGGGAACTAAACATACTTTGAGACAGTATGCATTTGAGTGTTACTCAACTGAGGGAAAACCCATGATTTTGTGAGAATGGCTTTGGGACATTAATCCTGCTTGCGACTAAAGAGATTATTTCATCATCATCATCATCAATTTATATCCTTGGCTCCGTGGTCTCAATGTCTATCATGGTATCCATTCTCTTCCATTCTACATAAATGGTAGAATCAACTTAATTATGCTTGAATCTGTAGGGAGGTGGGAATTGTAGACGATTTATCATCTGCTAATGAACAATATCTTTTCTGGTTACCAATATCACAATTGGCTTCATCAAGAGCATGACGCCTCTCTATTAAACACACTTTTAATCATATGAAGGTAAATGTCAGGCGACACTGGATGCATGCAGTCTCTTGAAAAATGTCGCTTCCAACCTGTCAAAACTGTGTAAGGAGGATGATTGACCAAAAAAAAATGTCAAAATTGAGAAACATCCAGTTCAGAATCCATCAACTGGTCACAATGGACGCTAATATGTATAATTATAATTAGGCAGGGCCGGTCTTAGGCCATTGCAACCTATGCGGCCGCAGTGGACCCCGCACTTTCATAGGCCCATAAATTCATATTAGAATTTATTTTATTATCCTCTTACCTACCCAGATTGGGCCCCGCACAATCCGTTTCGCATAGGGCCCCGCAATTGTTAGGGGCAGCCCTGTAATTAGGCCTAGGGCCTACAATAAACATTTACATGTTTTATTTATTCATTCCTCTCATGTGACACAACCAAAAAATAAACCAAATTATGTACATATTTGTTGTAGTGTATGCATATCTTAGTATCTTTACTTTATTTAAATGTGTGTAAACATAATTGTAATTCTCATAACCAAAAACTAGTTATTCATTTTCAAAGAAAACACCCACGAAAAATTACGAAAATTTTCAAAAAAGGACCCAGTGACTGGAAATTGGTGCTAAAGAGGTTTGTGGTGGTTATTTATTAATAGTGCGAGGCTTGTGCATGAGCAAAGGAAGAAATCCTCATATCTGCTATATAAATGCATGTCTCTAAACTCTAAACACAATCATAGTACATAATTCCAACCTGGCAGATCTAATATCTTAGCTGCAGTTTTCTTCTTGGCACTTGTTGGATTTGTCTTAGATTCTGACTTATCGGAATTTGGTGACCGCCTAGGCGACAAGACGTCGCTAGAGTTTGTTTCTGACTTAGGTGTCTTTTGAAAGTACGAAAACAATGTATTTGCCTGTTTTCCTTGTGGAGTTTTCGACATTCTGCTTCGATTTTAAACCAATATGATTATCAGTTTCAACAACAAGCAATTCGTGAACTTATACAAGTCAGCACTCAAAGTAAATAACTAACATGAGTTATCTAACATAGCGCGCGAAATCGTAGATCTGCCGACTACGTAAATAAACGCAAGACTCAAATATAGTTGAAGGATCTTCACTGCACATCGAATCATCAGTCCATAAGTGGTCGGATCTCCTCTTCAAGATTAGTCATCGTGTAGTGAATGACCACAAATACTCAGTGTTTGTTTACCATTCTCCTCTGATTACCGATATAACGCTCTAGCTTAGATACATCTCCTCTTGATTTGGTATTCCTACTGAGTCTGCGCAGGGTTGCAGATTCATCATTAATTCTCAATTCCTGCAAATTAGGTAGGATGTTTTATAAACGCTCCTCTGCGGAAATCACACGATATATTGAATATTCGTTGTCGTTATATGATAGCGAACGCAGAAGAAGAAGAAGGTAGGATGTAGCCCGGAGAAAGAAATACGTTGTGCCACGGTTTACAACATATTGCTGCGATATTTGGCTCTTTCGGTCGGACACATCCGACTTCAGTATGACTTCTGAGTCACTTTGATCCTATATGGGATCGGATAGCCAACTCCATCCTATAACTCCTTAATCACCTTCTATGACATGCATGAACGTAAACAGTGTTACTTTTTTGTGCTCCCTACCGGGCCCTGTAACACATAGACGGTGTTGCAGACTCACAAGTATTTGTTTTATCAGCCGCTCGTCATATCTCCTTCAGAGCATCAGCTCCGTCCAATGCTTGTCCCATTGAGCACTATACCAGCAAACTTGTCTGCGCGATCAAAGCAGCATATCTATGCACAAATATGAATAAGACAATGTGTAGCATATTTGGATGCACTAAAGACACAACGAATGTAACGTTGCGCTGCCTCATTGATTTTATAACCATGGAGGACAGGAAAAAAATCTGCCGAGATGGTACTTTCCTTTAGATATACGTAAATCAGCATCTGCACGGTGAAATTTGAAGAACTAATAAAAGCAGACTTGACAAATAACAATCTTAAATGGATCAAGCTAGGACATTATTCAACATATATGTCCACACGAAGACATATATCCTGGCGCAGAATGGGAGAAAGTATCATAATTACTGCCTTTTCAGAATACATCAGATTTGACAGAGCTTATTGGCTACAGAACCCGTTTCTATCTAAGCAGAAATTCAAGCCTTGGTTAATGAGAATTCTTTGAGAGAGACAAAGTAATTTATACAGTTAGTTAGGTTGTTTGGAATGTGGACAACTCATGGAAGTCCACGGCACATGTAGAAAAGAGAACTATGAGTGAAGATAGCTGTGCATTTCTACAACTACAAGTAGCATGAATGTGTAAATCAGGTATCGGCAATCTTTTTCGTACTGGGGCCGGATGCAGAAATATACAGTCGCTCGAAGAAAAACCTTATTAACATATGCTATGTGTTATATTTATGTTAATGTAACATGAACTATAATGAACAATTGTTTGTAGATATCCTCAAGAATTGCGAGCAACTAACTCTCACTTTAATATGTGCAGTGTGGGTGATTCTCTGAGGTTTCTTTCATGCCCAAGAGACTTCATCTTTCGGCTTAGTGCAATGCCTATTAAAGAAGCCTTCTACTCGGAGGGGTATATGTTACGAAACGAGCTAGTTTTTTTTAGCCTGGGACAGCCACTGTGCATTCCCCCCCCCCCCCGACGAGACGTTTCGCAGCCGACGAACTATTCCTCGTGTAGGAATACCATTCCATTACCATCCTTAGTGTCCCTAGGTTCCAGACCTAATTTCTTCTGTATGGGCCATGTTGGACAACAGTCGAAATAGACTCAGGGTTGATACACCTTCCTAGACGATGTGCTGCTTTGCTAAATACGTCGGGAGTCTGGGAATTTGACATGTGCATTTTTCGCGCACTAGTCTTGTGATGACCTTCCAATCCATCTGTCTCAAGATCAAAAGAACGGTCTGTGTTATTGTGCTTTGACTCTTTGCCAATGCGATTACAGCCTTACAACCCAGAGAGATACAACATAGGCCTGATATTGTTGTCACCAAGCATGCGATCGGTGGCTATTATGTACTAAATTAATTCAATATTTTCTTTTTCTTTTCTAGCCATGTGTGCCGCGTGGAGCCGAAGCTTGTTGGTATTAGTCAGTTGGGAGGCTTCAGTGAAATTTAGATTGTTTCTTTATATCTTTGATGTTGTCGATCCACCTGCATCTTTGTTGACATTTCGCTCTTTATTCCTGGCAATTAATCTGTTGTATGTTGCTGCCAGGAGTTGCCCTGGGTTCATTCTTGTTAGATGACCAAACCACTTTATCTTTTGTCTCTATATAGTTTATGCACAGATCAGAACCCACCAATTTATCTTACGTTGTTGGGGATTTTATCTCTAAGTGTGATTACCACTGTCTTTCTGAGGCATTTCAGCTTGCATACTGTGATCCGTCTCTTGAGTTCTTTTGTCAATGTCCATGTCTGGCGCTGGTAACACAGGATTGGAATAAAGATAGAGTTGATCAACGCCCGTGTGGTTGTCATGTCTATATGTCTGTGTGTAAGTAGTAGCGTCAGTTGGTAAAGGACCGTATTTTCTTTCTGGCAATGTGTCTCTATTGTTCGATCACATTTTCCGCCTTCAGCAAATATTTTCCAAGGTATCTAAAATTTTTAACTGGTTTCAGTGGTATCGTTCAATTTTATATTTAATTAATATTATATCCTATTAATTATCATTGCTTCCGTTTTTGTGTTGTTTATTGTCACATTATATTCTCCGCAAGCTTTGTTAAGAGCTGTGATGTGATTTTGCATTTTAGCGGCATCCTGGTACTAATGCCTGATCATCTGCATATCGTTTATAATTTCTTGTTCATCTTCACGTGTAGGGATGCTTTCTTTATATTATCCATATAGATGTTGAATAGTAGAGGGAATAGGACTCATCCTTGTCTTACTCCAGGATGTTATTTCTATTTTCTATGAAAGATTACATTTAGTTATGGAACATAAATATATGTTCTATAACAAAATATCATCATCTGGTAGCATATCCTGAACAGGATGTAGCAGTTATAACAACCTTTCTAAACTTCTTTTGATCTTGAGCCAGTCTACCTGCTTCTGTCTTATTCATGTGGTCTTTGATGTCTTGCGTCTATCTTCTTCTTGATCTGCCTCGTGTTTGTCCCCCCCCCCCCCCCCACATCATCTCCTCCATTATGGTGTTCTCTAGGCGTTTAATATGGTCAATATATTGTGGTTTTCTGGAAAGAACCATGCTGTTTAGCCAGCTTTCTTTTACATTAATTTCTCTCAAGATGGCCACATTGGTGATTTTTTGTTAATGGTATTCTGAAATGGGCGTGCTCACAGACTGTCTACGAGTATGACTGTATACTCAATGACTTCATGAGCATGATTGTAGAAGTTCAGGCGAGGTACGATTGGGAACACTGGTTGGATGCAGTGAATAATTCCTGTGTGCGTAAAGTGACTTTTATTTTTGTGCCGGGACATGCGGTAGTCCGGGGTAATGAGAGCAGATAGGCTTGCCTCACACGTTGCTACTACAGCTATAGATGGAGCGATGGATCAAGCAGACATTTTGAACGCACTACGTTAAAAGGCACGAACAAATGACTGTATAAGTGACGATGACTCTTGTTCTGTGACTAGAATAATAGAGTTTCGTTTGAAATGTGGTGTCACTAGAAAGGAGCAGTTTCGTGGGCAAGAAAGAATGATGGTCAGTCAATGTGTAATGGCAGATACACTCAAGAAGAGATCTGAGCACATATGGACTTGTCCGGAGTGCAGTGAGGATGATCTAACGACTAACTATCTATGACCCAAAATCATAAAAAAAAAGACATGAACAAATTTTATCCTTTTATTTATTTATCATCAAGAATTGGTAATAAGAGTCAAAGGTCACATTTAACAATGCAGAAGTCTAACTGTCAATGATATCTATACAAGTGAATGTCTGGATATCCCTGTAAGACAGGGATTCTCAACCTTTTCAGATGGTGAGCACTGCACATATGTAATCATTAGTGCTTGAGAGCACTGTTTAAATCAGAAGTCAGATTAGTTTGTCTAATTTAGTATGCAATCTTATCCATGAGAAGCTAGGTCTTATAGGGGGAGTAAAGGTTAGAACAATAGGTCTACGGGGTAATTTAGTATGCAATCTTGTCCATGAGAAGATAGGTCTTATAGGGGAAGCAAAGATTAGAATAGTAGGTCTACCGGGTAATTTAGTGTGCAATCTTGTCCTTGAGCAGCTAGGTCTTATAGAGGTTAGAAACTAAAAAAAACTGTTAGAAAAACTGTTCAATTCTATGCCCCAGAACAGGACAAATTGGACTCTGCAGTCACATGTATACACAATTCAGAACTGTCAACAAAGCAATGCTTACATGTGGACAAGCAGCACACACTACAGAACATATACTTCAAGAATGTCATGAATATGAGATCTTGAGACAATTATAATAATAAGATCCATAACACGTCAGGGTCGTAAGGGTGCCACACTGGATACATCAGCACAAGGTCAGGGTCATAATAGTACTACACTGGATACATCAGCACAAGGTCAGGGTCATAATAGTACTACACTGGATACATCAGCACAAAATGTTCTCCAAACAGCTCTGTCCTCAGTCTGTTCTGAGAAGTGTAGAAAAACCACACCCAGACCATTCTTTGATATTATCAATTCCAGATTTTCTCTACCCTCCTCTCCTTCTACCCTTGACTGTTCATTGCAAAATAATTTGAGAGAGAGAGAGAGAGTCGTATCTTGTTATATATCCAAACCAAACAAATTTATGCCATTTCACCGCTGCCAAAATTAGTTCTTGATAACCTGCAAATGTTTTAAATTTACTGCTGGACAAATATATTTGTCTTGTATAACTATATATAAGATAACTTATACAAGATATAATTTATTCAAGATAACTTAAAAAACATACAAGATATAATTTATTCAAGATAACTTAAAAAACATACAAGATATAATTTATTCAAGATAACTTAAAAAACATACAAGATAGACTTATATAACTAATTCTTAACAGACGTCTGTAGCACTTGTTTTCAAAAGCCTGAATTCTTTCTGTGTCTGCATTGAGTGTCCAACTTTCACACCCGCATACGACCCGTGTGTTGCCGGGGCCTGAAAGGGGAGCAAAGAATAGCAATACTGTTTACCTTCCACGCATGTCGTAAAAGGTGACTAAGGAGGCTATGGGATGGAGTTGGCTGTCCCATATAGGGTCAGTGACCCAAAGCCATGCTGAAGTCGGATGTCTCAGGCCAAAAGGCGCAGATATCGCAGCAATGCTGTAAACTATGACACAATACATTCCGGACTACATCCTGCTAATCTGCAGGAGTTTGAGAACGAACGCTGAAGAAGAAGACACCAGCATAAAAATATACCTAGCAGTAATGATCTGAACAGATTGATCTTTACTCTAATGCTGATCTTATTTTTCCAAATCATATTCAAGCTTGATACAGCATTACACTATCCCATAAAACAACACTAGAACCAAAGTTCTATGGACTCCATTTAAGAGCTGCAAAGGGGCACTAAAGTTTATTTAGAAGATAAAATTACAGATACAGATGTTTGCATGAAAGTAGAAGAAACTGACAATACAAGAAACTGACAATACAAGAAACTGTGCGTGTCGGAAGAAGTAATTAAAGGAGGTTTGTGATGGAATTGGTAGCCATATCCCATAGGTCAAAGTGATTCAAGATCAATGCTGATTGGCAATCTGGCTCACAGGAGTTTCTCTGCACAAACACAGCACTCTAAACAAGACCAACATTGGACTGAATGTTTAACAATTGACCGCAGAAGAAAATCTGGATGGGTTGCTGTAAACCTCTTAGATGATGTTCTGTTAGCCAACCCAGAAACATCTTGTTCAAGTGCAAGTCTCTACACCCATTCATCTGTGTAAGTGTACAACTTGTACAACTAATAATTGTACACATGAGCTATTGGAGGATGACCACAAGCGATTATTCTACATCGCATGAGCAATTGGCAGATGACCACAAGCCATTATTCTACATCACATGAGCTATTGGCAGATGACCACAAGCCATTATTCTACATCGCATGAGCTATTCGCAGATGACCACAAGCCATTATTCTACATCGCATGAGCTATTGGAAGATGACCACAAGCCATTATTCTACATCACATGAGCTATTGGCAGATGACCGCAAGCATGTTTTCAACCATTAACACTGCTTTGATCATGGCTTCCATATTTTGTTGTTTTACTGTACTACCACTGAGCACCGCCCTCTAGCATTGTGCTGCCTACTCTGTAGACATTTCTTCTGTATTTTGTTATTTTTAATGCACTATTACTTGTACTAAGCACCATCATCTAGCACTGCTTATGCTGTAAAAATGATCAGTTTTACTTACGGTAATCAAGGCCTTGCAACCATTTTATGGCTTGAGAAGTATCAATGTAATTTTTACTACTATCAATGTAATTTTTACATTGATAGGATTTTATTGTAACCTTATGTACTTTATTCAGTATTTACTACTTTTTCATTTGGTTACTGCGGCACTCACCATTTTGGTTTATTATAGCTTGAGAAGAAATCTTTCACGAGGTATGAGGTATATGTTCTCATGTGCAGTTTTCTAACAGTGACATGGATATTTTAGACAGGTGTTAAGTAAAGCGAGCAAGACAGGGAACTGGCCACCACACCTAAAAGTTGCTGTGGCTTAGTACATGAAGAGTTATCTTCATCCCAGACGGCAGGATACTGCCATGTGATATACTTTTAAGTAAAGCAAAATGTAGACCACTATTTGTTAAACTGTGACAGATTATCACCACATGAAGTCACACATACGTAGGTGGTGCATGTGTTGGTGAGCGGCATTCTGTCAGATCAACAGCATTAGTTTAAAAATAGACATGTTTCATATCAAGGTTTCCCCATCAAGGCCAACTCCTTGAAGTGGAGATGGGGCTTAGTCCAGCCACCAGAGGCTGGAAACTAAGATTGGTCAGGCCATCCGTGACATCGATCAGGACCACAGTCTTGCCCCAACAGTCACTAGTGCTGAAGTTGGAGATACCAGGCTGAGATGTGCACCAACAACTATGGTATCACACAACACAACTAGATAACGTCTTCACAACAACATAAATATCAATGCTTAACACCCCTCTACATGGTCATATCTTGGTAGTACAGCAGGAAAAGCACCTTCCATGGTTTTAGCACTAACTTTTGGCTAAGACATTCATTTTGTCTGCTTTTGACCTTTGAAAAAACTAGCGTATTTCCTATTTTGATATTCAACCATTCAGAATTTGAGGCTATTTTAAATGTTATCTATACAAGTGAATGTCTGGATCTCCCTGTAGGACAACAAGCTCTTCCAATAGGTCAAGTTTATATGTGGGGTCATGTTCAGCTGGCCAGCAATTTCTTTCACATGTGAATATAAGAACTGTCCCAAATTCAACGTCACAGGAGGTTCCTAGATTGTAGAAAAAGTGGCAAATAAATGTATAAGTAAACAAAATAGAATTGAAACATATCCTTTTAAGACATTCTTCTTCTTCTTCACGCTGATTCTTAAACTCCCCTTGGATTTCTCTTGTAGTGGGCAAATGACCTACTAGATGTCCAGTAGAATGTTATTTTATTTGCGCCAATGGCCAGACATCCATCTTCGGCAGTATAAGTTATTACTTGTCAACAATTTTTGAAGGACGTAGCACCATCTATATGTTCAGACTTATGCACCTGTAGCACACGTTTTATATGAATGGAGAAACACTTGCCCATGTCCTGTCCCCTTTCATGAAAAACTCTAAGGCATTGCTCGAAGCCTGGGTTGACTGCTACCTTTGTCAGAGCTACCAATGTGGAAGTCTGAGAGTGAATGAAGAAGATAGGTTCAGTCACATGGCCAATGCAACATGAACATCTGAGGTGGTATCAGTCAGGATCACTATGTAGGCTTCCCCCAAGTGTGTTGATTAATTACCATCTTCAGAGAGTTTTATTTGGACCTGGTTGATCTCAACAGCAATTGCATTGTTTCTCTGACAGCTTCATATTCCATCTTGACGCTTGAATAATGTCAATTTTTATCAATTAATCTGGTTTACTTCTATCAGACAATTCTATACAGATGTCCCTGCTATCATTTTCCCTGTCTCCCCTGCTGCTGAGCAATTTGTGTATCTTTGATGATATCGGTTACTATCCACTTGATTCTACCATAAACTATTACCCAAATGACTAGTAGCAGACAGATATCTACTGATATGACTCACTTTCTAAAACTATTTTGAAAGGAACAGTTTAAGGGTTTGAAAGGAGAAAATGCATTCAGAGAAAAATCTAGATTGACAACATCTAGGAATGGTCCGGGAAAGATTTTTTAACACTCATTTGAACAGCTGAGAAGAGACAATCCCAGTGTTACAGGGGCTCAAATGGGAAGCAAATAATAATGACACTCTTACTTGACATTCATGATGTAAGAGGTAACTAAGGAGGTTCTGAGGTGGAGTTGGCTGTTCCATTCCATAGAATGGCAAAGTGGCCTAGAAATCATGCTGAAGATGGACATGTCATGCTGAAAGGTGCCGGTATCGCAGCCAAGCTATAAACCATGACACAACACATTATGCTCTCTGGACTTCATCCTGCTAATCTGCAGTTTGAGTGCAGAAGAAGATGAAAATGAGGACAGGGATCTTTGGAGAGCTTTTGCGCCGATGTCTCCAATTTGGCACCCCTATGAACCTGACGGATTATGAGTTAGTTGGTTGACTACTGATCCAGAGGTCCATGGGATCATGCCATTTGATACAATGCCATTGCATGATATATGCATGTGTTTGTGAGCTGTTGATTTGTTCTATATAAGGTGTTTCATTTATCTGACCATGGAATGATTAGCATGAAAAGCATCTTCCTGGACATTCAAAAAGGTGGTGATCAACAGTTTTACAGGGATGAGTTGGCACCCTTGAGTGTGTTGTGGTTGTATTCCGTTCAGGTGATTGTTAACCCTCTGACTGCGTATTTATTTCCGGAAGTTCTGTAAAAAAAAAATATATTGGCAGGCAAGTAATCGCTATCATCATCAGATTCCCCTTCAATTTCATTAGTCCTTCAAATACATATATAGCAACTCTGTTCTTACCTCAAAGCAAAATTCTGAATATTATCAGTATTGTAAATCATGGGATAGCAATGCAAAGGAACATAAATAATTGAGAGCACGCGGAAATCACGGGATGCGTAAAATTAAGCCAGTAGGTGCTGAACAGGGAAATCCGAGGTTAATTTGTACACATGTTGCGTGTGAAGTCGGAAGATCATACTCTGGTATTTCCATCCCATTAAGTTGATGTCTTCAGGATTTGGGCTGGTCATATATTTATAGATTTCACTCCCAGTTTTCCCCATGGCTCATCTGTTGATCCAAGTCTCTTTGTTCACAGATTTCAACATCATTTTAACTGTGTGCATGGTTGTTCTTGTTGTGCTCCCTTCTTTGCTAATCTGCCTGCCTTGTCATTGCCAGGCGTTTGAATGACCAAGAAACCACTGCATTTGTTTATATGTTTGCTATCCCTAGAAATTGCGAGCAACTTGCTCTTACTTACTATGTGCAGTGGGGTGGTTTCTCAGAGCTTTCTTTTATACACAGGAAACTTCAGCTTTCAGCTTAGTACAATGCTTATTGAAGGAGCCTTCTACTCAGAGGGGGTAGGTGCACTGCATAATATTAACATTATGAGATGTGAGCAACTGTTTGGCATGGTGATGCATTTGAACCAGCTCGGGCGTATAATGTCCACCACATTCCAGAGCTCGAAGAGCGAATAGTCTGTAAAAATCACAATGTTTTTTTTACTTTTGATGGAAAGGCACCTAAAATGGGTATAATCAATAATTATTATTATTATATATATCTATATCCCGCCGAAGACGGATGTGTCGGGACATTGGCGCAAATAAAACGGCGACACAACGCATTTCCATTTTCTGGACTACATCCTGCTGGAAATCTAGCAGGACCATGATCCAGCTAGATCCAGTTGGAGTTTGAGAATGAACGCAGAAGAAGAAGATATATATCTATATATATGCCGATATATTGTATTCTTTATTATTACATGAAGTAAAGAACACACACAAAAACCAAGTGAAAATTGAAGACACAAATTAAGAAACTTGCACTGAAGTAATACAATATTTATCTGTGTGTTACTAGGACCAAAAGAATAGCAACACTGTCATCTGCCATGCATGTAGTAAGAGGTGATTACAATTTTGGTGATGTTTTGTTTGTTTTTCGTTCGCTCCATTGTAACCATCACGGATATCCGTTCGATTTCCGCCGGGAGCGTGATTACGTTGTGCCACCGTTATGCGCCTTGTAGGCCTAGCACAATTTTGGTGATAAAAGTGGCTGCCCAGTCCCATAGAAGGTTATCATCATCAAATTCCGTCTCTGCAATAAATGTTGGCTGCAACAGACCTCCAACATCCCATCTCTTGTCTTGGTGGTGCACTCTGCTAGACTTTTACCTGTCCATCTCGTGATGTTACTCTCCCACTTGTATCTCTGCCTACCTCTTGCTCACCTCCCCTCGACGTTACCCTCAAGTAAGGTCTTCAACAAGGTGTCATGTCTTTTAATATGTCCAAAACCTGGTGGGGCGATCATTCCCTACCAGGCACATGCACAGGTTATGGATAATGGAACGGCCTCCAGATGCAGAGGGTAGCTAGTGTGGAAGATAGAAGAGACAAAAGATTGTTTCCATAAAATAGAACAAGGGCTAAAAACTTACCATCTTGTGCCTTGAGAAACGGTATAAGAGGAGGTAACAATTGTAACTCAAATATTATCTCTCCTCCACAAAATGAACATTTTTTTACAGTCTGCTCTGAAAGTTTGCTGACTAAAAGAGGATTGCCTCCCCTTTCATATCTATGAGAAACAAAATGGCAGTTCATTCAATGACATTTAGGAAAAGTCAGGGGATTAAAATGTATTTTGTTTCAAGGGTGGTGATTTAATTACATATTGAGCACTATCTGAAACTCTCCAGTGGGACACAGAGGTGAGCAGTTTGCACTTCACTCATGATGGTTCACTTAATCAAAACTTTGTTTCATCACTTTATGAGGTTAACAATTTTTATCAGCAGATTGAGCTGGATAACTAAGCCAGAAATAATATGATCTATGCTGTAATGAGACCTATTGTTAACATATTCATGGACTACTGGGAGGGAATTCATTCTTTAATTTGGAGCATGCCTTGAAAAAGTCACTGTAATGTCCCCTCTATTCAATCTTTTAAAGCTATTCTATCCCCTCCCTGCAACTCCCTAACGGGAAAAATTCCGTATTAACAGTTTTTTGTGTGTGTGTGGATAGTTTAAATGTTGCCTCTGGAGTAGAAGATTGCCCAGCTTGGGGCATTGCACTCTACAGCAAGGCTCAGCCATAGAGTCAACTTCTTCTTCTTCTTCAGCGTTCATTCTCAAAATCCCGCTGGATCTAGCAGGACCATGGTCCCACTAGATTTCCAGCTGGATGTAGTCCAGAGAATGGAAATGCGAAGTGTCACCGTTTTATTTGCGCTAATGGTCCAACACATCCGTCTTCGGCAGATAGAGTCAACTGAACATTGAGATTTCACTGAACACTTTACTAACCAATTTTGATGGTTTGTCGAATTTCTGTTGAATTTTGGTGACCAATTTCAACGATCGTAAAACCGATACAGAAATATGGCAAATGTTACTAAAAATAGCAATACCAGGAAAGTATGTTGTTTAAAAATGGCGGTACCCATGAAATAAGTTGAATGTCATTCATGAGTAAGAATACATAAGGAGTTTTCAAAGATGAGATTGTATAACATATAGGCTATAGAAATTCATGTAAATCTAGGCCTAACATTAAAATAAGTAGGATTTTGCACTTGAAATATAACATTATAATAAGTAGGATTTTGCACTTGAAATATAACATTATAATAAGTAGGATTTTGCACTTGAAATATAACATTATAATAAGTAGGATTTTGCACTTGAAATATCACTGGAGCTTTCAAATTCATCCAGAAAATGTAAATATTATGACACATATACAATTTAAAGGCTCTTTCATGTGAGTTCAATTTTATACAGATTTTTAAAGATGGCGGTGTCTAAAAAAATGTCTTACACCCTCAGTAATGGGAGATAAGTACGCTCTGGATTGTTGGTCAGGAAAGTGTTTAGGAGTTCATCATACATTAACTGTTTTGGGATGTGTAGGTCAGGCATGCACACAACATGTCTGTCCCATATCAGTTGGGTCTTCTTCAGAATTGTATGAATACTTGGGACACCTGCTTTAGTGAGGGTTTCAGTATCAGGTACTTCTTCTTCTTCTTCAGCGTTCATTTTCAAACTCCCACAGGATCTCTCTTGTAGTAGGACAATGGTTCTACTAGATTTCCAGCAGGATGTAGTCCAGAGAATGGAAATGCGTTGTGTCGCCGTTTTATTTGCGCCAATGGCCCGACACATCCATCTTCGGCGGGGTATCAGGTACTTAACATATCCTTTATACTGAGATATCTTCAGATACATCTGTGCAAGTGATGTAAAAACTCTGGCATGTCTACTGTACGCTGTCTAGGTATCACAGGCATATAGCAAGATAGTAACTAGAATGACCAGCTCTAAAGCCACATTGGCTCTCTGGGAGTAAATCTTTTTTCTAGATGGTCATTAAGATGGTTACGGAGGACTTGTTTAGTAACTTGATAGCGATCGGCAGGAGGGAGATCCCACTGTGGTTGTCACAGACTGGTGATTGTCCTTGGAAATGTGAAGGTAGCATCTTTCATTTCTTGTGGGACAAGTTCTTTGGTCCAGATTGAAAGAGATCAGGCAGCTTCTGCATCAGTAGGCACCAGGTGCTTTCCCATTTTACAGAACTAGATGTAAAACATTCATAATCACAATGTCAGTTTGTCCCAGTTTTAACTTTTTGTGTTTCTGTTGGTCCTAGTTTTTTTCTTCTAAAAACTTGTGCTAAAGTTGTCTGATTGTGATTACCTCACACTTACCTAACACAGTGTTGTCTGATTGTGATTACCTCACACTTGCCTAACACACTGTGTTGTCTGATTGTGATTACCTCACACTTACCTAACACACTGTGTTGTCTGATTGTGATTACCTCACACTTACCTAACACACTGTGTTGTCTGATTGTGATTACCTCACACTTACCTAACACACTGTGTTGTCTGATTGTGATTACCTCACACACTGCTGTGTTGTCTGATTGTGATTACCTCACACTTACCTAACACACTGCTGTGTTGTCTGATTGTGATTACCTCACACACTGCTGTGTTGTCTGATTGTGATTACCTCACACTTACCTAACACACTGCTGCGGACATTTTTGCAATTGCTTCATGAACTTGTAGAAGATCCTGTCTCCATGCTTTAGCTCACTCTTCTCATACATTTCTGTTGTTGGTCCATCTTTTCCCTTTGAGGATACTGGCCTGAATTGTATTAATGAAATTAGATATTAAACAGCAACACAACACATTTCCATTCTCTGGACTACATCCTGCTGGACATCTAGTAGGATCATGGTCCTGCTACAAAAGAGATCCAGCGGGAGTTTGAGAATGAACGCTAAAGAAGAAGAACTGATTGTGGATTTTAAAAAGTATTGTTAAATAAGATATTTTGTTAGAAACATGAAAAATTGGTAGCATATCCTATTCAGGATATAGCTATAAACCTATACTTTTTTGGCTGTAGTGATTTTCTAGGCAACATAAATATATTCTATAATTTGCCATTGATTTCTGAATGGTTCGGCTGGATGCACAGTTTCGTGTGGCAGGATAAGAACCCAGTACATTTTTCGTCACAGACGCAGACATATCAAACAGTAAATAAACAGTTAAGAAACATATATGAAACAGTAAACAAACAGTTAAGAAACATATATGAAATAGTAAACAAACAGTTAAGAAACATATATGAAACAGTAAACAAACAGTTAAGAAACATATATGCTCTATAAAGTGATTCTACTGTGTTATTTTTAATATTGTGGCAGAATAAATGAATATTCAGTAGCATGTATGTTTTTATAGAGTTATAAGAGAAGTTAAGAATAGTAACACAGTGACCTGCCATGTATGTCATAAGAGGTAACTAAGAAGCATTGTGTGGTACTTACAAGCAAGAAAATCATGTTGGCTTTTGTGTGTTCTAAACCACGGAAAGCAGACACATGGAAGGTCTGAAGGACTTACTATTGGTCTATGGAAGTTCTGAAGGACTTACTATTGGCCTATGGAAGGTCTGAAGGACTTACTATTGGCCTATGGAAGGTCTGGGGGATTTACTATTGGCCTATGGAAGGTCTGGGGTATTTACTATTGGCCTATGGAAGGTCTGGGGGACTTACTATTGGCATATGGAAGGTCTGGGGGACTTACTATTGGCCTATGGAAGGTCTGAAGGACTTACTATTGGCCTATGGAAGGTCTGAAGGACTTACTATTGGCCTATGGAAGGTCTGAAGGACTTACTATTGGCCTATGGAAGGTCTGAAGGACTTACTATTGGCCTATGGAAGGTCTGGGGGGATTTACTATTGGAATATGGAAGGTCTCAAGGACTTACTATTAGCCTATGGAAGGTCTGGGGGACTTACTATTGTCCTATCAGGCCAACTTTAATGCAACAGAAAAATATGAGTAAATGACATGGTAATATAGTGAGGTTTACCTTGTATGGAAACCCCCATTTCATCTGCACAATTGTATTTCACCTTGTGGTGCAACAATGAGAGAACCTAGCATTGCACATCATGCTGTTGGAACCAGATGCAGGCTCTAAGAAAAGTTAGTTTTGTTATTTTGTTGCAGCCCAGCCATGTTTTTCATTTCTGTCAGTTTATTTCATGTAATGGCCAACCTTCATTTGACTTCTTCATAACAATTGCCCAAAGTCGAGGGTATGCGAGCAAGAGGTAGACAGAGATACAAGTGGGGGAGAAACATCATGAGATGGACATGTCTAACAGAGTGCACCACCAAGGCAAGAGACAGAATTTTGGAAGATCTTTGCAGCCAACCTTTGTTGCAGAGACGGCACATAATGGATGAAATACATCTAATTGTATCACCAGTACAATGTGGATGATCGGCCTTTGAATACTGATCTAACTTTATGAGTTAGGTTTGTGCGACAATCTCACTATCAAGCAGACAATTAGAGTGTATTACCTCTGAGATATGAGTTGATGCAGCTGTTTGCCCTCTGACCTCTCGTAGTTTCTGATCAAATCATTTATATGATCACAAAACTCTAACTGATCAATTGGTTCATCTACAACAGACAGGTAGTATGGCTCAAAAACTATGGTGCAGTTTCTTTTTGATCTGGTTGGTTCAGGGACCTAGAAAAAATTGAGTGAAAATACAAACATAAATACACAATTCAAGATAGTAAAAAAATGAGAACAAAAACAATCAATCAAGTGCCATCTGCGATCATGCTTCTGTACAACTCTTTGTCTCTTGTGTTGTTAATAAGTTCAGTTGGTGACATCTTTTTGTGCCAGTGACAACCAACCCATAAATTTCTCTCTTTGTCATCTTGTCTCTTATCCTTTTGATCTTTCCATTGGTTACTAAGTGTTTATTTTGCTTTTTTCATCACATTCCCTAAAATTCTTGGCTGTCAGCTTCTAATTCCTATAATTTGTCTGTTTACTCCAGCATCTCTGAGCTCTCCCACATTGGTTTTCTTGGCTGTCCATGGAATTTTCATCATTTTTCTCACAAACCATATCTCAGTTGTCTCAAGCTTATCTTGGGTTCTTTTGTTTACCATCCATGATTCATATCCATAAAGGATTGGCTAAAAATATCATCCTAGCACTCCAACTACGCATGTGGTTGCGTCTGTGGGTCTCACCAATGGCTCACTAGACAAACCACCCGTGCAACAGAAAACCTTAGTGGATGACATGCCATTATATTTAGGTTATCTTCTCATAGAAACTTCATGGCACGTCATCTATACAATTATGCATCTTATGCTTTTATTTTGTTGTTGAAATGTGTTTCATGTTTACTTAAATATATATGTATGCACCCTCTGTGGTTGGGAGGGAGCCAGAGATGTACTGGGGAGGAGGAAACTACAGCACTGTTTTTTTCCTACGGCTGAGACTCATCATAGGGCACAGTGACTCAGGATGTGACAATCCTTTTGACTTGAACATTTGGTTGCATGCCTGAGCAATAGAGAAGTTCAGCATAACCTGTAGTCAATTGGTGGCGGGAAATGAGCACAGTGAACCCTATCTTGACTACAGTGCATAGATTGAAACCTACCTTCCTGGAGGTGTGATAGTTATTGTCTGGCTCTGTCCTGGGGTGGGACAAAAATCCAGACTTCCCAGCAATATAATGCCATTGGGTCAAAGGGCATGAGCCCATGGACCGCTGGATCAGTTTGTTTGTTTGTTTTTCGTTCGCTCCATTGTAACCATCACGGATATCCGTGCGATTTCCGCCGGGAGCGTGATTACGTTGTGCCACCGTTATGCGCCTTGTAGGCCTAGCACATCCGATTTCGGCATGCCTTGACAATTCGGGTGGGCTACCCTTAGCCTGTGACAGCCTCTATATCTGTCTCCAAGCACGCGTAGTGGAGACTCTTCGCCCAGACGATTTTTTGCTCTCGTCTGACTCGAATGAGGTGTTCCACTGTCTATGAACTTGCCTCGTGTAATTGGACGTGCTGTGCCTGTGCCCATTGGGTACTGAACCGTTTCTCATCCGTGAGCCTGGTTCCTTAAGGGGAAGAACTCATCAGAGGAGTTGGACCCTGGCTCTTTCGCCCTCTTAGCCGAGGTGTCATTCACCGACATCGTGTACCCCTTGTCCAAGTTCGAGTCTCACACCACGCGTTTGAGAGCAAGGCGTTCTCGAGCTGAGCGTCCTTGTCCCAATAGCGCCTGAGCCCATCAGGTACTGAACCCTTTCTCTCTTCAGGTGTATTTCCGGTGTAGGAAAACTTGACAGTAGAGTTGGGCCAGGGCTAAATCGTTGTCCCTTTTGTGCCTGAGCGCATCGAGTACGGAACCCTTTCTCTTCGCGAGCATATTTCCGGTTTAGGAAGGCTCGACTTTAGAGTTGGGTTAGGACTTCTTGCTTTACCAAACGCCAATGGATGGGTCTGTGCCTGTAAGGAACACAGGTAACTAGAAGCTCGTCTCGAGCTGACGGAGCTTGTAGTTCCCCTTTCCTAGGGACTTTTCACTTTCTATTTGCAGTTCGCGCTGCCCTCTAGCGCTGTTCTGCCCTTTCATTGTACTCGGTATGAAATCTATTTGTCTCTCGCCATGCATCTATCTTTACGTGCATTTTACATTGGCCGTCCCTCCAATGTTCGGACTGGACTGACCTGCTTCACTGTATGTCGACAGTGTCGCTATATGTGGTGATGCTGGTGGTGTCGGAGATATTGTCTGTCTCTTGTGCAGTCAAATCTCTTTCCATCTGTTACCTCCACATTCTCAGACACGATCCCCAAAAGATTTGGCCAGAATCAGCTCGAGCTGCTGTATTTCTGTTTTCAGGGTGCACCGCGTGGAGGTACATTTGGGATCTTGGTTATCTACTAACCCTGGGTCCGCCTAGAGCAATGCGTTCCCTTTGCACCCCACTGGATCAGTAACCAACCAGCACTTCAACTCGCGCATATATTGATACTACCCCATGTCATAGAATGAGTCTCAACTTTTGAAATGCTGATTATGAATCTAATGCATTTTTTACAATTGTACTTACACAAAACACAGGTTTTTAGATCGTTTCACCTAGACAAGATGGACTATCACTAAAACTAGGGGGTTATGATTCGTAAACAAGAAAACATACAAATTACAATACACAAAACATTTTCAACCAA
Organism: Meghimatium bilineatum; assembly: GCA_034231615.1. NCBI lineage: Eukaryota > Metazoa > Mollusca > Gastropoda > Stylommatophora > Philomycidae > Meghimatium > Meghimatium bilineatum. The sequence goes on from CM067319.1 coordinate 80,717,635, forward strand.
AAGGTCTTTATCAAGATACGCACAAAACATCAAAAGACGATGAATAGAAATGATCACAACACACAAATGTGTCCAACTGAAATATGGAAGTGAGGTACTGGATATAGTCCAGAAAACAGAATGTGCGGAGTCATCTCAGTACCTAAGCATGGTCCTACTAGATTTCCAGCAGGATATAGTTCTAGAGAATGGAAATGTGCTGTGTCGCCATTTTATTTGTGCCAATGGCCCGATACATCTGACTTTGGCAGATTTGCATCTTTCAACTTGACACATCAGAGTGTTGCCAGGGACTGAAAGGCAAGCAACGAATAGTGACTCTTTACTTGCTATTCATGTCATAACAGGAGACTAAGCAAAGAATAGTGGCTCTACTTGCCATGCATGTCACAAGAGGAGACTAAGCAAAAAATAGTCACACTTTACCTGCCATGTGCGTCATGAGAGGAGACTAAGGAGGTTTTTGGAGTTTAACCCATTCCACAGAAGGATCAAATTACTTAGAAATCATGCTGAAGTCAGGTATGTCAGGCATAAAGGTGCAGATATAACAGCCAAGCTGTAAACCATGACACAACACATTCCATGGAATAATCCTGCTGAAATTTGAGAACAAAGACAAGAGAAGATACATTACAATTAAGCATAGCTCTTGGATAACTTGGACATATAGGATAGCACAGCTAACTTCACCCCCAAACCACCTTAACCATATCTTACGATATACATGGCAGACAGTGTTGTTATTCTTTATCCACCCTTTCAAGTTCCATTAAAACACTGACAATAAATAGACAAGATGGATTACCAAGACTAATCTTGGCAGGACAATTTCCATGAAAAAAAAAACAGGCCACCCAAACCCTTATACTACAGCCAAGCTGTAAACCCTCACACAATTAATTTCATTCTCTGGACTACATCCTGCTAACTGGTATTGGTTCTTAATTCATTTCAGCCCAGCCCTCAAAGTAGTTAACAATACTACCTGCTCCAATTTTGTGTTGAGAATCTTTGACATAGCATCCAATCGATCCGTGTCAGTCAGCTCAATTATCTCAGATTCTAAGGGGTCATCCGTATCATCACATCTGTAGGTGGGGTCAAGGACAGTCGAACTTTCACCAATTGAATCATCTGTTATAAAAAATATGCAGTGACGTAAACAAATTTTTACAAATTGGTAGCATATCCTATTTAGGATATATTCATTATCTCAGCATTTTTTAATGTAATTTAGGTAATGTAAATATGTTCAGTAATGTGCCATTGCTTTCTGAATGGTCCGGATACTTCTTCTTCTTCAGTGTTCATTCTCAAACTCCCGCTAGATCTCTCTTGTAGCAAGACCATGGTCCTACTAGATTTTCAGCAGAATGTAGTCCAGAGAATAGAAATGCGCGTTGTGTCGCAGTGTTATTTATGCCAATGGCCCGATACATCCGTCTTTGGCGGTGGTCCTGATACACAATTGCTTGTGGTGGGATTTAAATCCAGTACCTCGGTAGTGAGTTACATATTATAAAAATGACTGAATCAGATATAATTAAAAACTTAAAATTAAACTACGTTATAAAGAGAGGTACAGAGTTACCTTGCTCAGGTCAATGTCTAGAATCGTGAGGAGCTCAGTGCCCAAAATGGGGAATATGTTCTAGAAAGAATACATTACTTGTTGAAGAACTCACCTTTGTGTTGTACTGAGTCATAATCATCATCTTGTTCATCAGCATTAGACAACATCAGCTGTGAATACAAAATATAAACAACACTATGAACTGAAATATGGGATGTGTTGACAACCAGAGGTTGCAGTTTTGTTGTTTATTAAAATCTAGAGGTTGCTGTTTTGTTGTTCATTAACAACTAGAGGTTGCAGTTTTGTTGTTCATTAACAACTAGAGGTTGCTGTTTTGTTGTTCATTAACAACTAGAGGTTGCAGTTTTGTTGTTCATTAACAACTAGAGGTTGCAGTTTTGTTGCTGACAACTAGAGGTTGCAGTTTTGTTGCTCATTAAAATCTAGAGGTTGCTGTTTTGTTGTTCATTAACAACTAGAGGTTGCTGTTTTGTTGTTCATTAACAACTAGAGGTTGCAGTTTTGTTGCTCATTAAAATCTAGAGGTTGCAGTTTTGTTGTTCATTAACAACTAGAGGTTGCAGTTTTGTTGTTCATTAAAATCTAGAGGTTGCTGTTTTGTTGTTCATTAAAATCTAGAGGTTGCTGTTTTGTTGTTCATTAACAACTAGAGGTTGCAGTTTTGTTGCTCATTAAAATCTAGAGGTTGCTGTTTTGTTGCTCATTAAAATCTAGAGGTTGCTGTTTTGTTGCTCATTAAAATCTAGAGGTTGCTGTTTTGTTGTTCATTAACAACTAGAGGTTGCTGTTTTGTTGTTCATTAACAACTAGAGGTTGCAGTTTTGTTGTTCATTAAAATCTAGAGGTTGCTGTTTTGTTGTTCATTAACAACTAGAGGTTGCAGTTTTGTTGCTCATTAAAATCTAGAGGTTGCTGTTTTGTTGCTCATTAAAATCTAGAGGTTGCTGTTTTGTTGTTCATTAACAACTAGAGGTTGCTGTTTTGTTGTTCATTAACAACTAGAGGTTGCTGTTTTGTTGTTCATTAACAACTAGAGGTTGCTGTTTTGTTGTTCATTAACAGTCAGTGTAGAATGTATTTATTATCATAGAAATCAAGGAAGTGATACTTTGTTGTTTGTTTCATTCTTAGCACAGACACCTGTCTCCACGTTTTGTCAAGATTTATTATATACAACAAGAAAGGTGAGTCGGACAAGAAAGGTGAGTTGGACAAGAAAGGTGAGTTACACGTTTTCCCATTTTGTTTTTTAATCTTCATAAAATGTAATAACAAAAATGTGCTATATACAGTACAAACAATATAGAATCAATCAATCAATCAATAAACCCATAACCCTTCAGGGTCGTAGAGGTACCACATTGGATGCTTCAGCACACAGAGTCCTCCAGCGAATTCTATCCTCAGCGATGCGGATGAGTGTGGAAATATCTTGCCCTGTTCATTCCTTGATGTTGTCTGTCCATGTCTTTATTTGTCCTCCTCTGCTTCTTCCACCCTCGACAGTTCCCTGCAGTATTGTTTTATCCATTGTAGTATTTCAGTGGGCAAAAGGTTTAGCTAGTGGTGCCCATCTCCTCTCCAGCTGTCCTTCTGATGTGATTACATGGATGTGTTTTCTCTCTCCATCTCCATTGCACTTTGCTGATGTTGACACTACATCACATTTGAACTTCGCGCATCGCTACCATTTCACTAGGTCACAACCTTACTTCGTACGCATCCACATTAAGACTTCTAAACTTGATAATACCTTCACTATGTTGTTATCTTTTAATCCATTAACAAAGTAACCATCACAATATTATCCTGAATTGACATATTTTCCACTGCACACTAATTCACTGAATATAATACATAACATAGATCCCTGCTTCACAGAATGAAAACACAACGTCATATTGTCGTGATGACGTCACCATATTGTCGTGATGACGTCACCATATTGCCGTGATGACGTCACACAATATAGAATAAATAAAATTGAAGATTTTGAAAAATGTTGTTATATAGGGAAATTTGTTACAAAGAATGCTCTATAGAGGGATTCTACTGTAATTTATTCTTCAATTCAGCTGTTACTAAAATATCCTCCAAAAAATTAAATTAGTGGACAAACAGGCATCAATAATATCAGTAAGGAAACTAGGAAGAGATGGAAATAGCTAGAGCACACAGTAAGAATAAAGAAGACCAGATACCCAGTTTAGAAGCAGAATCTTTATAGCAAGAAATGCAGGAGGAGACGTAGGAAAAACATGGAGACAAACTGTAGGTAGGGAAAGGACAGGAGTGACTGGTGATCTCGGGGAAAGGACAGACACAGGAGTGACTAGTTTTCTCGGAGAAAGGACAGACGCAGGAGTGACTAGTCTTCTCGAGGCAGATCTGGAAGTAAGAAACATGTGAATGTCTTATGCTTCACAGGGAGCTAATAGAAAAAAACAACTAAATATTTATTTCAAGATGAAAACATAGTACACATGTTCATTCAGGAAAAAGACACACTTGTAAACTAAAACACACCTGAGAAACATGAGACACACCTGTGCCTCATGAGACATACCTGTGACATGTGACACATACCTGTGACACATGAGACGCACCTGAGATAAAGACTCCATCCCCTGATGAAGAGCATCATTAAAAACACCATCTTCTGAGGCAGTCTGCTGTGACACTGGTCCAGCAACACATTCTCTTGCTGTCTCTATACTCGTTGAAGTAAAGCGGTCACTTTCAATTTGTGGTGAAGATGATTCTGGAATTTGTCCTGCTTCATTTGGCATGTTCACAGAATCAGGACAGCCTTTATTCCATGTATGATGTGTATCTTCGCAAAAGTTGCCTGAATCATTGTCCTGATCTCCACCCCAATCATCCTGTTCTTGAGCCCATACCTCATCAGAACATTCTGACAGTGATGATGAATTCTTGACTAGACTGGTGTTAGATTGATAATTGCTATCATGTTTTAAGGAACGGAACACCCTCCACCTGTTTGTAGAAGAAAAATACATGTATGTATTTGCATATTATGACCACTATTATTACACTTCATGGAACAGAACACTTGCAACTTGTTTGTAAATGAAAAATAAAGACACTTTTGTATTTGTATACAGTAGAATCCCTTTATGGGAAAGCGGCACATGGCCGGAAGAATGGAAAAAATCATTATATATACCCTTCCCCAAAAAAAGGCGACCTTCAGATTTGCTCAAATTACCAAACTATAACTGTTGAAAGTCAAGCAAGTAAAATAATGCTGAACATCATAATACAAAGAATCAAACAAAAATTAGAGATGGAGATAAACGAAACACAGGCCGGCTTCAGATCGGGCAGAGGAACTAGAGATCACATCCTTAACATAAGGCTTATTATAGAAAAGTGTAGGGAATTCTCAACTGACTTGCACATATGCTTCATAAATTACTCAAAAGCGTTTGACTGCGTCCAACACCAGAAACTATGGGAGATAATGAACAGTATGGATTTCCCAAGACATCTGATCCATTTAATAGAAGAACTTTACCAAGATCAAAAGGCTTCAGTGAAGTTAAAGGGCAATTTCTCAGAGTGGTTTGAGGTACAGAGTGGAGTAAGGCAGGGATGCACACTCTCCCCATACCTGTTTAACATCTACACAGAAAATATAATGAGGAGTAAGGCAGGGATGCACACTCTCCCCATACCTGTTTAACATCTACACAGAAAATATAATGAGGAATGTGAGAGAAGATATACACAATGCTGACTATCACACTCTAAACATCGGTGGTTATGAAATTCCTGAACTATGCACGCAGATGACACTGTGTTTCTTTCAAATGATATACAGAGATTCTTCTTCTTCAGCGTTCATTCTCAAATTCCCCCTGGATTTCTCTTGTAACAGGACAATGGTCCTACAAGATTTCCAGTTGGATGTAGTCCAGAGAATGGAAATGCGTTGTGTTGCCGTTTTATTTGCGCCAATGGCCCAACACATCCGTCTTCGGCGGGGTACAGGGATTGAAACAACTAATAAAAAATACAAAGAAATACAGCAAATCACAAAACTTATATTTAAACGTGCAAAAAACAAAAATCATGTCAACAGATATAACAACACAACAACCAAAAATCAGAACAGACAATACAGAGATAGAATGTGTGGATAAATTTGAATACTTAGAAGCAAACATCAACGGTGCAGGAGACTGCATGGCAGAGATAAGGAAGAGATTGGCAATGGCATATTGTAAAATAACACGGTTGAAAAACATATGGAAAACCAACAAAATAAAAACAAAACTGCTAATGCTACGAACTTTTATTTTTCTGATTTTAACATATTGCTGTGAAACATGGACCCTAAGTAAAACAGCGGCAAAGAAGATCAAATGATGATGATGAATTTCACCTTTAAGATGAAATACTTCAGAAGGATACTTAGAATATCATGAAAGGAAAAAAAGAGAAACTCAGATATTATAAACACATTGAAGATTCCAGAGTGTTGGTTACTAAACACAATAACAAACAGTAAACTACACCTGTTTGGTCATATAAAGAGACACAATTGTTTAGATAAGACAAATAATGGAGGGCAGAGCACCTGGGCGGAGGAGGAAAGGTAGACCAAGAAGACGATGGACTAACAACATTAAAGATAACATGAATACTTCATTGGAAAATGCAAGCCACATCGCCCAAGACAGAGAAGGGTTCAGGGAGTTCATTGGGAAGACAAATATAAATAACCAAAATATCGGAGGATGTCCGACAAAATGGAAAGTGCCGCATTAACCAGATAAATAAGAGGAATATACGAAGTATATAATAAAGGTTACTGAATATAACTTAACTATCAATATAAATAAATCAGAAATAACAATAAAACAAAGAACAAAGACAATTTTCAATGTGTCTGTCCTATTGGGACCTTTGTCAAAAAACAACAACAAAAGAATATCATGATATTCTAATATCATTTGTTTTTGTTTCTTGACAAAGGTCCCAATAGGAAAGACACGTTGAAAATTGTCTTTGCTTTATTGTTATTTCTGATTTATTTTTATTGATAGGTTATATTCAGTAACCTTTATTATATACTTCGTATTTACTCACTGGGAAGACAATGTTCTGGAGAAAATATGTCACATGACACAGAATCCCTCTATAGCATGTCCTTTTATAACCGATAACAGACTATATAAAGTTAATAATGTTACTATAATACTAACTATCAAAATAAACAAAACAATGTAGAAACTAAATAACGATAAACACAATAACAAGGACTGTTTCCATGTTGCTGTCCAAACGTGACCTTTCTCAAGAAACGAAAATAACAAAAGCTTGTAGTGGTGATTTGTATAATGTATGGAGGTAGGAGGAGGAAGGGACTACCTGCTAAGTCAGTGATCAGACTATATCTTACATCTGATTCCCCTAAGTTCAGGGACATGTATGAGACCAACTGAAAAGGAAGAAACCATTCGTTTGAAAAGAAATGATATAAACATGTGTTGGGTATCTGTTACTGAGAATGTAAAACCAATGTGTTTGTGCATGACAAAATTAATGTATTTGCAGGTCAACAAGGATTACTGTTAACAGTTGTTAACCTTCACCGAGCCTATATCAAGTCCAGCCGCCGAAAAATAAAATGGCGGCTAACGCCGTTGGCGACATACCCCATCCAATGAGATATCGTTATAATAGACGCCCACAGCCTGATTGGTTACTCGGGAACATGCGCTATTGAAGCCGGTTCATTCCTACGTCCGACATGATCGTTGTAACAATGGCTAGCCAGAAGATACAAATTTTATAGCAATTAATCTGACCACATCGGCACACCGGTACGATGCCATGATGGTCGACCGATTTTATAGACCTTTCTTTCATCGTATGTTGAATAAAATAACATTGAATCGTGGCTTGAATCATGAATTATTGAGTTATTTAGTTTCACAGCAGTGAATATACAGAATGCCGCGTTGGTTTGGAGACTTGTAGACGTTTGATATCGAATATGTGGAAGTAGCACAAAAAATGGCTCTAGACCTAATCTCAAAGAACGATTTTACCGCAAATCTACATGTTTTATACAGTTCTCCCGGCTATATTTTGATAATTTTGCAGTGAAAGAACATAAATACAACAGATTTGTGTGATTTAGTTTACAGTGTTGCCAAGGAATTCGATAACTAAGGTAAGTTATTTTTTTATTAATTTTTTCCCTCTTTATTTGTTATAAAATATACCGTTAAATTCCGTGTATAACCTGAGAATTTTTGGACAATAAACAGAGATGGCTTCATACTCCTAGGCTTATTTTCGAGAGTAAGATCAAATTTTAAAAAAATTACGTCCAAATCACAGTAAAAATGGAGAAAAACACTTTAAAACAAATTACAGTCACATGTCCCGATATATTAAGCCAGGATAAAATGACTAGGGCTCACCAGCAATCTAGAGCGTACTTACCATAATGCTAGGCCTCTAATTACATTAATTTCTATATATCATACAATATTTCCTTCGAAATCTCCGATATTTCTTGATAAAAACTCACTTACTAGGTCTATATCGTTATTTCCAACACGCCGCCATTTTTTTAGCAAAATTTCCCGGAAATGCTATTTTTAGCAATGGGTATTACCGGTTTTTTTTACCGTTTATAGTACATATATTTCTATCATAAAGGTTTCAATTGATCACCGAAATTGGTCAGAAAAGTATACCAGTATCTGATGTTATTTATTAACTACAGTAAAGTGTAGGTACCGGTAGTTACCGGGTGCATATAATGTCTGTGATAACAAATGACATCTATATAACGGTAACTGGCGTTTATAGTCTAGCCTTACTGGGTAGTGTTTGATAGTAACAGACTAAATTATAGGAGGTTTGGCTTGCGTACAGCAAAATGTTTAAACACAATTATCTGTAGTGTAGACACAAAAACAGAACACAGAATAACATCAAATATCGATAAAATTTAGGAAAAACTTACCGGTGCCAGTCGAAACAGTCATTGAAATCCTTCAAAGTCCGAAGTCTGAAATAACTCATGAATGTCATCATCTGTCATGGAAACATCGGGGTGGATATCGTCAGTCTCTGGTACATTGTCGTCGTCGGCATCGTCCTCAAAGATAGCGTCGTCCTCACTTCCATCCATTGCGTTACTTATTGAACACTTTTTGAAAGATCTGATGATCATTTCGGATGAAATATCAGACCACGATTCTTTGACCCACGTAACGATTGTGGTGATGTCAACTTTTTTAATGTTACCACCCTTCGTCACTGCTAAATCAGATGATGCCATCCAGTCATTCCATTTTGCTCGGAGTCTGTCCTTGAATGGTTTGTTCAGGCAGACATCTAGTGGCTGTAAGAGGGATGTAAGTCCCCCAGGAATGACGGAAACAGACAACCCCATCTCACGGCATCGTTGTACCACTTTCTCTGTGAGATGCGCCCTAAATGAATCCCAGACTAGCATGGATGGTTTTTTTAAAGCGGCCCCCTTCCTCTGCCCCCACACTTTATCCAGCCATTCCAGAGTACCACTTTCGTCCATCCAACCTTTCGCGTGAGCACGCACAAATACGCCACTTGGGAATTTAATACCCTTAGGCAGAGTCTTGCATTTAAATATAATCACGGGGGGCAAACGTGACCCATCTGCCATGCAAGCTAACACAACAGTGAATCGAGTTTTTTCATGCCCAGTTGTCTTTACAAAAACTGTCTTCGCACCTTTGCATTCAACGGTGCGATTAGAAGGCATATCAAAGCAGACAGGTGTCTCGTCCATGTTTCCTATTTGAGATAGATCGTAGTTAAATCTCTTCCTCAGGTTGATAGTGAAACGTTGAAACAAATCAATTTTTGTTTCTAGCTCCTTCGGCAACTTTTGCGCCAGCTTAGTGCGTGTTCGTAGACACAAGTGATGTCTGTTCATAAAGCGATTGCACCATCCCATTGACGCAACGAAGTCCTCAGATTTGTTATTCTGGAATGCAGGATCTTTCAATATCGAGAGCGCCCTGATTCGAATATTGGTGCGGGTTATAATTAATCCGTTCTGTCTAGACTCCATTATCCATTCTGATAATTTCTTCTCCAGCGCAGGGAATGAAGCTGTACAGCCACGTGATGCTCTCTTTGATCTTGGCATCAAAGACAATTCTTCCTTTTTTTTCCTCCATTCTCGCACTTGCTTTTCATTCACAATGAAGTGGCGGGAAGCCATGGAATTGTTGGACTTCTCCGCAAAAGCGATAACATCCAACTTAAAACCAGCAGTATACGATGTTCGTTTCTGTCCAGGCATCCTTCTTATAAAACACGAATAAAATCAATGACAATAAAAATATATGAACTGGAAGCTAAACTACTTGTGCAGTATTCTTGGCTAGCTAAGTCAGCCTTATATTCTATTAATTAGTCCAGCCCACTGAGGCCGCAGATGGCCTACTGGCCCTACCCATTTCAATCGGCTCAACCAATCCAAGTTTCCCTCACATTATGTGATGCCATTCAGATAAGTGACTAAATGCAATCTTTCTTTATAGAAGATTTGAAACGAGGTTCCAAATCACAACACATCATAGGCATTTTGTAGTAAAATTGCGCCGTAATTGATTCCTTCCCCCAACCACTGTACATTTAGTGGAAGACGAGATCAATTTCACAATCCTCTGTTATGTTTATTTTATTACCGTATTCTCCCCACACGGTAAACATAACCAGGAACAAAGTTCAAACTCTTCTGTATCTTATAAAAACAAACGTGATCTCGCTGTCTTGCCTTTCATCATTTCCCACTTAAACGTCACTGTCAGAAGCCGGTGACATAATAGTTACGTAGTAATTACTATTCACTAGGGCTGTTCCGCGTCATAACGCCCAGACACCCAACACAGACAATTCATTCAGGAAAAACTTTGTTCCCCAAAGTCTCGCCACCTCATAAACCATCTATAGTCATGGATAGGGAAGTCAGCCTACCGGGTATTCATTATTTTCGGATATATTGATCCAGAATACAGTAGCCACCGGGGTTTCATTCCTTGATTCATTCAAGTTACGTGAGTGAAGCAAATGAAAGGAATGCTATTTTCTTAAGAGTTGCAAAAGTTTGTGTTAATTTCCATTTAGCATCTCGGTTCTTTCTTATGATGATGAAGTTCATTATTGCCGGCTTTGTTAAGTTGGGGATGTCGGTCTATAGTCGGACTTTCGACTTTCTCCACTTTTGGAAAGGGATAGTTAGGTTATCGGCCTACAATCGGATGGGTTTATATTCAGAATTTAACGGTATGTTTTTTGTGAAAAACGTCTTTACCACTTTCTCATACGTCTGGTATCACACACACACATACATAAATTACACCAATATATGCATAATTCAATTCTTTATTTATATATGCAAATATTATTTAAATATCTCTAACAACCAAAAAATTATCACATTTTCAAAACAGTCACCATCAATAACGCAAATTTTCAAAAAAGAATCCGGTGGCAGGGAGACGTTTCGTATTTTTTAATCTGGCTTGCTAAAGTTGTAAACGTCTGTGGTAAGGAATGTGATGAGACATTCCTCAATGACAAATGATGTTCTTCAGTACAGTGAAGAGTGCAAGATCACAAGGTGGTAAAAAGACATGATTGGATAATATCAAGGACTGGATAGGGTATGAAGTTTCCAAACTCATCAGGATGGTACAGGATAGAGATGTGTGGAGATCTACCTGCATGAAATTTCTCAATGTGACATCACTATGACATCGATGGATTATAGGTTTTATTATTATTATTATTATGCCAACACTATCATGCTGAGATCCATTTAGAAGTGACACTAGACTTTATCTGGGAAATCCTAACAAGTCTTGAGCACACCTACTAATTACTCACCCACTTTCTTGCTTGCTGCACACTCCTGGACAAACAAATAAATAAATGCACCGATGATAAGAAGACCCTCCAAGAGGACAGTAGATTTGGGCCACCAAAGAAGACACCTGTCCACAATTCTTGCATTCTGGGATTGGTGACGATGATTCTAGATTAATCCATGCCTAAATTGTTGGAAATATAAAAATATTTATCTTGCAGTATGTCAAATGTCTCAGACTTATGTGGTTATCTTCTTTCTTCTTCGTCGTACGCCTTGCCGCGGACCCTCTGAAAGCATTCTGCTGACCGTCCTGAGAAGGACGTATGAGGGTGATCTGCATTGTGTCATGTTTTACATCAAGCTGCGTTATCTGTGTCTTTCGACCTGACACATCCGGCTTCAGCCAGCATTTTTTGGGGCCGGGTTGGCATTCCCGTATCTTCGATTCCTAGTACTTGGCAGGCTACAGCAGGGTTGCTGCACTCCTGTTTCCAGGCCCACTGCATGGAAGTGTACTGAGGATCTTGGCCAGCTGTGGTTCACTGACCCTGATGCTCGACCAGCTATGGAGCGCCGGCCGGTGCACTTTGGTGTGCATGTCATCTCGGGGCCCTTATGTGGTTGTGCCAAGTGATGAGGCAGGATTCAATTTTCAAAACTATCTATAAGATAACAGTTGTGGGTAGAAGAAGAGGAAAAAGAAAGTATGGATTAATAATATTTAAGACTGAACAGAATTAAGATTCTCACAATCAAAGAACGGAGAATAGAGAGGCATGTCAGTATTTTTGTGTCGTTTCCAGATTCACACCCCTACAACCCTGAGGGGCTATGAGTTCACTAAACATGTAAATACAATACTGATTTATATTTGTCAAGTGACGTTTTCTCTCTAAAACATTGTCTTCCCAATGAACTCCCTGAACCCTTCTCCGTCTTGGGCCATGCGGCTTGCATTTTCCAAAATTTAATAATTTTTAAGAAGTCTGTGCATATCTCAAATTTTTAGTCACTCTACTGCAGTATTCCTAGTTACAAAATGGCTGCTGTAACTGTGATTTGATAGATAAACTTGTTATCTCCATTGCAATGTGTGTTCCCAGATGCAAGGATATACACTGGGAATATACTATGATGCTAACCTACTACGCTGCGGTAAGGATTTGCTGGTACTGCACTGTTAAAAAGCAGACTGAGCTGGTGGGTAAATAATAAACACTGGGTTGTGTTTAGTTTATAAAAGCCAGGGAAATAATCAATAAAAACTCAAAGATTATATTATTCTCCCATTTATATTATATTATATTCCGCTATCGTTTACTCCACATTTCACATCATATGTAGGCCGGGTTGCTAGGAGTGAACCAAAGTCTATTTTGTAGTGATAAGTTAATTAAATCCACACGTAAAAATGATATATGTTGCAGACATATATGTCCCCATTATGGACATATCCATGATGTATCAGTCTTGCAGATATGCCATCTAAATTTGCCTCATTTGGATCGTAAATGAATTAGTATTAACTTATTTAGCTGTTTAAACTTTAGAAATCTGGCTAACAAAAGGAACCTTGTGGTACTGTGTGATTAGACACATGTGACATATTTATTTTAAATTAAAATTTGAAGAAGTCAGGTTCAGCTTTTCCTAAAATTAGCAAAATAGCATCATCTTTCACTAGTAAGAGAGTTCAGACATTTAGCAAAAATCAGGCTTTATTATTCTTTAAGTTTTATAATTGGAGATATTATTTCAAGTGATGTTTTGGTAAACAACAGTGTTTCAGATTTTGACTTGTTGAAAATTGGTAAAGAAATAGGCCTAGACCTAATAGGTAAGTGCTAACAAAATTCTAAAACTGTTCCCACTGCTATTGTTTCCTAGTGACAGCAATGATAATCTAGCACTACATTATACAAACAATAAAGTTAGACCTAATGATAATATTGAGTGGTGCAATAAAGTTCAACTTTGGAAATCCAATACTTGGGAATATTTCCTAAATTTTCACAATATTTTGTTCGGTTCTGAAATTGGACATAGCAACACAAAAAAATGGCATAAAACACTAGGCAGCTTATAGATTTACTTCAAATAAACTAATTATGATCCGTAAATGGGCAATCAAGGCATCTACTTTAGTAAGATTGGATATCAACATTTAAAGATAGGTAAAACTGAGGCTGAGTAGAACGAAATGGATGACCAAAAAATGTCTGTTCATCTAACATCTCTGTTTGTGGTGTAATTTTGTATTTTGTTGTTACAATTTTTATAGTCACTATAACTCACTATACACTATAATAGTGTTTATATGGATACAATATGACTTTCCATAGATAATACTTTGCCTTCAGGAAGCTTGCGCCTAAATCATATTGCAGTTCAAAAATTTAGTCATTCGTCCTTAAACTCAAGAGTTATGTTTATAGGTGCCTAATTTCCTATGGACATGATCATATGTATTATTGTTTGATATAGGGCCTAAAAAATTACAACTCGCATTGCCCTAGCATCAAGTGCATTTAACAGACTGTCTAATATCTGGAAGTCAAAGAGCACACGCACGAAAATGCACTTGTTTAATTCCTGCGTTATTCCGGTGCTACCATATGGATGTGAGAGCTGGAAAAGCTCTTTATCTTCAGAAAAGAAATTACTGAGTTTCGAGAACAAATGTCTTCGTAGAATAACTAACACCCATTGGGGTGAATTCAAATCAAATGATAAAATCAGAGAAGAGTCACATCAAAATTTCATCACAGTTGCTATCAGTATCAGAAAACGTTGTTGGTCCTACATCGGGTATGTCCTACACGCAGACATCAACAGAATACACCACCAATCTCTTGAATGGATACCTACAAGCAAAAGAGCAAGGGGTAGACCAAAAGAAACACCCAGAAGAACAATACTTAGAGAAAGTAAAACAACAAATATTCATACTATTCAAGAACTGCACAGAATAGCTTTTAACAGACAGAATTGGAGAGATATGATCTCTGCACTAACTTCAGCGCAAAAGGAGAATAATGAATGCATAGGGCCTAAAATTATTTTGGTTAGGTCTACAATTAATTCAACAAAAATTCGTAACCTTTTTCAGGATGGATGTGTACATACTTGGTTGAGATATCGTTGAATTGCGATTTTCAATCATTGAATCAATGGCTATCTCTCTGTAGCGTTTTTAATGAGTGTGTTGGATTAAATTATTTAGTAAATAGGACCCTATATTATATAGGGTCCTATTAGTATATAGATATATATAGGGTCGCATATAGTATATAACTATATAATTATTATATTATTATTCTAATTATTATAATAATATATAATTATTATTTATATTTCCCTTAACTAACTCGTACGTAAATCTCAACTTCTACAGATATTCAATAAACGTGCAAATATACAACATACTGGCAATCCTCCTATTTTGTTTGTGTCCCAACTAACAGAATGGGAGCTGCTCATTCTTTGGTCAACTAAACCAATTAGTACAGGCATTTTTAAAGATCAAGTTCTTGAACATTACCAAAACTGTAAAAGGACAGTAAAAGCGAAAACGGAAGTGCCACACAAGATGTTTGGACCTCTTCATGATAAAAAAAACAATAAAATCTTATATTGATCTATCTATCTATTCGCCAAACCCCCTATTGCCTTCATCATCATCAAGTGCCGTCTCCGCAACGAAGGTTGGCTGCAACGTATCTCCAACATCTCCTGTCTCTTGTCTTGGTGGTACACTATGCTAGACTGTACCTGTGCATCGTGTAATGTTACTCTCCCACTTGTATCTCTGCCTACCTCTTGCTCGCTTCCCTTTGACTTTACCCTCAAGTAAGGTCTTCAATAAGGTGTCATGTCTTTTAATGTGTCCAAAGTATTTTATTTGCCTGATCTTTATTTCTCTTAGTAGTTCTTTCTTCATATTAAGTGTCTTTAGCACCTCTTTATTTGTTTTCTTCTCTTTCCATGATGTTCTCCCTATTCTTCTATATACCCACATCTCAAAGGCATCAATTTTGTCTTCTAATTGTTTATTTAGTGTCCATGTTTCTGAGCCATACATTAATATGGAATAGATGTAGCATTTTATAATTCTCATTTTCAACTTGTTTGTAATTTGTTTAGATATTAATAATTTCCTCATGTCATTGAAGGTACTTTTAGCCATTCCTATTCTCCTTTTAACTTCTGTTTCACATCTGCCATCATTTGTGACTATGTGCCCAAGATATTGATACTGTTTTACTTGTTGTAGTTTCTCTCCGTGTATGTTTATGTTTACCTCCTGTTCTTCTGTGTCTTTGCTGATTATCATGGTTTTTGTTTTTTGAATGTTGCCTTACAGCAGGGCTATTCAACTATATTTACTATTGTCTATTGTCTTTCCCCAGGTGAATGATTGTTGATCGCATTCACACTTGCCGTTAAGCGTAGGGGTGGTAGCTTAAGCTGTCGTTTCAAGGCCAGATGTGTCGCCGAGGTTGCATTTAGTCCATGTTTGTTCAAAGCTATCTTGATGTTTTCTATCCACCGTTTTCTTGGTCTACCTTTGGCTTTACGCCCGGATATTCTAGTATTATATGCTCATATTGGCATTTGATTTGGCTTCATTCTCATAAGGTGACCGAACCATTTTACTTGCTCTTTCTCAATATGTTCGATACATGATATTATACCAACTTTTTTCCTAATTTCTTCATTTCTTATTTTATCTAGTTTGGTAACCATTGCATTGATACTATATTTACTCGGAGGCCAAAATGTCGAAAATGGGGATCATCACGGGCCAGAGGTCCGAATCCCAGCCTAAAAAAATTATTTATATTTAATACTATAGGAGTATCATCATCAGGTGCCATAATGGCTGGCGTAGGCGGTCATGGCTCTCCACAGCTCTCGGTCGACAGTATTATGTATCAAGTTCGTTGTTGTTTCCTTGCAGTGCCAAGTTGTTAAACTGTCTAATATTTTCTCACGTTGTCGCCCTCTGTCTCTGTTGCCTTCAATTTTGCCTGTTGTGACTATGTTCTCTAAACCTGTCTGTCTCATGAAGTGGTCAAAAAAAAGAAGATTGCCTTTTTCTTATATTGTTGATTAAGGTCCATTTCGCACTTGACTCTTTCAACACCTCTACATTAGATTTATGGACACATGAGACATATATATATATATATATATATATATATATATATATATATATATATATATATATATATATATATATATATATATATATATAGGGGTTTCTTTCTGTTATTCCTATCTTCTATCTATGTATTTCTAACTCATATTGATGAGTTCATGTTATTGAATCAACTCATTTGCACTCCGGGCAGAACCGAGACCAGTGTTGATAAATACATCTATACAGAAAGTAAACAAGACTTCATTAGTTGCGTTTTTGATTATTGTCTTGGTTTTCGTTGGCCACTATTTATATACTTGGAGTCGCCCGCTAAAAAACCCAAGCGGACCAACGAAATGCGCGGAAAGAAATTATAAAAGTAAGCCATTCAGGTCATGTTTACTTTCTGTACACAGGTTTTTACTGTAGTCTGGTCATGACAGAAGAATATATGCTTAGTCTCAGCCATCAGATATTGAAGAGTATACACACACCACCATATTATCTCTCATATGATGAAGCCAGTCCAGGAACGTAGATACAACTTTGCAAATCGTGAATAATCAACCCTCAATTTCGAAGAACTCTTGGGTTTAGTTTGGTTAGTCAAGATCTACCTTTTATGGTGAGATACGCTGATTTCAACGGCGAATGTTAGTTCACTTTAGTTATATCAGAACTTTTAGCCATAAAAATAGTGGATGTCGTGGTTCTGGTTTTTTAGCCACCACCACCTCCAGGTTGATCTTGGAAGAACTCTTGTAAAAACTCTAAGCTGTAGAAAAAAGGTGAAGGGATGTGGGAACTAGGTTCGCCAGTTCGAGGGTTTTATAGAGAAATGTCATAATTCTAATTACTAAATGCAACGCTGGCGAATAAGTGACAATTGCAAGGAATGGGAGGAGAGGTATGAAAGCAGAGGTATGGGAGGAGATCTAGAGGATAGAACTTTGAACATCAGTGAATTTGTAGTATTGTAGGGGTTGGATGCAAGATGGGTGGATAGTTACAACTATATCAAGAACCCACCGAAGACAGTTGGGTCGGGCCATTGACGCAAATAAAACGGCGACACAACGCATTTTCATTCTCTGGACTCCATCCTGCTGAAATCTAGTTAGTAGGACGATTATACTGCTACAAGAGAGACCCAGCGGTAGTGAGAGCGAATGCTGAAGAAGAAGAAGAATATCAAGGCAAATAATTAAAATATTACATTCGGAATAGTTCATTTTTACCCATACTACAAATATCGATGAATTATGCAGCAGTTCACATTTTCTAGAAACCATCTCGTATGTCCGCATTATAGGATATACCAAGTGGAAATCTCGTGCGCGTTTGAGTACTTTTTGAGGACGATTATAGCTACCAATTGGGGACATGGCTAACTGCTGATGAGCCCTTCTCAGGGCTGGCTGTCCCCTTAGAGGCTGAGGGTTGTAGATGGCGAGTCCTTCTCAGGACTTACCGCCTCCGCGGTGAATTGGGCTGCCACTGGAGTGTGCTTCACAGAGCAGAGAGTCCCACAAAGCCTGGGGCTGATGCCGGCGAGCATTGTCAGAGCTGATGCCCCAAGAAGTCTGGTGATGACGCAGGAGAGCCCTTCTTAGGGCTTGCGGCCGTCATGGATATTGAGGCAGCTTCTTGCGATCCCTTGTCAGGGCTGACCGTCCCCACGAAGACTGGGCTGCTGCCGGTGAGATCGCCCAAACGGAGATATAAACTGCTACAGGTAACCCCTTGTCAGGGCTGTCAACCACCACGAAGACAGTGGTTGCTACCGACGAGCCCTTCTTAGGGCTGAATACTACCCACTTCGTAGATACATTTTTTTAGTAAGGAGGGGGCTTTACCTTAAAAGAAGGACCACTTGCCCGTTTTCGGATGTAATTCTCCCTATTTGATGGAAAATGTGCAATATTTTAGCGGAAAAACGTTTAGGGAGAGATTTTACCAACCTTTTGGTTACATTTATAATACTTAGTCATTTTTTTTTTTTTAAAGGGTGAGGGAGTCAAGATGTACCTCTTATGGTGAGATACGCTGATTTCAACGGCGAATGTTAGTTCACTTCGGAATGCGAGTGGGTTGAAAAAAAAAAATAAACGACAGAAAAGCGAAAGCGATAGAACCATATGGAGGGTTGAACCGATCCACCTATCGAGGGCAAAACAACGAGCATATCGAGGGTTGAACAACCCCCACAAATCAAGGTTTGAACCACCCCACTACCTATTTATGGGTTTATGATCCCTCTTTTCCCAGAGATTGAGGCTTCTGCCGACAAGTCATTCTTGAGGCTGGCGACTCCCACGGAGATTAACATGACGCGAAATAACAGTAATGTAATTATCACTTAACTGCAGACGTGTTTATCTCGTTGCATATAATCTCGGACACAACCAGCTAAAATGACACTGGAAATTATTTGGTCATACCCCTTCAATAACCAATGAACAGCTCTCCACAACGTTACTGTAAAATATTATTTCTTTCTGTTTTTACACAAAGCAAATTATTATAGCCTCATAAGGGACTGTTAACAAATTATTTCCCTCATAAGGGACTGTTAACAAATTATTTCCCTCATAAGGGACTGTTAACAAATTACGTCAACACGTTTTCACCAATTTCGACCCCCCCCCCTTTCCTTAATCACAGTTGATAATGAACCATACAATTAAACGAGACTAGTTCACTGAGAACGAAACACCTTGGACCATATATACGTAGTTGACCGAAGCCCAACTACCTACCTAACATTTCTAGTCTGGAAATTATCACTCCAGGACATATTTGCCTCTATAGTCCAAGGGCACTTTGTGTGTTAAGAAGTCATGATGGCGACAGTAGCTCCTATACACTCCACGAATATGGACAGATTGGTGGGCTGCCACACCCTTTGGAAGTGAAGTAAAGACTTGCCATAATCGGATGTGCTAGATTATTATGACACAACTTAATGTTCGTTAGCACAACATTCACTTTCTTCTGTTCATATTATAGGTCTACATGAAGTCATCTAAGTACAATTGAGAGTAAACGGAAAGAGATGCGAATTACGAAAACTGTATGAAAAAATAAAAGTACAAATAAGACAAAAACCACTTGCAAATCAAATAGAAAATAAAAAGGTAAAAGAAGTTTCATTATCCGGAATAAATAGATATTAGCAAGTAGTATCAAATCCGCCTGCGGCACGAAAGGAACAAACTATAGTGCGTTCATAAATAGTTGTCCACCGATATTGTCTATTTTCTCCGTAATTATAACTACAAATATAACAGATGTCTGAATGCGCACATTATCACGATTCTTCCGTCGTATAAAGTTTGCAAGTTTTTAAAGTGTTTCTCTGGAACTCGTGTTTTAAAGTGTTGATGTTTATATTTGTGCAGAAAACTTGATGACGTCAATAACTCTCCAGGTCCACTCAAGGAGCCGCATGTAAACAATTTATATAGAGATGAAGTGATGTGGATGTCTTGGTGTGCTATACATGTTGTTGTCTCAAAGTCAAGATTTTATGTTTATTCACGTTATCTTGAAATGGTCATGCTGTTTGTATTATTACTTCTTTTCTTTATTTGAACTGTCTCTGTTATTGTTTATTGCACTGGCTGTAATATTTTTCGTGTCACTACCCCAATTTTTATGAAACCGTGTTCTTAGAGCACAAGCAAAATAATCAACGACCCCGGTCCATTTAAAAAGATGTATTTTAATATCAGCATCATCATCAGGTAGCATATCATGAACCGGATGTAACAGTCATTACAGCCTTTCGAAACCTCTGTCTATCTTGAGCCAGTCTTCCAGCTTCTGTTACTGTCCTGTTCAGATTGTCTTTGATGTCTTGAGTCCATTTTCTTCTTGATCTGCTTCTTGTTCGTATCCCTGGCATTATTTTAATATAGTAAACAATATATCGAGAAAATAGATTTTTAGTTTAATAGGATTTAATATACCGCAATTTAATTTATATCTATGTTCTTTCAGCGCCGAATACTGTGCATATCGGCGGCCGCGTTGTGCAGTGGTTAGCGCTTTCGTTCTGAAACTTCTGCAGATTAGCAGGATGTCGTCTAGAGAACGAGAGGCGTTATGTCAAGGTTTACATCCTGGCTGCGATATTTGCACCTGTCGTTATAACACTCGTTTTCAGTATGTCTTCACTTTGATACCCCTATGCTATGGGATAGCCAACTCCCCCCAAAAACGTCGCCCCCCCCCATGTGCGACGTATATGACAGGTAATAGTGTCGTTATTTTCTGCGTCCCTTTCATGCCCAGGGAACATCGAACAAATTATGGTACACACAGAGCCCAAAAAGCGAGGGGCAGAATGAAAAATGTGTTAAATCAACTAGTCACAGGAATCACAGACGTACATGCCCTTCTATATCTTCACTAAACTGTGCACCTATGTGTTTTCCCGTAGAGAAATCAAGTCGGGACATAACTAATAAAAAAATTTTTAAAAAACAGGTAATGATGAACGCGTGTGTGTGTTTACTATCAATTAACCAACATAATTTATTGTTTGATTTGAGCAGGAGAGCAGCAATTTCTGCACATCGGAGATAAGGTTTCATTTCCACCATGACATGGGGCGCCATTTACGGTATGGCACATAGTTTGGATATGCTTTTCTAGACTGCAGAGTTTTTCAATCTGTCGACAATCGTGAAGTTAAACAATGACAGTTAAACATCTAATGTGTTCTTGTGATTTGCAGACGAATATTACACTAGGTGTAAGTTTGGGTGTGGAAACGGTTCTTAAGTTGTACTTGGGTCAACTTCGTCTATCACGGGCGTGATATTCAGCGAACAGAGAACAAATATTGGGCAATCAGATGTGATGGCTCTTTTGCTCGTTTAACCAGAATATAACTGAACCCATTTCTATCTGAGAACCTGGTTTCAGTATAGGAAACTCTCTACAGTATAGATTGACTTTGGTTATTTCACCTTCCTAGGCACAATTTTGTTCACAAGCAGCGAGAAAATATTGCCATAGTGCGCGTTTCTACACGCAATCTTCTTCAGAAATGAAAAGCATGACTCTCTGACACAATCGCTCATCTTCGTCTTGGTCTATTAGAAAATGACAAAAATTATGTTCTCGACCACAAACACACGTTTAGTCTTGATCTCTGAATATATATGTCCCACCGAAGACGGATGTGTTGGGCCATTGGCGCAAATAAAACGGCAACACAACGCATTTCCATTCTCTGGACTACATCCAACTAGAAATCTTGTAGGACCATTGTCCTGTTACAAGAGAAATCCAGTTGGAGTTTGAGAATGAACGCTGAAGAAGAAGAAGAATATATATGTCAAAAGTTTACTGCAATAAGCACCGCGCTCTAAAGTTGTGTTTACTGTTCCTTTGACGTTCTAATTTCTTCTTTAATGTAGTTATTGCGATCATTTTTCGTGATATACAATACAAAAACAGGTTTTGTGTGTCATTTTTTAGACATTGCAATGCTACAATGTTATGGTTTCTGTAGACCAAGAGGTAATGATCTGAGATATTAGTTGCCTGGATGAAATAAACGTCCATTATTTCTTAGCACGAACAGCCTAAAAATGTTCCGTATTAGCTGGTCAGGTTATTTGCACGAGCCTCGCATCTGCTGTTACAGGGATGATCAAAGTGAAACTGCTTCTTTGACCTTAACATTTGCTTAATCTAGGAATTAACATGAGAGCAACGTGCGTATCTGTACAATCTTACCATGAGAAGATATGCACTATTATTTGTTGAAATAAGCCAAAATATTGTTTATTCCTTCATTCATGTATCTCTATTTGTCTCTCTTGTGATGTGTTCAAGTGGACACATGCTGTGGGTTATATTCTCAAAACTGCATTGCGCTAAGGCAGCTGTGCGCGGAGCACTGGCTCACAGAGACAGACATCTAAAGAAAGCTCTGTCGGAGTCTTGAGGAGCTTTCAAGCAAATAATGCCAGGGATACGAACAAGAATGCCGCAATATTTATTTAAAAAACCGGACTTTCTAGGTGTCATGTGACGTATTCCTTCCAGAACGTTGTCTTCCCAATGAACTCTCTGAACCTCTCTCTGTCTTGGGCGATGTGGCTTGCATTTTCTAGCGATGTATTCATATTATCTTTAATGTCGTCAGTCCATCGTCTTCTTGGTCCGCCCCTTCTCCTCTTCCCAGGTACTCTTCCCTCCATTATTTGTCTTTCTAAACAGTTATGTCTCTTTATATGACCAAACAGGCGTAGTTTTCTTTTTGTTATTGTGTTTAGTAACCAACACTCTGGAATATTCAGTGTGTTTATAATATCTGAGTTTCTGATTTTATCCTTCCATGATATTCTAAGTATCTTTCTGTAGCATTTCAGCTCGAAGGCGTTGATCTTCTTTGCTGCTGTTTTACTTAGAGTCCATGTTTCACAGCCGTATGTTGCAACCGGAAAAATAAAAGTTCGTAACATTAGCACTTTCGTTTCTATTTTGTTGTTTTTCCATATGTTTTTCAGTCGTGTTATTTTGCAATATGCCATTGCCAATCTCTTCCTTATTTCTGCCATGCAGTCTCCTGCACCGTTGATGTTTGCTCCTAAGTATTCAAATTTATCCACACATTCTATCTCGGTATTGTCTATTCTGATTTTTGGTTGTTGTGTTGTTATATCTGTTGACATGATTTTTGTTTTCTGCGTGTTTAAATACAAATTTTGTGCTTCGCTATATTTCTTTGTGTTCTTGATTAGTTGTTCCAATCCCTTTACATCGTTTGAAAGAAGTACTGTGTCGTCTGCGTAGCGTAGTTCTGGGATTAGGAATCCACCTATGTTTAAAGCGTGGTAGTCAGTGTTGTGTATGTCTTCTCTCACGTTCCTCATTATACTTTCAGCGTAGATGTTGAACAGGTATGGGGAGAGTGTGCACCCTTGCCTTACTCCACTCTGTACCTCAAACCACTCTGAGAGATCGTCCTCTAACTTCACTGCAGCCTTTTGATCTTGGTAAAGTTCCTCTATTAGATGAATCAGATGTCTTGGGAAACCCATGCTTTCTAGGTAGACATGTTAAACCACGAAACAGAAGAAGAAGAAGAAGAAGAAGAAGGTCTTGAGTCATATTTAAACCTTTTATAAAGTAGGTAAGCAGATATGTCTCAAAATGGACATTTTCAGAACAAGTATCAGCTACGTTATCTGGTGACCCCGCAATACCTCGGTACTTGACCAAACAATTGTCATGTCCTGTTGCAAAGATTCCTAATTGACAAACATCTACAGCTCTCGTTACAACTACGTACAACATAAGTATACTTTTTAGGTACTATATACCTTATCTAGCGGCCACTCTCCGATTCAGCTGATCTACCTACACACCCTTATCGAGTTTAAAAAGATCTGTTTTACTGTATTCATTCATTAACCATACATGACCAGTTTCAGTAGTGGCTGTTCCCTCGAATATTTGCACGGAAAAAGTCTTCAAATTTGTGTATAAGTTAAACCCGGAAAAAAATGCATGGATTAATTTTGTAAAGTTTGTGGACAGAGCTATATGCCTCGATTGTTTGTTTTGTGTGTGGTTTAATATTATATTACAAATTATGAATATGTGTAACTATAGTAGTGTTGCATAATGAAAGCTCTTTGGTCGAAACCTAGAGTTTATCTATAATGTAATTTCTTTAAAAAAATACTTTGTGTGAACATTATGAGCAAAATGGCACAGAAGTAGGGCGCATGGTGTAGTAACCAAATGACTACGCTCTGGTCTGGTTTTTCGTACCAAAGTGAAGAAATCCTCAATGAAGAAGCACGAAGAACACCCAATGAGATTTCTTTACTGCATTTACTCCGAATAACTCTTTATCTTAATAACTTAATTAAACCGTCATTTTGATCCACCCTCTATAAGGTAAGAAACGAATTCTTAATTTGTATAGATAATAATAAATATGTTATTACTTTCTGAAATAATGAGCGAAAATAAGACCTCTTATGACGAAAAACACTGCTTTCAACCGCGGACATCAGTTCAAATTTGGTTATATCAAGGTTCTGACCAATTATTATGATTTTTCAGAAATATGGTTAACATATTTCCATGACATCTGCAACAGTGGATATATATACCTGAAGATCTTTTGAAATCGATCTCCATAGTTCTACTAAAGCAACCTGGTGACATAGATTGTGGAGAACATCGCACGATTAGTTTAATGAGCCATGTAACAAAAAGTATGACGCGAATTGTAATGAAACAAATAAGAATTAAAATCAAACCAGAAATTGGAGATGAGCAATATGGATTCGTAGAAGGCAGCGTCACAAACAACATCACATAATATATCTTGAGAACATTAATAGAAATAATGATGGAAGTAAACAGAGATAAATAATGATGGAAGTAAACAGAGATCTGTATTTGTGCATTAAACATTGAAGGTAAAGATCTGAGAATAATAAGAAATATATATATTAGCAACAACGAGTAGCAATAAGAATCGGTTAATCTAACGGGTGCATTTCAACACATCAAACAAGGGGTTAGACAAGGTTGTGTGATGTTACCCAATCTGTTAAATGTATGCTGTGATATAATAATGAGATCCACACAAGATATGCCAGGAATATCAGTTGAAGGGCGTATTATAAAAAAAAACCTGCGATACGCTGATGATAAAGTTTTGATAGCCGAGAATGAAATGCAGTTACATGAAATGATGAATATTATTGCAAAATAAAGTCAAAACAAAGTAATAGTAATATCAGAGAAGAAATGTCCTCCAGGATGCAATATCCTAGTAAATGGGTTCAGTTTGAAGCAAGTCAACATATTCGCATATTTAGGTACATTAATAACAGATGACACATATTTTCAAGAATAAAAACGTAAACATAGACACTAAAGTTGAAATATACAAGAATATTATTATCCCATCACTATGCTACCAGTGCCAAACCTGGACAATGACAGCACAGGACAAAAGAAAATAGTGACAGCAGAAATGACATGTCTACGAAGAATACTCGGAGTGTCATTAAGATAGAATTAGAAACGATAACATCAGACAGATAACCAAAACAATACCAGTATTAGAACACATTAAAAGACAACAGATCAAGTGGTTTTCGCACGCTTCCAGACTACCAACAGACAGCAAGCCACAGATGGCCTTGACACATAGACATCACTGCTATAAAGCCAGAGGCAGACCATGTAAAAGATGGATCACAGAATTAAAGAAACCACAGGAACAAGCTTACAAACAGCACACAGGAAGGCCATCTCCAGAGAACTCTTCTACTCTCTGACGCCGCAAGACAAACAAGGGATACAGCGTATAGATAGATAGATAGATAGATAGATAGATAGATAGATAGATAGATATAATAACAGATGGAAGATGCATTAAACAAGTCAAATGTAGGTTTTCCTAGATAAATGCAATAATTTACAAAATAAAGACCATCCTATTTAACATAACTTTTTCTATAGAGATGAGAAAGAGTTCTTCAATGCAATTAGATCAAATTGCAAGTGAATTACGGAAACTCAGCAGAATAAAACTAAAAATTGGTAAAATATCCTATTCAGGACGTAGCTATCAATCCATCATTTATGGCTGTAGTATTTTTTCTAGGCAATATAAATACGTGCAGCAGTTTGCCATTACTTTCTGAAAGGTCCGGATGCACAATTACGTGTGGCAGGATTCGAACACTGTGTCTTGGTTGTCATAAAAGCGCTCTGTACAACGCTGCCACAGACCCGGAGAATAGATTAGTGAAAAAAGTATATTGAGGCAGCAGAGATATGGTTTTACAAAGAATTTAAGACCATCATAAACAGATAAAAAGCGTAATAAAGATATCTTGAAAGAAGTTAATTTAAGAAAAAGAGAGCTGCTTACCCTCATCTGAAAGAGATTGTCCACATTATATGGACACATCATGCAAAGTGTAAATATGGCACACATTGTAACAACAAGCAAGTTGAAGAGCAATAGATGTACGACAAGACCAAGAGAGAAGATGCTGAACAACCTAGTACTGTGGCATGGGAGAACATCGTTATCAGAAATGATTGACCGCACACTAAATTGTGAAAAAACATGATAGACAACGCCACATGACATTGACAGTTGGAAATGACGTTTCCATTTGTACACAGAGACATAATTCACATTTATTCATATCTTTCATTTCTGAAGATCTTGATATTAAACTTGTTGATATTAAACATTAGTTAAACTCCTTTAATCCTTTAATCTTTTTGACACAGACCCTTTAATCAGGACTTATATAGTTCTGACCCATTTAGTCACGACTCCTTTTGTCGGATTCCTGTAGTCATAAGTTCTTTAGTCTAACCCTTTAGTATGACCCCCTACTTCTTTCGTCCATTAGGCTGACTTCTTTAGACCTGACACCATTAGGCTGACTCCTGTAGTTCTGACTATACTATTTGCAGTAATTAAGACTTGATTCCTCAAGTCTAACAACCGTAAAACGATTACTTTAACACGGGCCCAATTAACACTGAATTAACTCTTTCACTCTGCTTTAACGCATATCTGAACGTCATCTGGTCTAATGTCTTCAGTGTATTGTCCCCATGAGACATGAAAAGAAATCTGATAAAGGTTCATCTATAACAAATTTATGAACGGTGGAATATTAGCTTTATATATACTTAACCCGTATTCTTGATTATAAGCCCCACTAGAAGGCGGATGTGTCGGGCCTTTACCGCAAATAAAACGGCGATACAACGCATTTCCATTTTCTGGAGTACAACCTGCTAAAAATTAGTAGGACCATTGTCCTACTACAAGATATACCCAGCGGGAGTTTGAGAATGAACACTGAAGAAGAAGATTATAAAGTAACATCATGGCATGCGGGGGATTCATATAAGTGCTCCGTCCTCCTTCAAACAGCCATACAAGATTATACAGACTCAAAACCAGTCAGATATTCATTATGAGATTTTCTGATCTTTTCTCTAGAAGAGACATTTTCTTCCCTCATCCTTTTTCGGTCATATTTCTGTCATTCTTTGAATGTGCACGTGATTGTCTCCAGCATCGTCCTCTTTACTCTGTTGTTTATCGATACCTACCCTAATTAGTTCGACCATCTCTCTTTTCAATATCATGCTACCAACCAAAGCATTGCCCACCAACGATTCAGCTCTTTCGGTACCTCTGATCCCCTCATGTCTAGGAGAGTATATCCATGTAATACTTAGGACAACCGAGCTCTTCAGTAACGTGACACATTATTTTCTTAACAAGCACTTTTCTATCTTTCTGTCACGGTGTGCTGACATTTCAGTCACAACTGAGTGTCACCGTCTCCGCTTCTATTTCCGTTTTGATGCTTAATATTGTAGTGGAGTAGACAGACGTTTATCAGGCATCTTCTCGCCATTTTTGTAAGCAACGAAACCCCATCCGCACTCTTTCGTTTAAATGTTGACTGAGTCATCTGTATGTATGATTCTGTTTCAACTATCTATGTTCCTTCAGCGCCGAATACGGTGCATAGGGCAGAAACCTGATCTCTCCAGTTCCAGCAATTTGATGTTAGTGTATAATTCTTGCATGTTGTTGAGACTTATAATCAAACCCTCTTTGATGGTTATTCTGCGAAGTATCTCTCTTTTGGTCTTCCTCTTTTTATTTTGTCATTTAGTACCCATTTTAATGATTGTAGTGGCTGATTGTTATTACGGAATATTGATTTCCTTATAAACGTACAACATTTGGCTGTATTGCCAAATTTCATAGTTGCTGTCCATAGCTACTGGGTGTCTACAAAGTCAATGTGCACTCACATTGCAGATTACGCTACGTCATAAGAATTGTGAGTAATTAGTGCAGATCAGTGCACGTTGACATCATCATCATCATCATCATCTTTCCAGAAAGTCGTTTTTCTTAAGGATTCTCTGAACACTCTACGATTCTGGGCGAATTGACCTGCCGTAGATAAAGACATGTTTAAGCAATCTGATATATCACTGCACCTTCGTCTTGGGCCCCCTCTTCCCCTGTTGCCGTTAACTCTGCCTTCAGCTATTAATCTTTCCATGCTGTTATCTCTCTTTATATGACCAAAAAATACAGCTTTCTTGTTATGATGTTGTTAAGGAGCCACTATAAATACCTTATATAAACTGTACAATATATATTAAAATTCTTAGAATTGAACTGAGTAAAGAAAGACATTAAACAGGGAGGGACGAATGAAAACTGACATCTCAAAGAATGAGTTCTACAATATATAAACAAGTGAAGCAAGACGGACAAGAGATCAAGAAAGAGCAGAAGAAAAGTCAAATTTCTAAATTTGAAGTTGGAGATACCCGTTGTGAGTTCTGGTTCATCCGACCCACACTGATCCAGCCCTGCGCTAACGTTGGTCTTTTCACGACTTTCTACAGCGTTGCCGCTCTGGTGACGTCCACTCTGTCTACGTATGTTACTTCCCAGGTAAGGACAATAGCTTTGTTTTTTTGCATGTTGGTTTTTTTAAAAGTTATTCTTCTTCTTCAGCGTTCATTCTCAAATTCCCCCTGGATTTCTCTTGTAACAGGACAATGGTCCTACAAGATTTCCAGTTGGATGTAGTCCAGAGAATGGAAATGCGTTGTGTTGCCGTTTTATTTGCGCCAATGGCCCAACACATCCGTATTCGGCGGGAAAAGCTATTCCATTACATGGATTGTATTCTGCTAATCTTCAGGAGTTTGAGAATGAATGTAGAAAAAGAAAAAAATTAATTGTTTTCGCTCGTGTTTTATTTTTATATTCCACTCTATCGAGAGTTCCAGAATCTATAAATCTATCTATCTCTTCATCTATATATATATATATCCATCCATCCACCCATCCAACTACCCGCCGGCCCATCCATCCTTCCTTCCATCCATCCATCCATCCACACACCCACCCGCCCATCCATCCATCCATCCACATACCCATCCATCCATCCATCCATCTATCCATCCATCCATCCATCCATCCATCCATCCATCCATCCATCCATCGATCTATCTATCTATCTATCTATCTATCTATCTATCTATCTATCTATCTATCTATCTATCTATCTATCTATCTATCTATCTATCTATCTATCTATCTATCTATCTATCTATCTATCTATCTATCTATCTAATCTATCTATCTATCTATCTATCTATCTATCTATCTATCTATCTATCTATCTATCTATCTATCTATCTATCTATCTATCTATCTATCTATCTATCTATCTATCTATCTATCTATCTATCTATCTATCTATCTATCTATCTATCTATCTATCTATCTATCTATCTATCTATCTATCTATCTATCTATCTATCTATCTATCTATCTATCTATCTATCTATCTATCTATCTATCTATCTATCTATCTATCTATCTATCTATCTATCTATCTATCTATCTATCTATCTATCTATCTATCTATCTATCTATCTATCTATCTATCTATCTATCTATCTATCTATCTATCTATCTATCTATCTATCTATCTATCTATCTATCTATCTATCTATCTATCTATCTATCTATCTATCTATCTATCTATCTATCTATCTATCTATCTATCTATCTATCTATCTATCTATCTATCTATCTATCTATCTATCTATCTATCTATCTATCTATCTATCTATCTATCTATCTATCTATCTATCTATCTATCTATCTATCTATCTATCTATCTATCTATCTATCTATCTATCTATCTATCTATCTATCTATCTATCTATCTATCTATCTATCTATCTATCTATCTATCTATCTATCTATCTATCTATTATCTTTAAGCGCCGAATAAGGTCCGCATAGGACATAAACCTGAGTTCACCAATTCGAGCGATCCGATGTTACTGTGTGTGTAATTCTTACATGTTGTTGAGACCCATAGTCTTTGATGTGTAACTATGTAACATTACACTCTCAATGTGTAAACCATAGTCGTTCATCTTTATATGTTAGTTAGTCGTCGGATCATCATCACTGCAAACTGGACACATCCATAGTTGCTCCGATCTCTCCTTGAGTGTATCCGCCATCACACTTTTGCTGACAGTACCGGTCCTATGCTGGTTGACCATCATTCTTCTGCGCCCTCCAAAATGTTCACCTCTAGCAACACCGCATCTCAATCCCTGATCTTTAATCCTAGCCATTGAAAAGGAATCATCATCCACATTAGTCTCACTCTCGCGTGTTATATCTCTTAAGGAGTTCAAAACGTCAGCGCGATCCATTGCCCCATCGCCCTTTGCCACAATCGCACACGATGCCAGTTGATCCGCTCTTTCATTGCCTCGAACGCCCACATGTCCCGGCACGAAAATAAATGTAACCGCTTTCAAGCTCGCATTTCTCAAGGCCTCAATCCACTGTTCTCGAATGAGACCCACTTGTACCTTCTTAATCATACTCATAGAGTCACTCAAGATGCAGACCTGCGTTACTTTCTGTGTGCGTAGCCACTCAAATGCCTTGGTTACCGCCATAGTCTCCATGGTCATACTACTCGTAGTGACCGCAAAGGCACCACTTTCCTCCTTGATCGTTGTACCTGCGCACTGAGCTGTAAAGGCCCTTTATCTTTATATGTGTAACTTTAAAATATATTGCTCCCTGTGTTTATTTGTCACGATTTTTCAAGACTCACGAGGAACAACATGCTCTTACATCCTATGTGAAGTGAAGTGGTTTTTCTAGATCTTTCTTTCATACCCCGAAGACTTCAATTCTAGGCGACGTGAATAAAATCCTGACCAGAGGTTCCCTACGCAGTTATGCACAGATTTCACAGTAATTGTTACATAAGACAACTAGTTCTCAAGCCCTACTCAACAGAGGTGGACGTGTTCCCCAACGACACGAGAAAAAATACTGTGTGTCTGTGATATTTAAAAAAAAAATATCTTCTCCTTTTCAATATAAACAAACATGATTACTTCTTCCTCTCGTTCGCATGATACCATGGTTACTGGTGCGGCTGGTATCTCTGACGTCATCAACTGTGCTTGTTTGGGCAGGACTGTGGTCCTGATCGATATTGGATATTGCTAAACACACTCACAACATAAATTTAGTATATCTTCTACAGAAATCCCAACCTGCTTCAGATTATATGTCCTTCAAGTGGCAGACCTTGAGATATTTGAATTTTTCTCCGAGGACACTTCAGTCCGCACCTGTTACGCCAATGCACTGAGAAAACCTTACTTCCACACATTTTAAATCCTGTAATTATCAATGTAGTCACTTGAAATACTTGTCCAAATTTCCAAGATTAAGAGCATGATCACTCCTCGCCGAAGCTACAGAGTAAGTGCTTAGTCTCTTACTGATTTTCTATATCAAAGAGATAGAGCAGCAAACGATAGTGTGTTTCTTAATGTTTTCTAAAATTGTGTGGAGTCTTGATTCTTCATGTCCGGCTCAGTGTCTGAGACGTCATAGAGCGTCCAGAGTCGACAAGGAACCTATTTCAACAGCAGGCTTTATGCAACAGGACGGTCAAATACTGCATGTTTCTCGTTGAAGAGAAGGATTTTGACATATCACTTCTTATCATTAGTCAAGTTCTTCTTCTTCTTCTTTCGTTCGCTAATAATGTCTATATCTGCAGTGTTGTTTCTTGTATAAATTGGACAGTGTTTTCCATTTCTTGTTTTGTACCATACAGTTTAACATTCATTGGTGTATCAGAAGGCCAGTATGTGCATCTTAATGTGTCATAGTTTGCACATTCTTGAAGGATATGTTCTGAAGTCTGGTTGACTTGTCTACAATTACACTTTGCTGTTGTGCCAATTAAAAATTTTGTATACATATGGCTGTTTAGTCTATTGTGTCCAGTTCTCAGTCGAAACATGATGACCTATTCTTGTCTGTTAAATTAGTCAAGTAAATTCAAGACTAGGGCTTATACGAGAATAGCCCGTATAAGCAATTATTTGAAGCAAAATTGTACTGTCTATATATGTTATCCATATTTACAAGAAGACCTATCGACCCTTTTAGAACTAATACGGGATGCTATATGTTTATTGTTACTGACGATACTTCAATACCTGTACTGGATGTTCGTTGTTGTTGTAATAGTCCTTGTCTCGATTGGTTCGTTCTCAGTGACTTGAGTGCACAGTTTGAATGTCTTGACAAAATCGCATCTTTTATTGGAGATGCGATTAATCAAGTACAGAAAAACCCGTGTACGCGAGTTGATAGGCGATTTGGTTCTGTTGAACGGACTGGTTCAGTTCCCGTTAGCCTCAAGAATTTTTATCATTAATCATAGTACTGTCTAAAATAAACAATGTTCGCCTTTTTGGGGCCCGTAAGGGGATCGGAGAATATTGAGATTGTTACATGTCAAGCATGTCGTAAGAGGCGATTAAGGGGTATCGGTGGTAGAGGTAACTGTCCCACTAAGGTCAAAGTAACCCACATCTCTCCTGACGTCGAATATATCAGGCCGGATAGCGCAATATGGCAGCTAATCTGTAAACCATGACACAACGCACTCCGTTCTCTGGATTACATCCTGCTGACCTGCAGGAGTTTACGAACGAACGCAGAAGAAGAAAAGTGTCTTTCTTATGTTTATGAACAGCGTACATATTTGTCTGATGTCAACGTTGTTATTCCCAGATCACAACCCTGGAGCGGCAATTTGGATTTAACTCAAAACAGACAGGAATCATAATGGCCGCTAATGACATTGGTTATTTGGTCTGTGTTCTGTTTGTCAGCTACTCTGCCACAAGACTACACATACCTAGATCACTAGGTGAGTACACAGACAACATATTTAAGAATCATTTACTTGAATATGCACATACCTAGATCACTAGGTGAGTTCACAGACAACATATTTAAGAATCATTTACTTGAATATGCACATACCTAGATCACTAGGTGAGTTCACAGACAACATATTTAAGAATCATTTACTTGAATATGCACATACCTAGATCACTAGGTGAGTTCACAGACAACATATTTAAGAATCATTTACTTGAATATGCACATACGTAGATCACTAGGTGAGTTCACAGACAACATATTTAAGAATTATTTACTTGAATATTTTTCTTTTCTTGATGAGTTACAACAGACATGTAGTATTTCTAACGGATGCAAAGTCAGTATTGCAAGCATTGAAAGATTCTTCTTCTTCTTCAGCGTTCATTCTCAAACTCCCGCTGGATCTCTAGCAAGGCAAAGGTCCTACAAGATTTCCAGCAGAATGTAGCTGCAGAGAATGGAAATGCGTTGTGTCGCCGTTTTATTTGCGCAAATGGCCCGACACATCCGTCTTCGGCAGGAAATATTCAAAGAACACGAGCATGAATGAACTTACAGCCCGCTTACTACACCTTATCTGTACTATCAAAGAAACAGTACTGCAATGGATTTCTGGTCACTGTGGCATACCTGGCAATGAACGACTGATCTCCTGGCAAGGAAAGGGGGATCACTGGAACAAATAGAAAATGATAATACGCACTGTGAGTGTAAGACTATGTTAAAAGCAGAATATAAGAAAAAGTGGAAGCAGACACACTCAACTGCAGAATCAAATGACCCCCTACCATCAAATGTCACGCAAGGAACACACCATCATCTTCAGACTACGAACTGGCAACAACAGACTGAGAAGTCACACGTTCCGAAAGCTGAAGATTGACGTGACAGACTTATGAAACTGTTGACTGAGCCCAGAGACTGCAGAACACATTCTTCATGCATGTAAACTCTACCAAGAAGAGAGGGAGACAATATGGCCTACTGAGATGACACTAGTTCCTGACGTGAGTGGTTCCATGGATGAACTGAAGACAAACCAACCATGCAACAGAAAACCTTAGTAGATGACATGCCTTTATATTGAGGTTATCTTCTTATAGAAGCTTCATGGCAAGTCATCTATACAATCCCGTAGTCGTAACCTTCGATAACAGTTACCATGTTGTTCCGACAGGCCGACGTTGTGGTTGAACTAGTTACTGCACCACGTGGGTGGGCGGAACAACAAAGAAACCTGTCACAAAGGCCAGATTTGTGCCCTGATGTTGACGTCTGTTTCTGAGGCATTGGACTCGAAACACCATCGAGTCGGGTGGCTGCTGGAACAGAGGGCGGATCACTTATGGGAATGCCCCACGTGCTGTGAGGCCAGTTTTCTAATCAAGAATCAAGAAACCTGAAGCGAATCACACAATTCATTGAAGATACTGGCGCTGTAACCTGATATCTGACTGAAGAACGATGTAGGCAAGGAGAATATTTTTTAGTTCATCTGCGCGGAAAATCACAGCACATTGAGTATGCATGTCTCTGTTATATTTTGTATTGGTCTTTCATTACAGTGTATCTGTTGTGTGGACTGTTTCTCAATTTCCGTTAACTGAATTCTGGCATCTATGGTGGACATGGCGACCTATTCTATTGTGTCTCTCTGTCTATCTTGTGTCTGTGGTTAGATATCTTGGTTTCATGTTTTCTACATATTGTGATGGTTCGAGATTTCGTTCATCATCATTAAGTGCCGTCTCCGCAACGGAGATTCCGTTATGGAGGGGGTAAGCTTTTATTCTTGAACAAACCGCACAGATTGTGCAATTTCCTTCCATCCTTCGCCAGCCCCCCCCCCCCCCTTATGATCTGTTTATATATTTTATTTTTCAATGGTGTTTTAAAATTAATATTGGTTCTGTATTGTTTGCTGTTTTCTTATTATTATATTGTTCTTAAATAGAAACGTCAACCGTTTTCGTCCTTATTTATAGTATTTAGTAAATCTACAGTTTAGCTTGCTGTGTCTTGACACATGTCCTTGCGTATTGTGACACTTGTGAGCAGCTAATCGTCCTATTTGTTCAGGTCTTTGAGAACCCTGTTCTGGATCGTCTTTCTGTTCATGATAATCATGGGCCTTTCTGTATTACACATTTCTTGTTCAGAGTTCATTCTCAAACTACCGCTGGATCTCTCTTGCAGCAGGAGAATGGTCCTGTTACAATTCCAGCAGGATTTAGTCCAGGTAATGGAAATTCGTTGTCACGCCGTTTTATTTGCGCAAATGGCTCAACACAGCTGTCTTCGGCGGTGAAATGCACATTTGTAAACACCGACAGCGAACTTAATAAATTTCACTTCTTATTGTTCTGTATTCGTTCTCAAACTCCTGCAGATTCGCAGAATGAAGTCCGGAGAACGTAATGCGTGGTGTCATGGTTTAAAACTGTTCTGCAATATATGCGCCTTTCGACCTGGCACGTCAGACTTCAACATGCCTTCCAGTAACTTTGATCCTATATGGAATGGGTTTTGAACTCAACCCACTGATCTTCTTCGTTACCTTAGTCATGCATGGAATGTAAACAGTCTTGCTATTGTGTACTCCTATTTCTGGCACCAGCAAATAGTTATCCCCAGAATTTCAATAGAAAAATTGATCTTTAAAAAATTGATTGCAGGAACGGCGACTGTTTTATTCGGCTTGTCCGGAATAGCGTGTTCTCTTCCACATTTCATATTCGGGACATCGCAAGGAACTGAACAATCCACGGACTTCTTGAACGTCACCAACATGACCTCAGCCATCAGCAGTACTTTGAAAAAGTCTTCAGTGTTTGGTGATCTCTGTGACTCGCTTAACTTCACACAGGATTTCTGTGATGTTTCTGCGGGTAAGGGGATTTTTCATGTATAAATTTTATATCTATTAGCTTGTATAATCATAACTATTTTATATCGATAATCCGTTATAACTTTTATCTTTTATAACTATTATCTTTTATAACTATTATCTTTTATAACTATTATCCCTTATAACTATTATCTATAATAATAATTTTTTATAACTATTATATTTTATGACTGCTAACTTTTATAACTATTATCTTTTATAATTATTACTTTTTATAATAATTATCTTATATACCAATTACTGAGTGAGTGGAAAAGTGGTGCCCCCTAGCGATCACCGGTGTTGAAGAGGTACAAAAGTAGTTTCCTAGCGATTACCAGTGTTGCAGGAGGGAAGAATACACTGAAAATAAAATAAAAGTAAAAAACAGTCCTGATGAATGATGATGATGATTGTGATGTATTGTGATGTATTGTGATGTATTGTGATGTATTGTGATGATGATAATACTTGTGATGAATCTCGGTGATTATGATAATGATTGTGATGGGTTGAGATGATATTAATAATGATGATTGTAATGGATTGGGATGACGGTGATAATGATGAGGATGATGACGATGGGAAGAGTAATGATACTATAGTATAATGATATTTGTGATTATGTAGATAGTGATGATGATGAAGAAGATGATGATGATAATAATAATG
The DNA here is from genome assembly GCA_034231615.1 of Meghimatium bilineatum. Classification (NCBI taxonomy): domain Eukaryota; kingdom Metazoa; phylum Mollusca; class Gastropoda; order Stylommatophora; family Philomycidae; genus Meghimatium; species Meghimatium bilineatum. The sequence continues at coordinate 80,754,711 of CM067319.1, forward strand.
ACGATGATAATAACGATGATGATGATGATGACTATGATAATAATGACGATGCAAATGATGACGATGATGATAATGATGATGATGACAATGATTATGGTGATAATGATGATGTTGATTATGATGATGGTGACGGATATCACACTAACTGTTAAAAAATGCCAATGTCATATCATGTCATTTAATACTGCTTGACATTTCATCATTAATCTGTTTCGCTGACATCTTTCATACATTCTTCTGTAGCACAAAAACCCAGCCGATCTGTCTTCGTCACATCGGAGGGAGTTGCTAAAGCCTCTTTGATAATAATTGTCATTGGCATGATGTTGCAAGGCTTTGGGAAAGCCCCCAGAACAACCTTGACGATCACATATATCGATGACAATACGCGGAAAGTAAACACAGGGTTCTATATGGGTGAGCATTGAGCACAAGATGATAGTGTATACATAGCTGCTTGAACTTCATCTTCCTTCTCAAACTCCTGTAGATTAGAAGGATGTAATCCGGAGAACGGAATGCGTAGTGTCATGCAGCTCAGGTTTACAGCTCAGCTGTGATATCAGTGCTTTTCGCCCTAACACATCCGATTTCAGGATAGTTTATGGGGCTCTTTGACCCTATATGACTCCATCTGCCTATCTGTCTATCTGTCTATCTGTCTAACTATATATCGTCTTTTCTATGCTTTTGCTGTTAGAAAAACGATTGTTTTTCGGGCAATGACTTTTTTCTCGCTTAGTATGCAACACTATTGTGACGTTTCAGAACGTCTGGTAACTCCTTTCAATCCACGTTCTTCCTGATCATCCTCTGCCTCGTACTGGATTTTTGTGTGTTGTTGTTTGTATTCTCAAGTTGCATGCTCTGGCTGCTGGCGAATATGGGCATATTCTCGGTAAATGTCCGAACCATTTCAGTCTCTGTTTTTCTTGGTAAATGGCCGAACCATTTCAGTCTCTGTTTTTCTTGGTAAATGGCCGAATCATTTCAGTCTGTTTTTCAATATATTTTTTGAAGTTGGTTTTTTGACGTCACAGACGTAGTTCCAACAGTTCTTGTAATCTCTTCATTTCTCACAAAATCTCTTCTTGTTCTGTTTGCTGATTTTTTATGCATTTGTTATTGTCCATATCTGACATATATAATACAATAGGTAGATCTAGGAAAAGGGTAACAAAGTTTTGCTAACACTAGATAACACTAACAATGACATACACAAATCAACGTTTCGACCAAAAGGCCTTTATCAAGACAGACAATTGTCAAACTCCTGATATTACTGAAATATGATTTGTAAGCTCTGCACTTGCTCTAATTGCACATTCGCTATCTTTGTACATTGCTCTTACACATTCTAGTACTCTCTAATCATATTTTAATACGAAGACAAGGAAGTAACTCAGATCACAAACAAGAAAACACTCATGTAAATGGAGTAAATGAAAAATAAAAGTGAAACAAATATTATATTTGATAAGATAGGAGGAACATGTGAGAGAACTGTTTGATGACCAAAAAAAATCCAAAAAGAACCAACAATACACAACATTGATGGCCAAGTAATACTAAAACATATGTAGAAAATATAATAAAACAATAAAATCTGCACTCTAGATGAATTTGGTGTATAAACTATCTCACGGAATAATACTGCAACTGAATATATGAAACAGGCCACACACTTACACACCTGAAGTCATCAGTATTTGTATCACTACCAAAGAAATCTAGGGCTGTGGATTGTACACAACAGAATGCAAAATAATCAGTTTGATGAGCCAAGTAATCACAATATGGAATTTTTCAGGTTAGGGAGTTGCAAAGAGTTTGCGAGTGGCTTGTGTCATAAAGACCGCACGCTCTTGCTGTCGCCACGTCATGTACAGGCTGAGTTCTTTTTAAATTTATCCTCTGACAGATACAAATCTCAGTTCTTACTGTGAGTCGAACCTTGGATATCACAGGTGTGAAGCCAACACTCTAACCTCTCGGTCGTGCGCCAGACTCAACCACCATACTACTCAATATAATACAATAAAGTGTTAAAAACATGACAGACAACAAAGTTGGGGAAGAATAGTTTGGCTTTAGGTAAAACACATGAACCAGATTAGCTATATCAGACCATTGATAGATAAATACATAAATGTAAACAAAAATGATCTATATGTGCTTCATAGACTACAGCAAGGCTTTCGAAAGAGTTCAACATGAAAAATTAATTGAATGCATCTATGAAATATACTTAGATGGAAAAGACAACAGACTGATTAGAAATATATATTTGGAACAAATTGCATTATCAAGGTGTGAAAAAAGCTACTCACCATACATACAAATAAAAAGAAGGGTAAGCCAGGGATGTATTCTATTAACCCGCCTATTTAACATCTACACAGAGAACAATTTAAAACTTATTAAAGGAATCCCAAGATTCACGATCAGTGGGAAAAAAATAAACAATCTGTGATATGCGGATGAAATAGCAAATTCAACTCAATATCTTTCACTCTCAGCTTCAAGAAACATATCTCGATCATCACGATCCCTTCTGACATTATTGCGTTTCTTTCAGGTATCATAGGAACTGTGGGTATCCTTGGACCAGCGGTGGCTTTTCTCATGGGAGGTGTCTTCAGTAAGATGTATGTGACTTTACAGCGTAAGTTGACCCAAACGTATTCATCACAATAATCAGCATCATTACCATCAACGTCTTTAACATCATCACTAACGTCATCTTTGTCATCATTACTAACATCATCATTTTCAACAAACTTGTGGTTAGTCAAACTAGATAACAGAAAATTGGTGCCAGGATTCATGCTCTGGGAAACTTGAGTAACTATAAAATTGTAACGACGTGCATGCTGAAAGCGAAACTAGTCAGGCAGTTTATGATCAACCACTGGTTATACAGTTTATGTTCAACCACTGGTTATACAGTTTATGACCAACCACTGGTTATACAGTTTATGATCAACCACTGGTTATACAGTTTATGTTCAACCACTGGTTATACAGTTTATGTTCAACCACTGACAGTTTATGATCAACTACTGACAGTTTATGATCAACCACTGACAGTTTATGATCAACCACTGGTTATACAGTTTATGTTCAACCACTGGTTATACAGTTTATGTTCAACCACTGGTTATACAGTTTATGTTCAACCACTGGTTATACAGTTTATGTTCAACCACTGGTTATACAGTTTATGTTCAACCACTGGTTATACAGTTTATGTTCAATCACTGGTTATACAGTTTATGTTCAACCACTGACAGTTTATGATCAACCACTGGTTATACAGTTTATGTTCAACCACTGACAGTTTATGATCAACCACTGGTTATACAGTTTAACCACTGGTTATATAGTTTAACCACTGGTTATACAGTTTAACCACTGGTTATACAGTTTATGATCAACCACTGGTTATACAGTTTAACCACTGGTTATACAGTTTATGATCAACCACTGGTTATACAGTTTATGATCAACCACTGTTTATACAGTTTAACCACTGGTTATACAGTTTATGATCAACCACTGGTTATACAGTTTAACCACTGGTTATACAGTTTATGATCAACCACTGGTTATACAGTTTAACCACTGGTTATACAGTTTATGATCAACCACTGGTTATACAGTTTAACCACTGGTTATACAGTTTATGATCAACCACTGGTTATACAGTTTAACCACTGGTTATACAGTTTATGATCAACCACTGGTTATACAGTTTATGATCAACCACTGGTTATACAGTTTATGATCAACCACTGGTTATACAGTTTAACCACTGGTTATACAGTTTATGATCAACCACTGGTTATACAGTTTAACCACTTGTTATACAGTTTAACCACTGGTTATACAGTTTAACCACTGGTTATACAGTTTATGATCAACCACTGGTTATACAGTTTAACCACTGGTTATACCGTTTATGTTCAACCACTGACAGTTTATGATCAATCACTGACACTTTATGATCAAGCTCTGGCTATGCGGTTGAACAGTTACGGATAAACTTGTCCACTATGCAATTCATTTTAACTCAGTTCTATTTTACCTTCATCATCACCATAATCATCTTTTTTAAAATCATAAATACTTATTTAAAACGCAAATGTGTAATGGAATATGTGCTAAATTGTTTTTTAATTTTCAACCTCTTGACATGGAAACAAATACAACTTTAACATTAAATATGACATATCATATCAGTAATCGAACACTAATATCAAAGAAGAATAGTATGAGCAGTGAATGATGACACATCGATTAGACATTGGACAGGGCTGCAAATTGGATCTCAGTGTGCAAAATCACTTTCATCCCTTTTACCATGCAGGTGTGGGGGAAACGACAAACTGGCTGGTTCTGCTTATATAACTTGTGGTCAACCTATGAACAGAGCAGACATACGTGATGTTCTATGAGAAGCTGCACAATCAGATAGTGTTGAGGTCAATGAGCTTGAGTCGAGAATACGTGAAGAGGAATCGCCGAAACAACACCTTACAAACATTTCAAAGAGAACACTCAACGACACAGAACAGGAACCATCAGCCGATACACCTTGAAAGATTTACTGAAACGGTGATCTAAGCACATGTGGAAGAACACTCAACGAACACACAACAGGAATTATCAACCTGGGAGATTTACTAAAGCGTGATCTGCGCACATATAGAAATATCCGGTGTGCGAAGGTGATAATCAACTTACCTAAATCTAAAACATCGATCTGATTACGAACATGACGGAAAATCAGAAGTTAGAATCTCAAACAGTGTTTGGGTTAGATTTTTTTTGCTGTGCCCAGAGACTGCAGAGATACATGAGAACATTACATACATAATACACATGAGGACATTACATACATAATACACATGAGGACATTACATACATAATACACATGAGGTTCTATTGACAAGAGAGGGAAATCAAGAGATAATGCTCCAATGTCGGGAAGCGACCAGAAACTAGAAATAAGAAGGCTGGGGTAACATAAGACAAACATAAAAATGAGCAGAAATGTGTATAAATTGTACTAATATTAGTCAATAAAAGGAACGTACAACGAGACAACGGCATACGACGTTCCGACTAAAAAGCCTTCATCAGAATACACAAAAGCAAACTGATTACAAATTCTACAAAGAAACGCACTTATCGCATGACGATGATAGGAAGATAAGAAGGAGGTAAGGAGGGAGAAGATGGGAGAAGCACAAGTAGATAGATATGACAAGGGACAAAGATGAGAAAAACACAAGTGAGAAGATAAAGAGGGAAAGAACAGGGAAATCACAGGGAAATCACAGGGAAATCACAGGGACAGTGTAAGAGATCGAATGGAATGAAAACGATCAAAGATCAAATGTACAATGGAGGAACAGATGGAATGAGTACAATGGAGGAACAGATGGAATGAGTACATTGGAGGAACAGATGGAATGAGTACAATGGAGGAACAGATGGAATGAGTACAATGGAGGAACAGATGGAATGAAGATGATAAAATGTTAAATGGAGGATAGTAAGAATAGATTAAAGCGTGGTAAGAAATTAGTCAAGGAAAGAGAAGGATAAAAGTTGGTGTCGTCTACTGAGATGACGTGGTTGCTGACCATTACATATTTCCAGGTTGATCTTATAGTGGTACAGTTTGTTGCTGCTGTTCTTGCTCTGTAATAACGAATGAAGGACGATGAAGACGCGAATCACACGGTTAATGTAACAGAGACGCGACAGCATACGTGATGAATGATAGAAAAAGTAATCATACAGTTGATTGAAGTTATTGATGTTGTGCTCTGATGATTGACATGATGTTGTGCTCTGATGATTGACATGATGTTGTGCTCTGATGATTGACATGATGTTGTGCTCTGATGATTGACATGATGTTGTGCTCTGATGATTGACATGATGTTGTGCTCTGATGATTGACAAAGTGTAGGTCCCAATCTACTATAAATAACCCACTGTAATAAAGAAATTTGTTCTAAATAAGTAAACACAGATTACATAAATAACTTGTAATAAAGAAATTTGTTCTAAATAAGTAAACACAGATTACATAAATAACTTGTAATAAAGAAATTTGTTCTAAATAAGTAAACACAGATTACATACTCGTAAATAACTTGTAATAAAGAAATTTGTTCTAAATAAGTAAACACAGATTACATAAATAACTTGTAATAAAGAAATTTGTTCTAAATAAGTAAACACAGATTACATAAATAACTTGTAATAAAGAAATTTGTTCTAAATAAGTAAACACAGATTACATAAATAACTTGTAATAAAGAAATTTGTTCTAAATAAGTAAACACAGATTACATAAATAACTTGTAATAAAGAAATTTGTTCTAAATAAGTAAACACAGATTACATAAATAACTTGTAATAAAGAAATTTGTTCTAAATAAATAAACATCTTCAAATACAGCCACAAAACTAACTCCACGTCATCCCAGATGGATTGGTGCATGGTGGCTTGGATATGTTCTATTTGGTTGCCTTTCCCTATTGGTTTCGATACCACTGTTTTGTTTTCCTCGGAGACTGCCCAAGAAAGGTAATAAAAAGGAGAATGACGCTGAGAACATTGCGACAGGGTGAGTTGACTTAACTGAAGTTCTTGTGTATTTTCATTAATTATGTGTCCTAATATGCTATAAAGATGTTTGTACAGTATATATATGTATTACAATATGTATATATTTGTTACAATCTATATATGTATTACAATATGTATATATTTGTTACAATCTATATATGTATTACAATATGTATACAGCGCCGAATTTAGACTTGATAAGGTCTTAAGCTTTCCTGACGTGCGACATTGGGACAAATAATGCTGCAATATATTTAAGTATATATGGTTATTGCTCAAGAAAGTGGGGTCCCTAAACTATAGCTTGTGTAGCTTATACATAAATCCTACACTGTATGTAGTATGTATATATGTTACAATAAGTGTATATGTTACCATATGTATGTGTTTTGCAATCTATATATGCGTTACTATATATATACATATTCATATTTGTTACAAAATGTATGTGCATTACAATCTATACATACATTACAATATATTTAGGTTCATAGAGAAAACTCTATGATGCAAAACTGCAATAGTATCGGGGGTGGCAGATGGTTTGTTGTACTAATACTGGATGGCAGCATACGGTTTGTTGTACTAATACTAGCGTGGCAGACGGATTGTTTGTAATAACACCAGACGATATGGCTACAAGCAAAGAAGTATGGTTTGCACAGACACGAGTCTGACACAAGCTAGTACGCTTTAGGTAAGGCAAATATTAGTATCACAAGTCTGCATCTCACTCGCTCAAATAAAAAGGAAGACAACACAAAGTCTACATTGACGAAGCAGTCAAAAGAATAATTGGTCGCCACCGATGAATACACCCAGGCCCGCATGTGTTATTGACACGTCGATTACACAGTACCCGATGGTCAGAAGGAACCAAGTGATGAAAAGATTTGTTGACACTCTGTTTTTCCGTGGGAACGAAATATGTTTAGCATAGAGGCGCAAGGAATAAGTAGGAAGGCGGAGTTTGTATACGACAGAAGTAGGGGCGTATTGCCTACACAGAGAATGGACAATGCGTGTCGTTGTATGACCAGAGGGATCAAGTCCTCATTGGTTAGAGGTTTTCCTCTGGGGGAAACGGAAGAGGATAGGCGGAGACAGAAAACCGTAAGTTCTGATTGGCGGAAGTCTTCTAGGAGGAGAGAGATAAGTTAGAAAGACTTAGCTGGAGGAGTAGTCCCCGGAGTCAGTCTCCGCACGGTCAGTATCGATCAGGCTTGTCTCAGACAGTCAGTACTTGCCTCCCAGGAGAGACAAGTCCTAGTTTAGTCTCGCAGCTGAGACTGTCAGTCTTTGGTCTCCCAGGAGAGACGAAGAGTCAGAGCCAGATAGTCAATCGATGCATAATCTCTAAGTGTAATTTGTAATCGGCGATTATTATATTATTGCCCAGTTGCAGACAATTTAAGATTAGTCTACAGAGTTGAGGACGGAATCGAATAAGACTAGATTGGGACTTGTGTTTATTTGCCTCTCTTATGAGTATGATGCTATTAATTGATGTATATCAACTTGTGTAAGTAAACCTCATATTCTTGTGAAGGAGTGCTTTGGTTAATTGATTGATGTCGAGCAGTATTACACAGATTTAGACCTGGTCACAGCACCAGTATTTCAGTAAGTCCTAAAAGGCATTTTCTTCCATCGCAAATTATTGTAACGCTGCAGATATTCTTTCTGTCACACTAGTCTGTCCAGGACAGACAGTCAACTATATATTTTCAGTAACAAGTTGTTTCTGTTACACCAAGTGCAGAGCTTGTTACTGTTACAAAACAAGACAAAAAAGACTGTCCAATTTATACACGAATCCACACTGCAGATATAGACATTATTAGCGAACGAACGAACGAAAAAGAAATTGCGATGCGATATTTTTCTATTGAGTTTTTTAGAAATATAATGTCTAAATTAATTGCATTGTTAGTGTTATATTATTTGCATGGCCCTTGTGCTACGCTCCTAACGGAACGAACATGAATAAAACTGATAATCATTTGTGTATTAATTTATTTAAAGGACAAAAGAAATCAAAGATTGGTCATTAAGGCACAAGCTTTCATCAGAGGACAACTCATCCTCTCAAGAGACGAACAAAAAACAATCAGTCAACCAGGAAAAAACGTATGCGGACGCGACAGAAAAACTAAGTCCCAAATTTTTTATCAGACATGCCAAAGGTAAGATGTTGTGTGACTAGTACCCGTTAGTTGAAACCGTTTGTGGCTAAGTTATGATAAAAATACGCGCAAACACTAAATAAAAAACAACACAAAAACTCATATATTGTGTTCAATAAATTAATCGAGAACATAATTCTTCTTCTTCTGCGTTTGTTGTAAAATAATTCAGCCTGGATTTCCCATGTAATTTTAACTGGATGAAATACTCTGTCCTACTTAGTGTTACGGAAGAGTCGCGTTATTTGCGCCTTTCAGCCCAATACACCCAATGGAACAGTAATCGCAGAGTATACACCTTACTACTTCCTGTTCACAGTTTTTAAGAATTTTGCGCCCGTAATAGTGCTTATTGTTTTGGAATGCCACTGATAGACGGGTAGGACATGTACTAGCGTTAGATGTATTGTAAACAATATACCTAAATCTGCCCCCATTCCATGGTCCTAAAATCTAGCAGTATCCTACAGTTGTACTAACGTTCTGCAAGTGACATAACTGACATTATTTCATAGACCCTGCAATAAAATTTAAACCATGCACAAACAATCAGACACTACCAATGAACTTATGCACTGAATCTTGTTTTGTTCACATCCTGCTATAATAACGAAATATAGGGGGTATACTTTGCTATTATAGAACCAATCCAGTTTCAGCATGAGTGCAGCATCTAATTTTAAAAGATACTTTTTGCTATTGCTATTTATTTTTTTTCGTTCTGAATCTACAACTAGATTTCTCTTGTAGCAGGACATGGTCCTACTATATAATCCAGAGAACGAAATATGTCGCCGCTATATTTGCGACAATGGCCCACCACTTCCGAATTCCAATTCAGTGTGATAACATAACAAAGCAAGAATGCAACTCAGTACGATGCAATTATATATAAATATATATAGTTCTAGTTGCTGCATCTATTAGTTTTTATTAACCCGTCTATGCACATTTCTTTAAGACTTTCAATTAATGTTTCATGTTGTACGCTGTCGAGGACCATGCTGTAGTCTGTGACACAAATATCGATACTTCATTTGACTTGTATGTATGTAGGCCTATTTATCAATAGTCGGATACTAAAGTATAGCTTCTTTGCTTCCTTTGTGTTTGTGCTAAAACAAAACTATTATTTACCCACTTCGATGTTTATCTTGTTTTGAATTCTTTCATGTATTATCTTGAGTAGTATTTTGGTTAATTCTCTAATCAAACTTATTATTCTATATTATGTACAGTCCACAGCCCTGTGCTTCTTGTGTAGTCGTATGGATACTGATGACTTTAGGTCTTTTAGTAAATGACTCGTTTCATATATGCCATTGTAATGTATAGTTATAGTAACCAATGAAAATCACGTGAAAAGTCAAATGAGTCATTTTAGAATGCTGTTTTTTCATTAGCCAATATGTCTTACATTGTCGACGACCTCTGCTACATCACATATACAGAATGTGTTTGAATACTGTCTTTGTGTTAGCTGCCAAAAGTAGTAAATATTCACACTAGCAATGAACATTTAAGTATTATTTTCTGTTTGTTTTCCTCAGAATTTCTCTCCACCATAGTACGACTTTTGACTAACCCAGTGTACATGTGTATGGTTGCCTCAGGATGTTTCTTGGTGTTCACAATCGGAGGCAGCTCGTCATACACACCCAAGTACTTGGAGAGTATGTTCCACTTGCCTGCTTACATGGCCAACTATGTTATAGGTAAAGTTGTGCTTGTACATCTGTGTGTTACATCAAATGTGGAGTAGAGGAAATTAGTTTATACAATTGTTCAGATGTCAGACGTGAGTGAAGAAGAATTTGATTCCATGTAAGAAGCTTTAAACACTTCAGATTTCTGATTCAATATGAAAATACTGCACGTGAAGGAACATATCTCATACGTTACAGAAAGATAGTAGACGTGGCTAAAAATGTCTTGGACGGGACAGAAATATATTACACGTCAGTGGAAATATAGACGTGACAGAAATACATATTATACGTGACTGAAAACTCTTAGACGTGACAGAAATATATTAGAAGCGACTAGAAATGTATGAGAAGTGACAGAAATATATTAGAAGCAACTAGAAATGTATGAGAAGTGACAGAAATATATTAGAAGCGACTAGAAATGTATGAGAAGTGACAGAAATATATTAGAAGCAACTAGAAATGTATGAGACGTGACAGAAATATATTAGAAGCGACTAGAAATGTATGATACGTGACAGAAATATATTAGAAGCGACTAGAAATGTATGATACGTGACAGAAATATATTAGAAGCGACTAGAAATGTATGAGAAGTGACAGAAATATATTAGAAGCGACTAGAAATGTATGAGACGTGACAGAAATATATTAGAAGCGACTAGAAATGTATGATACGTGACAGAAATATATTAGAAGCGACTAGAAATGTATGATACGTGACAGAAATATATTAGAAGCGACTAGAAATGTATGATACGTGACAGAAATATATTAGAAGCAACTAGAAATGTATTAGATGTGACAGAAATATATTAGAAGCGACTAGAAATGTATGATACGTGACAGAAATATATTTCATGTTACTGGAAGTATCTTAGATGCGACATAATATTTTTAGACATGACAGAAAGAGATACGACGTGAAAACTATATTAGACATAACTGAAAAGATATTAGATCTGGCAGGAGAGATGTTAGATGTGACATGAAAGACATTAGACGTGCCAGGAAATACATTAAATGTGACAAGAAAGATATTAGACGTGATACTAAAGATGCTAGATCTATCAGGAAAAATAATGGATGTGACTGAAAATATATGGGAAGCGCCGAAAAAATATATGAGATGTTATTAGAAATATATTAGAAGTGCCGGAAAATATGTTGTTTATGTTTATATTTACAAGAAGACCTATTGGCCTTGTAGTACAAATACGGATGTTATATTTTTGTGTTACTGAGAATACTTCAATACTTGTACGGGATGTTCGTTGTTGTAATAATCCTTGTCTCGCTTAGTCCGTTCTCAGCGACTTGAGTACACAGTTTTAATGTCTTAAAAAATCGCATCTTTTATTGGAGATGCGGTTAGTCAAGTACGGAAAATCCGTTTACTCGAGTTGCAAAGCTATTCTGTACCGTTAGAACGGACCTGGTCCAATGTTTGTTAGTCTCAGGATTTGTAAATATAATAGAAGTTTTCTACTTCTGCGTTTAGTCTCCTGAAGATTAGCAGAATGTAGTCCAGAAATGTAGTGTAGTGTGTCATGACTTTATAGCTTTGCTGCAATATCTCCTCCTTTAGGCCTGACACACCCAACTAAAGTTGCATGACAGATTCTATGAACATGTGTACAGTATTAAAAAAAACAAGACTGGGGCTCCTGTTGCTGACCACTTCACGGATCATCTGGGTGTCTATGATTTTCATGAGACTGCCATGAAATCGTGCTTCTCAGATGACTGGGCCCGATACTCGCATCAAAACCGTTATATATATATATATATATATATATATATATATATATATATATATATATATATATATATATATATATATATATATATATATATATATATATATATATATATATATATATATATATATATAAATTTGGCATGATTGAACCCTTTGGAATGAAAGATAGTCAGTAGTATAGATGATATGAAGATGTTCCGTCATTTCTCTGTTCTCTGTTTTGTTTCATCGATATTTGGATAGATAAAAGTATTTACAGACAACAGCAAGGACTGGACAAGACAAGATTTTTCCTCACTTGTCCGCATCGTTGAAGATAGATGGAGGACTTGTTTTGATGCATTAAATGGGACACCCTTACGATCCTGACGAGTTACGGGTTTATAGATAGATATATCCAAATATGGAGAGGGGAGTGGCCTCTTGTTGTCATGAAATGTTCTGCTCTTACTTTCTAGCGGGACAAACCTTGTGCACCTCCTGTCTCGGGACTTTCATTGGAGGTTATCTAACAAAACGTATGAAGATGACAGCGATGAAAGCAATGACGTTCGTTATAATAGTTGTCGCTGTGGCCTTTGCGGCGCAGGTGATGGGATTTGTATTTCAGTGTGACCAACCGGATATCACTAACTGGCCGAGGTAGGTTTGTGGTGTGTGGTTGAGAAGTGATTGATGTGGGAGTAATTGATGGTGCAGATGTAGAGGTTTGTGGTGTGTAGTTGAGAAGTGATTGTTGTGGGAGTAATTGATGGTGCTGATGTAGAGGTTTGTGGTGTGTAGTTGAGAAGTGATTGTTGTGGGAGTAATTGATGGTGCTGATGTAGAGGTTTGTGGTGTGTAGTTGAGAAGTGATTGTTGTGGGAGTAATTGATGGTGCTGATGTAGAGGTTTGTGGTGTGTGGTTGAGAAGTGATTGATGTGGGAGTAATTGATGGTGCTGATGTAGAGGTTTGTGGTGTGTGGTTGAGAAGTGGTTGATGTGGGAGTAATTGATGGTGCTGATGTAGAGGTTTGTGGTTGAGAAGTGTTTGTTGTGGGAGTAATTGATGGTGCTGATGTAGAGGTTTGTGGTTGAGAAGTGTTTGTTGTGGGAGTAATTGATGGTGCTGATGTAGAGGTTTGTGGTTGAGAAGTGTTTGTTGTGGGAGTAATTGATGGTGCTGATGTAGAGGTTTGTGGTGTGTGGTTGAGAAGTGGTTGATGTGGGAGTAATTGATGGTGCTGATGTAGAGGTTTGTGGTTGAGAAGTGTTTGTTGTGGGAGTAATTGATGGTGCTGATGTAGAGGTTTGTGGTTGAGAAGTGTTTGTTGTGGGAGTAATTGATGGTGCTGATGTAGAGGTTTGTGGTGTGTGGTTGAGAAGTGGTTGTTGTTGGAGTAATTGATGGTGCTGATGTAGAGGTTTGTGGTGTGTAGTTGAGAAGTGTTTGTTGTGGGAGTAATTGATGGTGCTGATGTAGAGGTTTGTGGTGTGTCGTTGAGAAGTGATTGTTGTTGGAGTAATTGATGGTGCTGATGTAGAGGTAGTTGGTGCGGTAGAGGTTATGTCTGACTAAAAAACAAGTTGATATTGCAGATGCTGAAACAAATGCTGTTCTGTGTGGATTATCTTTGCATATCGCTGATGTTATTATAATATCGTCGCGGTTTTTATCTTGTGTGGGTAGTAGCGTGTATATTTTTCATGTGTTGATAGTATCGTGTATATTTTTGATGTTTTGTTGATAGTATCGTGTTTATTGGATTTTATGTTTTTGATGTTGTATTGATAATATTGTGTATATTTTTGTTGTTGTGGTGATAGTATGGTATACTTTTAATGATTGTTAGGTGATAGCATTAGTAAGTTATGATGCCATTCAATAAACAACAAATGCCAACGATGTGATTTGATAACAGAAGAACGATAACCTTCATTATGAGAATGGTGATCGAGAGAGTTACCCCGGCCATAAAATGGATGTCTGAAACAATGACAGTCATCATCATCATGTAGTATATACTGAACAGGATGTAGCAGTCATCACAGTCTTTCGAAACTTCTGTTTATCTTGAGCTAGCATTCCTGCTTCTATTATTATCATTTTCATGTGGTTTTTTATGTCTTCTCCATCTTCTTCTTGGTCTGTCTCTTGCTCGTCTCCCTGGCATCACCCCCTCCATTATGGTTTTCTCTAGGCCGTCATGGCGTTTGATATGGCCAAAATATTGTAGTTTTCTGGAAACTGTGATATACAGATCATTTATTATATATTATTCTCATTCCATGATTCGCAAAATAAATGCATAATGTATGGCTACACCATGAGTGGATATATTATATCTGGAGCGACTTAGTAAATATTTTGCTCTGATTGTGCCGGAGTTCAGGGAAATGGAAGAGCTGAAAGATTGGCTTAAGAGCACAGCTGTCAGGACACCTAACAATGGATAAGGAGAATAGGTTTTGTACAAGTAGACGCCACCACGTGGTTCGGTTTTTTAATCCCAATGTTTAGATAGATACTGAGCATGACAATTTACTTATATTTATTGCTACAATAACAAACATGGCTGCTGCTAACACAAACATGACGGTTTACACTATAATTCTCCCCAGACACACGCAGAAATCAATTGTGTTTATGTACAACAGTAAAATACTACAAGTTGAGAAATTATGTAGTCTATATTCCTTCTGCGCGCTTCGCACTGAGGTTGGGGGAGGGGTCCCAGTGCGTAGTGCCTAGAAGGAACGATTGGTGTTTGTCTATCTACAATGAAACACAATGAAATCAATGAAGCTCGTAACATTTAACGACTTTGAGGTATCGTGGTATGGAAAAATAATAAACACTGTGGCACACCTCTACATACACTATCTTGAAAGTTATTATTTATAATTTATGTGGACATTAAGGCTAACAGCAATAGAAACCGCATTTGACGCTATTATTTTATATATTACACACATTTACATATACAACTATTGTACTCTAATTGTATCTTGTCTTGTTTTGTCTTTTTGTATCACACATACAACTGATAGATTAAAAATCATCGCAGGACAGATAGGTCTCCAAATCAACCCATCAAAAATAAAAATTATGGACTTTACCGTACACCTAAAGCAATAAATTTAAACGAACAACTGGAAAAGGTACACACCTTTTCCTATCTAGGAAGCAAATTAACACTAAACGGGTATGTCATGACAAAAAGTATAACTCGCATTGGATTAGCTTCAAATGCCTTTAACAGACTGTCATATGGACGTGAGAGCTGGAAAAGTTCTTTATAAACTATTGAGTTTCGAAAACAAATGCCTTCGTAAGATAACTAACACCAATCGGAACGAATTCAAATCGAACGAAATAATTAGAGAAGAGACACATCGAAACTACATCACAGAAGTTATTAAAAAATGCAGTTGATCCTACATAGGACATGTCCTACGCTCAGACAATAACAGAATACATCACCAATCTCTTGCACGGATACCAACAGGCAAAAGAGCCATGGGTAAACCAAAGGAAAAACTCAGAAGAGCAATACTTTGAAAAATTAAAACAAAAAATATTCATACTATTCAAGAACTGCACAGAATAGCTTTCAACAGACAGAATTGGAGAGATCTGACCTCTGCCCTATCCTTCAAAGATAAAGGAAAATGAATGAATATAATAATACATGTATAATTATTTTGTTCCATACTGACGCTTGACAGTAGATTAATTTTGTATCACCCATATAATTATATATATATATATATATATATATATACACAATCAATTATATAGTGAAACAAAAATGTAGATAATTATATATATGAAACAAAAATGTAGATTTAAACACCAAAATAAAACTATTCAAAACGATTATTATGCCAAAGCTGTGCTGCCAAAGCCAAACATGGACAGCGACAGAACAAGACAAATATAAACTGAAAAACAGACAGCTAAAATGGGATGCTTAGGCATGTTCATAGGAATATTGCCAAGAGACAGAGCGAGGAATGAGGACATTAGAAAAAGAACCGGCACCACCCCACTCTTGGAATATATTAAGAGACAGCAGATCAAATGATTTGCACTCATCAGCAGACTACTATCATACCACAGCAAGCTATTCTATACAGATTCAGTGAAGGCATACCTAGAGGCCGACCACGAAAATGATGGACCACTGAAATGAAAAGAGGCGAAAAATTCCACAATATACTAAGCACACACGGGGGCCATCTCCAGAATACTCATCTACGTCTGACTCTGAAAGGTAACGAAGGCTTAGTGAATAGATATATATATAATTATATAGTTATGTCCTGACACTTGGCAGCAGATTATGAATATAAAGTGTGACAACATTCTCCACGCAAAATTAATCTATTCTCGCTAGACACTTGATATGGTTCATTCAAATCGGAAACTATTATTTAAAGAAACACAAGAAATGTACCTAAAATTCACAGATCATTCTGACATCAGGCAAGCACATCGCAAGCTAACTTGCATAACAGGGCACTTGTGGGAATGTCCCCAGTACCTTGATGGCTCTTAATCAGAGAACGACAAAATGTCAACAGTAGCGTTCATTGAATGCACTAATACTTGTTAAGAGTAGGAAAACTGCCGCGAACACTTCAAGTTAGCAGGAATAGATTGAGCATCTGCCGCGAACACTTCAAGTTAGCAGGAATAGATTGAGCATCTGCCGCGAACACTTCAAGTGAGCATCTGCTTATTCTAAGAAGGTTTTAAAATGTTGAAAATAATTACTTATGTTTTAAATTAGCTAATCATTTTTGTTGAATGACTTCTGGTATCAATATTAATGAATCATTTCTAATATCAATATTGATGAATGATTTCTAATATCAATATTGATGAATGATTTCTAATATCAATATTGATGAATGATTTCTGATATCGATAAATGATTTCTTATATAAATATCAATGAATGACTTCTGATAGTAATATTGATGAATGGCTCCTGATATTAATATTGATTTTTGATATTTGATATTAATGACAATGATTGACTTCTAACATTACAATTGATGATTGACTTCTGATATTAATATTGATAAATTACTTCCGATTTAGTCAGGGTCCAATTCTTCTGGTGAGTTCTTCCTCCTAAGGAACCAGGCTCACGGATGAGCACAGGCACAGTACGTCCAATTACACGAGGCAAGTTCACAAACAGTGGAACACCTCGTGCGAGACAGACGTGAGCAAAAACGTGTGGGCGAAGAGTCACACACACGCGTGCCTGGCGACAGATATGGAGGCTGTCACAGGCTAGGGTAGCCAACCCGAATTGTCAAGGCATGCCGAAATCGGATGTGCTAGACCTACAAGGTGCATAACGGTAGCACAACGTAAACATGCTCCTGGTTGAAACCGCATGGATATATCCATGCTGGTTACAATGGAGCGAACGCAAAACAAAACAAACAAACAAACTTCCGATTTTAATATTGATGATTGACTTGTATTAATATTGATGATTGACTTGTATTAATATTGATGATTTCAGTGATGACAGTCCTTGTAACAGTGACTGCAACTGTAAAGATAACACATATTTCGCTGTGTGCGGTGATAATGGGGTCACGTATTACTCTCCATGCCATGCTGGATGTGGAGAGATGGAACGTGGGGTTAGTATAATTAGTTATCGTCAGATCATCATCAAGGCACTCTGGACAAGTTCATATGTTTTCCGATCTCATATTCAGTATGCCATTCAGCATGTGGTAATTTCAGCATATGGTAACTTCAGTATGTGGTAACTTCAGTATGTGGTAACTTCAGCATATGGTAATTTAAACATATGATAACTTCAGCTTATGGTAACTTCAGCTTATGGTAACTTCAGCATATGGTAACTTCAGCATATGGTACTTTCAGCATGTGGTAACTTCTGCATGTTGTAACTTCAGCTTATGATAACTTCAGCATATGGTAACTTCAACATATGATAACTTCCGCATGTTGCAACTTCAACTTATGGTAACTTACTGTTCTGGTTCTGTGTTGGTAGATT
Organism: Meghimatium bilineatum; assembly: GCA_034231615.1. Classification (NCBI taxonomy): domain Eukaryota; kingdom Metazoa; phylum Mollusca; class Gastropoda; order Stylommatophora; family Philomycidae; genus Meghimatium; species Meghimatium bilineatum. The sequence goes on from CM067319.1 coordinate 80,773,052, forward strand.
ACTCTTCTTGTGAGTCATATACGCCGCTTGTCTACTGCAACACAACGCCTCACCCGATACCGTCGACAGTAAAGGCCGTTGTACAGAAGGTATACAACTTTTTATTTGTTATATTTTTTAATATTGTCGTGTTTTTGTTGGTCACTATTTATATACTTGGTGTAGCATGCACAAATAAAACCAAGACCAATCAATGAAATGCACGGAAATAATAGTAAATCAGCCTATCAGGTCATGTTTACTTTCTGTACACACGTCTTTACTGGAGCCGGTCATGACTCACCCCCCCCCCCAGGTCCCACACAATAGTTATAGATACGGAAGAATAAATACACCCACATCTAACTACTGGTTCAACTCCCAAACTGCATTCAAATTATCAGCACGTCCATTGAACCACCACCAGTCGCTGTGGCCATACTGGCAAGTCTGTCTGCTCTTACACTTCCCATTACACCCATATATTTAGGTATCGGAATTAGCATAGATTATATAATTGGTAGCAGTGCATATTTAACAAGGAATTGCTAACAATATGTCATTGGTCATTCTCTATCGATATATATATAAGGACTTTGATGAATTATAATTATATTTTAAACTTTACAATATTTGTAAAATATATTTATAATATCTTTTCGTTCGTTCTCAAACTCCTACTTGATCTCTTTTTTTAGCATGATAATGGTCCTACTAGTTGTCCAGTAGGACGTTGTCAATGGCCCAACCCAATCAAATTTAGCATCGGTAACTAATATGTTCAACGTTTTTATCAATTCGGCTGAACGAATGTTGCTATATTGCTAGTAGGCCAGCCGTACGAGATAGCTGGTTCTGTACTGTATACTAAGGTATGACCAATGGGGGATTTGACCATAATGCTTCAAACTTCATTTACCTTTATGTCCAAGGGAGTGGGACAGTATGCTTGTTGAAGGATCAAATATATGTCGAATGTAGTGGTAACAATGACACCTCTACAAAACTTTATTTTTGAACTCGTTCTCAAACTCCCGCCTGATCTCTCTGTAACAGGATGATCCTACTAGATTCCCAACAGGATGGTCCCACTAGATTTCTAGCAGCATGTAGTTTAGGAAACTGAAATGTCACGTATCTCATTTTTTTATATTTTCGTCCGACACATCCGACTAAAGTGGGGGTAACTAATACGTTGAGTATTTTTATTGCCACCTCCAGTAAGCATCCGTAAACGTATCGTCATTAAGCCTTATGTTGCAACACTGTGTCCGCACTGCACGCTGGTCTCCAATCTCAAACATTGTTACGGTCAAATTTGCTTGACCATTGTGCTGCTTTCTATATCGCTATCGACATAGCTTCAGACGCACACGTAACCACCATTATTTTTATAATTAAACGCTCTGACATAATAAAAATTAACAAAGTCCTTCTCCAGAATAACCATACACGCTGATACCAGACATCGTCAGCTATCTAAAATTCATATTACTCTTAAAACGGTGATTCCTATTGGTTTTTCTTGTAGTGATTACGTCGCACATATAGAGTGACACTTATTCTTCTTCTTCTACATTCGTTCTCGAACTCCTACTGGTTGACAGAATATATTCATGAGAACAGAATGCCATTTGTTATGGTTTGCATCTTAGCTTCTGCGATATCTACGTCGTTCTGTTTGAGACATCCGACTTCGGCATGCTTTTGTATCACTGATCTGTGGTACAATATAGTCAACTATATCGTAGTCGCATCTTATGACATGCATGTCAGGTCATGGTATTTCTGTTCTTTGTTCCCCTTTCTAGCATCGGCGCCACCTAGCGAGATTGCAAGTAATATGGTCTCAAGCATTGATGTTAATTGAAATATGTATCAAATAGAATAATTTCTTATTATTGAAGTTCTCTTGGGAGAAGATTGGATGGGTAGAAGTAAATGTTTGCAAAGGCATAGAGGATTGACTCCAGTGTACTTTGGTTATCCTATATGTACACCGTCCTTCTCAACGAAGCGGTACATCGACGACAGAGAGTACCACTCATAGCACGTAACTCCGTAGCATCAAAAGACAATCCCTAGAGATTTTATAAAACAAAAATGTCTTTTATTTAAGCGAGACATCAAAAGCGGAATTTGAAACTGACTTCTTGAGCACAAAGCGAACAACATAACAACGATGCCAGGGAGAGTTCTTGAGCACAAAACGAACAGCTTAACGGCTTTTGTCATTATTACATACACGAAACAAGAAACTTTGAGCAAGAACGGCACTGTTGACAACTATTGGCAGAGCTGAATGTCAACTTTCATTATCGACGGTGCCTGTACATATAACTCCCGCAGCATTTAGTATAATTCCACCCGTAGTGGAGGCACCAAGAACAATACCTGGAATCACCGTAAGCGAAATCAATTTCGTTTATGGGAAAGTGTGAGAATGTGCTTGTCCAGAGCGTCAACATTCCTAGTATCGGCGTTTTCTTTGACCTTTGTCGATATATAATTATATCCACTAATCCACATATCTATAATTATATCCACTAATCCACAGATCTATCAGAACTGCACATGTATCCCAGGAGGTCGAGCGACGACTGGTATTTGCGACTACTCCTGCCCTCACATATACGCTTACGTCACATTTATGGGAGTCCGGTCTCTATTTGGCACATTGTCCATGATACCAAAGATGATTATCTTCATCAGGTATATATCCAAGTTACTGTATTTTTTATGTGTCTGTATACCTGTATACCCGCCTTCAAATACCTCGGCTCCAGTATATGCAGCGATGGTAAATGCAAAGAAGAACTAAAAATAAGGTTGGAGATGGCTTTAGCGTCCTTGTCAAGGCTAACTGTGATTTGGAAAAGCAACATCAGTGTTGGAGTGAAAATCAAACTGTATAAGTCGCTGGTGCTTTCTGTTGTGTTGTATGGTTGTGAGAGTTGGACACTCACTACGGACATGGAGAGAAGATTACAGGCTTTCGAGTATAAATGCTACAGAAGAATTCTACGAATTTCCTATAGGGAACATAAGACCAATGTGTACGTAAGAAATAAAGTAGAGATGTGTGCAGGTGTCCAGGAGCCATTGCTTTCAATAGTGAAACGACGAAAACTAGCATGGTTCTGACATCTATGCAGGCACGATTCCTTGTCAAAAACAATACTGCAGGGAACTGTCGAGGGTGGAAGAAGCAGAGGAGGACAAATAAAGACATGGACAGACAACATCAAGGAATGGACAGGGCAAGATATTTCCACACTCTTCCGCATCGCTGAGGATAGAATTCGCTGGAGGACTCTGTGTGCTGAAGCATCCAATGTGGTACCCCTACGACCCTGAAGGGTTATGGGTTTATTGATTATTGAATGATACCTGTTATATATGTCTGTCTCACTGTATATGTCCAAGTTACTGTATTTTTATGTGTCTGTATACCTGTTATATTTGTCTCACTGTGTATTCTTCTCGTTCGGGTTGTGTTCGTAATACCATGGTTGCTGGTGCGCCTCTCGGCATGGTGTCTCCGACTTCAGCATATATGCTTGCTTGGGCAGGACTGTGGTCCTGCTCGATGTAGAGGATGGCCCAAGCAATCTTAGTTTCCAGTCTCGGTTGGCTGAACTACGCCCCAACTCCACTCCAAGGAGTTGACCTGGCCTCACTGTATAAACAAAGATGTATTTCGATATCTGTCTGTATTATTGTTCGTCCATCACAAGTGATAATGACCATTTATTACAAGCACTTGCAAAATTCAGTTAGAATTATGTCCATGACTAATAGTTCGTAGATAAGCTATATTCGAGTTGCAAATGTACTTGGACCGTACGTGCATGGAATGACCACTGTAGAAGGATTTTGGTCTACCCGTGACTTTCTAGCTACTCTCCGCTGTTGAGCTGCTGAATTTCTACTCTTTTCAAAAGATGGAACGTCCTTTTTGACTAGAGCAAAATTTAGATATATTTTATGCACGTTCTTCCTTGTGTCTTGGTCTATTTCAAAGACTTTCAGCGAGGTCTTTAACGAGTCCTTGTAGCGCTTCCATTGGCCACCTTGAGATTGTGTACCCTTCTCCAGCTCACCATAGAGAAGTATATTTGGCAGGCGATAGTCTGACATACGTACCACATGACCTGCCCAACGAATCTGCATCAGAATAGTGTCAATGCTGGGAATACCAAATCTATCAAAGACAGTGGTATCTGGGATCGTGTCTTGCCATCTAATGTTCATAACTTTTCTGGGGTGCAAAGGGAACGCATTGCTCTAGGCGGACCCAGGGTTAGCAGATAACCAAGATCCCAAATGTACCTCCACGCGGTGCACCCTGGAAACAGAAATACAGCAGCTCGAGCTGTTTCTGGCCAAATCATTTGGGGATCGTGTCCGAAAACGTGGAGGTAGCAGATGGAAAGAGATTTGCATGCACACGGACAGACATATCTCCGACACCACCAGCATCACCACATATAGCGACACTGTCGACATACAGTGAAGCTAGTCAGTCCAGTCCGAACATTGGAGGGGCGGCCAATGTAAAATGCACGTATAGGTAGATACATGGCGAGAGACATAGATTTCATACCGAGTACAATGAAACAATGAAAGGGCAGAACAGCGCTAGAGGGCAGCGCGAACTGCAAATAAAAAGTGAAAAGTCCCTAGGAAAGGGGAACTACAAGCTCCGTCAGCTCGAGACGAGCTTCTAGTTACCTGAGTTCCTTACAGGCAGAGACCCAGACCCATCCACTGGCGTTTGGTAAAGCAAGAAGACCTAACCCAACTCTAATGTCGAGCCTTCTTAAACCGGAAATATGCTCGCGAAGAGAAAGGGTTCTGTACCCAATGGGCTTAGGCAAGAAAGGGACAACGATGGTAGTCCTGGCCCAACTCTACTGTCAATGTTTCCTATACCGGAAGTACACTTGCAGAGAGAAAGGGTTCCGTACTCGATTCGCTCAGGCACAAAAGGGACAGCGATTTAGCCCTGGCCCAACTCTACTGTCAAGTTTTCCTACACTGGAAATACACTTGAAGAGAGAAAGGGTTCAGTACCTGATGGGCTCAGGCGCTATTGGGACAAGGACGCTCAGCTCGAGAACGCCTTGATCTCAAACGCGTGGTGTGAGACTCGAACTTGGACAAGGGGTACACGATGTCAGTGAATGACACCTCGGCTAAGAGGGCGAAAGAGCCAGGGTCCAACTCCTCTGTTGAGTTCTTCCCCTTAAGGAACCAGGCTCACGGATGAGAAACGGTTCAGTACCCAATGGGCACAGGCACAGCACGTCCAATTACACGAGGCAAGTTCATAGACAGTGGAACACCTCGTTTGAGTCAGACTAAGAGCAAGAAAATCGCCTGGGCGAAGAGTCTCCACTACGCGTGCCTGGAGACAGATATAGAGGCTGTCACAGGCTAAGGGTAGCCCACCCGAATTGTCAAGGCATGCCGAAATCGGATGTGCTAGGCCTACAAGGCGCATAACGGTGGCACAACGTAATCACGCTCCCGGCGGAAATCGCACGGATATCCGTGATGGTTACAATGGAGCGAACGAAAAACAAACAAACAAACAATAACTTTTCTGAGACAAGTTATGTGAAAGTGATTGAGTATCTTCACATGACGTCTATACACAGTCCATATTTCACTAGCGTATAACAGCACTGGAAGTACCACTGTTCTGTAAACCTTCAGCTTAGTCTGTAATTTAATGCAATTTCTATGCCACACATTTTCATGGCAATCTGTCGAAAGTACTGCTTGTCTTGGTGATCCTTCTATGCACCTCATCATCAACATGTGCATTTTGTGATAAATTACTACCCAGGTATGTGCAACTATTCACAACTTACAGGGCTACACCATTTACCTTTATGCATGCCTCGATATAACATTTGTTAGGTGCTGGTTGTAGTTGTAACATGACTTCTGTTTTCTTGTAACATGACATGACTTCTGTTTTCTTGTAAAATGACATGACTTCTGTTTTCTTGTAAAATGACATGACTTCTGTTTTCTTGTAAAATGACATGACTTCTGTTTTCTTGTAAAATGACATGACTTCTGTTTTCTTGTAACATGACATGACTTCTGTTTTCTTGTAAAATGACATGACTTCTGTTTTCTTGTAACATGACATGAGTTCTGTTTTCTTGTAAAATGACATGACTTCTGTTTTCTTGTAACATGACATGACTTCTGTTTTCTTGTAAAATGACATGACTTCTGTTTTCTTGTAAAATGACATGACTTCTGTTTTCTTGTAAAATGACATGACTTCTGTTTTCTTGTAACATGACATGAGTTCTGTTTTCTTGTAAAATGACATGACTTCTGTTTTCTTGTAACATGACATGACTTCTGTTTTCTTGTAACATGACATGACTTCTGTTTTCTTGTAAAATGACATGACTTCTGTTTTCTTGTAAAATGACATGACTTCTGTTTTCTTGTAAAATGACATGACTTCTGTTTTCTTGTAACATGACATGACTTCTGTTTTCTTGTAAAATGACATGACTTCTGTTTTCTTGTAACATGACATGAGTTCTGTTTTCTTGTAAAATGACATGACTTCTGTTTTCTTGTAACATGACATGACTTCTGTTTTCTTGTAACATGACATGACTTCTGTTTTCTTGTAAAATGACATGACTTCTGTTTTCTTGTAAAATGACATGACTTCTGTTTTCTTGTAAAATGACATGACTTCTGTTTTCTTGTAGCATGACATGACTTCTGTTTTCTTGTAACATGACATGACTTCTGTTTTCTTGTAAAATGACATGACTTCTGTTTTCTTGTAGCATGACATGACTTCTGTTTTCTTGTAAAATGACATGACTTCTGTTTTCTTGTAGCATGACATGACTTCTGTTTTCTTGTAACATGACATGACTTCTGTTTTCTTGTAAAATGACATGACTTCTGTTTTCTTGTAAAATGACATGACTTCTGTTTTCTTGTAAAATGACATGACTTCTGTTTTCTTGTAACATGACATGACTTCTGTTTTCTTGTAACATGACTTCTGTTTTCTTCGTGTGAATAGTAAGTCCAGAGTTGGTACAAGCTTTGGAGAATCTGTCTATAATACTGTGTAGATCGGCCTCATACAAGTACATTCAAGTAAGAAGCACAAGGATACAATGATTTCAGAATTATTTTCATTTATCCTCTTGTTTCTTACTTGCATTTACTTGTATAAGCTATTATTGGATGCAACATTGTCCTAGTTTCTATGTTATTTATGTTTGTCAGCAGGCCTATTGGTCATTGTAGTACGAATACGGATATTCTACTTTTGTGTTCCTGAGGATACTTCAATTATTGTACAGGAAGTTCGTTGTTGTTATAATAGTCATTGTTTCGAGTGATCCATTCTCAGTGACTTGAGTACACATGTTGAATGTCTAGACGAGATCACATCTTTTTTAGGGGAATGTGGTTGGCCAAGTACGGAAAACATGTTTTCTTGAGGTGCAAGGCGATTCCGTGCCACTAGAACGGACCTGGTTCAATTTCCCTCAGCCTTAAAATTTAGATCAGCCTCATAGTTGGTATTTAGAGAAAATTCATCATCAAATAGGAGATCCATGATTGTGTGTGTGTGTGTGTATTGTGTGTGTGTGTGTATATGTGTGTGTGTGTGTATTGTGTGTGTGTGTGTATATGTGTGTGTGTGTGGTATCTGACTTTGGTTTTTGATCGGAGCCGCCTAAGGTTGAACAATTTTCCATCTATCCGATATATGATGTCTACTCCCAAGTCCAGATCTCTAAAAGCATCATTCAACATAGCAGAGATGATGATGCTAAATAGGGTAGGTGCTAATACACATTCCGGTTTTACTCTCTTTTAGACAGGAAACGTTTCAGATAGCTCTCCATCATCCTGAACTCTAGATTGCATTCCATCATGAAATTGTGATAAATTTCTGTGGGCATCCATATTTTGCCATAATCTTCCAAAGCCCCTTTCTACTTACTGTGTCAAAGGCTTTTGTGAGATCTATGGAAGCTGTGTACAGCCCAGTGTTATTCTTGAAATTTTTCTTGAAGCCTTTCGGCAAAGACCACATCAATAGTCTGGCTGTACACATATTTCATTGGCTCTCTATCACATATTGTAATTCGCTTGTAAACAATTTACTTTAAACAAAACAAACAAAAAAAGAAAGAAAAGCACTCATATATTATATACCTATAAAAGCACTCATATATTGTATACCTATATGATCTTAGTGCTCTTGCTTGTGTTGCACTGTATTTGAGTGTTGTTAACTTACACAGTCACCGTCATACCCATTTGTATAATTCATAAATTACATAAACAGATTCCGCAGATCTATCTAGTGTAACTCCAATGGCCCGCGATTCTCTCTCGTGTTCTTTATTTCCATTTGTTCCGTATAGTGGTTTTGGATGTTAGTTGTACTTCTCTGATGTTACTTTGTTGTGGTTTCTGTGAACTGTTTAGATTAGTCCCCACCTGAAACCTTAATCACTAAATTCAACGCCTGTGTGTTGTCGAGGCCCGAAAGGGGAGCAAAGAATAACAACACTGTTTACCTTCAATGCATATCGTACGAGGCAACTAAGGAGGTTATGGGATGGAGTTGGTTGACCCACCCCATATAGGGTCAGTGACCCAAAGCCATACTGAAGTCTGATGTGTCAGGCCGAAAGGCACAATTATCGCAGCAATGCTGTAAACCATGAAACAACGCATTCCGTTCTACGGACTACATCCTGCTGATCTGCAGGAGTTTGAGAACGAACTCAGAAGAAGAAGAAGAAGAAGCTAAATTCAAAAGAAGTCTATAATGCATAGATTTTTAAAATCACAACTTTCGATTCATCAACTTGGACACATAAGGACATTCTAAAACTATAACATTTGGTCCATTCCCTCATATTGTACTCACACGTTTTACAGTTTAATCTCTGGACTCTAGGCTGCCCGTCTACCAAATCTGACCGTCCAATCTGATAGCGACCTTGGTTGTCAGTTTCAATTATCTAATTCGGATTGGTCAGTTCAATATTAATTACTAACCTCTATGTATATCATTCAATACTTAGAGAAATTAAAACAACCAATATTCATACTATTCAAGAACTGCACAGAATAGCTTTGAACAGACAGAATTTGAGAGATCTGACCTCTGCCCTATGTGCTAACTTCAGCGAAAAAGGAAAATGAATGAATGAATGAATGAGAATATATCTTTGAAACAAACAATAATACGCTAAGTTTTCGCCTAGTTTATACTATTAGTCCAATAGTTTTGAAGAAGGTGGAGATTCGGCGTGGCTTGTTAACAATAATGTTCACTGTTCATTGGCCAAACTAATCCATTCGCTAGGAAAACGGTGATAAACCAATAATAAGGCAGGATTTATTTATGATAACGTTCGCTTACCTTGTAACCTTGTTTCAGATGTGTATCGGACAAAGACAGATCCATGGCATTAGGATTTGCAACTTTCATGTTGTCATTATTAGGTGAGTCCACTTACAAGGTTGGAGAACTTGACGTATGAAAACATTGAGTGAATTTATGTTTACGTGAATGATTGCATGACTTCATGGAAATATGAATTGATGGTTGTATGAATGAAGGGCAATATGCGTGGATGGAAGCATTGATGGATGATGCATGGATGGATGCTTGGCTCCATTTGCATGTAAGGTTAACTTAATTGTTGTCTACAAAGGTGCTCGTATTTATCGGTGTTTGTCAGGATGGATGGGTTACTGAATGCGAGTTTGTATCTGTAGATGGCTATTTTAATTATTTTTGTTATGTTTAAATAGTACATGTCCAGGTTGCCGCATAGATATGTGTTATGCTGTATACAAGTGATAACAATTAAATATTCAGGTTTTCTAATAACCAGCAATGTCAGTTTTTTAAAACAATTTATCTTAAAATGAATATGTTATTAATTAATGTGTCTCAATTCTTATGCCAGGTTGGCTGTTGGGACCGATTGTGTTTGGCAACATTATTGACGGAATCTGCACCATCTGGGATGTGACATGTGGCGTTACTGGACGGTGTTTGAGATACGATAACTCACTTTTCCGAGTTAAACTGCATGGATTTGCGACCTGTGGTCTGACACTGTCACATGTATTAGTCGTTGTAGCGTATATTTATGCCAGATGGACCAAATGCTTGGATGAACCAGCTGACGCCAACGGAAAAGTTAAAGAAATTACTACAGAAATGATTTTATTAGGGAAGGTTTACGAAGACGAAAATATAGATAGTATCGATGAGGGTGGAGAAAACAGAGGTGAAAGTTCAGAAGTCAAGACAAATGTTACACATTAGAATTGGGTAAATGTTACTTATGTTGTTTGATTGTTGGTATGATTGAGAAGCTAATACGGGAGATGGACAATGAGTCTGTCTCAATGCATAAATATACGCCATTTTTTAAAAATGTCTCAAGACAGTTATTGTTATTTCGTATTTTTGGGCTTTGTAAAAATTTTGCCATTTTAAATGTCAGTTGCGATGAATTTTATGTTTTCATCATTTTTGGTCAATGTATGAAGAGTTTGGACCTCTTTTGACATAGTTTTCCTGAAATTTGAGTATCCATAGCTTTAATTATCTGGCAACCCTATGTTTGTCTGTTGCTTAGCAACATTTCATGTTAGCTGTTAAGCTTATGTAGGCAGTATTCAGATCACTGCTACTGCACGGTCATCAGGTGCTGTGCTGACTGGCGTAAGCGATAATAGATCTCCAGATTTTTGTTTCTTATTCCTGTATATTTTATCAGTATGCTTGACGTTTTGCAATGACAAAATGTCAGACTATCCAATATTTTCTCACGATGCCTTCCTCAATCTCTTTGACCTCTGTCTTGCCTATTGTAGCTATGTTCCCGATACCTCCATGTCGCATAACCTGTCCATAATATAAAGTTTGTCTCTTTCTGATATTATCAAAAAACTCAAGTGTCACAGTTGAATCTTTTAGCACTTCTCTTTTAGCACTTTCTCTTTCAGCACTTTCTCTTTTAGCACTTTCTCTTTCAGCACTTTCTCTTTTAGCACTTTCTCTTTCAGCACTTTCTCTTTCAGCACTTTCTCTTTCAGCACTTTCTCTTTCAGCACTTTCTCTTTCAGCACTTTCTCTTTCAGCACTTTCTCTTTCAGCACTTTCTCTTTCAGCACTTTCTCTTTCAGCACTTTCTCTTTCAGCACTTTCTCTTTTAGCACTTTATCTTTTAGCACTTTCTCTTTCAGCACTTTCTCTTTCAGCACTTTCTCTTTAGTTGTTCTATATTTCTAGCTAAGCACGATGCTACCAATTTGGTAACGTAATGATTCACGATTCTCTTTCCAATAATATCTTGAAGGAAGCAGTTGAGAGAGAAGAAGAAGAGGGGTTCAGAGGAAAGTATAAATTGACAACATTAAAGACTAGACAGGATTAAGAACTGATAACAGAGTGGCGCGGCGAAATGTTTTTTGTTCTGTCTCCAGAGTGACACCCCTACGACCATCAGACGGTTATGGGTTTGATGATGATGACGCCGTGGTTCCATGAATACTCGTAATCTTCTTTCTAGAATTCTATAGAACATTTTTCCAGCGTTGCTTAGAAGTGAAGTACATCTGTATTTTGTATAATCTCTTTTTCTGCTTATTTTTCTTCCAAATATATATTATTATATCGTTTTTCCAGTCTTCTGGTGTTTCTTGTCTATTCTATATTATATTAAACAGCCTCTGTAACCATTTTATACCTGCTGCTGCCTTGATTAATTCGACTTGTTATTTATTCTCATTAAGTGGCCGAAACATTTCAATATATGTTTTTCAATATATTTGACAATAGTTGATGTTCCAGCAGTTCTTGAAATGTCTTCATTCCTTACGTGATCTCTTCTTGTTCTGGTTACTGCTTTTCTTAGACATCTGATTCCACAAGCAGTAAGCTTTCTCTCTTGTTCTTTTGTTAGTGACAATGTCTGACATTGATAACACAATGTTGCTGTGACGATTGAATTTATGATTTGATTTTTTGTTTCCATGGGGATCGATTTGTGTTTAATAATTGGTTTTCATAATTTACATTTGGCTTTTTAATTTCTTTTCTCGAGCTCTCTGTCCATTCTTCCGTCGATTGTAAAAAAAATTTCCAAGATATTTAAATTCATGCACTTGTTTCAGTAATAGATTATCTATCTTTATGTTGATTCTATTGTGTTCTCTGCCTATAGACATTACTTCTGTTTTTATGTATTGATCTTCATGTTGTGTTTGATGCATCTTTCTTGAGTAAGTTTATGTGATCTTGCAGCTATTTACCTGAACTGTGGAGTAGGCACTGATCGTCAGAAAAGAGTAGTTCAGTTCAGTCATTTGGATGGTAAGCGTATGGAGGGGTTATTACTGTTTCGGTAATAGAAGCGATAACAACTCTGATAATGTACTATTGTTACTAGTAACAACTACGATAATGTACTATTGTTACTAGTAACAACTACGATAATATACTATTGATACTAGTAACAACTACGATAGTGTACTATTGTTACTAGTAACAACTACGATAATGTACTATTGATACTAGTAACAACTACGATAATGTACTATTGTTACTAGTAACAACTACGATAATGTACTATTGTTACTAGTAACAACTACGATAATGTACTATTGTTACTAGTAACAACTACGATAATGTACTATTGTTACTAGTAAAAATACAATAGTGACTACGCAGATGACCTGGCCCTTTTGAACGCAAACCTCACAGATGCTCATTCTAAGCTTGACAATCTCCAACACTACTCAAATCAGATAGGACTGAAAATCATCACATCAAAAACTCATATACTAGATTTTACGAGATTCAACGACAACAAAGAAATTCAAAATGTCCCATTATTAAGTCAACAAAGTTACATATTTAAGCACAAATCTAGCACTGGATGGAGACTCATCACAAGAAATTTTACACCGTATTGCCCTTGCAGCGGGTGCTTTCAATAAACTACGTAACATACTAAGACACACTAAGAAACACCACAAAACTCAGGTTGTTTAACTCCAACATCATCCCTATTCTATCATATGGATGCGAAAGTTGGAAAGCCACAAAAGCCACAGGTAAGAGACTAAACACCTTTGAAAACAAATGCTTACGTACCATTCTGAACGTTTAGTGGAGTGACTTTAAAGCTAACACTACTATAAGAGAGGAAAGCAAACAAACCTATATATCTTCCTTCATTAGACAAAGGCGTTGGACTTGCATCGGCCATGTTCTCAGAATGAACAGCATAAGAATTTCCCATCAGTCGCTATATTGGGAGTCGCCCGGAGTAAGAAGAAGAGAAACTCTACGAAGAACCATTAATAAAGAAAGCATGTCAATGAACCTAAGCAACACCCAAAAAAACTGAAAGACCTGGCAACACAAAGACATAAATGGAAAGCTATGGTTTCTGCCCTATGGCCCTGGAGGAATATAACATAACATAACACTAGTAACAAATATGATAATGTACTATTGTTACTAGTAACAACTGTAATAAATTATAAAACTAATCTAAATTAGAAATAACAAAAATTAAATTTTCCACGTCACGGTTTATAGAGACCTTTATCATGAAACAATAAACGTATCAGAAACAAACACACAATTTTCAATGCATAGAGATGGTATCACAACTTCATGTCGCTGCATTGTAACAGAAAAAAAAAAGATTATTGACATCTCCTCAACTTGCTATGAATATATACTGGTTGATCGAAACAGAGACAACAATAATAACGCATGCACAGTGCAGGTATGCAAATTAGTCCAGGACCACACACATTAAACATTAGCACGTGTTTATTAGGCCTCAGTACTACAATGACCAACAGTTATATTTGAAAACATAAAAAAACTAAACATCCGTAACCCTTCAGGGCCGTATCGATACTGCATTGAATGCGTTAACACACAGTTCTCCAACGAGTTCTTCTTCTTCTTCTTTCGTTCACTTGAAACATGTCTATATCTGTAATTCTGTCTCCTTAATAAAACTCACTGTCTTTTGTAGTTCATACAGTGTCCCATAGAGTTTTGATTCCAGTGTTGTTTCCTCTGGCCAATATGTCTGCCTCAGCGTTTCATGCTCAGAACACTCTTGAAGTATATGTTTGGCACTCTGTGCTGCCTGTCCACATGTACACATGGCCGTGTTGCCAATCTTGAACTTTGTATACATGTGACTGCGGAGTCGGTTGTGTCCTGTTCTGAGACGTAGAATTATAACTTTTTCTGATCTGTTCATAATGTGATAGTCATCTTGTGTTGGTGTTTGTGGCTTTCTTATTGACTTTATCATCTGTTTTTTCTGATGGTAGGTGATTGGTATATCTGGTTGGTCTTCGGCAGCACCTTCCTTAGCCAGTTGGTCTGCTTTTTCATTTCCTGGTATTCCACAGTGAGAGGGTATCCACTGCATGGTTACCCTATACTGGTAAGACAATTCGCTAAGTAGTTTTTTTAAGTCTGTTAGTTTTCCAGACTGGAGAGCTTGAAGCACTGACCTTGCATCTGTCAGAAATACCACAGGCTGTAGGTCAGAGTTGGAGTTCAGCAGTTTTTTAGCTGCCACACTAATTGCCTGGATTTCTGCATCATAATTATTGTAGAATTTTCCTGTCGGTGTTCTGATCGTATCTCTAGGCTTGTGTGGATATTCTATATATACACCTGCACCTCCATTCCTCACAGCATTCTGTGCTGACCCATCTGTGTACACTCTGACCCATATATCTTGTGGATATTCCTCATCCAGGAAACTGAGTGTGACTGTCATTCGCTGCACACTGTTCTGTTTGTCCTCGCTTAGTATTCCTTTCACATGTGTCTGAATGTATATTGGCATTCCATGTCTTTCACTCCACGGGGTTTGTTCTGGTACAGACGTTAAGGGGCTGTCAACTTCAGGTAGGTCTGTAAGTTGTCTACGGAGTCGTTTAGCTTGATGGATAAAGCTGCTCCTTTTCAGTCGCCCCATTGCCAGATTTTGGAATCTTTCCTTCATTGGATGACTTGGCATACACTGAAACTTTTCTGCTTGAATTAGTACTTTTGTGTCTCTGCGTTCGCGAAGTGTTTGCATTCTTCCCATTTTCTGCATCTCTGCTATGGGTGTTGATTTCATTGCTCCCAACATTATTCTAAGTGCCTGGTTTTGCACTTTATCTAGATCTTGTAATGTGGTGTTTGATGCAGGACACCACGCAGCTGAACCATATTCCAGGTGTGGTCTTATGCCTTGCTGGTAAACTTTACTGAGTATATTTCCACTGGCTCCCCATGTGTTTCCACTTAGTTTTCTCAGGATAGCTAGCTTCCTCCTAGCTTTTGTTGTTGCTTTGTTTATGTGCTGCTTCCATATCAGCTTATCATCAAAAGTAACTCCGAGGTATGTGGGTTGTTTGTCTTCTTTCAAGAGCTCTCCATCTATCTTGATATGACCAGCTTTTTGTTTTGGTGAGAGGGTAAAGAGTGTAGTGCTGCACTTATCTGTGTTAATGCTGACGCACCATCTATTTGCCCATAAGGTTAGGGCATCAATAGCTCTTTGTATTTGTTTAGTGGCCACTGTTGCATGTTCTTCCGTGCACCAGATCACCAGGTCATCAGCATACATTGCCACTTTGATCCCGTGTGGTAGTTCAGCAACTAGGTCATTGATGTAAACCAAGAAAAGTGTGGGTGACAGGACTCCTCCCTGGGGGACTCCATGACGCAGTAGAACTTTCTTGCTCTTGCGACCATCTAATTGTACCCTGGCTCTTCTATTATGCAGGTATGCTTTTACCCATTTGTACATTCTTGAGCTAACCCTGCAATTTCGCAATTTCTTTAGGAGCCCTTCTTTCCAGACCTTATCAAATGCTTTTCTGAGGTCTATCCATGCTGCTAGTACCAGTTTCTTATCTTGGAAGGCATCCTCAATCTCTTGGGAGAGGTAGGTTGCCTGATCTTCAGTAGAGTAGCACTGTCTGAAACCTGCTTGCTGTGATACCAGAAGGTTTTCACTTTCAAGGTACCACTGCATCCTAAGATTGATAATGCGTTCCATTGTTTTACATAGACAGCTTGTGAGGCTGATGGGCCTGTAGTTGGAGACTGTGTTGCCATCTTTTCCTGATTTGAGGAGTGGTATCATTATTGCTTCTCTCCACGCCTGTGGTACATTACCTCTTGACCAGCTTGTGTTAAAGATCTGCAGTAGTTTGCTCTTGCTGCAATTCCCAGGTTTCTAATAATTTCATTGGACACTCCATCAGCTCCAGGGGACTTTTTCATTTTCAATTTGGATATTGCATGCTCCAGTTCTCTCACTGTGATTGGTGCCTCCATGACTTCAGGTATAGGTTCACCTTGTCCAATGTTTTGCTGGTTCTCTTGAACCTCCTGTTGTTTGTCTGGGCTGACTTTGATGTTATTGTCTCCAACGAGTTAAATTTAAACGATGTGAATGAGTGGAAAAATCTTGACTTGTCCAGTCTTTGGCACTCTATGACCATTATTTCTTCTTTGTGTGTTCCTTATCTGCTTCTCCAACCTTCAACTGTTGTATGCACGATCGCATTTGGCAAGGAACCATGCCGACATATACTTGTCCAAGCATGAAAGTTTTCGTCGTTTCACTACTGAAAGTAATGTTTCTTGTGGACATCTATACATTTCTATTTTATTTCTTACGTACACATTTGTCTTATGTTCTCTCTAGGAAATGTGCAGATTTCGTCTGTAGCATTTGTATTTGAAGATCTGTAATCGTCTCTCTATTTCTGCAGTGAGTGTACAACTCTCACAAACATACAACATAAATGACTAGTGAGTGTACAACTCTCACAAACATACAACATAAATGACTAGTGAGTGTACAACTCTCACAAACATACAACATAAAGGACTAGTGAGTGTACAACTCTCACAAACATACAACATAAAGGACTAGTGAGTGTACAACTCTCACAAACATACAACATAAAGGACTAGTGAGTGTACAACTCTCACAAACATACAACATAAATGACTAGTGAGTGTACAACTCTCACAAACATACAACATAAATGACTAGTGAGTGTACAACTCTCACAAACATACAACATAAAGGACTAGTGAGTGTACAACTCTCACAAACATACAACATAAAGGACTAGTGAGTGTACAACTCTCACAAACATACAACATAAATGACTAGTGAGTGTACAACTCTCACAAACATACAACATAAAGGACTAGTGAGTTCTAAAGTTCAATTTTCACTTTAGCACTGATGTTGCTAACAGTTATATTGTAGATACATAGAAAAAAAGGAAGAATTTTATGAATCTAAAATAAAACGCAGAAATTATAACAACCCCGTGTAAAAAAAAAAAATTCGTATGAATTAAAGGATAAAAAAATAAAACAAACAGAATACTTTATTAAAAGACATGACACCTTGTTGAAGACCTTACTTGATGGTAGTAAAGTTGAGTGGAGGCGAGCAAGAGATAGGCAGAGATACAAGTGGAAGGGAAGTAACACGAAATGGACAGATTACAGAGTATAGCAGAGAAAACCATCACGACTAGAGACGAAGGATGTTGGAGGTCGTTTAATGTAACCTTCGATGCAGAAACGACACTTGATAATGATGAAGCACCTGTTTACTGTATTTGTTAGTGAATCCACACCTGGATAAGTATGTGTTTACTGTACTTAGTGAATCCAGTAATTGGATAAATATGTGCTTACAGTACTTAGTGAATCCAGTCATTGGATAAGTATTTTGACAGAACAAAATGTTAGATAACAAAGTAATTGAACAGGATTTAACTTTTCTACCTTCACAGTGAGGCCAAAACCCCAATGCACACCCATTATAAATCACAGTGGTAGAAAGGTATGGATATTTATCAGAAACTAGACCCCATATCCATATACCAACCTCATAGGCAACAACAGATGGATCATCATCTTTCGACTTGGAACTGGCCTCTGCAGGTTACAGAGCCACCAGTACCAGATAAAGGTGGCACACACATATGAATGTCCACGCGGAACAGGCACACATACCCCTGAACACTAATTTGGACCCCCAAAACTGTCCATAATACAAAGAACTTCGAGACGAGACATGGCCACACTGGAGTGAACTGAGATAAAAACTCTGGAACATCCGCTCTGAACTGAAGAAGACTGAGAGCTTCATCCTGGCGACTGGCCCGAGATCTAGCAAGATCAAAATATTCATGAAAGTAGAAGAAGAAGAAGCTACATTTCAAAGAATAGCACAGACTCGTGAAGGTCGAGGGGAGGTTCTTGTAAACTTTGTCTAATAGTAATAATAATAATAATAATAATAACAATAATACTCCCAATAATAATACGACCCATAGATCTTCAGGGCCGTAGGGGTGCCACACAGGAGACATCAGCACAAAAAACTCTCCACACTTCGTCATGTTCCTCAGGGAAAAAAATCACCATCGGAACTCATTGTTAGTTCTCAATTACAGGCTGTTAATTACGTATGCATCTATATTCGTTAGTGCATCTCGGCAAGGAACATGATGATGATAATTAGTCATTTAAATTTGATCATATTTAACGCTGGACTGGAAGTAGTTCTGCTGAGGTTGGCCTGGAAACCCTCTTGAGCTAGGCTGTTCATAGTTATGTCCTAGATCTGAACCCACGCAGTTATGGCACCACATGTAGTTGTTAGGATCCACTCTCTTCTTGATGGCCAGAAGTCTGTGAATCAAATATTTGTGATTAAAAAAGAACAGGTTTTATTGAGAAATAGTGTGATTTTTATTTATGAAACAGCCGTCAATGCACACCGGTCTAAGTCTTCCCTACCAAACGTCAATGCACACCGGGCTCAGTCTTCCTTATCAGATGCCGGAAATGCCCATGTGTTTCCGAGGCCCGAAAAGGTAGCAAGGAAAGCGACACCTGTCAGGTATTTGGGGAGTGAGCTTGATATCTCATTCCATAGTGGGTTAAAGTGACCATTAGGCCAAGCTGAAGCCGGTTCCGTCAGTCAAGTAACCTTTAAGGTGCGCTGAAGTAGCCGAGTCCGAAAGACGCAGATATCGCAGCTAGGCTATAAATCATGACACAGTTATTTCGTTTACCGGACTACATCCTGCTAATCTGCAGGAGTTTGAGAACGAACACAGAAGAAGATTAATGAACGGATCTGATTTGGATAGGACATACGTGATAAGCAGAAACCATTGAATGAGAGAAGTTGTCCTAGAGTCAGGAAAAACAAGATAAAGAGGAATAAAAAAACACTTAGGAGAACAAACACGATCATCTTCTTCTTGTATCCAGCGCTGCCTGATTGCGGGCCTCACCAATGTTCGGCCAGAAGTAGTTTTCATTCTTAGAGCAACCAATGTTAGTTTGTACAATCAGAAACAAGCTGGATTCACACGGAGATAAGTAACCAACTGTGCAAATCTTATTCCATGTGAGCGTCTCATTCAAATTTCATCTCTCACTCTCTTGTCCATTATTTCCACTCGTCATGCTGTGTATGTGCTCCCTTACCTTACTCAACCATTTCAGCTTGAATCTTTCTCTTCCCTATGACATGTTTTATACTCCGCTTTAATATCTTGCACCTACCATCGTCACACCATATTAGCTTTCTTACGCTTAGTACGAGCGTATATTGTTTGTTTCGTTTGTTGTCTTTCGTCTTGGTGAAGACTTGTAGTCAAAACGTCGTTTGTCGCTGTGTCTCGTTGCTAGTATCTTTTATTTGAAATAAATTGGTAACACTTGTACCTATTTCAGTTTATTTGCCTTTTGTTACCCCAGCTCTCGCATTTCCAGTATTGGGTTTCCCGACATTTGAGTTTTATCTATTTGAAATGGTTTATGTTGTAAACAAAAGACCACTATGCAATATATGATAGAAGGCATATGCTCCGCTTGGAGCAAATAGATAAACGATACTATTGATAAACTTCAATCGATCATTGATCTCAAGCAATCGATCATTGATCTCAAGCAATCGATCATTGATCTCAAGCAATCGATCATGTATCTCAAACAATCGATCATTGATCTCAAACAATCGATCATTGATCTCAAACAATCGATCATTGATCTCAAACAATCGATCATTGATCTCAAACAATCGATCATTTAACTCAAACAATCGATAATTTATCTCAAACAATCGATCATTTATCTCAAACAATCGATCATTGATCTCAAACAATCGATCATTTATCTCAAACAATCTATCATTGATCTCAAACAATCGATCATTGATCTCAAACAAGCGATCATTGATCTCAAACATACAAAAGTTGTTTTTACAACAGTTATTTCCCTTTAAAGTCAAATATTTTTGGGTGAATCCTTGAAATATTCAGGAAAATGGATAATTTTGATGATATTCTTCGTGCATTTACATTTGTTGAAAAAAAAAAAAAATCACGCAATTTATGTAAATAAATATTTTTGTTCACTTTTAGAAAGACTATTTTTCTTATTTAAGAAGACGGTAGAAGTGTCCACAATTTGTCTCAAAGTTTGTCGCAAAGATTTACAGTAACTTGTGTAAATTTGTTTTGAATATCAATACATTTTTCTTCTGAAATCGTAGGACGAACAGATCGATGTGCATCTTGCACACTTCCGGAAACACGATGCATAGAATGTTAAAGGAGGCCTAAATAAGATGGGCCGAAAATGTGTGCATGCCTAACAAACGTATCCCAAAACAGCTAATCCATGTTTATCTCTTTAAGGGAAAATAACTGGTCAGTAGACAAAAGAAATGCTTCTTGCACTCTTTAAGTGTCTCTAAAGTGCTTCAATATTGACGCTACATCGTTGGATTCTGTCGGTCAAAATCCCCAGGATGGTGTATGAACACCAGCCTAGGTGCTTGCATCGCTTAGAAACATCAAATCTCAGAGACACAGAAAAACGTGAAGCTTGGCGAGACAGAACAAACACATAGATGGTCAATCATGATCATACATGTCATAAAGGTAGCAGGAGATTGTATGCCAGTATTGGACATTTCAGTTGACTCCACACACTCCAGAGAGATGCAATAACAAAAGACGTTAGAAACTGTTATCAGAGGTGCAATAACACAAGTCTAAAACTGTTATCAGAGATGCAATAACACAAGTCTGGAACTGTTTTCAGAGAAGCAATAACACAAGTCTGAAACTATTATCAGAGATGCAATAACACAAGTCTGAAACTGTTATCAGAGATGCAATAACACGTCTGAAACTGTTATCAGGAATGCAATAACACAAGTCTGAAACTGTTATCAGGAATGCAATAACACAAGTCTGAAACTGTTATCAGGAATGCAATAACACAAGTCTGAAACTGTTATCAGGAATGCAATAACACAAGTCTGAAACTGTTATCAGGAATGCAATAACACAAGTCTGAAACTGTTATCAGGAATGCAATAACACAAGTCTGAAACTGTTATCAGGAATGCAATAACACAAGTCTGAAACTGTTATCAGGAATGCAATAACACAAGTCTGAAACTGTTATCAAAGGTGCAGTAACACAAGTATGAAACAGATTATCACATCTTTATCAAGTCTCTAACAGCATTGTGATAAAGAACTTGTGCATCTGTAAATTTCTGCAAAAATTGTATAATAACTTCTTTCATATATTTACCCCCATTATTAAACACTTGTTCTACACAACTTACTCTATACTCTATTCAGTACATGGAACAATAGAAATGCGCAACTTTCAATGACGTCATATTGAGCACATATATATAATTTCACATTAAGTTTTCAATGACTTTATAGACATCATGTAATTACCTGACGACAATAAAGATAAGATGAACACGTCGTTGTAAAATGCAAACCGCAAGACACAAGACAGAGAATGGTTCAGGGAAGACAACATTCTGGGGAGAATACGTCACGTGACATGACATGTAATTACCTTTCATAAACCTGTTCATTTTCCCAGAATCTAGTTTTCCAATTCCGCATGTCCAGTGTTGGTTCATTTATGTGTGTACCGTAACCAAATGTGTGGAATTTTATATCAAAAGACAGCATTGATTCAATTGTTTTGTACTCATTCTCCGGCGTCAATAGGCCAAGGCATGCAAAAATAATGCTCCCACTTCTATAGCCAGGATGTATTGGTGTACTTTCACGTGGTACTTGGATCGCATTGCCTGGAGAATTGAGAAATTATAAGACGTGACAATGAATAAGATGAATAACCAACATAACTTTTCTTTCTGTCTTTTTTTCACGCATTTAAATGCGTGTATAACTAAGGATCAGTACTTCTAGCCAGCAATTTAGCAAAATATACTTCCGGGTCAACTAATTCACCACTATTCCATCACATCTATTGATCCGGTATTCAGTGATGGTACATATAAATGGCACATCTGTTGATCCCATCTTGACTGGTGGTACATCTAACCTTCACATCTGTTGATCTCATCTTGAGTGATGGTGCATCTAATTTTTCCCACCATCTAGAAATCTACGCAAAAGAACACATGTGCAATGTTCACTGCTCCGCATCTCTCGACATCCATGGAAATATTTTGAAAGAAGAAAAAAAGCAACAAATCAAGACAGAACATGCAGTGGCAATAACGATATTTCAACAGCTGAACCACTGCGCCAGACTGTTGTCGATCCCGGATCTGTTTAGTTGGAACACTTTATTTCTTGATGTCCTACCCAAACATAAAGTGTGTTATTGACGCTTGTTAGTCGCGTGTTCTTTTGTACAGTTTTTCCTCTCTTCAACAAGAGGCTATGCATTTCAATGATGTCCAGTTTGCAACATATCCACCTTATGGTCAAATGGAGGGAAACCAAATCCAACAAAATGTCTGCGAACTATAAGAACAGAAACGTGTGTTTGCACAGTCGATTACGTTATTTATGAGCTATAATTAGCTATTAGGTCAATTAGCTATAACAACTATCATAATGTAATATTGTTACTGTTGTCAATTAGCTATAACAACTATCATAATGTAATATTGTTACTGTTGTCAATTAGCTATAACAGCTATGATAATTTAATATTGTTACTGTTGTCAATTAGCTATAACAACTATCATAATGTAATATTGTTACTGTTGTCAATTAGCTATAACAACTATCATAATGTAATATTGTTACTGTTGTCAATTAGCTATAACAACTATCATAATGTAATATTGTTACTGTTGTCAATTAGCTATAACAACTATCATAATGTAATATTGTTACTGTTGTCAATTAGCTATAACAACTATCATAATGTAATATTGTTACTGTTGTCAATTAGCTATAACAACTATCATAATGTAATATTGTTACTGTTGTCAATTAGCTATAACAACTATCATAATGTAATATTGTTACTGTTGTCAATTAGCTATAACAGCTATGATAATTTAATATTGTTACTGTTGTCAATTAGCTATAACAACTATCATAATGTAATATTGTTACTGTTGTCAATTAGCTATAACAACTATCATAATGTAATATTGTTACTGTTGTCAATTAGCTATAACAACTATCATAATGTAATATTGTTACTGTTGTCAATTAGCTATAACAACTATCATAATGTAATATTGTTACTGTTGTCAATTAGCTATAACAGCTATGATAATTTAATATTGTTACTGGTGCCAAATAGACCAAGTGCCCTCAGTTTTCTATCTCTGCATTCGTTCTCAAACTCCTGCACAATAGCAGTGTGTAGTGCGGTAACGAAATTCAGTGTCATGGTTTACACATTTGTTGCGATATCTGCACCTTTTGGCCCGCACATACAACTTCAGCATGTCTTCTGTGTCGCATTGGCCCCACTATGGGACTGAAAAGCCAACCTCATCTCGTAAACTTCTCCGTTGTCTGATGGTCAACAATTTAGAATAGAAAAGAGAATATGAAATAAGATGCTACAGAAGAATTTTGAAATTACTATGGACAAGAATCAAGAAGTGACACAAAACATTAGAGGGTTGCTTTATAAACAATATTACCCACTGAAGGCGGATGTGTCGGGCCACTGATGCAAATTAAACGGTGACACAACGCATTTCATTCTCTGGACAACATCCTGCTGGAAATCTATTATTCCGGCTACAAGAGAGTTCCAGAGGGAGTTTCAGAATGAAGGCTGAAGAAGAAGAAGAAACAACATTATAGGGTTGATTTCTAAACATTAGATGGTTGATTTCTAAACATTAGAGGGTTGGTTTCAAAACATTAGAGGTTGATTTCTAAACATTAGATGGTTGATTTCTAAACATTAGAGGGTTGGTTTCTAAACATTAGATGGTTGATTTCTAAATAGAGGGTTGATTTCTAAACATTAGATGGTTGATTTCTAAACATTAGAGGGTTGGTTTCTAAACGTTATATAGTTGGTTTCGAAACATTAGATGGTTGATTTCTAAACATTAGAGGGTTGGATTTTAAACATTAGAGAGTTGATTTCTAAACATTAGAGAGTTGATTTCTAAACATTAGAGGGTTGATATCCAGAATATTGGATACACATATCTTGTTGAAAGATTTCCAGCAAAATTGGATACACATATTTTGTTGACAGAGTCTAGGTTATTGGATACAAGTATTTTGTAGAAAGATTTCAGAATATTGGATACACCTATTGTTGATAGATTCCAGAATTATTGGACTGTCAGATTTTCATTGAGAATTGATATGATGCTTTTTCTTTATTTGACGAATGTGGTAAATAAAGTTCACTATATGGGAATTTGGAGTTACAGAGTTGTAACGTTGTTTCATGTATGTTACGCTTGGATATAACAACAGCACGTTATATACCCTACCACAAGACGACGATGGATAAGAGGCATCTCACATTGTTTTAACATACCTCTAGCTGCGGAAGGGACAACTTACCCAGAAACGTAAGCCATTCAAGAACATTCAGAAGACTATTTTCTGGAAAGAAAATGTAGTATGAAAAAACACCTTATCTATCCACCCATTCCCTGATCCCGCTGCCGTTTTTCGATCTCTATGTGCACAGACTAACAAACCCGTAGCAAAGTGGAGGTTGGGGTTGATACCTTCCCTTAGGAAATAAGAACATGGCATTTAGTACAAGGAAACGTGTAATACAACGGTCAAAAGTATGTTTCCATATTGGTTTTCCCAGAAAAGACCATGTTCCCATAGTGTTTTTCCAGAAAATTACATGTTTCTATAACTGTTTTCCTAGAAAACATCATGTTTCCATAGTGTTTTTCCAGGAAAAGATCTTGTTCCCATAGTGGTTTTTCCCCAGAAAATTTATTTTTCCCATAGTGGTTTTTCCACAATAGATCATGTTCCTATAATGGTTTCCCCAGAAAAGATCATGTTACATGGTGTTTTACCCAGAAAATATCTTGTTCCCATAGTGGTTTTTCCACAAAAGATCATGTTCCTATAATGGTTTCCCCAGAAAAGATCATGTTCCTATAATGGTGTCCCCAGAAAAGATCATGTTCCCATAGTGTTTTTCCCAGAAAATATCTTGTTCCCATAGTGGTTTTTCCACAAAAGATCATGTTCCTATAATGGTTTCCCCAGAAAAGATCATGTTCCTATAATGGTGTCCCCAGAAAAGATCATGTTCCCATAGTGTTTTTCCCAGAAAATATCTTGTTCCCATAGTGGTTTTTCCACAAAAGATCATGTTCCTATAATGGTTTCCCCAGAAAAGATCATGTTCCTATAATGGTGTTCCCATAAAAGATCATGTTCCCATAGTGTTTTTCCCAGAAACGATCATGTTCCCATAGTGTTTTTCCCAGAAAAGATCATGTTCCCATAGTGGTTTTTCCAGAAATGATCATCAACAATTGCCCGACCATGAAGGTCTTATCCTCGCAATCTGGTAAATTAACTTTTACCAATTACCAAAGCCCCAACATGAAGGTCTTATCCTCAAAATCTGGTAAATTAACTTTTAACAATTACCAAAGCCCCAACATGAAGGTCTTATCCTCACAATCTGGTAAATTAATTTTTACCAATTACCAAAGCCCCAACATGAAGGTCTTATCCTCAAAATCTGGTAAATTAACTTTTACCAATTACCAAAGCCCCAACATGAAGGTCTTATCCTCAAAATCTGGTAAATTAACTTTTACCAATTACGAAAGCCCCAACATGAAGGTCTTATCCTCACAATCTGGTAAATTAACTTTTACCAATTACCAAAGCCCCAACATGAAGGTCTTATCCTCACAATCTGGTAAATTAACTTTTACCAATTATCAAAGCCCCAACATGAAGGTCTTATCCTCACAATCTGGTAAATTAACTTTTACCAATTACCAAAGCCCCAACATGAAGGTCTTATCCTCACAATCTGGTAAATTAATTTTTACCAATTACCAAAGCCCCAACATGAAGGTCTTATCCTCAAAATCTGGTAAATTAACTTTTACCATTTACCAAAGCCCCAACATGAAGGTCTTATCCTCAAAATCTGGTAAATTAACTTTTACCAATTATCAAAGCCCCAACATGAAGGTCTTATCCTCACAATCTGGTAAATTAATTTTACCAATTACCAAAGCCCCAACATGAAGGTCTTATCCTCAAAATCTGGTAAATTAACTTTTACCAATTACCAAAGCCCCAACATGAAGGTCTTATCCTCAAAATCTGGTAAATTAACTTTTACCAATTACCAAAGCCCCAACCGATACCAAAGATGTATCTACGACCATACATATACACCATGTTGCATAGATGTCGTAAGTTCAAACACTTATGTATTATCTCGGTGCTTTATCTATGTGGGGCATCATGGCATGGACAAGATCGATAATATATGCTGACTGCAGGAAAACTTATATCCAACAGGCAAATCTTGGAACAGGGTAATGAAGTTGTGCTAACCGTTGGAAACACACATAATAACACACACATCGACGTTTCGACCAAAAGGTATTTATCAAGACTACATACTTAACAAGAGGTTTTTCTCTCTAGTGGTTGAATGTAATGCTGTCTTGCATGACATTATCTGCGGTCTGTGCTGCCTGCCAACATAAAGTCAGAGGTGATGGTACTAGTCTTATTCTGCTTAAGTGAATGTTTTATTTGTTGTGTCTTGCCCTGATGCGGAAGATGATAACTTTCTCATCATTGTCGAGATAGTGATAGCTGTCTTTTGGGTGGTCGATTTTCCTAATAGCTTGATTGACTTATTTTCCTGGTAAGTGATTTCTTATTTTAGGTCATCGTGGGTTTCCATAGCGTGTTTTTTAGAGAAATGTCTGTAGTCAGAATGTCGTTTTGTGAACAACGAAACTGAGACGATTCTATTGTATATTTTCTGCTGTTTGTGTTGCTGCTCCGTAGATGCAATCCGCAGAGTTAATGATACCAATTCGGTGTAAGTATTTTTAGACTTCAGTGTACCGTCTCAGTCAAAATATCTGACTTCTTCATTTCTGTTTAATTTGTTAACGCTGTCTTTTTATGGGCTATAGTTTTCGTTTACTTCTCTCTTTTGAAGTCGCATATATATTTTAAAAGAGACTTTGAACATTTTTAACGGTGTAGAGGATTTACGTCATTATACAGGGGTTACCCTATATGTACTCCATCGCTCTCAACGAAGCAGTACACTGAGAGTACCACTCATAGCACGTAACTCCGTAGATTCCAGCGACAATCCCCACTAATTTGATGTACACGGGTCCCACCTTTCCCACTTGTAAAACTTTGTGTGATTTTTCTACTCGCAGATAGACGTTGACCATAAACAGCACAAAATAAAA
Organism: Meghimatium bilineatum; assembly: GCA_034231615.1. NCBI lineage: Eukaryota > Metazoa > Mollusca > Gastropoda > Stylommatophora > Philomycidae > Meghimatium > Meghimatium bilineatum. The sequence goes on from CM067319.1 coordinate 80,800,906, forward strand.
TGAAAGACAGTGACACCAACAACATATACAAATACAATCTCGTGGATTACCTCCGAGCATAGTACCAGTACAGGAAATATTCGCCCTAGTCATTTCAATCACAGTGTCCATAAACTCTGATATGGAGTTCTCCAAACTAGACCCCTGAATGCAGGTTCCGAATACATAACCGATGTACCTGTCCGTGTAAGGAACTATTTGCTGGAAGAACAAAGACAAATGTTTTAATATAACATATAATGACATAGTCGGAGGAAATTTTACAGAAGTTACAGTATTATAGTTTGTTCCATAATTCATGTTACTCACTTGAGCTCAATTTTCATGAAAACTACCGGATGCATAGCCACCATATTTCGCAGTTAGTCTTATACACAGTACGATCTTGGGAATTTATATTTTTCAAATTGATAGGTAGATTGAAAAATAGCAAAAAACGCGGGGATTTTGTTGCTCCATCATCATCACGTGACATATTCTTTCCAGAACGTTGTCTTTGCAATTGATGTTCTGAACCCGACTCTATCCTGTGCCAATCTGCCCGCCTCCTCCAATCTGTCCATCTCCTTCTAGGTCTACCTCTTCTTCTACTTCCCAGAATTCTGCCCTCTAATATGCGTCTTTCCATATCATTGTGCCTTTTTATATATCCGAAATATTTCAGCTTTCTATGTAAAATTGTATTCACCAGCCATCCTTCCTTTATATTTAACATACTCAAAACTTCACTATTCCTTATCTTTTCAAGGCTGTCCTTGCAAATATCTAGGCACAATATTCCCGTAGGTTACCGGTGTCTTCGGGAAGGAAATCTGATTAGTTGAGCACTAATATACGAACACATCCGTTCTTGTCAATCATTTTGACGGAGGTCTTCTATTATATCATCATCAAGTGACATATTCTTTCCAGAAAGTAGTCTTTCCTATGGATCTCTTGTTGAAAGGGGCGCGCCTCTCCAAAAGAGAGGCCAACTCATTAACTACATACCAGCACATTAGACCATCCAGCTGTTATATGGATATCTTGAATTCTCCGCGGTCTTGATCAAGTTGACCTGCATCTTCCAGTAACATGCGCAGGCATTCTTGAATGTCTTTTGTCCAACGGCGTCGTGGTCGGCCTTTGCCCCTGTTGCCTTCTATCATCCCCTCCTTTAACACTATCTCCATGCCGTCGTGTCTCTTAATATGACTGAAAAAAAGCTAGCTTTTTCTTTAATATAGTGTTCTGGACGTTAATTGTTCGTAACACCTCCTGGTTTGTTTTCTTCGCTGTCCATGGTATTCTCAGAACTCTTCTATAACACTTTATTTGGATTGATGTTATTCTCTTGGCCACTGTTTTATTTAGTGTCCATGCTTCACATCCATATGTCGCCACAAGGAATACACATGTTCGTAGTAATCACAATTTGGTTCTTATGTTAGTACCCTGCCATAGTTTCTTTATCTGTTTTAATTTTGCCAGCGCTATTGCTGTTCTTCTCTTGATCTCAACTGCACAGTCCCCCGCATTGTTTATATTAGTTCCTAAATAATCAAAATGTGTCACTTCTTCCAAATTGCAGTTCTCAATATTAATTTTGGGTCTTGATTTAGTTTTGTCAGTTGCCATTATTTTTGTCTTTTTCATATTTAAGAACAAGTTTTACTGTTCGCTGAACTTTTGGGTTGACTTAATTATATTCAGTAGGTCGTGTTCGTTTGTTGTTAATAGCACTGTGTCGTCTGCATATCTAATTTCTGGTATCTGCAGCCCTCCTATATTTATGGGTCTGAAATCAGGCTTCATTGATTCTTGTCTCACGCTTCTCATTATATTTTCCGCATAGATGTTGAACAAGTATGGAGACAAGATAGTATATATATAGTAACCTTTAATCTTTGAACTTTATCACTTAAGGGTTTTTTGGCATGGTATATCGATCTGCCTTCCCGGCATACACATCGAAGCTAAAAGCTCGTATTTATCACATACCTTTGTTGACATCAGTGATCGTCTGCAGTAGCCAGCATATCACATGATAAATACAGAATTTATTATCTCAATGTTGATGGAGATGGTCGTTAAACTGGTGATGGCGACGATAATCATAATGATGATGGTGGTTGTGATGATGATTATGACGATAATGATAATAATACTAATAATGACGATGACGATGATGATAATTACGTGGTATTGTGCATATGTTGAATCATACTGCTCAACAAGGTTTAGCCATTTTGAATTCCCAAGGAGCCCATTGATCTGAGAATGCAATAAAAAATACAAAGACACTTGATTGATAGATAGGGACATGCTATTGTATCAGATTGTGCCAGTTGGTAATTGCATAATTTAACACATATTAAACATTACTCAAAGGTTTAAAATATTGATATATCTTTATACGTTTTGGCTTTGGTAATCAATCATTTTCGACACACTAGTCATTGCTAGGTACATATATGTCCATGAGTGTGCCTTGGTAACTAGGATGAGTGTGTCTAGGCAGCTGGAATGGGTGTGTCTTGGTTACTGGGATGGGTGTGTCTTGGTTACTGGGATGGGTAAGCCTTGGTAGATGGGATTGGTGAAGCCGATCTGCTTTCTCATTCATGGTCACAAGTTACGTCAACAATTATATTTTTAACATTTGTTTTTGTTTACTCCATTTGTCAATAGCTATGAAAACTTCAGGGAAGCCCATTGCTTAATTATGTTACAAAAATGTTTACCCTACCCTAAATACTTTTTTTGGCAGAAAAAGTATAGAAATAAACACTACATGATTGCTTCACACGTGTATAGAAATGTGTCAAACTCAATTTAAATGTTGTTTGAAGACAATTGTTGATGTCAACTTTTGTCAAACCCCTCTCTCCTCCCTCACTTGTCAACAATTATAACACTTCTTCAGACCCGCGCCCCTATTAATTGTTGACGTAATTTATGGACAGTGATTTTCGCGGTATTTCACATTTTGATGGTACCCATGTGTTGGCTTCTTCTTCTTCTTCTTTCGTTTACTTGAAACATGTCTATATCTGTAATTCTGTCTCCTGAATAAAACTGTCTTTTGTAGTTCATACAGTGGCCCATAGAGCTTTGATTCCAGTGTTGTTCCCTCTGGCCAATATGTCTGCATTGGCGATTCATGCTCAGAACAATTTTTGAAGTATAGGGCCTATGCTTGGTACTCTGTGCTGCCTGTCCACATGTACACATGGCCGTGTTGCCACTCTTGAACTTTGTATACATGTGACTGCGGAGTCGGTTGTGTCCTGTTCTGAGACGTAAAATTACAACTTGTTCTGAACTGCTCATAATATGATAGTCATCTTGTGTTGGTGTTTGTGGCTTTCTTATTGACTTGATCATCTGTTTTTTCTTATGGTAGGTAATTGGTATATCTGGTTGGTCTTCGGCAGCACCTTCCTTCGCCAGGTGGTCTGCTTTTTTTCATTTCCTGGTATTCCACAGTGAGAGGGTATCCACTGCATGGTTACCCTATACTGGTAAGACAAGAGTCAGAGTTGGAGTTCAGCAGTTTTTTAGCTGCCACACTAATTGCCTGGATTTCTGCATCGTAATTATTGCAGAATTTTCCTGTTGGTGTTCTGATCGTATCTCTAGGCTTGTGTGGATAAAATATATACCTGCACCTCCATTCCTCACTGCATTATGTACTAACCCATCTGTGTATACTCTGATCCATATGTCTTGTGGATATTCATCGTTCGGGAATATGAGGGTGACTGTCCTTCGCTGTACACTGTTCTGTTCGTCCTCGCTTAGTATTCCTTTCACTTGGGTCTGAATGTATATTGACATTCCATGCCTTTCACTCCAGGGGGTTTGTTATGGTACAGACCTTAAGTTGCTGTCAACTTCAGGCAGGCGTGTAAGTTGTCTACGGAGTCGTTTAGCTTTGTGGATAAAGCTGCTTCTTTTCAGTCGCCCCATTGCTAGATTTTGCAATTTTTTGTTCATTGGATGACTTGGCATACACTGAAATTTTTCTGCTTGAATTAGTACTTTTGTGTCTCTGCGTTCGCCAAGTGTTTGCATTCTTCCCATTTTCTGCATCTCTACTATGGGTGTTGATTTAATTGCTCATAACATTATCCTAAGTGCCTGGTTTTGCATTTTACCTAGATCTTGTAATGTGGTGTTTGATCCAGGACACCACGCAGCCGAACCATATTCCAGGTGTGGTCGTATGCCTTGCTGGTAAACTTTACGGAATATATTCCCGCTGTCTCCCCATGTGGTTCCACTTAGTTTTCTCAGGATAGCTAACTTCCTCCTGGCTTTTGTTGTTTCTTTGTTTATGTGCTGCTTCCATGTCAGCTTATCATCAAAAGTAACTCCGAGGTATGTGGGTTGTTTGTCTTCTTTCAAGAGCTCTCCTTCAAAATATCATGGCTCATTTTTGTTGTCTGGTATCCATGTCATGGCTCATTTGTGTTGTCTGGTATCCATATCATGGCTCATTTGTGTTGTATGGTATCCATGTCATGGCTCATCTGTGTTGTCTGGTATCCATGTCATGGCTCATTTGTGTTGTATGGTATCCATGTCATGGCTCATTTGTGTTGTATGGTATCCATATCATGGCTCATTTGTGTTGTATGGTATCCATGTCATGGCTCATTTGTGTTGTCTGGTATCCATGTCATGGCTCATTTGTGTTGTATGGTATCCATGTCATGGCTCATTTGTGTTGTCTGGTATCCATGTCATGGCTCATTTGTGCTGTCTGGTACCCGTTTGCATAGTTAATTTGTGCTGACGGCTTAATTTGGTCAGAAATAGTAGTATGTCTGGTAGTTTTCTGGACTGGTCGATTGCAGAGTTGGTCTTTCATCTGTCAAGCATAAAGCAGACTATAGGTCACGGTTTGTGACTCTCATCAGTTTTCTGTTGCCACCTTGTTTTCCTTATATCTGGATATCATAGCAATTATTGCAGAATCTCTCCATTGGTACTTTTGTATCCTCAAAAATATGTGGTTGCTCCGTGTATATTCCTGCTACACCATTCTTCACCACACTCTCATCTTACCCATCTGTACATTCTCTGATCCATATACCCTTTGGATAGTCATTTTCTGATCCATATGCCCTTTGGATAGTAATTCTTTTATGGTCATTTTGTTGGCTAAACTAAGCTCCATTATTGCGTGAATAGCCTGACATCGATGCCAGCAGCACTGACCACTCTCCACTATTTCATCAGCAGCAGAACACTGTCCAAGTTTATCATATACTTGGATCTAACGACGCCAAATATGGCCGATAAATATAACAAAGAGATATAGCACTCTTCTATATTGTGTACATCATACATGCTAATAATGGCAAATTGAAACTGCAAACATTACAGAGAAATTGTGGGATATCAGTCATGCCAGCAAAATACTTTTTTTAAAATAATCATGAAAAAGAAGGGACTAACATAAGGAAAGATCAATACATATAGTCCAGTCAGGATTAGACAGAACAGAGAAAAATAATCAAGAACAAGAAGGAATTAACATATGGAAATATGGAGAGAGAAATAAATATAGTCCAGGCAAGAGTTAGACAGAATACAGGTAATATAGATCACATCTTTGTTGTGAGAAATATATTAGAGAAGTGCAGAGAATTTATTACAGGCATATGCTCCTATTTTATTTACATAAATGTCTTTGACTGCATAAAATATCAGAAATTATGGAACATAACAAAAAGTATAAGCTTCCCATACCATATCATATCATGACTTGTCATATCGTATCTTGCTATGTCATGTCATGTCATGACATATCATATCGGTCATTGAAATGCTTTACCGGGAAAACTGGCATATGTTTGTCTTGAGGGAGAACTGGCATATGTTTTTCTCGAGGGAGAACTGAAAAATTTTTACTCAAAGGAGAACTGACAAATTTTTTCACGAGGGAGAACTCGCACATGTTTTTTACGAGGGAGAACTCGCACATGTTTATCTCGAGGGAGAACTAACATATGTTTGTCTAGAGGGCGAACTGACATATGTTTTTCTCGAGGGAGAACCGACCTTATTTTGTCGAGGGAGAACTCGCATATGTTTATCTCGAGTGAGAACTGGCACATGTTTGTCTCTAGAGAGAACTCGCATATGTTTATTCGAGGGAGAAATAACACATGTCTGTCTTGAGAACTTGCATATGTTTATCTCGCAGGAAAAATTCCACTTATTTGTATCGAGGGAAAACTGGCATATGCTTGTATCTAGGGAAAACTGGCATATGTTTGTATCGAGGGAAAACTGGCATATGTTTGTATCGAGGGAAAACTGGCATATGTTTGTATCGAGGGAAAACTGGCATATGCTTGTATCTAGGGAAAACTGGCATATGTTTGTATCTAGGGAAAACTGGCATATGCTTGTATCTAGGGAAAACTGGCATATGCTTGTATCTAGGGAAAACTGGCATATGTTTGTATCGAGGGAAAACTGGCATATGTTTGTATCTAGGGAAAACTGGCATATGCTTGTATCTAGGGAAAACTGGCATATGTTTGTATCTAGGGAAAACTGGCATATGTTTGTATCGAGGGAAAACTGGCATATGTTTGTATCTAGGGAAAACTGGCATATGCTTGTATCTAGGGAAAACTGGCATATGTTTGTATCTAGGGAAAACTGGCATATGCTTGTATCTAGGGAAAACTGGCATATGTTTGTATCGAGGGAAAACTGGCATATGTTTGTATCGAGGGAAAACTGGCATATGTTTGTATCTAGGGAAAACTGGCATATGTTTGTATCTAGGGAAAACTGGCATATGTTTGTATCTAGGGAAAACTGGCATATGTTTGTCTCGTGGGAGAACTCGCAACGTTGAATCCTCTCCCGCCGAAGACGGATGTGTTGGGCCATTGGCGCAAAAAAAACCGGCAACACAACGCATTTCCATTCTCTGGACTACATCCAACTGGAAATCTTGTAGGACCATTGTCCTGTTACAAGAGAAATCCAGGGGGAATTTGAGAATGAACGCTGAAGAAGAAGAAGAAGAATCCTCTCAACACACATGTTCAACAACGTTGAATCCTCTCACCACACATGTTCAACAACGTTAAATCCTCTCACCACACATGTTCAACAACATTGAATCCTCTCATCACATCTGTTCAACAAAATTGAATCCTCTCACCACACATGTTCAACAACATTGAATCCTCTCACCACACATGTTCAACATGTACACAGAAAATATCAGATGAAATGTACGAGAAGACTCACGTTATGAAAAGTTTCAACCTTTTAATATCGGAGGATATGAGATTCCAAATATTAAGTATTCTTCTTCTTCTTCTTCTTCAGTGTTCATTCTCAAACTCCCGCTGGATCCCCGTTGTTGCAGGACCGTCGTCCTACTAGATTTCCAGCAGGATGTTGTCCAGAGAATGACAATGCGTAGTGTCGCTGATTTATTTGCGTCGGTGGCCTGCTACATCCGACGTCGGTGGGATATGCATCTAAAACAGCCCTAATATCAAGAAACTCCCACATGTCAATGGAATAATATTGTCAGTTAATCAGCATGTACCGCCGAAGACGCTAAAGAGGAAGAAGAAACGGCATGTCGAGGTTAAAAATGTTTTCCTTTGCCCTTAACACAGAAGACAAAAACAATGTATATCAATAGAAATGGACGCTACCTACAATAATCATTGATAATAAACAGCTAGCAAATGTCAACAGCTTTGAATACCTCGGGTCAACCATCAACAACTAAAAGAGATTGTTCGGCAAAGACCAGAAAGAGATTAGCAACAGCCCTGCAATAAAATATTACAGGTGCAAAATATATGGCAAAAGGCAAACAGAAAAACAAAGTCACAACTGTTAAGAAGATATATTTTTTCCAGTGGCAACATATGGTTGTAAAAATTGGGCAATGACATCTGCTATGGAAAAGAAAATGTAATCAGCATTAGAAATTAATTGAAATAGAAAGATCATATGAATATCATGGACAAAAAAGACGAACCAACACAGACGTTCAAAGTGTCCTGAACATACAAGAAGACTGACTTCTGACAACTAAAAAAAAACTGCAAGCTTACATATTTTGTACACAATGGATTATATAAAAGTCATAGAGGAAAATATTATATGTGGCAGACCAAGGACAGAGCAAAGGTTGACGCAGAATATATCAAATGCCATTTGAATATGATTCTGGAAGATGACAAACAGACTGAACAAAACTGAGAGGCTTACAACGTGGCAATAAGAACAACGATCTGTAAAGGACACGTTACATAGCAGATGTCATGATCTCAAATTATATCGTCTCCTCTCTCTCTCCTCCCCTCACTATCTCTCTCCATCTCTCTCTCTCACCCCGTTGCCCTCCGCTCTTTCTTTGTACTATTTACTTGGCTGATGTGTCAGAAATCCTTTCTTACTTCGCGGTTAATCAATTCTTACTTCACGGTTAATCAATTCTTAATTCACGGTTAATTAATTCATACTTCACAGTTAATTAATTCTTACTTCAAGATTAATCAATTCTTACTTCAAGGTTAATTAATTCTTACTTCACGGTTAATTAATTCTTACTTCAAGATTAATCAATTCTTACTTCAAGGTTAATTAATTCTTACTTCAAGGTTAATTAATTCTTACTTCACAATTAATTAATTCTTACTTCACAGTTAATTAATTCTTACTTCACAGTTAATTAATTCTTACTTCAAGGTTAATTAATTCTTACTTCACAGTTAATTAATTCTTACTTTACAGTTAATTAATTCTTACTTCAAGATTAATCAATACTTACTTCAAGGTTAATTAATTCTTACTTCACAGTTAATCAATTCTTACTTCAAGATTAATCAATTCTTACTTCAAGGTTAATTAATTCTTACTTCACGGTTAATTAATTCTTACTTCACAGTTAATCAATTCTTACTTCAAGGTTAATTAATTCTTACTTCACGGTTAATTAATTCTCACTTCACGATTAATCAATTCTTACTTCACTGTTAATTAATTCTCACTTCACGATTAATCAATTCTTACTTCACTGTTAATTAATTCTCACTTCACGATTAATTAATTCTTACTTCACTGTTAATTAATTCTTACTTCAAGGTTAATTAATTCTTACTTCACAGTTAATTAATTCTTACTTTACAGTTAATTAATTCTTACTTCAAGATTAATCAATACTTACTTCAAGGTTAATTAATTCTTACTTCACAGTTAATCAATTCTTACTTCAAGATTAATCAATTCTTACTTCAAGGTTAATTAATTCTTACTTCACGGTTAATTAATTCTTACTTCACAGTTAATCAATTCTTACTTCAAGGTTAATTAATTCTTACTTCACGGTTAATTAATTCTCACTTCACGATTAATCAATTCTTACTTCACTGTTAATTAATTCTCACTTCACGATTAATCAATTCTTACTTCACTGTTAATTAATTCTCACTTCACGATTAATTAATTCTTACTTCACTGTTAATTAATTCTTACTTCAAGATTAATTAATTCTCACTTCACTGTTAATTAATTCTTACTTCACTGTTAGACGACGAGCTGTTGGAACCTATGTGACTCAGAAGCACGCTAATGAAACCTTGACTAGTAGATCCTTCAAATTGACCGGCTATAATGATTATGTGACCGCCCCAATCTGGACCGAGACGGTTGACTTGCTGAAAGAGAAATTCAGCATCATCCTTGTTGATTGGGTTTCCTGTTATAGAATTAATATTTGAACATTCTTTCTAACTCGTATGAGTGTTTAACTCTCACAGCATTTGATGATATCATTATTGTATCTGCCATAGTATTTTATGATAGCATTACTGTCTCTGTCATAGCATTTTATCATAGCATTACTGTCTCTGTCATAGTATTTTATGATAGCATTACTGTCTCTGTCATAGCATTTTATGATAGCATTACTGTCTCTGTCATAGCATTTTATGATAGCATTACTGTCTCTGTCATAGCATTTTATGATAGCATTACTGTCTCTGTCATAGCATTTTATGATATCATTACTGTCTCTGTCATAGCATTTTATCATAGCATTACTGTCTCTGTCATAGCATTTTATGATAGCATTACTGTCTCTGTCATAGCATTTTATGATAGCATTACTGTCTCTGTCATAGCATTGTATTGTCACTGTCACATCGTCATTACTGTCTCTATCATAACAACATTGCTATTTTTGTCACATCCTTGCTGCCTGTTACATCAGGGCAGTCTCTGTCACACCATTGCTGTCCCTGTCACATAATTCCTGTCTCATTTATTTCTTCTTCTTCTTCTGCGATCAGTTTCCCATGCTCATAAGTCTATACAGGAAGGTGGGCCGCCTCCATGAATTCAGTCGTCAGCAGGAGGTCCTCACGGTTGCCCCAGTCTCATTTATAACATCACTGCTGTCTCTGTTACATCATTTCTGTCTCTGCCACAGCATTGTATTGTCTCTGTCACAACATCATTAATTTCTTTTCATAACAACATTGTTATATGTGTCACATCCTTGCTGCCTGTAGCATCATTGCTGTCTCTGTCACATTAACTTCTGCATCTGTTAGAACATCATTGCTTTCTTTGTCACATCATTCATTTCTGTTATAACATCCTTTCTGTATGTCTCTGTCACATCATTACTGTCTCTGTCACATCATACCTCTCTCTGTTACAACATCAGTTCTTGTCTCTTTTGCAACCACATTACTGTTTCATTTATATCATTATCACTGCCTCTGTTATAACATTATTTCTATGTCACAACATTACTGTCTGTTATAACATTATTTCTATGTCACAACATTACTGTCTGTTATAACATTATTTCTATGTCACAACATTACTGTCTGCTATAACATTATTTCTATGTCACAACATTACTGTCTGTTATAACATTATTTCTATGTCACAACATTACTGTCTGCTATAACATTATTTCTATGTCACAACATTACTGTCTGTTATAACATTATTTCTATGTCACAACATTACTGTCTGTTATAACATCATTTCTATGGCACAACGTCATTACTGTCTGTTATAACATTATTATTGCCTCTGCTACAGTGTAATTATTATTCATATCACAAAAACAATAACATTATTATCTCCATCATAACAACATCATTATTATACTTGTCACAATAGCATTATTATCTGTCGCATCATTATCTCTGTCGCAACCACATAACTATAACCTCTACTACATATCGTGTCATTAATGTCTCTGGATTATGTAATTATTACCTCTACTACAACATCGTGTCATTAATGTCTCTGTATTATGTAATGAACATTATTTAGATAAGTACCAAAACAAACAAAGAAAGTTATTGATTAGAGCAAAATTGCAAAAGAAATTATATCAAATATAAAACAAACAAAACATCTTCAACTTAAAAGTAATTTATGTTGCTGTATTACTCAGAATCATGGGGGGGGGGGGGGGAATAGACGTAGTTGTATGGCCCAGAATCTCCGAAGACGGTTCTGTGCATGCAATAAATGTATGTCATGGGATGGGATGGTAATGTGTATCATATGATGGTAATGTTTGTCATATGATGGCAATGTGTGTCATAGGATGATAATATATGTCATAGGATGGCAATGCGTATCATATGATGGTAATGTATGCAATTGATGGTACATAGCATGGTTGTCAAGCTTGACTTGCGACGGTCAGAACCGTCTAAGAACGTGAACACTACAGGATAAACATGACAAGTACGACCACTTACATGACAGACAAATGGTCATTCATAACAGACAAATGGTCATCCATGACCAACGAATGGTCAGATTTGTCATGGAGAAATCAACATTTATCAACGAGTCAGCACGCGTGATATGCAGTGGGCAAGTTGTGCATGGACTATGTCAAGAATTTCATGGTGTTCACACTTCTTTGTGGAGTGGTCACTTCTGTCATGGGGTGCTAATACCAGCAGCAGAGCTCTCACGTATGCCATGAAATAGTCATGCCTGTCGAGGGAGTTCTACACCTTTCACAGAGCTCTCACGTATGTCATAAAATAGTTATGCCTGTCGAGGGAGTGCTACACCTGTCACAGAGCTCTCACGTATGTCATAAAATAGTTATGCCTGTCGAGGGAGTGCTACACCTGTTACAGAGCTCTCACGTATGTCATGAAATAGTCATGTCTGTCGAGGGAGTGCTACACCTTTCACAGAGCTCTCACGTATGTCATAAAATAGTTATGCCTGTCGAGGGAGTGCTACACCTGTCACAGAGCTCTCACGTATGTCATGAAATAGTCATGTCTGTCGAGGGAGTGCTACACCTGTCACAGAGCTCTCACCTCACGTATGCCATGGAGTAGTCACGTTTGCTGATCACGTTTTAACAACTTCGAAAGAGCTGTCACGTATTTCATGGAATGGTCACGTCTGTCGATAAAATGTTCACATCTGACACGGAATGGTGATGCCTAACAAGGGACAGTAACGTTTCTACGTTAAATGGCGTAATTTATTCTAAGTAAACACATTTATCATCTTACCTAAATTATCCAGAATCGGCATTACTGCGATGACAGATCGGATACGCTCAGGAGCGTAATGTATTATAAATGTGTAGTCAACAACGACACCCCAGGTTCCAGGACCACCTCCACGGATGGCCCAAAACAGGGATGTGTCACTGGAAATATAAACTGATCCATTTAAGTAATAGGTCACAGTTGCAGAATTGTTGATAACGTGTAGGTTGGCCTGCAATAATAATCATAGTTCAAGGTTGTAGAAATGATATATCGTGTAGGTTGGCCTTCAATAATAAAAATAGTTCAAGGTTATAGGAATGCTCCCTTCCTACATAATTCTTAAACTTTTTCCACAGACGACATGGCTTTGGCTTCGTGTTCCTCCTTGTAAACCACTTAACTCTAGATACAACGATATGCTACAGCATTTGTGACATCAAGGCAATGGTTGGTTGCACCCACCTATATTACTGTGAGTTCCTGTACAGTACAATAAATCCTTATACGATTTTGAGATATACTGGTGAAAATTTGTTAAAACAGTTTCCTGGAGATTATTTTAATCAGAATAGTTAGCATTCTGTATGTATATGCTGTAAAGAAACTCCCAGCAATGTTTATGTCCATTTTGTTACTTTTTAAAGACTTTTCATGTATAAGTTTAGTTACTTTTTAAAGACGTTTCAGGTGTAAATTTAGTCACTTTTTCAGCCTTTTGGGTATAATTTTAGTCAATTTTAATGGTTTGTTTGTGTATGTGTTTGTAATGCTACGCGCGTTAAGTATTTGTCTGTAAAATAACGGAGCGAGCTGTTCCTCGTGTAGGAAGAAATTTCCATTACCTCCCTAGGTCCCAGACTTTATTTCTTCCGTATGAGCCGTGTTGGGTAATGTTATGTTATGTTCCTCCAGGGCCATAGGCGGCGCATAGGGCAGAAACCATAGCTTTCCATTTCTGTCTTTGTGTTGCCAGGTCTTTCAATTGTTGCGTGTTGTTTAGGTTCATTGACATGCCTTCTCTATTAATGGTTCTTCGTAGAGTTTCTCTAGGTCTCCCTCTTCTTCTTACTCCAGGTGGCACCTAATATAGTGATTGCTGGGGAATTCTTAGGCTGTTCATTCTGAGAGCATGGCCGATGTAAGTCCAACGCCTTTGTCTAATGAAGGAAGATATATAGGTTTGTTTGCTTTCCTCTCTTATAGTAGTGTTAGATTTAAAGTCACTCCACTTAACGTTCAGAATGGTACGTAGGCATTTGTTTTCAAAGGAGTCGAGTCTTTTATCTGTGGCTTTTGTGGCTTTCCAACTTTCGCACCCATATGATAGAATAGGGATGATGTTGGAGTTAAATAACTTGAGTTTTGTGGTGTTTCTTAGTGTGTTTGACGTCCATATGTTGCGTAGTTTATTGAAAGCACCCGCTGCAAGGGCAATACGGTGTAAAATTTCTTTTGATGAGTCTCCATCCAATGCTAGATTGGTGCCTAAATATGTAAAATTGTTGACTTTTAATAATGGAACATTTTGAATTTCTATGTTGTCGTTGGATCTCGTAAAATCTAGTATATGAGTTTTTGATGTGTTGATTTTCAACCCTATCTGATTTGAGTAGTGTTGGAGATTGTCAAACTTAGATTGAGCATCTGTGTGGTTTGCGCTCAAAAGGGCCAGGTCATCTGTGTAGTCAAGATCTTCGAGAACGGTATTATTAATTCATTTTATTCCTGTCAGCTCATTTTCAGTGCTCTTTCTCATGACCCAATCAATAGCGACGCAGAAAAGTAATGGGGACATGATGCATCCCTGTTTAACGCCCGTAAAAACTTGGAACCATTCTGACTTCTCAGTGTTTGTTTGAACACAGCAATGTGAGTTGGTGTAGAATGCCTTTATAACATTGATTATTTTAGTAGGAAAACCGTATTGCTGTAGAATATTCCATAACGTAGGCCGATGAAGACTATCAAATGCTTTTTCAAAGTCAACAAAGTTGATTATGAGCGGGGATTGAAATTCGAGTGATTCTTCAATGATGATGCGAAGAGAAAATATGTTGTCTGTGCAGGAGCGAGCTGATCTAAAGCCTGCTTGTTCTTCTCTGAGTAGTTTATCAACATCATTCTTTAATCTTTCCAATATGATGCTTAGGAAGACCTTGCCTATGACTGATAATAGGGTGATACCCCGCCAGTTGTTGCAGTCTGAGGGGTCGCCTTTCTTAGGGAGTTTGACGATGATACCATCTTTCCATTGTTGAGGTGGATTTTCATTGCACCAGACATCATTCATAAGAGACAGCAAGTTTTGTAATGTGTTATCATCAGAAGCTTTAAGCATCTCACTTGTTATTTCGTCAACGCCAGCGGCTTTGTTATTTCTTAGTTTATGGATAGCATATTTTAATTCGGTGATAGAGAAAGTTTCACATGATACTGGCATGGTTGTCATTTGTGTGTCATTGACAAAATCTGGAGTAGCTGTTGGTTGAGGTCTATTTAATAGTTCATTAAAGTGTTCTGCCCACCTCTTTGTTTGGTCGTGGGTGGTTGATAGTAGTTCTCCGTTTTTATCTTTGATGGGTACGTTGTTTGTTGTGACTGTTGTGTTACATAATTGCTTGATTATATGATGTAATGTTTTGCTGTTTCCATTCTTTGCGGCATTTTCTGCTTTTAATGATAATTCGTTTATATGTGTTCTTTTGTCCTGTCGTGCGCTCTTTTTTATTTCTTTGTCCATCACATTATAATTCCCTCTAATTATGTCATATTTTACTGGTTCTTTAGTAGATAAAAGTTGTAATTTAACCATTTTTCTTAATTTGATTTTATTCCATGTTGTCTCGCTTAAGAATTTCTTTTTCTCACTAGTAGTATAACCCACAACTGAAACGGCTGCTTCTTTCATAACATTTTTGATGTTGTCCCAAGATGTAGTTTTATTATCTATGAGATCTTCAGAATTGTCAGTTGAAAGATTTTGCAAAGCGGAGAAACGATTTTGCAATTCCAGCTTGTATGCGTTTTGAATGTTTTGTTCTAACAGGCGATTAGAATCTATTTTTCTATGTTTTTCAGCTTTAGTGATCCTTTTTAGTTTCACTTTTAGTTTGGCAATACATAAGTTATGATCACTGCCTACGTCTGCGCCTCTGTATGCTCTAACATCTTGGATCGTGGTGCGGTGTTTTCTATTGATGCATATATGGTCTATCTGATTTTTTGTTACTTTGTCTGGAGAATTCCAAGTGGTTTTGTGTATATCTTTATGTTTGAATAATGGGTATCTTTATGTTGGGTAATGGCGACGGTAAAATTAGACTCAGGGTTGATACACTTCCTAGACGAGGTGCTGTTGCGCCAAACACGTCGGCGGTCAAGAATTTGACCTGCGCATTTCTCACGCACTCGCCACGTTCGCTTGAAATGTCAAGAAATACAAAAATAGGTAGGTGTGTTACCAAAATGAAACATAAAACAACTTAACAGCGATATACAGAGACAGACGACGTTTCGACTATAAAGCCTTCATCAGGACAAACAAATGACTACAATAAAACAAGTCTTACATGGAGACAAATTGGGTTATAATGAGGACAATAGCAGATATGTAATGAGGGAAGAAAAGATGTGGAAGCATGACAGGTGAGAAAAACGTATGGGGAGAGGTTAGTAGTAAGTAGGGAGGAGAAATTAGACTGAAGAATGTGAGATGAACAAAGGAAAAGATATGGTAGCAAGTAGATTACATTAAAATAAAATAAAAATACCTCAAAAGTGGCAACAGAGAATGAATGCTACAGACAAGCAATCATGATGTAAGGGAAGAGCAAAATGAGATGGTACGAGGGATAAGGTGGGAGAGAGAAAGAGGCCAAAAACGGCAGGAACAGAAGAGAATGAGCAAACAGCAGGAAGAGAATATGAGCAGATAATTGTGATATATGAGAATAAAATAGTAGTAAAATAACTTAACTGATGCAGCGACTAGTCTATGGTCCTCCCATGTGAATGAGCACACGCATAATGGCAACAAAGTAAAGAATGGACAGTGAAAGTCAGATTCCTATCAAGGGTCATGATAGCACGTATTTGTACAGGTTAGAAAAATAAAGACATGCCACAGTAATAGACGGTACCCGAGGCGCCGAAGTGAAAAGAAAACACACCCGCGAAAGGTGGAACAATGGAAAAGACAATATCATGGGTTGGTCCCAGCGCATACCAACTGATGAGAGTAAAGGGGTGTAAGTAAATAGCCATAGAGAAAGATGACAGAGAATAAGACAAATGCAGAGGTTAAAAAAAAAAAAGGGACGTGATGGATCGACGAAATCCCCTAGACGGAGATACGTCACGCAAGAAAGTGAAGTGCGGGTGGGAGGGAGCCCAGAGGACACAGGGAGGGTACAACAAGGGAGGGTATGGGACTATCACGGGGAAGCACGTCGTGAGATGGTATCAGGCCGATATAGCGAGACATAGGAAGAGGGTGCCGGAGATAAGGGCACCAGAGAAGATAGGGAATAAGGAGACAGGAAAAGAAGACCATAGCGGGAGGAGGCAGACCCGGAGTTACAGCCAAATCATGTGAGGAAGGGGAGGGTCGTAGCGTCGTAGGTGACAAAGTAAGGGTCATCTGTCCACAGTGTCGTAGTAAGAGGAGGTCGGTGTAGCAGAGGTTCCAATAAAATGTGACGGAAGATGGACCAAGGTCACAACCACAACGACAAGTAACTTGTAGGCCAGGTGTTAAACCGAAGATGATAAAGGGATGAGTTAGCCGCACGTCGCAACCCCTATGTGGGTATTGCTCGCACTGTACACTAGCTCATCTATGGGAACAACGATCAAAGGACAGAGACTCTGGCCACGATACACGATCCCTTGGTTTGGGGCATGCACCGTGGGGAGCGAAGTGTCCGATGAAACGAGGTTCGCATCTGTGTGAGACCAACCGTACGTTGCATCCCGTTTGGGGGCGTTGCCCGTACTGCACGCTGGCTCCATAAAAATATATGGGGGAACAACTGCATCCGAGCCATCCAAGTCGTGTGAAGCAGGAAGCCTGTTGGCGCTGCAAAGTCTTTTTTTTTTTTTTAAACACACATTTGTCAGTCATCAAACAGTCACCACATACCACATGCTACGTAACTGTATGGGTAGCCGCCCCAATTGATAAGAAAGTGGCCAGAAGAAATATGATAATAGGTACGTGGTGTCGCCCACGGGCCACAGAGAATGGCACAAGAGAAAGAGCGGACAAAGCCCTAAGCAATGGAAATGGAGAAAGTAGACAGAGTATGACAAAGAATCTAAAGGAGAAGAGGAGGATGAAGCATGGGTGAAACAACCCGTGAAGAGAGAGTAGAGTGGGGTAGCGAGGGGATACAGATCAACCATCAAACCGACGTACCAAACCGCAACAGACCCACCCCGGATGAAGCTGCACCGGTCCCAGTCCCATGGCGTAACCACCCACCAACACACCAATCGCAACGTGACATGTCACCGTAGTGAAAACACCGTAGTGAAAAGTGTGAAAACCCTGGGTGGGGGCCCCGGCCGAGCCACCACAATAGAGAGCAACAGTATCAAGGAGATGAGCAGGAAGAAATAAGGGTAAGGTAAAGATTGTAGGAGCAGCAGGGGGGCAGAGCAGGGGGGGCAAAAAGGGGGGGGGTTGTGTAAAGAAGTAGATAAAATACGAATCTTGGACTACGGGCTTCGCAGTGGGTACTTGGGTACTGAACCCAAATCTCTCTGTATGAGCCGTGTTGGGCAACGGCCGACAGTCGAGATGGGTTAGGTTTGCAGTGTCATTAGAGACTTGCGCCACCCTCTACGCTGCCCGCAGTGTCCAGATTCCTAGTCTCAACACTGCTTCAGTCAGACATTTCAACAATGCGCTCCCCGATATTTGTTAAATGCTTGTTCAGTGTGCAATGGGGGAGGGGGGTGTATTCAAAGCTTTCTTCCAAACCCAGGAGTGCATGGTCAAGTTGGCGTACCCAATACCTGAGTCATGATTCCTACTTGTATGGGGTCACTTGTGATGGGACATGAGGGTTTCTGTGTGTTCTCAAGTATGCACATCACTTACTCTAGTCGGTCTCGTGCTGCACCATTTTAGCTCCGTTGTCACTGAATCGACTCACGTAGACCACGCTGCCCTCTAACGTGTGGTGTTTACCTTTTCCAGAATCGGTGTGTATTCGTAATGTTGGATGTAATGTTGGATGTAATGTTGGATGTAATGTTGGATGTAATGTTGGATGTAATGATGTAGAGGTTTCGGAGATATTTCCTGTCTCTCTGCAGACAATTCTTACTTTATCTACAGCATTCACATCCACGGACACGAGCCTAAAAATGTTAGCCAGGAATACAACAAGAGCAGATGTATTTCTGTTTCCAGGGTGCACCACGAGGAGGTACTTTAAGGATCTTGGTTAGCTGGTAACCTGGGTCCGCATGAGAGCAATACGAGACCCTATGCCCCCATTTAATGTAGTTAGAAGCACCATTAGTCGCATTTGGGGGCGATTTAAACAAACTGGCTCAGTGGCAGACTGGCCAGGCAGTGGAAGACTCAGAGTCACAACTCGTGCCGAAGACCACTTTATACAGCTGCGTCAGCTCAGGAATAGATTTGTATCTACCTCCTCTATAGTCCAGTTAATGTCAGCAGCAGCACGCCGAATTTCAGATCAAACGGTCAGGAAAAGGCAAAAAGTAAGATTGTCCCTGAATTCTCAACTATAGCTTAGCCCCCACCCCGCCCCCGCCCCACTTTCCTGAGAAATTATCATATATACTTAAATATATTGCAACATTATTTGTTCCAAGGTCGCACGTCCGGAAAGCTTAGGGTATTATCAAGTCTAAACCCCGCGCTGCACTGAATTCTAGATTATTTCTTTTTTATAAGGGTGGGGTTTTCTTTGGCAAGGGTGTGGAGAGGGATTAACAATTGGCTACAAATCTTTGACGCAACGTATGGACAGTTTCTAAGACGTATCAATAAATTCTGGTTCATTCTTTTCATTGATCAACAGCTATCCTAGGAATGATCTGGACAGCTATTAAGGCGTATCAGGAAATGTTAGGTTCATACTATTCATTAGCAACTTCTATCCTAGGAATGATGTGGTCAGCATCATGCCTGCTCAGAAGTAAAAGAATAGATCACAAAATTCAAAAGTATGTTACATAGATTATGAAATTATTACATTATACACTGTATTGTTTATTTGTTTCAGAAAGCAATGGCAAACTACTGAGTGTAACTGCCAAGAAATCATGACAGCCTACATTGAAGAAACTAATGTAAAAGAAAACTTGCTAAACATCATTGGTCTTTCTAGAAAACTACAATATTTTGACCATATCAAACGGCTTGAAGCTTAGAGAAAACTATAATGGAGGGGATGATGCCGGGGTAACGAACAAGAGGCAGACCAAGAAGAAGATCTACGATCAAAGATCATCTGAACTTGACAGTAACAGAAGCAGGAAGACTGGCTCAAGATAGACAAAAGTTTCGAAAGGAAGTAATGACAACTAAATCCTGTTCACGGTATGCTACCTGAGGATGAATTCTCAAACTCCCGCTAGGTATGTCTTATAGCAGGACACTGTTCCTACTAGATTTCCAGCAGGATTCAATCAAGAGAAGGAAGTGATGCGTTATACCATCGTTTTATTATATCAACGGCACCACGCAGCAATATAAACAATCTGACAGGTGAAGCCCAATGTTCCACTTTAAACAAATAATCGTATTAACAGATACTCTGTATTTGATGGATATACATTTTGTTTCTGTTTGAGTCTTAATTCTTCCTTCTCTGATATCTACCATTTAACTTCTTAAAACCTGTGAATACATAGAAACCTACATTAGAGGTTTCATTAAAACCTGTGCATATATAGAAACCTACATTAGAGGTTTTATTAAAACCGGTGCATACATAGAAACCTACATCAGATGTCACTATGGTAGCTTCCAGCAGATTGTCAATGGCCAGACCAAACTTCCTTCCTAAAGTGCCGTGGCCACCACCTTGTGTGTAGCCACCCACAGTGACATCCCTCGCGGAGCCGCCTACTATTACACGTCCAATAATTCTTCGGCCTGTTTCGTCAGGTCCTCGTACTAGATCTACCTGTAAGACAGACAATAATAAAATAACTATCTGAAGGAGAGAAAGTAAAAATAAGAGTTTTACCTGTAGGAAAGACAACAGAAGTAGAACTTTCTGTAGGAGATTCAACAAAAATAGAACTTTATCTGCTGGGGTGATAACAACAATAAAACTTTATCTGCTGGGGTGATAAAAACAATAAAATGTTATCTGCAGGAGAGACAATAACGCTAGAACTTTATATGTAGGAGAGAAAACAACAAGAGATTAACTATAAGAGAGACAAGAATAATATAATGTTATCTGTAAGAGACAAGAATACTATAATGTTATCTATGTATGAGAGACACGAACAATAGAATTTGATGTACCTTTACCAGAAAAACAATAAAATAGAACTTAGAGACACACAAAAATATAAATTAGAGGCAATAATATTAGAACTGAGAGCCAAGAGTAATAGAAATGAGGGACAAGAATAATAAAAATGAGGGAAAAGAATTATAGAACTGAGACCGGAATAATAGAACTGAGACACGAATAATAGAACTGGGAGATAAGAATAATAGAACTGAGACACGAATAATAGAACTGAGACACGAATAATAGAACTGGGAGATAAGAATAATAGAACTGAGACACGAATAATAGAACTGAGACACGAATAATAGAACTGAGACACGAATAATAGAACTGAGAGATAAGAATAATAGAACTGAGAGATACGAATAATAGAACTGGGAGATAAGAATAATAGAACTGAGACAACAATAATAGAACTGGGAGACAAGAATAATAGAACTGAGACATAAATAATAGAACTGAGACAAAAATAATAGAACTGGGAGACAAGAATAATAGAACTGAGACAAAAATAATAGAACTGAGAGACAAGAATAATAGAACTGAGACAAAAAAAATAGAGCTGAGAGATAAGAATAATAGAACTGAGAGATAAGAATAATAGAACTGAGAGATAAGAATAATAGAACTGAGAGATAAGAATAATAGAACTGAGAGATAAGAATAATAGAACTGAGAGATAAGAATAATAGAACTGAGAAATAAGAATAATAGAACTGAGAGATAAGAATAATACAGCTGACAGATAAGAATAATAGAACAGAGATAAGAATAATAGAGCTGAGAGATAAGAATAATAGAACTGAGAGATAAGAATAATAGAACTGAGATAAGAATAATAGAACTGAGAGATACGAATAATATAGCGGACAGATAAGAATAATAGAACACAGATAAGAATAATAGAACTGAGAGATAAGAATAATAGAACTGAGAGATAAGAATAATAGAACTGAGATAAGAATAATAGAACTGAGAGATAAGAATAAAAAATAGAACTGAGAGATAAGAATAATAGAACTGAGATAAGAATAATAGAACTGAGAGATAAGAATAATAGAACTGAGAGATAAGAATAAAAAATAGAACTGAGAGATAAGAATAATAGAACTGAGATAAGAATAATAGAACTGAGAGATAAGAATAATAGAACTGAGAGATAAGAATAATAGAACTGAGATAAGAATAATAGAACTGAGAGATAAGAATAAAAAATAGAACTGAGAGATAAGAATAATAGAACTGAGACAAGAATAATAGAACTGAGACAAGAATAATAGAACTGAGACAAGAATAATAGAACTGAGAGATAAGAATAATAGAACTGAGACAAGAATAATCATGTTTTGTTTGCCTGTAGGAGATACAATAATACTAATAGAATTATTGTGTATATTAGGGATATTTACTAGATATATATGTTAGAGATATATATGTTAGAGATATATATGTTAGAGATATATATGTTAGAGATATATATATTAGAGATATATATGTTAGATATATATATGTTAGATATATATATATATGTTAGAGATATATATGTTAGAGATATATATGTTAGAGATATATATGTTAGATATATATATATGTTAGAGATATATATGTTAGAGATATATATATGTTAGAGATATATATATGTTAGAGATATATATGTTAGAGAGATATATATGTTAGAGATATATATGTTAGAGATATATATGTTAGAGATATATATGTTAGAGATATATATGTTAGATATATATATGTTAGATATATATATATATGTTAGAGAGATATATATGTTAGAGATATATATATATGTTAGAGATATATATGTTAGAGATATATGTTAGAGATATATATATATGTTAGAGATATATATGTTAGAGATATATATATGTTAGAGATATATATGTTAGAGATATATATATGTTAGAGATATATAATAGGTGTATATCTTTTAGACATATATTATATAGAGATATACAAACAGACAAAATGGGTAACAATTATCTTTCGTGTTCACTTTCTTCTTCTTCAAGAAATTGGCCTTAATCCTTGCATCAAATATTTGCTCATTAATCTCACAATCGTGGTTTGTATGATATGACATCTTGGATTGTCGTCCAGAAACTGTACAGCTATAGGCTGTGAAGACCTCGCAAGCAAATGTTTTTTCCTTCTTAGTTCACGCAGTCCGTGATCGATCCCTAAAACGTTGCTGCTTTTTTCGGATGATTCGCAGGAGCTTCGAATATGTATGTTACATGGATGCACCGAGGGTATATTCTTTTACGGTCTCAGTCTAGGCTATGTACCAGCCCTGTAAAATACACAAGAACAATATGAACCCCTTTGAATATCCCGTCCAGTTATTCTCCTTCCTTCTGTTTGACAAGGTTTAATCATCTGTAAGCAATTCTACTGCCGCCGATAGCTTCCATATGCTTTCTGTATGTGATTCTTAGTTGTCTCTTTTAGTGCTTGTATAGTAGTTTCTGTTTTTGAAATAATGCTTGGTATATTGTCCATAATTCTTGGGAAGTTTTTCCTGTCCCAGGTTGGATGTGTGTTAAAGGTGTTTAGGTTTTGTAGATCTGTATTTGTGAGTGATTTCTGAAACTGTTTAGGGGAGTGTAGAAAACTAGCGCTTTTGTAAGTCTGCTTAGTCTTTGATTCATTTGATGACTCTCCAAACATTTGAACTTTGCATACTGTGTGAGGATTTTTTCATTTCTTCTTTCTTCCATTGATGGCAAACCTGTGCATGTTTCCATTTCTGTGATTGGGGTAGTATTCATACCTCCTGTTATAATTCTGAGATTGCGGTTTTGTATCGTTTAGATCTTTTGAGTGTTATTCTTGGCTGCAGTTTCCCCAGGCTGAAATTCTATATTCCTTAGCTGGTCTTACGTAACCTGTATATGCTCTACTTAGAATTTTCCCTTTCGCACTCCGATCTGTTCCAGACAATTTTTTTAAGGAATGCTGTCTTTATTGTACATTTTGTTTGGCACTTGTCTATGTGCTGTTTCCATGTAAGTCTTGAATGAAAAGTGACTCCAAGATATGTGGGTGTCTCATCTTATGGCAATGTTTGACCGTTTATGGTTAATAGGATGTTCTGTGGTTTGGTGGACATGCTGAAAATGGTATAGGTAGTTT
Organism: Meghimatium bilineatum; assembly: GCA_034231615.1. Classification (NCBI taxonomy): domain Eukaryota; kingdom Metazoa; phylum Mollusca; class Gastropoda; order Stylommatophora; family Philomycidae; genus Meghimatium; species Meghimatium bilineatum. The sequence continues at coordinate 80,825,096 of CM067319.1, forward strand.
TTTAAGACATTGATAGTCATGGGCCATTGATCTGTCCACTTGGCCAAATTGTCCATAGTTTCCTGTAACTTTATTTATGTTGTGCCTACGCTCACTTCGCTACACCATGTTGCCAGATAGTATGCATACATTGCAGCATTTACTTTACGCAAGAGGATTTGGTCAATGTCGTTCATGAATGTAAGAAATAGAGTGGGGGGTAAAAAACTTCCTGTGGTACTCTATGCTTGAAGAGTTTCTTTCTGTTGTGCTTCATTTAAAGCTTCACTGATGCTCTTTGGTTGTGCATGTAGTGTTTATACAGCAATACTTGCGCCTCGTCACTTTGTTTTGTTGTAGTTCAAGGAGTCCAACTTTCCATCCACGCACAAGCAAAGGCTTTTTTCCATGTCTATCCACACCACTGATATCATAGATGTCAACTTCCCGTAAATAGCCGTATTTTTTTCGGTTTTTTCCAAGATTTATGACTGTATGGGCGTACATCGGCATTTACGGGTTTTTACGTGAATTTCTGCAGTTCTGTACGTTTTGGGGCTCTTGACTAAATTTAGTGGCGACACTGATTTTTGTCATAGACGTTAGTGTCAACAGTGATTTATGCGGTATTTATTTATTATTTTTGGAAATGGTGGCTTTTGCGGGGTTTAACAATGGATGCTGGGTCTTAGGGTGTAGTGTTGGCGGCAGTACTGCTTTCAACGCATTTCCAGTACTTTAATTATTCTCTGTGCTGGGAAATTGTCTTTATACCGAACTTAGGAAATGTTTGTCCACGTGCATTGACAATGTATCTACAATACACATGTATTTTGTATCTAGGCCTATACATCGTTTAATTTATATTGTAAGTTTTTGTTTGCCTCCTATGTATTGTAGGTAGGCCTAAAGTTAAATTGTAGAATGTGTTGGCCTAAAGTTAAATAATATAATATGTTATTTGTTTATGTAGACCTAAATCTGATCTTTAGATTTATCTTTGCATAATACTTTTATGATAAATTGTATGGCATAAAGTTGTAAATCTGCTGGAAAATATGAACAACAAATACAATGTATATACATCATTGTGTGTTTTTTCTGTCACATATGATGCTGGTAATAAAGAAGGATATTGAAGTCACCAATCACAAGACAGTTATATATTCTGTGTTAATTGTGTGTAGAGATAGACTCTTGTCTTGTGGACAGTAATAGCTACATACTGTAAACTCTTTAGTTATGAGGGTTAAGAATGTTTCAATTATTTCAGCCTGTTCTTCAATGTTTACTCGGATTTCTGAGGCAGCGATATTGTTTTTGACCAGTATAAGTACTCCTCCTTTGTGTCTCTTTTCTTTATCATTCCGAAATGTTTAGTATCCTCAAGTGTTGAATCTAGTGTTATTTGTGATGTGTGTTTCCATTATACATGCTACAACAATTTCTTCTTTGTGTAATCAGTTTGCAAGTGCAGTCTTTTTATTGAATACACCTTCGACATTCTACTGCAATATTTCTAAGTGTTTATTCTTATCTTTGGAGTCTGCTCGTGATCTTTATGTGTATTTTTCGAACCAGTGGTTATTGTCTTCTGGTCTCTTTTCATGGCTCTACAAATTGAGACAAAGGTGCCACACGTGGCTGAAAATGGGCTCCTTCAAGGATTAGAACCTGGCACTTCGTCCACCTGACGGGATTCCACAGATGAAGCACCAAAACGAATCGTCTGCAAACATTTATTTGACAAGTGAAGTCATTGCGTGACATTGTGGTTTTCAGCCTTGACAGTCATGGATACCCATTCAAGTATTGTCCACACGGCAGTGGAGGTTTCATTTTGGCATTTTGCTTCTCCTAGACAGCTTGTCTACCATGGTTAACGAGCACCATCTGCCTGGGTTTGGTGTCAGAGTTACACTCTCCTGGGATATTTTTTACATTATCCTTCCTCTATAGTTTATTTTTTGTGATCTAAGGCACGACTCACTCGAGGATGATTATTGAAGAGTTCCTCTCTGTTATTCCAATATCCATAATTTTCCCGTGCCCTACCCAACACTCTAACCCTACCTAACCCCTACCCCTACCTCCTCTCCTGACACATTCCTGATGTGGTGTCAGTGCCCCCACTCCATAAACCTGAGCTTATAGCGGCTCGTACTCGCTGGATGCTGTTAGTCAGTGGATACATGTAGTATTTCAGTGGGGGTATGAACGCCGCCTGAAATCCCGCCCCGTCCACGTAGTCAGCAACACCGGTTTGGTCACCGTCTGCTAATTTGCCTAGAGGTTTAATCGCAGCTGGCCTCTATAGAGGCGTTTCCACTATCTGACACCTGTGGACATCTGACACTCCTGGTAGGGGCCTGTAGCCCCCCCCCCCGTTCTCACATAGCTAAGTTAGGACTTATTTGTTTGTAGAATATGACAAATATTTTATCTTACGCTTTTTTGTTGTAGATTATCTAATGTACAACTTTAAACAACCATTTATGTAGGCTATCTAATGTGAACTTCAAGCAATCCTTTATGTAGATTATCTAATGTGAACTTCATCAACCCTTTATGTAGATTATCTAATGTGAACTTCAAGCAACCCTTTATGTAGATTATCTAATGTGAACTTAAGCAACCCTATATGAAGATTATCTAATGTACAACTTTAAGCAACCCTTTATGTAGATTATCTAATGTACAACTTTAAGCAACCCTTTATGTAGATTATGTAGTGTATAGCTTTAGCTAACGCTTTTCCCACATTATTTAATGTATAACGTTAGCTGACGCTTTTCGTAGATTATTTCATGTATAAATTTAGGTAGTTCTTATTTGTAAATTATCTAACTTTAACTAATACTTTTTGTAGATTACTCAATATATAAATTTAACTAACCCTTTTCGAAGATGATATTATTTTGGTCTTTAGCTAAATTTGTGTAGACTATTTAACGTATAACTTTAGATAGTACTTATTTGTAGATTTGTAACGAGGGGGGGGTGGGTCGGGGAGGGGGGGTCAAAAGGCATGTGTGATTGTAGTGATCAGATGTAATCACTGGTTGGTGATATGTGATTGTGATGGTATCACTGACAACTGTTGTAGATGATTTAATCAGGAACACGATTCAAGTGAAGTATCTCATTCAGCGTCTTCAACTCTGAGACTTCTGTTTATTTAATGTACAACAACTAGTGAACAACATCAAAAAAGCATCAAGTATGTACATCAACAAGAAATCCAATAGTTGCAACAATAGATCTACCTCTAAATGTTAACGTCTGCATTAAACGGTTCGCTATCGCGAGCGAATCTACTTCCTCTAGCCGTCCTTTTTACAATTAGTCTTAGTTGTTTCGCTACCTCGAACTGTTGTTCGATTGTATAGTATTTTAGAGAATCTTTCTGATCTCTAACTTTGCTGCTTGTGATGGAGATTGGTAATTTCCACGCTGGCAATCCACAAGTTTTATTTCTCAGAAGAAATTGAGTTTTCTTCTCACTTGTATTCTATTCGACTTTCGTTTCACCGTATCTCTTACCTTTACTATCCGATAACACTATTAACTAATTCTCACACTTAGAATCCTAGACGTATTTCAAAGTTCCCCGACTAATTATCACACTTAGAATCCTAGACGTATTTCAAAGTTCCCCGACTAATTCTCACACTTAGAATCCTAGACGTATTTCAAAGTTTCCCGACTAATTCTCACACTTAGAATCCTAGACGTATTTCAAAGTTCCCCGACTAATTCTCACACTTAGAATCCTAGACGTATTTCAAAGTTTCCCGACTAATTTTAGAGTTTCTCCAACTCTAGATATTAATTAAAATAAAATATTGTCATTCATCATGGCGACATAAGAGTAAATTAAAATAAAAAAGAATAAATACCACTTGTCATTTTTAAGGTACTTCAATGGATCAACACCTCGATGTAATAATCACTTAAGTATGTGTTAGCTAATTTCGCGCTTTATGGCGATAAATTAAAATATTTACGCTGATCCGGCTGTCACTGCCTGGACTCCAAAGAGATGGTTTCTAAATGTCTAAACAGGTTATTCGACAGTCAATGATCATCTGAACAATAGCCACCTGCACTACTTCTGTAGGTGCTAAGTGCCTGTCAATTACAATGACCACACAAAAACACTTTATCGTATTGATACAAAGTTTTTAAAAAACTACCTGATCGTATACGTGTGATAATGTAGCTCCTGCTTGTACTTTAGCTTCTCCCGCTCTGTTCCTTGAAGATTTCAGATTGATGGTGACTTCGTTCATGTACTGCGTGTTCAAGTTGATGCTTCCGTCATGCTGTGTCCGACCAATGAAGTCGTGGCCAGATCCCATTATTGTCAGATGTAAATTATATTTTCTGGCAAAGAGAATTGACCTCTGGATGTCCTTGATCGTCTTAACTTTGACAATGAAACCTGGAAGTCTTCTTACCCAAAGGTTGAATGGAACGGATGTATTCACTAAATGATAAGGGTACAATTTTTACAGTATGAATTCTTCATTAATGTAAATATAACCAATTATTTTCTATGGATGTGAATCATAGACAGTGACTACATAAAGATAAAAAAGAAATAATTCATATGAAGATAATGGTGGTTTATGAGAAGAATGATGCAAATTGTCCAGGAAAAGATATGGCAGCGATTTAGCCATGATTGATTGATTGATTGATTGATTGATTGATTAAGAATCCCAGAAATTACGAGCGATTAGCACTTACTTCCTATGTGCAGTGGGGAGGTTTCTGAGCTTTCTTTCATACCCAGGAGATTTTACCTTTCGGCTTGGTGCAGTGCCAATTGGCGGAGTATTTTACTGAGGAGAGGGATGTGGGTTACGCGATTTAGCCATATCAATTTCTATTGTTTAGCGATCAAGTGGTGAATTAGTACAGACATATTGATGACGTAGTAAAGGATTATGTAAATAACCAAAAGGTCGGAGGGCTTATGGAGAATTATGTAAACATTTGTGATCCAACAATTAATTGTACTGACTGAAAGTCAAAACTCATTTTTATTTTAGACTTTTTTTTCTCCATTTCACATGTTCTTTAGAGCAGTGTGTCTCACCGTGGGCTTTATCACACCCATGGGTGCATGCTGGGAGATGATGAACTATCATCAAGTGTTGTTTCGGCAACGAAGGTTGGATGTAACGGACCTGCAATATTCTCTGTGTCTTGTTATGTTAGTATTCTCTGTTGCCCTTGCGTTGCCGAGGATCGAAACGGGAGCAAAGAATAGCAACACTGTTTACCTTCCACGCATGTCGTAAAAGGCGACTAAGGAGGTTATGGGATGGAGTTGGCTGTCCCATCCCATATAGGGTCAGTGACACAAAGCCATGCTGATGTCGGATGTGTCAGGCCGAAAGGCGCAGACAATGTTGTAAACCATGACACAACGCATTCCGTTCTCCGGACTACATCCTGTTAATCTGCAGGAGTTTGAGAACGTACGAAGAAGGAAGGAAGGAAGAAGAAGTATTCTCTGCTAGACTGCGCATATGCATCTCATAATGGTTTTCTCCAGATTGTATCCCTGCCTATCTCTTTCTTGCCTCCTCTCAAATCTACTTTCAAATAAGATCTTTGAGAATGAACACAGAAGATGAAGAAAAAGATACCTCTAGGCATGCGAGGATATTATAAACATCTTATACAATATCCTTCTTCTTCTTCAGAGTTCACTTAAACTCCCACTGGATCTCTTTTGTAGCAGGACAATGGTCCAACTAGATTTCCAGCAGGATGTTGTCCAGGAAATGGAAATGCGTTACGTCGCCGTTTTGTTTGCACCAATGGCCCGTTACATCCGTCTTCGTCGGATCTGTTACCTTCAATCTTTCTTATTGTGACTATGATCTCCAAATGTATCACAACGTGGCCAAAAAATGAAGATTGCATTTTTCTTGTTACAATTTATGCAATCTCTTAGATATGGAGGTAAGTAGCTTGTTGTAGTTGACTCATATGGAGGTAAGTAGCTTGTTGTAGTTGACTCATATGGTGGTAAGTAGCTTGTTGTAGTTGACTCAACCTCTCACCATTAAATATCGTAGATATGGAGGTAAGTAGCTTGTTGTAGTTGACTCAACCTCTCACCATTAAATATCGTAGATATGGAGGTAAGTAGCTTGTTGTAGTTGACTCAACCTCTCACCATTAAATATCGTAGATATGGAGGTAAGTAGCTTGTTGTAGTTGACTCAATCGCAATATTAGACAAAACATTTCCGAATTATTCTAGGAAACTACAGCGTTAAGGAGACCGGCTTACTGTGGCATCAATAGAACGGAAATCCTCAAAAACAGATGGTAAGTAGTTGTAACCTCCCACAGTATCACGTACATGAAAGTCTCAGGGAAGTGACGGCATTTTAAAACAATCTCTGCAACTTCAGTGGATAGAACTACACGAAAACAATATCCCGAAGCAAGATAAATTGAACAGACACTAACAATTCACGATGTTTCGACTGAAACTGACCACTACCGATTACACTTACATCCGAATTGGCGTTAGCGATTCCGCGATCTGTATCTGTGGTGAAACAACACAGAAACCAGAACACATACCACAGGACTGTCCCAACGACAATCCGAAAAAAAGACGTTGAGTCCACAGAACAACAATCTGCCTCCCCCACCCCCCCCCCAAAATAAAATCTCTACAAAGGAAATAGTGGAGAACCTACAATGACCTAAAATAAACCGCCTTATACATGATGAAAATCCGACTACAGGTCTCAACAACATGCAATAATTACAGTAACATCACACCGCTCAGACTGTAGAGCAATGGTTTATGCCATATGCACCGTATTCGGCGTTGAAGAAACATGAATAGAATATCGGATTAGATTTCTAGTAATCGATCCCAGAAGATGACCGATACATGCAAATAACTACAGGAATCATTGTTATATTTGTCTTTCTACATCCTCTAGATTAAGCTGAAACTAAAATACCATGAACGAACGGACAAATATATAAAACTACAATAATAATCAGAAGGCAATAATAGAAATTTGAACTGGGACCGTTCAGCCCAGACTAGACAGATAGTTCAAAACTAGACAGACAGATATATATATATATAGCCATACAAACAGAATGACATATAAATGGACATACAGAGATACAATTGGATAGACCGATTGAAAGAAAAGTAGAAAAACACAACTTACAATATTCTGGGTCGTTGGGCGTAATCAAATCGCCGTCCAGAAGTTGGCCGAAGTAAGATAGAACGGAAGGAGTTGGATAACCAAGGTGGCCTGGATACGTACGTGACGGCCATGTCTGCTGCTGTCTCAGGGACGTTGACCAAACTTCTGATAACAGACTAGTAACCAGGATCGTCATGTAAATTGATTTGCTGAAATGAGAGGGGGGGGGCAAGGGTAAAGAATTATATTAAACAGGCTTACATCCTGCAAATATTACATACCATATTAAACAGGCTTACATCCTGCAAATATTACATACCATATTAAACAGGCTTACATCCTGCAAATATTACATACCATATTAAAGAGGCTTACATCCTGCAAATATTACATACCATATTAAACAGGCTTACATCCTGCAAATATTACATACCATATTAAACAGGTTTACATCCTGCAAATATTACATACCATATTAAACAGGCTTACATCCTGCAAATATTACATACCATATTAAACAGGCTTACATCCTGCAAATATTACATACCATATTAAACAGGTTTACATCCTGCAAATATTACATACCATATTAAACAGGCTTACATCCTGCAAATATTACATACCATATTAAACAGGTTTACATCCTGCAAATATTACATACCATATTAAAGAGGTTTACATCCTGCAAATATTACATACCATATTAAACAGGCTTACATCCTGCAAATATTACATACCATATTAAACAGGTTTACATCCTGCAAATATTACATACCATATTAAACAGGTTTACATCCTGCAAATATTACATACCATATTAAACAGGCTTACATCCTGCAAATATTACATACCATATTAAACAGGTTTACATCCTGCAAATATTACATACCATATTAAAGAGGTTTACATCCTGCAAATATTACATACCATATTAAACAGGTTTACATTCTGCAAATATTACATACCATATTAAAGAGGTTTACATCCTGCAAATATTACATACCATATTAAAGAGGTTTACATCCTGCAAATATTACATACCATATTAAAGAGGTTTACATCCTGCAAATATTACATACCATATTAAACAGGTTTACATTCTGCAAATATTACATACCATATTAAAGAGGTTTACATCCTGCAAATATTACATACCATATTAAAGAGGTTTACATCCTGCAAATATTACATACCATATTAAAGAGGTTTACATCCTGCAAATATTACATACCATATTAAACAGGTTTACATTCTGCAAATATTACATACCATATTAAAGAGGTTTACATCCTGCAAATATTACATACCATATTAAAGAGGTTTACATCCTGCAAATATTACATACCATATTAAAGAGGTTTACATCCTGCAAATATTACATACCATATTAAACAGGTTTACATTCTGCAAATATTACATACCATATTAAAGAGGTTTACATCCTGCAAATATTACATACCATATTAAAGAGGTTTACATCCTGCAAATATTACATACCATATTAAAGAGGTTTACATCCTGCAAATATTACATACCATATTAAACAGGCTTACATCCTGCAAATATTACATACCATATTAAACAGGCTTACATCCTGCAAATATTACATACCATATTAAAGAGGTTTACATCCTGCAAATATTACATACCATATTAAACAGGCTTACATCCTGCAAATATTACATACCATATTAAACAGGTTTACATCCTGCAAATATTACATACCATATTAAAGAGGTTTACATCCTGCAAATATTACATACCATATTAAACAGGTTTACATTCTGCAAATATTACATACCATATTAAGCAGGCTTACATCCTGCAAATATTACATACCATATTAAAGAGGTTTACATCCTGCAAATATTACATACCATATTAAACAGGCTTACATCCTGCAAATATTACATACCATATTAAACAGGCTTACATCCTGCAAATATTACATACCATATTAAACAGGCTTACATCCTGCAAATATTACATACCATATTAAAGAGGTTTACATCCTGCAAATATTACATACCATATTAAACAGGCTTACATCCTGCAAATATTACATACCATATTAAACAGGTTTACATCCTGCAAATATTACATACCATATTAAAGAGGTTTACATCCTGCAAATATTACATACCATATTAAACAGGTTTACATTCTGCAAATATTACATACCATATTAAACAGGCTTACATCCTGCAAATATTACATACCATATTAAAGAGGTTTACATCCTGCAAATATTACATACCATATTAAACAGGCTTACATCCTGCAAATATTACATACCATATTAAAGAGGTTTACATCCTGCAAATATTACATACCATATTAAACAGGCTTACATCCTGCAAATATTACATACCATATTAAACAGGTTTACATCCTGCAAATATTACATACCATATTAAACAGGTTTACATCCTGCAAATATTACATACCATATTAAAGAGGTTTACATCCTGCAAATATTACATACCATATTAAACAGGTTTACATTCTGCAAATATTACATACCATATTAAAGAGGTTTACATCCTGCAAATATTACATACCATATTAAAGAGGTTTACATTCTGCAAATATTACATACCATATTAAAGAGGTTTACATCCTGCAAATATTACATACCATATTAAACAGGTTTACATTCTGCAAATATTACATACCATATTAAACAGGTTTACATTCTGCAAATATTACATACCATATTAAAGAGGTTTACATCCTGCAAATATTACATACCATATTAAAGAGGTTTACATCCTGCAAATATTACATACCATATTAAAGAGGTTTACATCCTGCAAATATTACATACCATATTAAACAGGCTTACATCCTGCAAATATTACATACCATATTAAAGAGGTTTACATCCTGCAAATATTACATACCATATTAAACAGGCTTACATCCTGCAAATATTACATACCATATTAAACAGGCTTACATCCTGCAAATATTACATACCATATTAAAGAGGTTTACATCCTGCAAATATTACATACCATATTAAACAGGTTTACATCCTGCAAATATTACATACCATATTAAACAGGTTTACATCCTGCAAATATTACATACCATATTAAAGAGGTTTACATCCTGCAAATATTACATACCATATTAAAGAGGTTTACATCCTGCAAATATTACATACCATATTAAACAGGTTTACATCCTGCAAATATTACATACCATATTAAACAGGTTTACATCCTGCAAATATTACATACCATATTAAAGAGGTTTACATCCTGCAAATATTACATACCATATTAAAGAGGTTTACATCCTGCAAATATTACATACCATATTAAAGAGGTTTACATCCTGCAAATATTACATACCATATTAAAGAGGTTTACATCCTGCAAATATTACATACCATATTAAAGAGGTTTACATTCTGCAAATATTACATACCATATTAAAGAGGTTTACATCCTGCAAATATTACATACCATATTAAACAGGTTTACATTCTGCAAATATTACATACCATATTAAACAGGTTTACATTCTGCAAATATTACATACCATATTAAAGAGGTTTACATCCTGCAAATATTACATACCATATTAAAGAGGTTTACATCCTGCAAATATTACATACCATATTAAAGAGGTTTACATCCTGCAAATATTACATACCATATTAAACAGGCTTACATCCTGCAAATATTACATACCATATTAAAGAGGTTTACATCCTGCAAATATTACATACCATATTAAACAGGCTTACATCCTGCAAATATTACATACCATATTAAACAGGCTTACATCCTGCAAATATTACATACCATATTAAAGAGGTTTACATCCTGCAAATATTACATACCATATTAAACAGGTTTACATCCTGCAAATATTACATACCATATTAAACAGGTTTACATCCTGCAAATATTACATACCATATTAAAGAGGTTTACATCCTGCAAATATTACATACCATATTAAAGAGGTTTACATCCTGCAAATATTACATACCATATTAAACAGGTTTACATCCTGCAAATATTACATACCATATTAAACAGGTTTACATCCTGCAAATATTACATACCATATTAAAGAGGTTTACATCCTGCAAATATTACATACCATATTAAACAGGTTTACATCCTGCAAATATTACATACCATATTAAACAGGTTTACATCCTGCAAATATTACATACCATATTAAAGAGGTTTACATCCTGCAAATATTACATACCATATTAAACAGGTTTACATCCTGCAAATATTACATACCATATTAAACAGGTTTACATCCTGCAAATATTACATACCATATTAAAGAGGTTTACATCCTGCAAATATTACATACCATATTAAACAGGTTTACATCCTGCAAATATTACATACCATATTAAACAGGTTTACATCCTGCAAATATTACATACCATATTAAAGAGGTTTACATCCTGCAAATATTACATACCATATTAAAGAGGTTTACATCCTGCAAATATTACATACCATATTAAAGAGGTTTACATCCTGCAAATATTACATACCATATTAAACAGGTTTACATCCTGCAAATATTACATACCATATTAAAGAGGTTTACATCCTGCAAATATTACATACCATATTAAAGAGGTTTACATCCTGCAAATATTACATACCATATTAAAGAGGTTTACATCCTGCAAATATTACATACCATATTAAACAGGTTTACATCCTGCAAATATTACATACCATATTAAACAGGTTTACATCCTGCAAATATTACATACCATATTAAAGAGGTTTACATCCTGCAAATATTACATACCATATTAAAGAGGTTTACATCCTGCAAATATTACATACCATATTAAACAGGTTTACATCCTGCAAATATTACATACCATATTAAAGAGGTTTACATCCTGCAAATATTACATACCATATTAAAGAGGTTTACATCCTGCAAATATTACATACCATATTAAACAGGTTCACATCTATCCTGCAGATTCACATCCTTTAAAAATGAGAAAGCTTCCAGAATTAATTAATGTAGTAGTGGCAAAAAGTAAAGAGAAATATCACTTTCTAAATATCAAGAAAACAGAAGCAATGGTTATTTCAAAGTAACATAATACCGCACGATTGCAAGATTAAAGTGAATGATATATTATTAAAACAGATTAAAACACAAATAAGAAGCAGAATAGCGCAGTAGAAAAAAAACATTCAGAATTCCTAAAAAATGAAAAATATATTGTCCAATATGAACTTGTCATTAGAGGTGAGGAAGAACGTTCTGCAGAGCCATTAACTCCAATACTAACATATGGATGTGAGTATTGGACAATAAACACATAGGAAAGTGGAAATTAGAAACAGTACAGATATGGTTCTACAGAAGAATGCTTAGAATACCACGCAGTGTGAGGAAAACTAATGTGGAGTTGTTGAAAGAGTCAAATGCGAGAGAAATCTTAATCAATAATATAAGAAAGAGACAATCTTCATTTTTGTTGTTGACCACGTTATGAGACGTTAGGAGGTTTGGAGAACATAGTCACAACATACAAGATTGATGGCAAGAGAGATAGAGAGCGACAATGTGAGAAAATATTAGACAGTTTAACAACTTGTCACGGCAGGGAAACACCAACTATCCTTATACATAATACTTGAGATAGAAAGCTGTGTTAAAGCAATGACCGCCTACGCCAGCCGGCATGGTACCTGATGATGATGATGACGTTCTGCAACTATTAACATATTATATTAATATGTTATATTTCCAAATATATTGAAAAACACAGATTGCAATGGTCCGGCCACTTAATGAGAATGAACCCTTATTGACCAGCGGAAAGAGCATACAACATGAAAATATAAACAGCAAGATACAGAGGAAGACCAAAAAGAAGGTGGATTGAAGAAGTTACCAACATTCTGATACACTGCAATATTACTGCATATCAAGCTACCAAACGTGTCATAACAGGAAAACCGATCGTCATTCAATCCTGTGACAACTTACATCAAAAAAGTAGCGAACAGACATAAGTTATATAGACTCTGTCAATAAATCACTGTATATAGTCAACATACCTCATGATAGAAACAACGACTTTACATCAACACCAGATCATGAGAATCTCCTATGATTGCTTCAGACGTTTTTTAACGTAAATAAATAGTGATTAGTTTCAGTTTCCTACTAAATTATATACTGCTGAAATAATCGATAAGGAATTGTGTGATATCACTCTATATGTATACAAAAGGTTGCAAGTATCTGGCCAATTCACGGCTAAATTTTACAAACTCTGCCATTTTTAAATGTCAGAAAATGCTTCTCAGTAGCTATGAATTTATTGTTTTGATAATTTGTGCATTTTTGTCAATTTTAAAATGTATTAAAAGTTGGGAAATTGACCATTTTCGGCCTTGATTTAATTTTAGTCTGCCTTCTATTTCAACTACTTGGAACCCTGACATACTAATTCGAAGTCTGGCTCACAAAGTAATTTACTTTATAAAGTAAGAATACGATATATCTATCCTTTAAGAGAACACAGTTGCTGTGGAGCTTCTGCAGAGCACATCAGGATGTAGATAACAGAATTAACAAACATTTGCTTTTCGAACTCTTTGCTACTTTTGAAATATCTCAGCGTACCCCATTAAAATTTCTTATTTTTCCAGGTTCACTATAATGAATGTACCATTTCTAGTTTAATTTAAGCTGCAGTTCATGAAAACGTTGTGCCAAAGTTTAATTTACACCATATATGACTAGCCCATCCGATTTTGGCATGTCTTTGATTTTGTGGGCGAATCTAGCCCTTGACAGACTACCAGTTTGTTGATATACACAGAGAGTTAGTACATTTTCAAATATACCAAAAATAGAAAAATGCTCAAAACATACATTTCATGGCGAATAGATATTTCAAAAACCGCAAAATTCGTTAATTTTGACCATGAAATAGTCTGGCAACCCTGGTGTGTCATCAAACGTATAGAAGTAATTCCAACATAATTAATTAGGACCCATCCGTTACATTTTTCAATATTGTTTACATTTAGGTTGGTCACTATTTATATGCTTGGTTATTTTTGGACACCAAATGTGCCCTTGGAATTTGAAGATCAATATTCTCCTACACGATATTTCTCGGGATGGTTCAGGAAGCTGGACTTGGAGCATCTGTTTCATGCGAGGTATTCCGCTGCCAGTGAACCGTACTCGTGTAATTTGACGTCCCATTGCCCTTGTACCCTCGGATGCACAATCCGTATAATATATGAGCATGGTTTAGATTTACTCAACATTGGAATTGGATTATTGTTGAATCTCTTTTATCTAGAAGACAGTGGAATTGGATTATTGTTGAATCTCTTTTATCTAGAAGACAGTGGATTTGGATTATTGTTGAGTCTCTCTCTTTTATCGAGGTTCCGTTCACCAACATCGCTGTCTTATCAACGTTGCGTTTAACAAATAAAGTATTTCGTGCATATTATCAAACATGACAACTTGTTGAAGACCTTACATAAAGACAGAGTTGACATGACAAAAACAAGTGGTTGGCAGAGATACAAGTGGAAGAGAAGCATCATGATATTGACAAGATACAGTCTAGCAGAATGTACAACCAAGGAAAAAGACAGATGATGGAGATCTGCTGCAGTCCACTTTTCCCCATTATTCATCAAATTCATTTTCCCATGTGGTACAAGGACCGGCGCTTCTAGCTCAGTTTGCAAAGAATATAATGCCATTATGGTCTTTCCAGTTATATCGTAAAAAGCGACTAAGGGACGTTGGAAGATTGACTGCATATCACCTATTTTTAAATCAACATGTCACTACATGTCTTGTATCGTCCTCTCACTTGTACCTTCTGTCACATAATTGTGTATGGATGACCAAGAGAGGCTGCTCAGCGAGGATTCCATCTTTGTCCTTTTATGTCATAATCCCAGCTGACATGGAATGCAGGATATGACAGTATTGTAAATATGTCAACAGATCTGACAGAAGAATGATGGGATAGTTTCCCCTGATGTGTATATTGTGCTTATGGCAGGAGATAGTAATGCTGATGTACTGGCGCACCGGAATGCCTTCCTTCAACGACTGAACATGCATTCATAAAACCACCTTACATACTCATGCCTTTGAGACATCCGTAAATGAGTCAGGCTGTAGTCTCAGTTACACAATTGAAAAAGAAAAAATGTGTTCTTGTCAGAAAGGATATAGACTGTCCAGAGATACATCAATCAATCAAGTACCATGCCTAATGGCGTAGGCGATCATGCTTCTCCACGATTCTCTGTTTCTTGTGTTGTCAATAAGCTCGGTTGGTGAACTTCTCCCGTGTCATAATACTAGTCCATCTACCAGCTTCTCTTTTTGTCGTCCCCTATCTCTTCTGTCCTTGATCTTTCCAGTGGTTATTAAGTGTTCAAGATGTGTTCAAGCTGTGTTCAAGCTGTGTTCATGATGTGTTCAAGATGTGTTCAAGCTGTGTTCAAGATGTGTTCAAGATGTGATCAAGATGTGTTCAAGATGTGTTCAAGCTGTGTTCAAGATGTGTTCAAGATGTGTTCAAGATGTGTTCAAGATGTGTTCAAGATGTGTTCAAGATGTGTTCAAGATGTGTTCAAGATGTGTTCAAGCTGTGTTCAAGCTGTGTTCAAGATGTGTTCAAGATGTGTTCAAGATGTGTTCAAGATGTGTTCAAGATGTGTTCAAGATGTGTTCAAGCTGTGTTCAAGATGTGTTCAAGATGTGATCAAGATGTGTTCAAGATGTGTTCAAGCTGTGTTCAAGATGTGTTCAAGCTGTGTTCAAGATGTGTTCAAGATGTGTTCAAGATGTGTTCAAGATGTGTTCAAGATGTGTTCAAGCTGTGTTCAAGCTGTGTTCAAGCTGTGTTCAAGATGTGTTCAAGATGTGTTCAAGATGTGTTCAAGATGTGTTCAAGATGTGTTCATGCTGTGTTCAAGATGTGTTCAAGATGTGTTCAAGATGTGTTCAAGATGTGTTCAAGCTGTGTTCAAGATGTGTTCAAGATGTGTTCAAGATGTGTTCAAGATGTGTTCAAGATGTGTTCAAGCTGTGTTCAAGATGTGTTCAAGATGTGTTCAAGATGTGTTCAAGCTGTGTTCAAGCTGTGTTCAAGCTGTGTTCAAGATGTGTTCAAGATGTGTTCAAGATGTGTTCAAGATGTGTTCAAGCTGTGTTCAAGATGTGTTCAAGATGTGTTCAAGATGTGTTCAAGATGTGTTCAAGATGTGTTCAAGCTGTGTTCAAGATGTGTTCAAGCTGTGTTCAAGATGTGTTCAAGATATGTTCAAGATGTGTTCAACATGTCTGCAATTTCTACGTATTTCGATCTGATACATCCGACAGTAGCATGGATTCTGGGTCACTTTGATTTATATGCAATGTGACAGACAATTCTCTAGTCAAATTTGGGTCCCAGCAAGTTCGTCTATGCACTGTAACCATAGTCTGACGCTCAGTCTTCGATTGCTCACGAATATGACGTTCTTGTAGTGAGAGTTCAATATGCGCACATGTGTGAAGCAATCTTAGAACCGCCGAGAAACATCGCTAAAACTCGAGGATAAAGATTTCCCCTTATAAAGTTAAGAAAAACGTCCCATCCTGATCAAACATCACACCTTCGTGTATAAAGTGTGCTTTGTTACACAATAAAGCAACCAATAATATCGATAAATGGGATCAACACTCCACGTTGTCATGTACGGTATCTGACTTTTACAGCAATCTACATTCTTTAAGATCAAATAAGTTTTTATTACCACACGGTTACATTCTATCTTCACACTTTACAGGGAAGTATACGGTAATGATGAAAAACGCAAATTCAATTTTCTCTGTATTAGTCATGTTGGACACGCTGAAGGATATACCATGCCACTACAAGCATTAAAATTGGTATCAGATGACAAAAGAAAGAGAGGAAGACAAGAAAATCTTGTCAAGAGAGAGTACCAATCAAAGATGGTATGACTAGTAATGGGTCTCAACAACATACAAGAACTACACACAGCAGCATTGTATCTCTCAAACTGAAGAGCACGGCTTCTTGCACTATGCGCCATAATCCGTGCTGAAGAAATATAGATCTTCGTTTATTCTCAAACTCCTGAACATTAGCAAGATGTAGTCCAGAGAATGGAATGCGATGTGTCATGATTTACAGCGTGGCTGTGATATCTGCGCCTTTTGGCCAGACACATCTGACTTCAGTATGGATTTTGGGTCACGTTTATCACATTGGTCAACATCAAATTTGCTGTCTATGGTGTTTTTTTAAAAACAGATTTAGAATAATTGTATTGTGCTGAATCCAAAAATCACATTGGTTTTGCTAAATCAGGTCAGGTTTTTTTTTTATCTAGCACCACATGATGTTTTTTCAAAAGTGGGTCATATTCCATGTCAAATAAATCAGTAAAACGACTATTGATTTCCACACATTTGATCAAAAGTGGTTTTTTTTTTCCTATTTAAAATGACAAATGATATAGAAAGCAAGTATTTTATTGTCACATGAATGGATATTTTCACGCCATACGTTGCAAAATTTCTTAATCTATCTTGGAATATACAAATTATGAAGATTTCACATGTTCAAACTTACTAGTATTGCTAATTTGTTTTTGTATATTGTTACGGTTTTAAGTGATTCAAATGGCTTCAACTAGAAGATCTTGCAGAAATACACGCATCACTTTTTATCGCAACAGGAACAAAGAGTTCCTCCATTTTTCTTTGAAGAGAAGGATATGGTATACTATACAGATATTGTTCACCTTCCGCAGAAGCTTGGAGTGCAACATTATGAACCCAGAGATTGGAGACTTCATTGACAGCTGCACGAGATCACTAAAATGTGTTCTGCTTCACAATGGTAATCAGTTTGCTTCTGTAACTTGGCTCACTCGACTAAACTGAAGGAGAAGTTTGAAACGGTGAAGTATGTGCTGGATAAAGTTTCTTATTATCAGCATGAGTGGTATATTTGTGTTGACTTGAAGATGGTGAATTTCCTATTGGGACAACAGTCTGGCTTTACAAAGTACCCCTGCTTTATCTGCATGTGGGATAGTAGGGACATGTCTCAACACTATACCAAGAAGGACTGGCCTGTACGAGAAGAATTGGTGCCGGGTAGATCAAAGAACATCGTCAACAATCCTCTGGTAGACAGAAACAAGATACTATTCCCACCGCTGCATATCAAGCTGGGCTTGATTAAACAGTTCACCAAAGCCCTAGACAAGGATGGTGGATGTTTCATTTACTTTGCCGCGCTTTTCCAGGATTAGCAATAGAGAGGTTGAAAGGTGGCATTTTTGATGGTCCTCAAGTTCGTCAGCTCATCAGAAATCCTGAGTTTGAAAAATCAATGAACAAATTGGAATTGGAAGCATGGAAGGCCTTTGTTCTGGTTTTGAAGAATGTTTTGGGCAGCACCAAAGCCAGTAACTATGAAGAAGTTGTCAACAATATGCTGACTGCTTTCAAAAACCTTGGATGCAACATGAGCATAAAAATGCATTATTTATTCTCACATATGCATCGGTTTCCCGAGAATCTTGGATCAATGAGTGACGAGCAGGGAAAGAGGTTCCATCAGGACATAAAGGAGATGGAGACCAGGTATCAAGGACATTGGGATGCAGTAATGATATCTGATTACTGCTGAACTCTGAAGAGAGACCTCCCTGCTGCTGAGCAGTCGAGAAAGTAGAAGAAATTGAAGTTTATGTCTTGAAATTTGCTGAGTGATGACATAATTTACATGTCCTTAACTTTTCAATGTCTTCTCTTCATTTATATAATTCCATGTTTGTAACATTTAATAAATACATTCTGTTAAATACTTTTTATGTGAGAAATGTTACACATAAATCAACTACTAATATCACCAAAATGTAGTTATGAATAGAAGGCTCTAGTCAGAGAATATAATTTTTTTAATCAATTTAGAAAGAAAAAAACTGACCTGATTGAAAAAAAATGGATGTCATTTTTGGCTTCAGTGGCACAAAATGCTCCTAATTCAGTTAACAAATTATACACAACCTTCAGCTTCATTTTTTTTGTAGACCAGTGTGATCTATGCTATAAGATGGCCAAATCCACCGCCAAAACTTCCATATTCTCAGCTTACGTCATGCATGACAGGTAACAATTCTTTGCTCCCCTTTCAGGCGCAGATGAAACACAGGCGCAGTAACATAGATAACAGATAAATCCTAATGCATTAACATACATTGAAACTAAACACCCCCAAGATATTTGTCATAGACGTCATCACGGATTCTCAACGCGGGGCACATGATAGTATATGGTCCCCGGAGTTCACACCGTTTTACTCTAATGTGGGGGCACGAAAAAATAATGTGAAATGGGGAGGGGGCAACCCAAAGACACGCTAGCGGGGAATACACACAGAAAGGTGTGTGTTTTTTTAATGAAATTTAATAGATATAAATTAACAAGTCGTGTAGAACATTTACACACTTTTTTCAGATGTACTAAAGAAGAAAATGTTCCCCAAAATGCGGACCACGTGCTGAAAAAAAGGCCGAGAATCACTGAATTAGATCACAACAAAGGACATTTTATCACCACAAAAGCAACGTCAGCACAAAATAAAAACAACAACGAATATGAAAGTAACATCAGTTAACCACTAATGTCTCTCGCTAAGACAACCTCGAGACTGGGAATTAACTGTTAGTGAGAACTGAACACGTTGATAATCAATTATCCAAATACAGATCAGGATCAATATCTCATCATCTAGATCAGTGTTTCCCAACGTGGAGCCCGCGTCCCACAGGGGGGAGGGGGCAGTTTGATTGTTTGGGGGAGTAATTCGATTAAATTGTAAATAGGCTTTCATTCAGGGAATAATTCCATTTTTCAATATACAAAAATATGTTTGTTACGTAAGGGGGGGGGGCAGAAATTTAAAAAGATTGGGGTGGGGCACGGTAAAAAAAAATGTTGGGATACACTGATCTAGATTTTACAGTAAAACTCCTGTTTGGGGGGGGGGTGTGGTTTTAAGAACAACAATTATACGTGAATATAAAAAAAGAAATTTTTCAATCGGTAAATGTCTGATAAGGGTTGTGAATCGGGTTATCAAATACTTTTTTCACAGTCCCAGAAACACTTGAGATTTCAAACCTGTTATAATTCATTTTTCATTGCGCTGTTTCATGGCAATCTTGGGGTCTCAAATAATTTGCAATATTAAGGGATGCAGTCTCTACATCAGGAGGGTAGATATTTTCTCGGTAAATGATGAGTGCTGCGATTGTTGCTTTCTTCAGAGAAGACAACACGTACACATCCTGAATTACCAAAATAATAAAAACAATAATGGAAAAACTAATCTCGATTTTTTGGGATTTTTTTCTATGTTCCTTTACTAAAGTGGCCATTAAAGGTAGAGGGATTATCCACTTTGTTTGCTTTCTTCCTATCCCTAAATTGTCTATTGTCTTTCCCCAGGTGAATGATTGTTGATTGTATTCACACTTGCCGTTAAGCGCGGAGGTGGGAGCTTAAGCTGTCGTTCCAAGGCCAGATGTGTCGCCGAGGTTGCATTTAGTCTGGATATTCTTGTATTATATGCTCATATTGGTATTTGGTTTGGCTTCATTCTCATAAGGTGACCGAACCATTTTACTTGCTATCTCTCAATATGTTCAATACATGATATTATACTAACTCTTTTCCTAATTTCTTCATTTATTTTTATCTAGTTTGATAACCATTACAGCTTTTCTCAGACACTTCATTTCACATGTGACGATTTTTCTTTGCTGCGAAGCTGTTAAAGACCATGTTTGACATTGGTAGCACAGTGTTGGTATAAAAATTGTACATAGTATTTGTTTTTTTTAATTTCCATCTTGATCTTTGGGTGAAGAAATAATGGTGAAAGTTGATAAGTCACTGTGGTTGCTTTCTGGCATCTTGTTTCTATTTCTCTGTCTAGTCTTCCATTTTCGGAGAAAAAAAATGCTGCCTTGATATTTAAATTTTCTGGCTCGTTTGAGTTAGGTGTTATCTATTGTTATATTCATTGGTGCTGAAGACTTGCTCATTTTCATCCCTAAATGTTATGTTTAAATTTTCTAAAGCCCCTCCAATACCCTATTATAGAGACTCTCGACGATGCAGGCCTCGTAGCTGAATTAATTATAAACCAGTTCGTTACGTGTTTTGATTATTGTTTGCCTTTGGTTATTATATATATTCTTGGAATCGCGGACCAAAAATAGCCAAGGCGATTCCATGAATATAACCAACTAAAAGGCAAACAATCAAAACACGTAATGAACTGGGTCCAGCTTAATTTAGCGAAGAGGTCTTCTGCTATTATCTACGGGTTTTACCTCTACTACAGTGGGGGATGGTATGCATGTTATCTGTTATGTACAATGTCATATGTGGCAGATAACTCTGACGTACTTAAGGAGACATCGGACTTGGATTTGGCAGATCTGGAATAAGCCAAATCCCGTCCCTAAGACTTGTTGGTGGGAGGGATGTTTAAAGCCCTTCCCCTTTAAGAAATTAGAACTTGACTTTTAGTACTAGGAACTTAAAGAAAAGGTGAGTCAACTCTTCGGTACAGTACAAGTAGATGCCAGCGCATGTTCAGTTATTTCCCTTGTCTATGTTTGTAAATTTCATGTTCATCATTTAATCATTGAAATATTTATTTATTTAGGGTTGGGGTTAGGGTTAGTTATGTAAAATACAACTATCATAACCCAAACCCTAAAATATATAATGTTATCGTTCTCGATCTGTCTTGTTTCCTATCTTGCTTGTTGTAACTATATTCTCCAGACTTCTCTATCTCATAAAGGGTCCCAAAACTAAAAACAGCCTCTTACTGATAGTATTAACCCCAGCCTGCCATTTGACTTCAAGCACCAATTTATATTTTATAGAATAACATCTCTGTTGCCTCTAGCTAGTTGTCCATGATACTCTCAGCATTATTCTATAGAACAACATATCAGTTGCCTCTAATTTTGCACATTTTCATAAAATGAATTGGCAACACTGCATACAGCTAAAAATGTCTACAGGAAATGACGAAGTGTTGTATGATTGTGATTTCGTATATCTAGAAAACAAACAAAGAAATTCTATAAAAACTTAATATTCAGAAAGAATCACTAAAAGAAATAAAGATCAGGCAAATAAAATATTTTGGACACATTACAAGGCATGACTCCTTATTGAAGACGTTACTTGAGGGTAAAGTCAAAGGGAGGCGAACAAGAGGTAGACAGAGATACAAGTGGTAGAGTAACATCACAAGATGGACAGGTTACAGTCTAGAAGAGTGCCCCACAAAAAACAAGAGACAGGGGATGTTGGAGGTCTGTTGAAGCCAACATTCGTTGCGGAGACGGCATTTGATGATGGTATCTAAAATAACAATGAAAATATCTTGAAAGAAGTTAATTCAAAAGGAGAGTTGCTTACCCACATCTGAAAAAGACGGTCCACATTTTTGGACGCATCATGAGAAGAGGGAAGATGGAACACAACAGGCGAGTTGAAGGGCAAAAGAGGTAGAGAAAGACAAAGAGTGAAGATGGAACACAACAGGCGAGTTGAAGAGAAAGAGGAGAAAGGATGAAGATACTTGAGAATCTAGCATCGTGGCATGGGAGAAAATCAGTATTGGAAATGATTGACAGCACACACACACACACACACACATATATATATATATATATATATATATATATATATATGTTTTCGTTGAGTCTTTTATTTCTGTAATCCATCGTTTGCATGGTCTGCCCCTGACTTTGTATCCATCGAGTCTGTATGGTAATGCTTTTTTAGAGGCACCGTCTGGTGGTAGTCTGGAAGCATGTGAAAAACCATTTAATCTGTTGCATTCTGATATAATCCAGGATTCGCATTGTCTTTGTTCGTCTCCAGATGCTTCCGTTCCTGACTCTGTCTCTTATTGTTGCTCCGAGAATTTTACGTAAAAAAAAACAATTATTGGATTCGGTTGTTAGTGTCCACGTTTGACATTGGTAGCATAGTGATGATATTTGATCGTTATATATAGTGCAGTTTTAGTGTTCATGCTTGCATATTTGTTTTTGAGAATAGGAGACATCTGTCCCAAGATTCGGTATGCTATGTTGCATCTATGTTGGATTTCTTCGGTGTTTTTCCCATTCTAGGATATGATGATTCCAAGATGGATGGTTGGTTGGTTGCTGATCCAGCGGTCCATGGGCTCATGCCCTTTGACCTAATGCCATTTGATGGCATTATATTGCTGGGAAGTCTGTGGATTTTCGGCCCACCCCGGGACAGAGCCAGAGAATAACTATCATATCCAGGAAGGTAGGTTTCAACCTATGCACTGCTCCTAGCCTTTGTAGCCAAAATAGGGTTCACTGTGCTCATTCCCCGCCACCAATTGACTACTGGTTATGCCGAACTTCTCTATAGCTCCAGGCATGCAATCAAATGTTCAAGTCAAAAGGATTTCACGTCCTGAGTCACTGTGCCTCTATGATGGACCTCAGCCATAGGAAAAACAGTGATGTCAGTTTCCTCCTCCTCAGTGCTGCACAGTACATCTCTGACTCCCTCCCAACCTCAGAGGGTGCATACATATATATTCAGGAAAACATTAAAAATATTTCAACAACAAAACAAAATCATAACTGTATAGATGACATGCCATGAAGCTTCTATAAGAAGATAAGGTTTTCTGTTGCATGGATGGTATGTCTAGTGGGCCATTGGTGAGACCCACAGACGCAACCACATGCGTATGATTCTAAGATAAATGAATGTTTTCACCTGTTTAAGTTGTAGATCATCGATTAGAATAGTGGTGTGTCTTTCGGGATTTTTTCGATTGACATTACTTCAGTTTTTTTCTGTGTTTATCTTCATGTTTAAGTCCCTATATGGTGTGTGGAGTCTATTTATATGCTGTTGTAGTTGTTCTTTCGATGTTGATATTATTGCTTGATCGTCTGCAAAAAGAAGTTAACTCATGAGCTTGTTTATGTTGTCTTCTTCATTTGTGTTGGCAATATTACATGTGCAATTGATATATGTGATGAATAACAAGGGAGATAGAACACATCCTTGTCGCACTCCATAGTGTATGTGGAATATATCTGAAAGCCAACACTTGTTCTAATTGCACATTGACTACCTGTATAACTCCATATTTGGATAGTATTTGCCATAATTGTTGTCGGTCTATCGACGGATTTTCCTTGGTCAACAAACGAGATATACAATTTGTTGTTGTTTTCAGTAGTTTTGTTTTGTGTGTGCTAGTTGTCTGAGTGTAAAACTGGCATTTGTACAGCTCTTATTCTTACGGAATCCAATTTTGGTGTTGTTAAGTTATGGTTATACAGAACACAAAACTAGTTTATACGTGAGAAGCATAATAAATACTCATGCAGGCCAACAAGAACATCGCATGGCAGTGGGGAAGCGTCACAAACTTGTGTGGTTTGGTAACGTAATGATTCACGATTCTCTTTCCCAAAATATCTTGAAGGAAACAGTTGAGGGTAGAAGAAGAAGAGGGGTTCAGAGGAAAGTATGGATCGACAACATTAAAGACTGGACAGGATTAAGAACTGATAACAGAGGCGCGGCGAAATTTTTGTGTTGATGTCTCCAGAGTGACACCCCTACGACCATCAGACGGTTATGGGTTTGATGATGATGACGCCGTGGTTCCATGAATACTCGTAATCTTCTTTCTAGAATTCTATAGAACATTTTTCCAGCGTGGCTTAGAAGTGAAGTACATCTGTATTTAGTATAATCTCTTTTTCTGCTTATTTTTCTTCCAAATATATATTATTATATCGTTTTTCCAGTCTTCTGGTGTTTCTTGTCTATTCTATATTATATTAAACAGCCTCTGTAACCATTTTATCCCTGCTGCTGCCTTGATTAATTCGACTTGTTATTTATTCTCATTCAGTGGCCGAAACATTTCAATATCTGTTTTTCAATATATTTGAAAATAGTTGATGTTCCAGCAGTTCTTGAAATGTCTTCATTCCTTGCGTGGTCTCTTCTTGTTCTGGTTACTGCTTTTCTTAGACATCTGATTCCACAAGCAGTAAGCTTTCTCTCTTGTTCTTTTGTTAGTGACAATGTCTGACATTGCTAACACAATGTTGCTGTGACGATTGAATTTATGATTTGCTTTTTTGTTTCCATGGGGATCGATTTGTGTTTAAAAATTGGTTTTCATAATTTACATTTGGCTTTTTAATTTCTTGTCTCGAGCTCTCTGTTCATTCTTCCGTCGATTGTAAAAAACATTTCCAAAATATTTAAATTCATGCATTTGTTTCAGTAATGAATCATATATCTTTATGTTGATTCTATTGTGTTCTCTGCGTATACATATTACTTTTGTGTTTAAGTATTGATCTTCATGTTGCGTTTGAGGCATATTTCATGAGTAAGTTTATGTGATCTTGCAGCTATTCATCTGAACTGTGGAGTAGGCACTGATCGTCAGAAAATAGTAGTTCAGTTTAGTCATTTTAATGGTAAGCATATGTAAGGGTTTTT
The DNA here is from genome assembly GCA_034231615.1 of Meghimatium bilineatum. Lineage (NCBI taxonomy): Eukaryota > Metazoa > Mollusca > Gastropoda > Stylommatophora > Philomycidae > Meghimatium > Meghimatium bilineatum. Next base: position 80,850,937 of record CM067319.1, read on the forward strand.
ACAGTTTTGGTAATAGAAACGATAACAACTATGATAGTGTACTATTGTTACTAGTTACAACTATGATAGTGTACTATTGTTACTAGTGACAACTATCTTCTTCTTCTTCAGTGTTCATTCTCAAATTCCGCTGGATCTAGCAAGACCATGGTCTTGCTAGATTTCCAGCAGGATGTAGTTCAGAGAATGGAAATGTGTTGTGTCGCCGTTTTATTTGTGTCAATGGCCCGACACATCCGTCTTCGGCTGGAGTAACAACTATTATCATGTACTATTTTCACTAGTATAATCTATGATAATTTACTATTGTTACTAGTAACAATACAATAGTGACTACACAGATGACCTGACCCTTTTGAGCGCAAACCACACAGATGCTCAATCTAAGCTTGGCAATCTCCAACACTACTCACATCAGATAGTTCTAAGCTTGGCAATCTCCAACACTACTCACATCAGATAGTTCTAAGCTTGACAATCTCCAACACTACTCACATCAGATAGTTCTAAGCTTGACAATCTCCAACACTACTCACATCAGATAGTTCTAAGCTTGACAGTCTCCAACACTACTCACATCAGATAGTTCTAAGCTTGACAATCTCCAACACTACTCACATCAGATAGTTCTAAGCTTGACAATCTCCAACACTACTCACATCAGATAGTTCTAAGCTTGACAATCTCCAACACTACTCACATCAGATAGTTCTAAGCTTGACAATCTCCAACACTACTAACATCAGATAGTTCTAAGCTTGACAATCTCCAACACTACTCACATCAGATAGTTCTAAGCTTGACAATCTCCAACACTACTCACATCAGATAGTTCTAAGCTTGACAATCTCCAACACTACTCACATCAGATAGTTCTAAGCTTGACAATCTCCAACACTACTCACATCAGATAGGCCTGAAAATCAACACATAAAAAACTCATATACGATTCTATCATATGGATGTGAAAGTTGGAAAACCCACAAAAGCCACAGATAAGAGACTAAACACCTTTGAAAACAAATGCCTACGTACCATTATGAACGTTAAGTGGAGTGACTTTAAATCTAACACCACTATAAGAGAGGAAAGCAAATAAACCTATATATCTTCTTTCATTAGACAAAGGCGCTGGACTTACATCGGCCATGTTCTCAGAATTAACAGCCTAAGAATTCCCCATCAGTCACTATATTGGGAGTCACCCGGAGTAAGAAGAAGAGGGAGACCTAGAGAAACTCTACGAAGAACCATTAATAGAGAAAGCATGTCAATGAACCTAAACAACACGCAACACTTGAAAGACCTGGCAACACAAAAACAAATGGAAAGCTATGGTTTCTGCCCTATGCGCCGCCTATGGCCCTGGAGGTACACAACATAACACAACATAACATAACATAACATAACAGTAACAACTATGATAATGTAATATTGTTACTTGTAACAACTATAACAAATTATAAATATAATTATAAATAAATTAATACTAATGTCAATGAGAAATACAACGCAAAAATTTTCCACGTCACAGTTTATAGAGACCTTTATCATGAAACAAAAAACGTACCAGAAACAAACACACAATTTTCAATGCATAGAGATGGTCTCACAACTTCATGTCGCTGCATTGTAAAAGAAAAAAAAAAGATTATTGACATCTCCTCAACTTGCTATGAATATATACTGGTTGATCGAAACAGAGACAACAATAATAACGCATGCACAGTGCAGGTATGCAAATTAATCCAGGACCACACACATTAAACATTAGCACGTGTTTATTAGGCCTCAGTACTACAATGACCAACAGTTATATTTGAAAACATAAAAAAAACTAAACATCCGTAACCCTTCAGGGCCGTATGTATACTGCATTGAATGCGTTAACACAGAGTCCTCCAGCGAGTTATATCTTCAATAATGTGAATGTGTGTGGAAAAATTTTTACTTGTCCAGTCTTTGGTATTCTCTGACCATTATTTCTTCTTTGTGTGTTCCATATCTGCTTCTCCAACCTTCAACTGTTTTATGCACGATCGCATTTGACAAGGAACCATGTCGACATATACTTATCCAAGCATGAAAGTTTTCGTCGTTTCACTACTGAAAGTAATGTTTCTTGTGGACATCTATACATTTCTATTTTATTTCTTACGTACACATTTGTCTTATGTTCTCTCTAGGAAATGTGCAGATTTCGTCTGTAACATTTGTATTTGAAGATCTGTAATCGTCTCTATATTTCTGCAGTGAGTGTACAACTCTCACAAACATACAACATAAAGGACTAGTGAGTGTACAACTCTCACAAACATACAACATAAAGGACTAGTGAGTGTACAACTCTCACAAACATACAACATAAAGGACTAGTGAGTGTACAACTCTCACAAACATACAACATAAAGGACTAGTGAGTGTACAACTCTCACAAACATACAACATAAAGGACTAGTGAGTGTACAACTCTCACAAACATACAACATAAAGGACTAGTGAGTGTACAACTCTCACAAACATACAACATAAAGGACTAGTGATTGTACAACTCTCACAAACATACAACATAAAGGACTAGTGAGTGTACAACTCTCACAAACATACAACATAAAGGACTAGTGAATTCTAAAGTTCGATTTTCACTTTAGTACTGATGTTGCTATCAGTTATATTGTAGATACATAGAAAAAAAATAGGAAAAATTTTATGAGTCTAAAATAAAACGCAGAAATTATGACAATCCCCTGTATAAAAAAAAATAACTCGTATGAATTAAAATATAGAAAAATAAAACAAACAGTATACTTTTGACATATTAAAAACACATGGCACTTTGCTGAAGACCTTACTTGATGGTAGTAAAGTTGCGTGGAGACCAGCAAGAGGTATGCATAGACACAAGTGGAAGGGAAGTAACACTAAATGGACAGATTACAGTCTAGCAAAGAAAACCACCATGGCAAGAGACGAAGGATGTTGGAGGTCGTTTAAGGTAACCTTCGATGCTGAGACGACACTTAATAATGATGAAGCACCTGTTTACTGTATTTGTTAGTGAATCCACACCTGGATAGGTATGTGCTTACAGTACTTAGTTAATCCCCACCTGAATAAGTATGTGTTTACTGTACTTAGTGAATCTAGCCCTTGATAAGTATGTGTTTACTGTACTTGGGGAATCTAGTCCTGGATAAGAATGTGTTTACTATATTTATTGTTCTTTTTCTTCTGTGTTCGTTCTCAAACTCCTGCAAATCAGCAGGATGTAGTCCGGGGAACGGAATGCGTTGTACCATGGTTTTAAGCATTGCTGCGCCTTTCGGCCTGACATATCCGACTTCAGCATAGCTTTGGGTCACTGACCCTATATGGGATGGGACAGTCAACTCCATCACATAACCGCCTTAGTCGCCTTGTACGACATGCATGAAAGGTAAACAGTGTTGCTATTCTTTGCAGCCCTTTCGGGCCTCGACAACAAATGGGCGACTATATTTAGTGAATCCAGTTCTGGATACGTATCATATACACTTACTGTACTTAGTGAATCCACACTTGGATAAATATGTGGTTACTGTACTTAGTGAATCAAGTTATGGATAGGTATACACTTACTGTAATTAGTGAATTCACACCTGGATTTCACCAGTATTTTGACAGAACAAAATGTTAGAGAATAAAGTAAGTCATTGAACATGATTCAACTTTTCTACCTTCACAGTGAGACCAAAACCCCCAATCCGAAACCATTAAACATGACAGTGGATGACAGTGGTAGAAAGTTATGGATATTGATCAAAAACTAGACCCAATGCACCAACCTCATAGGCAACATCATCTTTCATCATCTTTTGACTTGGAACTGGCCACTTCAGACTACAGAGCGACATGTACCAGATCAAAGCGGCCCACTCAAATGAATGTCCACGAGGAACAGGCATACATATTCCTGAACACTAATTTGGACATCAAGACTGTCCAGAATACAAAGAACTGCGGGACAAGACATGGTCACACAGGACTGATCTGAGGCAAAAACTCTGGAACATCCGCTCTGATCTGGAGAAGACTGGGAGCTTCCTCCTAGCGACTGCTCTGAAATATAGCAACATCAAAATACTACTGAATGTAGAAGAAGAAGAAAAAGAAGAAGCTGCCTCCAAAAGAATCGTGAAGGTCGAGGAGAGGTTCTTACAAACTTCGTATAATAGTAATAATAATAATAATAATAATAATAATAATAATAATAATAATAATCCCAATAATAATACGATCCATAGATATTCAGGGCCGCAGGGGTGCCACACAGGAGACATCACAACACACAAAAACTCTCCACACTTCGTCATGTTCGCAAGTGTTAAAAAAGTTAACATCGGGACTCATTGTCAATTCTCAATTACAGGCTGTTAATTACGCATGCATCTATATTCGTTCGTGCATCTCGGCAATGAAAATTATGATGATAAGTTAGTCATTTCAAATTTGATCAAATTGAACGCTGGACTGGAAGTAGTTCTGCTGAGGTTGGCCTGGAAACCCTCTTGAGCTAGGCTCTTCATAGTTATGTCCTAGATCTGAACCCACGCAGTTATGGCACCACATGTAGTTGTTAGGATCCACTCTCTTCTTGATAGCCAGAAGTCTGTGAATAAAATATTTGTGATTGAAAAAGAACAGGTTTATTGAGAAATAGTGTGATTATTACTTATGAAACAGACGCCAATGCACACCGGTCTCAGTCGTCCCTTTCAGACGTCAATGCACACTGGTCTCAGTTTTTCCTCAGACGTCAATGCACACCGGTCTCAGTCTTTCCTATCAGATGCTGGAAATGCCCATGTGCTCCTGGGACACTAAAAGGTAGCAAGGAAAACGACACTGTTACCTGTCAGGACATACTGAAGCCAGTTTCGTCAGTCAAGTGACCTTTCGGGATGTATAAAGTAGGATGTGTCAGTCCGAAAGACGCAGATATCGCAGCTCTGCTGTAAACCATGACACAGTTATTCCGTTTACCGGACTACATCCTGCTAATCTGCAGCAGTTTGAGAACGAACACAGAAGAAGATTAATGAACGGATCTGATTTGGAAAAAACATACGTGATAAGCAGAAACCATTGAATGAGAGAAGTTGTCCTAGAGTCAGGAAAAACAAGATAAAGAGGAATAAAAAAACACTTAGGAGAACAAACACGATCAGCTTCTTCTTGTATCCAGCGCTGCCTGATTGCGGGCCTCACCAATGTTCGGCCAGAAGTAGGAGTTTTCATTCTTAGAGCAACCAATGTTAGTTTGTACAATCAGAAACAAGCTGGATTCACACGGAGATAAGTAACCAACTGTGCAAAATTTATTCCATGTGAGCGTCTCATTCAAATTTCATCTCTCACTCTCTTGTCCATTATTTCCACTCGTCATACTGTGTATGTTCTCTCTTACCTTACTGAACCATTTCAGCTTGAATCTTTCTCTTCCCTATGACATGTTTTATACTCCGCTTTAATCTCTTGCACCTACCATCGTCACACCATATTAGCTTTCTTACGCTTAGTATATTGTTTGTTTCGTTTGTTGTCTTTCGTCTTGGTGAAGACTTTAGGTCAAAACGTCGTTTGTCGCTGTGTTTTGTTGCTAGTATCGTTTATTTGAAATAAATTGATAACATTTGTACCTATTTTAGTTTATTTGTACATTTGCCTTGTGTTACCCCAGCTCTCGCATTTCCAGTATTGGGTTTCCCGACATTTGAGTTTTATCTATTTGAAATGGTTTATGTTGTAAACAAAAGACCACTATGCAATATATGATAGAAGGCATATGCTCCGCTTGGAACATAAAGATAAATGTTATTATTGATAAACTTCCATCGATCATTGATCTCAAACAATCGATCATTGATCTCAAACAATCGATCATTGATCTCAAACAATTGATCATTGATCTCAAACAATCGATCATTGATCTCAAACAATCGATCATTGATCTCAAACAATTGATCATTGATATCAAACAATCGATCATTGATCTCAAACAATCGATCATTGATCTCAAACAATCGATCATTGATATCAAACAATCGATCATTGATCTAAAACAATCGATCATTAATATCAAACAATCGATCATTGATCTCAAATATACAAAAGTTGTTTTTACAACAAACTAGTCAGACTAAAACTATCGGCATCATTTTTCCTCCTAACTTTTTCACAGTTATTTCCCTTTAAAGTCAAATATTTTAGGTGGATCCTTGAAATATTCAGGATAATGGATAATTTTTATGACATTCTTCGTGCATTTAAATTATAAAAACCAAATTTTCTAGCAAATTATGTTAATAAATATTTTTGTTCACTTTTAGAATGTCTAATTTTCTTATTTAGCTTTCACTTTAGTTAGTGTTCTAAAAAGTTCCGTATTGATATCACTTTAATTTATTTCTGCATTTAGTTTTTTTGTTTAAAAAAAAAAAATCCAATCTTTCACAAAAATCACATTATAGAGAAAAGGATATCACGCCCAAAGAAACATTAATATACAACTTTTTTCGAAATTTTTTATTTTTATTTTCATTTAAAGTGTTTTTTTTTCATATTGTGCAATCCTGAAGCTAATACACCGAAGTAACCAGTAATCATATTTTTATCTTTGAAAAACTAATTATTTTCTTTTTTTTTTTGTATTATTTAAGGTGTCTATGATGATGTTCGTCCGTCGTAATCAACGATGACCAAAACTCAACCATAATAATAATAACAATAAGTAAAAAAAAAAAAAAATAATGCGTTTTTAAATGACTAATAAGTCCATAAGTTATCTATAAAGTTATCTATAAAGTTATCTATAAAGTTATCTATAAAGTTATCTATAAAGTCAGTATGAACGCATTTACATTGCCGGTGACACTATGTCATATAAATTGTGGGTATTTAGTAAGGATATTTACGAGGTCATTAACATTAATGAAGAAGAAAAGGAAAAGCAACACTTCAGCTCATGTTAATTGTGAGTGACTCTCCACACAATGAAGTTAGTTTTTACAGAAGATGGTAGAAGTGTCCACAATTTGTCTCAAAGTTTGTCGCAAAGATTTACAGTAACTTGTGTAAATTTGTTTTGAATATCAATACATTTTTCTTCTGAAATCGTAGGACGAACAGATCGATGTGCATCTTGCACACTTCCGGAAACACGATGCATAGAATGTTAAAGGAGGCCGAAATAAGATGGGCCGATAATGTATGCATGCCTAACAAACGTATCCCAAAACAGCTAATCCATGTTTATCTCTTTAAGGGAAAATAACTGGTCGGTAGACAGAAGGAACGCTTCATTCACTCTTTAAGTGTCTCTAAAGTGCTTCAATATTGACGCTACATCGTTGGATTCTGTCGGTCATAATCCCCAGGATGGTGTATGAACACCAGCCTAGGTGCTTGCATCGCTTAGAAACATCAGATCTCAGAGACACAGAAAAACGTGAAGCTTGGCGAGACAGAACAAACACATAGATGGCCAGTCATCATCATACATGTCATAAAGGTAGCAGGAGATTGTATGCCAGTATTGGACATTTCAGTTACCTCCACACATTCCAGAGAGATGCAATAACAAAAGACGTTTGAAACTGTTATCAGAGGTGTAATAATAGAAGTCTGAAACTGTTATCAGCGGTGCAATAACACAAGTCTGAAACTGTTATCAGAGATGCAACACAAGTCTGGAACTGGTATTAGGGATGCAATAACACAAGTCTGGAACTGTTATCAGAGATGCAATAACACAAGTCTGGAACTGTTATCAGAGATGCAATAACACAAGTCTGGAACTGTTATCACTATCGCCTGAGATAGATAGCTATTATTATTATTATTCGTATCGTGAAAATTCTTTATCAAGTCTCTAACAACATTGTGATAAAGAACTTGTGTTTCTGTAAATCTCTGCACAAATTTTCTAATAACGTCTTTCATATATTTACCCCCATTATTAAACACTTGTTCTACCACAAATTTACTCTATGCTCAGTATACGGAACAATAGAAATCCCATATATATATATAATTTCACATTAAGTGAACTACGACTTCATAGACATCATGTAATTACCTGACGACAATAAAGATAAGATGAACACGTCGTTGTAAAATGCAAACCGCAAGACACAAGACAGAGAATGGTTCAGGGAAGACAACATTCTGGGGAGAATACGTCACGTGACATGACATTACCTATCATAAACCTGTTTATTTTCCCAGAATCTAGTTTTCCAATTCCGCATGTCCAGTGTTGGTTCATTTATGTGTGTACCGTAACCAAATGTGTGGAATTTTATATCAAAAGACAGCATTGATTCAATTGTTTTGTACTCATTCTCCGGCGTCAATAGGCCAAGGCATGCATAAGTAATCCCACTTCTATAGCCAGGATGTATTGGTGTACTGTCACGTGGTATATAGCTCCCATTGCCTGGAGAATTGAGAAATTATAAGACGTGACAATGAAACCAACTTAACTTTTCTTTCTGTCTTTCTTTCACGCATTTAAATGCGTGTGTACCTAAAGATAATATGGACTGGATATAAATATCCACAAAACAAAAACCATGGTAATCAGCAAAGACACAGAAGAACAGGAGGTAAACATAAACATACAGGGAGAGAAACTACAACAAGTAAAACAGTATCAATATCTTGGACACATAGTCACAAATGATTGCAGATGTGAAACAGAAGTTAAAAGGAGAATAAGAATGGCTAAAAGTACCTTCAATGACATGAGGAAATTATTAATATCTAAACAAATTACAAACAAGTTAAAAATGAGAATTATAAAATGCTACATCTATTCCATATTAATGTATGGCTCAGAAACATGGACACTAAATAAACAATTAGAAGACAAAATTGATGCCTTTGAGATGTGGGTATATAGAAGAATAGGGAGAACATCATGGAAAGAGAAGAAAACAAATAAAGAGGTGCTAAAGACACTTAATGTGAATAAAGAACTACTAAGAGAAATAAAGATCAGGCAAATAAAATATTTTTGACACATTAAAAGACCTTATTGATGACATGACTTGAGGGTAAAGTCAAAGGGAAGCGAGCACGAGGTAGGCAGAGATACAAGTGGGAGAGTAACATCACACGATGGACAGGTTACAGTCTAGCAGCGTGCACCACCAAGACAAGAGACATGAGATGTTGGAGATACGTTGCAGCCAACCTTCGTTGCGGAGACGGCACTTAATGATGAATGATGTACCAAAGGATCAGTACTTCTTGCCAAGAATGTAGCATAATACACTTCAGTGTCAACTAATTCACCACTATTCCGTCACATCTGTTGATCCTATCTTGAGTGGTGGTACATCTAACCGTCACATCTGTTGATCCCATCTTGAGTGGTGGTACATCTAACCGTCACATCTGTTGATCCCATCTTGAGTGGTGGTACATCTAACCGTCACATCTGTTGATCCCATCTTGAGTGGTGGTATATCTAACCGTCACATCTGTTGATCTCATTTTCAGTGATGGTACTTCTAACCGTCACATCTGGCAATCCCATCTTGAGTGGTGGTACATCTAACCGTCACATCTGTTGATCCCATCTTGAGTGGTGGTATATCTAACCGTCACATCTGTTGATCTCATTTTCAGTGATGGTACTTCTAACCGTCACATCTGGTAATCCCATCTTGAGTGGTGGTACATCTAACCGTCACATCTGGTAATCCCATCTTGAGTGGTGGTACATCTAACCGTCACATCTGTTGATCCCATCTTGAGTGGTGGTATATCTAACCGTCACATCTGTTGATCTCATTTTCAGTGATGGTACTTCTAACCGTCACATCTGGTAATCCCATCTTGAGTGGTGGTACATCTAACCGTCACATCTGTTGATCCCATCTTGAGTGGTGGTATATCTAACCGTCACATCTGTTGATCCCATCTTGAGTGGTGGTCCAACTAACCGTCACATCTGGTGATCTCATTTTCAGTGATGGTACATCTAACCGTCACATCTGTTGATCCGATCTTGACTGATGGTACATATATACATCACATCTGTTGATCCCATCTTCTGTGATGGTACATCTAACATTTCCCATCATCTAGAAGTCTACGGAAAAGAACACATGTGTAATGTTCACTGTCCTGGATCTCGCGGCATCCATGGAAATCTTTTGACAGAAGAAAAAAAAGCAACAAATCAAGACAAAACATGCAGTGGCAATAAGGATATTTTCACAGGTAGCACGCTGTCATCCTTACCTCAAAGTTTGCCCTTACAACATGCCTGGAACGAAAACAGTCACCTCATTCTCTCCACCCCTAAATAAAGTCTACACCCCGGTTGCCCAAGTATAGGATTTCTCTATGTCACAAGAAAGATTGAAAAGATTGTTAAGGTATAGAGGATTAAGTTCAACGTACTCGGGTTGCCCCAATTACGCAATCCCTCTCAACGAAGGGGCACACCGATTGCTGAGAGTACCACTCATAGCACGTAACTCCGTTGCTTCAAACGATAATCCCCGGATATCTTCGGAAAAATCTACTTTATAAAGAAAACAACGCGATCGGGCTTTTAACCCGTCACCTCTTGAGCACAAACAGAACAGCTTAACCACTGCGTCAGACTGTTGTCGATCCCGGATCTGTGTAGTTGAAACACTTTCTTTCTTAATGCCCTACACAAAGATAAAATGTGTTATCGACGCTTGTTCGCCGCGTGCTCATTTGTACAGTTTTTACTCTCTTTAACAAGAGGCTATGCATTTCAATGATGTCCAGTTTGCAACATATCCACCTTATGGTCAAATGGAGGGCAACCAAATCCAACAAAATGTCAGCGAAAGTTATGAGCAGAAATTTCTGGAAGATATCCATTACACTTTTGTCGTCAGACTACCACGTCAGAAACGTGTGTTTTTACAGTCGATAACAGTCTTTATGTAAATTAGCTATAACACCTATCATAATACAATATTGTTACCGGTGTCAATTAGCTATAACAGATTTTATAATGTAATATTGTTATTGGTGTCAATTAGCTATAACAGATTTTATAATGTAATATTGTTATTGGTGTCAATTAGCTATAACAGATTTTATAATGTAATATTGTTATTGGTGTCAATTAGCTATAACAGATTTTATAATGTAATATTGTTATTGGTGTCAATTAGCTATAACAGATTTTATAATGTAATATTGTTATTGGTGTCAATTAGCTATAACAGATTTTATAATGTAATATTGTTACTGGTGTCAATTAGCTATAACAGATTTTATAATGTAATATTGTTATTGGTGTCAATTAGCTATAACAGATTTTATAATGTAATATTGTTACTGGTGTCAATTAGCTATAACAGATTTATAATGTAATATTGTTATTGGTGTCAATTAGCTATAACAGATTTTATAATGTAATATTGTTATTGGTGTCAATTAGCTATAACAGATTTTATAATGTAATATTGTTATTGGTGTCAATTAGCTATAACAACTATGATAATGTAATATTGTTACTGGTGTCAATTAGCTATAACATATTTTATAATGTAATATTGTTATTGGTGTCAATTAGCTATAACATATTTTATAATGTAATATTGCTATTGGTGTCAGTTAGCTATAACAACTATGATAATGTAATATTGTTACTGGTGTCAATTAGCTATAACAGATTTTATAATGTAATATTGTTATTGGTGTCAATTAGCTATAACAGATTTTATAATGTAATATTGTTATTGGTGTCAATTAGCTATAACAGATTTTATAATGTAATATTGTTATTGGTGTCAATTAGCTATAACAGATTTTATAATGTAATATTGTTATTGGTGTCAATTAGCTATAACAGATTTTATAATGTAATATTGTTATTGGTGTCAATTAGCTATAACAGATTTTATAATGTAATATTGTTACTGGTGTCAATTAGCTATAACAGATTTTATAATGTAATATTGTTATTGGTGTCAATTAGCTATAACAGATTTTATAATGTAATATTGTTACTGGTGTCAATTAGCTATAACAGATTTATAATGTAATATTGTTATTGGTGTCAATTAGCTATAACAGATTTTATAATGTAATATTGTTATTGGTGTCAATTAGCTATAACAGATTTTATAATGTAATATTGTTATTGGTGTCAATTAGCTATAACAACTATGATAATGTAATATTGTTACTGGTGTCAATTAGCTATAACATATTTTATAATGTAATATTGTTATTGGTGTCAATTAGCTATAACAGATTTTATAATGTAATATTGCTATTGGTGTCAGTTAGCTATAACAACTATGATAATGTAATATTGTTACTGGTGTCAATTAGCTATAACAGATTTTATAATGTAATATTGTTATTGGTGTCAATTAGCTATAACAGATTTTATAATGTAATATTGTTATTAGTGTCAATTAGCTATAACAGATGTTATAATGTAATATTGTTATTGGTGTCAATTAGCTATAACAGCTATGATAATGTAATATTGCTATTGGTGTCAATTAGCTATAACAACTATGATAATGTAATATTGCTATTGGTGTCAATTAGCTATAACAGATTTTATAATGTAATATTGTTACTGGTATCAATTAGCTATAACAGATTTTATAATGTAATATTGTTACTGGTGTCAATTAGCTATAACAACTATGATAAAGTAATATTGTTACTGGTGTCAATTAGCTATAACAACTATGATAATGTAATACATGAAAGATCTTATTTCCATAGTGATTTTTCCACAAAATATCATGTTCCTATAATGGTTTCCCCAGAAAAGATCATGTTCCTATAATGGTGTCCCCAGAAAAGATCATGTTCCCATAGTGTTTTTCCCAGAAAATGTCTTGTTCCATTAGTGTTTTTCCCAGAAACGATCATGTTCCCATAGTGTTTTTCCCAGAAAAGGTCTTGTTCCATTAGTGTTTTTCCGCGAAACGATCATGTTCCCATTGTGGTTTTTCCAGAAATGATCATCAACAATTGCCCGACCATGAAGGTCTTATCCTCGCAATCTGGTAAATTAACTTTCACCAATTACCAAAGCCCCACCGATACCAATGATGTATCTATCACCATACATATACACCATGTAGCATATATGTCGTAGGTTTAAACACTTATGTATTATCTCGGTGCTTTATCTATGTGGGGCATCATGGCATGGACAAGATCGGTAATATATGCTGACTGCAGGAAAACTTATATCCAACAGGCAAAGCTTGGAACAGGGTAATGAAGTTGTGCTAACCGTTGGAAACACACTTAATAACACACACATCGACGTTTCGACCAAAATGTATTTATCACGACTACATACTTAACAAGAGGTTTTTTTCTCTAGTGGTTGAATTTAATGCAGTCTTGCACAACATGTTCTGCGGTCTGTGCTGCCAGCCCACATAAAGTCAGAGGTGATGGTACTAGTCTTATTATACTTAAGTGGATGTTTTACTTTTTATTGTCTTGCCCTGATGCGGAAGATGATAACTTTCTTATTATTGTCGAGATAGTGATAGCTGTCTTTTGGGTGGTCGACTTTCCTAATAGCTTGATTGCCTTATGTTCCTGGTAAGTGATTTCTTATTTTAGGTCATCGTGGGTTTCCATAACGTGTTTTTTAGAGAAATGTCTGTAGTTAGAATGTCGTTCTGTGAACAACGAAACTGAAACGATTCTATGATATATGTTCTGTGAACAGCGAAACTGAGGCACATCTATAGTATATGTTCTGTGAACAGCGAAACTGAGGCAATTCTATGATACCCCCCGGTATATGTTCTGTGAACAACGAAACTGAGGCAATTCTATAGTATATGTTCTGTGAACATCGAAACTGAGGCAATTCTGTGATATATGTTCTGTGAACAGCGAAACTGAGGCAATTCTATGGTATATGTTCTGTGAACAGCGAAACTGAGGCAATTCTGTGATATATGTTCTGTGAACAGCGAAACTGAGGCAATTCTATGATATATGTTCTGTGAACAGCGAAACTGAGGCAATTCTGTGATATATGTTCTGTGAACAGCGAAACTGAGGCAATTCTATGGTATATGTTCTGTGAACAGTTAAACTGAGACGATTCTATGATATATGTTCTGTGAACAGCGAAACTGAGACGATTCTATTGTATATTTTCTGCTATTTGTGTTGCTGCTCCGTAGATGAAATCCGCAGAGTTAATGATACCAATTCGGTGTAAGTATTTTTAGACTTCAGTGTACCGTCTCAGTCAAAATATCTGACTTCTTCATTTCTGTTTAATTTGTTAACGCTGTCTTTTTATGGGCTATAGTTTCCGTTTAGATCTCTCCATTGAAGTCGCATATATTATTTTAGCAGAGATTGAACATTTTTTATCGGTGTAGAAGATTGACGTCATTATACACGGGTTACCCTATATATATATATATATATATATATATATATATATATATATATATATATATATATATATATATATATATATACTCCAACGCTCTCAACGAAGCAGCACATTGAGAGTATCACTCACAGCACGTAACTCCGTAGATTCCAGTGACAATCCCTGGGAATTTGATGTACGCGGGTCCCACCTTTCCCGCTTGTAAATCTTTGTGTGATTTTTCTACTCGCAGATAGACGTTGACCATAAACAGCACAAAATAAAATGAAAGACAGTGACACCAACGACATGTACAAATACAATCTCGTGGATTACCTCCGAGCAAAGTACCAGAACAGGAAATATTCGCCCTAGTCATTTCAATCACAGTGTCCATAAACTCCGATATCTTGGTGGAGTTCTCCCAACTGGACCTCTGAATGCAGGTTCCGAATGCATAGCCGATGTACCTGTCCGTGTAAGGAACTATTTGCTGGAAGAACGAAGATAAATGTTTTAATATAGTATATAATGACATAGGCGGATGATATTTTTACAGAAGTCACAGTATTATAGTTTGTTACTCACTTCAGCTCAATTTTGACGAAAACTACCTGATGCATAGCCACCATATTTCGCAGTTAGTCTTATACACAGTAAGATCTTAGGAATTTATATTTTACAAATTTATAGGTAGATTGGGAAATGCAAAAACGCGGGGATTTTGTTGCTGCATCATCATCACGTGACATATTCTTTCCAGAACGTTGTCTTTGCAATTGATGTCCTGAACCCGACTCTATCCTGTGCCAATCTGCCTGCCTCCTCCAATGACATCTTCATGCAGTCTTTGATATCATCTGTCCATCTCCTTCTAGGTCTACATCTTCTTCTACTTCCCAGAATTCTGCCCTCTAATATGCGTCTTTCCATATCATTGTGCCTTTTTATATATCCGAAATATTTCAGCTTTCTATGTAAAATTGTATTCACCAGCCATCCTTCTTTTATATTCAGCATACTCAAAACCTCACTATTCCTTATCTTTTCAACGCTGTCCTTGCAAATATCTAGGCACAATATTCCCGTAGGTTGCCGGTTCCTTCGGGAAGGAAATCTGATTAGTTGAGCACCGATATACGAACACATCCGTTCTTGTCAGTCATTTTGACGGAAGTCCTTTTGCTATATAGTAACCTTTAATCTTTGAACTTTATCACTTAAGCGTTTTATTACATGGTATATCGATCTGCCTTCCCGGCATACACATCGAAGCTGAAAGCTCGTATTTATCACATACCTATGTAGACATCAGTGATCGTCTGCAGTAGCCAGCATATCACATGATAAATACAGAAATTGATATCTCAATGTTGATATGGTCGTTATACTGGTGATGGCGACGATAATGATGATGGTGGTTGTGATGATGATTATGACGATAATGATAATAATAAAAATAATGACGATGACGATAATTACGTAGTATTGTGCAAATGTTGAATCATACTGCTCAACAAGGTTTAGCCATTTTGAATTCCCAAGGAGCCCATTGATCTGAGAATGCAATGAAAAATACAAAGACACTTGATTGATAGATAGGGACATGCTATTGTATCAGATTGTGTCAGTTGGTAATTGCATAATTTAACACATATTAAACATTACTCAAAGTTTTAAAATATTGATATATCTTTATACGTTTTGGCTTTGGTAATCAATCATTTTCGGCACACTTGTCATTGCTTGGTACATATATGTCCATGAGTGTGTCTTGGTAACTAGGATGAATGTGTCTAGGAAACTGGGATGGGTGTGTCTTGGTAGATGGGATAGGTGAAGCCGATCTGCTTTCTCATTCATGGTCACAAGTTACGTCAACAATAATATTTTAACATTTGTTTTGTTTACACCATTTGTCAATAGCTATGAAAACTTCAGGGAAGCCCATTGCTTAATTATGTTACAAAAATGTTACCCTACCCTAAATCCTTTTTTTTTTTTGTCAGAAAAAAGTATAGAAATAAACACTACTTGATTTGCTTCACACGTGTATAGAAATGTGTCAAATTCTTCTCCTTCTTCTTCTTTCGTTCACTTGAAACATGTCTATATCTGTAATTCTGTCTCCTTAATAAAACTCACTGTCTTTCGTAGTTCATACAGTGTCCCATAGAGCTTTGATGCCAGTGTTGTTTCCTCTGGCCAATATGTCTGCCTCAGCGTTTCATGCTCAGAACACTCTTGAAGTATATGTTTGGCACTCTGTGCTGCCTGTCCACATGTACACATGGCCGTGTTGCCAATCTTGAACTTTGTATACATGTGACTGCGGAGTCGGTTGTGTCCTGTTCTGAGACGCAGAATTATAACTTGTTCTGATCTGTTCATAATATTATAGTCATCTTATGTTGGTGTTTGTGGCTTTCTTATTGACTTTATCATCTGTTTTTTCTGATGGTAGGTGATTGGTATATCTGGTTGGTCTTCGGCAGCACCTTCCTTAGCCAGTTGGTCTGCTTTTTCATGTCCTGGTATTCCACAGTGAGAGGGTATCCACTGCATGGTTACCCTATACTGGTAAAACAATTCGCTAAGTAGTTTTTTTAAGTCTGTTAGTTTTCCAGACTGGAGAGCTTGAAGCACTGACCTTGCATCTGTCAGGAATACCACAGGCTGTAGGCCAGAGTTGGAGTTCAGCAGTTTTTTAGCTGCCACACTAATTGCCTGGATTTCTGCATCATAATTATTGCAGAATTTTCCTGTCGGTGTTCTAATTGTATCTCTAGGCTTGTGTGGATATTCTATATATACACCTGCACCTCCATTCCTCACAGCATTCTGTGCTGACCCATCTGTGTACACTCTGACCCATATATCTTGTGGATATTCCTCATCCAGGAAACTGAGGGTGACTGTCATTCGCTGCACACTGTTCTGTTCGTCCTCGCTTATTATTCCTTTCACATGGGTCTGAATGTATATTGGCATTCCATGGTTTTCACTCCACGGGGTTTGTTCTGGTACAGACCTTAAGGGGCTGTCAACTTCAGGTAGGTCTGTAAGTTGTCTACGGAGTCGTTTAGCTTGATGGATAAAGCTGCTCCTTTTCAGTCGCCCCATTGCTAGATTTTGGAATCATTCCTTCATTGGATGACTTGGCATACACTGAAACTTTTCTGCTTGAATTAGTACTTTTGTGTCTCTGCGTTCGCCAAGTGTTTGCATTCTTCCCATTTTCTGCATCTCTGCTATGGGTGTTGATTTCATTGCTCCCAACATTATTCTAAGTGCCTGGTTTTGCACTTTATCTAGATCTTGTAATGTGCTGTTTGATGCAGGACACCGCGCAGCTGAACCATATTCCAGGTGTGGTCTTATGCCTTGCTGGTAAACTTTACTGAGTATATTTCCACTGGCTCCCCATGTGGTTCCACTTAGTTTTCTCAGGATAGCTAACTTCCTCCTGGCTTTTGTTGTTGCTTTGTTTATGTGCAGCTTCCATGTCAGCTTATCATCAAAAGTAGCTTCGAGGTATGTGGGTTGTTTGTCTTCTTTCAAGAGCTCTCCATCTATCTTGATATAACCAGCTTTTTGTTATGGTGAGAGGGTAAAGAGTGTAGTGCTGCACTTATCTGTGTTAATGCTGACAAATTCAATTTAATTGTTGTTTGAAGACAGAATTGTTGATGTCAACTTTTGTCAAACCCCTCTCTCCTCCCTCACTTGTCAACAATTATCAAACTTCTTCAGACCCCCACCCCTCTTAATTGTTGACGTAATTTATGGACAGCGATTTTCACATTTTGATGGTACCTATTTCATGGCTTCTTCTTCTTCTTTCGTTCACTTGAAACATGTCTATATCTGTAATTCTGTCTCCTGAATAAACTTTCTTTTGTAGTTCATACAGTGTCCCATAGAGCTTTGATTCCAGTGTTATTTCCTCTGACCAATACGTCTGCCTCAGCGTTTCATGCTCAGAACACTCTTGAAGTATATGTTTCGTACTCTGTGCTGCCTGTCCACATGTACACATGGCTGTGTTGCCAATCTTGAACTTTGTATACATGTGACCGTGGAGTCGGTTGTGTCCTGTTCTGAGGTGTAGAATTAAAACTTGTTCTGATCTGTTCATAATGTGATAATCATCTTGTGTTGGTGTTTGTTTACCAGACTGGAGAGCTTGAAGCACTGACCTTGCAGCTGTCAAGAATACACTAGGCCAGGGGTGGGCAAACTTTTTGTGCAGGCGGCCGCATTGAAAATTGTAAAGCTATTGGAGGGCCGCATATAATATTATTTATGTTTTTGTTTAAAATTCTCCGTAAGTAATCAATTAAATATTTTATTGTAAAGAAAGGTAGTTTTACATAATGTAGATAACTTCTGAAATAAATTACATTTCTAACAGACTTACACTATAACAGTATATTTTCTAATATGGATAAAAGGTTTTGCAAATATTTTAACAATATTTGAAAAATATTATGTTGCATACAGTTACAATATGGGTTCATATCAATAGTTTTAATAAAGATTTAAAAAACACCATACACATACAGTCACAAAAGTTACAAATTTATTGATATTATTAATTTATAATGAGATGTATGTAATTGCTTGTAAGATTTTATAATTCCTTTGAAATCTGGAACAAGTTTACTTGTAGAAATTTTCATGACTGCATTTATTTTTGCAATCAGATAATAAAGACCTATTCTTAGATTTGTTCATTTTTAAGCAAGAAAATGCCCGTTCACAAATATATGTAGATCCAAATAATGACAAATATTTAGCTGCAAAGTTTTTTAAGTTTGGGAATGATTGTTCAGGCAAAGAACCATAGAAATCCAACAACAATTCAGACTTAAATTTTTCCTCCATGTAATGATTGGCTTGTAATTCAAGCAACTCCAACTGTATGTGCTCTGGGGCTTTATCAGCTTCTGCACTGTTATCAACTGATAACATTGAAGTCCGGCTCCAAATTCTTAAAATCTTGGAATCTTCTTCCCAATTCTTCAAAGAACATCACCGTTCTTACTCCACGGCTATTTACTTCTTACTTTACGGTTAATCAATTCTCACTTCACTGTTGATCAATTATTACTTCACGATTAATTAATTCTTACTTCACTGTTAGACGACGAGCTGTTGGAACCTATGTGGCTCAGAAGCACGCTAATGAAACCTTGACTAGTAGATCCTTGGAGTGGACCGGCAATTGTGATTATCTGACCGCCCCAATCTGGACCGAGACGGATAACTTGTTGAAAGAGAAATTCAGCATCATCCTTGTTGATTGGGTTTCCTGTTATAGAATTAATATTTGAACATTCTTTCTTTCTCGTATGAGTGTTTAACTCTGACAGCATTTCATGATATCATTACTTTCCCTGCCATAGCATTTTATGATATCATTACTGTCTCTGTCATGGCATTTTATGATATCTTCTTCTTCTTCTTCTTCTTCGTTCGTTCTCAAACTCCTGCAGATTAGCAGGATGTAGTATGGAGAACGGAATGCGTTGTGTCATGGTTTACAGCATTGCTGCGATATCTGCGCCTTTCGGCCTGACACATCCGACTTCAGCATGGCTTTGGGTCACTGACCCTATATGGGATGGGACAGCCAACTCCATCCCATAACCTCCTTAGTCGCCTTTTACGACATGCGTGAAAGGTAAACAGTGTTGCTATTCTTTGCTCCCCTTTTGGGCCCCGGCAACACACGGGTGATTTTATGATATCATTACTGTCTCTGTCACATCATTACTGTATCTGTCATAGCAATTTATGATATAATTACTGCCTGTCATAGCATTTTATGATATAATTACTGTCCCTGTCATATCATTCTATAATGTCATTACTGTCTGCCATATCAGGTTATTGCCACTGTCTCATTACCATTACTGCTTCTATCATAACAACATTGCTGTCTTTTACACATTCTTGTTTCCTCTGGCACATCATTGCTGTCTTTGTCTCATTATTGCTGTCTCGTTTATAACAACATTTCTGTCTCTGCCACATCGTTGCTGTTTCTATTAGAGAATTTTGTATCATATCAGTACTGTCTCTGTCATATCACCATTACTGATTATATCATAACAACATTGCTGTCTCTGTCACATAATTGCTGAATTAGTTATAACATCACTTCTGTCTCTATCTCATCATTACTGTCTCTGTCATAACAACATTGCTGTCTCTGTCGTATCCTTGCTGTCTATGTAAAATTATTGCTGCATCTGTTTTAACATCATTGCTCTCTCTGTCAGAGCGTTTTTTGACATCATTACTGTCACTGCCATAACATTTTATATCATTATTGTCAACACATTATTGTCAACATATATGTCATAGCATTTTATAACATCATTACAGTCATTATTGTATTGTCTCTGTCACATCATCATTAATTTCTTTTTCATAACAACATTGCTATCTGTGCCACATCCTTACTGTCTGTCACATAATTGCTGCATCTGTTATAACATCATTGCTGTCTTTGTCACATCATACCTGTCTCTGTTACAACATCAGTTCTTGTCTCTTTTGCAACCACATTACTGTTTCATTTATATCATTATCACTGCCTCTGTTATAACATTATTTCTATGCCACAACATCATTACTGTCTGTTATAACATTATTTCTATGCCACATCATTACTGTCTGTTATAACATTATTATTGTCTCTGTTACAGTGTAATTATTATTCATATCACAAAAACAATAACATTATTATCTCCATCATAACAACATCATTGTTATATTTGTCAAAACGGCATTATTATCTGTCGCATCATTATCTCTGTCGCAACCACATAATTAGTACCTCTACTACAACATGGTGACATTAATGTCTCTGTATTATGTAAGTATCACCTTTACTACAACATGGTGACATTAATGTCTCTGTATTATGTAATTAGTACCTCTACTACAACATGGTGACATTAATGTTTCTGTATTATGTAATTAGTACCTCTACTACAACATGGTGACATTAATGTTTCTGTATTATGTAAGTATCACCTTTACTACAACATGGTGACATTAATGTCTCTGTATTATGTAATTAGTACCTCTACTACAACATGGTGACATTAATGTCTCTGTATTATGTAATTAGTACCTCTACTACAACATGGTGACATTAATGTCTCTGTATTATGTAATTAGTACCTCTACTACAACATGGTGACATTAATGTCTCTGTATTATGTAATTAGTACCTCTACTACAACATGGTGACATTAATGTCTCTGTATTATATAATTAACATTATATAGATAAGTACCCAAACAGAGAAAATTATTGAAATTATGAAAAAGAAATTATATAAAATATAAAACAAACAAAACATCTTCAACTTAAAAGTAATTTATGTTGCTGCATTAATCAGGGGAGAAGAGACGTAGTTGTATGGTCCAGAATCTCCGAAGACGGTTCTGTGCATGCAATAAATGTATGTCATGTGATGGTAATGTATGCCATTGAAGGTACATAGTATAGTGGTCAAGCTTGACTTGCGACGGTCAGAACCGTCTAAGAACGTGAACACTACAGGATAAATATGACAAGTACGACCACTTACATGACAGACAAATGGTCATATGACAGACAAATGGTCATCCATGACCAACGAATGATCAGATTTGTCATGGAGAAATCAACATTTATCAACGAGTCAGCACGCGTGATATGCAGTGGGCAAGTTGTGCATGGACTATGTCAAGAATGTCATGGTGTTCACACTTCTTTGTGGAGTGGTCACTTCTGTCATGGGGTGCTAATACCAGCAGCAGAGCTCTCACGTATGGCCATGAAATAGTCATGCCTGTCGATGGAGTGCTACACCTTTCACAGAGCTCTCACGTATGTCATGGAGTAGTCACGTTTGCCGATCAAGTGTTCACATCTACCACATAGCTGTCACGTATATCATGGAATGGTCACGTCTGTCGATCAAGTGTTCACATCTACCACATAGCTGTCACGTATATCATGGAATGGTCACGTCTGTCGATCAAGTGGTCACATCTGACACGGAATGGTGATGTCTAACAAGGGACAGTAAAGTTTCTACGTTACATGGCGTAATTTATTCTAAGTAAACACATTTATCTTACTTAAATTATCCAGAATCGGCATTGATGCGATGATGGTTCGGATACGCTCAGGAGCGTAATGTATTATAAATGTGTAGTCAACGACGACACCCCAGGTTCCAGGACCACCTCCACGGATGGCCCAAAACAGTGATGTGTCACTGGAAATATAAACTGATCCATTTAAGTAATAGGTCACAGTTGCAGAATTGTTGATAACGTGTAGGTTGGCCTGCAATAATAAACATAGTTTAAGGTTGTAGAAATGATATATCGTGTAGGTTGACCTTCATAATAAACATAGTTCAAGGTTATAGAAATGATATATCGTTTACGTTGACCTTAAATAATAAACATAGTTCAAGGTTGTAGAAATGATATATCGTGTAGGTTGACCTTCAATAATAAACATAGTTCAAGGTTGTAGAATGATATATCGTGTAGGTTGACCTTCAATAATAAACATAGTTCAAGGTTATAGGAATGATCACTTCCTACATAATTCTTAAACTTTTTCCACAGACGACATGGCTTTGTCTTCGTGTTCCTCCTTGTAAACCACGTAACTCTAGATACAACGATATGCTACAGCATTTGTGACATCAAGGCAATGGTTGGTTGCACCCACCTATATTACTGTGAGTTCCTGTACAGTACAATAAATCCTTATACGATTTTGAGATATACTGGTGAAACTTTGTTAAAACAGTTTCCTGGAGACAATTTTAATCAGAATAGTTAGCATTCTGTATGTATATGCTGTAAAGAAACTCCCAGCAATGTTTGTGTCCATGCGTAAGTAAGTATAGCCACTTTTTCTAGACCTTTCATGTGTAAGTAAGTTTTACCACTTTTTCTAGACCTTTCATGTGTAAGTAAGTTTAGCCACTTTTTCTAGACCTTTCATGTGTAGGTAAGTTTATTAATTTTAAAAAAAAATCTTCTAGATGTAAATTTAGTCATTTTTTAAAAACGTGTCGTGTGTAAATTTTCTCACATTTTGAAGAGCATATTCGTTTACGTAGGTTGAGTCATTTTTGAAGTCTCTTCGTGAGTTAATAACTTTTTATGGACCTTTCACTTGTAAGTAACTTTTTATGGACCTTTCATGTCTTAGTAACTTTTTACGGACCTTTCATGTGTAAATTTATTTTTTATACACTTTTCGTGTGTAAGTTTGGTCACTTTTTATAGACCTTTCTTGGGTAAATTTAGTAACATTTTATAGATCTTTTATGTGCAAATTTCTTTACTTTTTAAAGACGTTTCATTTATAAATGTAGTTGCCTTTTAAAGACCTTCTATGTGTAAGTTTCGTAACATTTTAAAGACCTTTCTCATGTAAATTTAGTCACTTTTTCAGCCTTTTGGGTATAATTTTAGTAAATTTTAACGGTTTGTTTGTATGTGTTTGTAATGCTATGCGCGTTAAGTATTTGTCTGTAATTAACGGAGCGAAATGTTCCTTGTGTAGGAAGACCATTCCATTACCACCCTTTATGTCTCTAGGTCCCAGACCTAATTTATTCCGTATGAGCCGTGTTGGGTAACGATGACGGTCAAATGAGACTCAAGAGTTGATCGACTTTCTAGACCAGGTGCTCCTTTGCAAAACATGTCGGTGGTCAGGGATTAGACCTGCGTATTTCTCACGCACTCATCTCTTCCGCTTGAAATGGCCTTCCAATCCAACGTCAGGAACTGTCTGTGTATTGTGACTCTTCGCCATTGCGTATATTACCCAAAGAAGTAGATAAAATACAAATCTTGGACGAGGAGCTTCGCAGTGGGCCCTTGGGTACTGAACCCAATTCTCTCTGTATGAGCCGTGTTGGGCAACGGCCGAGAGTCGAGATGGGTTAGGTTTGCAGTGTCATTAGAGACTTGCGCCTACCTCTACGCTGCCCGCAGTGTCCAGATTCCTAGTCTCAACACTGCTTCAGTCAGACATTTCAACAATGCGCTCCCCGATATTTGTTCAATGATTGTCCTGTGTTCAATAGGGGAGGGGGATGTAATCGAAGCTTTCTTCCAAACCCAGGAGTGCATGGTCAAGTTGACGTGCCCAATACCTGAGTCATGACTCCTACTTTGTATGGGGTCACTTGTGATGGGACATGAGGGTTTCTGTGTGTTCTCAAGTATGCACATCACTTACTCTAGTCGGTCTCGTGCTGCACCATTTTAGCTCCGTTGTCACTGAATCGACTCACGTAGACTACGATGCCCTCTATCGTGTGGTGTTTACCTTTTCCAGATTCGGTGTGTATTCGTAATGTTGGATGTAATGTTGGATGTAATGTTGGATGTAATGTTGGATGTAATGTTGGATGTAATGTTGGATGTAATGTTGGATGTAATGTTGGATGTAATGTTGGATGTAATGATGTAGAGGTTTCGGAGATATTTCCTGTCTCTCTGCAGACAATTCTCACTTTATCTACAGCATTCACATCCACGGACACGAGCCTAAAAATGTTAGCAAGGAATACAACACGAGCAGATGTATTTCTGTTTCCAGGGTGCACCACGAGGAGGTACTTTTAGGATCTTGGTTATCTGCTAACCTGGGTCCGCATGAGAGAAATACGAGACCCTATGACCCCATTTAATGTGGTTAGAAGCACCATTAGTCGCCTTTGTGGACGATTTGAACAAACTGGCTCAGTGACAGACTGGCCAGGCAGTGGAAGACTCAGAGTCACAACTCGTGCCGAAGACCACTTCATACTGCGTCACCTCAAGAACCGATTTGTATCTTCGTCCTCTATAGTCCAGTTAATGTCAGCAGCACGCCGAATTTCAGATCAAACGGTCAGGAAAAGGCAAGGAGTAAGACTGTCTCTGAATTCTCAACTTTTTGGTAAATCGTGGGGTGGTCTCTGAATTCTCAACTTTTGGTGATAATGATGATGATGATGATGATTCAATCCCTTTCGCTGTGAGCAGGAAGCTCTTGAAGAGCCCATAGACCTTCTGGCGAATGCACAGGTTTTCCTCAGTTGTGGTGTAGTTGTGTAGTGTGTGTTGTGTATAGCTGGAAGTAGTGGTAATAGTTCTTGTCGGATGTCTGTTAGTTTTGGGCACTGCAGTAGTAGGTGCTCAACAGTCTCTTCTTGTTAGTTTTGGGCACTGCAGTAGTAGGTGTTCAACAGTCTCTTCTTGTGCGTTGCAGTGTCTGCAGTTTGGTTCATGTAAAGGATTTATTCTATTCAGATGTTAATTAACGGGCGCGTGGCTTGTTCTTATTTGGAATGTGAGACTCTGGTTTGCTCGCTCAAGTTGTTTCTGAAGATCCATTGGGTTGCTTTTTTTTGGAAATTTTTTGGTAAATCGTGGGGTGGTCTCTGAATTCTCGATAACTTTTTTGATAAGGGTGGGATGGTCTCTGAATTCTCAACTTTTTTGACAAGGGTGGGATGGTCTCTGAATTATCAACTTTTTTGGAAATATTGAGATGATATTCTCTGATTCAGTGTAGGATTTACATGTAAGCTACAGAAACTATAGCTTAGCCCCCCCCCCCAGCTTTCCTGAGAAATTGTCATATATACTTAAATATATTACAACATTATTTGTCCCAAGGTCACACGTCTAGAAAACTTAAGGTATTATTAAGCGATGCACTGAATTCTCGACAACGTCTTTTTTTTATAAGGGTGATCTTTAATTCTCGACATTTTTCGGCAAGGGTGTGAAAAGGGATTAAAACTTATGAACAGTTTCTAAGACGTATCAAGAAATGCTGGTTCATTCTTTTCATTGATCAACAGCTATCCTAGGAATGATCTGGTCAGCTCCTAAGGCGTTTCAGGAAATGTTAGGTTCATAATTTTCATTAGCAACTTCTATCCTAGGAATGATGTGGTCGGCATCATGCCTGCTCAGAAGTAAAAGAATAGATCACAAAATTCAAAACTACGTTACATAGATAAGAAATTATTCCATAATACGTTGTATTGTTTATTTGTTTCAGTAAGCAATGGCAAACTACTGAGTGTAACTGCCAAGAAATCATGACAGCCTACATTGAAGAAACTAATGTAAACGAAAACTTGCTAAACATCATTGTTCTTTCTAGAAAACTACAATATTTTGACCATATCAAACGGCATAAAGCTTAGAGAAAACTATAATAGAGGGGATGATGCCGGGGTAACGAACAAGAGGCAGACCAAGAAGAAGATCTACGTAAGACATCAAAGATCATCTGAACTTGACAGTAACAGAAGCAGGAAGACTGGCTCAAGATAGACAAAAGTTTCGAAAGGATGTAATGACTATTAATCCTGTTCACGATATGCTTCCTAATGATGAATTCTCAAACTGCCGCTAGGTATCTTATAGCAGGACACTGCTCCTACTAGATTTCCAGCAGGATGCAATCAACAAAAGGAAGTGATGCGTTATACCATCGTTTTATTATGTCAACGGCACCACGCAACAATATAAACAATCTGACAGGTGAAGCCCAATGTTCCACTTTAAACAAGATAACTGAATAATCATACCAACAGATACTCTGTATTTGATGGTTAGTTGGTTGCTGATCCAGTGGTCCATGAGCTCATGCCCTTTGACCCAAAGCCATTAAATGGCATTATATTGCTGGGAAGTCTGTGGATTTTCGGCCCACCCAGGGCCAGAGCCAGAGAATAACTATCACACCTCCAGAACGGTAGGTTACAACCTATGCACTGCTCCAAACCACTGTATCCAATAGAGGGTTCACTGTGCCCATTCCCCGCCACCAATTGACTACTGGTTATGCCGAGCTTCTCTATTGCTCCAGGCATGTAACCAAATGCTCAAGTCAAAAGGATTGTCACGTCTTGAGTCACTGTTCCTTTATGATGACCCTCAGCTATAGGAAAAAACATTGCTATCAGTTTCCTCCTCCCCAGTGCTGCACAGTACATCTCTGGCTCCCTCCCAACCACAGAGGGTGCTCTGTATTTGATAGATCGCACGCACTGTTTTTCTGTTTGAGTCTTAATTTTCTTATCGCATTTCCCTTCTCTAATATCTACCATTTAACTTCTTAAAACTTGTGTATACATAGAAACCTACATCAGAGGTTTTCTTAAAACTTGTGTATACATAGAAACCTACATCAGAGGTTTTCTTAAAACTTGTGTATACATAGAAACCTACATCAGAGGTTTTCTTAAAACTTGTGTATACATAGAAACCTACATCAGAGGTTTTCTTAAAACTTGTGTATACATAGAAACCTACATCAGAGGTTTTCTTAAAACCTGTGTATACATAGAAACCTACATCAGAGGTTTTCTTAAAACTTGTGTATACATAGAAACCTACATTAGAGGTTTTCTTAAAACTTGTGTATACATAGAACCCTACATCAGAGGTTTTCTTAAAACCTGTGTATACATAGAAACCTACATCAGAGGTTTTCTTAAAACTTGTGTATACATAGAAACCTACATCAGAGGTTTTCTTGAAACCAGTGCATACATAGAAACCTACATTAGAGGTTTTATTAAAACCTGCGTATATATATAAACCTACATCAGAGGTCACTATGGTAGCTTCCAGCAGATTATCAATGGCGAGACCAAACTTCCTTCCTATGGTGCTGTGGCCACCACCTTGTGTGTAGCCACCCACAGTGACATTCCTGGCGGAGCCGCCTACTATTACACGACCAATAATTCTTCGGCCTGTTTCGTCAGGTCCTCGTACTAGATCTACCTGTACGACAGACAATAATAAAATAAATATATCTGTAGAAGAGACAACAGCACAAGAACTTAATATGTAGAAGAGACAGTAAAAATGAGACTTTTACCTGTAGGAGAGATAAAAAAATAGTATTTTATCTGTTAAATAGTAAACAACATTAGAACTTTATTTGTATGAGAGACAACAAAAATAGAACTCTACCTGTAAGAGAGATAACAAAAATAAAACTATACCTGTAAGAGAGACAACAAAAATAGAACTCTACCTGTAAGAGAGATAACAAAAATAGAACTTTATCTATAGGAGATACAGAAAAAAATAGAATTTTATCTGCAGAAGAGACAACAATATAACTTTATCTGTAGGAAGACAACAATATAAATTTACCAGCAGGAAAGACAATAACGCTAGAACTTTATCTGTAGGAGAGAAACCAACAAGAGACTTTACCTATAGGAGAGGCAGGAATAAAAGAATGTTATCTGTAGGAAAGACAATAATAATAGAAATGTATCTGTAGGAAAGACAATAATAATAGAAATGTATCTGCAAGCAGAAACATGAGTCATTTTCTTATCTTCGTTGTTGGGCATTTTTTAAATTTTCCATAGTTTTTTTTGTAAAAATTTAAATTTTCTGTTTTTTCTTGCCAGCTTTTCCTTCTAACTGTCGTTTTTCTTAGTTTCGCTACAACAGCTTGTAGTAATAGTTTGTTTTCTGTGGATAGGCTTTTTTCTGCTGTTTCTTGGACCTTTGACACTTTTTTTCTCCAACTTATCGAGTTCATCAGACCAGTACGACTTGTAATGTTTTCTAGCTCCTCTTGGTATGGTTTGCTTGGCAGCTTGAAGTAGTGCAGAATCCAGTAGTTTTTTTCACATTTTTAATCCTTGTATTTATGGTTTTTGTGAATTTGTCTGTCAGATCCGCATACTTACTCCAGTTTGTTTTCTTGAAGTTCCATCTGGGTGTGGTTGTGGGGTCAGCAAGCGTGTTGTTAATGTCAATGGTGAGTTTGATGGGGGGATGATTACTTCCACAAAGCTGCTCCAGCACTTCCCTGTATGTTATTTTAGCTAATGCGTCTGTTGCAAATCCTAGTTCTGGGGTTGAGGTGGTGTGCCATCTTCTAAAGTAGAAAGTTGGGTGGTCTTTGGGGTCATTAAGCAGTTGAACCTTTCTTAAAGAACGATCTTGGCCTAGAGGGCCATTAAAATTGCCGGATTTTCCCCCAAATTTCATTTACTGAATGTAGCAGGAGAATGAAATGCAAAATCGTTCTTTTTTGTATTAAACAAACAAATCTAAAGAAACTACCTTCTTCTTCTTCTTCAGCGTTCATTCTCACATTCTTTGTACATCTGCCTTGCAACAGGACCATGGTCCTACTTGACGTCCAGCAGGATGTAGTCCAGAGAATGGAAATGCGTTGTGTCGCCTTTTTTGCGCCAATGGCCCGACACATCTGTCTTCGGCGGAAAGCAACTACCTGATTATAAACGTGTGATAATGTAGCTCCTGCTTGTACTTTTTTGTCTTAAACATACACAGCTAAAACAACTACCTGATTGTAAACGTGTGATAATGTAGCTCCTGCTTGTACTTTAGCTTCTCCCGCTCTGTTCCTTGAAGATTTCAGATTGATGGTGACTTGGTTCATGTACTGCGTGTTCAGATTGATGCTTCCGTCCTGCTGTGTCCGACCAATGGAGTCGTGGCCAGATGCCAGTATTGTCAGATGTAAATTATATTTTCTGGCAAAGAGAATTGACCTCTGGATGTCCTTGATCGTCTTAACTTTGACAATGAAACCTGGAAGTCTTCTTACCCAAAGGTTGAATGGAACAGATGTATTCACTAAATGATAAGGGTACAATTTTTACAGTATGCATTCTTCACTAATGTAAATATAACCAATTATTTTCTATGGATGTGAATCATAGACAGTGACTACATAAAGATATAAAAGAAATAATTCATATGAAGATAATTGCGGTTTATGAGAAGAATGATGCAAATTGTGCAGGAAAAGATATGACAGCGATTTAGCCATGATTGATTGATTGATTGATTGATTAAGAACCCTAGAAATTACGAGCGTTTAGCTCATACTTCCTATGTGCGATGGGGAGGTTTCTGAGCTTTCTTTCATACCCAGGAGACTTTACCTTTCGGCTTGGTGCCATACCTAATGGCGGAGTCTTTTACTGAGGGGAGGGAGGGGGGGGGGGTTTACGCGATGTGACTATATCAATTACGACTGTTAAGCGATCATATGGTGAATTTGTACACACACATTGATGACGTAGTAAAGGATTATGTAAATAACCAAAAGGTCGGAGGGCTTATGGAGGATTATGTAAACATTTGTGATCCAACAATTAATTGTACTGAAAGTGAAAACTCATTTTTTATTTTTGACTTTTTTTTCTCCATTTCACATGTTCTTTAGAGCAGTGGGTCTCACCGTGGGCTTTATCACACCCATGGGTGCATGCTGGGAGATGATGAACTATCATCAAGTGTTGTCTCGGCAACGAAGGTTGGATGTAACGGACTTCCAATATTCTCTGTGCCTTGTCATGTTAGTATTCTCTGTCGCCCGTGTGTCCAAAAGGGGAGCAAAGAATAGCAACACTCTTTACATTCCACACATGTCGTAAAAGGCGACTAAGGAGATTGTGTAATGGAGTTAGCTGTCCCATCCCATATAGGGTCAGTGACCCAAAGCCATGCTGAAGTCGGATGTGTCAGGCCGAAATGCGCAGATATAGCAGAAATGCTGTAAACCATGACATAACGCATTCCGTTCTCCGGACTACATCCTGCTAATCTGCAGGAGTTTCAGAACGTACGAAGAAGGAAGGAAGAAGAAAAAGTATTCTCTGCTAGACTGCGTCTATGCATCTCATAATGGTTCTCTCCCGATTGTATCCCTGCTTATCTCTTTCTTGCCTCCTCTCAAATCTACTTTCAAATAAGATCTTTGAGAATGAACACAGAAGACGAAGAACAAGATACCTCTAGGTATGCGAGGATATTATAAAAATCTTTTACTTCTTCTTCTTCTTTCGTTCACTTGAAACATGTCTATATCTGTAATTCTGTCTCCTTAATAAAACTCACTTTTTTAGTATTTTGTAGTTCATACAGTGTCCCATAGAGCTTTGATTCCAGTGTTGTTTCCTCTGGCCAATATGTCTGCCTCAGTGTTTCATGCTCAGAACACTCTTGAAGTATATGTTTGGCACTCTGAGCTGCCTGTCCACATGTACACATGGCCGTGTTGCCAATCTTGAACTTTGTGACTGCAGAGTCGGTTGTGTCCTGTTCTGAGACGTATAATTATAACTTGTTCCGATCTGTTCATAATATGATAGTCATCTTGTGTTGGTGGCTTTCTTATTGACTTGATCATCTGTTTTTTCTGATGGTAGGTGATTGATATATCTGGTTGGTCTTCGGCAGCACCTTCCTTAGCCAGTTGGTCTGCTTTTTCATGTCCTGGTATTCCACAGTGAGAGGGTATCCACTGCATGGTTACCCTATACTGGTAAAACAATTCGCTAAGTAGTTTTTTCAAGTCTGTTAGTTTTCCAGACTGGAGAGCTTGAAGCACTGACCTTGCATCTGTCAGGAATACCACAGGCTGTAGGTCAGATTTGGAGTTCAGCAGTTTTTTTTAGCTGCCACACTAATTGCCTGTCATTTTT
Organism: Meghimatium bilineatum; assembly: GCA_034231615.1. Lineage (NCBI taxonomy): Eukaryota > Metazoa > Mollusca > Gastropoda > Stylommatophora > Philomycidae > Meghimatium > Meghimatium bilineatum. Next base: position 80,882,898 of record CM067319.1, read on the forward strand.
TACAATATTCTTCTTCTTCTTCAACGTTCATTCTCAAACTCCCACCGGATCTCTCTTGCAGCAGGACAATGGTCCAACTAGATTTCCAGCAGGATGTAGTCCAGAAAATGGAAATACGTTATGTTGCCGTTTTATTTACGCCGTGGTCAATGGTCAGACACATCCGTCTTCGGCGGTTTTTTATGCAATATGAAAATTCAAAACCGACTAACATAACACCCTATTAAAAAAATATGTAAAGAAACAAATGATGACAGATTTCTAAGAGAAAAGTTCAATCTGCTTAACAAAAAAAAACATGCATGGAAAATGCTGGTTCAATAGTGAAAGATATAAAACATTTGGGGGGGGGGGGTCTTATCTCCTGATCGAAGAATATTCTACAAAAAAACCAACTCAAATATGTTATGCCACATCATCATCAGATGTCATGCCGGCTGGCGTTGGCGATCATGGTTCTCCTCAGCTCTCTATCTCCAGTATTATATATCTCTACCGTTGTTGTTTCTCTGCCGTGCCAGGTTGTAGACTGTCTAATATTTTCTCACGTTGTCGCCCTCTGTCTCTGTTACTACTTCATCAGTAGTCATTCTCAAACGCCCCCTCTGTCTATGTTACAACTTCATCAGTAGTCATTCTCAAACGCCCCCTCTGTCTATGTTACAACTTCATCAGTAGTCATTCTCAAACGCCCCCTCTGTCTATGTTACTACTTCATCAGTAGTCATTCTCAAACGCCCCCTCTGTCTATGTTACTACTTCACCAGTAGTCATTCTCAAACGCCCCCTCTGTCTATGTTACTACTTCACCAGTAGTCATTCTCAAACGCCCTCTCTGGATCTCTCTTACAGGAGGACAATAGTTATATTAGATTTAGATTTCCAGCAGGATGCAGTATAGAAAAAAGGAAATGAGTTGTTTCACAGTTTTATTTGCGCCAATGGCCAGTCACATCCGTCTTCGTCAGACCTGTTACCTTCAATCTTGATTGTTGTGACTATGTTCTCCAAACCTCCTTGTCTCATAACGTGGCTAAAAACTGAAGATTGTCTTTTTCTTATACTATAATTTATGCAATCTCTTAGATATGGTGGTAAGTAGCTTGTTGTAGTTGACTCAACCTCTCATAATTAAATATATTAGATATGGTGGAAGGTAGCTTGTTGTAGTTGACTCAACCATATGCACCATATTCGGCGTTGAAGGAACGTGGATAGAATATCGGATTAGATTTCTAGTAATCGATCCCAGAAGATGACCGATACAAGCAAATAACTACAGGAATCATTGTTATATTTGTCTTTCTAGATTAATCTGAAACTAAAATACCATGAACGAACGAACAAATATACAAAACTACAATAATAATCAGAAGGTAATAGTAGAGATTTGAACTAGGACCGTTCAGCTGGCACCTATTTCCACAACGTGTTGACTCAGTTGCAACGCGAATATGTGTCAGCTGAACGGACTGTGCTCAAAGCCCCTCTACTGCCTTCTGATTTTATATATATATATATGAATGGATGGATGGATAGACATGTAAACATAAAACTAGACGGACAGAATATATACACACACACATACATACACAGCCATACAAACAGAATGACATATAAATGGACATACAGAGATACAATTGAATTGTCCGATTGAAAGAAAAGTAGAAAAACTCTACTTACAATATTCTGGGTCGTTGGGCGTAATCAAATCGCCGTCCAGAAGTTTGCCGAAGTAAGATAGCACGGAAGGAGTTGGATAACCAAGGTGGCCTGGATACGTACGTGACGGCCATGTCTGCTGCTGTCTCAGGGACGTTGACCAACCTTCTGATAACAGACTAGTTACCAGGATCGTCATGTAAATTGATTTGCTGAAATTAGAGGGGGGGGAACAATAGTAAAGAATTATAGTAAACAGGCTTACATCCTGCAAATATTACATATCATATTAAACAGGCTTACATCCTGCAAATATTACATATCATATTAAACAGGCTTACATCCTGCAAATATTACATATCATATTAAAAATGAAAAATATATTGTGTAATATGTACTTGTCATTAGAAGTGAGGAAGAACTTCTGCAGAGCCATATAACTTCTATACTAGCATATGGATGTGATTCGTGGACAATAAACAAATAGGAAAGTGGAAATTAGAAACAGCAAAGATAAGGTTCTACAGAAGAATGCTTAGAATACCACGCAGTGTGAGGAAAACTAATGTGGAGGTGTTGAAAGAGTCACAAATACGAGAGAAATCTTAATCAATAACATAAGAAAGAGACAATCTTCATTTTTTTGACCACGTTATGAGACGTTAGGAGGTTTGGAGAACATAGTCACAACAGACAAGATTGATGGCAAGAGAGATAGAGAGCGACAATGTGAGAAAATATTAGACAGTTTAACAACTTGTTACGGCAGGGAAACAACAACTATCCTTATACATAATATTTGAGATAGAAAGCTGTGTGAGAGCCATGACCGCCTACGCCAGCCGGCATGGTACCTGATGATGATGATGACGTTCTGCAACTATTAACATATTATATTAATATGTTATATTTCCAAATATATTGAAAAACACAGATTGCAATGGTCCGGCAACTTAATGAGAATGAACCCCTATTGACCAGCGGAAAGAGCATACAACATGAAAATAGAAACAGCAAGATACAGAGGAAGACCAAAAAGAAGGTGGATTGAAGAAGTTACCAACATTCTGATACACAGCAATATTACTGCGTATCAATCTACCAAACGTGTCATAGCACGAAAACCGATCGTCATTCAATCCTGTGACAACTTACATAAAAAAAGTAGCGAACAGACAAAAGTTATATAGACTCTGTCAATAAATCACTGTATATAGTCAACATACCTCATGATAGAAACAACGACTTTACAACAACATCAGATCATGAGAATCTCCTATGACTGCTTCAGACGTTTTTTAACGTAAATAAATAGTGATTAGTTTCAGTTTCCTGCTAAATTATATACTGCTGAAAAAATCGATAGGCAATTGTGTGATATCACTCTATATGTATACAAAAGGTTGCAAGTATCTGGCCAATTCACGGCTAAATTTTACAAACTCTGCCATTTTTAAATGTCAGAAAATGCTTGTCAGTAGCCATGAATTTATTGTTTTGATAATTTATGCATTTTTGTCAATTTTAAAATGTATTAAAAGTCGGGAAATTGACCATTTTCGGCCTTGATTTACTTTTATTCTGCCTCTCAATTTCCACTACTTGGCAACCCTGACATACTAATTCAAACCTTGACGCACAAAGTAATTTACTTTGTAAAGTAGGAATACGATATATCTATCCTTTCAGAAAAGACAATTGCTGTGGAGCTTCGGCAGAGCACATCAGGATGTAGATAACAGAATTAACAAACATTTGCTTTTCGAATTCTTTGACAATTTTGAAATTTCTCAGCGTGCCTCATTAACATTTCTTATTTTTCCAGGTTGACCATAATGAATGTACCATTTCTTGTTTAATTTAAGCTGCAGTTCATGGAAACGCTACATTGGACAAGGCGAACCTATACCTGAAGTCATGGAGACACCAATCACAATGAGAGAACTGGAGCTTGCAATATCCACATTGAAAATGAAAAAGTCCCCTGGAGCTGATGGAGTGTCCAATGAAATGATTAGACACCTGGGAATTGCAGCAAGAGCAAAACTACTGCAGATCTTTAACACAAGCTGGTCCACGGGTAATGTACCACAGGCGTGGAGAGAAGCAATAATGATACCACTCCTCAAATCAGGAAAAGATGGCAACACAGTCTCCAACTACAGGCCCATCAGCCTCACAAGCTGTCTATGCAAAACAATGGAACGCATTATCAATCTTAGGATGCAGTGGTACCTTGAAAGTGAAAACCTTCTGGTATCACAGCAAGCAGGTTTCAGACAGTGCTACTCTACTGAAGATCAGGCAACCTACCTCTCCCAAGAGATTGAGGATGCCTTCCAAGATAAGAAACTGGTACTAGCAGCATGGATAGACCTCAGAAAAGCATTTGATAAGGTCTGGAAAGAAGGGCTCCTAAAGAAATTGCGAAATTGCAGGGTTAGCTCAAGAATGTACAAATGGGTAAAAGCATACCTGCATAATAGAAGAGCCAGGGTACAATTAGATGGTCGCAAGAGCAAGAAAGTTCTACTGCGTCATGGAGTCCCCCAGGGAGGAGTCCTGTCACCCACACTTTTCTTGGTTTACATCAATGACCTAGTTGCTGAACTACCACATGGGATCAAAGTGGCAATGTATGCTGACGACCTGGTGATATGGTGCACGGAAGAACATGCGACAGTGGCCACTAAACAAATACACAGAGCTATCGATGCCCTAACCTTATGGGCTAATAGATGGTGCGTCAGCATTAACACAGATAAGTGCAGCACTACACTTTTTACCCTCTCACCAAAACAAAAAGCCGGTCATATCAAAATTGATGGAGAGCTCTTGAAAGAAGACAAACAACCCACATACCTCGGAGTTACTTTTGATGATAAACTGAAATGGAAGCAGCACATAAACAAAGCAACAACAAAAGCCAGGAGGAAGTTAGCTATCCTGAGAAAACTAAGTGGAACCACATGGGGAGCCAGTGAGAATATACTCAGTAAAGTTTACCAGCAAGGCATAAGACCACACCTGGAATATGGTTCAGCTGCGTGGTGTCCTGCATCAAACACCACATTACAAGATCTAGATAAAGTGCAAAACCAGGCACTTAGAATAATGTTGGGAGCAATGAAATCAACACCCATAGCAGAGATGCAGAAAATGGGAAGAATTCAAACACTTGGCGAACGCAGAGACACAAAAGTACTAATTCAGGCAGAAAAGTTTCAGTGTATGCCAAGTCATCCAATGAAGGAAAGATTCCAAAATCTAGCAATGGGACGATTGAAAAGAAGCAGCTCTATCCATCAAGCTAAACGACTCCGCAGACAACTTACAGACCTACCTGAAGTTGACAGCCCCTTAAGGCCTAAACCAGAAAAAACCCCGTGGAGTGAAAGACATGGAATGCCAATATACATTCAGACACATGTGAAAGGAATACTAAGCGAGGACGAACAGAACAGTGTGCAGCGAAGGACAGTCACCCTCAGTTTCCTGGATGAGGAATATCCACAAGATATATGGGTCAGAGTATACACAGATGGGTCAGCACAGAATTCCGTGAGGAATAGAGGTGCAGGTGTATATATAGAATATCCACACAAGCCTAGAGATACAATCAGACCACCGACAGGAAAATTATGCAATAATTATGATGCAGAAATCCAGGCAATTAGTGTGGCAGCTAAAAAACTGCTGAACTCCAACTCTGACCTACAGCCTGTGGTATTCTTGACAGATGCAATGTCAGTGCTTCAAGCTCTCCAGTCTGAAAAACTAACAGACTTGAAAAAACTACTTAGCGAATTGTCTTACCAGTATAGGGTAACCATGCAGTGGATACCCTCTCACTGTGGAATACCAGGACATGAAAAAGCAGACCAACTGACTAAGGAAGGTGCTGCCGAAGACCAACCAGATATACCAATTACCTACCATCAGAAAAAACAGATGATCAAGTCAATAAGAAAGCCACAAACACCAACACAAGATGACTATCACATTATGAACAGATCATAACAAGTTATAATTCTACGTCTCAGAACAGGACACAACCGACTCCGCAGTCACATGTATACAAAGTTCAAGATTGGCAACACAGCCATGTGTACATGTGGACAGGCAGCACAGAGTGCCAAACATATACTTCAAGAGTGTTCTGAGCATGAAACGCTGAGGCAGACTTATTGGCCAGAGGAAACAACACTAGAATCAAAACTCTATGGGACTCTGTATGAACTACAAAAGACAGTGAGTTTTATTAAGGAGACAGAATTACAGATATAGACATGTTTCAAGTGAACGAAAGAAGAAGAAAAAATGGAAACGCTGTGCCACAGTTTAATTTACACCATATATTACTAGCCCATCCAATTTTGGCATGCCTTTGATTTATTTGGCGAATCTAGCCCTTGACAGACTACCAGTTTGTTGACATATTGAGAGTGTAGGAGTTTGTTGACATACACAGAGAGTGTAGGAGTTTGTTGACATACACAGAGAGTGTAGGAGTTTGTTGACATACACAGAGAGTGTAGGAGTTTGTTGACATACACAGAGAGTGTAGGAGTTTGTTGACATACACAGAGAGTGTATCGACTTTGCACCATGATGGTTTGTTGCAGTGTTACCAGAAAGAGGAAATTCACCACAGATAAAGATTCAGATAAATGGTGACTAAAAAATAACAAATCCCCTAATATTTAGTACATTTTCAAATAACCCATAAATAGAAAAATGCTCAAAACTTAAATTTCATGGCGAATAGATCTTTTTAAAAACCGCAAAATATGGTAAATTTGACCATGTCAAATTCTGGCCACCCTGGTGTGTCATCAAACGTATAGAAGTAATTTCAACAGAATTAATTAGGACCCATCCGTTACATTTTTCAATATTGTTTGGATTTAGGTTGGTTACTATTTATATACTTGGTTATTTTTGGCCAACAAATGAGCCCTTGAAATTTGAAGATCAATATTCTCCTACACGACCCTTCTCGAGGTGGTTCAGGAAGCTGGAATTGAAGTGCCTACATCTATTTCATGCGAGGTATTCCGCTGCCAGTGAACCGTACTCGTGTAATTTGACTGTCCATTGCCCCTGTACCCTCGGATGCACAATCCGTATAATATATAAGCATGGTTTAGATTTACTCCACATTATAATTGGATTATTGTTGAATCTCTTTTATCTAGAAGACAGTGGAATTGGATTATTGTTGAATCTCTTTTATCTAGAAGACAGTGGAATTGGATTATTGTTGAATCTCTTTTATCTAGAAGACAGTGGAATTGGATTATTGTTGAATCTCTTTTATCTAGAAGACAGTGGAATTGGATTATTGTTGAATCTCTTTTATCTAGAAGACAGTGGAATTGGATTATTGTTGAATCTCTTTTATCTAGAAGACAGTGGAATTGGATTATTGTTGAATCTCTTTTATCTAGAAGACAGTGGAATTGGATTATTGTTGAATCTCTTTTATCTAGAAGACAGTGGAATTGGATTATTGTTGAATCTCTTTTATCTAGAAGACAGTGGAATTGGATTATTGTTGAATCTCTTTTATCTAGAAGACAGTGGAATTGGATTATTGTTGAATCTCTTTTATCTAGAAGACAGAGGAATTGGATTATTGTTGAATCTCTTTTATCTAGAAGACAGTGGAATTGGATTATTGTTGAATCTCTTTTATCTAGAAGACAGTGGAATTGGATTATTGTTGAATCTCTTTTATCTAGAAGACAGTGGAATTGGATTATTGTTGAATCTCTTTTATCTAGAAGACAGTGGAGTAAGATTATTGTTTAATCTCTTTTATCTAGAAGACAGTGGAATCGGATTATTGTTGAATCTCTTTTATCTAGAAGACAGTGGAATTGGATTATTGTTGAATCTCTTTTATCTAGAAGACAGTGGAATTGGATTATTGTTGAATCTCTTTTATCTAGAAGACAGTGGAATTGGATTATTGTTGAATCTCTTTTATCTAGAAGACAGTGGAATTGGATTATTGTTGAATCTCTTTTATCTAGAAGACAGTGGAATTGGATTATTGTTGAATCTCTTTTATCTAGAAGACAGTGGAATTGGATTATTGTTGAATCTCTTTTATCTAGAAGACAGTGGAATTGGATTATTGTTGAATCTCTTTTATCTAGAAGACAGTGGAATTGGATTATTGTTGAATCTCTTTTATCTAGAAGACAGTGGAATTGGATTATTGTTGAATCTCTTTTATCTAGAAGACAGTGGAATTGGATTATTGTTGAATCTCTTTTATCTAGAAGACAGTGGAATTGGATTATTGTTGAATCTCTTTTATCTAGAAGACAGTGGAATTGGATTATTGTTGAATCTCTTTTATCTAGAAGACAGTGGAATTGGATTATTGTTGAATCTCTTTTATCTAGAAGACAGTGGAGTTGGATTATTGTTGATTCTCTTTTATCTAGAAGACAGTGGAATCGGATTATTGTTGAATCTCTTGTATCTAGAAGACAGTGGAATTGGATTATTGTTGAATCTCTTTTATCTAGAAGACAGTGGAATTGGATTATTGTTGAATCTCTTTTATCTAGAAGACAGTGGAATTGGATTATTGTTGAATCTCTTTTATCTAGAAGACAGTGGAATTGGATTATTGTTGAATCTCTTTTATCTAGAAGACAGTGGAATTGGATTATTGTTGAATCTCTTTTATCTAGAAGACAGTGGAATTGGATTATTGTTGAGTCTCTCTCTCTTATCGAGGTTGCGTTTAACAAATCAAGTAAATCAACTATAACGAAGACATGTTGAAGATCTTACGTAAAAATGAGGAGAATAAGTGGTTGACGGAGATACAAGTGGAAGGGAAGCATTGTGATATTGACAAGATGAAGTCAAGGAATCCACAACCAAGGAAAACGACAGATGGAGGTCTGTTGCAGTCCATTTTCGCCCCATTATTCATCAAATGCATTCGCCCATGTGGTACAGGGACCCGTGCTTCTAGCTCAGTTTGAAAAGAATATAATGCCATTATGGTCTTTCCAGTTATATCGTAAAAAACGACTAAGAGACGTTGGAAGATTGACAGCCTATCACCTATTTTGAAAACAACATGTCACTGCATGCCTTGTCTCGACCTCTCACTTGTACCTTCTGTCACATAATTGTGTATGGATGACCAAGAGAGGCTGCTCAGCGAGGATTCCATCTTTGTCCTTTTAAATCAGATTCCCAGCTGACATAGAATGCAGGATATGACAGTATTGTAAATATGTCAACAGATCTAACAGAAGAATGATGGGATAGTTTCCCCGGATGTGTATATTGTGCTTATGGCAGGAGATAGTAATGCTGATGTACTGGCGCACCGGAATGTCTTCTTTCATCGTCTGAACATGCATTCATAAAACCACCTTACATACTCATGCCTTTGAGACATCCGTTAATGAGTCAGGCTGTAGTCTCAGTTACACAAATGAAAAAGACGCATGTGCTCTTGTCAGAAAGGATATAGACTGTCCAGAGATACATCAATCAATCAAGTACCATGCCTAATGACGTAGGTGATCATGTTTCTCCACGATTCCCTGTTTCTTATGTTGTCAATAAGCTCGGTTGGTGAACTTCTCCCGTGCCATAATACTAGTCCATCTACCAGCTTCTCTCTTTGTCGTCCCCTATCTCTTCTGTCCTTGATCTTTCCAGTGGTTATTAAGTGTTCAAGCTGTGTTCAAGATGTCTGTCATTTCTACGCCTTTCGGCCTGATACACCCGACAGTAGCATGGATTCTGGGTCACTTTGACTTCTATGCGATGGGACAGACAATTCTCTAGTCAAATGTGGGTCCCAGCAAGTTCATTTATGCACTGTAACCATAGTCTGACGCTCAGTCCTAGATTGTTAACGAACGTGACGCTCTTGCAGCGGGAGTTCAATATGCGCACATGTGTGAAGCAATCTTAGAACCGCCGAGAAAAATCGCTAAAACTCGAAGATAAAGATTTCCCCTTATGAAGTTAAGAAAAACGTCCCATCCTGATCAAACATCACACCTTCGTGTATAAAGTGTGCTTTGTTACACAATAAAGCAACCAATAATATCGATAATGGGATCAACACTCCACGTTGCCTTCCAGCATACGTAATAGCTAATACTGTGCAGTAAAAGTAACGCTGACTGTATCGGCTGAAGGGTATCAGAGATATCGCTTGTCTTGTAATCAATTCTTATTCCATCTATAGCCTCCACAGCCCTAGACGTCATCCCTGAATGTGTTGCCGTGATCCCTGAATGTGTTTCCCTAGATGTGATCCCTGAAATTGTTGCCCGTGAAGTGATCCCTGAAAATGTTAGCCAGAAACACTAATCAGCTGTGATATTTCTGTTTCGAGGGTGCACCACGAGGAGATACTTTTAGGACCTTGGTTATCTGCTTACCCTGAGAGTCATATAGTAATGCAAAACTCTTTGCATCCATAGAAGAATAAAAACATACTGCCACTACAAGCATTAAAATTGGTATCAGATGACAAAAGAAAGAGAGGAAGACAAGAAAATCTTCTCAAGAGAATACCAATCAAAGATGGTATGACTAGTTATGTGTCTCAACAACATACAAGAACTACACACAGCAGCATTGTATCTCTCAAACTGAAGAGCTTCTTGCACTATGCACTATAATCCGTGCTGAAGAAATATAGATATTCTTCTTCGTTTATTCTCAAACTCCTGAACATTTGCAAGATGTAGTCCAGAGAATGGAATGCGATGTGTCATGATTTACAGCGTGGCTGCGTATCTGCAACTTTCAGCCTGACACATCTGACTTCAGCATCGATTTTGGGTCACTGTGATCGTCTATGTTATAAGACGCCAAAACCTCCATATTCTCAGCTTACGTTATTCATGACAGGTAGCAATTCTTTGCTCCCCTTTCGGGCGCAGTTGAAACTCGGGCGCAGGAACATAGATAACAGATAAATCTTAATGCATTAACATACATTGAAACTAAACACCCCCAAGATATTTGTCATAGACTTCATCACGGATTCTCAACGCGGGGCACATGATAGTATATGGTCCCCGGAGTTCACACCGTTTTACTCTAATGTGGGGGCACGAAAAAATAATGTGAAATAGGGAGAGGGCAACCCAAAGACTCACTAGCGACGGGGAATACACTCAGAAAGATGAAATTTTGAATGAAGTTTAATGGATATAATTTAACAAGTCTTGTAGAATATTAACACACTTTTTTATAGGTACCAAAGAAGAAAATGTTCCCCAAAATGCGGACCGCGTGCTGAAAAAAAAGGCCGAGAATCACTGAATTAGATCACAACAAAGGAAATTTGATCACCACAAAAGCAACGTCAGCACAAGATAAAAAACAACAACGAATATGAAAGTAACATCAGTTAACCACTAATGTCTCTCGCTAAGACAACCTCGAGACTGGGAATTAACTGTCAGTGAGAACTGAACACGTTGATAATCAATTATCCAAATACAGATCAGGATCAATATCTAGTCTACTAGATCAGTGTTTCTCAATGTGGGGCTATGCCTCACGGGGGGGGGGGGCAGTTTGATTGTTCAGGAGGAGCAATTCGATTAAATTGTAAATAGGCTTCATTCAGGGAATAATTCCATTTTTCAATATACAAAAATATGTTTGTTACGTAAAGGGGGGGGGGCAGAATTTTTTGAAAGACTCGGGTGGGGCACGGAAAAAATGTTGGGAAACACTGATCTAGATCTTACAGTAAAACTCCTGTTGTGATGGTTGTTGATGTTAAGAACATCAATTATACGTGAAAATCGATTTTTTTAATCGGTAAATGTCTGATAAGGGTTGTGAATAGGGTCATCAAATTTATTTATTATTTTTTCACAATCCCAGAAACACTTGAGATTTCAAACCTGTTATATTTCATTTTTCATTGTGCTGTTTCATAGAAATCTTGGAGTCTCAAATAATCTGCAATATTAATGGATGCAGTCTCTACATCAGGAGGGTAGATATGTTCTCGGTAAATGATGAGGGGTGCGCGTGTTGCTTTCTTCAGAGAAGACAACACGTGCACACATCCTCAGTTACAGGGACAATAAAAACAATATTGGAAAAGCTAATCTCGATTTTGTGGGATTTTTTTCGATGTTCCTTTACGGAAGTGGCCATTAAAGGTAGAGGGATTATCCACTTTGTTTGCTTTCTTCCTATCCCTAAATTGTCTATTGTCTTTCCCCAGGTGAATGATTGTTGATTGTATTCACACTTGCCGTTAAGCGCAGGGGTGGGAGCTTATGCTGTCGTTCCAATGCCAGATGTGTTGTCCTGGTTGCATTTAGTCCATGTTTGTTCAAGGCTATCTTGATGTCTTCTATCCACCGTTTTCTTGGTCTACCTTTGGCCTTACCCCCGGATATTCTTTTAATATATTCTCTTATTGGTATTTGGTTTGGCTTCATTCTCATAAGGTGACCGAACCATTTTATTTGCTGCTTTTCGATATGTTCACTGCATGATATTATTCCAACAGTTTTCCTAATTTCTTCATTTCTTATTTTATCTAGTTTGGTAACCATTGCAGCTTTTCTCAGACACTTCATTTCACATGTGACGATTTTTCTTTGCTGCGAAGCTGTTAAAGACCATGTTTGACATTGGTAGCACAGTGTTGGTATAAAAATCGTAGATATTATTTGTTTTTTAATTTCCATCTTGATCTTTGGAGGAAGAAATAATGGTGAAAGTTGGTAAATCCCATCCCTAAGACTTGTTGGTCGGAGGGGTGTTTAAAACCCTTCCCCTTTAAGAAATTAGAACTTGACTTTTAGTACTAGGAACTTAAAGAAAAGGTGAGTCAACTCTTCGGTACAGTACAAGTAGACGCCACCACATGTTCAGTTATTTCCCTTGACTATGTTTGTAAATTTCATGTTCATCATTTAATAATTGAAATATTTATTTATTTAGGGTTGGGGTTAGGGTTAGTTATGTAAAATACAACTATCATAACCCAAACTCTAAAATATCTCATGTTATCGTCCTCGGTCTGTCTTGTTTCCTATCTTGCCTGTTGTAACTATATTCTCCAGACTTCCCTATCTCAAAAAGTCCCAAAATTTAAAAACCGCCTCTTACTGATAGTATTAACCCCCGCGTATCATTTGACTTTCAGCACCAATTTATATTCTATAGAACAAAGTTCTGTTGCCTCTAGTTGTCCATATTTTGATAAAAATGAATTGGCAACACTGCATATAGCTAAAAATATCTACAGGAAATGACAAAGTGTTGTATGATTGTGATTTCGTATATCTAGAAATCAAACAAAGAAATTCTATAAAAACTTAATATGCAGAAAGAATTACTAAGAGAAATAAAGATCAGGAAAATAAAATATTTTGGACACATTACAAGGCATGACTCCTTATTGAAGACCTTACTTGAGGGTAAAGTCAAAGGGGAGCGAGCAAGAGGTAGACAGAGATACAAGTGAGAGAATAACATCACAAGATGGACAGGTTACAGTCTAGCAGAGTGTCCCACCAAAACAAGAGACAGGGGATGTTGTGGGTCTGTTGCAGCCAACCTTCATTACGGAGACGGCACTTGATGATGGCGATATCTAGAATAACAATGAAAATATCTTGAAAGAAGTTAATTTAAAAGGAGAGTTTGCTTACCCACATCAGAAAAGGACCGCCCACATTTTGGACACATCATGAGAAGAGGGAAGATGGAACACAACAGGCGAGTTGATGAGAAAGAGGGGTAGGGAAAGACAAAGAGTGAAGATGCTTGAGAATCTAGCATCGTGGCATGGGAGAAAATCAGTCTCGGAAATAACTGACAGCACACGAAATAGAAGGATGTGGAAACACATGATAACCAACACCACACGGCATTGACCAGAAGAAGAAGAATAACATTAATTATAATATTAACTTACAGTAATAAATTATAAATATATGTCTTAGACGAATACTGAACATCCATTGGTCAGACTGTAAATCAAACACAGTTGTAAGCAAGAAGAAAAACAAGAATATGTATCCATCAATATTAGAAATCGTCGCTGGAATTACATGATTGGTTGGTTGCTGATCCAGCGGTCCATGGTCTCATTCCCTTTGACCCACTGCCATTAAATGTTGGAATTACATCGGACACGCGCTGCGAATGGATACCGAAAGACTCCCGTGTCATGCTTTGATGTGGTCACCAAGGGGCAAGATAAAACGAGGAAGCCCAAAAGAAACTTTACGTAGAACTATTACAAGAGAACACTTCACAGCGGTATCAGAAACAATGAAGACCTAAAACAAATTGCCTTGAAACACGAGACATGGAAATCAATGACATACGCCCTTTGTGCCGTCTTTGGTCCTAGAGGAATAAATAGCTAATAAATTATATTCTAATATATTTTATTGAAAACAATTTTAATCTTTTTTCTTCTACTTTAAAAAAAATAAATGATTGCCTTTTTAGGTACGAGACTAGTGCTGTTTGGACAAAACGAGTTATCGAGTTTTCTATCTAGCAACCCTCATGTCACGTGTTCTGGTGTAATTTTTTTGCCAAGGGAAATAATAAATGAAGAAATGTATGTTCAAATATAATTTGTATCCCTTGCCTCACATAATATCATACAGATTTATGTATATTTTCAGTGTAAAAGCAGCATATATATAAATATAGATCATGAAATAATTTGAATATTGTGCATTTAAAAGCAAAAATTATAACAGGAGATCGAACTAATATCTGCATTCATAAATATACAGTAAATTTTGTCAAATATTTAAATTACTTAACAGTGACATTTTTACAAATACATTATATTTTTATATGTATAATAAAGGGTATTCAGTAGATCACAAAAGCAAATATTCCACGTACACTGCCACACTCACCTTCATCTTGTTGGTTGGGTGCCCAGTACGTGGATATATTGTTCTCTTGGGCCACAGGAAGCAGGCTAGCTATCATAGCTCTTCTGTGTCCGAAGGCTCAAGGACATTTGTTACACGACTATTAATATAGTCTTATAATAATTAATAGAATACTCTCTTAACTGCAAGTTACTTTAGTAAGTAATAAGCTTTACTAAGTTACTGCAACTCAGTAACCCAATCACACACAGCATCAGAGAATTTTGTAGATTAGTCTAAGCACGTACCATATGAAAAAAGATCACGCAAATAAAATGTTTTTGACATTTTAAACGACATGATACCATTTTGAAGATTTAACATAAGGGTAGAGTCAAGTGATGTGGACTGTACAGAATATAGAACAATAAGTCTAATGAGCCATCTAACTAAAATACTGCTCAAGATAATACATGACAGAATTAAGAATAAGATAGACACGGAGGTCAGTGAAGAACAATTAATCAAATGTCTTCAAGAAATAGGCATAGATGGAAAAGACATCAGGCTGATTAGAAATATATATTGGGAACAAACTGCATCAATAAGGTGTGAAAACAGATACTCACGTTACATAGAAATAAGACGAGGGGTAAGACAAGGATGCATTTTATCACCAAGCCTATTTAATATCTACACAGAGAATATATTTTAAAAAATTTAGAAGAAATACCAGGACTCAAGATCAATGGGAAAATAATAAACAACTTTAGATATGCAGATGACGCTGTTCTTTTGGCAGAAAGTGAACATGAACTACAAAGACTAATAGATCAAGTCAATAAATCAAGTAATGAATATGGACTGGATATATAAATATCCCATAAACAAAAACCTAAGCCACACTGGAAAAATTTCAACTGAATTATAGAAATACGATTACGAGCATTCATAGAATGCTCCCAGACAACTGGCAGAAGAAAACAACAAAGAATTGTATAGGCATATCGCGTTTGACGACAAAGAAAAAGTCTTCGACAGAGTAGACAGACAACAATTTTGAAAAATACTATCAAAATATGGAGTTACACAACACATAATCAACTTGTGTAGAAGTAGTTACACATGTAGTCAATGTTCATTTAGAACAAATGTTGGCTTTCAGATAAATTCCACATACACTATGGAGTGCGACAAGGATGTGTTCTATCTCCCGTGTTATTCATCACATATATCAAATGCACATGTAATATTGCCAACACAAATGAAGAAGACAACATAAACAAGCTCATGAGTAAACTTCTTTTTGCAGACGATCAAGCAATAATATCAACATCAAAAGAACAACTACAACAGCATATAAATAGACTCCACACACCATATAAGGAATTTAACATGAAGATAAACACAGAAAAAAACTGAAGTAATGTCAATCGAAAAAATGAAAACCCTGAAAGATACACCACTATTCTAATCGATGATCAACAACTTAAACAGGTGAAATAATTCATTTATCTTGGAAGCATCATATCATTGAATGGAAAAAAGCACATAAGAAATTCAACATAGATGCAATATAGCATACGGAATCTTGGGGCATGTGTCTCCTATTTTCAAAAACAAATAGTTTTCAGTATCTCTTTATTTGTTTTCTTCTCTTTCCATGATGTTTTCCCTATTCTTCTATATACCCACATCTCAAAGGCATCAATTTTGTCTTCTAATTGTTTATTTAGTGTCCATGTTTCTGAGCCATTCATTAATATATAATAGATGTAACATTTTACAATTCTCATTTTTAACTTGTTTGTAATTTGTTTAGATATTAATAATTTCCTCATGTCATTGAAGGTACTTTTAGCCATCCCTATTATCTTTTAACTTCTGTTTCACATCTTCCATCATTTGTGATTATGTGTCCAAGATATTGATAATGTTTTACTTGTAGTTTCTCTCCATATATATTTATGTTTACCTCCTGTTCTTCTGTGTCTTTGCTGATTATCATGCTGATTAGATGTGAAATACCTCTGTACTTTGCACAATTCTTCTTCTTCTTCTTTCGTTCACTTGAATCATGTCTATATCTGTAAATCTGTTTCCAGAATAAAACTCAGTCTTTTGTAGTTCATACAGTGGCCCATAGAGCTTTGATTTCAGTGTTGTTTCCTCTGGCTAATATATCTGCCTCGGCGTTTCATACTCAGAACACTCTTGAAGTATATGTTTGGCACTCTGTGCTGCCTGCACACATGTACACGTGGTTGTGTTGCCAATCTTGAACTTTTTGTACGTGTGACTGCGTAATCAGTTGTGTTCTGTTCTGAGGCGTAGAATTACAACTTGTTTTGATCTATTCATAATATGATAGTCATCTTGTGTTGGTGTTTGTAGCTTTCTTATTGACGATCATTTTTTTTTGTGTGTTTATGGTAGGTGATTAGTACATCACTTTGTACAATCTTTTTTGCGCTGCCTTTTTTTTTTGCTTCCATATTTTTATTATTACAGCGTTTTTCCAGTTTTCTTTGTGTATTCTATATTATATTAAACATCATATGTAACCATTTTATCCATGCCCTATTTGCCGCTGTTTTGATTAATTTGACTTATATGTTATCGAGTCCTGGAACTTTGTTTGATGGAACTGTTTGTACATCATTTTCTATATCTGTTAGCAATATGTTTGGTTCTAACTCTTCCGTTATGTTGTTTACTATGTTTTCGTCTCCACCGTCTTTTAGATTTAGGTATTCTTTCAAATACTATTGTCACCTTTCCGTGATTCGATTCTAGTCCATAAACTACGTCAATAATTGAACACGTTTGACAGATGTTGACTAGGGACATGGGGAGGATTTAACAAAAGCTGACGTCAATAATATTATTTTTACATCAATTAAATTGTTGGAATTTGAGAATGAAACACTACATATATTTTGCACCTTTTTAAAAAAAATGAATTCTCGATTTTTGATGACAAAAAAAAAACAAAGTGTTGACGTAATTTATGGACAGCCGTTATTTATCTTGAGATATCTATTATTCCTTTAATATCATATAATTTTAATTGTTTTTCTGTATTTTTTTTTCATTGTATTGTTTTGTGGATACTTATCACGATTTTAACTTCACGTTTTCCCACACATGATTCCCACTTTTTAATGAGTTTTACGGTGACCTTTAGCACTAGCAGTTCAGGCGAACAGACGTAGAACATTTCATTCTAGACTGACGAGAATGCCGGTCCCAGTTCGTTCATACGATCATGCTCAGGGCATAAATGCCATTTTATTGGGGCCACCAGGTTCTGGAAAAGGAACACAGGTATATTTTGTTTATTACGTTAGATAATTACATGTTAGTATTGTAATCAATTTTCTGTGCTACGATCCATGTGGTTTAGTGACAGACTGTAGCCAGTAGTGTTATTTAATAATAATTAATATTTATTCTGTTAGTGTTTCTATTTGGGTTAGAAGGAAACGAAGCGTAACAGATCTACAAATGACTTAAGCATGTCTTGGATTCAGATTGTATTGAAAGTCAACAGTGCATGACATTCAGTAGCATAAACTTAAACTATAGGGCTACTCTTGCATGTCCGTGCCTGTTTGATCCTCACTTAATAATATAATTAATTAGGGCGTTGGCCCTGCCTACCCATCTTGATCTTCTTTCGGCCAAAATGCAGTATAGTAGTTGATTATAGATTAAGATAGGGTCTCTGTTGTGACCTTTGTTCTACTTTCGAGGTATTTCCTACCCTGTGGGCGTGGATAACTACAAATACATGAAATAGTATAAGTATTTAGAATTAAGACAAATTTTATCTTAGCTGGTCAATCGCTGGCCCTCTCTCAGTGTTTAGCGGACAGAAATAAAGAACGTGCAGTACCGGCATATCATTGAAAAAGAAAAAAAATTTGTAAAATCTTGTCTCTGATGAATGTTTCTTGTGTTGTGTAATAGCCGACGACATGCGTAGCTGTTGGTGTGCATGCACATTGGGCAAATGTTTACGGAAATCTGTGACATCAGCTAGTTAAAAGTGTAAACAGTGTGCTATTTATAGCGCAACAGAAACCTATACTGCACTTTCACCGATCTTTCTTGTTCTACTTTATCAATAATTTATTTCAATTTTATTGTTATTATTAGTTTATTAGTTATCAAGCTTTAATCAGTTTATTATTGTCAAAATATTTGACAGTGTCAATACTGCAGTGTCTGCTGTGGGATTGATATTCTCTTGGTCTATTTGTTCTCTCTTGTATTCTTATTATATCTGAAGTTTATTTGTTGTCTTGCGCATAAGTCTCCACTGCGACCTTTGTTCTACTTTTGAGATATTTCTTAACCTTTGCAGTGTGATTGCCATAATTAGTATTGAAAATAGGAGACATCTGCCCCAATATCCGGTATGCTATGCTGCATCTATGTTGGATTTCTGTGATGTTTTTCCCATTCAATGATATGATGCTTCCAAGATAGTGCATTTTTTTATACCTGTTCAAGTTGTTGAACATCAATTCAAATAGTGATGTTTCTTTCTGTTTTCTTTCGATTGACATTACCTCAAGTTTTACTGTGTTTATATCTTCATGTTAAAGTTGTTGAACATCAATTCAAATAGTGATGTTCCTTTCTGTTTTCTTTCGATTGACATTACCTCAAGTTTTACTGTGTTTATATCTTCATGTTAAAATTGCTACATGTGTGAAATCTATTATGTTGTAGTTTTTCTTTGTTGTTGATATTATTGCTTGTTCCAGGGATTAGTAACTTCAAGAATATCAACTCTGTGAAATAGGTTTGAGGTTTTTGGTCAGTATGCTTCTTAGTTTGACACAGAGATTCTTTATCATTAAAGAAAAAATGTTGTACTGACAATGCTACTGAAAATTTGAGCTGTGCTACTTTTTATGAATGATGTTATTGCAATTACAAGTAAGTCAAACAAGCAAGTAAGAGAAGACACCAAACAGCAATATGTTTTCACAACAGTAAGAAGAAATGATGGACTTATACCAAACATGTATTTAGAATGAATTAAAACAGACTGCCACTACAAGCATTCATATGGGTACCAGATGGAAAAAGAAAGGAAAGACCAATAGAGACTCTTCACAGAACAACCATCAAAGAGGGTGTAACTGGGTCTCGACAACATGCAAGAATTACATATAGTAGCTTCACGTCGCTCAAACTGGAGAGGTCTGATTTCTGCCTTATGCACCGTATTCAGAGCTGAAGGAACGTATATAGATATTGCAATTCTGTTCAGAAATTGCCAAATAATTTCAGTATAAAATTCCCCCCCCCCCCACTTTACTGTGTGCTTTTAGTATAGGCTGCAGACATGTCTACATATTCTATCATTAGTAGGAACTCAAATTCTTTTTTAGTTTCCAACAACTGTTCACCTTTTTGCTCTGCAGGCTCCATTGCTGGCAGAAAAGTACTGCGTATGCCACTTGTCAACAGGTTTGTCTGAATTATTTCAACTTGATATGCCCTTAAATTCTGTTTATAGGCAGATTTGATTATAAACCGAGGACATAATTTTAATGTCCGAAATGTGACAAAAGTCTAGAATCCATTTATAGGCAGAGGTGTAGAATCCCATTATTATAAGACTAAAGGGATATGTAAAATCATGCTAAAAGGAAATTAACACCCACTTTTGCAACCATAAGATGCAAGGTAAATTTGTTCACTTGCCCCCACTCACATTACCCTGGTACCTAAATAAATAGAGCCACTGTATACTAGGAACAATACATCAGAGATAATACAGCTCAACTCTTCCCTAACCACCTCTATAGGTGGCCTATCACAGGTGGCGCCACTTTGAAACCAACAGAAACTACTTTCCCGGATGAATTGTTTGTGTTTGGTGTCAAGGCGTTCTGATGTGAAATTGTGCTAGTGAATAGTAATTTTCTTGCCTCAAGGTTCAGAGGAAATTTACAAAACACAGTAAGTCTAAGCTCGAAAAGATACAGTGAAAATTGTTTTTATAGGATACAGAAGAATTTGAACTTCATTATGGCATGTTTACCTTTTAGGGAGTGTACGGTAATAAACATGAAAGAGAATTTTGAAATTAACCTACAGGTATCAATTACGGCGGAATGATGTAACGAGATTTGGAGCCACTTTTCAAAAGCGACAGGACAGAGAAGACGCCTTTCATTATTGATTTTGGTTACTCCCTTTCCAACATAGGTTTTTAAAAATAAATCCAAGACTGACTAAACAGACAAAATCCCTTAAGTGGCATGTTTGTGCGAGACAATGAGTAGAAGACCTCTGTACAGAATTAATTAAGACTTCATTCGTTAGGCTTTTGATTATTGTCATTGGTCACTATTTATATACTCAGAGTCGCTGGCCAAAAATATAACAAATGCCAAGCAACGAAATTCACGGAAATATGTCATGACTACATTTTTTTTACACATCTTACAGTAAATACATGGTCACGTTATATACATGATCGGGCGCATTGTTGGTCATGGTTTATGCGGACCCACATCTAATTCCTGAGAGCTTTATCTCCTTTGTGAAGCCACTAAAATTATTTACGGTATGGTACTGTCATCAAATGTAGCTGTGATGAAGCGTGACAATGTCCAAAACAACTGACATTACAATCGCTAATGGGGCCAAAAATTTGTTGTCAGATATTCAGTCCAAATTGATCGTGCAATCTTTCAAAAAGAAGCTCTGTCAGTAATGCAATGGTTGGACGAGGGGGAATGAGGCTATCTTTGAGGGTGTCGATAATGTACCAGTAGACAGTGAGGCGGTGACTGATGATATACGTGATAAATGATGAAATTCATGAACTGATTCAGAGTTTCTGACTTTGTACTGGTACATCTTTTTGACCGTCATGCAGTTCAGAGTTCACACTTTCTATTCAAATTTACTGGTAGGCCTACATTGCAACGTGGAAAGTTACATAGACATTCCGGTGTTGCATAGGCATAGGTAGTGATTCGGACAGCGAGGAGGAAATTCGTGGAAGGCCCAAATTTTGTTTTCACAGGCCTAAATTTGTTTTCACAGACGATATTATATGTATTTACATATTACTGTATTCGATTAATAAATATCAGATACTGGTATATTATAGCCCTAGGCATTTTATCCAGGCTTGAATGTGGCTTACGGACAAGCACTAGTTTTTCGTTTAAGTTTAGGGGTTTTTACTTGGTTTTTTCCCCTCTGTGAAAATCACACAATCACTAATGTCATAAAATTGGATAGTATACCCATGCTCAAAGGTTATAAACTATATTATTAGCTAGCTAGGGAAATAATTTTCAAAACTTGATAATCTTAATAGCGATGAACTGCGTTTGTAGACCTGTAAACATTGGTGAGTTCTGTCACTCAGATTGGGGAAATTTTATTGTCATATCAGGTGCAATAAATAAATGTCTTTGATAACCTTTAAATATTGGCTGGTGAAATTCAAGTCAAATGAATAAGAGAAAACACCACAACACAATATGTTTCTACTACAATAAGAAGAAAACGATGGGCTTTTATCAGATGTACTTAGAATAAATTAAAATAGATTGCCATTACAAGTATTGACATGGGTACCAGATGGTAAAAGAAACAGGAAGAAATGCTGTGCAGAACAACCATCAAAGTTGGTATGACTATGGGTCTCAACAGCATGCAAGAACTACACCTAGCAGCATAACATGGTTCAAGCTGCAGAGCACTGGTATCAGTAATATGCACCATATTCAGCACTAAAAGAAGATAAATAGACAGATAGAAGATAGATAGATTATATTTATAGATTGAATTATCCTGCCGAAGTTCAATGTGTCTAATCATTAGTCTGGTGTAAATAAAACGGAAACACAATGCATTTCCATTCTCTTGACTAAACTCAAGTAAAATCATTGTACAGCTACAAGAGAGTTCCAGTGAGAGTTTAGAAATGATTATATGAATGGGTATGTGTTAGTGTTCAACTGCTGGTGCTTTCATTTGATTCTCAAAGAGACTGGTCACAAGTTGAGTATACACTTAGTACAGAGGCTTGAGGGGCATTAATAAGACTAAAAATATTCTGATGGAATTCTGTTGTTTTTTAATTCTTTAAATTGCAAGTTCAATCTATGAACAGTTTTTTTTTTCTTCTAGGTGACATGTTAAGAGCTGTCATTGCTTCTGGTAGTGAATTGGGGCAGCGCATCAAGGGTGTGGTTGACTCTGGTCAGTTGGTTAGCGATGAATTAGTTTTGGAGCTGGTTAATGACAACTTGAATAAGCCAGAATGTAAGAATGGATTTCTTTTGGATGGTTTTCCCCGTACAATAGTACAGGCTGAAAAGGTATGAAATTTCCATTGCTTGATTAAAAAAGAAATGGTTATAATCTGTTTATTTTAATTAATTCTCACAATTTGACTTGGCCTCAGTGTTTTACAGTGTAGAACCGTGGTTTTTACCTGTCTGTTTTTTAGCATGAATTTTTATCTATGACTAATGTCATCAATTTTATGTTACTATACTTCCTATAATATGTATTCTATATGCAAATGTTTGGCAATGAATTCTCTATATGTTTACTATGGTTAAACATGTGTCTGATCATTTGTTTAAAAAAATGTGATAAAATTAGATAGGCCGCCAAACTGCTATATTTATTGCTATATCCATATATACAAACTTCAGGAAAGTTTCATTAATTTTTCATTACAAATGCTTTTTTAAAAATAATTTACAGTGGTCATGGCATAATTTTTTCTGACTTTTTATACTCGTAAAATTTTACATACTATTGTTAATAAATGTTTCACAAATTGCTAAAATATAATCCTAGAACATGATCCATAAATGAATGCCTTCAGTAACTCAATGTTCCACCGATTTACATTCGTTAAACATAATATGACTGCCGATAATTATATAAATCAGGGATATGAAAGAAGAAAAATATTTAAAAATATCTATGCCTACTTACCACTTGATGCGAATAAATAATATTTATTACACAACCATCTTGGCAAAACTACACATTGTTACTTTTATAATCTACAGAAATTTTATCGCATTTAAAATACAAAAACATCATATTTATAGTGTTTATATTATACTATTTGAAGAATTGATGAAGGAGGTATCAGAAAAAATCAGGAAACACACATCAACAGTTGAATTCCGTTGTTATGAATGAAGTTTTAGAATCACAAACATGTGTTCCACAAGTGATGATTGATTTAAAAGACGGAAGTGGTGTCTAATATCGTTGACACTGATTTGGAAACGCTTGGAACGAATATAAACATACTACAGAGTGTGTCATGTGACTTATTTTATTCTCTCCAGAATGTTTCTTCCCAATGAACTCTCTGAACCTCTTTCTGTCTTGGGCAATGCGACTTGAATTTTCCAACGATGTATTCATGTTATCTTTAATTTTGTCAGTCCGTCTTCTTGGTCTGCCCTTTCTCTTCTTCCCAAGTACTCTGCCCTACATTGTATATTATACTAATGCTACACCACAATCCTGGAAAAAAGGTTAGATTAATCCATTGGAAATTTCTAGGTACATTATTCCAGTATGTTGCCATTACTTTAGGGAAGGAACAGCCATTAATCGAACACCGTAAAGAGAACACATTCATTCTCGACAGCCATATTGGTGGAAGCAAACTACAGAGTATTAACTCTAATATCCCCAAGTGACAAATAGGTTGCCGATTGATCCCTACAGGAAAAAACGGAAACGACAAATAGGTTGTCACTTGATCTTGTAAGTTAAAGAAAAAGCTATGGTTTTTTTCTGTCACATTAAGAGACTTGACGGTATGGAGGGAGTGATATTGGAGGAGATTATAGACGGTAACAGCCGACCAAGATGATGCAGGGGGACAAAAGACATGCAGGAATGCCTACACATGTCCCTAAAGTAGGCGGGACAACTGGCTCAACCAAGATGACACAGGGGGACAAAAGACACAGGAATGCCTACACATGTCCCTAAAGTAGGCGGGACAACTGGCTCAAACAAGATGACGCAGGGGGACAAAAGACACACAGGAATGCCTACACATGTCCCTAAAGTAGGCAGGACAAAAGACACACAGGAATGCCTACACATCCCTAAAGTAGGCAGGACAACTGGCTCAACCAAGATGACGCAGGGGGACAAAAGACACAGGAATGCCTACACATGTCCCTAAAGTAGGTGGGACAACTGGCTCAACCAAGATGACGCAGGGGGACAAAAGACACAGGAATGCCTACACATGTCCCTAAAGTAGGTGGGACAACTGGCTCAAGTCCGAGGAGAATTCATTAGATCCATAAGGAAGGCTAGTTCTGGAAAGAATATGTCACATGATGATGACTATTTGTGTATCTCTAGGGCATCCGATACACTTGCCTTCATTTTAGATCTTATCAAGTCTATCAATGTGTGTTGGGCAGCAGGTCAGGATATCCAAGGCATACTCTACCACAGACAAGACTTGCCCTTGATATTGCCATCAAGATAGCCAAGTCATACTCTACCACAGACAGGGCTAGTTCTTCATATTACCCATCAAGAGTCAAGCTCGAAGTCAGAGATCTCACTGTATCTGTATTTAATTTAATCTTTGTTTTTTTCTTGCACAGTTGGATATTCTGTTAGAGAAAAGGAAGACACCAGTTGAGGCTGTGATTGAGTTTGCTATTGATGATGCTCTCCTGTTAAGAAGAATCACCGGGAGACTGTTCCACATTAAGAGTGGGCGTAGTTACCATGAAGAATTCCACCCACCTAAGAAACATATGACCGACGATGTAAGTCACGTATCGAAATATATCATGTTACTTAGATCATTCTCACAGCATATCAATCTATATGTCCATCGTCTACATTCATTCTCAAACTTCTGCAGATGAGATATAGTCCAGAGAACAGAACATATTGTGTCATGGTTTACATCTTGGTTCTTTGCAATAGGGCAGTCAACTTCACACCCCACCCCCCGACCTCCCTAGTCACTTCTTACATCCATGCTTGGCAGGTAACATTGTCACCATGACAGGTAACGTTGTCACTATTCTCTGGGTCCCTTTCAAACCATATGCAGGTGAGTCTATATATCTTGTAAGCTCCTCAGTTCTCCCATACAACTTTCTGTGAATATCCATCTCTATGGGTCAGTGTTCCTGCCGTAACTGGTTTAGTATAATACCAGTCAGTCGACACAGAAAACAACACACACAGCACCAGTATGTAAATTTCAAGAGAGAAAAACAGTTTGTGGTTCTCAAGAAATTTACATACCAATGCTGTTGTCTTTGTGTTACTGACTGGTCTATATTCATAGAAGCTTGAGAATATACAAGTTTGAAGTCTTGACTAAAATCACATCTCTTTTAGGGAACGTAGTGTGGTCGAAGATTGACCGACTCAAATTGCGAGGCCAGTTGGTGCCATCTGAGCAGACCTGGTTCAAATCCCAGTTGCTGCATGATTTTTCTTTAGACAATATTGAAGTAGAACCTGTATATGATGTTGTCTGTCAACTATTTCCTGTATATGATGTTGCCTGTCAACTATTTCCTGTATATGATGTTGCCTGTCAACTATTTCCTGTATATGATGTTGCCTGTCAACTATTTCCTGTATATGATGTTGCCTGTCAACTATTTCCTGTATATGATGTTGCCTGTCAACTATTTCCTGTATATGATGTTGCCTGTCAACTATTTCCTGTATATGATGTTGCCTGTCAACTATTTCCTGTATATGATGTTGCCTGTCAACTATTTCCTGTATATGATGTTGCCGGTCAACTATTTCCTGTATATGATGTTGCCTGTCAACTATTTCCTGTATATGATGTTGCCTGTCAACTATTTCCTGTATATGATGTTGCTTGTCAACTATTTCCTGTATATGATGTTGCCTGTCAACTATTTCCTGTATATGATGTTGCCTGTCAACTATTTCATGTATATGATGTTGCCTGTCAACTATTTCCTGTATATGATGTTGCCTGTCAACTATTTCCTGTATATGATGTTGCCTGTCAACTATTTCCTGTATATGATGTTGCCTGTCAACTATTTCCTGTATATGATGTTGCCTGTCAACTATTTCCTGTATATGATGTTGCCTGTCAACTATTTCCTGTATATGATGTTGCCTGTCAACTATTTCCTGTATATGATGTTGCCTGTCAACTATTTCCTGTATATGATGTTGCTTGTCAACTATTTCCTGTATATGATGTTGTCTGTCAACTATTTCCTGTATATGATGTTGCCTGTCAACTATTTATTAAAATTGTAAGAAAATTATATATTACTATACTGATCATAACTACTTCAAGTTTAATCCTGTACTTTTTATTTTTAAGTTTACGGGCGAGCCTCTGGTTAAACGAGGAGATGACAATGCTGAAGCCCTGAAAAAGAGGCTGGAAGCTTACCACAAACAGACTAAGCCTCTTGTGGATTACTACTTCAAGCAAGGATTACATGCAGCAGTTGATGCTTCACTGCCTCCAAAAGAAGTTTTTGCAGCAATACAATCAATCTTCTCTGCAGCAACTGCCAAAGACCGTGTCATTTTTCTGAGGAATTGATAAACTTTATTTGGTAATGGGTTGTCTTGTTTCATTCTATATCAAGTTATTGTCTCTGTTAGTTGTGTTTTGTCAATGAGGTCTTGAGAGTTGGTGGTTGGGGTGTTACAATTAAGTGTGAAATATTGATGATATGAAGATGAGCTCTTTCCTGCGAGAAGTCCATGATTTCAAGATCAGATATTGTGTGTTGTGAAATGTTTAAGGTTAAATCCTGTTCGTGAAATGTGAATGGTAATTCAGTTATTAGATGTTTGAGAGAGAAGTCAGAGAGTGCTGCTGTTGATAGTTTAGCTCTTGCTGCATCAGAAAACCTACAGATTATGGCTGTATTTATTAGAAATTGTATGGGTATATTTTGCATACATTATTAGATAGGAACTTTTTCCTGTGATAACAATTGCATGGCAATGTCAGGAGTATATGGCTGAAAGTAAATAAAGATGTGTAGTTCACTGTTGTAATAGAAAGCGATGGTCTGCTTAAAATAAAATTATGAATTAAAAATTATCAAATGCATGAGAACCAAAGAGCAGAGAAACAAGGCACCCTGAAAGATCAAATCAGATGGGAGTAGAACTAAGTCAGGCGGACAACGGTTATTCAAACATTTAATTGATGCAGTAGTTCTTCTTCAGATTCATTCTCAAACTCCCACTGGATCTCTCTTCAAGCAGGACAATGGTCCTACTAGATTTCCAGCAAGATGTAGTCCAGAGAATGGAAATACCTTGTGTCTCTCTTCTATTTGCGGCTATGGCTTGATACATCCGTCTATGCCAGTGATGCAGGTTGTGTCTCCCAAATAACGTAGGTCTACTGAGGAAAGAAGAGACAGCCGGAACACAGACTTTTGAAATCAAGACTTTTATCTGTAGGTAGTTTGAAATCAAGCTTTATCTGTAGAATAGAGGGTTTGATATGAAGACTTTTATGTGTAGAATAGTTAGTTGTTGGTTATTCTATGTCTACTGCTGCATTTGCAAATAGACAGGTTACTTAGTCTCTCTCTCTCTCCCCTTTCCCCCTGTGAGGTGTACACATAAGTATCAGTTAGCTGTGTTCTGAATGAGTGGATAAGTGTTAATGTCGGTGGGTTGTAATCTCTTGTTGAAGCACATTCTCATCATCATCAAGTGCCATGCTGGTTGGGTTAGACGATCGTAGATCTCCACAAACCATCAAGTGTCGTTATTTTTATCAAATTAGGATATCATGAATCTATCTCCACATTACTCCACCTCCAGTGTTGCCAATCAGTTTCTCTGATGAACCTCTTCAACAACAGCACTTTACCAGACACTGGCCAGAAATTTATTTTTGCCCTCTCTTTTTTCCAACCCATTCTGTCCCAGAAATTGTCACAATGTGCCTCCCAAAATAGAGATTTTTTTTCTACCCTCTGAACTCTTTTTTCTTACCTGTCCACTAGAAACTATAATATCTTATCTGTAAGACTCCAGCGGTCTTATTGAATGTTTACAAAATGCCTGATTCTCAGCTGTATAGTATACAGTTCGCCTGTGTGTTACTGGGGCATGAGAGGGGAGCAAAGAATAGCAACACTGTTTACCTTCCATGCATGTCGTTAGAGGCGACTACAGAGGTTGTGGGATGGAGTTGGGTGTCCCATTCCACATAGGATCAGTGACCCAAAGTTATACTGAAGTCAAATGTATCAGGCTGAAAGGCACAGATATCTCAGCAATGCTGTAAACCATGACACAACGCATTCGGTTCTCTGGACTACATCCTGCTAATCTGCAGGAGTTTGAGAACGAACGCAGACAAAGTAGAAGAAAGTATAAAGTCAAATCTTTGTGGTCTGCTTGTTTACTGAAGATAGCTCCACTGTTGCCTGCTAGGCACATTGTAAGAGGTAACTAAGGAGGATGAAGTTGCCTGTCTAATCTCATATAGGGTCAAAGTGACCTAGAAGCCCTGCTGAAGTTGGATGTGTCAGGCCGAAATGTGCAGATATCATAGCTATGTTGTAAACCATGGCACAACGTATTCCGTTCTCTAAGCAACATCCTGCTAATCTGCAGGAGTTTGAGAATGAACTCAGAAGACATCTCATTATAACAATTTGGTCCAGACCAATAAAATATTTCAGAAATTTGCTATATACGGTAGCTTCTTTGTTAGTTCTCAAACTCCTGCAGAGTATCAGGATGCAGTCCAGAGAATGGAATGTGTTTCAGCTTAGCTGCGGTATCTGCATCTTTGAACCTGACAACATCTGACTTCAGCGTGGCTTTTGGGTTACTTTGACCATATATGGAATTAGACAGCCAACTCCACCCTAAAATCCCCTTGGTCGCCTCTTAGAAATGCATAGACGGTAAATGTTGCTATTCTTTGCTCCCCTTTTGAGCCTCAACAACACATGGGTGGCTGTATATAGAATAAATAAAATAAGAGGTTTTATATGATGTTGTTAAATATGAAAATTTGTTTTAAAAATATGCTGTATAGGATTCCACTAAGATCCCTCAATTTTTCTCCTGTGTGTATAGAATTCTTCTTCTGCGTTCATTCTCAAACTCCCACTGGATATCTCTTTTATCAGGACCATGGCCCTATTAGATTTCCAGAAGGATTTAGTCCAGAGAATGGAAATGCGTTGTGTCGCCGTTTTATTTTCTCCAATGGCCCGACACATCCGTCTTTGGTGGGTGTGTATAGAATGAATGGGTACTGTCCTAGTAGAGACCAACACATATTAAACGGAATAAACATTAGTGAAACGAAGTGCACTCATAACTAGGGTACAAAGGGACCCAAAAAAAACATATTATACAATGGACACATTCAGAAAAAATGCAAGTTTTATTGGGACAAGTAATCTTGCATAAGAACGAGAGGAGCGAGAAATTTGGTGTCTGTGGTTGTTGTCCTTGATGTACACAAATTCTGCATAAATTTTAAGATGCTATAGAGAAGTGACACAGTGTGTGTTGTTTCTCCATTCTATGCTACCCCACACTCATGCAATGTGCAGAGTGCCATTATTTTTCTTGTGCTTCCGTAACACGCAGATAGTAAAACAGCAATCATTTGTGATGTGCGCTCATTATTTCTGCGTGCTACACACTGAGAGAGCCTCCCCACCCCAGTGTGTAGCACCCGGAAGAAATGTAGAGTACAGATATCAACTTTTTCTGCTTTGTAGAAACAGCATATTCGTGCTTATTTCTGGGGAGACTCAAACTGACATGTTTGAGTTAGCAGCAGCCATGTTTGTTATTGCATGTAGCAACAAATACCAGCAAATTGTCATGTGCAGTGACTATCTAAAATGTTGGATTAAAAACCTGAACAGTGTATTGGCATCTACTAGGAAAGAACCAATAATTCCACTACAAAGATCCCTCAACATTTCTCCTGTGTGTGTAGAACACACGGATCTTTGGACAGGGTTTAGATACAACTTAGTTGTGTTTTTATTGTTTCTAGAAAAAAAGGTGGCATTACTGTATATTTTTTTTTAAATGGAAAGACTATATTTTGGTGCGCCCCCTGGCCGCAGTACAACTTTGCTAATAGAAAATTTGCATATAAAATTCCTTTCATATTAAATATTTTTGAGAAATTAATAGTTGACAGTCCAACTGTTATAAAAATTGGGTGGGATGAGGTTTTTCAGTTTTATATTGTGTTCCTGTTAATTATGAGGCTATATTATCTAAGTATTGAATATTCTAAACATTAACAAACCACAATTAGATAAGATTGACATTTGAGCTGTTCATATTATATGCTGGGGCAGAATTCAAATAATAAAATACCACTTCAGATTGAAAAATGTGGCGACACAACATATACCTGCTTTACCCCCAGATAAAAAAAAGCACTGAACACTAATGGTATGGAATTTTACGTCCCTTTTAAGCTTGTTAATTAATGGGATTTGATGCATGCAAGCCATAAATTTATGGGTAAACCTTATTCTAAAGGCCATGTTCTCAGAATGAACAGCCTAAGAACTCCCCACCAGTCACTATATTGGGTGCCATCTGGAGTAAGAAGAAGAGGGAGACATAGAGAAATTCTACGAAGAACCATTAATAGAGAATTATGTCAATGACAACATCCAAGAACTGAAAGACCTGGCAACCCAAAGACAAAAATGGAAAGCTATGCCCTATGGCCCTGGAGAAACATGACATAACTTATTCTAAACACAATTCTAGCTTTAACCCATAAGACATAAAGCTGCTGAAGAAACACTGGTGCCTTATAATCCTATATATCACTTAACAGCACTGTTTTTGTTCTGAGATATTATTAAACATATCTAGCTCCCTTTTTAAAATTCCAGTACAAGTAGAAAGTATCGGTGCACAATTTTTACCATTTTTTAAGTTCATATAGGTGTATTTTGTTCCTCTGAAATTTCCTTAGTGGGAACATTGACTGTAGGTTAAAATATCTTGTATGCAGCATAGAGGGTCCCCACTTATAACAACAAAGCATTGGGTGCACATTTCCAAAATTAGTCTTTTCTACAGCTCTTATATTGTGAAACAAATCACTAATATTTTTTTTAATGGTTATTTATTCAGGTATGGATTATATTGTTTTGTTAAATCATACACTTATCCAACTTTTTACATTCTCTTGACTGATGTTAATATGTGATCTCATTTCAATGTAAACTAAACAAATTGTAACTTGGTTTTGATGGTAAAAAAATAAATAAATTATAAACAGATTTCAATGTTGAAAAAAAGTGTCCTTGATTTGTTACCTTTGAAAATCAGGAAATCTTGCAGTCTCCATGACCAACAGGATGCTCATAATTCTCAGAAATGAGAAAGGTAATACAGTGGAATCTTGTTATAACACCTTGGCCCAGACCAAGTATGTATGTAATAACAGAAATTTGCTATATACAGTAAAAATAATATAGAATATAATTGGGGATTTTGGAAAGTGTTGTTATATAGGGAAATATGTTATAAAAGAGTGCTCTATAGAGGGATTCCATTGTATAAGTTATCAACCAGCATAATAGCAGATAGTTTCACCATATGTACTCAGCGGTTAATCAGAAACCCTGGCTAGTGTCACCTACTGCACTTGCTCAGTAGCGATGTCACCATTCTTCAACCTTCCTAGATCATGAGCCCTAGTACCCTACTTCCTGGCTGAACCACAGGAGTAATTTTTATTTCAAACCACGAATAACAAGTGGGTTCAAAACTTGTGTTTGCTTGATGATGATGATGTTCGTCCATCGTGATCGACGATGACCAAAAACTCAACCATAATAATAATAACAATAAATAATAAAATAATAAGAGTTAATAGTGCGTTTTTAAATGACTAGCAAGTCCAATGTGCGCACAAAATGTTCTTTTACAGAATTGACAACAATAGAAGGTATCTGTGTGACGTTGAGATGTTTTTTCTTTTCTACGTGTCCGCTTCTGTCTTGCAGTTTCTTGTCTGAATTCCTCTGCCGCTAGTGCTCCCGTTCTAATGCTGTAACGCCATGCTGTTCTATCCTGAGCGAGGCTCTCCCAAGCGCCTACGTCAATGTTAAGATGTTTCTAGGATGACTTGAGCGTGTCTTTGAAACGCTTTTTCTGTCCACCAGCTTTTCGAAATCCTGCCTTGAGTTCTCCATAATATATTTGTTTTGACAAACGCGAGTTCTCCATACGCACAAGATGGCCTGCCCAGCGTGCCTGCGCCTTCATAAGTATTGTGTGGATGCTTATTGAGGTTGATTTTTCCAAGACCTCGTAGTCTGGTACTTTGTCCCACCAATGGATGTTTAGTAATTTACGTAGGCAGGTAAGATGGAAATGATTTAACTTTCTTGCATGTCTAGCATACACTGTCCACGTTTCGCAGGCGTATAGTAAGGTTGGTATAACAGCAGCATGATATACTTGTAGTTTGGTGGTTGTTCTTATACCTCTTCTGTCCCATACATTGTTGAAATAAATGGGTTGAGAAATGACTAGCGCTGAAGTTGGTTTATAGTGTGGAAGAGTTGCGCTAATCGTCAACCACACTCTCTCTTCTGAGTTTTATCTTGGTTCAGTGGCAAGACAAAGTCGAGACAACTGGGAGAAAATCAGGTGCAGTGGATGGCCAGAGCGTACTATGTGTCTAACTGTGCCCTATGCTGTCCACACAGCTCTGCTGTTAGCGCCTATGTACCCGTTGAGTTACCTGCCAACTTCTTCCGAGTATTTCGCCGCAAACAGACTTTTTAAGCCTAGGTAGACAAAGCCTTTGTTAACAATGCTAGGTTGACTTATTTCTTAGCACAGTGTGTCGCCCAATATCACATCGACTGTAACAGGCTGACACCGTGTAAAAATAGGAAACACTGATGTGTTTGCTTATCAGTGGGTGAATAACATAATTGTACTGTGACTCAGAAATGATTTATTTTCAGATAATGGTTGGAGTAACTAGAAGTGGAAAGAGTTGATGGAGTAAAAAATTAATTTCATTGGACACGGGTTACCCCATTTGTACTCTGTCCCTCTCACCAAACACCGCCCATACCATCTCAGAGAGTACCACTTATAACTAGCAATCTGAAGCTTCAGGTGATAATCATAAGAGGTTGCAAGCAGATATTATACCCATGTCCTCTTGTGAACAAAGCAATAGCTCAATCACTATGCCAGAAAAATAAATTTACTAGAAGAGTTATGGTTTACAATCGGATGGTACGTCAAGGTATAAAATTCAATTTTTACGGCTGACAGGAATTGAACCAGGTCTGTTCTAGCAGCACAGAATCACCTTGCAAATCCTGATTACTTGATTTACAAGGTGATTCCGTGCCACTAGAACGGACCTGGTTCAATTCCCATCAGCAGTAAGAATTTTTTCATTTATCCTTATGCTTCCAAAAGTTCACCTGAATCATAGGCAGACCAAAATCGGATGTCCTAGCAAATAAAACGATATAATAATGTATTTGTTCTCCAGCTCAAATCGCTGGAGATTTGGATATGTTAGATTTGGATGGATAGAGAACATTCCCCATTAACCATTTAGCTCCTATGCATGAGTTTATTAAGAGTTAACTGGTTCTTTTTCTATCCTCTCATTGCTAAAAATGATTTTATTTGATTGAACAAGCATCCAATATCAATACGGTATATATTTTCTGCTTTCAATCAAATGCTTGCAAAACTCAGTAGCCTGCCTACATGGCACGGAAAAAATGAGCGCAAATTGACCTGGCATAATAAACATAATTTTCTGCACAAACACTACATAAATATACACAAGAAAAATTCTACATAAATCATCAAGTGCCATCTCTGCAACAAAGGTTGGCTGCAACATATCTCCAACATCTCGTCTCTTGTCTTGGTGGTGCACTCTGCTAGACTGTAACCTGTCCATCGTGTGATGTTACTCTCCCACTTGTATCTCTGCCTACCCCTTGCTCGCTTCCCTTTGACTTTACCCTCAAGTAAGGTCTTCAATAAGGTGTCATGTCTTTTAACCTTCACCGAGCCTATATCAATCGCAGCCGCCGAGAAACAAAATGGCCGCGCGCGCTTTTGGCGGTCCGGCCCACCCAACGATAATATCGTGAGATTTACACGTACCACAGTCCGTGCACAAATCTGGGGACATGCGCAATCGAAGCCGGTACATCCACCACTTCCGACATGATCGTTGTTGAGAATGGCTAGCTATTCGTAAAAGTTTAAGAGCAATTAATCTGACCACATCTGTACACCGGTACGATGCCATGATGATGGATCGGTTTTACAGACCTTTATTTCATCGTATTTCGAATAAAATAACATTGAATCGTGGCTTGAATCATGGATTATTAGGTTATTTAGTTTCACAGCAGTGAATATACAGAATGCCGTGCTGGTTTGGGGACTTGTACGTTTGATATCGAATATTTTGAAGTGGCAGAAAAAATAACTCTAGGCCTAAGCTCAAAGAACGTTTTTACTGCAAATCTACATGTTTTATACAGTTCCCCCGGCTATATTTTGATAATTTCGCAGTGAAAGAACATAAATACAACAGATTTGCGTGATTTAGTTGACAGTGTTGCCAAGGAATTCGATATGTAAGGTAAGTTATTTTTTTTCCTTATTTTTTCCCTCTTTATTTGTTATAAAATATATGTTTTTTGTGAAAAACATCTTTACCACATTCTCATACGTCTGGTATCACACACACACGTGCATAAATTACACCAATATATGCACAATTCAATTCTTTATTTATATGTGCAAATATTATTTAAATATCTCAAACAACCAAAGATTTATCTCATTTTCAAAACAGTCACCATCAATAACGCAAATTTTCAAAAAAGAATCCGGTGGCAGGGAGACGTTTTGTATTTTTTAATCTGGCTTGCTAAAGGTTAATGTGTCCAAAGTATTTTATTTGCCTGATCTTTATTTCTCTTAGTAGTATCTCTTTATTTGTTTTCTTCTCTTTCCATATGTTCTCCCTATTCTTCTATATACCCACATCTCAAAGGCATAAATTTTGTCTTCTAATTGTTTATTTAGTGTCCATGTTTCTGAGCCATACATTAATATGGACTATTTGTAGCCCGTATGTTGCCAGGGCCCGAAATGGGAGCAAAGAATAGCAACACTGTTTACCTTCCATGCATGTTGTAAGAGGCGACTAAGGAGGTTATGGAATGGAGTTGGCTGTCCCATCCCATATAGGGTCAGTGACCTAAAGCCATGCTGAAGTCGGATGTGTCAGGTAAAAAAAAAAGCAGATATCGCAGCAATGTTGTAAACCATGACAACGCATTCCGTTATCCGGACTGCATCCTCTAATCTGCAGGAGTTTGAGAACGACGCAGAAGAATAGATGTAGCATTTTATAATTCTCATTTCTACATAAATATACAAACACAATATACAAACACTACATAAATATACAAACACAATATACAAACACTACATAAATATACAAACACAATATACAAACACTACATAAATATACAAACGCAAGGTAAATATACAACTGCTTTATTATTCACAAGACGCAGCAACAAAAAAAATAAATGAAAGGGAAACATACATAGACCGGTCATTGAATGAAATAAGCCTCAAAATGAAATACAAATAAAGTTGACTATCAAGTAATGCATGCAAAAAAGTGCCCTGGATAATGTCTCCAAATTGATGTGTGAAATAGAGGTGATACTAAGTCAAGTAAATGCTGACGGAAAGGGGTGCAGGTTTAGTACACAGGTCTAAATTTTCAACAATGTCCTGGCAACAGATTTCTCTAACATAGCTACGACTTTAGAGAAAACTCTTGAAGAACTGCTAGAATGAAATCGGTCATCTAATATACGCCTTCCTTCAAAAGTTGTATTGTCATGTAATCTTCTTGGATAAAAGGCCAAACTTGAAGCATTTCATTTAGTGTCTTCTCATTCAGTCAAGCAAATATCTTGAATTTGGAGTTAGTTGGCAAGAAATCTGGAGATTACCAAAGTAACTTTTCAAGCAAGTTGTCAGTTATGGTTACCTGAATTAGAGACCTGAAGCAGTAGGGACATCTGGAGACCTACTGAAGTCAGGAAAACTGGACTCTTAAGTGTGCTGTCAAGACATCTGGAGACTTACTGAAGTCAGAGAATTTATCTGAAGACTTACTAAGGTCACGAAATCTGGAGACCATGCAAGTCAGGTACATGCAGATGTGAAACCTGCTGAAATTTGTTGCCAGGATAAATACATGGCAGTAAACCTCTGATAATTTCCTTTAGTTAACATTGACAGATCATCTAGTTCAAGGTGCAAAGAATAGGATCACTTCTTTCCATGAATGCCATTGGAGCAACTAAAACATGTTGGGGGGATAGGCTGGACAACCTGAGAAACATTCCATTTTTGGCCCCATACAACTCAGAAAAATGATGACACCGACCCATTGACCCAAACATGTTGCCCGACACTGTTTTACATCAATGATGTAACATTTTAACATACAATTTGCAATAATACTAAATAGTAGGTTCCTTCAAATTGATCTTAAAGAACATTTTAAGATAAATCAACTATAAGATTTGAACAGATATTTCTGATTGATTTATGTTGTTAGGACGTTTTGAGGAATTATTGAAAAATCAAAATTGGTTGTATTCAGAACATGTGTAGACTCAAATATTGCAAGGTGAGGTCAGTTGAATGAACCTGGATCTAATCTAATCTGCTATCTAACTATTTATTGTCATTTCCACTTGTTAAACGTTTTGGGTGGGGGGGGGGGGGGTCTGTCTTTAGCAATTTGGGTCACATTGGCCATGGTCAGTATCTCTTTACGGTTTCTTTGATTGTCGTCACCCATCTAGTTCTTGGTCTTCCTTGTATCTTCTTTTCGCTGTTGTATGCACGAAGGGCTAGTTCCATTCTCATGAGGTGACCACACCACCTGATGTGCTGTCTCTCAATGTAGTCTTGACTTCAGGTGGGCTTTATTTCATTTCTGATTGCAGTAGCATTTCTCTTGTCTCTTCTGGTGACATTTATAGCTTCTGTCTTTTAGTAATTGATTTGTGAACACATATATTTATCTGCATATTTTGTATGGCTATTGTGACTCTAGTGTACATGTGTTCATTTCAACAGTTTGCTACATATGTAAATGCCATACATGGATCGGATATTTCAAACATAGCTGTCAGTAACGTGGAGCAAGGTTAAGGGAAAAATGTGCAAACTCGCAATCACTGCGAGATCAGTAACATCAACCTACACAATAAATGTGAAGTTATGAAGAAAAAAAAAACAACCACAAACTATGCTAAATGATTACTTGTGTGTTAGTCATTCAACAATTTTCTATAGTCTAGGGTATGTGAGTAACATAGCTGCTAAACGATAACAATTTGAGAATATCCATTTATTTTCTGAGACATACATTTTAAATAGTAGACAATTCAGATATATCTTCTTTGTTGAAGAGACTTTCATAACAAAATAACAATGTTCCTGTCCCAGCGTTGTCTGACTGGATATTAGGAAAATGCACGGTGTAAGAATTAATGGTATTTACACAATTTATAAACGTATGTAGATTCTATATCTTCTCTAATTCTTGGGTATACAGTTTCAGTGCTGCCAGAATAATGGTTTGAAGGATAAGAACAATTTCTTATGTCACTACATTGAAGGATAAGAACACTAAGATGTCACTACATTAAAAGATAAGAACACTTTTTGATGTCACTACATTGAAGGATAAGAACAATTTCGTATGTCACTACATTGAAGGATAAGAACACTTTAAGATGTCACTACATTGAAGGATAAGAACAATTTCGTATGTCACTACATTGAAGGATAAGAACACCATCAGATTACGTTTCATTGATCAGAAGGATGACAATACTTTCAGCTGTCATTACAGGATATTGAATTGAAAAATAAGAACGTTTTCAGATGGCACATTACATTCGGCCAGGACCAAGATGCTGTGCAACAGATGGAATGCAGTAGTGACTCCCAGCATCTAGAGCAGCCAATACTATACTCTACTTTCATGTACTCCTACGTAATAGGGCAGTCTAGCCACCAAGTAGTAATCAACATCCAGAGATATAGTACCGTACTTAACTCTGATGTGTTTGTCTGAAATGCACAAATATTGTAGTTAAGCGGTAAACCGTTCTTTTGACTACTTTCTGTTAACCAGCAAAAATTTGAGAACAAGACAAATGCTGCTGGATCATTGAAAGAAAAAATACTGAGAATCCAATGTTTTATCTTGGGTGCACAGCCGAGCAGCTCATTTAGAAAGCTCAGTACAGAAATTTCAAATTTCGTTAAACAATTTACGAAATAATGAGTTCAGAGTATTGTTTAGATTTTCTTTTCAGTGTTCATTCTCAAATTCCCGCTGGATCTCCCTTGTAGCAGTACTATGATCCTAGACTTCCAGCAGGATGTAGTCCTGAAAATGGAAATGTGCCTATTTTTGTGTCAATGGCCGGACACATCCGTCTTCTGCTGGGTTTATATTTTAATGTTGGCCATTGAATCACAAACGTACTTATCATGGTGGGGGGTGTGGGTTTGATCCAGACATGATGTTTTGTTTACAAGTGCATTTTTTCTGATATCCCTGAGGATTATCATTTGGAGTTATGGAGTTACATACTGTGAGTGGTAGTCTGGGCAGCCAGCATGCCACTTCATTGAGAGGGTCACAATTCATGGGAAAACCTGAGTACAATGATGCCAATCCTTAATGAAAGATAACCTTTTTTTTAAAAAAATCTTATTTTTTAAAATTTCTGATAAAATGTGCAAAACTATATGTGATTCCTATTAATGATACATCTTCTAAATAAAAATCCATTATTACAAACGTATATACGTAGTCAGTAGTAACAATTGAAGATCACAAGAGTTTCTGAACATATTTTGATCACGCAAAGATGAGTCTGCTCTAACAACCATCAGTTCCACGCACACAGGAAAAATTTTTCTGAGGAAACAATAACACCACATAGCAATGGGTCAAAGATAGAGGATTTAATGCTGCTGGACTATTGAATAGAATTTCACATCTGGCCAATGTGCAAGACTGTGCACTGCTGGACACACAGTTTAACTGAACCACCCCCCCCCCCCCACCCCAAGAGCATTAACATTTTAATAAACTGAAGTGCCAGAAAGTCGATAAATCCTCTATTTTTATATTGACTTCCAAAAAAAAAAAAAAAAAGACATTACGGCAGAAAAAGACAATTCTTTTACATAGTTACATAATTAAATCCCAGATTTATAATATAATTGATGGCAACAAAGGCGTAAGATAAACACATGCAAACCCAACTTTATACACATGTGTACTAGCTGTGTGATCTGCACAATGTAGCTGTGTCAGAACAGTTCATATTTACATATGTACACTGAGTAATCAGTTTTCAAATGACGGGAAGAGAAAAGAAACGAACACAAAGATTTTTATGAAAATTAATACAATTGTTCTTAAGTGAAATTAAATTGTTGAATAATAAGTTTATCGGAAGAAATCAAATTTGAGAACAGTATCATAGGTTAGATCATATACCATCTTCACATCAAAGGTAGGCTCTAGTCATCTATATTTTGTCTCTAGATCATATACCATCTTCACATCAAAGGTAGGCTGTAATCATCTATATTTTGTCTCTAGATCATATACCATCTTCACATCAAAGGTAGGCTGTAATCATCTATATTTTGTCTCTAGATCATATACCATCTTCACATCAAAGGTAGGCTGTAATCATCTATATTTTGTCTCTAGATCATATACCATCTTCACATCAAAGGTAGGCTCTAGTCATCTATATTTTGTCTCTAGATCATATACCATCTTCACATCAAAGGTAGGCTGTAATCATCTATATTTTGTCTCTAGATCATATACCATCTTCACATCAAAGGTAGGCTGTAATCATCTATATTTTGTCTCTAGATCATATACCATCTTCACATCAAAGGTAGGCTGTAATCATCTATATTTTGTCTCTAGATCATATACCATCTTCACATCAAAGGTAGGCTCTAGTCATCTATATTTTGTCTCTAGATCATATACCATCTTCACATCAAAGGTAGGCTGTAATCATCTATATTTTGTCTCTAGATCATATACCATCTTCACATCAAAGGTAGGCTGTAATCATCTATATTTTGTCTCTAGATCATATACCATCTTCACATCAAAGGTAGGCTGTAATCATCTATATTTTGTCTCTAGTTCACTTAACATCTCTCTCAAAGTGTGGATGTAACATATCTTTAACATTTTGTCTCTAGATAGCGAAGTAAAATTTCATGACAGCAGCAGAAGCTAAACAAACTAAATGAATGACTGTAAACACACTTGAACAACCTCGCCTGTATGTTACCAGGGTTCATTGTCCTATTCCACAGAAGGCTAAACCACACTAAGAAGGAAGTTTCAGACAGACAGGTGCAAATATTGCAACCAAGCTGTAACCACCATGTCACTACACATTCCATTCTCCAGATATTGCAACCAAGCTGTAACCACCATGTCACTACACATTCCATTCTCCAGATATTGCAACCAAGCTGTTACTCCCCATGTCAATACACACTCCATTCACATACAATGCAGAGTCCTTAGCTGCAGCACAAGCAGTGGAATCCTGATGAGTGTCCCATCCCCAACAGCAGTACAGTGTAATACCGATGAGTCCAGTACAAGGAGACCACAACAGCAATACAAGCGGTGGAATCCTGATGAGTATTCCCAAAATATTAATAGTGTATGTCTTAATTATATATATATAGCTAACAGGGGCAGGATAGGATAAATGATGAACGGTATTGCTAATCCTATTAAAACTTGCACTTTGGTCTCTGACAATTATCCCGAACAAGGACATTGCTAATCATATTAAAACTTGAATTTTGACGAGAACATTTCATTATTAACAAGGACATTGCTAGGACTTCTAATGACGCCAACCAAGAATGATGCAGACATTCTTCTACATTGGCTGTTATGATAACCAATATACAAGTTTGTGTGATCCACCAGGGAGTGTGAAGTATGCTGTGCTCTAGTTTCACAGTGGAGCTGCATTAGTTGTGCCTTCCGGCCCAGCACATTCATTTTCTGCATGATGCAGACATAAATATTGCTTTCAGCTCTCCTTCATGTCCAAAAAAAAGGAAGTAAAACCATACAAAATATATGTGACAAACCTGATCAACATTCTATGAAGATCCCTTGAATATCAATCATGTACATACCCTAAACACGCGAGGTGCTAACATATTTTGCTACCAAGAGGCTCACACTGAGACAACAAGATATGCCACTGCAGTAACAATCTGTCATTATTTTATAGTAGAATCAGTACTCTATTTCTGACAATCCTATTCTGTTTTTTTTTACAAGTTTTAGTTGTCTTTATTACTGTACCATATAAGAATATTGATTTCTATAGCAAAATGATAACTCACGCATCAAGTTCTCACAATAAGTCAGAAAACTACAGATGAATTTGTACAATCACATTCAAACAGAAAATCACAGCAAATATTAATCTGTATTTCTTTGTCACTATCCCCAGTATTTATGAGCAACTTGTGAAGTGGGGTGGTTTGTGTTTTATTTCAGACACAAGAGGCTTCGGCTTAATGCAATAACATTTTTAAGAAGCCTTCCACTTGACAAGGTATGTGTTAGAACAGGGGTGGGCAAACTACGGGCCGCATGTGGCCCGCTATTGGATATTATGCGGCCCTCAAACACATTTTAAAATAAACAAACGATCGTCACAAATGATTTTTTCCCATTAATATTACGCAGAAATCCATTGTAATTCGACTTTCTTATATATTAAATATACAATTTTTTTTTACCAATTTGACATTATTTAAATAGTAATATTGATATATATATATATCTTGTTAATGAAAATATACATAATATTATATGCAGCCCTCCAATAGCTTTACAATTTTCAATGTGGCCCTCTGCACAAAAAGTTTGCCCACCCCTGTGTTAGAATATAAGCTGGTATTTTGATTGGATCATCCGCTACGCATCTTTATGCGAAGTGTTTCGTAGCTGGAGAATTATCCCCCCCTTGAGTACTGAACTCAATTTTCTCTGTGTCAGCCATGTTGTCAAATTTAGCTATAGAAATCATTTCTTTTTATAATTTAGTTGTGAATGAGTTAAAGACTAGAATTAAGTCAAGAATACTGCAGATCAGGATTGCCAAAATTGGACAAATTTCATGCAAAATAAATAAATTTGGCATTTTTAAATGTCACTACCTTAAAATTTATCTCTTGAACAATTTGAAAATGTATCAGAAGCTAGAAGATTGGTCATATTTGGCCTGAAATTTGACTATAATCTATTCCTCCTGTCTGGCAACATTGATACAGTTGTAGTGCTTCAGAGAAATCAAATATGAATTTCAATTCTACTTTTATTGAAAAGGGTGTCTAAACATACAAACTACATTTCAAAAACATACAATATACATCTAAAACCTGCAGAAAAAATTCATTTAAGACACAAGCACAGAGGATTGAGGGTTTCCACATAGGCCATTTTTTGTAAAGGCTACTGGCCATGAAATTTATTTCGGCCATTTTATGGAAACATATCTACTTTCACATATTTTCTTATTTAAATTTGGCTAAAAATATTTGTAGCTTGGTCTTTTGGGAATGTTAGCTAATTTATAAACCTTGTCTATTCTCATTCAATCAAGTGCCATGGTGTAGGCGATCATGTTTCTCCACGACTGTCTCTTGTATTGTCAATAAGCTCGGTTGGTGAACTTCTACCGTGCC
The DNA here is from genome assembly GCA_034231615.1 of Meghimatium bilineatum. Classification (NCBI taxonomy): domain Eukaryota; kingdom Metazoa; phylum Mollusca; class Gastropoda; order Stylommatophora; family Philomycidae; genus Meghimatium; species Meghimatium bilineatum. The sequence goes on from CM067319.1 coordinate 80,926,391, forward strand.
ACAATACAAGTCCATCTAGAAACTTTTCTCTTTGTCTTCCCCTGTCTCATCTCTTCTCCCCTTGATATTTCCAGTGGCTATGAAGTGTTCAAGCTGTGTTATTCTCAGCACATGAAAAACCTTGACTGTCTGCCCCTAATGTTTGATATGATTGATCTTTTTACGCCAGCATCAATGATAACATCTGCATTAGTTTTCTTAGCTGTCTTATCTATTCTACTCATGAATAAATGTAGAGTAATGTAGAATGTAGAATAATGTAGAATTTCAAACATGTAATTGATACTTTTCTTATGTCTTTGTTGTGATAGTGAAACGTGATACATGAAAAATGAGAACAGGCACATGAAACAATGAGAAGAGCAGTTTTCATTGTAGCAAAAAGCACTAGATAATAGTTGGGGAAATAATTTAAATGTTACTTTTAGTTACTACCTAGTCAAAACTAAAATGAATATTTTTACTACCCGGTATGTTCAAATTTTAGCACCCTTTCATGTCTAGAAAAAGCACAAACTATCAAAATAATATTAGAAGAATTAAATTAAGTTAGCATATATTTGTCATTACACAATGAATAAAGGTTGATAACTGGAGATAGGTAATACAAGTTTATTTTTTTTAAAAGGAAGAACTTTTGAAAATTCTTCACATTTTAGTATTTAAACGCAGTTACCAGCCTCAGATTCCTGAGGTCCCAGGTTCAATCTGCGGTTGGGATAAAGATTTTTGTCTTTCGGAGGTGGAACAAAAAATTCTTCCTGTACACGTCGCTGCGACAGCTTTGGCAAAGCGGCCTTTATTTCCACAATCTTTAAAAGACTCCCTGTACTAATTAACAGAAAAACGTAGTAACTAAAGTTTTTTTTAAATGCAGTTTTGAAATTATGACCATTTTTTAACAACAATTTGACAAAAAAACTGTTCCAACCATCTGAAGATTGGATATACATTAAAGATCAGAAGAAAGTACAAAATGGGCATTGTTCTGGAACCCAAAGAACAGAGGAAGACATAGAAACAACAAAAACAGGTAGGTGGCTTGTTGAAGATCTGTACTCCTACGGGAGCTGAGAGATGAATATAGATAAACACAAGACAAGTTCATTCTAATACTATATGTATATATATATCTATCTCTTGACGCAAAATTTTCACAAAACAGAAATACATGGCACATCAAACTACAAGCCCTATGTCACTCCTGACAGGTATGATGGATAAGATTAGTTTGGATGCTGTCTCCGCATCTAATGTAAATTTTGCCTTCTGTCCTACTAAAACCTTTTGACAGCCAGTAATGTCACACCCTCCCTCAAATCTCTAGATGTTACTGTGGCACATGCATTCTAGTTTCAGCCACCCAGCTAGTAAAATGATCAAAAATTGTATTTGTTCAAAATATTGCATCTAAAATTGATTACATTTATTCGTTCTGTAGGACACTAGAACAGTCTTCTATGTTTCATCTCATTCGTTCTGTAGGACACTAGAACAGTCTTCTATGTTTCATCTATTCGTTCTGTAGGACACTAGAACAGTCTTCTATGTTTCATCTCATTCGTTCTGTAGGACACTAGAACAGTCTTCTATGTTTCATCTCATTCGTTCTGTAGGACACTAGAACAGTCTTCTATGTTTGATACCGCATGGTTTGTGTCTGTGGGTCTCACCAATGGCCCAACAGAAAACCTTGGTAGATGACATGCCGTTATATTGAGGTTATCTTCTTATAGAAGCTTAATGACACATCTATACAATTATGCTTTTCGTGCTTTTATATTGTTGCAATGTGTTTCATGTTTTTTTGTTTTTTTTTATGTATCCCAACTCTGTGATTGGGACGGAGTAAGAGATGTACTACGCAGCACTGGGGAGGAGGAAACTGACAGCACTGTTTTTTCCTATAGCTGAGGCCCACATGAACATTTGATTGCATGCTTGGAGCAATAGAGAAGTTCAGCATAACCAGTAGTCAATTTGGTGGTGGGGAATGAGCACATTGAACCCTATCTTGGCTTAGTGGCTTGGAGCAGTGCATAGGTTGAAACCTACCTTCCTGATGATGTGATAGTTATTTTCCGGCTCTGTCCCAGGGTGAGCCGAAAATCCAGACTTCCCAGCAATATAAAGCCAGTAAAAAAAAGGCATTGGGTCGAAAGGCATGAGCCTATGGAACGCTGGATCAGCAACCAACCAACCAACCTATATTTGATCTCATTCATTCTGTAGGACACTAGAACAGTCTTCTTCTGTTTGATCTCATTTGCTCTGTAGGACATTAGAACAGTCAATGTTTGATCTCAAACTTCTGCTAAATAGCACAACATTGTCCAGAGATTGGAGCATTGTGCATTCTGGTTTACACATTGACTGTGATATCTGCTCATCCAAGCCCGACACATCTGACTTCAGTTCTGCACTGTTGTCTATCTTGTTGCTTTAATCCATTCGATTCATAATTCTTGATTAAACTGTCCTGTTACATTCCACTGTGCAGGATCCTTATGTGCAAGTGGAGTAGGGTCTTGGAATGCCTTGTTTCATGGCTCTGGCGTTAGTGATCAGTTATGAGTTGCTTGCCACACCAATATGCGCTGCACAACAAATTAATCCATTCAAACAGTTCTACCGGTTAATGACAAGATCAAGTTCAAAATACATTGCAAATGAGAACTGCTAAAATATTTAATGGGATTACAATTTGAATAAAGCGGATAACTAATGTGAGCAGCATAAAAATCAATGAATGAAACGGATAACTAACATGGGTCACATCGCATAAAATCAAAATACTAACATGTGTTACTAGTCCTGTGTCAAGTGTGAATAAAAATTCAATCCAATGTCATATCAGAATGTATTTAAATAAAATGAATGAGTCACTGCTATGATGGTGCCAGCATCTGTTTTGTTTTGAGTTTCTTCCGCTGCATCTCCCCACCGCTAGAACCAGAGAGTTCATCATCCGAACTTAGGGACAAAGTCCTTTTATCTTTCAGTGCAGAGCGCACAGGATAATCATCCCATGCATCCAGAACTTTCTTAGAAGGAACAGGGGTTCTACTTGATCGTCTTGATGGAGAATGGAAAGGTATACGTGATGGCGGTGGTGGAGGAGCTGTCGCATCTTTTTGAACAGTTTCTGAATTGGGTGTTTGTGACGAATGGGCCGGAGATGATAAAGTTGCAACACCGTTAATCCGTGACGAAGACACTGAAGCTGAACTGTCAATTGTGTCAAGAGAGCATGGTATGGGCTGCGGTTGGGGCTGTAAACATGTGTTACTTTCTTCATCTTGTGAGACTTTTGCTTTTTTTACGGACTGGGTGGAGATAGTTACATCCTTGTTGGGCTTATGTTTCTTTTGCCTACTTTTCAAAGTGCTAGCTTGGTCAGTCGGATGATCACTGCCTGCAGACAAGGAAACATCAATTTCCATCACTGCCTCACCTCCAATATCAACTATCGATTCAGTTTTGATTGTTTCAGGCACCTCTTCCTCTTTAACTTCTTCCACATCTTTATCTTTCTCAGCCTCCTCTACTTCATCATCAGACATTTCATCGACAATGGAACTAATATCCCCAGCATAGATATACATCACAGTCAGAAGTTGCTTCCGGAATTCTCTATGAACTGTTTCCAACTCGTCCCCTACTACATCTTCCCAACCTTCTTCAACCTCATCATCAGCTGAAGTGCTCCAATCTATCTTCTCCCGTTTGTGCTTGACAACAACTCCAGTAAAAACCTCTCCACCATCAGGACTAGTAACAACAGAACCCCCTGTGCAAGCGGAGTCACAGTTGTCTTCCATAACCAAAGGAATAACAGCAGGATCTTTAGCTGGGTCACACTTTGGTTTCTGTAATGGTCTTCGAGTCCAGTTTATCACAATAGCAGATAAAGATTTTACATCTTGATTATCTCTTGTTCTGGGTGGTTTTACAGGCAAAGGAGTGAGTACTGCAGACTCCTGTGTTACATTCAGAGATGGATGTCTGTTATGGTCTCTCTGCAGTCTCCTTCCTGTCAGAACTTTATAATTAAAATGAGATTTAGGATGTGCCACAATCTCTGTGTCTGAATTAACATCCCAGTTAGCTATCTCTTTCTTGTGACGAACAAAAGCAGGGCAATAAACAACACTGTTTGTCATAAGATTCGAATCTGTATCAATTCCCTCATTCGGTTTTTCTGTCTTCTCCGCTAATAATACTGCTGTTTCTTGAAGACTCTCTGGAGTAACATCAGCAGAAACTTCCACTTCTGGTGCTCTGTAATCCTTTTCATAGTCAGACTTCATTAGCAGTGAATCTGAAGCAAAGCTGGCATTCGCTGAGTTTGGTTTGGAATATTCTGCACGGCTGCTGTCAGGAGAATGCTGCAATAACTGTGTTTCTGGACTAATCATTGTATGGGTCTGATTTCTTTCTGGGGATGATTCTGGAGTTACGACCAAAGGAACTTTATCATGAGCCGGAGTTACATCCAATAGTGATGGCTTAGAAATGTCTAAGAATTCAGTTCCAATAACTGTCTTAGATTTTCTCCCGCCACCATGCTTAGCGTAACTACCTCTAGGCCGTCCACGGGGTCTGCCTGCTTTCCTCTTTGGAGAACCTCTCTCTGGTTCTATAGCCTTTTGGAATAAATCTGATTCTGAACCTTCTAAAGTCATCTGACTGTAATTATCAGACTTTGAGGCATCTTCTCTGCTGGTCTCTGCAACAGCTTTGGTAGAGTTGGTGTTATTTGTGATCAAGTCTACATCCGAAGAGATTTCATCCTTGCTAGATTCCATTATGATGTCCTTGGAAGTGTCAGAAGCTTTGCCCAATGCAGTATCTTTGGCTAAAATATGCTGTGCTGCATCTCTGCTCTGCTGCTGCTGCAGTGACTGTGTAACCTCATTACTGAGATGAGCAATGTCTGACTGTGTGACCTCATTACTGGGGTGAGTAATGTCTGACTGTGTGACCTCATTACTGGGGTGAGTAATGTCTGAGTCTTCAAAAAGTCTAGAGGAAAGGTCAGCTGCAAGTTTACTTCCACCATCATCTAGTTTCACAGGCTTTTCTGGAGATTCTTCATCCGGCTGAAATAGTTCTACTGGCATTCTATACCTCTCTGCTGCACTGACCTGACTCTCATCAATGCTCTCTACTGTTTCATCCTGTGAATCTTGCTGTGAACTCACATTTTGAGTTGTGTCAACTTCAGAAACATTCACACTGTGATCAATCTCACTGTCGCCTGTTTCAGGTACGTCCTCGGAGCATATGTCACTGTCTGGAACAAACTGTTCTAGAGTATCCATTACTGATTCCAGAGACACTGCTGAAGGTTTAGCAGCTGCTTGTGCTGCCTGGATTAGAGTATCAATTTCTGCTTGACCTATGGACTGCTGCACTGTGGATGATGTGGAAACAAGTGATGATACTGATGGTGTTTCTGTCAATGTAATTGGTAGTGATACAGCTGCTGCATGCAGGGTGCTGGTAGCACCTGTTAGGAGACTAGCCCCTGTAAGAAGGCTACGAGCTTGTCTCAGAGGAGGTCGGGCTGCGTTGGCCGCTCCCAAGATACCTTGTGTTAAGATATCATAACCATGGTTCTGTCTGTAGGAAGGAATTGGTTGAGTGATGACTCGTGGTCCCTGTATAGTTGAACCAGTTTCAGGTGAAGCCAAGGTGATCTGATCCACACCTGGAAGGCCTAACTGTGATGCAGTGCCACAGATGTTCTGATCAACAGCTGCGCTGGTAGTCTCTGAAATAATGGACCGTGCTGCAGAAAGGAGTTCACTTTGGCCAGTACCCTCTGTGGAGAAATCTGGAATGGATACAACAGGTACACCATCCACAGTTTCAGATCCTGCATCTATGACATGAGCTCCGATCTGTCGAAGATCTGCCAAAGTCGAAATCTTTTGGCTGCTTACAGAAACTGGGGCAATCAAGTCAGCATCAGATGTCCACAGCTGTGATCTCCCCCTACCTCCACGACCTCGACTGCCTCGTTGATTACGACCCCTTCCAGCTCGCTGACCTCGGCCCCTGCCACGACCCCGTCCTAGTGGTATATATTCAGTTTCATCTAACTCTCTGCTTAGCTGACGTCTAGCTGTCATTGAAACATGGCCAATATCATCAACATCACTAATATCTTGATCCATAGGAGAAGTTTCAGCAGACGCAGAAGTAGGTGATGGTGTCAGTTGACCACCAATGATTGTCCCCGATGATGATAGAGCTGTGAAGGTTCTTCCAACCGGCATGCTGCCAGTTCCCGTATGCAGAATATGGGTAGTATTGGAGCCAGGCAGAATGTACCTACAATTGTTTCAGAATATAAAATATATATTAGACATTGTATGAGGAAAACAAATTGAGTCTAAGCTAAAGTATTTTCATTCAAATATGATTAGTTAATCTGCATTTGTTTGTTCATGGCATGATATAACCACCACAGATTTTGGTCTTATGTTGAAAGGGTTGAGCCATGGCAGAGATTTTAATCTCCCAATTAACATTGATAATTTGTTTTCACATTCCCATTCCGCTAATTATCAGGATATAGTCCGGACAGAATGTAATGCATATTTTACAGTTTGGTTGTGATATCTGCAGCTTCCAGCCTAACACATCTGACTTCCGCCGATGTGTTTCTGAGGCTTGAAGGGGGCACCACAACCTCCTTTAGTTGTCTCTTATGACATGCATGTAAGCTAAACAGTGTTGCTATTCTTTTCTCCCTTTCGGGCCCAGCATGCCCAACCCTCCTTAATCACTTCTTACAATGTGCATTGGCCAGAGCTTTACTTACTCTTTGCTCCAATGTCATCGTTAATAACATGGGCCCTTATTTATTCTTCTGCAGTTATAATTGATGCCCTTGAGATGTGGGATATATCGATGAATAGGGAGAACTTCATGGAAAGAGAAGAAAACAAAGAGGTTCTAACAACACTTCATATGAAGAAAGAATTATTAAAGGAAATAAAGATCAAACAAATAAAATAGTTTGAAGTTTGACACCAAGGTGTCAAAATAGTTTGACACCTTGTTAAAGATCATACTAGGGTTATAGTTGAGGGGAGGTGAGCAAGAGGTAGGCAGATATAGGGAGAGTAACATCACAAGATGGACAGGTTAGTCTAGCAAGTTGTACCACCAAAACAGGTGGATGTTGGAGGTCTGTTGCAGCCAACCTTCATTGTGGATATGGCACTTAATGATAATGATGTTACAATTAGTGGAAGATCACAAAACAATGATGCCCAACTTGAAACTAGCCAAGATCTATATTTTCTGTTCCTGGACAATGTTCAGACATCATGAGTGACAACTTGAAACTAGCCAAGATCTATATTTTCTGTTCCTGGACAATGTTCAAACATCACGAGTCACAACTTGAAACTAGACAAGATCTAAATTTTCTGTTCTTGGACAATGTTCAGACATCATGAGTGACAACTTGAAACTAGCAAAGAGCTTTATTTTCTGTTCCTTGACAATGTTAACACGGGCAGTTGGTGCTCTAAGCAACAAAATAAGCTAGGTAAATTACTGGCTACATCTATGCCAACTCTATGGAATCCACAAAGGGATGGAAAAAACCTGGATAAACCTAGAACACAGGTTCTGACCTAAAGGAGTAACAAAGGGGTTTTCTTTTGAGTCGCCGGCTAAAACAGTAAGCTTAAAAACAAATATTAATTTTAAAGCAATTTATATTTAAGATTTACTCCCCAATGCGCTGGATGACATCAGGAAAATGCTTCTCCCTCCAGGGCCAGATAAATGGAACACATTATATGGAACAAAACAACAGCTCACAAACACATGCATATATCACACAATGGCATTGGGTCAAAGGGAATGAGCCCATGGACCGCTGGATCAGCAACCAACCAACCATGCTGACTGTGAGAACAGAAATGATTAATGCTGACTGTGAGAACAGAAATAATTAATGCTGACTTGTGAGAACAGAAATGATTAATGCTGACTGTGAGAACAGAAATGATTAATGCTAACTGTGAGAACAGAAATAATTAATGCTGACTTGTGAGAACAGAAATGATTAATGCTGACTTGTGAGAACAGAAATGATTAATGCTAACTGTGAGAACAGAAATAATTAATGCTGACTTATGAGAACAGAAATGATTAATGCTGACTGTGAGAACAGAAATGATTAATGCTGACTGAACAGAAATGACTCAAGCTGAATCTGAACAAAAAAAAGCAACAAATTTTATAAAGATTTTGAAATTCTACACACCTGAAGTTCTCCAATTTTTGTTGACTGCTGGGAGAAGTGGCTAACAAGGAAGTTCCAATGCTGGAGGTTGTCAGTCTAGCTGGTACATCCCTGAACACAGACACAGTTTGAGTTGATGCCACACGCCCAGAAGTGTCCATACTGTGAGCAGCGGCACCCAATGAGGTAGCCATAGTGGAGGCATTGTCGCTTTCCGTCCGTTTCAGTTCACGGATGACTATGTTCCCAGACTGAGTACGACTATCCGGTGAACTGACTGTTTGTCCAGTGGATACTAGCCTTGTGACAACGCTAGGTGTAGAAGTGGCAGTCACCTGCTGGTTGCTTGCAGCACTCATGATAATTGTTTTTGTATCTGACTGACTTGTCTGAGTGGTGGTTGCCCCACGAGGAACTGTGATCAGTTGGATTCTTTTATTACTTGACGTTCCTGGAAGCGTGATGTAGCGTGGGCCTGTGGTAGATGCTGAGCCACTGCTCTGTGCCTGCAAAAGTTGTTGCTGGATTTGTGCAAGGACAGCTGATGGTGATGCTTGTGGACTGCTAACAGGAACTCGAATTGTGATTTTTGGGGTTGCTGTTAGTGCATTAGGTAGTTTGAGCATTGATGAACCACTATTCGGAGATTGGAGATGCTTATCCAATGGTAACAAAACCATCTTTCCATCTCGCATGGTTAGTTGACACAGCATACTGCCTCCTCCTGCTGGGTTCGGAACTTGAATGTATCTGTTTGATTGTTGGCTTTGTGTGAGAGCTACAGTCTGTGCAGGAGTTTGAGGATCTCCAGGAACTTCCAAATCATCGGAGGAGACAGATGATGGTTCTGCAGCAGATGCTGGAAGTGTCACTGGATCTGGAGAGGATGTGATGCTATCACTGCTTGGTGTTTGCCCCAATGCTGTATTTATGTATGGCAGAGTTGAGATGGTCTGGCTTGCTGTACCAGAGGATTTCATCAGCTCAGGTTCCATAGACTCAGATCCTTCCACACCATGATCATTGCTCGAATCTAACAGATTAGCATTAACGGACACCTGTGCTGATGTGGATTTCTCCAAAGATAACTGACTTGCAGAAGCTTCTGTATTGGGTGCAGCTACAATCGACCCATCTTGCTGAATGATGTACGATGCTGTAGATGCTGCAGTTGAGCCGTCTCCGCTTGCACCAGAGGTGGTTACCGTGGTGGTGATGCGAGTTCCTGATTGACTGATAGCTCCTGTACGCTGAAGCAACTGCAGTAATTGTGCTGCTGAGAAATTTGCAGTCCCTCCTTGAGATCTAACCACAACAACTTTACTGGCCCCAGAACCCCGGGAAAGACTTGTATTAGCAATGGTTCCTGCCTGGGAATTGTTTCCAACCAAAACATATCTTGTTCCTCCGGGAGTGCTTCCTTTTAGGTTTAAACCAGAACTGGCCAGGGCGGATAAAGGCAGACGGATAATTTGAGGTGATGTGTTGGACACGGTTGAAGTTACAGATGGAGATGGCTGTTGTGTTACATTCGGTGTCATTCTTCTCAATACAGGTGTCGCTGTCGCAGATGTTTGCCCACGTGAACCATATGATCCTCTGCTACCACGACCACGACCTCTTGCACGTTGCGTGTAGGAAGACAGAGTTTGTGTCATGACTCCGGACTGAGCTGTAGTTGTTGCAGAACTCAGTGTTGTAGTAGCTGGAATACTTGGTCTTGTAGCTGTGTGAAAACAAAAAACATCAGTTATTAGATATCAAACTTAAACACAATTATTTTAGTTTTATATTTCAAAAACAGCCATTAGCAAGACAATGTTCTTAGATTTCCAGCGGGATGTAGTCGAAAGAATGGAAATGCTTTGTGTCACCATTATATTTGTGCCAAAGGCTGGCACATTTGTCTTCTGCCGTCAGGTCAAGGAAAAGTGAAGCAATACAAACATATTCGCAAAAGGCAACAAAAGTATGATGATATTTATTACACAGTGTATATCTTCTTGTGGCGTATGGCCGAGAGGTTGGAGTGTTGGTCTCACACCCATGAGGTCCAAAGTTTGATCCCTGGTACGGTCTGGGTTTTTTTCTGTCAGAGAGTAACATTTAAAAAACTCACCCTGAACATGACATGGAGACAGCAAGGGCATGCAGTTTTTATTATACAAGCCACTCGAATACACCCTGTAACTCCCAACAGGAAAAATACAGTATGACAGTTGTTTTTTGGTTTTTTTTTAAATTTCTACATAGTTGTCAGCCTTCAGATAACAGCACCAACAGATTGCATGAACTGTCATTCCTTTCAGATAACCATACAAATAGATTGCATGAACTGTCATTCACTTCAGATAACAGCACCAACAGATTGCATGAACTGTCATTCCTTTCAGATAACCATACAAATAGATTGCATGAACTGTCATTCACTTCAGATAACAGCACCAATAGATTGCGTGAACTATCATTCACTTCAGTTTGCCAATGTCAAAATGTGTGCACACAAAGCAATCTAAAGTAACAGAAGTGTATGTGCACAAAGGAAATTAAATGAAAAAATGTGTAAACTGTAATTGAAATTTGTTAATATCTTATATACCTTGATCAGCAGGCGGCTGGGCATTCGGTTGTTGGACTGTCAACACAAGCGATGCCAGCAGCTTTGTATCCTCTGTGTCACGCATGACAAGAGTGTGCTGTGGGGTGAGCCTACGCTCCCACATGACCATATGCACTTGGCTAGGTGGGATATTTGGAGGCACGTTTGAGTAGCAGGTTATGACTGACTTCAGGTCATCAGATTCCATCCATGCTGGACCTACAGATATAATGTACAAAAATAAAATAAATTTGAGTACAGATCTTTAATACTTAATGTATCTTCTTCGTCTGCGTTCATTCTCAAACACCTGCAAATTAACAGGATGTAGTCTGGAGAATGGAATCCAGTGTGTCAGTGTTCACAACTTTGCTGTAATAACTGTACCTATTAGCCAGACAAATCCGACTTCAGCATGGATTCTGGATTACCTAGAACTTACATGGAAATTAAAGTTTTGCTATTCTTTGCTCCCCATTTGGACTCCGACAACACAAGAGAGAATTAACGTATCTGATTTCCTGAGTTATGAGCTTTCATTCTTTATTTCCTGCGCCAGGTGGTGGAAATCGCATGCCTCCTTCAGCTGTTTTGTATTTGTGTAGTGTTAGTGATAGAGGGATTTGGTGGTGGTAGTTCTAGCGATAGATATATAGAGATGGGCATTTTAGTGTTTTACTGTTTCACTTGTTAATAATAAACAATTTCAAAGTATGTACCGCGAGAACATTGTTGTTGTTCGTCCATCACAAGTGATGATGACTGTTACATCCACTTTTAAATTTCAGTTAGTTACATCCTTGATAATGAGTTGGTATTTGGCTAATAAGCCATATTCTGGCTGCAAATGTCCTTAGATAATACGGACATGGAATGACTACTGTAGATAGTTTTTGGTCTACCCTGTGACTTTCTAGCTACTCTCCGATGTTGAGCTGCTGCACTTATCATTTCACAAGATGCTGCGTCTTTTTTGACTGTAGAGAGAAATGTAGCTATTTTGTGCACATTCTTCCCACGTATCTTGGTATATTTCAAAGGCTTTCAGTGAGGTCCTTAGCGAGTCCTTGTAGTGCTTCTTGTGGCCACCTTGACATTGAATGTCCTGCAACTCACCAAAGAAAAAAGTATCTTTAACACTTTACTGACCAGCCATCAAGAGCGTACTTATCTCTCATTTCCAAGAGTGTTAGCACATTTTTTAGACATGAATACCACCATCTTTAAAAGTATGTATAAACACAAACTCACGTCAGAGAGTTTTGAAGTTGTCTGTCATAAATGTTTGCATCGGAATGAATCTGAAAGCCCAAGAGTTATTTCTAGAAATGAATCTGAAAGCCCAAGAGTTATTTCTAGAAATGAATCTTATTTTTTATAATGCTCGACGTAGATTTATATTACTTTCTATACATCACACAATCTCACCTTCCCGACATTCAGCTTTTTTTCTTTCAAAGTACTACTCATAAATGATGTCAAGCGATTGTATTTCATGAGTGTCTTAGTGATACTATCCCAGATGAGCTATTCTTAGTAACACTATCGTTATACCAGTTGCAGTAATTTTTTAATATAAGTTAAATGTTACATAAAGAAAATTCAATGACCCAAATTTGGTCAGCAAAGTATTAACCGTTGACTACAATTAATCTTCATTACTATTTGTTGCTACACTGAAGGGATTCTCAATCTAAGGCTTTAATTCCAGACTTGTGTTTCTCCTGATCTTCTTGGCAGAGGTAACCAGAATTTTTTGAAAGCGTTCCTTCTCACACTCCCGCTGGATCTCTCATGTAACAATTATGATCCTGCTAGAATTCCAGCAGTATGTAGTCCAGAGAACGGAGACTCATAGTCATCATTCATTTTTATTTTATTTAAATAGTATCATTTTTTTAAAATCCGATGGTTGTTTTGACTAAATGTGGCTGTTGGTGCAATGCCATTAACTGGGTTGTCTATTACATCAGAGCGATACTTCATGTGATTCTCTTACAACCTCAAGGCAAGCTTTAGATAAAGGTTGTAACTCTCAGCTTAGTTGCAATATCTGTACCTTTCAGCATGACATATCTAACTTGAGCACGGCTGCCTGGATTACTTATACTTCTTACTCCATCCCTCAAATCTTCCTTAGTCGTCATATGACATACATGGCAGAACACAATTTCACCATTTTCTTCCCTTTTTGGCTGCAGAAAGGAACACTTCTTTCGGATAACTAAATGTCCAGCACAAGCAGGGGATACAAGTCATATAGTTTCTTTGGTATAAGGTCAACCAAACAAGATCTCATGTCAATTAAAAATTATTAGAAAAAGCACAGAATGTATAGGGAAAAAAAAAATCAAGCTAGAAAAGAATTTCTTCCACCATATCTATTTATTCACTGACTTCAAAGTTGGAAGAAGTCAGAAATAGGGCATGAAAATTAGCATTGATAAAAGTAAGATATTGGTGACTAGTGACGCCAAGCAAGATCCAACAAATATCCTGTTAAAAGGTCACAAACGAAAGATTCACCACATTCAAAAGTCTAGGGTCACAAATGTGTGATAATGCAACTTGGAAAATGAGATTAAGTTAAGACTCGAGATAGTGATGGCTGCCATGGCAAGATTGAATATGATTTGGAAAAGTAAGATCAGTATTACAGTAAAGATAGATCTATTCAGATCGCTAGTACTAAGTATAATTTTATACGGGTGTGAGAGTTGGACACTCAATGCAGACACAGAAAGAAGGATTCAGGCTTTTGAAAACAAGTGCTACAACTGTTTGTTAAGAATGAGTTATATAGAACACAATACAAATATATTTGTCCGGCAGCAAATAAATACATTTGCAGGTTATCAAGAACCACTTTTGGCAGTGGTGAAACGGCATAAACTTGTTTTGTTTGGATATGTAACAAGGCACAGCTTACTTTATAAAATTATTTTTCAAGGAACAATAATCAAAGGTACAAGGAGGAGAGGAGGGCAGAGAAAATTCTGGATTGATAACATCAAGGAATGGCCTTGGCATTTTTCTACACTATCCGAATTGCTGAAGACAATGTTGTTTGGAGAGCTTTTTGTACTGATGTATCCAGTGTTGCACCCCTGACAGATTATGGGTCTTATTATTATCATATTATCAATTCAAAACACTTTATATGGAAGTCTACCCCAACTGGCCTGACTACCTAAGAATGAAGACTTGCAGCTCTGGATAGAAGAAGCACTGCAAAGTTCCCAATAAATATTCTGTAGAAAAAATAAAAGATCATTACCAGGAGCATTTCTGACCCAAGCAATGAAATGATCAGGGCTGTTCTTGTAGTGGACAACAGCTGTTACTTCGTAGTGGTCATCGTTGAGATCAAAACTAAGTTCATCAAACCTGTTATGTGGTAGACCCTTGACAAAGTGCATCTGGACAAAATCATGAAGCCTGCAAAATAAACAACCAAGTATTAAAACAAAATATCTACTATCTAAGCATACATACCAAGTAATACAACAAAATATCTACTATCAAAACATACTACTAAGTATTACAACAAAATATCTATCAAAGCAAACGATGTATTACAACAAAATGTCTACTATCACATCATACAACAATGTATTACAACAAAATGTCTACTATCAAAGTATACAACAATGTTGAGCATTACACTCAACAGACAGACCAAAACAATCTAGATGTCAGGCTGAGAATTATCACCACGCTGTCTGGTCTATGTAAGGAGGCTGAACACTGTTTACCTTCCACGCATGTCGTAAAAGGCAACTACGGAGGTTATGGGATGGAGTTGGCTGTCCCATCCCATATAGGGTCAGTGAGCCAAAGCCATGCTGAAGTCGGATGTGTCAGGCCGAAAGGCGCAGATATCGCAGCAATGATGTAAACCATGGCACAACGAAATCCGTTCTCCGGACTACATCCTGCTAATCTGCAGTAGTTTGAGAATGAACGCAGAAGAAGAAGAAACACACATCTGTCCTGATGGAAACCAAACGGCAAATCATAAATTCAATATTCATCCCAACATTATGTTTTCAATGTCAGATATGGACTCTAATTAAAGAACAAGAGAGAAAGATTACTAAGTGTGAAATGCGATGTCTAAGAAAAGCAGCAAACAGAACAAGAAAAGATTGTGTGAGGAATGAAGAGATTACAAGAACTGTAGGAACACAGTCTGTGGTAAACTGTATTGAAAAACAGACTGAATTGGTTCAACCATTTAATGAGAATAAACATTTATTGGTCAGGGGCAAGGGCATACAACATGTAAATGGAAACAGCAATATGCAGAGGAAGACCAAGAAAAAGGCTGATTGAAAGAGCTACCAACATTCTGAGAACTCACATAATGCATACTTGATACAGCATATTGCACAACAAAACATTGCATAGCTCCCAAAAAAGTGGTCGTCATTCAATCTTGCAGCAAAAGCAGAGAAAATAGATAGATAGATATTTCAATTTGGCTGTAGATTCTCCTAATACAAATGAAATTTTTTTTAAACCACAAAAAATTCTTACATTTCAAACTTCATCAACATCCGCTGGTTTGGCGTCTGACATTCAAAGCAGTTCCGGACAAAGCAAGGGGCTTCCATGTTAAAATCATCTGGCACAGCAGGAATGCTGGGAAGGATTTTGGTGTGGCTGTCATCTTGTGCATATCCACATTGTTGACACTGCAAGGGAAAATTTATCAACACTTTTCACATTTACCTCTAAGTTGGAATGTGCCAAATTCATTTTCTTGCCAGGTCATGTTGAGTGTTTAAGGCAATGAGAGAGCAGATCGGCACATTTGCTCTTCTACTTTCTGGTAGTAGATCACTGGACCATGGCTGACATTTTTAACTTATGAGAAACAACAAGGGAAAATGAAAGTAGATGAACATGGGGAATAATAACCCAATTATCTCGTACGGCTGACCTACTTCTAGCGATATGGTTAGACATTCACCAGTCAGAGGAAATGGTAAAAATACTGTATATATTAGTTACCAATGCCAAATGTAGGATGTGGAAGGCCATTGGCGCAAATAAAAAATAACAGTACATTTCTGTTCTCTGGACTATGTCCTGCTGGAAATCTAGTACGGACATCCTGCTACATGAAAAATAACTACAAATGAGTATATGTCTAAAAAAGTCCATTGTTTTCTCATTATTATAAAAACATAGCTGTTTAGTGTCTTCTCTTGCTTGTTTGGCTTAAATTTTATCCAAATAAATAAGTTTTCTAAGACATTTATTTTCAAATGAATTCAAATTATTCTCCAGTGTTTTTGTTATTTTCCAGCTTTTGCAACTATATGTTAATACAGATACTACATTAGAGTTTTATATCACATATTAGATCACATTAATTATAAAACTATATGTTAATACAGATACTACATTAGAGTTTTACATCACATATTAGATCACATTAATTATAAAACTATATGTTAATACAGATACTACATTAGAGTTTTACATCACATATTAGATCACATTAATTATAAAACTATATGTTAATACAGATACTACATTAGAGTTTTACATCACATATTAGATCACATTAATTATAAAACTATATGTTAATACAGATACTACATTAGAGTTTTACATCACATTAATTATAAAAATTGGACAAACTAAACTACTCTTGACAGCCCATTCCCATTCTTTAGAAAGTGCAGGTCTTCTAAACCTATTCTATGTATAGAGTTCCTTACAGTGAGTTAAAGACAATGTAGGGTATCTATAAGATGTAGTCTGGAGAATGTTAACACAATTTAGGGTGTCTATAATATGAGGTCTGGAGAATGTTAACACAATTTAGGGTGTCTATAATATGAGGTCTGGAGAATGTTAATACAATTTAGGGTGTCTATAAGATGTGGTCTGGAGAATGTTAACACAATTTAGGGTGTCTATAAGATGTAGTCTGGAGAATGTTAACACAATTTAGGGTGTCTATAAGATGTAGTCTGGAGAATGTTAACACAATTTAGGGTGTCTATAAGATGTAGTCTGGAGAATGTTAACACAATTTAGGGTGTCTATAAGATGTGGTCTGGAGAATGTTAACACAATTTAGGGTGTCTATAAGATGTAGTCTGGAGAATGTTAACACAATTTAGGGTGTCTATAAGATGTAGTCTGGAGAATGTTAACACAATTTAGGGTGTCTATAAGATGTGGTCGAGAATGTTAACACAATTTAGGGTGTCTATAAGATGTAGTCTGGAGAATGTTAACACAATTTAGGGTGTCTATAATATGTGGTCTGGAGAATGTTAACACAATTTAGAGTGTCTATAAGATGTAGTCTGGAGAATGTTAACACAATTTAGGGTGTCTATAATATGTGGTCTGGAGAATGTTAACACAATTTAGGGTGTCTATAAGATGTCTGGAGAATGTTAACACAATTTAGGGTGTCTATAAGATGTAGTCTGGAGAATGTTAACATTTTAAATGATTGCAACATATGCTGCTATCTATCATGTACATCTGAATCAGTATAACATTTTGACATGACATCCAACAGCACAACAAATAGTCATCCCTTATGACATCACTAGCAGGTGATGTTACTACTTTATGCTTGACTTTTGGGCCCAGACAATGTGCACATGTTGTACTGGTCTAACCTTGAAATTACCCAAGTTCTTCTTCTTCTTCAGCATTTATTCTCAAACTCCCACTGGATCTCCCTTGCTGCTGGATCATTTTCCTACTAGACTTCCAGCAGGATGTAGTCCAGAGATTGGAAATGTGTTTTATCACCATTTGATTTGCGACAATGGCCAGATACATTCATCTTCGGCAAAAAAATTACCCAAGTAAATTGTGGATCCCTCCATACCCCTTCCCCTTCTACAAATAACTTATGGCACACATAACCTTACGTTACATTACCTTGAATATGTATCTGTAATTCATAGTAAACATCTGTTTAATGGCTGGTTTCTCACGTACAAGCAAAGGCAATACCAGAACAGGGCTGTTATGTTTTCCTCTCTCACATCGTAGTCGGGGCTGCAAAGCCTGCCAGATTTTTTCTCGCATGGCATACAGAATATTAATTGCCTTGCCGATTTCATCCATATTTTCTTTACAGACCAGCTTGGATGTCTTTGGGTCCTGTATTGAGACAGAGTTGCCTGCCCCTGTCTGGAGGCTGCTGATCTCTGCCCCATTATTTTTTTTTAGAATGTTTTGCAGCAGGATCTGAAATGAGATACATTTGTTGTAAAAATAATTTTTGTCAAGAAATCTTTACATTACAGCAGGGAGACACTTCCTAGGTGATCACAATGAGTGTCGAGCAATTTTTAAATTTAATGCATTAAAGGAATGATTGTTTTTTCGGTTAAAATATAAGTATGTTTGAAACAAATTTGAGAACAAACAAAAGAAATAATGACTATTGTCCGAAATACAAATTATTTTTATAACCACAGTGAATTTGACTATGTCCTTAAGAAAATCCCACACCGATGAAAAGAAATTTGTTTCCTACGCCAGATGAGGGGTGGGAAGCGGCCGTAGCAAAATATCAGGGTGTGTCTGTAGAAAAAGTTTGGGAACCACTGCATTATAGTAAAATATAACAGATAAGTTGTTGGTTAAATAAGAGCTGTATTTCTTCTTCTTCTTTCGTTCACTTGAAACATGTCTATATCTGTAATTCTGTCTCCTTAATAAAACTCACTGTCTTTTGTAGTTCATACAGTGTCCCATAGAGTTTTGATTCCAGTGTTGTTTCCTCTGGCCAATATGTCCGCCTCAGCGTTTCATGCTCAGAACACTCTTGAAGTATATGTTTGGCACTCTGTGCTGCCTGTCCACATGTACACATGGCGGTGTTGCCAATCTTGAACTTTGTATACATGTGACTGCGGAGTCGGTTGTGTCCTGTTCTGAGACGTAGAATTATAACTTGTTCTGGTCTGTTCATAATATGATAGTCATCTTGTGTTGGTGTTTGTGGCTTTCTTATTGACTTGATCATCTGTTTTTTCTGATTGTAGAGCTGTATAATATAACTGCTATATGTTTGTTACCTAAGCGTGGTATAATAAAACTTATGTTTGTTTATAACTCCTATACTAACATATGGATGCGAGTCTTGGACAATAAATAAACAGGAAAGTGGGAAATTAGTGGCAATAGAGATATGGTTCTACAGAAAATATAGAGAATACTGTGGACTGCCGAAATCCTAATGTGAAGGTGTTGAAAGAGTCAAATACGAAATGGACATTAATCAATAATATGGGGTGCAAAGGGAACGCATTGCTCTAGGCGGACCCAGGGTTAGCAGATAACCAAGATCCCAAATGTACCTCCACGCGGTGCACCCTGGAAACAGAAATACAGCAACTTGAGCTGATTCTGGTCAAATCATTTGGGGATCGTGTCCGAGAATGTGAAGGCAGCAGATGGAAAGAGATTTGCCTGCACAAGAGACAGTCAATATCTCCAACACCACCAGCATCACCACATATAGCGACACTGCCGACATACAGTGAAGCTAGTCAGTCCAGTCCGAACATTGGAGGGGAGGCCAATGTAAAATGCACGTAAAGGTAGATGCATGGCGAGAGACAAATAGATTTCATACCGAGTACAATGAAACAATGAAAGGGCAGAACAGCGCTAGAGGGCAGCGTGAACTGCAAATAGAAAGTGAAAAGTCCCTAGGAAAGGGGAACTACAAGCTCCGTCAGCTCGAGACGAGCATCTAGTTACCTGTGTTCCTTACAGGCAGAGACCCAGACCCATTCATTGGCGTTTGGTAAAGCAAGAAGACCCAATCCAACTCTAATGTCGAGCCTTCCTAAACCGGAAATATGCTCGCGAAGAGAAAGGGTTCTGTACCCGATGGGCTTAGGCAAGAAAGGGACAACGATTTAGCCCTGGCCCAACTCTACTGTCAGGTTTTCCTACACCGGAAATACACTTGAAGAGAGAAAGGGTTCAGTACCTGATGGGCTCAGGCGCTATTGGGACAAGGACGCTCAGCTCGAGAACGCCTTGCTCTCAAACGCGAGTGTGAGACTCCAACTTGGACAAGGGGTAGACGATGTCGGTGAATGACACCTCGGCTAAAAGGGCGAAAGAGCCAGGGTACAACTCCTCTGTTGAGTTCTTCCCCTAAGGAACCAGGCTCACGGATGAGAAACGGTTCAGTACCCAATGGGCACAGGCACAGCACGCCCAATTACACGAGGCAAGTTCATAGACAGTGGAACACCTCGTGCGAGTCAGACGAGAGCAAAAATCGTCTGGACGAAGAGTCGCCACTACGCATGCCTGGAGACAGATATAAAGGCTGTCACAGGCTAAGGGTAGCCCACCCGAATTGTCAAGGCAAGCCGAAATCGGATGTACTAGGCCTACAAGGCGCATAACGGTGGCACAATGTAATCACGCTCCCGGCGGAAACCGCACGGATATCTGTGATGGTTACAATGGAGCGAACGCAAAACAAACAATAATATAAGAAAAAAGACAATCTTCATTTTTTGGACACTTCATGAGACGGTGAGGTTTGGAGAACACAGTCACAACAGGCAAGATTGAAGGCGACAGCGTGAGAAAATAGAGTTTGACAACCTGGCATGGCAGGGAAACAACAACGATCTTGATACATAATGCTGGAGATCGAGAAATGTGGAGTCATGATCACCTACACCAGCAAGCATGGCACCTGATGATATGTTTGTTACCTAACAGCAGTCTAATGCAACTGTTATATGTTTGTTATCTCATTCTCAAATTACAGAGGTCGATAAGAGGTTTACAGCTTGACCTGGAAAAATGAATCTACAATATAGCTATACCTGCGCCTGTTTATTTGCTTTCAATAGTGTTATCAGCAATGTTGATGATAGCTCGTGGGCTGGATCAAGGTTGACTAGAGGTCGAAGAGATGGCGAGTTGACAAGCATGATCAGGACAACATCCATCCAGCACATAGCATCCAGGTTCTGCCACTGCACAAACAGGTTGTCTCTGGATACTGTGGATGAAGCTTGGATCTGATCTTCTTTCATCTGTGAGGCAACGCTAGTGATGAATGTCTCCTCCTGGCCTGTAAATAAACATATTATGCCAGTTAAAACTATACACTACAATCTCTTTTGGAGTTGGGGGGGGAGGAGAATAAAACCGCACACACACACACACAAATTCAAAAGACAAAGAATTCTTTTTCCTTGTACATTCTCAAAATGTAGATCAGAGAAGCAGTGTGTCGTCATTTACAGCTTAAACAACTTAACTGCGATGTGGCTTCTGTGTCACTTTGACCCTTTATAGATGGGACAGTCAACTTCATAAACCTCTTCAGGCGCCTTTCACAACATATCTGACATGTAGTAGTATTGCTATTCTTTGCTCCCCATTCGAGTCCAGGAAACACAATGGGTGAAAAGGCACAGGACCGACCCCACTGTACTCGAGTTTTTCCACATGTACTCCATCCCTCTCAACAAAGTGGCTGCCTGCAAAAAGTATCACTCATTGCATGAAATTCAGAAAATCCACTTTGTAAACAAGACATCATAAGTCAGGTTTGAACTCACAATTCTTGAGCACAGGGCAGTTTGACCTCTATGCCATGAAGATCCCCCAAGGAATAAGATCAACCCAGGTTTATCTATCTGTGTGACGTGTCCTGCAGAACGTTGGCCTCACTGCCACTCTGTAAGCCTCTTGGTTCTGTGTATGCTTAGCTTCTTTTAGTGTCATGTTCAGAAAGCCTTCAATGTCATGCGTCCATTGTAGTCTTGGTCTGACTTGTTCACTTTCCTGGAACTTTTCCCTCCATGATTTATCTTTCTAAATAATTGTCTCTTTATAGGCCGAAATGTTAGCTTGCCTTTATTTTGTTTTGAGAAGCCAATTTTCTTCTATGTTCAGGCCTTTGCGGACGTGTCCATTGGTTTGTCTTTCTGTCCATGATATTCTTAGGACCGGTACTGAAACATTTCTAAAACATTTTACCAACCTACGTCAAATACAAATAAAACTATTATCAGAATGTCTCTGTCATATGTGTCCAAAGTGGGAGCTAACAGCTATATGCACAAAGCTCAGGAATAATTTGGGCTTGTGGGCTGACTTGTCCCACAATTTAGAAAAATAAAAAATAATTAACACTGTGCTGATCAAATTCAATGATTGTTAAATTTCAGGCACCAGTACATACTTCCTATGATCAACTTCAATGATGTTTAATCTGTTACAATGTGTGGTAGTAGTAACAAGGAACCTGTAAAAATAGTATTAATAAAATAATCTTGCGAAGTGGACTATGTCATTCTAAAATTCATTGCATAAAGTCATCTTCTGCATTCATTCTCAAATTCCTGCAGACTAGCAGAATGTAGTCCAGAGAACGGAAAGTGCTGTATCGCGTTTTAGGGAGAGGGGAAGGATCACCTCTAAGTCACCTGGCAGATAGCAGTATTGTTATTCATTGTTTCCCTTTTGGGTCCTGACAACACAAGTAGGCATTGAATATAGTGATTACTGTTGTTTGGAGGCGATTGATTAAAATTGATATTTTTTCTCAGGTGAGCTAATTGTATACGCTGAGAATAATGGAGTGAAGATTCAGCAATATAATCAATACTATTGGTTGGTTGGGGATGCAGCATTCCATGGACTTATGACCTTTCATCCCATGCCAATGTGTGATGTATGCAGGTATTTGTGAGCTGTTGTTTTGTTCCATATGTGGTGTTCCATTTATCTGGCCTTGGAGGGAAAAGTATTTTTTTGACAACATCCAGAAAAGATTTTGTCAACAGTTTTGTAAGAATGAGTGTACAGCCGACACCCTGGAGTGTGTTGTGCTTGTATTCTGTTCAGGTCATTGTTAAACTGTACACGTTGTGTGCAAAGTCAGACGACGGTACTCTCATCTTTCATCCCCAGGAAGATGTCAGCTGATGCCGATTTGGATTTCAGTTGGTCGTATATTTTTATATTTCTCGCCAAGTGTTTACCATGGTCCATCTGTTCAGCGAAGTCTCTTTGTTCACAGATTTCAATATATTTTTAACTGTGTATGGTTATTAGTGTGTAAAACAACATTTTATCTCGTGGAACAAATAGGCTTAAAAGAGTTTTCAGACAAAACAATCACGATACTGAAAGTATCCCGCGAGTTTGTGGCAACCAGGACATGGACTTCTAGTTCAGAGCGCAAAGAATAATGTCATTGTTACCCGCCATGCACATTGCAAGAGGCTACTAATAAGATTTATGAGGGTGGAGTTGGCTGCCCCATCCCATATAGGGTAAAGTGGCCCAGAAGTCATATTTAATTTGGATGTGTCAGGCCGAAAAGCACAGATACCACACCACAGCCCAGCACATAAATGTATTAGAAGACATAATGAAAATTTCAAAGAGCTATGTTATTTTTGGTTCTAGTTTAGAATCCATACTTTCTATTTGTATTTCCCTTGGCTACATTTATCATCTATTAATTTAAATATAAATTTATTTTTGGTTAGGGTTAGTTATGCAAATTAATTATTGATATAATATTTAGATTCAGTCTAAAATAAGCAAGAGGAAACGGGTTCCAAACCAGATCCTAATTTTTTTCTTAAAATTTTCAAACACCCTTGATAATGGGAGTAAGTATGCTTCCAATTGGCGGTCAGCAAAGTCTTAAATAAGTGAACTTCAGCATTTAATCATTTACCCCATACCAAGCAACAGCAAATAACACAATCACAAATACTCATGCCAGAAACCAATGGAAGGTTGCAGGCTCACCAGATCCGCCTCCTTCTAATGGAGAATGGCTCTGGTCGAGATTATCAGAATCTGTCTCACCAACTTTAAGGTCAGCAACATCTGAGCTGACCAACTCCACACTGTCATCACCAGTAGACTGCCTAGTCACTGTAGCAATTGGTCTAAATTCATACTGATCTACAGAGCTGCTGTCTGTGCTGGATGTTGCCCTCTGCTCTGTTCCTAATCCTGATGTACTGAAAGCTGAAAATGATACACACATACAAATCTGAAGTTTTCTTAACAAATATAACAACCACACAGAAGTTTTCTTAACAAATATAACAACCACACAGAAGTTTTCTTAACAAATATAACAACCACACAGAAGTTTTCTTAACAAATATAACAACCACACAGATGTTTTCTTAACAAATATTTTAACAACCACACAGAAGTTTTCATAACAAATATAACAACCACACAGTTTTCTTAACAAATATAACAACCACACAGAAGTTTTCTTAACAAATATAACAACCACACAGAAGTTTATTTTTAACAATCAGTAACAACCATACAGAAGTTTATTTTTAACAATTGGTAACAACCATACACAATCTAATGCAAATGTCATCTTAGGTATGGTCACACTGCGCTGAACACATTTCACTGGCATGCATACACACACTGTGCTATACAGGTCTAGGGAACATAGTCTGCTACACTAATATAGGGGTCACTGTGTTAGACAAATCTAGGGAACACTGTGTGCTAGACAAATCTAGGGAACACTGTGTGCTAGACAAATCTAGGGAACACTGTGTGCTAGACAAATCTAGGGAACACTGTGTGCTAGACAAATCTAGGGAACACTGTGTGCTAGACAAATCTAGGGAACACTGTGTGCTAGACAAATCTAGGGAACACTGTGTGCTAGACAAATCTAGGGAACACTGTGTGCTAGACAAATCTAAGGGATACATACCATGCTATTTAACCTTTAAGACACTTTTGTTAAATCTGTTCAACAAAAATTTTAATGGCGCTTTTCATTCCTTGTCGAGTGCATCCATAGTGTCTCAAAATGACCAAGAAGCTATGTTGAAATTGGACGTGTTGTGATAAAAAGTGCAGATATTGCAGCTAATCTGTAAACCATAACACAATGCATTTCATTCTCTGGACTAAATCCTGCAAATCTGCAAGAATTTGAGAATGAAAATGAAAAAAAAAAGATGCTATAGCCCCACAAACCTTCACTTTCTTATTCGCCACCTATTTTCAGTTTCCCTAATCTTTCATTTTCTGTGTACATCACTGACATGTCACAATATTACTGCATATCAAGTGACCAATTGTGCCATTGTCCAAAAACATATCGTCATTCAACCCTGCGACAACCTACAGCAATAGCAGAGAAAATAATAGATAGATAAAACTACACCTTACCTTGACCAGCAGTTAGGTGGGAGAGCTCAGCCAACATATTCAAACCACTCATGCTGTTGTCAATGTTGAAACTGGACGTGCCACCCATCATAGCTTCCTGTGACTGCGCTGATAGACCTACATCTGCCATTTGCTGTTGGTACATTGGGTCAGCCGCTTCCTGTAACTGTTGGCCTGATGTTTCTTCAGATACGCCTGCTGTAGCAGGATCCATGACCGATGTGATGATTCGCCCATCATCACTTTGTGTGTAATAAACCTGCTGTCCTGGAACCATAGTCTGGTTAGCGTCCATCACAGTTCGAATGATTCTGCCAGTTGAGTCCTGCATATACACAAACTGTTTCCCCTCTGGTGCAACATCGTTAAATGATTGTGTAGAATCTATTGGGGTCAAATGTCCATTGATGTCATGGGCGTAGATTATTTGTTGTTCCCCTTGTTGGGGATCTGGTTCTTCTGAAGATGCTGGCTGCTCTTGAGGTTGTTCCTCCTGAGTGACATGCATCCCGGCAGAATAGACAACAGTTGTTTCTATCTCTCCATCAGGTCTCATACACTGTTTATACACCACGGAGTCAGTGTAAGAAGGAATGTCATTTGGATCTATGATAGATGTTACGATCTGCCCTGAAGCATCTGTCATCTGAATGAAGTAAACAGAGTCACTGGCAGCTGTGGGTTCTCCTTGAGGAGAATCACTGTACTGTGTCTGAGATATCTGTTCGCCAAGCTGCTCTGCCACAATTGTAGATTGGTCCTCTTCTGGGTACGATGCTCCCTGGTGAAACTGTATGCCTCCAGTTGTGTGTGTTAGAGTCTGAGTATTTTCCATATCGACTTCAGATCTCACAAAGGATTCTGCTGTTGTAGTAACATGCCCGGAATCAATAGCAGAAATCTGAGCATCCACAACGGATACATTCGAAGAACCAGAAACAGCTGATAACACTTGTTGTCCTCGGTGGGTAGTTGAATCAGAAACACCATAGCAAACATCCATCTGGCTTTCCTCCTCTGGCTGTCTATACGAGAGTGAGGCAAATGCTGCAAAAGCATCCTGAAAACCCAAACCTAAATTAGCTGAGCTAGTTACAAAACTAGACTTTGACACACTGTCCTCAAATGAGGCAGACTTTTCCTTAAATCCATCTAGAGAATTGGATGGCATGTCTACGGAAGTTGACTGTACATGTCCAGACATGTCACCGCGAAAGGAAAAGACCTCACTTGTTTCAGACACTGGATCTGAATCAACAGTAGTGCTAGATACTTCGGCACCACCGCTGTCTGACAATCCATCAATTACACTGCCACTATCCACATTTCCTGACTGTTCTAATGATTCTTGGGTACTTTGTCCAGGATCCATATTTCCAGTCACAGACATGTTAACAGATTAAACAAACATGAATATTGGACAATCAAATTGTTTGTATCCCAACTCTTGCAATCTATCACACAAATTCAGAAAAGTGAAGCTGCAAGTTTTCTCAACTGGAAAATGTATACTGTGCCTCAGCCGTTTCAAACACACTTTTCAAGTACCGCGTCTACCAAGACCTGGAATTAGTGGTTTTTGCTGAACTGCAGTGATGGAAGCTACATGGTCAGATTTAATGATATCCAATAAAACATGTTGAAATTTATAGCGAATAAGTGAGAAATGGAAAATATAATCAACACAATTAGGTTCTAATGAAGTCTTGAAGGGCTGATGAAACGTCAGAGTACTGAAGTAAAGCTGGTCATTGATCTGAGCTGGTCTCTAACAACTATTAAATGTCGAGTACAGAGACAATAGATCCAACACTGTTAGACCCCTGTACAAACTGGTAACTCTGCCAATCTGAGAGTACTTCTTGAGTTCTACCAGGATTTTAAATATAAATCTATATTTTAAAATTAGACCAAACAAAGCTTGTCTTTTTGTGATGAACTATGGATGATTTCTTTGATGAGGAACTCCCACTCGGAGCCAGATAAGAGGATGCTGAAATGAAAACATATTTGTATTAAATTTATTCGAACAGTAAAATGAGGCATTATCGTACAGACAAAACGTTATCATGGCCAGAAGACTCCCAGAAAACCATGATTTGTTTTGTAGTCAAGTTAGCACTCAATTTATCAAGAGCTTATTCCAATCTGTAAAAGTCTGTATTTATTAACCTTTAGGCCCCTACGGTCGCAACATTGCGCCTTGCGTGTGCATCCCGTAGTGCCTGTGGTCGCAATCACGCAACATACGATATCACTCAATTCCCGAGTACGTAACTTCACGAAGTTAAAGCTTATATGACGTAGAATTCCCGCAACACGAAGCTAGGAATACGTCACAGTTTAAAGGTCAAATTCCTTTACTCATTACGATTGTAAGAGAGAGAAAGCCGGTTGAATTTGTCAACGCATTTCTAGAGCGACTTTAGCCATTTTCGGCCGTATTTTACTATCAAATTGAGTACCGCGTGGCATGGGTAAGTGATCGTGACTACATGTTCTAATTGTTGTTTTTTGTGTTTAATATGTTGTTATTTGATAAGAATGTTTGTGTATTCATTAAAAAGCACAAAAATAATATGTATCAGGGGTGACACGTGTGTGCATGGACAATAATTACGCTGCGTGTCGTCATAGACCTAGTGTTGACCGGACGGACGTTATATGCAATTTCTTCACGTTTTATTAGTCTTTTTAGTTCATATTATATTAGTTTTGATATAAAACAATACATATACAATAAGTATAGGTATTTATGAGGATTTTATCAATGTTGCCACACATTGCTCATGTATTAGGGTCGTCACGAAGATATATTTGCGATTTTGAAAATGACGTTTTGCGTTTTTCGCCAGAATTTTCAACTTCAAAACGTGCTCACAACTGTCATATCATACATACAACAACAAAAAAAACATGATAATATTCACTATTCACTCCTTTATTTAGATGTGCAAAAATTATTTTGATATCTTTTAAAACAAAAAAGTTATGACGTTTTCAAAACACCCACCATCAATAACGCAAATTTTCCAAAAAATAAGTCAGGCCCTGGGGGAAGTTTTGTAATTTTAAGCCAGGGCTCTAAAGGTTAATGTACTCTAAGAAAACATTCACTTATCTATAATTCTGCATTCATTCTCAAATTCCTGATGGCTAGCAAGATGTGCTTCTGTGAACACCATACATTGTCATGGCTTCCAGTATTGCTGAAATATTTGCTGTTTTTGACCTAACACATTCAACTAGTGTGGCAATATGGGTTACTTTAACCTACAGGATGGAACAGCCTCATCCCCAAACTCCTTAGTTGCCTCTTATAACATACTTATAATTTCAGTTTTGCTATTGTCTTTAGAGTGCAAACAACACAGCAAATATCTACAAAATGATATATCATACATTAAATTATGTTCCTCTTCTTTCGTTCACTTGAAACATGTCTATATCTGTAATTCTGTCTCCTGAAAAAAAAACTCACTGTCTTTTGTAGTTCATACAGTGTGTCCCATTGAACTTTTTAAATTATGTAAATAAGTAAGACAATGTACACATGAATTTTTATGAATACATTCACACAAAATTAGACCCAAAATTAATTCTGCTCGACAGATTTTTTTATTATTTGGTAGTGAATGAGCTCAATTTGACTGTCAATGTGCCCTTTGGGAACATATACAGCATCCCCAAAATTGCTTCCTCAAAAGTACCACAGAAATTCTTTACTAAAGGCTGTTTACTACCTACCAAATTTCTTTTCACATTTTTTCCTGAGTGGACAACAGTTCGGGCAGTTACACAATCTTATTTTGTAAATCACTGGAAAACTTTCTGTTATGTCAACAGCCCAAAACTGGATGCTTGTGGTGTTAAATTTTATGTATGACACTGCCTAATAAAAATCCCAGAACAGAAACCCCCAGCAGTGAAACTGTATTAGCTTGACATTTCTCAAATACCCACATTATTATACATGGGAGTTAATATCATGTATTGAACATATTGAGAGACAAAAAGTAAAATGGTTCTGTCACCTTATAAGAATGAAGCCAAACCAAATACCAATAAGAGCATATAACACAAGAATATCCTTGCGTACGGCCAAAGGTGAACCAAGAAAACGGTAGATAGAAAACATGAAGATAGCCTTGAATAAACATGGACTAAATGCAACCTCAGTGACACATCTGGCCTTGGAACAACAGCTTAAGCTCCCACCCCTACGCTTAACGGCAAGTGTGAATGTGATCAACAATGATTCATATGGGGAAAGACAATAGACAATATGTGGGAGTGACATTTGAACAGTCTTTGCTTCAGAGAATACCGTATGTCTACCATGTCATAACAAGAGCCTGCACAAGATTTTCCGTTATTGAGAGCAATGGCAGCTTGCAACATTCTACTCACACTGTTATATCAGGGAATTTGTATCTAATATAGAATATGCTTGTCATATTCACAGTTAGCTATACACAGATTACCAGACTGAAGATTCAGAACAAGGCCATCATATGGGATGCAATCTCGACTTCCTGACCATAGCTGCTAGAATCAAGAGGTAGCAAGTTGTGCCATACCTTAAAATCAATGCAATACATTTCCTCCTTTACATCACAGTCTCAATAAGAAGAAAGATTCCAGGCTCAAATTGGGCAGTCATAAGATATTCTCACACAAGTATGTGAACTTAATTGCATTGTTCCTGGGTAGGGGTGGATACCCACTCTATCTACATTATGTGGTACCTTCTTTATAGTCATTCCATTCCACTCAATAGAAGTTGTATGGGGGGAAAGATCAGGTGGTGGTGGATGCAGAAGTCAAAACACTATTTGATAATAAAACTGCAGAAAATGATATAATAATCTACAATGATGGGTCAATCATTTGACCTTAGCAATGTGCTTGGATATTTTCTAAGCGGCCTGGAGAAAACATTGTCAAAAAATCCAGCAGTCCCTTCACCAGACTACGAGCAGTCTTATAATGGAGATAAAAGATGTGACAAAGGCACTATCATGGCTGCTGTTTTCCTGGTAGGTGATTTCTTGGTCTTTTTGTTACTGTGTTGCTCCATCTTGTGCCAGCCTATCTGCCTCTTCATTTCCTGGTATGCCACAGTGGGATGGTATCCACTGGAGCATTACCCTTCTTTGTATGCTCACTTCTTGTGTGGCTTCCTTCAGATCTGGCAGTTTATCGCTGTCAAGGGTTTGTAGGACAGACATATCATCAGTAAGAAACACTACCTGTTGACATTGGCTTGTTTTTAATTATTTCTGCAGCAATGCTTAGAGCCTGTACTTCTGCAGAGTAGTTGGAGCAGAATATTCCAGTTGGTGAACATGTGGATTCATTTTATTTTCTGAATATTTTATGTACACTCCAGCACATCCATTCTTCACTGCTGTCGTTGCTGATCTGTTGGTATATACTTGTATCTATGTTTCTCTGGGGTACATATCTTCAATCATGTTACATACTATTGTTTTCTTGTGGAGAGTATTCAGTTCTCTCATAGTGTAGTCATTGTTTATGGTGGTTCTGATAGTGAGATTTTGATATTGCTCCCTTGGAACTGGAAAAAGTGTTGCTGTTATATCTCTTGTTATATCTGGTAGTTCTTCCTTGTATTCTCTGTTTAGTTTTTTGGATCAGTGAATAAAACTGCTCCTCTTCAGCCTTTCGCTAGCTAGGTCACTGTATCTGGAACCTTCATTGGATGTACTCTTGTACAGTTCAGGATCTTGTACTTTTTTTACATGGATCATGATCTTAGTGTCTCGCCTGTATGGTAAGGGGTGATGCCTGTAATTTTTTACATTTCATTTATGTGAGAGGTCTTCATGGCATCTGTGATAAGTGTTTGATTGTGTACCATGTCCAGGGCTTGTAGATGGGAATTGGCTGCTGAAGTCCATGATGTTGATCCATATTCTAGTACTGGTCTAATTGCACCTGTATATACCTTCTTAAAGGTTGCCTCATTGGAGATACGTTTCAGCCAACCTTCGTTGCGGAGACGGCACTTGATGATGATGACATTGGGCCCCAGCTTGTTCCTGCCAAATTCCTCACGAAGGCAGGTTTTTTCTTGCCTTTGCTTTTATTTTCTCAATGTGAGGCCTCCATTTCACTCTTATCTAGTGTAGTGCCTAAGTACACCGGCTTGTCTTCTGTTTGGATATGTATATTTCCAAATTTTATCTCTCCTGCTTTGTCTTTACTTGAGAGTGTGAAGAGTGTTGTTGAGGACTTTTCAGCATTGATCTTTACCATCCATTTCTCAGCTCATGCTGCTATGTTGTCTGCTGCCTTTTGTATTTTTTTGTTGGCGATCTTTCGTTGTTCTACACACTACCAAGTTATCAGCATACATTGCAGCTCTTACACCTTGTATTTATGAAAACATAAAACAAAAACAGAGTTGGAGACAGTACTGAGCCGTGAGGAACTCCATATTTTAGCATAACTTTTTTGCTGTTGCGGCCTTCCATGATTCTTGCTTTCTGATTCTGTAGGAAGGATTGTATCAACTTACTCATACTACCCCTAATTCCATTTCGTTGCAGCTTTACTATCAGTCCATCTTTCCAGACCTTGTTGAAAGCAATTTTGAGATCTATCCATGGGGTGAAAATTGTCTTCTTTTCTTGAAATGCATCTTCTATGATCTGGGACAGGAATGTTATTTAGTCTACTGTGCTGTTACACTCTCTACATCCAGCTTGTTTTGGCACCAATAGCTTCTCTGATTCTAGGTATCATTTCAATCTTCTGCTGACCATCCTTTCCATTGTCTTGCAGACACAACTCGTTAGACTTATTGGTCTGTAACTGTCGGGTTTCTGTTTGTCCTTTCCTTTTTTTTTTTATAATGCAAAATTAGTTAAACTAGGAAAACCAATTTTTTGGCCTATTTTTTTTATTATGCAAACTACTCAACTGTAACCTCATAATTATTTATTTTACAAGGTTATAGTTGAGTAAGCCTACAGTTTGCATAATTTAAAATAAAATATAATAGGCCTACAGGCTACCTAATGACAATTTTGTACACCCAATAGCTATATTTAGGCCTATTGACAGTACAGTTACTGAATTACACCCTAGGCCTACTTACATTTGTGTAGGCCTACAGTTCGCAAAATTACAGTAGCGATACAAAACTGGAGGATTAATTTCAGCACACTCACGACTACATTAAAATTGTGTTATTTTCTCATCACTGCATTCTTTTTTGGCTATACCTATGGGTATTTGGTGAAATTAATAACTGGTTTATTTTATAAAATAAATAAATTATATTATAATAAGCTTTGAACTTAACATTACTGAGTACTGTCAGTAGAGTTTACATAGTCTATAGGCAATCATCATATAGTCTAGGCCTATAACAAAATTGGCACTTGACTAGGGCACATGTCACATAGAGTAGACATTTATAACAAGCACTCATAAGAAAAAAAATATAACAAACACTAGAATAATAGCATTTATTACTTTCTTCACTGTGAATTATGAAGTGATGATTCAGATCATAAAGAAAGTAAAATGGTATCATTTATCATATGAAAAATCCAAAAACTAAAACCTGGTCTATAAAAAGAACAATGGAAGGAAAGAATAATCAAATCAAATTCAATGTTGTAATCAAGCAGAAAGTTGCATGTACTTGCACGAAATTCTAATAATGAAGCGAGTCTCTACAGCGATCTAATATATGCAGCTAGGTAGTTCGACATAATGATCTGATATGTATATCCTTACTACTTATAATAGACATTTTATTTTAACATACGTGTAACCACAATTCTGAACATTATCGAAAATTGGTGTATGGATATTTTCTAGAACGAATGTCATATGACCTGCGTATCATCCAGAAGTCGGGCATGCAATATAACAGACCTCAGTTTAACAGTGATTATACCAACCATCTGTTAAATCTTTATTGGCGTTAATATGTTATGCAACCTATCATTCTTGCGGTTGCAATTTAAAATTCACGTCAAAGATTAAGTCAGTTTTATTTACGACGCCCTAGGAATCGGCGGGTTTTTAGTGGCATACTATACAAATAAGTTTGCACCTTGAAACTTTGCTTGAAGGTTAGAAAATGTAGCAAATAATTGTATTAGCTTTGTGATAATGCTGAATATTATGATACTTGCCATTCATTCACGGCGAATCACCTGATATCGCCGTCGTGTTATTTACCGACTTGAAGATATAAATAGCCAGGCATGGCGTCGCCATGATATGCGCAGACAAAAAAACTTCCATGGAATTCTGGGTATCCAAAAAAAACGAGATATGAATGAAATTCACAAATGGTTTTTAAAATTCTTACTATTTATTTTATCTATATAAAAAAACTAAGGCGTACCAAAACTAATATCCATCATAATTATGCATATGTTTTACAATACGACAAAAATTTAATTTCCTTTTTATTTTGTAAAACTAGGTTTGGATGTCTTAGTGGTGTATTGAATTTTATGCCGTTTCCGCCCTCTTCATTTTTATTATGATCAACTTATTCGTTCATTTTCTGAAAATTGGTGAGAGAGAAAAGGAAAAATGGAGGATGGTGTGGAGTTAGTTGCAACTTAGGAATAGATATGTGACAAATTGTATTTTTATTATTGGGAGCTACCTGTGGTTTAATCGTTATGATCATAGTTCGTAATATTCCCTCTTCAGCGGTAAAAAGATGCTATGCGCTTGCTTGTGGTATGCAGGTACGACCAAGTGCCTAGCTACTCACATACTACTAAGCCTACACTTATCTAAATAAGTGCCGCACACATTGCACGCACGAAAAACTCTTTAAAGAACATTTAGCAGTTTCTATTTACAACTTCAAGTTTCTTATTTCTACGTGAAGTTTCCTTTACAGAACGAAATCCATTCCGTTCTCCCGATTACAGCCCGCAAATTTCAGAAGCAAAAGTAGAAGTTCGGCATGAATATATCTCGTAGGCTATAATTCATTCTTGAAATTGGATCGTCTTTCTGTCCATGATATTCTACATGTGTAACTTTATAATTAAAATGCTGAATTTTTCTTTTGTCGGCGTCTTACTGGTTGGTAATCTATCCATTCTTTTCCTTATTTTTGAGGGTTGTCCATAAATCACGGCAACAACTGGGGAGGAGGGGGTAGGTAGCGAGTTTGATAATTTATTGACATGGGGGAGGGGGGCTTTGACAAAAGTTGACTGGTAAAATTTGTTAGTACAATTAAGTAGGGTTAGTTGATCATGATAGTTTGTTGACAAGGAAGAGTGCAAACATGTGAATTTATGGACGTAATATATAGACAGTCCTATGCTGCAAGGCGTCAAGGATTAATTAAAAGGCTACCGGTTATCGGGCTATGCCACGTTCGGTCGCTTTAAATGCATTAATATTGTGACGGCTCAGAACCTTGGTTACCCCTTCAATCCAAATTTTTCTTGGTTTTCCTCTGTCTCTTTTTGTTTTCCATTCTCGTGTTGTATACTGCTGCTGTCCAATAAGGACTCATTAAGTGGCCAAACCATCTCTGTCTGTTTTTCAGTATATCTAACGACAGAGTTACAACGGTTCTTACAATCTATTCATTGGTAAACTAGCCCCCGAACAAAAATTAAGAGCCAGGTGCAATATGTCGCAAATAAGGTCGGCGTGGAGGTCCCGCGCTAAAGCCATTACTGTCTGCAATTGAAGACCTCTGCATATAATTAATTAGACCTTCATCCGTACCTGTTTTACTAGTATATAAAGGTATTATTATACCTTTTCCCGTTGGTCACTATTTATATAATTGGAGTCACATGCCCAAAAATAGCCAAGTCGACTCCAAGTATATAAATAGTGACCAACATAATTCACGATAATAATAAAAACGTAATGAAGTTAGAATTCATTATGTCATCATCATCAAGTGCTATCTTCGCAACGAAAATTGGTTGCAACAGAACTCCAACATCTCCCTATCTCATGTCTTGGTGGTGCACTCTGCTAGATAGCAATCTGTCCATTTTGTGATGTTACTCTTTCATTTGTATCTCTGCCTACCTCCTGCTCACCTCCCCTCTACTTTACCCTCAATAAGGTTTCATGTGACCAAAATATTTTATTTACTTGATCATTATTTCCTTTAATAATTATTTCTTCATATTAAGTGTTGTCAAGACCTCTGTTTTTGTTTTCGTCAGTACATTTTTAGTCAAATGTGGCCTCATCACGTGATAACAGTCCAACTTTTGTAATGTTATGTGCACAACCATGCAAATTCTGTTATAGTTTGCGCATCTTTCCTGTCGTCACAGAAATCTTACGTCATCAGATGACACAAGATCAACCCAACATGTCTAATGCAATCGCAGATTTCTGTTTACTGAGATTGCTAGCTACAGAGAGAGATGCTGCACGTTTGTTACAGACTCAAGTACTGCTACATAGAGAACAGATATGCGGTCACAGTCATCCAATGTTACAGACTCAAGGACTGCTACATAGAGAACAGATATGCAGTCAGTCATCCAATGTTACAGACTCAAGGACTGCTACATCGAGAACAGATATGCAGTCAGTCATCCAATGTTACAGACTCAAGGACTGCTACATCGAGAACAGATATGCGGTCACAGTCATCCAATGTTACAGACTCAAGGACTGCTACATCGAGAACAGATATGCAGTCAGTCATCCAATGTTACATACTCAAGGACTGCTACATCGAGAACAGATATGCAGTCAGTCATCCAATGTTACATACTCAAGGACTGCTACATCGAGAACAGATATGCGGTCACAGTCATCCAATGTTACAGACTCAAGGACTGCTACATCGAGAACAGATATGCAGTCAGTCATCCAATGTTACAGACTCAAGGACTGCTACATAGAGAACAGATATGCAGTCAGTCATCCAATGTTACAGACTCAAGGACTGCTACATCGAGAACAGATATGCAGTCAGTCATCCAATGTTACAGACTCAAGGACTGCTACATCGAGAACAGATATGCGGTCACAGTCATCCAATGTTACAGACTCAAGGACTGCTACATCGAGAACAGATATGCAGTCAGTCATCCAATGTTACATACTCAAGGACTGCTACATCGAGAACAGATATGCAGTCAGTCATCCAATGTTACATACTCAAGGACTGCTACATCGAGAACAGATATGCGGTCACAGTCATCCAATGTTACAGACTCAAGGACTGCTACATCGAGAACAGATATGCGGTCACAGTCATCCAATGTTACAGACTCAAGGACTGCTACATCGAGAACAGATATGCGGTCACAGTCATCCAATGTTACAGACTCAAGGACTGCTACATAGAGAACAGATATGCAGTCAGTCATCCAATGTTACATACTCAAGGACTGCTACATCGAGAACAGATATGCGGTCAGTCATCCAATGTTACAGACTCAAGGACTGCTACATAGAGAACAGATATGCAGTCAGTCATCCAATGTTACAGACTCAAGGACTGCTACATCGAGAACAGATATGCGGTCACAGTCATCCAATGTTACAGACTCAAGGACTTCTACATAGAGAACAGATATGCGGTCACAGTCATCCAATGTTACAGACTCAAGGACTGCTACATCGAGAACAGATATGCGGTCACAGTCATCCAATGTTACAGACTCAAGGACTGCTACATCGAGAACAGATATGCAGTCAGTCATCCAATGTTACATACTCAAGGACTGCTACATAGAGAACAGATATGCGGTCACAGTCATCCAATGTTACAGACTCAAGGACTGCTACATCGAGAACAGATATGCGGTCACAGTCATCCAATGTTACAGACTCAAGGACTGCTACATCGAGAACAGATATGCGGTCACAGTCATCCAATGGCCTTATATTACTATAATGATGGATGGACGCATCGAGTATATAACACCAATCCTAACCCCTTCCTCCCCACCCACAACTAACCATCCTCCCCTCAAACAGTAAAAATCTAACACCACTCCTACCCCCACCGCCCTCCTTCCGTGACACCGCCCGCAAACAACTAACTAACCCTCCCCTTCCCAAAAAAATAGAGTACGCAGTCTCCCCTCCATGATATATTTCACAACTGCGCTCAAATAAAGGGACACAACAAATATTTTTGTTAACACTACTGACTTTCGTACACTAACGCCGTTTACATTTTTTATGAGACTATATTTAGTTCCGTAAAAAAAAAAATAGATCACATCTGCCTAACATGAACATCTTCCATGATGTTCCCCCTATTCTTCTATATATCACCGCTTCAAATCCATAATATTTTTCTTATGTGGTTGAAAGTACTTTTATCAATTTCTATTAACCGCCGAAGATGGATGTGTCGGGCCAGTGGCGCAAATAAAACTGTGACACAATGCATTTCCATTCTCTGGACTACATCCTGCTGGAAATCTGGTATGTTCATGGTCCTGCTACATGGGAGATCCAGCGGGAGTTTGAGAATGAACGCTGAACAAAAAGGATTCCTATTATCCTTTTAACTTCTGTCAAACTCCTTTAAAATCATTTGTGATTATGTGTCCAAGATATTGATAATGTTGACTTGTTTCTTTTCATGTATTTTTATGTTTATACATTTATAGCTTTGGGAGATATTGTCACTGATAGGAAATAGCATAGCTTCTCTTCGGATGACATTTATAGCTGTGGGAGATATTGTCACTGATAGGAAATAGCATAGCTTCTCTTCAGGTGACATTTATAGCTTTGGGAGATATTGTCACTGATAGGAAATAGCATAGCTTCTCTTCAGGTGACATTTATAGCTTTGGGAGATAGTGTCACTGATAGGAAATAGCATAGCTTCTCTTCAGGTGACATTTATAGCTTTGGAAGATAGTGTCACTGATAGGAAATAGCAACACTGATACCACACGTCATCATAGTACAAGACTAAGGAGGCTTTGGGGTGAAGTTTCTATCCTACAGAGGGTAAAAAAGACAAACACTCTATGCTGAAGTCGGATGTGTCAGACAAAGAGGCGCAGATATCACAAATAACCATGACACAGTGCATTGCATTGTCCAGACCATATCATGATAATCTGCAGGATTATGAGAACACAACTAGAAGAGGAAGACCATAGAAAAGATGTATAGAAAACATCATGGAAATCCTGTACAGACACGGTAATAGCACAGCTGAGGCCACACATCTGGCTTTAGAACACAAGCTCAAGCTCTAATCACCCCTACGCTGAACGGCAAGAGTGGATCATAAACCACCTGGGGAAAGACAATAGACAACTAGAAGAGATAGCGTTAAAGACATTGCTTGAAGCCAAACTGATTCCGTTTTTCTAACTACATCTTACTAATCCGCAAGGATTATGAGAACATACGCAATAGTTGCAACATACGGCTGTGAAACATGGACTCTAAGTAAAACAGCGGCAAAGAAGATCAACGCCTTCGAGCTGAAATGCTACAGAAAGATACTTAGAATATCATGGAAGGATAAAATCAGAAACTCAGATATTATAAACACACTGAATATTCCAGAGTGTTGGTTACTAAACACAATAACAAAAAGAAAACTACGCCTGTTTGGTCATATAAAGAGACATAACTGTTTAGAAAGACAAATAATGGAGGGAAGAGTACCTGGGAAGAGGAGAAGGGGCAGACCAAGAAGACGATGGACTGACGACATTAAAGATAACATGAATACATCGCTAGAAAATGCAAGCCACATCGCCCAAGACAGAGAGAGGTTCAGAGAGTTCATTGGGAAGACAACGTTCTGGAAGGAATACGTCACATGACACGCAAAAGTATTCAAGAATCTGACCATGTGCTCATAAGGCCATAAGGGGAGCGTACAATAGCAACACCATGACCTAAGAGGAAACTAAGGAGTTGGTTGGTATTTTAATTTGGGGGGGGGGGGGGGGTGCTGACTGTCCTATCAGATGCCAAGAAGCCATTTCCGATTTCAGAGCCAAATTGCAAACTATGACACTACACATTCGTTCTCTGGACTACATCCTGTAACATTTTAAGAACAATGCAGAAAAAGAATCAAAAGCATGTTCAGAGTATGATGATGATTTGATAAATGACAAACTAACAACCAGCCAATCAGGATGTTTTTATGACACCGTTGTCATCATCAAATAGATTATTACGTTCAGAATTCATGGGAATTAAAGGAATGGCGCCATATCTATAAATGATGTGCTTAAGGTGTTTCTGATCATTCAATAGCTAGGTTGCTAATTCTTGGATCCCAAATCTTATCAATCAATTCTTCTTCTTCTTCTTTCGTTCACTTGAAACATGTCTATATCTGTAATTCTGTCTCCTTAATAAAACTCACTGTCTTTTGTAGTTCATACAGTGTCCCATAGAGTTTTGATTCCAGTGTTGTTTACTCTGGCCAATATGTCTGCCTCAGCGTTTCATGCTCAGAACACTCTTGAAGTTATATGTTTGGCACTCTGTGCTTGCCAAGTGTTTGCATTCTTCCCATTTTCTGCATCTCTGCTATGGGTGTTGATTTCATTGCTCCCAACATTATTCTAAGTGCCTGGTTTTGCACTTTATCTAGATCTTGTAATGTGGTGTTTGATGCAGGACACCACGCAGCTGAACCATATTCCAGGTGTGGTCTTATGCCTTGCTGGTAAACTTTACGGAGTATATTCCCACTGGTTTCCCATGTGGTTCCACTTAGTTTTCTCAGGATAGCTAACTTCCTCCTGGCTTTTGTTGATGCTTTGTTTATGTGTTATTTCCATGTTAGCTTATTATCAAAAGTAACTCCGAGGTATGTGGGTTGTTTGTCTTCTTTCAAGAGCTCTCCATCTATCTTGATATGACCAGCTTTTTGTTTTGGTGAGAGTGTAAAGAGTGTAGTGCTGCACTTATCTGTGTTAATGCTGACGCTCTATATGGTTAGGGCATCGATAGCTCTATGTATTTGTTTGCAGTGATGAACGGTGTAAACTTGGGTTAGACATATAATGGGCATGACTCGCCTTCTAAAATTATTTTGATTTTGTAAGGAACAGTCGAGAGTGCAAGGAGAAGAGGGTAGATAAAATCCTGGATTGATAACATCAAGAAATGGTCTGGGCATGATTTTTCTACACTTCTCCGAATGGCTGATGATAAAGATGTTTGGACAAGGAAGAAAGAGGGAAAGCTTGCAACACCGGGCATCAGATAAGTAAGTAATGACAGTTACACAGAACAACTCAAATTGGTTAAGATGATCACTGATTTATTTACAAATAACACTATTCCTACTTTTACCACATCAAATAACAAGAAACATCTTTGTAAAAGTCTGGTAGGTAGAGCCTACATATCATTTCAAAGATATTTTCTTTGGATTTGTTCTAGTATCTTTATATGCTTCGTTCAATCTCAAACTCCCACTGGCTCTCTCTTGTAGCAGGACAATATTCCTACTAGATTTCCAGCATGATATAGTCCAGAGAATGAAAAAGGGCTGTGTCACAGTTTTATTTGCGTCAATGGTCCGATACAACCGTCTTTGGTGGGTGTTCTAGTATAATAACATAGATTTCAATTTGTGATCTGAGTGTAAATATGCTGTTACCATTCTAGATAAGATTTGCTATTTTGCATCTTTCAGTATAGCACATCCGATTTCGTCATGCATTTGGTTCATGCTCTAGTCTCACTGAAAAATTGCATGTTCCAATCTCACTGCAGAATTGCAGGTTCTAGTCTTCCCTGCAGAATTGCAGGAATAAGTTGATATGCTCACGTGTTGCTGTACCTGAAAAGGGATCAAAGAATAGCTACACTGATTACTTTCTATTCATGCCATAAATACCGAAATCGGATGTGCTAGGCCTACAAGGCGCATAACTGTGGCACAACGTAATCACGCTCCCGTCGGAAATCGCACGGATATCCATGCTGGTTACAATGGAGCGAACGCAAAACAAACATGCCATAAGAGGCAGATAATGAGGTTTAGGAATGGGGTTGGCTGTCCCATCCCATATAGGTTCATAGTGACCCAGAAGCATGCTAAGTTGAATGTGGCAGGCCAAAAGGCACATATATTGCAGCTAATCTGTAATCCAATACACAATGAATTCTGTTTTCCAGAATTCATGATGCTAATCTGCAGAAAGTTGAGAATGAATGCAGAAGAAGAATAGACAGTTGAAAGACTAGCCCCGCCAAAGATAGATGTGTCGGGCCATTGGCGCAAATAAAACGGTGACACAACACATTTCTATTCTCTGGACTACATCTTACTGGAAATCTAGTAGGAACATTGTTCCGCTATAAGAGAGATCCAGCGGGAGTTTGAGAATGAATGCTGAAGGACTAGCAAAATCAGGCACACAGATTATATCACTAATAGAAGCAAAAACATTTATAATAATTTAACATACACTGTTTGTCTTATCTTTTTCCTTGATAAAGGCCTTTTGGTCAAAACTTAAATTCTGTTTGTTTTCTGAATTGTTAACTATATTTCCTTATACTATTCAGTTTGTTTTTTGAATTGTAAAATGGTTTAATTTGTGTTCTCTGTTGAAACCTACAGCAGCAGGATGATGATGAACAAAACAACAACTAACAAACATATGCTTATATAGTACAATCTCTTTATAACACATTCTTTTTAACAAATTTCCCTTTATAACAACTGCAAAATTGTTTACTGTTGCAAAATTTCTAATTATATTTATTAGATATAGTTTGTACTGTATATAGCAAATTTCTGTTATTTCATATATATTTTGTTGGTCCAGACCAAATTGTTATAACAGGATTCCAAAGTGTATATTGCCATAGGTACGTCTCTAGCAGGGGTGGGTGTGTGTTTTACCTAAAAAAAATAAGATCAGCCCGAATTATCATAGACCTTTTGAGATCATGGATGAGGTTAATGAATACAGTTTTTAGAAAAATCCCACTATAACAACTTGGTCCCGACCAACGAAATAAGTATGTAATAACAGAAATTTGTTATATACAGTACAATTAATAAAGAATAAATATAATTGAGGATTTTGAAAAGTGTTACTAAATAGGGAAATATTTTATAAAAGGATTCACTATTGGGGAGTTCCGCTATATCTTTCCCAATAAATAAGCTGGCCATCTGCTGAATCTATTTTTATGATTGACGTATTGCAGAGCTAATGTAGCACAATATTAGACCTGAATGCAGTAAAAGACAATAGAGATGTCAGTATATATACCAGAGTTGATGATGAATAAAGGATGAGAAAAATGTTATAAACACTCATGAAAGTAGGAGAACAGCTGAAGACGGATATGTCGCACCACTGGCGTAAATAAAACGGTGACACGGTGCATTTCCATTCTCTGGAATTACATCCTGTTGGAAAATTTTAGGACCATTGTCCTGCTACAAGAGAGATCCAGCGAGAGTTTGAGAACGAACGCAGAAGAAGAAGAAGATAATGCTATGCACTGCTGGTCATCAAAGTGTCGGGTACAGGATCTCCCACATCAAAAAATTCCACATGAGGTTAAATAAAAGTAAATTCTGGATCAAATAACCATATCATCCTCCTCCATCGGATCACCCCTGCTCCGTTTGCTCTGAGTTATCTCCCTTCTGATCTCTGGTGTTATCTCATGGTGTTCGTGAAATGACATCAGTCTAAGAATTTGTGATTTTTGTTGTTTCGTCAAGTCATGCTTGTAGCGTTGCACCAATGTCAAGAGACACTGAAACCACAACACAGGCATTCTGTCTTGCCTGTCTGTAAACCTGTAATTGAAAGCATAGACAATGCAGAGATTATTGATATGAAAAATATCTCTTTATATGTCAAGAACACCTGTGTGTTACCTGGGCCCGAGAGGGGAGCAAGGAATAGCAACAATCTAAATAGAGCTGGCTGTCACATCCCATATAGCGTCAGTGACCCTATCTTCTGACTACATCCTGTATATCTGCAGGAGTTTGAGAATGAACACAGCAGAAGAAACATATTTCAAGAATACAGGTTATATGTCATTTATTTATAGTTATTCTTACCATAGATCATGGATGTCAGACATCTATCGATCTTCAGTTGAACTAAAATGACCGTCTTCGTCCTATTCCACATTCATTCTCACACTCCTGAAAATTAGAAGTATGTGGTCCAGAGTACAGAATTCGCTGTGTCATGGATTTACAGCTTGGCTACATTATCTGCACCTTCGACACATCCGACTTCAGCATCATTTTACCCTCTATGGGATGGGACAGCCAAAAAACCTCCCTAGTTGCCTCTTACGACATGCATGGCAGGTAACAGTATCACAATTTTTTTTACTCCCCTTTCAAGCCCCAGCAACACACAGGCAAATGTTCATTTTATAATATTCAACATTTTAATCCAATTAATCATATTAGGATAGTGACGCAAACAGTGACAAAAAGTTTAACCACTCACAGTGGTTACCTGTGAGCTAGGTGACTAGCGTGTAAGTACAAGAACCAGGATTCTCGCAAAGCCGTCTGTGCCTTACTATACTAGTGATATGGATACAGACATCCTCCGTTCAGTGCAAATGACTAGCATGTAAGTACAAGAACCAGGTTTCTCCCACGGCCGTCTGCGCCTTACTATACTAGCAATATGGTTACAGACATCCTCCGTTCAGTGCAAGTGACTAGCACGTAAGTACAAGAACCAGGTTTCTCGCAGTCGTCTGCCTTACTATACTAGCAATATGGTTACAGACATCCTCCGTTCAGTGCAAGTGGTAAAAACACTTGCGTATTAGTTACCAATGCCGAAGTCGGCAGTGTCGGAAGTTGAGAGCCAAAAAAAAAAAAACTTGTTAGGCCCTAGACCAGAAATATTTCCCGATTTACAGCATATATTTAAATAATAAAAATAAATAACCACATTATATTGACAATCTATGGATACCATCATTTTAATTTTGTTTGGTTGTGAACCCCCAGGAATTGCGAGCAA
Source organism: Meghimatium bilineatum (assembly GCA_034231615.1). Classification (NCBI taxonomy): domain Eukaryota; kingdom Metazoa; phylum Mollusca; class Gastropoda; order Stylommatophora; family Philomycidae; genus Meghimatium; species Meghimatium bilineatum. The sequence continues at coordinate 80,970,465 of CM067319.1, forward strand.
TTAACTCTTACTTCCTATGTGCAGTGAGGTGGTTTTTCTGATCTTTCTTTCATACCCAGGAGACTTCAGCTTTTGGCTTAGTGCAATGCCTATTGAAGGAGTCTTCTACTCAGAGTGTCTACTTGAATGTATATTCCCACAATGCATCGTGAAGTCTGTTGTCTGCATACATTTGAGTATTCAAAATATTCATGAGACCAGCATATTCATTTTATGTATGACATGATTGTTTACATGCGAACCAAAATTTCTGAACAGTACCCCTCACAGGGCTAAAACTTGGTAGTTGAAAGCAATCTTGAATTGAATTTAGACATTTATAACCTATGAACTACAGAAGCTATTAGCATGTACGCCTCGATATAACCAACATGGACACCAGTTCTAGGTTGAAAGAGCGGGTCTCGACCAAATGAGGCGAACCCACTACTTAACAAAATATTAGCATGTATGCCATTTGCTGATTACCAATGGGTCTCATATTTCCGAGACCAGCTTCTTGATATGGAGAGAGTGCTTAGTCCAGCCAAAAAATTTGGAAACCAAGACAAGACTGGACTGATTCCTTACATCAAGCAGGACCAGTCTTGCTCATTAACGCACGAGAAGTCAGACCTAAAAAGCTGCACCAGCAACCATGGCACCATGCAACCCACTAGAATTACGTGTTTACACGACGAAGCACAGATGGTGGAACACATTCTGCATTACACTAAACCTGTTGAAGATGGAGCACTAGCCTGCAGAAACGGACATCCACAGAAAGCTGTTTGGGAGTTTTTATGAGCTTTAAAATAGAGCAACTTCAATCAAGAAAACCATATTTGTTGTGTAGACATGTTAAACTGTAAATGATAAAAAGACCTATAGTTATGCCCAGAGTGATATTGATCCGGATAACTAAGCCCCCCCCCCATATAAAAACAATCCAGATAAACTAAGGTAGACAACTAACAATCTAAAGTAAGTAATCTTCTAAGTTTGTTCTTAAGGCTCTGCTGATTGGTACTTACATAAAACGCACAAACAAATGACTATAACTCTTGTTCCATGACTAGAATAAAAGAAGTTGGTTTGAAATGTGGTGTCGCTCTCAGGACTTATGGAATTGTCCGGAGTGCAGTGACGATGATCTAACGACTAACTAAATTACATAAAACACAAGTCGATCAGCTTTACAATGAACGCACAGACTATTGGGTAATGGTATGAAAAAATGCAAAAGTTTCATTTCAACCTTAAGGTCCTTTTCAACAAAATAAACAGTAAAAACAATAAAAATAAATCAAAAAATTTGCTCCATCAAAAAAGCATTAGACATGTATCACACTATTTCGCTTTAGAACACAGGCCAATGCAGACTGTTAGGTCACCTTTACCGACTGAGGATCACACACACACACAGATCAGCTTCTTGTTCATGTGAATCCGGAACCCAGAACACATACTTCAGGACTGCCAAACATATAAAGAGCAGAGACAGTGGATTTGGCCAGAGGATGCAGATTTGAGGCCAAAGCTATGGGCAGCTGCTCTGACCTGGAGAAGGCAGTGGACTTTGTCTCGACTACAGGTCCGGCGTTGTGGTGAAGTAGTACAGAGTGTCTGTGACGGCCAAGGTACCGAGTTTGATCCCTGCCACAGGCATTTGAGTATCTGGACCGTTCAGAAAGCAATGGCAAACTACTGAACATATTTATATTGCCTAGAAAATCACCAAAGCTAAAAAATGTTGGGTTGATGGCTACGTCCTGAATAGGATACGCTAGCAATTTTTTCTAACAGACCTGACGATTTGCCCTAACGACTGGCCTGAAAATATAACATGGCCGCAGAAGAAGAAGCTAAAACTGTAAACAGTTACCTCATAAAATGTTCCACAACCGCATCAATGGCTGACAATGGTAGAGAGTACTTCTTGTTCATGATTGCTCTCATGAAGATGCTGTTGGCTCCATAGTATTCCATCCTGGATATCAGAATCAAAGCCGCAGCGGAGTAGCCCAAAGGAATGGAGGACTGGGAGATGACTCCTGCAACAATTGTGGCTTCTCTTAGACTGCAGTCCCCTGCCTGAGACATGAGAAATGTAATTAAAATGGAGAAATATTAAAAAGTGACAAAATTAAGTCATTGGATCTTTTTCTTCTGCGTTCATTCTCAAATTCTTGCAGATTAGCGGGATGTATCCGCCGATGATGGATGTATTGGGTGGGCCATTGGCACAAATAAAACGGCAACACAACGCATTTATATTCTCTGGACTACATCTTACTGGAAATCTAGTCTGACCATTGTCCCACTATAACAGAGATCCAGCGGGAGTTTGAGAATGAACACTGAAGAAGATACACCATGTAGTACGGAATGTGTTGTGTCATGGTTTAAAGCTTTTGCTGCTACCAAAAGTCTTTCAGCCTGACACATTTGACTTCTGGATCACTTTGTGGTCCATATATGGGATGGGACAGCCAACTCCATGGAAGATAAACAGTGATGCTATTCTTTTCTCCCCTCTCGGGCTCTGGTAACACACAGGCGATGGAAGCTAAAACCACAGTCAGGTTCCCCTCAGCATGATATACTACCTGTTCATACCTGGGGCACAGCATCCACATTGGAAGCTAAGTTTCACAAGGTGAAAGCCTCACAATATTAGCATGTCATCTATTGAGATTTTACTGTTGCATAATAATAGGTCTTGCAGGACAATAGTGAGATCTTCAAGCTCTCTGTATGACAATCAATATAAGGTGATACTTCGTGAAACATAACAACAATTGTACTTATGTAAAACTCGGGTTTTTTTTTAGAATGTCCCACTTAGACACAATGAACTATCACTAAAAGTCGGAGGGTTATGATGATATGCAAACAAGAAAACATACATGTTACAATACACAAAACAAATTCAATATTTCGACCAAAAGGCCTTTATCAAGATGCACACAAAACATCAGAAGATGATAACAGCTCTCTGTATGCAGGCATAAATGAATTAAATGAAATCATATGGAAAGCATATACAGAGTAGACATACCTCGCACAATGGCAGGACAATTCCTTCATAAAAATCTCCTGGTTTGTAGATACTTTTGTGCAGTGCCTAAAAAAAACAAAGTAAAATAATTCAATATGCATAATATTTATATAGTTAGTCAAAAGATCATTCCTTGCTGCACATCGAACCTTTTGTCCACAAATGCTTGGATCACCTCGGATATCCCTCAGTGTGTAGCGATTGACCACACCAACTCATATTTCTTGGTGTGTAGCGAATGACCACACCAACTCTGTGCTGACTTACGAGTCTCCTATGATTACCTGCATACTGTTCTTGTTTAGCCACACTCCTTCTTGTCATGATGTTCCTTTAGTCTGCTCAATGTTGCAGATTCACAAGCACTTGTTATATCTTTCACTCGTTCTATCTCCCTAAGAGCATTCAGAATATTGTCAGCTCAATTCATTGCATGTATGGTCTCCATGATTGTCATGCCAGTAAGCATGTCTGCACATTCATTTTCTCAGACACCGACATGTCCAGGCACAAATATGAAGTTGATTCTTATCAGATTAGACCGCATCATTGACTCCAAACACTGCATGCGTGGTCCAGCCCTTCACAATCTTTATTAGTGTGCTCATCGAGCCGGTTAAAAAACTAAGTGAGTGTAGGTTATTCCAACCATGATCATGCTACCCATGATCACAGAAAAAGCACTGCTGTCTTCCCCAACAATTCTCATTCCAACCTTTGCTATAAATGCCCATGAGCTGACCACATTCCAAACAGAACCATCTGTTTAGGATGCTTCTTCTGCGCTCGCTCTCTGATAACCGCCACACAAAAATTGCATGATTTCCACCAGGGCGTGTGTAGTACATTGTGCTGCTAGTTCTACAGCAGAGCTGTGTTATTTCACTTCGGTTGGCCCAGCATATCTGAGGCCAGAACATTCTAGGCCCAGTACATCTGTTTTCGTCATGCCTTTATTTCAGCTAGTGGGCTTCCCTAGCCTGTGACAGCCTTTTTATTTTTTGCCAGATGACAAAGTGTATCGACTCTTTGCCCACTGTGCCCTTGGACTTTTCAGGCCAAAACATGTCCCTGGATGGCAGTCTCCACCGAGACGGTAGACAGGGATTTACGCTTAGGTCGACAATGCCAATCTTACACAAGATGAACTTGTCTCGCGTAATTAGACTATTGTGCATGTTCCCAACGGATACTGAACTTTATCTCTCCGCTAGCATGATTCCTGTATAGGAAAGCATAGATGGTAGAGTTGGATGAGTGCGTTTGTCCTCATAGCTGAGGTGTCATTCACCAACATCATGAACCCCTCATCATGGAAGCTTGTTGTCAAGCTGAACAAAACTCTCACAGTGAGTATGATTCCGGTATAGGTAAGTATCAACAGTAGAGTTAGGCCTGATCTGTTAGGAGCACTAGGAACTAGAAGCTTGTTCTTGAGCTGAACAGCACTTTATTCTGATTTCCTTTTTTAACTATCTACACATCTTTACATGTTCTTGACGTCTACACATAGCGATGCACTCTGGCGCTGTGCTGCACTCTCATTGTACTCAATATGTTGTCTTTTGGGCTCACTACCTGTCATTTCATGACAATTGCATTGGCCACCCCTCCAATGTTTGAGTCGGGTTGTTTGACCGTGACGTGTGTGTTGGAAAAGAGATGAAATGATTTTGCCGATTTTCAATCCGCAGGGGAGAGAAAAGCATTTACATAACAAATCGTATGGAAACAGGTTTATTTTATCTACTCCACTTTGCTGCTTTCACCCTCGGACGAATATTTTTTCCATCTACTCTGTGTGTCTTCTGCTTTCACCCTCGGACGATTAACTAATAACCATCTGATAATTGCTAAGGAGACTGGCCTATTCTGGATCTACCAAAGCATCACAAGTATTACCTGGAAAAGATGAAAGTTCAGACGCTTGTATTCGATGATGTCATCTCTGATTCGAGGTAGGAGTATTAAGGAACAAAACCTGCAATGGTACAAATGAAAATATTTGAAAATACATCCAGAGTAATGCTGCTTGGTAAAATACAAATTTCCATATGATTTCATGTGTAAACCAACATTCCAAAAATGGTCTTTTATGGACAGGATAACAAATTGTTTTGCGAGCATGGTTTGGTAGACGGAAAACCACATGCACAAACACTCTTATTAGTAAGTCCGCAGTTCTGGATTTTGTGCACGGAGTGTTCTTCTGCAATCAGTTTCCTATGCTGAGCAGTCTTTAAAAACGAATGGGCTACCTTCATGAATTCATCTGGGGCAGGAGTCCTCGCAGGTGCCCACAAAGACAGTGAAGTGGAAGCTATTCAGTCTCTGTTCTTGCCTTGAGTAAGGTATCCATGTTTCAGATAGCTATAAACAGGTGACATATTAACTGCAGTTACAAGAGAGCATGCAATCATCCAAGCATGTTTACCGTGCATAATTGGAGAGTCCTTGATGGCAAGGAATGCATAGCTGGCTGTTTCAGTCATCCCAGTGACCATGGTCCAGAGTGGGATTGCTAAAGGATGATTGACAGAGAAGATGAAGTTCATGCATGATGCGGAAAGGTAGAAATATCTCCTAGAGTGCACTCCCTATGAGTGGGAAACTTCGCAAAGCATTGCACAACGCTGAGAGGTGGAGTTTTCTTGGTATTATTTCTTCTGTGGTCGCAACTACACTCCTGGCGGAATCTTTATGTTAATTATTATGGAGCAAACGCAAAATAAAACAACAAAAACAAGAACCAGCATCACAGCACCGATGGCATTTCCTACAACACTCAGCAAACTGATTCATTAACCATCTATGATAAGCTCAGTGTAACAGTCAGTTTATTCATGAGCTATTCTTCTTCTTCTCTACGTTTGTTCTCAAACTCCTGCAGATTAGCAGGATGTAGTCCGGAGAACGGAATGCGTTATGTCATGGTTCACAGCATTTCTGCGATATCTGCGCTTTTTGGCCTGACATTCGACTTCAGCATGGCTTTGGGTTACTGACACTATATGGGATGGGACAGCCAACTCCATCCCATAACCTCCTTAGTTGCCTTTTACGACATTGCATGGAAGGTAAACGGTGTTGCTATTCTTTGCTCCCCTTTCGGGCCCCAGCAACACACGGGCGTCATGAGCTATATTTCCAGAGAAGGTACTTTTCTTCAACGGTTAATCCCATTTCTATCATTCTATGGGCATTGATATGGTGTCTAAAATATTCTTCTTCTGCATTCATTCTCAAACTCCTGCAGATTAGCAGGATGCATTCCAGAGAAAGGAATTTTCCTGCGCCTTTCGTACTGACACATCCAACTTCCGCATGCCTGAAATCAAATACTGACACCTCTCAGTCCAACTTCAGCACATAATTTTTTTGTCATTGACCTTTTTTGCAGGATGGAGTGGCCAAACTCAACCCTTCTTAGTCTACTTTTACAACATACATGGCAGGTATTACAATACTCGCTTACATTTAAAACCCCATCAACTTAAGGATGGTGCACAGATACGATGTGCTGAAACTTACTCCTTGAAATTGCCTTTCGGAAGATTTGAAACAAAGATCCTTGTAGCTGCATAGATGGATGCTGCAGTCCAATTATCAGGTCTTGTCAGTTCTACAAGCTGTAAAATAAATCAACAAAACAAGCAAATATAAGTTCATCTCCTAACATTTAATAATTATATATTTCCTTTCTTTTTCTGAGTTCGTTTTCAAACTCCTACAGATTAGCAGGATGTAGCCCATAGAACGGAATGTGTTGTGTCATGGTTTACTGCTTATAATACAATATCTGCAACTTCTGGCCTGACACATCCGACTTCAGCATGACTTTTGGGTCACTGACCCTCGGGCCCGTGTCTCCAAGTCTCAAGAGCCTTGATTATCATAAAATTACTTGGGTCAAAGGGCATGAGCCCATAGGCCGCTGGATCAGCAACCAACCAACCATAAATTACTCAACAAATATCCTTGCATCTCAGGTCTGCCACAGGGTTAAAGCTCACCAAAAAAGTATGTGCCTTGTAATTTGACTTCTATCGTCCATATAAAATATATCTATATCTGTAATTTGTACTCCTCAATAACCTTCACTTTTGCAGCTCATACAAGGGTTCTTAGAGTTTTAATTCCAGTGTTGTTTCTATCAGCAATAATAATTTTCTTATCTCATACTGGAACATTTCTGAAGTATATGTTCTGCAGTTTGTGGTACGTGTACACACAGCTGTGTTACCAATATTGTTGTGGGTTCTGGTTTGTAATTAGTTCCTACCTATGAATTTTATGGTTAATTAATCTAATTATATCAATAATTGCGCCGAAGACGGATGTGTCGGGCCATTGGCGAAAATAAAACGGCGACACAACACATTTCCATTCTTTGGACTACATCCTGCTGGAAATCTAGTAGGACAATTTTCCTGCTACAAGAGAGATCTGGCGTGAGTTTGAGAATGAACGCTGAAGAAGAAGAATATCAATAATTAATTTAAATATTAATTTCTTAGAGTTAGGGGTAGTTATGTTTTACATAACTAATCCTAACTATATTTATATTTTAATTAATAAATGATAAACATAGCCAAGGGAAATAATCAAATATGTAGGCACTAATTCCAAACCAGTACCAAATTTTGTGTTCACATATTTGTACATTCGGTTGTGTGATGTTCTATGCGTAAAATAGCAACTTGTTCTGGTCTGTTCATAATGTGATAGCCATCATGTCTTTGTGGCTTTCTGATGGATTTGATCATTTTTTCTGATGGTAAGTGATTAGTACATCTGGCCATTGATGATACCCTCCTTAGCTAATTCATCTGCTAACTCATTTCCTGGTATTCCACAGTGAGATGGATTCACAGCATGGATACTATATGCTAGTTACACAGTTCGGTCAGTAGTGTTTGTAGGTCTGGTAGTATTCAAGACTGCAGTACTTGGGAAACTGATCTTACATGTCACAAATAACAAATTATTCTTCTTCTTCAGCATTTGATCTCAAACTCCCGCTGGATCTCTCTTGTAGCAGGACAATGGTCCTACTAGATTTCCAACAGGATATGGTCCAGATAACATAAATGCACGGTATCATCTTTTTATATTTGCACCAACGGCCCGACACATCCATCTTTGCCAGAACTATTGACCCAAGATTCAACAGTTTTTCAGTTGCAACGCTTATTGCCTGAATTTCTGCATCATAATTATTACAAAATTTTCTTGTTGGTTCTTTGATTGTATCTCTAGCATTATTTGGATACTTGGAGAGATAGTTTCTCCTCTATTCCTCACTGCATTTTGTGCTGACCCAGCTCTGTATACTCTGAACCATATGTCCTGTGGATATTCATCTTCCAGGAAATTGAGTAACTGTCTTACTTCACGTTGTTCTGTTCATCTTCACATGACCTAAACAGCATAGAACTTGAGAGAATGGACTGATGACATCAAGAGAATGATCTAGTTGAAGAAACAAAAATGAAAGAAACATTTAACTTAAAAAAACAACTACTACAAACCTGTTGCCAATTTGGAAAGCTTGGCATTGCTTTAAAACCTTTTGGTATTTTTCCACTTCTATAATGTGACAGAACCTCTCCGATTTTTATAAAGTGTTCTCGTACTGTCTCATCTATTTCTGCATCGACTGGAACATCGCTCATCATTTCTGTAATGAAACATTCACATTAAGTGGCAGATGTATGCTAGAGAACAAATAAGAAAAGTAATTGTTTAAATGATTATCCATTGCCAAAGTCGGACATGTTAGGCCATCTGCGCAAAAGAAACAGCAACACAGTACATCTCTGTTCTCTAGACTACATCCTGCTGGAAATCTAGTAGGATCATAGGCTACAAGAGAGATCCAGCGGATGTTTGAGGATTAACGTAGATGAAAAACATGCTTATCTTTCAAGATTATCTGAATTTTCTACATTAATTTGTGTATATTTGCAAAATGTAGTTCAAAGAACAGCAGGCATTGTGTCATGGTTTACAGCTTTGCTGAAATATCTGCATCTTTCAGTGAAACACATCTGACCAGCATGGACTATGGGTTGTTTTGACCTACAGCATGGAACGAACCCTCATCCTGTCAACCTGCAGGAGTATGAGAAGAAATACAGAAGATACAGATGATTGCAGTTTCTATTCAAGACATACCTGCAGGGAATGTCTGATACAATATAAAAAGGTTGGGTTGGACATGGAAAGAACTGGAAGCAATAACTATGGACACAATGACCATAAAAATGTACTGCTAACCTATACTCTGAAGGAAGCGGAATAGATATGTTGAAATCTCTGGATTCCTTATCAAACTTGATGTGGTTAGCAGGATATAGTCCAGTGAATCTTCTTTTTGTTCGCAGTTTGACATGTCTTCACACAGCAAGTCCGGTTTTCTTAATGTATATTATTGTATTTGAAAGCTCCTCAATGCTCCCATACAGCTTTCTGTGGATATCCATCTCTGTGGACCAGTGTTCCATCCTTAACTGGTTTAGTATAATAGTCTTGCAGGATATATTCTGCTGTCTGTCCACATGGATACAGAGGTGATGGAACAAATGTTAGTCTATTTAAGTGGCTGTTTAGTCTGTTGTGTCTAATTCTGATCAGAAGATAATAACCTGCTCAGCTCTGTTGAGATAGTGATAGTTGTCTTTTGGGTGGTCACTTTCCTTGTAGCTTTGTTGGTTCAAAGGGCATGAGCACATGGACCGCTGGATCAGCAACCAACCAAACTGTATTCTAGCATTGGTCTAATATATACCTTTTCTAAAATTCAATGATTTCTTCCTCCCCCCCCCCTCCCCATTCCTGCCATTTTCCGAGGATTGCAAGTTTCTTTATGCCTTTACTTACTTTTTTTCTTTCTCAATGTGAGGCCTCCATATCAGGCTCTTGACTAGTGTGGTGCCCAAGTACGCCAGCTTCTCTTCTATTTGGGTGCTTACATTTCCAAGTTTTATTTCTCCTGCTTTGACTTTATCTAACATTTAGCACCCTGCCGTAGAGTGCGTTCGACAACAGTTTACGCTATAAAAGATATCTGCGGTTGAGTGTAGAAGCCCCACAAAGGCCCAGATGCTAGGTCCCCTATAATCAATAAAAGAACCCCCATTAAAAAAATTTTGGTTACCAGATAATTTGAAATCTGGAAAGTTATTCAATTGACTTCCATTTTTTCTGCAAATTTAGTGGCAAAAAGGACTAAATCTCAGTGAAATATCGAAATTTCCACAATATTTTGACAATATCAAACCAAAGCTGTGCCATGATGTGAATTGGGTTTTATAGACTTTTTGTTTTATCATATTTTAATTAAAATCATTATGGATTATTCTTCTGATAATGGATTCTGATAATTGATAATCACACTCGAAAATATGTTCGACTATGTGGTTTTGTATATTTTGAATTTATAAATAAACTGTCTTAGATCGATCAGTGGGGTGCAAAGGGAACGCATTGCTCTGGGCGGACCCAGGGTTAGCAGGGTTGGGGTCTGATATGGTTTAAATGGTTATTAACTCTTTAATGTCCTGTCCGAAATTGAAAGATGGGTTGATTTCTCCTGCAGAGTTTGTTTATGTTGTCATTCCGGGTGGAATTAAATTAAACATCTGCCAAAGATGGATGTGTCGGGCCATTGGCACAAATAAAACTGTGACACAGCGCATTTCCATTTTCTGGATTATATCCTGCTGGAAATATATTTGGACCATTGTCCTGCTATAAGAGAGAGGCAGTGGGAGTTTGAGAATAGAAGGAACTCTGAAGAAGAAGAAATAGAATTAAGCATAATTAAGTCACTATATTAGGCTGAAATATTATATTATCCTTTTGAACACTGGCAGGTATCATGTGTTGATAGGGCCCGAAAGGGAAACACAAAGTATATCAACATTATTTACCTTCCATGCATGTCATAAGAGGCAACTAAGGAGGTTACGGGATGGAGTTAACTATCCCATCTTATATAGAGTCAAAGGGAATCAGAAGCCATGCTGAAGTTAAACTGTGAGGCTGAGATATCAAACTGTAAACTATGACACACTGCAAACAGTTCTCCCGAACACATCCTGCTAATCTACAGGAAGTTTATACGCATGGTTTGCGTCTGTGGGTCTCACCAATGGCCCATTAGACAAACCACCCATGCAACAGAAAAACCTAAGTAGATGACATGCCGTTATATTGAGGTTATCTATTATAGAAGCTTCATGGCATGTCATCTATACAATTATGCCTCTCATAATTTTAATTTTTTTGTTACAATGTATTTTATGCCATGTTGTATTCTTTTTCTTTATTTGTTTATGTATGCACCATCTGTGGTTGGGAGAGAGCTAGAGATTTGCTGCGCAGCAGTGGGGAGGAGGAAACTGACAGCACTTGTTTTCCTATGGCTGAGGTCCATCATAGAGGCACACTGACTCAGGACGTGACGATCCTTTTGACTTGAACATTTGGTTGCATGCCTGGAGCAATAGAGAAGTTCAGCATAACCAGTAGTCAATTGGTGGCGGGGAATGAGCACAGTGAACCCTATCTTGGCTGCAGTGGCTCGGAGCAGTTCATAGGTTGAAACCCTCCTTCCTAGTAGTGTGATAGTCTTTCGCTGGCTCTGGCCCGGGGTGGGACGAAAATCCACAGACTCCCCAGCAATGGGTCAAAGGGCATGAGCCCATGGACCGCTGGATCAGCAACCAACCAACCAACCAACAGGAAGTTGAGAACAATTACAGAAGAAGAATGTTGGACATGTATGTAAGGATCACATTTTGTAACACAAAGATGTACCTGTCAATGCTGTCTTCTTCTCCGCCAGTTTCTCACTGATTATATCAGCTAAAGTCCTTCTCTGTTTGGGGTTCGGGTTCATGAATTCTCTAAGGTCTGCTTCATCTTCGTCGTTAATTTCCTATAAAGTAAACAACAAAAAATAACAAGCTTCATACAGAACAACACACAAAAATAACAAGCTTCATACAGAACACACAAAAATAACAAGCTTCATTCAGAACAACACACAAAAATAACAAGCTTCATGCAGAACAACACACAAAAATAACAAGCTTCATACAGAACACACAAAAATAACAAGCTTCATACAGAACACACAAAAATAACAAGCTTCATGCAGAACAACTAAAATTTGCAACTTTCACAGAGAAGACCAAACACAATTTGCAACTTTCATAGAAGACTAAACACAATTTGCAACTTTCACAGTGACCAAACAAAATAAATTTGCAACTTTCATACAGGAGTAATCACCTGTGTGTTACGAGAACTCAAAAGGTGAGCAAAGAATATCATCAATGTTGACCTTCCATGCATGAAAGGTATCTTTTTCTTCAGCGTTCATTTTCAAACTTCTGCTGGATCTCTCTTGTAGCAGAACCATGGTCCTACTAGATTTCCAGCAGGATGTAGTCCAGAGAATGGAAATGCGTTGTGTCACAGTTTTATTTGTGCCAATGGCCCGACACATCCATCTTTGGCGGAATGCATGTCATAAGAGGTGACTAAGGAGGTTATGGGTAGAGTTCACTGTCTCATCCCATATATTGTCAAAGTGACCCAGAAGTCATGCTGAAGTTGACTGTATCAGGCTAAAATGTGCAGATATAGCAGCCAAGCTGTAAACCATAACAACACATTCTGTTCTTTAGATTACTTCCTGCTAATCTACAGGAGTTTTAGAACAAACACAAAAGAACAGTGTCACTATTAATTTGTTCCAATTTTTATTTTCTTCTGCGTTCATTCTCAAACTTCCACTTGTTCTCTCTTGTAACAGGACAAAGATCCTGCTAAATTTCCAGCAGGATGTAGTCCAGAGAATGGAAATGTATTGGGTTGCCGTTTTATTTGCACCAATCGCCTGACACATCTACCTTCAACAGTGCTCCCCATTCAAACTCGTCAACACACGGATGATAAAGGGAGGTGAAACAACTAAATTAAATGTCTTATTCTTTACCAGAACGGCTTTCTCCAAGTTGGTAAAGTTATCAAACAGATGTTTTGTAGTTTCATCATCTTCAGAATCACTGTCAGCAGCAGTGGCGCCACCAAGTTTTATGTGTTTTGGTGCTGATTGCTTTCCTCTTGAAGCCTGAGTCTTTTGTTTAAGTGAGCTGAGGAAAATGAGTAAATTTAATAGAATACAAAGAAGAAACTTTATTGCATTAGGAAATATATGGAGGTTCTTGTTTAGATAATGTGACTACCTCCCAACATTTTATAAAATCTGCGCAGATCATACATTTTGTGATGTCACTGACTGCCGGCTGATAATCTAATGGCTAACCTAATCGTAAGTTTATTTAGCTTACCAGAGACTGATAAACGTGTCGTACGTTTGTTACTGTTGTGAGGACTGCTGCCGAATGCACAGATCTGCACAACACACCCTGAGAGCCCCATCAACATTACCCACCTAAATAAATATTTCCACACATACAGATCCCTACTAGAATCAATCCAGAACAACAGAAATGAAAGCCTTCTGCACAACATCAGACATGAGCTCAGACACATCCAAAAATCCTCTGCCCTTCAATGGATACCATCACACTGTGGAATCATGGGAAATGAAAAAAGCGGATGCTCTGTCAATAATAGGTAGCAAAATAGAATAACACAGACACCCACTGTCCTACAGAGAAACAAAAATAATAAAACATAACACATACACGTCAGAGTGGAAGACAAACATGATGCAATACATCACCTCCAAAAATAGATATCAACAGACCACACTATTTCACCTTAGAACAGACCACTGCAGACTGTTCGGTCACCTTTACCGACTGAGGATCTCATACATAGATGAATGTCCATGTGGATCCAGAGTTCAGACTCCTGAACACATACTTCAGGACTGCCCAACATTTCCAGTCACAAACTGAGCAGAGACAGCAAACCTGGTCAAAGGATAAAGATTTGAGGCAAAAGCTATGGGGCAGCCGCTGGTTAAACTGCACACGAGAAGTAGGTTTGGAATTGGGTTTCTTATTCTTCTTCTTCTGTGTTCATTCTCAAGCTCCTACAGATTAGCAGGATGTTGTCCGGAGAATGCATTGTATCATGGTTTATGGCATTGCTGTGATATCTGCGCATTTTGGACTGACACATCCAACCTCAGCATGTCTTTGGGTCCCTTTGGCCCTATATGATATGGGACAGCAAACTCAACCCCATAACCTGCCTCCTTAGTAGTCTCTTATGACATGCATGAAAGCGTTGCTATTCTTTGTTTCTCTCTCGGGTCCCGGCAACACACGAGTGGAAATTGAATTCAAGGGCAACTGCACATGTAAAGAACAGAAATTCTACTTGTTTTTCATCGAAATAATGCTTGAAATTTTACAATATTTCAAAATAATTAAATAAAATTTTACTTTCAAAACAATTCTTGAAAATACATATTTACTCTGTTCATGAAATGAAACACATCTTTTGAAACAATTCTTAAAAACATATATTTACTCTGTTAATGAACCATCAAGTTCTCGCTGCAAGTCTTCTCCTTGTTTCCGAGCTTGAGCTAAGATCTTCTTTGACAGTTTTTCATCAACAAACTGAAAGAATCAAATTACTGTAGAATTAATTCATGATTATAAAATGCCATATTTATAGAGAACTGTAGAAGGGTTTAGACTATACAGCTAAAGTGTATATTTTGTCATCATCATTCTTCTGTCAGTCATCATGTTACAGCTTAAGGCTTGCTAGTTCCTCATGTTGTGGTGACCCCCCAACCATTAAATTATTTTTGTTGCTACTTTTTGTTTTCCGATGGTCTTAGGCGACCCCTGTAAAAAGGGCTGTTCGATCCCCAGAGGGGTCATGACCCATAGGTTGAGAACAGCTGATCTACACTGTTTTCCTATGGCTGAGGCCCATCATTACGGCACAGTGGCTCAGGATGTGACTAGCCTTTTGCTTTAAACATTTGGTTATATGTCTGTAGCCGTAGAGAATTTCTACATAACTAGTAGGTAATTGGTAGCAAGAAATGAGTACAGTGAATTATTCTAGCTTGGCTGCAAGCTATATATTTGGTACTATACAAGAATCAGTGGACAAGTTTCTACAGAACAAAAAGCTAACATAATTAAATGGAATGAAATTCCGATAAAGACAAATATGCCAACACAGCCAACGTTCTACGCATTTAGTAATGAGAGCCCCCTATCACTCGATATGCGCGCTACACACTGAGTGGGGGGATGGTTGTCGGTGTTGTACGCAAATCGCTAGATCAGTATCTCTAGTGACATTTTTTTTAAATCTCCGAGATACGGAAGCTCAGTGCAATAACATATGAAATTAAAAAGTCGGATACTGCCGAAGATGAATGTGTTGGGCCTTTTGTGCAAATAAAACGGCAACTCAACGAATTTCCATTCTCCGGACTACATTCAACTGGAAATCTTGTAGGATCATTGTCCTGCTACAAGAGAAAACCAGCGGGAGTTTGAGAATGAACGCTGAAGAAGAAGAAAAATTTGGACTGTTGTCACGTGATTTGTCCACTGATTATTGTATTGAACCATATATTGAAACACACCTACCTTCCTTGTGGTGTGAGGTATTAGGTACTTGGGCATCTGATCTGTGCATGTATGGAATTTATTGCTTTAGGCTATAAATATCCTGTGACCCACTTGTTTGCGAAACTACCCAACATGGCTTTGGACACCCTAAGGCGTGAATTGATATGATTGGTTGTTCAAGGGAAATCCATGACGTTAATGCTATTTATAGCCCAACAGAGACATATACTAGATTTTCACTGGATTTCCTAGTAAAACTAATCAAATTCAAATTGATCCACCTAACAAAATTTATTTAGCATAAACTACTTGTTTATGTCGGGGGGATGTGACATGGCATCCTTCAATTTAATTGGTTTTGCACGGAGATCTGTGACGTCGGCTAGTTAAAAATGTAAACAGTGTGCTATTTATAGCGCTACTATAGTGTAGTCTAAATCCAGGTCCTAAATTAAAAATTTAGCAGTTTGTGCTTGTATTATTTAAAATAATTCAGAAATTATCAGCTCCGCAATTTTGTCATTATAATATATATTTTTCTCCTATGCTTCAACTTGAACTTCAAAATGAAGTTCATGAATATTTTGATTTTCATGTAATTTAATTATAATAAAATATGTCAAATTAAATTAATTAATTCCAAAAAATGCATAGCTTGTGACATAAGTGAACTTTTTTTCAGGATTGACGAACAACTTGAATCTTGACTGAGGTATCGTTGAATTGCAATTTTCAAGGGCTATCTAACTAGCACTATTTACTATCCCTATTTTGAAAATTGTGTCCAAGTGAAGTGTACTGTGTTACATTTACTACACTGTGTACGTACGTACACTACAGTAGGTACTTGGACATCCGGGATTCACGTGTACAGAAAATTTTGCTCAAGTTATAAATTTCTTGGACTAATGTTTACATTTAGTGATTTTGCAGTTTTTCGTGTCTGCAACCAGATTTATTATGTTCTTTAACCATTTTTCTTTTTATATATGTAACTTTTAAGGATGCAGCTCAATGCTGAAAACGGCAGTTAATTTTTTTAAAACATCAACATGTGTTTTATTTATGCAAATTGGCTGTCATTTTGAATATTAATTAGTTGTACATGCCTCTGAGAATCACAGCATGTGATCAACAGATGCGTCTTGTCTTTGTGAATACAAAAATATATAGTTTCTGTGGTATTTTATTATGTTTAATAGATATTTAATTTATTTTCATTATAATTATGCAAATTAGCAGCCATTTTGAATATCAATTAGTTCTGTGTCCAGCTGAACATTCCAGAAATGTGATCAACTTAAGCGTCTTGTCTTCACGAACACAAAAATGTATAGTTTGTGTGTTGTATTATTGAAAATAACTAAGATAATTAAGAAATTGTTGCTCAGTTACATGTTTGTGGTCACGTTTTATTTATATTTTCGGCTGAAGTACATTATAGTTCTCCGCTGTGACCTTTGCTCTAGTTTCGATGTGTTTTCTGACCTTTATTGCGTGATTTGGCAAGCTTACGGGTAAGTACTTAGAGTAAGGTTAGGATTAGAAATAATATTTCTAATGTGTGCACGCACCTTGCTCCGTGTATAGCAGGCAGAAATACTGATCGTTCACCAGAAATAATAGGAAATTGTAAAAAATGTGTAACTTGGAATACAAACAGATTATACATATGACATATGTCATGATAAGTTCCTCTGTGTCTAGAGTTGAACTGTGACTGTGTGAGTGTGATTGTCGGATGTGATGTCACGGCAGCCATTATTTTGATTGGTATTACAAGGGAATCCATGACGTTGGATCGTTAAAATTATCAACAGTGTGCTATTTATAGAACTATTCTGTACTTTCACCATATTTTCCTATAATATGTGGAGTGAATGTAGTTAATGTAGGCATTAGCACAAAATTTTCAAAATGGGTTTACAGCATTATAAATACCACATCTAGATAGCACTTGAAAATTGCAATTCAATGATACCTCAACCAATTGCAATTTTCAAGGGCTATCTAAATATAGTATTTTAAATGATGCAGCATTATTTTGTCCAAGTACCTAACTACAGATCTTCTCTATCTCTCTAGTCTAGTTCCTACCTTATCTTCCTCTGCTCTGTTTCTTTCTTTCCCAATACGACTACTCGGCTGAGCATGCTGTGTGTCAGAAATCTGTTCGTGCAGACGTTTTCGCTTTATCTTACCCATTCTGACAACAATATATTAAACTCTTAACTATGGTGTATAAGAAGTCAGCTGTGATTATTTCCTCATAAATACCATGTGCTCATTGTAGAACATGACCAGAAAGAAAGTAAACAAATAAAAAATGTAACTTCTTTTCCGGTGGCGAATAAAAGTCTAACTACCAAAATAACATTTATTTAAGTGTTACTATTTTAGTAAACTATTAACTTCCATAAAATACAATGGATCATTTTTACATTACTATATCTACCCTACATTACTTTATGGCTCAGAAACTTGAATTATGAACAAACAGCTAGACGATTCTTCTTCTTCTCGAACCCCATGAATTGCGAGCGATTAGCTCTTACTTCCTATGTGCAATTGGGGAGGTTTTTCCGAGCTTTCTTTAGTACCCAGGAGGTTTCAGCTTAGTGCAATGCCTAGTGAGGGAGCCTTCTACTCAGACGGGGGGGGGGGGGTATATTTCACGGGACGAGCTGATAGTTTGCCTGGGTCACCCATTGCTTGTCTTTACTCCAACGAGGCGCTTCGTAGCCAGCGTGTTGTTCCTGTGTAGGAAGACCATTCATTACCACCCTTTGTGTCCCTATGTCCCATGCCTAATTTCTTCCATATGAACCGTGTTGGGTAATATCGACGGTCGAATTAGATTCAGGGTTAGTACACCTTCCTAGGACGAGGTGCTGCTTTGCCAAAAACGTCTGGGTCTGGGATTTGACCTGTGCATTTCTCACACACTCGCCTCGTCCGCTTAAATTGCCCTCGTCCATAGCTAGGCGCTGTCTGTGTATTTTGACTCTTCACTATTGCGTATATTATCCATATTATCCAAAGATGAAGGTAACATACGAATCGTGGACGAGGGTCTTCGCAGTGGGTTCTTGGGTACTGAACCCAATTCTCTCTGTATGAGCCGTGTTGGGCAACGAACGGCCGACAGTCTAGTAGGGCTTAGATTGCAGTGTCATTAGAGACTTGCGCCTCCCTCTACGTTGCCCGCAGCGTCCAGAGTTCGAGTCTCAGCACTGCTTCGGTCAGACATTTTTACAACGCACGCTTCGACATTTGTTTTATGTTTGCCCTGTATGCAATGTGGGGGGGGGAACTGTATTCAAAGCTTTTTTCCCATATCCTTCTTCTTCAGCGTTCGCTCTCAAGTAACCACAACGAAATTATCGTGTGATTTTCACCGGGGAGCGTGAAGTACGTTGTGCTGCAAGTTCCACAGTAGAACTGTGATTATTTGCACCCCGGTTGGCCACTTTGTGACCTGGACGTCCGAGGTCCAGCACATCCGTTTTCATCATTCCTTTATTTCGGGTTTGGTCCCTAGTCCGTGACAGTCTGTCTATCTGTCGCCGGGCACGCTGGTGTGTAGTGCCTCTTCGTCAGGGCGCATCTCAAGCGCGTCTGTCTTGCACGAGGTTTTCCACTATCTATGAACTCATCTCGAGCAGTTGGATGTACTGTGCCTGAGCCCATCGGGTACTGAACCGTATCTCATCCGTGAGCCTGGTTCCGTATGAGGAAGAACTCACTAGAAGACCCTGGCTCGTTCGCCTTCCTACCAGAGGCGTCGTTCACCGACATCGTGAACCCCTCGTCCAAGTTCGAGTCTAACACCACGCGTTTGAGAGCAAGGCGCTCTCGAGCTGAGCGACCGTGTCCCAATAGCGCCTGAGCCCATCAGGTACTGAACCCTTTCTCTCTGCAAGTGTATTTCCGGTATAGGAAAACTTGACAGTAGAGTTGGGACAGGACTGCCATCGTTGTCCCTTTCTTGCCTAAGTCCGTCGGGTTCGGAACCCTTTCTCTTCGCGAGCATATTTCCGGTATAGAAAGACTCGACATTAGAGTTGGTTTAGGTCTTCTTACTTTTTCCGCGGGGCCACGATTGGGTCTGGGTCTCTGCCTATAAGGATTACTGGTAACTAGAAGCTCGTCTCGAGCTAACAGAGCTTATAGTTTCCCTATCCAAGGAACGTTTCACTTTTTATTTGCAGATAGCGCTGCCCTCTAGCACTGTTCTGCCCTTTCATTGTGTCATTGTACTCATTTTGACATATATTTGTTTTATCCACCTTTACGTGCCTTTTACATTGGCCGCCCCTCCAATGTTCTGACTAGAATAACAGGCATCACTGTATGTGGTGATGCAGATGGTGTCGGAGATATTGTCTGTCTCTTATGCAGTCAAATCTCTTTCCATCTGCTTCCACCACATTCTCGGACACGATCCCCAAATGATTTGGCCAGAATCAGCTCGAGCTGCTGTTTTCTGTTACCAGGGTGCACCGCGAGGAGGTACATTTGGGATCCTGGTTATCTGCTAACCCTGGATCCGCCTAGAGCAATGCGTTCCCGTTGCACCCCTTTCCCATATCCATAAGTGCATGCTCAAGTTGGCGTATCCAATACTTGAGTTATGACTCCTGCTTTGAACGGGGTCAATTGCGATGGGATACGTGGACTTCTGTGTGTTCTCGAACATGAACAGCACTTTTGCCAGTCGGTCTCGTGCTGGACTATTGTGGCTTCGTTGCCACTGTATTGATTAGCACACTCACACTACGCTGCCCTCTATGTGTGTTTCCTTTTTCAGATTCGGTGTTTACTCATAAGATCATCGTATGTTAAGGACATTGACATTAGTCTCCCCTCCAATGTTTCTGCTTTTTAAGCCGACCAAGACGGAATGCACATATGCCTTGCATCTCTGTGTGCCGGCAGTGATGTTAGATGTAAGGGCGTAGAGGTTTCGGCAATATTTCCTGTCTCTCTACAGGCAATTCTCATTCCACATATAGCGTCCACGGACATGAGCATAAAAGTGTTAGCCAGGAATACAGCAAGAGCAGCTGTATTTCTGTTTCCATTGTGCACCACGAGGAGGTACTTTAGGAATATGGTTATCTGCTAACTCTGAATCCGTACGAGAGCAATGCGAGACCCTTTGCACCCCACATATAGAAGATAAAATTAATGCCTTTGAGATGTGGATATATAGGACCCAGAAGAATATGGATAACTTAATGGAAATAGATGAAAATAAAGGTTCTGGCAGACTCGCGTACGAAAAAAGAAACTAATCTTATCAAAGAAAATAAAATTAACTAATTATTTTTAAATATTAAAAGAAATAACACATTGTTTAACGGTGGCACAACGTAATCACGCTCCCGGCGGAAATCGCACGGATATCCGTGATGGTTACAATGGAGCGAACGCAAAACAAACAAACACATTGTTAAAGAAAGTATTTGAAGATAATGTTGATGTAAGCAAGATGTAGTCAGATATGCAAATGGGTGGGAAACATCATTAAATCGGCAGGATTTTATCACAGTGCATCATCAAGGCAAGGGACAGAGGATGGTGGAGATCTGTTGTGTTTCAGCAGCAAACCTTCGATGCGGATACAACTTAATGATGACAATTTTAATCTTCTTCTTCAGCATCTGTGGTGATGTTATATTGTCAGGGCCAAGTCCACTGTCTTCTCCAGGTCAGAGCAGCTGCCCCATAGCTTTTGCCTCATGTCTGTATCCTCTGGCCTGGCCTGCTGTCTCTGCTCTTTGTATGTTGGACAACCCTGAAGTATATGTTCAGGAGTCTGGGTTCCAGATCCACATGGACAAAGTCTGTCACAGACTAGGGAAACCCACCCAAAGTAAAGTCATGACAAAAACGGATGTGTAAACAACGAGATGTACATAACGAAGATATTATGCTGTACACTTGCGGCACAATGCACTTCACTCTCCCCGACGGAGTGGGACACTCTTTTCAACAAAGCCCATTGCATCACATGAGTCTACTGTTCTGATAGTGACAATCCGAGGCACCGAAAGATCTGACACATTGGCGGGTAAAGCTATAGTGGATGGCAAAATGGGAAAATAAGGGCTAAATTAATCAGAGAAAACATTGGTACATACGAGAATGGTGAAGAAAGATGCCGGAAAAACAATGTATATGTTCCTAGAATGATTGAAATGAGAGGAAGCAGAGGAGAAAATGCGTCCTAACTGGAAAGACCAAAGAACTCACAATTGACTGGGACACACATACTTTTAGATGGCTGACGGAATGGCAAACATAACATTTATGGGAATGCTCATTGTGCAGTGATGGCTGGTTCCTAATCAAGAATGAAGTATTGATCCACAGAAATATAATTAGGAAGCACCACGGAGCTATAGAAAAATTATAATACAGCAGACGGGCGCAACGTGTTCACTCAAGCTGCGAGACGAATAGGTGCTAGCTGAACAAACAAACCCATCTGCCAAATTTTTTTACCAAAAAATCCCATACATGACTTTGCAGGTAGCCACACCATATACGCCCCAATATAACAAATAGGAATAACATTCAAGGTTGAAAGACCAAGACGAGTCCAGAAATTAACATATGAATTGTTTTGTTCCTACTGCGAAATGATTGAAGTTTTTAGATTGTTTAAAACTACTTCCTTTTTATCCACCTATACATTTCAAAATGGCAGATAAGTGAGTATGAAAATAGTTGTTTTGTAATCATCTGTCATCTTGAGAAGTATTCATATTCAGTCTCATATTTATTGCTTAAAAGTTATCATAAATGAAATTGTAACTAACCATTTTAGTATAATATGCCGGTTTCGCTAAGACATCTGCAAATTGTTTCAGTTATTGTAATATTATTAGATTTATTTTGTTTACATAGCCGTAGGCCTAAATTACAATACGATGTCAAGCCATACTACCCCGAAAGTAAGAGCTGTAAAAAAAACTATTAGGTTTAGGCCTAGAACTAAAATAAAGTTAGTTACTCAACTTTCTGCACTGAAACCTAGGCCTATCCTATTCTTCTGCGTTCATTCTCAAACTCCTGCAGATTATCAGGTGTAACGGTTATGTTATCGTTTCTACGGTCACAGTGAAATTGGACCTAGTTTTGAGATATTTCCTAACATAAGAATGATGGTCCCGGCGGAATGACAATCTTGTACCATAGATTTTGTTAAGGGGGGGGGGGGGGGTTTAAAAGGATTAGAATTAGATTATAGTTTTTAGGAGGGGGGAGAAGGGTTGAATCAGTATTTAGAATTAATAATGAATTCTCGTGTAAGGGTGAATCAATATGATTTATAGGCTAGCACAACGTAGGCATTAGCACAAAATTTTCAAAATGGGTTTACAGCATTATAAATACCACAGTTAGATAGCCCTTGAAAATTGCAATTCAATGATACCTCAATCAAGTCTGTACGTCAATTCTGAAAAAAGTTATGAATTTTTTTGAATTAATTTTGCATCAAAAAAATTTACATGGAACATATAAGGAAATATAAGCTGATTAGTGCACAAAGTTGTGACCAAGAATTGTAGTTTAGCCAATAATTCATGATAATTCATGACATATCAGAGTTACTAATGATAAAAAATAGAACAAATTATACATTTTTGTGTTCGTGAAGAAAAGACGAATCTGGGGAGTACATTATGCTAATTTTCAAATTCAATCAAAGCTAATTAATATTCAAAAATGGCGGTTAATTTACATAATTAAAATTGAATTGAATAGCCTAATTATTAAACATTTCTATTATTTATGATAAAATATGTAGCAAACTATACATTTCTGTGTTCGGGAAGACAAGACGAATCTGCGGATCACATTGACATAATTTTCATTTGCAGCCAAAGATTAATATTCAAAATGGCAGCTAATTTGAATAATTAAAATAATTATTCAATATATTTGTGAATTATGATAAAATATCCTACAGGGTTTTTGTGCTACAAATGTGATAAAACTTTCATGGATTATTCATGTACATAGTGATGTGATTTGTGTTTAGTTTTGTGAACTGCTTGTTTAGGGAAATGTTCCTAGAATGGTAAGAATAAAGTAGACATTTTTTTATATTTTTCTTTCTCATGTCATACATGTCTTCCCCCATCTAAATCCCATTGTATATACAATTTGTATTATTATTATGCATAGATCATGTTCTAGCAAAGCTGCTACTTGCAGGCAATGCAATACCAATAGTCCAAAGAGTGCACAATTGCAGCACATCAGTAGTGTAGTCACAAACCAAGTCGGACAGTTGTCATGACAACACACAACCTTTTGTAAGGCTTGTAAACAGGCAAACAAACTAACTAACTCCCATTCATATCTGTGGCTTAGTTTTTTAAAGAAATTAACAATTTTGTAAATACATAAACACACAGAGCATTTAATATTTTAAATAGATGGCAATTGTATTTCTTGTTAACCAATATGTCTGTAAAAAACAAGATGGCGGACATACAGCATGAACTTGGTGAACCTTTTTAAAACATTGTAGGGGACAGAGGGATGCTCATAATGTCCTTCATACTTGGTATACAACTGTATAAATGGCTAGTATAACATTTAGACAGTGAGTAAAGTTGTAAGCAATAGTAGATTAAAAATGGATAATGAAAATACACAATAAGTGACAATACCTAGTGTTAAAATACAAGTTATTCAAACAATATCCGCTGTTTTTGTCAAATAGATGCCCAACTGTGTACAGAAAAGACTTGATGTCACAAAAATGTCCACTTCTATATGCCAAATAGTATCAGGGACACTGGAAATCTAATTAAAATGTGGTCACTGCCTACTTGCATGGTCAGGAAATAGACTAGTGGCCATTTTCTTCAAGGGACATAATTTGATAAATTTTTTTGGACACAGAAGAGCTCCTTTGTGCTAATGCCTACACAACGGCATACACTATGACTCGGGAGGTGTGATGGATGTGTTGATTGGTTTTCTCGTAGAACTCTGTGACGTCATCTGCTTAAACATGAAGTGTGCTATTTATAGCGCAGTGACAGTAGAAAATAAAAACGTACCTATGTAGGCATTATCCGCTATTTGTTGTTTGCTAAACTGTGGTGTTTATAATGCTGTAAACCCATTTTGAAAATTTTGTGCTAATGCCTAACCTATGTTTTGTAGGAACGGGTAAAAGTTGCTTTCGATTCTTCTCTGTTCTATAAATAGCATACTGTTTACATTTTTAATAGTCGGCGTCACTGATTTCCGTGTAACACCAGTGAAATTAATGGCTTCTGTGACGTTACATGCAGACAATCACTTGAGTTCAACTCTAGACACAGATGAACTTATGAGTACTTTACTTTACATGGTCATTAATCATGTTTCGTTTCCAATTTACATATTAAAAAAATTTTCCCAAGATTTGTACGGAGCGCTCATTATTTCTACACGCTACATATGGAGTGAAGTGTGTGCACACATTACAAATAATATTTTGAATCCTAACCATACTCAAAGTACTTAACTGTAAGCTTGCCAAATCACACAACAAAGGTTAGGTAATACCACAAAACTGAGCAACGGTCACTGAATAATCAAAAGCAACTTGCGCCGTAGGTATGTAGTCACTTAATTTATTTGGATGTAGGAAAATCAGTTTAGTTTATATCATCATCATATTTTTAAAAATATGGTAAAAATTTAGTTTCGTTCACCACTGCACTATAATTAAAATGTTACATTAACTAGTTGACGTCACGGATAAACAAAACCAATAAAATTGAAGAATTTCGTGACGTCACATCCCCTCCAACGTAATCACAAAAAACAGTGTCTGAAGAAACACATATTCTTCTAACATATGGCAAAGCGGAAATTATACATTTGTTTATGCAATTTCATTTGAACGAAAGAAATATACAGAAATATACAGAGTTCAGAATGGAAAAACATTCCACATGGTTTATAACCTTTAATTCACAATCTTGACATCCTGATCTCAAGTGAATGTGAAAGAGGTTTCTCTCAGATGAGCCCCATGATTGTAACCCCTTTACGATCATCATTACTGATTAAGACTATATCAGCAGTTACGTTTATCAAAAGTTCCCTCCTCTCTCTGTCAATTTGTTCTTACAAAATTTATTAAATCCTGGTTGACTTTTCGACACCACACAGCAGCAGATTAAAAAAGCAAGAAAAGAAATAGCAATATTGAAGCTTCTGAATGCATGGATAAAATATGGACTTTATTATAAATCTTGTTAAAGTATTATATTAGTGTATAATTATAGACTGCGTGTGTTGTCGGGGCCCAAGAGGGGAACAAAGAATAGCAACACTGTTTTACCTTCCATGCATATCATAAGAGGCGATTAAGGAGGTTATGGGATGGAAATGGCTGTCCCATCTCATAGGGCCAGTGACCCAAAGCCACGCAGAAGACGGATGTGTCCGGCTGAAAGGCACAGATATTGCAGCAATGCTGTAAACCATGACACAACACATTCTGTTCTCCGGACTACATTTTGTCAATCTCCAGGAGTTTGAGAATGAACGCGTAAGAGGAGAAACTCAACACGCATCTGAAACCTATTAGTAGTCTCCTATCACGTGCATCGCAGGTCAGTTTTACTATTGCTTGCTCTCCCTTTGGAAACTAGCAATGTACGTAAGTGTTCACCCTCCCCCTTTAGTTAATATAGCTTTATAATTAACATTATGGAGAATATACAAGTTAAACAACAAACCACACTACCACCAGTTTTTTTGTGACATTAGAACTAAGAAAACTATTGATTTCTAAAAATAAGCAAGTAAATAAGCGTTATCTTTTTCAAAACTCCTATTTGCAAATATTACGGCCAAATGGGATATCATCGATTCATCTTAAAGTATAGACTCCAATCCTGTAAACACTGTATACCTACCTTTGTTTCCAGAAAAAAATCTCTTGATATATCTAATGGTTACAGAATTATTATTTTCTTGAACAATGAATCCTGCCAAATACGGACGTGTTGGCTAATTGCACAAATAAAACAACACATTTCTATTTACTGGGCTACATCCTGTTGGAAATCTAGTAGGACTTGTCCTGCCACAAGAGAGATCCAGCGGGAGTTTGAGAATGAACACTGAAGGACTAAGAATTGGGAAAATCAGCATCATGTGCCCATAAAAGTAAAAACTGGTACAATATGGAGAGATGCCTACATTATTTGGCAGAACATGAAATAATATAATAAAAAAGTTGGATTGTTGCGGAAAACAAAATAGGGACAGATAAGTAGTGTTAGCATAAATGTCAATAAAGATGCAGTACGCATTCACAGTCAATAGGACTGCTGCTGGATACATCGATCTGCACATTATCCACTGAGAACATACCCCCCCCAGTTGGATGACACTTTTCATTTTGTTTCATCTTTTCATCTCCAAGTTTGTAACAAGCTTATTTATCTGTAGACGGCATGCTTGCTAAACGGCATTCTCCGATAGCTACCGGTATTTTGTTTTTGTGGCAACAAGTGATGGAATTTCAGTGATGTCACAAAAGCTGCGCTTACTATAATAAAGTTGGAAGGAAACTGCGCATGATATTAAAAAGTTGGAATGTAGGCACCTCTTCCTGTATTGAACCTAAAAACACATTATTCTGTAAAAACATGGATTAATAACTTGCTTCGAAATATTTCATGTAGATCACCAGGAATTCTACTCCACAATGATTTTATAATTGATATCATGAGATTGTAGAACATTTATTATAGGCATTTTGCCTATGGTTTTTGTTGTTGTGATAATTGAAAGACCCCTTAAGATGGGATTGGGATGCAAAGGGATTTGCATTGCTCTTGTGCAAACCCAGGGTTAACAGATAACCAAGATTCTAAAAGCACCTTGCTGCGCACCCTGGGAATATTGATTTGAAGCTTGTGTGAAGCAATCTGGCTAATGCTTTATGGATCGTATGCCGACAGTGTAGACTGAGATCGAATAAGAATTGGTTGAACAAGGCAATCTCTGAATAGCAATTCTGTCCCCATAGCCAAAACACTGTTGCAGCACAGTCAGATAATGGCTGGTCTGGACTGCCAGGTTGTAATGTCAGAGAGATAATGGAGAGCAAGTCTTAGAAGTAAAGTATGTTTAATGAGTACATGCGAAGGTAACACAGTGCTGGAGGGAAACACCATGTGCTAACAGTTGAGAAAATGAAATATGGAAGTCTTAACTAAAGCAGTGTCTTTGACTAAATACGTTTGGGTCAAAGGGCATGAGCCCATGGACCGCTGGATCAGCAACCAACCAACTAAATGAGTAAACCATGTTAAAAATGCAGAGGAGACCATAAGACAGGGGTATATTAAACCATCTTCTGGCATCTCCTGCAGTTCTGTCTGTTTCTAAGCATATTGGCATAGCCTTTCTCTTGGAACTACGGTAATCAACAGAACTGAGGGGGTTTGTGCACATGGGCAAGTCACTTTCTCCATACAAATTGACTGGGTGAGCAGTCACACATAATGTAGTTCACAAATAACGCAGCTCTGCTGTAAAACTAGAATTTTTTTTTTCATGCGGATTATTTGAGAGCGAATGAAGATATGATTCAGATGAAGCTTATTTAATCTTTTTATTTTTTAAAGTGAGGTGAAGTTACCCAGAATTCCAGAATCCCTTTTGAAGAGGAGGAAACAGGCTTCTGTCAACAAGATCAAGGCAGTTAAAGCAGACACAGCAAACAGAAAGGTTAGATGAATAATTTTATTAAATAATAATGCCCATATCACCATCTGGAGTCTTAGTAATCTTATTTCCTGAGTTTGCAATCATATTTGCAATCCGAGATATGAAAGTGGTAAATTCTTCAAGTTTATCTTTTGTTAATTTTGTTATCAGTGTAATAATTAGTGACACATCCTCAGAAATGGGTACCAGAACAAATAATGATACAATAAGATGGCTAATTTGATTTTCTTTACATATGTAATATGCACATAAAGTTGCACATACAAGCATATAACCAAATAAGATCAGGGTACAAAGCCAGAGGAAGACCATGGAAAAGATGGATAGAAAACGTCAGGGACATCCTGGACAGACACGGTCATAGCACAGCTGAAGCTACACATCTGACTTTAGAACACAAGCTCGAGCTCCAATCACCCCTACGCTTAACGGCAAGAGTGGATCACAAACCACCTGGGGAAAGACAATAGACATTGCTTCCTGGACACTATTGGCCACTGTTAAAAACGGCATAATACTGTAGTCCTATTTTACATATTGTTATCTTCTGTGTTTGTTCTCAAATTCCTGCAGATTTACAGGGCCCTGTGTATATGGAATGGAATATGTAGACATAAGTTGCAGGTTGGCAGCGATATATGCGCCTTTGAGCTGAAGACATCTAATTTTGGCGTGGCTTCTGGGGCACTTTGACCATCAATGGGAAGGCACAGCCAACTCCACCCCACACAAACCGTAGTCATCTCTTATATGCATGGCAGGTTAAAAAGTATGGATATTCTTTGCTGCTGTTTTGCGTCATGGTAACACATGGGTGCCTCTATTGTCTAACCACAGGTACTCTGTGTAGCTGTGTTCATTTTGGCATTGCTTCTTTGTCATTTTGGGATCGGTTAGCTAACTCCATCCCCAAAAATTTTCTTAGTTATCTCGTGACAAGAATGTCGGGTACAAATTTGTGCTATTTTTCCCTTGTGGATCCTGGTAACATACGTGCACCTTCATCGCCTAAACCTAGGTGCTCTATGTTGGTGTGTGTTACCCAAACATATCATTAGGTGAATGGGTGGAACGTGTGTTTCGCTGTCAAGTGCATTTTACTGAGAGCGTTATTACTTTAAAGTATCTTTGATTTTTTGGATCTTCTTTTCTATCCAGGTATATTGTATAATGCTTTTATTAGGGTTTTTATTTTTTTTCTTCTCTCAATCCCGCTGGGGACCCTCTTGTATCGGAGACTATTATATTTCTAGCATGATGCAGTCCGGATAACAGATATGTTTTTGTGTGTGCCAATGGTCAGACACATCAGACTTTGGTGATGGTAACTATCATATTGTTAGTAGGCTAACACTGCCCTCACCACATGTTCACTACCATTCTAGAAGCTAATTATGTTCAAACTTGCTTAACCTTTAGCAAGCCGGATTAAAAAATACAAAACCTCTTCCTGCCACCGGATTCTTTTTTGAGAATTTTCGTCTTTTCTGGTTGGTGTTACGGAAATGCAATAACTTTTTTGTTATTCGTGATAAAAAAAAAAAATTTCCGTACAAATGCAGAATTGAATACCGCAAATGTATGTATATTTTTTAAATTTTTATGTAACATACCCGGGGTTTGCGCAGGAAGTGAACACCTTTTTTGCGCAAAAAACCAACAGAAACAACAAGACATGGGTGTTCGGAAAACTCAATAACATTTTTGCTATTAGAGATTTTAAAATAATTTTAACAGATTTAAATGCAGAATTGAATACTGCAAATGGGTGTGTAATTGTTTTTTTTTATGTATCTTACCTGAATTTTGCGCAAGAGGTGAAGACATTTTCTCGAAAAAACAAAATATATGCAAAAAAGACATGGGTGTTCGGAAAACTCAATAACATTTTTGCTATTAGAGATTTTAAAATAATATCAACACATGTAAATGCAGAATTGAATACTACAAATTTGTGTGTAATTGGTTTTTTTTTATGTATCCTACCCGAGGTTTGCGCAAAAGGTGAAGACAATTTTTATTTTAAAATTACATAAAAACAAACAACACAAATGACTTACCCACTGGCCATGCAGCTCTGGAGTAAACCTACAGGCTGTGCTGCTCTCCTACATGCTGTGCAATTCAGAGGAACAATCAATTTTGAAATGTACCAATGTGTGGTATCTATGGAAGCAGGGGTAGGGGCACAGAGTGACCTGACATGCTGCGCACACATACTGAGTCTGGTGACGCTTCTTTGACCGATCTGAACAGACGACACAGTCAGGAAGCGCAGGCTTGCCACTGGACAACCGTTTAGCATTTATAGCAATATGGTGTGTTGGTCCTATTGTCAACCTATCCGGTGGGTGGCTTGTTCTTCTTCCGGCACTGGAAGAAGAAGGCCTAGAGTTGCAACTCTGAAGAAGCCCATGAACTATCTGCAAGCGAAATTTTTCCGCCTTGACTCGGCCAGGATGTTTGGCCCGCCACAGGACAATTGCATTTACAAAGCAAGCTTCCAACAAGTAAAAGAAAATTTTCTTCCACCACTTGCAGGACCTGTGGCCTAACATATAATATGTTAGCTGCTTGTCAACACGATCAACGCCTCCCATATGACGGGTATAGGCCTGTATTGCGCATGGTTTTACCACATCCCTCACATTGCCACCATGACGTTTGGAACGGACCTTCCTATTGAAGGTCTGCGCATCGTGTACAGATGTCATCAAATTTACTTGTCATACCATGACATGTAAAGCATGTTGTCAGCACTATCAGTACGAAGTGGGTCACCAGCCTTGAGTTTTAGACCCTTCAACGCACGGGGGACCCCTTTGCGATTCAATTGTAGTGTGCCGCAGGCGCCTATCTGGTTCTCGGCAAGCTCCTTGAAAAGGGCTGGAGAGGAAAAGAAGTTGTCCATGTAGACAATATGGCCCTTACCATGCATTGCGGCCAACAAATTACTCACAACACAGTGAGCCAATCCCTTCTCTTTGTCATAGATGTCCTCCTTCCCAAGGTACAGCTTCCAGTTCCAGAGATAACTAGTCTTCGAGTCAGCCAGTGCCCAAGACTTTATACCCCACTTTGAGGGTTTCTTGGGCATGTACTGCATAAGACTAGTCCTACCCTTGAAAGCAATCATGCTTTCATCGATACTGATTTCTTTGGAGAGGCTATAATATTGTTGGAACAGAGGAATAAGTTTGTCAACAAACCCCTGTATCTTGAACGCCTTGCTGTGACCCGGTTGCCCTCGTGCAACAGCTGTTGTGTTGTCTACAAGGTGCAGGAATGAAAGAATAGCTAAAAATCTATTCCTACTCATGATATTCCTGAACCCAGGCATCTCGATGAGACCATCATTAGACCAATACAATTCAAAGGAGGAACGTTTGGTCAGTCCCATCAAGAGCACCAAAGCAACAAAAGCTGTCATCACATCAGCTGTGACTTCCTTCCACATCTTCACACGAGATGCATTGCCGGCGGCCTGTCCCTTCGAATCACTAACCTGCTTAGCGTAACGATTAGTTTCAGTTACCAACATGTTCACAATATCATCTGTAATAAACAAACGAAACACGTCTACAGCACTAATGTCATCAGCTAAGCCTATAGGTCCAACAACTTCATCGAAGTTGCTTAGCCAATCATGGCTATACCCCGAAGGTACACTAGAATTTCCAACAATTTCTTCTTCCATTATGTCGTCATCGGCCACGCTGCCAACTGAATCAGTATCACTATTATCTCTAACAAACAACACATCATCTATTGGAGCGATATCTGCATCTGTTAGCGGCACACTTTCCTCCTCATCCGAATCGGGATCCATAACGAACTCAAAATAAATTGTATCCATTGTTGCTGTCGGAAAATGCGATGAAACAATGTCTGGACGCTACTGTAAATTATAACAAATGGACAGGGCGGACGTGAACTGGTACCGGCTTCGATTGCGCATGCCCTGAACTACATACATGCTGTGATTAGGCTGTCGTGGGTCTATTTCGCACGATGTCTACTTGCGCGAGTGCACTTGACAACGGTAAACAGCAGCCATCTTTTTTTTGTCAAACAGATTTAACAACGGCGCGGTGAAGGTTAAGCTTTTGCCTGTCTGCCGAGTGTTCATGTCTTTAGTTCAGCTAATAAAAAAACCCACATTGATTCAAGAGCTCGTGTTTTTAATTTTCTTTACAGAAGCAAATATCAAGGAAAAGAGTTGTTTTCAAACGTGCGGAGAAGTATGTGAAAGAGTACAGAGCCAAGGAGAGAGATGAGGTCCGACTTGCCCGCCTGGCAAAAAGGAGTGGAAATTTTTATGTTGCAGCCGAGCCTAAATTGGCATTTGTAATCAGAATTAAAGGGTAATATTTATTTTTATATTTTGTTATATGACTATCTTTCAATTTTGTTTCAATCCACATGAGACCAGCTATTATGATCTTGTTTTCAATTTCTGTGGGTTGGGTGTTGAAAGTTATTGCTCGGACTTTGCAATTCCCTTTACAATCCTCCGACAGTTCTTTGAATTATTTATTTTGATAGATTAATTTTCTTTAATCTTGTTACAGCATTCATTCTGACTTCTTACGCCCGTGTGTTGCCAGGGCCCGAAATGGGAGCAAAGAATAGCAACACTGTGTACCTTCCATGCATGTCGTAACAAGCGACTAAGAAGGTTATGGAATAGAGTTGTAACTATTGCAGACGCTGCTTGTCTTTGGGCCCTACAGAGGTCTTGTTCTTACGGACCAGTATCTGCAATGGACCGTTGAAAATGACCGGAGATGGGTTGGTTTAGTTAAAATCTGAAAGTTTCTTCATGCCAAGGATAATTCTATAAAATAAAATTTTGGTATACGTTTGAAATGTTGCATTTCTTTTTTAGAACAGTATATTATACATTTACAAATGGGACCTGGCACAAAATGGTGCGCTCTCCTTCACTAGAGAATCAAAATGATACTCCATGCTGAAGTCTGACATGACAGGCAGAAGAGCACAGAAATTGCAATGAAGCTGTAAACCATGGACAACATTCCATTCTGACTACATCTTCAAATGTGCAGGTGTTTGTCAATGAACAAAGAAATATATGGATATTGTTGAAAAACTTGACCTCATACACCAACTTCATAAGCAACCACCTTTCGACTTAGAACTGGTTTATTACAGACTACATGGCCACCATTATTGGATCAGGGGTTGCCCACATAAATGAATATCTGTGGGGAACATGAATACAGACTCCTAAACACATACCCCAAGACTGTCTAGATTACAACAAAGAACTGAAAGGCAAGACATGGCCACACTGAACTGATACAAAATCTTATGGGCAACTGCGTTTACTTGGAGAAGGCTGGGATCTCATCTTGGTGACTGACCTGAAGATCTAGCAAGACCAAAAGCATCTTGAAGGCAAAAGAGGAATGTCTACTATGCATTTTGGAGAGAGGTTGATAATACTGCTGCAGAAATTGCTAGATAATAGAGATTGCTCAAACTGTTTAGAAAATAATCTGCATTTCACGTTTGTTTTATTCTTTCAGCATTAATAACATCCATCCGCGGCCAAGAAAAGTTCTGCAGCTCTTCCGACTACGTCAGATTAACAATGGTGTGTTTATGAAATTAAATAAAACCACACTTGCCATGTTGAAAATTGCAGAGCCGTATGTTACGTGGGGGTAAGTGCACTTGGCATCTTGTCAGCATGTTGTCATGTCGTGCCGTCTTTTTTCTTCTTCTGAGATCGTTCTCATACTTTTGCATATAAACAGTATGTAGTCCGGAGAAGAAAATGAGCTGATGTCATGGTCCTGACATATTCAGCTTTGATTGGTATGTCTTTTTGTGTTGCTTGCATATGGTGGCATAGATGACGTTGCGGGATACACATGCAAAGCTCTCCTCAATGGTGAATGTGGCTTTAGCCATTAGGAATGTCCATATCCTAACTGTCTATTTTCTGTTTGTGTTAATTTTGTTGTAATTAATTTTTTTTATTAATAAAGGCCTTTTGGTCAAAACGTCAATTGGTGTGTGTTTTGAGTGATTAAGCAAAAGTTAATTACCCTATTCCTAGATTTACCTGTTGGATTTCAGTTTTGTGCAGTAAGTACATATTATTGATCTTACACAGTATAATCAAGACTATTTGATTACATATTGAAACCTTTTTGTAATGATATTTTACTACATATAGAGTACACATTGAAGCCTATTTGTAATGATATTTGACTACATATAGAGTACACATTGAAGCCTATTTGTAATGATATTTGACTACATATAGAGTACACATTGAAGCCTATTTGTAATATTTGACTACATATAGAGTACACTTTGAAGCCTATTTGTAATGATATTTGACTACATATAGAGTACACATTGAAGCCTATTTGTAATATTTGACTACATATAGAGTACACATTGAAGCCTATTTGTAATGATATTTGACTACATATAGAGTACACATTGAAGCCTATTTGTAATGATATTTGACTACATATTTCCTGTCTCTACTTGATGAAGACTTAAAGTCTGTGATTGATTAGTCAAGATCAATAGTTACTTCATTCTGTGTGATTCATATTTCAGAGTCCCAAGCTTGAAGTCAGTTCGGGAACTTATTTACAAGCGAGCATATGGCAAAGTTGACCAGAAGAGAGTTCCGCTGACTGACAACGCCATCATCGAGAAGGAACTAGGTCTGTTATTTCAAGCAATGAAAATAGTTTTTTGTTGTATAACATTTAACATCCAGTGCAGGTCTCATCCTGGCCTGGTTTAATTTTTACACTCCCTGCATCATCCATCACTATTCCATCCTTGATGTTGTCATACATCTTGATTGTGGAGACATAGCTCTCATGAGTAAATAGTTTCTATAGAACTGTGCTGATCTCTTGTCCTCATCGAAATATATACCGTTAAATTCCGTGTATAACCCGAGAATTTTTGGACAATAAACAGAGATGACTTCATACTCTTCGTCTTATAATCGAGTAACATCAAATTTAAAAAAAAAATTACGTCCAAATCACAGTAAAAAAGGAGAAAAACACTTTAAAAAAAATGCCAGTGACAACTCACATGTCCCGATATATTAAGCCAGGATAAAATGACTAGGGCTCTCCAACAATCTAGAGCGTACTACCATACTGCTAAGCCTCTAATTACATTAATTTCTATATATCATACAATATTTCCTTCGAAACCTCCGATATTTCTTGATAAAACTCACTTACTAGGTCTATATCGTTATTTCCGACATGCCATGCCCGCCATTTTTACTGAGCTTAATTTCCCCGGAAATGCTATTTTTAGCAATGGGTATTACCGTTTTTTATATATTTACCAAAATACGGTAATGGTCTGTGAAAAAACGAAATATGGTAGCCTAAGCTGATCTACCAGTAACACATGTTTATCATCAAGGCCCAGTTTTGTTTGTGTAGGGAAACACCGACTACCAGTAGTCTAAACACTGTCACACACTTTCATTTTGGGTAAAGCAAATGTTACAACAGTTACTGACCGTCTACTAGGCTATAAGACCTGTGTACAGAAAATGTAAAAACACATCAAAGGCAGATTTTGAGTATTTCCGTGCATGTGCTGGTCGGCCTTGCCAATTTTTAACATGCCACTCCAAGTATATAAATAGGGACCAAGACAATAATCAGAAACATAAAGAATGAAGTCCTAATTAATTCTGTACAGAGGTCTTTTTCTACATTCAACGGTCTTGCAAGGTCTTGCACAAACACGGTCTTGCACAAACATGTAACTGACATCCAAAACTTTGCTACTTAGGCAGTGTTGGGGGGATGGCGGAGAGAAATAAATAGTGACACTTGTCTGAGCTGTGCCTCATGTTTATATTACTGTATAAGGTAAACATACAGGTCACACAAAGTTCAAACTCGTTGTTAAGTTCAAACTGTTGATTCTGTATCTTTTAAAAACAAAGCCGGGGAATGACTGTCTGCAATATTTTTGTGAGAACTTGGTGGCAAATACCGGTAGTTACATACTGGTACTCTGTATATTCTGTTAATTAGTCCAGCCCACTGAGGCTGAAGATGGACTACTGGCCCTACCCATTTCAATCGGCTCAACCAATCCATGTTTCCCTCACATTATGTGATGCCATTCAGATAAGTGACTAAAATGTAATCTTTCTTTATAGAAGATTTGAAACGGGTTCCAAATCACAACACATCATAGGCATTTTGTAGTAAAATTGCACCGTAATTGATTCCCTCCCCCAACCACTGTACATTTAGTGGAAGAAGAGATCAATTTCACAATCCTCTGTTATGTTTATTTTATTACCGTATTCTCCCCACATGGTAAACATAACCAGGAACAAAGTTCAAACTCTTCTGTATCTTATAAAAACAAACGTGATCTTGCTGTCTTGCCTTTCATCATTTCCCACTTAAACGTCACTGTCAGAAGCCAGTGACATAATAGTTACGTAGTAATTACTATTCACTAGCGCTGTTCCGCGTCATAACGTCCAGACACCCAACACAGACAATTCATTCAGGAAAAACTTTGTTCCCCAAAGTCTTGCCACCTCATAAACCGTCTATAGTCATGGATAGGGAAGTCAGCCTACCGGGTATTCATTATTTTCGGATATATTGATCCAGAATACAGTAGCCACCGGGGTTTCATTCCTTGATTCATTCAAGTTACGTGAGTGAAGCAAATGAAAGGAATGCTATTTTCTTAGAGTTGCAAAAGTTTGTGTTAATTTCCATTTAGCATGTCGGTTCTTTCTTATGATGATGAAGTTCATTATTGCCGGCTTTGTTAAGTTGGGGATGTCGGTCTATAGTCGGACTTTCGACTTTCTCCACTTTTGGGAAGGGATAGTTAGGTTATCGGCCTACAATCGGATGGGTTTATATTCAGAATTTAACGGTAGCTGAAACCATCTCTTTCCTCTAAACTTGTCCATCGCTGCTCTGACCATGATTTCTATGACCTTATTTACTTTGGTCTCTCCCACTTTTATCATTTTAAGATGTAACGTTTATGAAACTAAATATTTTTTGTCTGCCCTAATTATTAAAATAAATCAGCAAGCAACACTCTGTGCCAGGTCTCATCTTGGCCTGGTTCAATTTTTACACTTGCTACATCAACATCCATCACTATTCCATCCTTGATGTTTTTGTACATCTTGGTTGTTATTATGATGGTGACATGACTTTTGTAAATATTAGTTATAAACCGACAACACTGGACTTTAGACAACATTGGGAGTAAGTTTCACAAAACTCTTTGTATGAGCTTCAATGAACTGTGTTATTAGCTTCATGTCATCCATGGAACCTCTCAAGTTCTGAAGTCTCAGTAATCCTCATTTCTCCCTTTCTTCTGGTTAGAGTTGTGTTATGCAGTCTCTGGGCGTAATCAATTAACAAATGTCTACCATATAAATATTTAGCGTTCTGAACACGTGCAGTCTATTTTATATCGAAACAATTTTTACACATGCAACAAATTTATGAAATTATATTATTATATATTTGTTGTCGTCCTTGTTTGAACTCTGTAAGATTGTCAACAGTAACAAACAGCAAGCAACACTCTGTGCCAGGTCTCATCTTGGCCTGGTTCAATTTTTACACTTGCTACATCAACATCCATCACTATTCCATCCTTGATGTTTTTGTACATCTTGGTTGTTATTATGATGGTGACATGACTTTTGTAAATATTAGTTATAAACGACAACACTGGACTTTAGACAACATTGGGAGTAAGTTTGACAGACCTCTCAGTATGAGCTTTAATGAACTGTGTACTTAGCTTCATGTCATCCATGGAACCTCTCAGGTTCTGAAGTCTCAGTAAACCACATTTCTCCCTCTCTTCCTGGTAGAGTTGACCTGCAGTCTCTGGGTGTAGTCAACTAACAGATGTCTACCACATACATTTTTAGCATTCTGAACAAGTGCAGTCTATTTTATATCAAAATTATTTTTTCAAATTTATGAAATTATATATAATTTTGTTGTCCTTGTTTGAACTCTGTAAGATTGTCAACAGTAACAAACAGCAAGCAACACTCTGTGCCAGGTCTCATCTTGGCCTGGTTCAATTTTTTACACTTGCTACATCAACATCCATCACTATTCCATCCTTGATGTTTTTGTACATCTTGGTTGTTATTATGATGGTGACAGATCTCTTGTTGTGTATACAATGTCCATATATAACTTTGCTAAGCTCGTTATTACAGAACTTGAGTTCATGACCTTATTAATACTAGCTGGTGTTTAGGAAGGAAGAACAGAATAGTTAGTATGAACTGTGATGCATATTGTAAAAAGCAACTAAGGAGGGTTGGGATGGTTTCCACCTAAGTAAACGTTCCAAATTTCAATTCTGAAGTTTGCCTGCTGACAGAAGTGAGAGTGAACACAAGTTTGTTTTTCTACTTGTTCCTTGTTATTCATGTCTGAAATCATTGTTCTCAATCAAACTATTTTTGGGTTGTCCACTTCTAGTGTCCATGCTCCTCTTATTTCTCTGTCCTGCTACTCACTGTTCTGTCTTGTCTCATTTTTTTCCGCACCTCAATGACTTTTTTTTATCTTACATAATCTTCTCCACAATTTACTTTCCTATAAAAACATGCCTGTTCACATGAAAACTTGTGTTATATTCTACTTAGTTCATTCTGAAACTCTTGTAGAATGTAGTCCAAAGAATGGAATGAGTTGTGTATAGTTTACAGCTTGACTGTGATATATGCACCATTTGTCCTGACATCTGATTTCTATCGTGTTGCTGGTACCCGAAGTGGGAGTGAAGAATAGCAACACTGATTACTTTCTATCCATGCCGACTACAAGGCTACAAAAGATTTTGTGGTTGAGTTGGCTATCTCATTAAAGGTCAGTGCTCCAGAACCAATAATGAAATCGGATGTGCCAGGACCTCAAGTTGGAGATATCACAGCAAGCTGTAAACCATGGCACAGCGCATGTTCATCTGACATCATCCCGCTTATCTGCAGGAATTACCCTCTATGAGGTGGTTACAGCCAACCTTCTTAGATGACACTTTTATGATATGGCAAGATAAGTCTCTATATTTTGTTCCCCCTATATTGACCAGACAACACACAGTCAGTTTTATATATATATATATATGTATGGTAACAAGTCTATGAAATATTCAATATTTTTTTCTCTTGCCTGTTTAAACTTCAAGTATATCATCAATTACAAACAGCAAGCAACACTCTGTGCCAGGTCTCATCTTGGCCTGGTTCAATTTTTACACTTGCTACATCAACATCCATCACTATTCCATCCTTGATGTTTTTGTACATCTTGGTTGTTATTATGATGGTGACATGTCTCTTTTGTAAATAGTTTCTATAGAACTGTGCTGATCTCTTGTCCTCATCGAAATAGATAGCTGAAACCATCTCTTTCCTCCAAACATGTCCATCACAGCTCTGACAATGATTCTATGATTTCTTTGACCTTATAAACTTTGGTCTCCCACACTTTTCTCATTTTAACAGCTGTAACATTTATGAAACTAGATATTATCTGCCTTAATTATCATCAAAATAAATCAGCAAGCAACACTCTGTGCCAGGTCTCATCTTGGCCTGGTTCAATTTTTTACACTTGCTACATCAACATCCATCACTATTCCATCCTTGATGTTTTTGTACATCTTGGTTGTTATTATGATGGTGACATGACTTTTCTAAATATTAGTTATAAACCAACAACATTGGAAGTAAGTTCGATGAACCTCTTTGTATGAGCCACATATAACATACAGCTAAGTTTATGCAAAAGACAAATGTGCATAAACACATTTTAAAAAAAGGAGTGATCTAATTCTAGAATTCAGAAGTGCAAGGTTAATCTGTGCACTCAAAAAGGCTGAAATAATTATGTTTTCTCTTCAATTTCAGGTACTCGAGATATTATTTGTGTGGAAGACTTGATACACGAAATAATGACTGTTGGTCCCAATTTCAAATACGCAGCAAACTTTCTCTGGCCGTTCAAACTGTCTTCTCCTCTTGGTGGTTGGCGTCGCAAGTACAACCATTTCAACGATGGTGGAGATTTTGGATACAGAGATTCCAAGATCGATGATTTAGTGAAACAGATGATCTAAATTAAGGGAGCGATTTATTGTACATAATGTTTGAGTATGGGATTTGTATATAAGTGAAATGTGTGTGTGTGAATGATGTATTATAAGATTATTAGTAGTACATTAAAGGTTGTAATAGATCTTCATGTGATTTCCTATATGAGATTAAGTATCAAGTGCCATCAACACGTTCTTCTGTGCTTGCCCATGTGATCCTACATTGATCTCTCTCTTATAAAATTGAGTCATTCTGTCTTGTGTAACTATACAGTACTTCACCTTAAAGATTATGGATGGCCACATATTTTCTTGGCTCCTTTCATGAGGCATTCTTGAGTTATGAGTTTTAACAATTTTGATAATATAACTGTCCCCTATAACTATAATAGTTTTACTAGTTACCAGTGTTATTTATCTATCTATTCGCTAAACCCTTTGTTGCCATTCATAGTCAGGGGTAGAAGAGTTTTCTGGAGATGGCCCTCGTGTGTGCTGAGTATATTGTGGAATTTGTCGCCTCTTTTATTTCGGTGGTCCATTGTTTTCATGGCCGTCCTCTAGGTCTGTTTTCAACTGTGTGTTATATTAGTTACCAGGGATAACAGCTATGATAATGTAATTATTGTCTCTGGTAACATTAACTAATAGATATTGTTATATTAGTTACCATTGACAATATTTATTAGTTATATTATAGTATCAGTGTGGTAGTTGTTATCACTTTATAATTTCTTTACTGCTGCACTATCCATCTCATCGGATATCCTCTGACAGTTTGGTTATTTATACTTGAATTATAAGTACAGGTTATCAGCACACACCAGGCACGTTTATATGATGCTCTGATCTCCATTGAAATGATCGTGATGAAGTAGTTACTTTAGCTGTATGCAGATGTCTCTTAGCCTTTTTGACTCGTCAGTTTGCAGACTCTTTGTATATCTATTATGTTTGTCCTTCCGGGCGCTTCCAATCTTTACTCTTGTCTCCCACAATCTTGAGAGCGATCATGATTTACATTTAAGAAAAATTTTTAATTCACAAGTTACCTCAATGCATTGATGATACAGTACCAGCAAAATGATCTGATATATCTTGTGATACTTTTACAATGTTTGGCAGCTTATCTTCATGCTCATTATCTTCACGTGAACGTCTGTGGCTGGTGATGATGAGACTCAAGACAGAAAAAAGGTCAAACATCTATGATGGACCATCATGAGAACCATCGCCTCATAAAGTTGATTTAATATATAGCTGTGCTATCATGGCATCATATCAAATGCAATTGATTGATCAATGAAGCCGCTGTGGATCTCCAATAATTTCTGTCCATTGCATACCACATTGATTTTTCAAGACTTAAATTTCTGGCGTAACTACTTGGTAACTACTACCACCATTTTTTTTGTCTGCTATATAATTTTACAATTTTGCCTGGGTATTGTGTGATCTTATCTCTTATTAACAGAAATTTTGTGTAAATAGTATATGAAGGAATGAAAGTTGTGTGTGGAGATTGTTCCGAGTGTGATCAAGATGTGTGAATCAAGGGCTGTGTGTTTGATGGAAATAAATATCCATGGAACACACAATTATTTTGATTATTTTACTTGTATAAAGTCTTACTGACTTCTGCATGTTTTAATTACCTCTGTCAGTCACCTGTATTTTTGTTTTGTTTCTTACTAGTTGGTCTTACCTACTTTTTTTCACGTCCCTTGTTGCTGTTTATTTTCAATATTATTTGTTTCCCATGCTCAATGTTTGTTTTGCATTCTGTCATTTGTCTCCCTGATAAATTTTAGTTAACCTCTCCTGTTATATCAAATATAGCTGGGGCCTGATGGGAAGCAAAGAATAACAATAATATGTTCATTCTCACATTGCTGCAGGATGTAGTCTATAGAGCAGACTATTTGCCTAGTGTTGACATTTGAGGTTGGCTGCAATAGCTGTGCATTTCAGCCTGACATATTTTATGACGTGTTGGTCAATTTGGCTACAGGATGGGACTGCCAAGTGTTTGTGGCGGAGAATGCTAAGTGTTCCATCATTGCAAATGGGTCAACAGATCTGATGATGAATTGGTTTGCCAAGTGGTATATGCCGCACTCCTGGTAGGATGAATACTGGAATTACTCCTTTGAGAGACTAAACATGCATCCATAAACCCCTTTAACACAACCATGCCTTTGTGACAACAAACCTTGTACAAGTTCAGCTATCACTCAACTGAAGATAATCTGCACTTTTGTCAGAGGGGCTATGGGCTGTCGAGAGTTACCTTCATCAATCAAGTGCCATGCTGAATGGGGTAGCCGATCATGTTTCTCAATGACTCTCTGTCTCTTGTGTTGTCAATAAGCTTGGTGAGCTACCGTGCCATGATACAAGCTCATCTAGTAACTTTTCTCTTTGTCGTCCCCTATCTCTTCTCCCGTTGATCTTTTCAGTGGTTATTAAGTGTTCAAACTGTGTTCTCAGCACATGCCCTAGAAACCTTGACGGTCTGCCCCTAATGTTTGATATGATTGATCTTTTTATGCCAGCATCAATGAGAACCTCACAGCTAAAGGGATTACATCATCATCGTCATGTATTGGCATCTGTGATGTCAACTTGTGCCTTTGAATAATTTATAGAAAACATCCTCTACAGAACTGTTCAATGTACAAAATCAGTAATTCAAAATAATTTTGAGAGAAAAGCGATATGGCCCTGACTCAAGTGCTGGTAACCACAGTATAATTCTCTGAATAAATCTACAATAATAAGACCCATATCCTGTCAGGGCTGTAGTAGTGTCTTCTGTCATCAGTTATTTGGATTAAGCTGAAGTTGGCTATCAGATTCAATGTTGCAAATATCGCAGCAATGCTGTAAACCATGACACAATACACTCAACATATGATCTCACAGAATATTAAATGAAAACAAGTGCATATTTAAAGTTGAATTATTTATTTAATTTGAAGTACATAATGGAATGAGTTCACGACACACAAATGAGATTCAACTGGCCTCCATTACCCGTACTCTATGTGAAGGGATGACTCATTAAATATTTAGATATCTTTCCAAAGTCAGCCTATACTACAAACTATATAATACATTGTAATAAACAAAGAAAACAATGAATACTCTCATTATCATAAAGGTAAACAAATGGAGGTAAGGCAATATAAAAATACAGTATTGGCTATTAGTGATAACATGACCAGCATGGCGCTCGCACCATGGCAACGACGAAACATCCGGTATGATTTGAAGTATTGTGGGTTCTTTTTCAGTTCTTTCATGTCTGCATATCCAACACGGTCTCCAACTCCTGCACTGAGCTCCATTGCGAAAGTCTGCAACATGGCGTTGACTATGAGAGGGGAGACGACTATTGAATTGAGAGCAGCTGTCAGGAAACAGACGCTCAACGACACTCCCTGGAATAACAAGAAATTGGTACATCATGTTAAGCAATAAAATTAAAATGAACAGTACAAATATCTGTTTCAAATATCTAGGTAGCAATTTTACAGCACATGGTTAACCAAATATGTAGGACCATTGATACAAATAAATGATGGCATACTTACTTCATTCTCTGGAC
The DNA here is from genome assembly GCA_034231615.1 of Meghimatium bilineatum. Taxonomy (NCBI): domain Eukaryota; kingdom Metazoa; phylum Mollusca; class Gastropoda; order Stylommatophora; family Philomycidae; genus Meghimatium; species Meghimatium bilineatum. Next base: position 81,014,626 of record CM067319.1, read on the forward strand.
TTGTACGTGTTGTTGGAAATTTAGTAGAATCATTCTTCTGTATTCGTTCTCAAACTCCTGCAGATTTGAACCATCCACATTACACAAACATCAGAAGACCTTCTCACGCGCTCTCTGATAACCAACACGAGAGTTCATGTGATTTCTGCCAGGGAACACGAAGTTCGTTGCGCTGACAGTGTCAGCGGAGCTGAGTTATTTTACGCCTTCCGGCACAGCACATCCGTTTTCGATATGCTTTTAATTCGGATGGGCTTCCCTAGCATGTGAAGACTTCTTATCTGTCGACAGATAACGGTTGTGTACCTATTCTATTTCGTGACGGTTTATCACTCACTCTGCCCTTGGAATTTACGGAATAAAACATGTCCCTGGGTGGCAGTCTCCGAGGAGACGAAAATCAGTGATTTAGGCTTGAGTCAACTACGTCTATCTCGAAAGAGGTGTTCCGCTGTCAGTGAACTTGTCTCGCATAATTAGACACACTGTTACTGTACCCATATGGTACTAAACCTTTTCGCATACATGTTTCATTATAGGAACAGCTCGACTGTAGAGATTGGCCATGATTCATTCGCCTTTTTAGCCGAGGTATCATTCGTCGACATTGTGAACATCTCGTCTAAGTGTCAGCCTCTACACATTTCTAGAAGCACTGGGAAACATTTGCGGCTTCTTTTCTACCCAAAATTCTTCATGGGAGTAATTAGAATCGTTTTTCTCGAGCTGAACAATGCTTCAGCTACGATATCTATTTCGCGTTGTACTCAATATGTTAACCTTACATCTCCAGAGACATACGCACGATTCTCGATGTACGTGACAACATCTACCCATACCGGGGCATCTTGTCTACCCCTCTAATGAATCTGAATTTTGGCTGACCGATCCGGAACGCCCAGTGTTACTATGTGTTCTCGTTCAGAGTTTGACATGTCTACACAGCAAGTCCTGTTTTCTTAATAAAGCTGCTGTATTTGAAAGTTCCTCAGTGCTCCCATACATCTTTCTATGGATATCCATCTCTGTGGGCCAGTGTTCTTCCATTAACTGGTTTAGTGTATTGCAGGATATGTTCAGCTGTCTGTGCTGCCTGCCTACAAAGGCACAGTGGTGATGGGACCAATTTTAGTCTATTTAAGTGGCTGTTTAATCTGTTGTGTCCTGTTCTGAGGCGGAAGATAAAAACCTGCTCTGCTCTGTCAAGATAGTGGTAATTGTCTTTTGTGTGGTCTACTTTCCTGATGTCTTTGATGATGGTCTTCTTTTCTTGGTAGGTGATTTCTTGGTCTTTTTGTTCCTGTGCTGCTCCATCCTTTGCCAGTCTGTCTGCCTCTTCATTTCCTGGTATGCTACAGTGGGATGGTATCCACTGTAGTACTCTCCTTCTTTGGATGCTCACTTCTCTCATGGCTTTCTTCAGGTCTGGCAGTTTATCGCTGTCAAGGGCTTGTAGGACAGGCATAGCATCAGTAAGAAACTGCGTGTTGACAGTGCCACTGTGTGCGTGACGCCGTGATCTCTGAGATATTGTTTGCCTTTTTTTTTTACAGTCAATTCTCATTCCTTCCATCTGCAGCCTCCACATCAGAGGACACGATCCCTAAAAGTGCTGGCCATGAGCACAATCCGCTTAATTTCTGTTTCCAGAGTGCACCACGAGGAGGTACTTTTTGGATCGTGGTTAACACTGGACCGCACGAGAGCAATACAGAACTCTTTGCACCCTATCACAATATCAATGTGGAATTTAACTTACCAACCATCTCCGTTACTCAAACATTCCTAGATGTTTTCAACTCTCTTCCCCCACCGGAAGTGCCAACAACACAATAGAACCAGGAAGCATAGCAGGTCAACACCTCCCTCTCCAGGTTTAAAAGTCACCTCAAAACCCCACGGAAATGAAAAAATGCCTTGTTTAGGCAAGCCTCCCCCCCCCTTCAGTGCTCCCATACAGCTTTCTGTGAATATCCGTCTCTGGGCCAGTACCCCTCCCATAACATGTTTAATATAATGCAATTTTGCAGGATATCTTCCGGTCAGTGCTGCCTGCCCACGTGGACACAGGTGATGTAACTACACAATATTTTATTTGTTTGATTTTTATTTTCCTTAACTCCTTTTTATTTTTTACACACAGTGTTGTTTTTGTTTTGTTTTCTTGCCATGAAGTTATCCATATTTTCTATACAATCCCTCACATAAGGGTTGATTTTGAGGGGTTCAAACCCCACCAATTGTAAAATAGAATATGATATTCAGTACTAAGAGGCTAATACACGAGAGAGAGAGAAACACTAGCTGTTTTCCCCAAAAAGATAACCACCAAAACCTCAAGAAAAATAATGTAATTAACTTTCTTGCAAATCACACCCGTCCTCTTACCAGAGATACCCCCGGCCATGCTTCTGTATATCCACATTTCAACGACACCAGTTCTGTTGTCTAGCTGCTATTTTCATCATGTATGTTTCTGATCATCAGGACCGCAAGTACGTATTCAGTAAGGGGTGGAAAGGAGGGCGGTGTCACCTAAAAAATGATAATAATTTTCGAGTCTCTTCAATTTGTATTATATTTGTGGTGATCTTTTTGGGAATTTCAATAAAAAAAAAAAAGAGATGGAAGCTGGATTTTAAACATCCTTTAACTACATTTCTAGTAATAAAAGATATGTATTTGATTTTCTAAGGGGGAGGTTTGAATACTCACCCCTTCTGTTTACAAGCTTCAACCTTTACATTAATGTAGATATACCATGGAATCGCGTTATAATAACTTCATCCGGACCGGCAAAATATCACGTTATAACAACATATTTTCGCTATACGCAGTACAGTACCAATAATATAGAATACATATAATTGGAGATTTTGAAAAGTTGTTATATTGGGAAATGTGTTATAAAAGAATGCGCTATATATAAATTCCACTATAGCATTATTCAACTCTAATTTGGATTAATTATAAAGACGAGTATTGATTAATATAAAATTACTGATTAATTTTGACGTTCTTACCTGAATTGACTGAGTATGGTCCCACGTGTCAAGAGGATGCTGGATCAGAAAGGTGGACAGAGTAATGGCAGAACACACAAGGCTCCACAAAAAGAACATTGGAAATAGACGCGATTGTACTTTGCCAAACATATGTCGAGGTAGACTGTAGAACATTGTTAGACCTGGAATATTGGAAACATGAATAGTAGGATTGGTTGTGAAGATGATCGATAAAAAGAGGATTAGGCTGTCAAGATGATTGATAAATAAAGGGCTACTTTTAGAAGATAATCATTTATAAATATAGAACTATGTTAAGATGATGATTGGTAAATAGAAAAATCAAACGAGATGACTAGTTACTTCTTCTTCCGTCATTCTCAAACTTCTGCAGATTAGCGCAATATAGTCCAGACAACGGATTGCGGCGCTGTGTCATGATTTACAGTTTAGCTGCGATGTGTGCGCCTTTTGGATTGACATATCTGACTTCAGCATGGCCTATGTGTCACTTTGGCGATATTTGAGATGGGATATCCATCCTGCCCAATAAAACTTCCTCAGTCGTCTCTTACGACATGCATGGAAGGTAAACAGTGGTGCTGTTCTGTGCTCCATTTTCGTACCGCAACAGCCCACACGCAAGAGCCAACATCACTCTTCTTTGCTTCCCTTACCGAACCGTCAAGACACTGTCGAAATATTGCCAAAAGTAGACAGTTACCAATAGAACCGATTTGCTGAACAATTGAAGTGCAACTATTGTACCTGCTATTAGGGTGACCCATAGTTGAGCTCCGTAATTTGCACCAAAGCTCCCAATATGCATCATGCCATAGAGAATGCTGGACGAGTCTAATCGTCTTCGTGAAGGGTAGAGCAGGAAACTGACCATGCATATCAAAACAACCAATGCCATGAACTGGAAGTGATGCATCCTGGGAACAAATAATGAATAATTTGGAAATTTAATCGCGTTCTTCTACTTTCATTATTTAGTTTTAAAATATTATTTTATTGACTAAGTTATACGAAGTGGTATCTACTTATCTTTAGCGCCTTGCGGAGCATAGGCCATCAACTAGGAACATCGACAATATCTTCAGCATTTACAAAGCCTTAGTCCGCGTGCTAAATGTCGGTGGGTCTCACCAAATAGTTCACTAGACAAACCCCCCATGCAACAGAAAACCTTAGTAGATGACATGTCGTTATATTGAGGATCCATTATGGAAGCTTTGTAGCACGCCATATAGACAATTACTCTTTTCATTTTTTGTGTGTGTTTTTGTTTTGGTGTTGATGAAATCATTTTTTATTTGTATATTTGCACGCATTCTCTGTGATTGGGAGGGAGCAAGAGATGTATTGCCCCTCACTGGGTAGGCCACACTGTTTTCCTATCGCCGAAGTCCATCACGACACTGTGACTCAGGTCATGACAAGCCATTTGCCGTGAACATTTAGTTACATGCCTGGGGCCATAGAGAAATTCGGCATAACCAGTAGGCAGTTGGTGGCAAGAAATAAGCACAGTAAACCCTATCTTGGCTGCAGTGGCTTGGAGCAGTGCATTGTTAGAAACCTACCTACTTGGTGGTGTGATAGTTATTCTCTGGCGTGGGGGTTGGTAGAAAACTCAGCCTGGCACACCCAGATCACTGCTGGCATCACGAAATTTGAAAAAGAAAGAACACTGCGGGCAATCCACAAGCGCAAGAAGCGGAAGGACAAATCCGAAAATTCTTCTACCCCGAACCTTCAGTACTCCTGCATGCACTGCAATAGAACTTTCCGTGCACGAATCGGACTCATCGGGCATCTACGAACTCACAAACCAAATTAGTTAATCACCAATTTTAATATTTCCCCCCCCCCATCGCATTTAATGTTTTTAATGGCATGCTCATCTTTGCTTGCGGAGGAGGAACAACATCATCACCATCATCAGAAAATTCGGAGACTTCCCAGCAATATTTAATTTAGGTTAAAGATCATGAATCCATGGACCGTTGGATCAGCAACAAACCAACCAACAAACCAACGGACCGCTGGATCAGCAACAAACCAACCAACAAACAAACAAACCAACTGAAAAATAAATCTACCAACCAAGTCGTTGTTTCTGCATCTAATTCTTTTCTTCAAGTATTTCGTGATCTTCCTATTTTTCCTCAATTCCTGTGGGTTTCAGAACAATGCTTGTGCTTTCTGTGATTTATTCAACAATGATTTCTGTTGGTCTTCTTAATCTAGGCGCTATCTTCTTAACATTACCCACGAGAACCCAATGGGCCTGATCGTTATTTCTGCCGTTTTTCAGTCTTCCAATTCGCCTCTCTTCACGTCGCATTCACTCAAAGACATGTCTAGTTATACTGTCATGTATCTTTATGAAGCTGTGTTTTAAACAATCTCAATATTCTATTTTTGACGTCTATCTGGGAGCTGGTGTGCTTGCTATCTTCCACAGCTCAACATTTTTGACGTCTATCTGGGAGCTGGTGTGCTTGCTATCTTCCACAGCTCAACATTTTTGACGTCTATCTGGGAGCTGGTGTGCTTGCTATCTTCCACAGCTCAACATTTTTGACGTCTATCTGGGAGCTGGTGTGCGTGCTATCTTCCACAGCTCAACATTTTTTGACGTCTATCTGGGAGCTGGTGTGCTTGCTATCTTCCACAGCTCAACATTTTTGACGTCTATCTGGGAGCTGGTGTGCTTGCTATCTTCCACAGCTCAACATTTTAAATCACTTACGGTGCGATTTGAAGGGTGCAGCATTGCTATTTTGTGGTTCCCAGGGTTATCAATCAGATAACCAAGGTCCTAAAAATCCTTATCGCGGTGCATCCTGGAAACAGATATATCACGGCAAGTGTCGTGGCTCTGGCTGACATCTTTACGGATCATGTCTGCGATGGATATTGATGAAATGAAAATTGTTTTAGTTTATTTATCTGAATCGAAAACTAAATAGTTTTCTGAATTGTTTCTTTGGGCAAAACGAAAGCTGCACGGATTCTGCCAGTACATGAACAAGAGTAAACAGGCTGATGATTTCTGGATAATGAAGGTCACAGTTCAGGTCACACAAAAAGTTAGATTATCTAGTTTCACTCCTATAACCGACATTGAAAGTAACCATAGAAATGGCAATCTTCAATAAAGACATGCATATAGAATTAATTAGGACCTCATTCGTTATGTTTGTGATTATTGTTTTGTTTCGGTTTATCATTATTTATACACTTGGAATCGCATGCCAAAAATAGCCAAGGCGACTCTAAGTATATAAATAGTGATCAACCAAAATCCCAATGAGGGGCCCCGTTCTGTCACGTGATAATTCTAGATAACATGTTTTACTAGAGATGGTCGTGCCCTAATCCACTGAGATAAATCACCGCATGACACTGCTCGTCCGCCATGTTGGGGGTACAGGGCTCTCCATAGATTACGTCAACAATTATGTAACATTGTTTTAATACCCTTATCTATTTTACGAAATCAAAATGAAAATGCGCATAATATTAAGAAGTTGTAATCTGGCAACTGCTCCCTGTAATTAACCGAATTCAGGGTTCACTAAATTCAAACTTTCATTAATTTTGTCCATCTTTTAACCCCCCCCCCCCCTTTCTGCATATTTTAAACAGAAAAAGTAAGAACAAGTTAATAAATTATTTAAAAGATTTTTTTCAAACGTTTCAAATTAAAAAAAAAATTAATTGATGTATGAAAACCATGTTGTAACGTCAACTTCTGCCATCCTAACCCCCCCCCCCCCTTTCCACACTCATAATATTCCCTTGTTAACAACTGTCCATTTTTTTCCAGAACCCCGAAATTGTTAACGTAATTTATGAACTACCCCTTTCTAAGTGATTCAAGAAATAAAATTTAACATTTGAGTTTACACAAAAAAAACAACAAAAATTACCTACCTTAGTGCATCGATGTTCTTTGATATTCGATTTATGCTGCCCATGACAAATTCAAAATATGAAAGAAACAAATATTTTTTTATTGGCGAGACTATCTCACATTTAAAATTAGGAAGTCTTAATATTTCAGAACAGAATCTTTCATATTTATAGAAAAATGTGGAATTTCATTGGCTAGCTTCAGTCTGCCAGCTTTTGTGATAGCCAATCGGAGAAATACTTTTATTCAATTCATAAATATAAAGTGAGTCTAGGTCACGGAGGAAGCCGTGCAAGGTTGCACGATTCTGGTTGAGAATTCCTCGACCTTTAAACGTTCTTTTGTATCGAAAGAACAGAACAAAGTAAATGGCGAATCCTATGCAATATAGGTCAAGTCTGAATGCATTTGTTAAAAATATAAATTAAGGCTTAGTTCAATAGGAAATCTAGATTTTAAAATAGAGCCAAGATGGTTGTTTCCCATTCACAACATTGGGTCGTATTGGTGACAGTTTCTGTTATGATAATCCTGTGTCTCAATAAGGATTCTTTGATTGTCTCCACACATCTATTGTTCTTGTGTCTTCCTCTTGTCTTGTAACACGGTCTTCTGGTGCTGTATGCACGAAGGGCAGTTTGCTTTACATAGGTGTTAGCTACCGCACGTAAATATTACTCATTTCAGTCCGTCAGACAGATCTGTGCATTGCATCATCATTCTGAGATAAGATTGTGTGACACAAATCAAAGGTGAATTCACCCGGCACTAAACACGTGATGACAACTTGTTACAACATATGATCTATCTGGAGAGGTGCTGGGGGGGGGGGGGACTGTCTATAAAACACGTTTTAATTAGGGGGAAGAAATATGAAAAAGTTATTTATGGGCGGTAAATAACTAATGATGTAACAGAAGTTGACGTCAACACAACGGTTTTTATACATCAAATAATGTTCTAGAAAATACAAAAATAATTCAGAAAAATTTTGTTCCACTTTTACATTGTTTCTTCTAAATATTTTTTTGGGGGGTGGGGGTGAGGGTGAGGTGGGGGAACATAAATTCTTCTTCTTCTTCTTCATCGTTCTTCAGTCAGATATCAGGTTACAGCACCAATAGCTTCAGTCAGATATCAGGTTACAGCGCCAATAGCTTCAGTCAGATATCAGGTTACAGCGCCAATAGCTTCAGTCAGATATCAGGTTACAGCACCAATAGCTTCAGTCAGATATCAGGTTACAGCACAAATAGCTTCAGTCAGATATCAGGTTACAGCACCAATAGCTTCAGTCAGATATCAGGTTACAGCGCCAATAGCTTCAGTCAGATTTCAGGTTACAGCACCAATAGCTTCAGTCAGATATCAGGTTACAGCACCAATAGCTTCAGTCAGATATCAGGTTACAGCGCCAATAGTTTCAGTCAGATATCAGGTTACAGCACCAATAGCTTCAGTCAGATATCAGGTTACAGCACCAATAGCTTCAGTCAGATATCAGGTTACAGCACAAATAGCTTCAGTCAGATATCAGGTTACAGCACCAATAGCTTCAGTCAGACATCAGGTTACAGCACCAATAGCTTCAATGAATTGTGTGATTCGCTTCAGGTCATCCATGGAACCCCTCATGTCAGGAAGCAGTGCCGTCTCAGTATGCCATATTTTCTCCCTCTCTTCTTGGTAGAGTTGATAGGCATGAAGAATGTTGTCTGCAGTCTCTGGGCTCAGTCAACAGCTGTACATGTCTGTCTCGCCAATCTTCAGCTTTCGGAACGTGTGACTTCTCAGTCTGTTGTGGCCAGTTCGTAGTCTGAAGATGATGGTGTGTTCCTTGCCTGACATTTGATGGCAGGGGTAATTTGGTTCTGCAGTTGGGTGCATCTGCTTCCACTTTTTCCTATATTCTGCTTTTAACATAGTTTTTACATTCATAGTACGTATTATCAAAGCACACATTTATTTGGACATAATAACGAAAGAAGGGAGTGGTGTCTTATTTCTTGACACGTTTTTGACAAAGGGGGGGGGGGAGGGGTTGGTCACATTGGGCCAAAATAAGTTTTGACATAATGTATGGGCATCCTTTAGTTAATAATGAAGTACTCCCATCAGCTGTGAGCGGGTAATTCTTGGCAGCTCATACCTGACTCTCGCCAATAGAAAGAAGACGTGCGAGCAGAATAAAAACAGGCCTTTTGACGTCATGTTTTAGATTATTTCCGTTTTTTTCGTTGGTCGATGTTTGTCATGTGACAGAAAGTCTATACATAATGACTAACGAAAATCACAGCAATAGCTAATATCGTCATACATGAAAGCGTTGTTTTGATTCTGCTCGCAGGTCTGCAACCTCCAGTCACAGCTAGTAGATTTTCTGACAAAAGCGTGACGAAATACCAGTATAAGACCGACCAAAAGAAACCAAACAAGTCTAGTGACATCATGTTTTCGATTATTTACGTGCGTTTCGGTCTTCAACTGACAACTGACACAATGTACGTAAATACCGAACAATGAAAATAACAACAATAATCTATAACATGACGTCAGAAGGTTTGAATTATGTTCCTAAGTTTTATACTGACCATTGGTCAAAAAGCACAGGTCTTCCTTAGTTCAGTAACCAAGGTGAGACACAACAGTTTAGTAACCGAGGTGAGACACAACAGTTGCGTAACCAAGGTGGGACAACAGTTGAGTAACCGAGGTGAGACACAACAGTTGAGTAACCGAGGTGAGACACAACAGTTGAGTAACCGAGGTGAGACACAACAGTTGAGTAACCGAGGTGAGACACAACAGTTGAGTAACCGAGGTGAGACAACAGTTGAGTAAGCGAGGTGAGACACAACAGTTGAGTAACGAGGTGAGACACAACAGTTGAGTAACCGAGGTGAGATACAACAGTTGAGTAACGAGGTGAGAAACACCAGTTGAGTAACCGAGGTGAGACACAACAGTTGAGTAACTGAGGTGAGGCACAACAGTTGAGTAACTGAGATGAGGCACAACAGTTGAGTAACCTAGGTGAGACACAATAGTTGAGTAACCGAGGTGAGGCACAACAGTTGAGTAACTGAGATGAGGCACAACAGTTGAGTAACCTAGGTGAGACACAACAGTTGAGTAACCGAGGTGAGGCACAACAGTTGAGTAACCGTGGTGAGGCACAACAGTTGAGTAACCGAGGTTACTGGAATATTCTGCTCCAACTACTCTGCAGAAGTACATGCTTTAAACATTGCTACAGAAATAATTAAAAGCACAACAAGCCAATGTCAACAGGTGGTATGTCTTACTGATGGTATGTCTGTCCTACAAGCGCTTGACAGCGATAAACTGTCAGACCTGAAGGAAGCCATGCAAGAAGTGAGCATTCAAAGAAGGGTAATACTAAGTGGATACCATCCCGCTGTGGTATACCAGGAAATGAAGAAGTAGACAGGCTGGCAAAGGATGGAACAACACAGGAACAAAAAGACCAAGAAATCACCTGCCAAGAAAAGAGGAACCCCATCAAAACCATCAGGAAAGTCGACCACCCAAAAGACAATTACCACTTTCTCAACAGAACAGAGCAGGTTATTATCTTCCGCCATAGAACAGGACACAACAGATTAAACAGCCACTTAAATAGACTAAGACTGGTCCCATCACCACTGTGCCATTGTGGGGAGGCAGCACAGACCGCTGAACATATCATGCAATACTACAATACACTAACTCAGTTAAAGGAAGAACACTGGCTCACAGAGATGGATATCCACAGAAAGATGTATGGGACCACTGAGGAGCTTTCAAATACAGCATAATTTATTAAGAAAACACGACTTTCTGTGTAGACATGTCAAACTGCAAACGAGAAGAAGAAGAAGAAAAGAACAAGTGGCTGTTGATCAACAAGCATGGGGAGCTATGCCATCTGCCCTATGTGCCAAGCTTGGCACAAATGGAAAATTATGATGATGCCTCTGGCTTTGTAGCCGTTAGTTTATGTGTCATGACCAATCTGACAACTCTTCGTCAGTGTTTCCTAGGAGCGATATCTCTACTACATCTCTACACTGTCGGTTCGCTAAGCTAGTCACAGTGTCGTTTCTATAACTCCAACTGGGTAAACCGTGTTCTAATCTATCCCATTCAGAAAAGAAATCGCATAGTTCATTTAGAAAAACATTGAAACACAGAAACTTAAACTACCTTCTCGGCAAGCAGAGATAGCAATCCGCCATCTGCCGCAAGTTGTTTTCTCAGTGTATTACAGTGAAGCTGCGACATTTGCTTTATTTTTCGACGTAGCACATTAAATTTATGCATGTCTTCCACCACATGTCATACAATTTATGCATGTCTTCCACCAAATGTCATACAATTTATGCATGTCTTCCACCAAATGTCATACAATTTATGCATGTCTTCCACCAAATGTCATACAATTTATGCATGCCTTTCACCAAATGTCATACAATGTATGCATGTCTTCCACCAAATGTCATACAATTTATGCATGTCTTCCACCAAATGTCATACAATTTATGCATGTATTTCACCAAATGTCATACAATTTATGCATGTCTTCCACCAAATGTCATACAATTTATGCATGTCTTCCACCAAATGTCATATCATTTATGCATGTCTTCCATCAAATGTCATACAATATATGCATGTCTTTCACCAAATGTCATACAATTTATGCATGTCTGTCGCCAAATGTCATACAATTTATGCATGTCTTTCACCAAATGTCATACAATTTATGCATGTCTTTCACCAAATGTCATACAATTTATGCATGTCTTCCATCAAATGTCATACAATTTATGCATGTCTTCCACCAAATGTCATACCATTTATGCATGTCTTCCATCAAATGTCATACAATTTATGCATGTCTTTCACCAAATGTCATACAATTTATGCATGTCTTCCACCAAATGTCATACAACGTATGCATGTCTTCCACCAAATGTCATACAATTTATGCATGTATTTCACCAAATGTCATACAATTTATGCATGTCTTCCACCAAATGTCATACAATGTATGCATGTCTTCCACCAAATGTCATACAATTTATGCATGTATTTCACCAAATGTCATACAATTTATGCATGTCTTCCACCAAATGTCATACAATTTATGCATGTCTTCCATCAAATGTCATACAATTTATGCATGTCTTCCACCAAATGTCATACCATTTATGCATGTCTTCCATCAAATGTCATACAATTTATGCATGTCTTTCACCAAATGTCATACAAGGAACACGTTTTTATCTTCAGATCCATGGAATCATACAGCAGCACTTCTTCTTCAGCGTTCATTCTCAAACTCCCGCTGGATCTCTCCTTTAGAGGACAAAGGTCTTACACAATTTCCAGCAGGATGTAGTCCATAGAATGAAATGCGATGTGTCCCCGTTTTATTTACGATAATGGCCAAACACATCCGTCTTCAGCAGAAGGATTATTCAAAAATAGCAGTATTATTAAGAAAACCGGATAGGCTGTGCAGACATGTTAAACTGCACACGAGAAGATCTTCAGCTTCCAAACAAAACATAGCAGATCGAGAAATCACATGTAGAGAAACTATAGCGGTGATGAGACAGACCTGCAGACAGTCAACTTACATGTAATATATTAACCGGTGGTCGTGGTGACTGGATTACATGTCTTTAAAATAGTGCTCTTTCTGTGATTTGATTACTGATAAGAAGTGAATCACAAGTTTGAAGGTATACCTGTGTTTCGATTACTTATTGTTTTGTTGGTTGCTGATCCAGCAGTCCATGTACTCATGCCCTTTGACCTAATGCCATTAAATGACATTATATTGCTGGGAAAAGTGTGGATTTTCGGCCCACCCCGGGCCAGAGCCAGAGAATAACTATCACACCACCAGGAAGGTAGGTTTCAACCTATGCACTGTTCCGAGCCACTGCAGCCAAGATATGTTTCGTTGTTCTCATTCCTCACCACCAATTGACTACTGGTTATGCCGCACTTCTCTATTGCTCCAGGCATGCAACCACATGTTCACGTCAAAAGGATTGTCACGTCCTGAGTCGCTGTGCCTCTAATGGGCCTCTACCATAGGAAAAAAAACAGTGCTGTCAGTTTCCTCCTCCCCAGTGCTGCGCAGTACATCTCTGACTTCCTCCCACCAACAGAGGGTGCATACATATATACAAATAACAAAGCATAAAAAAACCATTTCAACAACAAAATAAAAACACGAGAAGCATAATTATATAGAGAACGTGCCATAAAGCTTCTGTAAGAAAATAACCTCAATATAACGGCATGTCACCTACTAAGGTTTTCTGTTGCATGGTTGGTTTGTCTAGTGGGCCATCTGTGAGACCCTCAGACGCAACCGCATGCGTCCAATTACTGATAGACAAAGTAAATCACAGGGTTCATTACAATCATTGTTGCTGTGTTCTAAATGACTGACAGAAGTTCTTCTTCTTCTTCTCTCGTTCACTTGAAACATGTCTATATCTGTAATTCTGTCTCCTGAATAAAACTCACTGTCTTTTGTAGTTCATACAGTGTCCCATAGAGCTTTGATTCCAGTGTCGTTTCCTCTCGATAATATTTCTGCCTCAGCGCTTCATACAGAAGTGAATCCCGATTTATTTGAAACAGTAAATAATCACAAATCATGTATGAAGATTCGCCACTGCAGAACGTGGGAGACCCTGTTGCAGATCCGCCACTGCACAATGTGGAGAACCTGTTGTAGATCCGGAACTGCACACCGTGGGAGAAGCTGATGCAGATCCACCACTGCACAATGTGGGAGACCCTGTTGCAGATCCGCCACTGCACACAGTGGGAGAAGCTATTGCAGATCCGCCACTGCACAATGTGGGAGAAACTATTGCATCTTTCGTTTCATGAAACTTGTACGCACGAGAATTAGAATTCTACGCACAACGTACATTGCATCATTCAGTCTACGTGCTTTTACTCAAGGTAAACGTAAAAGGGCTCGTGTAAAGGTGTAAAACAGGTGTGCAAACTGTGCATTTTTTGGTGTGGCTGTGTTAATTTTTGACTGCAGCGAAAGAAAACATTAGATGATGAAATAATCCGTTTAGCTGTGAGCAGGTATAGAAGTAATCAGTTTAGCTGTGAGCAGGTATAGAAGTAATCCATTTAGCTCTGAGCAGGTATAGAAGTAATCAGTTTAGCTGTGAGCAGGTATAGAAGTAATCAGTTTAGCTGTGAGCAGGTATAGAAGTAATCAGTTTAGCTGTGAGCAGGTATAGAAGTAATCAGTATAGCTGTGAGCAGGTATAGAAGTAATCAGTTTAGCTGTGAGCAGGTATAGAAGTAATCAGTTTAGCTGTGAGCAGGTATAGAAGTAATCCGTTTAGCTGTGAGCAGGTATAGAAGTAATCCCTTTAGCTGTGAGCAGGTATAGAAGTAATCCGTTTAGCTGTGAGCAGGTATAGAAGTAATCCATTTAGCTGGGAGCAGGTAGCTCTTGACACGTGATATTGATGAAGTAATCTCTTTAGCTGCGAGCAGGTATAGAAGTAATCAGTTTAGCTGTGAGCAGGTATTAACAATGTATAACCTTTCTGACACAAGCACTAGTCATCCTGAGGTGATTAACCGAGATTACACTCTAACTAGTACAAGGTTCGCTGCCAGAACGGCTTGGTTGTATTAGGCAAGAATGAGATATATGAACAGGACCGCATCTAGCGACACCAATAAAAATATATTGTCGGAGGCGGCATTTAGAAGAAAAAACAATTAGGGGGGGGGCGGTATGTTGATGACCTGCATTTTGTTGAGAATATCTACCGCCCGGTCCTGATTCTTCTGTTAGATCCGTTAACATGTGTTTCCAAACGTGGGGCGCATGCTCCACAGGAGGGGGGGGGGGGGACGCGAAGAAAGATCAATTTGATTGTTCAGAAAGGCCATTCGCAGAAATATTTTATGAAATAATTTAATATTTGAATACGTATATGATGCATGTGGAGGGAGGGGAGGGCGGACATTATATTTTTGGAAAGACTTAGGTAGGGCACGGTAAAGAAAAAGTTTGGAAAACGCTGTGTTAACCCACCTGCGGTTGGTGGCACATCAAGCATTCTACGTTACCTGGGAATCTGACGCAAAAGGACTAAGGTGTAGTGATTTTGTCATCCATGTGGGGAGGGGTGGGGGGTCATGTGACAGAAGACAAAAATAAAACTTCAGAACTGTTAAAACGGACGTATCTGAATGACTCATAGATATGTCACTGTCTAAAACTAACCCATGGATGTCGTGGTGGCTGTATTACCAGAACCGTGACCACTATTTTTCAGGGTTAAAATCTCTCTCTGGTATAACGAAAGTGGACTACGGCCCGCGGTTGAAAGCAGAGTACCTCACCATCAGTGCAGGGTGTACCTAAAAGCCAAACAAGCTATAGCTTAGCGCCCCCCCCCCCCACTTTCTTAGAGGCTCTCCCCCCAAAAAATCATATTTTCTACTGATATATAATATCTGGACATATAAAGGACCCCATATCTCAAATAGCTTAGGGCCTTATCAAGTCTAAACCCGGCGCTGCTCACCATAAAACAAACTGTAAATACTGCATTTTTCCCGCTAAGGAGTTGCAGGGAGGGGATTGAATAGCTGTATGATAAAGGCCGCATGCTCTTGCTGTCGTCACGTCATGTACAGGGTGAATTTTTTTAATTTACCCTCCGACAGAAAAAAAACCCAGTCCTTACCGGGGATCGAACTCTAGACCTCACTAGTGTGAGACCAAAGCTCTAACCTCTCGGTCATGAGCCACACGGCGCTGCTCACCATAGAAGGTAAATTTCACTTAACCAAACTGACCAAAAGGTCACTGTCCGATATTTGTCAGATTAATCGATATTCAGGACAGGAAGATAGATTTTTAAATAAGATTTGGGTCTGCATATTACTTAATCAAATTTGGGGAGGAGTTCTGAAGAAATTTGGCAGCTGTTGACAAAAGGAGGATCAGGTTTGACAAAAGTTTTAGTCAGCAATACTGTTTTTTTCCCTATTCCAATTACCAGCCGAAGACAGATGTATCCAGGCCACGGACCCAAGTAAAACGGCGACAGAACACATTTCTCTTCTATGGACTACATCCTGCTGAAAATCCAATAGGAGCATTTTCCTGCCACAAGAGAGATCCAGTGGGAGTTTGAGAATGAACGCTGAAGAAAAATCTCCCAACTAAATTATTTTGATTTGAAACCCCCCCCCCCCCCCAAATTGTAAAGCAGTTAAATATAGCTAAATTTAGTTTATCGGACTTTTTCTGCAAACAATTTTTAGGGAGGGGGGACAAAGGGTTGGTGTATGAACTTTTAAAACATAATTAAGCAAGCAGGTGTCTGAATTCTTGATAGCTGTTGACAAATGGGTGTCTGAATTCTTGATAATTGTTGACAAGTGGGTGTCTGAATTCTTGATAGCTGTTGACAAATGGGTGTCTGAATTCTTGATAATTGTTGACAAGTGGGTGTCTGAATTCTTGATAGCTGTTGACAAATGGGTGTCTGAATTCTTGATAATTGTTGACAAGTGGGTGTTTGAATTCTTGATAATTGTTGACAAGTGGGTGTCTGAATTCTTGATAGCTGTTGACAAATGGGTGTCTGAATTCTTGATAATTGTTGACAAATGGGTGTCTGAATTCTTGATAATTGTTGACAAGTGGGTGTCTGAATTCTTGATAGTTGTTGACAAGTGGGTGTCTGAATTCTTGATAGTTGTTGACAAGTGGGTGTCTGAATTCTTGATATTTGTTGACAAGTGGGTGTCTGAATTCTTGATAATTGTTGACAAGTGGGTGTCTGAATTCTTGATAGTTGTTGACAAGTGGGTGTCTGAATTCTTGATAATTGTTGACAAGTGGGTGTCTGAATTCTTGATAGTTGTTGACAAGTGGGTGTCTGAATTCTTGATAATTGTTGACAAGTGGGTGTCTGAATTCTTGATAGTTGTTGAAAAGTGGGTGTCTGAATTCTTGATAATTGTTGACAAGTGGGTGTCTGAATTCTTGATAATTGTTGACAAGTGGGTGTCTGAATTCTTGATAATTGTTGACAAGTGGGTGTCTGAATTCTTGATATTTGTTGACAAGTGGGTGTCTGAATTCTTGATAATTGTTGACAAGTGGGTGTCTGAATTCATGATAATTGTTGATAAGTGGGTGTTTGAATTCTTAATAGTTGTTGAAGAGTGGAGGCTAGTGATAAATAATGGGAGAATGGAGGAAAGTGGTCAAAAATTGGAAGATGGAAGAAAGGGATAAAAAATTAGAGGATGGAGTAAAGAGGCCACAAATTGGAGGATAGAGGAAAGGGGTAAAAAAATTGGAGAATGGAGGAAAGGGGTCATAAATTGGAGGATGGAGGAAAGTGGTCACAAATTGGAGGATGGTGGAAAAGGGTCACAAATTTGAGGATGGAAAGAGGTAAACAATTGGAGGATGGAGGAAAGGGGTCACAAATTGGAGAATGATACAAACATACACAGAGATATATGGATGATGATACAAACATACAGAGATACATGGAGGGTGATACAAACATACAGAGATACATGGAGGGTGATACAAACATACAGAGATACATGGAGGGTGATACAAACATGCTAAAGAACACTACAAACCACATGTCCTGCCTGACTGCGCTGAAGAATGGAAGTGAAAATCTTTATATGAATAGGGGCCTGTCAAACAAATAGATGTATTAATTTTGTTCGTTTAATCGTACCTGTCGATTTATAACCTACAAGTTCCATTAAGATACTCAGCTTCAAAACGGGGACTCCGAGTTGATTATCCGTCTCAGAAATGACTAAACTCTTCTCCGTACTGAATCACAGTCTGCAATCACATTTTGAAAATTAGGTTAACACAGACTAATATTCTATTTTTTCTTTTCATTTTTGTATTTTCCTCATCTACTGTTTGTTTTGTCACTCCTGTAAAATTAACATGAATTTATCGAAAGTGTTGGTAAAGTTTTGATGTCTAAAATCTATACTCTTGTTACAGTACCAAAAGTAGGATTGTTTTACAGTGGTTAAAAAATCACGTAGACACCGACTGTTAAAATTGAAAATTCGGGTTGTGTTCACCGATATAAAAAAAAAAAACCCAGACCCCATGAACTCTGAAAAAGATCAGTCAACATATGTACGCACCTCATAACCTTCTGTACCTTTCTTTCTGAGTACATCAACTGGAAACAGATTAAAAAAAAGCACCACATCATATAATTAAAGCCTATAAAGGAATGGCGCACATATATGCCAGGCATTTCCTATTTGGGCCAAATAATTACAGACGATGCGAGCTGAAAAGCGGAAATTAATGTTAGGATTCAACCGTGACTTTCGTCACTAGAAGACATACGGGCTGAATCAAAACAAGCCTTCATACGTGACTATTTTGATTATTGCCGTGATGTTTGTTCGTCACGATTATCTTTTTCTGCATTGCTCTCAAAGTCCCGCAGATTAACAGGATGTAGAACTTAATGCGCAGTGTTATGATTTGCATATTTGCTGCGATGTTTGCGCCCTATGAGCTGACACATCCGACTTCCGAGCCACTTAGAGACTAGACTTCTAGATCACTTTGGCCATTGATCAAATGGGACAGTCAACTTCACCCCATAACCTCCTTAGTCGCCTCATGGAAGATAAATTGTGTTGTATCCTTTGGTTACGATGCTCAATTTGCGCAGTGGAAAAAACACTCTGCACAAACAGCTGAAATGAAATGTTACAACAAGTAAACCGTCTACACAAACAGCTGAAAAATGTAATGTTACAACAAGTAAACCGTCTACACAAACAGCTGAAAAATGTAATGTTACAAGTAAACCGTCTACACAAACAGCTGAAATGTAATGTTACAACAAGTAAACCGTCTACACAAACAGCTGAAAAATGTAATGTTACAACAAGTAAACCGTCTACACAAACAGCTGAAAAATGTAATGTTACAACAAGTAAACCGTCTACACAAACAGCTGAAATGACATGTTACAACAAGTAAACCGTCTACACAGCTGAAATGTAATGTTACAACAAGTAAACCAGATGGCGAATCCTTCAACACGAGAAAGTGACGTAAGATCGTCAATGAGTAAAAATTAAATTGTGGATGGAGTAAAAATTAAAATTAACTGATATAATTTATTAATGTCGTAGGGGTGTGAGAGGTCAGCGATCTCACATTTCAGTGGCTCTGCTGTATGAGGGTGGCAGCCATCACCTTTCCATCGCAGTCTTTACTTCCCTGTAACTAATTAAGGCTGGATCGACCAGGGAGCCATTGCGATCTGAAAAACATTTCTGTCTCAACTGGGGAATGAACCCAGGACCACTCTTATGCGAAGCCATTGCTCTAACCACTGTGTTACGCGGCACTCTACTCGTAGGAGTAGGTCTCACGAGCTAGAGGGAAGTGCATGTTATGTACTAGGAGTTTTCAAATGAAAAACGCCCGTGCTGTGCCACCTATGTCAGCTAGAAAGGAGCGCGAGGATGTTATCACTAATGTAGTAAACACAACAACTGAACAAATGGTCACATGGTCATTTTCTTCGTATGCTTAGCTTCCTTTACAGGCAGTTGACAATATGACAGAAGCAACAACGAATCCGTCCAAATTTGGCAGACGAATAGTTATTCAGTTTCTTGCATCCGAAGAGAAGTCGACAGGACCGGATTTAGACTTGATAAGGCCCTAAGCTATTTGAGATATGGGGCCCTTTATAGGTCCTTTATACCTAATACATGACAATTGATAACTCGGACAATTTTTTTGGGGAAAAAATTGTTTCTCGTTCTTGGGGGCCCAAGCTATAGCTTGTATAGCTTTTAGGTAAATCCTGCACTGGATGTTGATTAACCAACATTCGTCACAGAATGCAGGCGGTGTATGGTGGAAAATGTTTTTATAAAGAGAACATTGAAGGAAAGATTGGGAAGAATGTTTCGGGAACATCGACAGGTAACAAAATGATCTAGCATATATTGCTGCATCCATCTTTGTGATAGCTTCTTCTGTCGCAACAACAGGTGTCTGACTCGGTGCGGAAAAAAACATCAACGATGCAGAAGACTGTATGATAGAGATAAGGAAGAGATTGGCAATGGCATATTGTAAAATAACACGTTTGAAAAATATATGGAAAAACAACAGAATAGAAATGAAACTGCTAATGCTAAGAACGTTTATTTTTCCAGTTGAAACATACGATTGTGAACCATGGACACTAAGTAAAACAACGGCATAGAAAATTAATGTCTTTTAGATGAAATGCTACAGAAAGATACTTAGAATATCATGGAAGAGAAAAAAACAGATATTATAAACACATTGAAGACTCCGGAGTGTTGGTTACTTCTTCTTCTTCTTCTTTCGTTCACTTGAAACATGTCTATATCTGTAATTATGTCTCCTGAATAAAACTCACTGTCCTCTGTAGTTCATACAGTGTCCCATAGAGTTTTGATTCCAGTGTTGTTTCCTCTGGCCAATATGTCTGCCTCAGCGTTTCATGCTCAGAACACTCTTGAAGTATATGTTTGGCACTCTGTGCTGCCTGTCCACATGTACACATGACCGTGTTGCCAATCTTGAACTTTGTATACATGTGACTGCGGAGTCGGTTGTGTCCTGTTCTGAGACGTAGAATTATAACTTGCTCTGGTCTGTTCATAATATGATAGTCATCTTGTGTTGGTGTTTGTGGCTATCTTATTGACTTGATCATCTGTTTTTTCTTATGGTAGGTGATTGGTTGTTGGTTACTAAACACAATAGCAAAAAGACAACTACGCCTGTTTGGTCATATAAAGAGACACAACTGTTTAGAAAGACAAATAATGGAGGGAAGAGCACATGGGGAGGAGAAAGGGCTGGCCAAGAAGACAATGGACTGACGACATTATAGATAACATGAAAACGTCGTTGGAAAATGCAAGCCACATGACCCAAGACAGAGAGGGGATCAAGGAATCAATTAAAAAGACTTCATTCTGGAGAGAATACGTCACATAACACATGACATCAGTGATGACGATTTCAGGCTCTTCGAGTGCTGACATAGGTGATCCTGCACGAGATGGTTTCGTTTGAACACGCCTCGTATAAGGCAGTGTTTCTCACATATTTTGTTGCCGCGGATCCGCAATGTCTTTCACAATATGCTAGAGCGTTGTGCAGACGCTAGGGGTCAAAGATCTTACATGTTGTATATAGGAAAGAACTTAGATTGTAACATAAGCCTGGAGGATGATGGCAACTCGGGAAATGAGATTAGGCTAAGACTCAAGATGGCGATGACTGCCATGGCAAGGTTGAATATGAGTTTGAAAAGTAAGATCAGTATTGGAGTAAAGATCAAATTTTGTCACATCTCCAGTGATAAGTATGCTTGTATGTGGTTCTGCAATCTGGACACTCTTTGCAGACACAGAAAGATTTAGGTTTTTGAAAACAAGTGTAACATACGTTATCTAAGAATTTCTTCCTGCTTCTCTCCTTTTTCTTTCTTTTCTTCCTTCTCTGTCTTTCTTTCTTTCTTCCTACTTTCTTTCTTCGTTCTTTTTGTTTTCTTTTTTAACTTTCTTTACCCTTTTCTTCATTTAGTCTTTCTTTCCTTCTTCTTGTCCTTCATTCCTCCCTTTTTTTCTGTGGTTCTTGTGTTGACTGCTTGACTGAAAAACGGTTACATCCTGAATATCATAGCAGATCCTATTCAGGATGTAGCAATAAACACATAATATTTTAGCTGCAGTAATGTTCTAGGCAGTATTTACGTTAAGTAATTTGTTATTTCGTTCTGAACCTCCGGAAAATACAACCGTTTGTGGATGATGTTAGACCTGGTACATTGCTTGTCTCAGATCTACTCTTCCGTTTTCTGTCAAATCTATAAGCAGGAGAAATTTAACATTAAAAACGCTATAGTTTTAATAATCAAACGCTTTGATATGACCACGGTAGATTAGTTTTCGTGGTTGAAACAGGCGTGCTTAACTACAAAGAGGTTATAATCACTACCACTTCTTTATCCCATGATCAAATCACGTGATAATGGAGATTTAAAGATTCATGGTGGACCAAAATACAGATTAAGTTTTTTTACGTGTCATGTTTATACAATATCTTGTTTATTCTGATGAATATTTTAATGTTGTTGTCTGATGAAGACTATTTCGTGGAAACGTAAATTTGGTTTACATTTTTTTTTTTAGCTGAAAGGTTAAAAAAAAGTACGTGATCATTAAAATTTTTACCACTTGAGGTGAAGTTCGCTGCTTTTAATCACCGACGTCTGTCCAGTTTCATTATATCATAGCTTTCTTGAGCATAAAAAAAATAATGGAAACTGTGTTTCAGGTAATTCTGTTATCACGAGTCTGAAATATTTTTCAAACGTCTGGAAAAAAATTTCTATATATGGTTTTTTTCAACCTCTGTCGCTAGTTCTGTTTGGTTATATCAGAGCTTATAACTATTTAAAAATTGTGTAGGTCTTGGTTCTCGCAATCCAGTCGCTAGTACTCCCGGAGTTAATTTTTGTGTGATCGGTTACATTTATCGGATACAGATAACTCAACAAATTTCAAAAACAGCTAGCAATTTTTCTGGTTGTGTCCCTTTGATCACGACTTGAGTGTTTAGCGGGATTTCAGCGTAATAGGGTGTAATGGGTTCCGCATTGCTCTAGTGCAGACCCAGAGTTAGTAGATAACCAAGGTCCTAAAAGTACCTCCTCGTGGTGCAACATGGAAATAGAAATACAGTCGCTTGTGCTACGTTCTTGACCAACACGAGACCACGTCCATGGATGTGGAGGCTGTAGATAAATAGAAATACTGCAAAAATACAAGCAGTATTTCCGACACCTCTACGGCTACACAAACAGCGACACACAGTGGCGCAATGCATTCCGGCTCCGTCAGACGAAATGACGATGCTTTGGAAGAGGCAGCTAATGTCGACGTCCCGATATGGATAGATGCTGTCACTAGCATCAAGTGGCGTGAGCAAGTCTCCAGAGATTCAAGGCTAACATTTTGAGTATAATGAGAAGACATCACAGCTCTAGAGGGTAGCATTACGTGTAGCAATAATGGAGAATATACTATACGGAAATTACAACTAAAGCAATGTTCAGCTCAAGGCAGTGGCGTAGCGTGGGTCAATGGCGACAACACACGACATTCGTGATGATTAACCGATAACGAATGCAAACAAACAAACAAACAAACAAATAAGTAAACAAGCAAACAAACAAACAAATAAGTAAGCAAGCAAACAAACAAACAAACAAATAAGTAAGCAAGCAAACAAACAAACAAATAAATAAGCAAGCAAACAAACAAACAAACAAATAAACAAACAACAAGCAAACAAACAAACAAACAACAAACATGCAAACAAACAAACACAAAAAGATATAAACAACCAAGCAAGCAAGCAAGCACGCACGAAAACAAACAAACAAACAAACAAACAAACAAACAAACAAACAAGCAAACAGACACACAAACAAACAAGCAAACAAACAAACAAACAAGCAAACAAACAAGCAAACAAACAAGCAAACAAACAAATAAGCAAGCAAACACAAAAAACAAGCAAACAAGCAAGTAAACAAGCAAGTAAACAAGCAAGTAAACAAGCAAAAAACAAACAATTAACAAACAAGCAAACAAGCAAGCAAACAAAGAAACAAACAAATAAGCAAGCAAACAAACAAGCAAACAAACAAACAAACACGCAAACAAACAAACAAGCAAACAAATAAACAAGCAAGCAAGCAAACAAACAAACAAACAAGGAAACAAACAAACAAACAAGCAAGCAAACAAGCAAGCAAACAAATAAACAAACAAGCAAACGAATAAGCAAGCAAGCAAACAAACAATAAACAAGCAAACAAACCAAAAAAAAGGATATAAACAACCAAGCAAGCAAACAAACACACAACAAAACAAACAACAAACAAACAAGCAAACAAATATATAAAATAGGATATAAGCAACCAACCAAGGAAGCAAACAATCAAGCAAACAGACAAACAAACAAATCATAATTCTAGTCTCCTGTATGTTTCCGCCACCACCGACTCAATTAAGACCTGTTATCTAGAATTGTCACGTGATCGGACGGGGGCCTATTTTTAGAATTTCGGTTGATCACTATTTATATACATGGAGTCGCTTTGGCTATTTTTGACATGCGATTCCAAGTATATAAATAGAGACCAACCAATTCCCAAAAATATTCAAACACGTTTTGAATGGGGTCCTAATTAATTCCGTTGAAATGTCTGTATTGAAGACTGTCATGAATTTCATATAGTGAATAGTCACGCCATGATCTTCCATGCTCGTTGTAAGTAAGTACGTAACGAGTGTTGGATGTGGTTAGACATTCCTTCCCTTAGAAGGTACCAGTTTTCCACAAATGGCACAATGAAGTGGGATGTTTAAGGCCGAATTGTGCAGATAATTCATCTAAAATATGTGAACCCCGACACGATGGACAAATTAAGCATGATTTCAAGTGATATAAATATGTGAACCCCGACACGATGGATTAGGTAAGCATGATTTCAAGTGATATAAATATGTGAACCTCGACACGATGGACAAATTAAGCATGATTTCAAGTGATATAAATATGTGAACCCCGACACGATGGATTAGGTAAGCATGATTTCAAGTGATATAAATATGTGAACCTCGACACGATGGACAAATTAAGCATGATTTCAAGTGATATAAATATGTGAACCCCGACACGATGGACTAGGTAAGGATGATTTCAAGTGATATAAATATGTGAACCTCGACAATATGGACTAGGTAAGCATGATTTCAAGTGATATAAATATGTGAACCTCGACACGATGGACTAGGTAAGCATGATTTCAAGTGATATAAATATGTGAACCTCGACACGATGGACTAGGTAAGCATGATTTCAAGTGATATAAATATGTGAACCTCGACACGATGGACTAGGTAAGCATGATTTCAAGTGATATAAATCTGAGAATGAAAGCAGAGTAATGAAATGGTGGATGACAAAATAATCTCGTTAGTTGTGCACAGGTAGCTCGGGACACATGATGATGATGATAGAATAATCTCTTTAGTTGTGAGCAGGTAGCTCTTGACAGTTAAAATATTTCTGCCAAAAGCACAATAAGCTACAGGTGAGAATCTCATTTACTGGTGAAATCTCAGTAAGTTACAGGTGAGAATCTCATTTACTGGTGAAATCTCAGTAAGTTACAGGTGAGAATCTCATTAAGTTACAGGTGAGAATCTCAGTAAGGTACAGGTGAGAATCTCATTAAGTTACAGGTGAGAATCTCAGTAAGGTACAGGTGAGAATCTCAGTAAATTACAGGTGAGAATTTCAGTAAGTTACAGGTGAGATTTTTAAATATATAACACAGCACAAACATAGCACACAATATTTCATTCAGTGGTTCTCTCCCTGGGTCATATTCCACCACCTGGGACTCATATAGACTTTGCAGGTAGATCACGGGGACAGAAAAAAATTGAAATTGAAGGCCAGAGGATGAAATTACACGAACAAGAACTAATGAGATTTGCATTGATGCAGTTTAAACCCTAAGTTATTTGTGAACTACACGAATAAGAACTAACGAGATTTCTATTGATACACATTAAACATCTTGGTGACCTGTAGAGAAAGCGCATGTCATATTTCAACAGTTTTTAATAGGCACAGGGGTGCAAAGGGAACGCATTGCTCTAGGCGGACTCAGGGTTAGCAGATAACCAAGATCCCAAATGTACCTCCTCGTGGTGCAACCCTGTTAACAGAAAACAGCAGCTCGAGCTGATTCTGGCAAGATCATTTGGGGATCGTGTCCGAGAATGTGGTGGAAGCAGATAGAAAGAGATTTGACTGCATAAGAGACAGACAATATCTCCGACACCATCTGCATCACCACATACAGAGACAATGTCGACATACAATGACGCCTGTTAGTCCAGTCAGAACATTGGAGGAGCGGCCAATGTAAAAGGCACGTAAAGGTGGATAAAACAAATATTTGTCAAAATGAGTACAATGACACAATGAAAGGGCAGAACAGTGCTAGAGGGCAGCGAGATCTGCAAATAAAAAGTGAAACGTTCCTTGGATAGGGAAACTATAAGCTCTGTTAGCTCGAGACTAGCTTCTAGTTACCTGTAATCCTTATAGGCAGAGACCCAGACCCAATCGTGGCCGCGCAGAAAAAGCAAGAAGACCTAAACCAACTCTAATGTCGAGTATTCCTATACCGGAAATATGCTCGCGAAGAGAAAGGGTTCAGAACCCGACGGGCTTAGGCAAGAAAGGGACAACGATGGCAGTCCTGGCCCAACTCTACTGTCAAGTTTTCCTATACCGGAAATACACGTGCAGAGAGAAAGGGTTCAGTACCTGATGGGCTCAGGCGCTATTGGGACAAGGTCGCTCAGCTCGAGAGCGCCTTGCTCTCAAACGCGAGGTGTGAGACTCGAATTTGGACGAGGGGTTCACGATGTCGGCGAACGACGCCTCGGGTAGGAGGGCGAACGAGCCTGGGTCCAACTCTTCTGGCGAGTTTTTCCCTATACGGAACCAGGCTCGCGGAGGAGAAACGGTTCAGTACCCGATGGGCACAGGCACAGTACATCCAACTGCTCGAGATGAGTTCATAGATAGTGGAGCACCTCGTGCAAGACAGTCGCGCTCGACAAAGCGTCTTGACGAAGAGGCACTACACACCAGCGTGCCCGGCGACAGATAGACAGACTGTCACGGACTAGGGACCAAACCCGAAATAAAGGAATGACGAAAACGGATGTGGTGGACCTCGGACGTCCAGGTCACAAAGTGGCCAACCGGGGCGCAAATAATCACAGTTCTACTGTGGAACTTGCAGCACAACGTACTTCACGCTCCCCGGCGGAAACTACACGATAATTTCGTGTGGTTACTTGAGAGCGAACGCTGAAGAAGAAGAAGAAGAAGAATAGGCACAAGTGGACCCGGGGGAGAAGAAATTTTTCTCTCTCAAAAGTGGCGACGGGCCAAAAATAAATGAGAATAACTAAATCATAGCGTATATTAAGTGTTCGTTCCCTTTCAGTTGCTTGATGTGTTAGAAATGGAACTTTTGCATATTAGATAAAATAATAATTCTTAATCTATTTTCTTTTTCAATTATGTTAACCCAGTTTCAGTGGATACACTGGTGAATCGAGGGTTTCAGGATTTGAACACCAGTCAGAGTGCACAAAGTCTTGTTGATGTTAAGCCATGGTGAATTTCAAGATTAAAGTACAATAACATGCTGTAGGGGTGTGAGATGTTAGCGATCTTACACTTTAGTGGCTCTGCAAATGAGGGCGGTAGCCATATCCTCTCCCTCGCAGTCTTTACTTCTAGGATTAATCCGAGATTAAAATAACAAACCAACCAACCAACATCCCAACGGACCACCAACCAACAAACCAACTAACCAGCCAACCACCCAACTAACCACCCAACCAACTAACCAACCAACCAACTAACCAACCAACCAACTAACTAACCAACCAACTAACTAACCAACCAACAACTAACAATTAATCCGGTACCCATTTAAATAGGAGCCGTTGCGATCTGAAAAACATTCAGGACCACTCATATGCGGAGCCAGTGCGCTAACCACTGGGCTACGCGGCACCCTGAAAATTATATATCAACCACTGGATATGATGGTAGTCTGCGCATGAATTCTACAAGGTGATTTAACTACTAACAACCCCGTTAAGGAACGATAGATAGAAGAATGCGTCTCGCGGTTCTGTTCTGGCATCCAGATGTATACAAAGCACTCGCCCTCACAGCCATAAACAACTCGCGGGAGATGCGAAGGAATAACGAAGGGTGGTCGAGGGTTCCAGAATACGAGCGCTTATATCGGTTAAAAGCAAAAGAGTTGCAAGTTGGATTAGCGAGAGGTGGGTGAGGAAAAGTTGTGAAACGGTGTATGATGAGTAAAGGAACTAAATCCGTTTTGGCATCGAGCTTTTATCAAAGGTTTGCTGGGATCGTTTCCTATTCCACTTCGTCTGCTGGAAAACTGGAAACCTTCCAGTTGTCTCTCAAAGCGCTTTAGAATTAGAAACAGAAAGCGTTACTGTATTGAAATACGTAGGATTACCAAATCGATTACTCACCATTGTAGGTAATCGATTACTTAACACAGTAGACAATCGAATAAGTGCGCGAAATAGCAATGTCGTAACATGATTTTCGAATATTCGCTATTTTCGATGCTGTATATTATAGACATAAAACTGTTGATTTATATCGGCTCCTATTTTTATTGGTTGGTTAATCATCCAGCGGTTCACGTGCTCATGACCTATACCTAATTTCATTGTGTGTTAGATGCATTCTTTTATGAGCTGTTGTTTTGTACCATCTATTTCGTTTCAGTTCTTTGTGGGCAGCGATGCCACAGCTGATTCCCCCCCCCCCAACTAGATCTGAGATATTTAGCAGTCATCTGAAATGATTTGATCAAACCTGTTATAATCTGGGTTTTAAAAAAAAAGTAATTTTCGTAAGTCAGATCGCGACTTTTACTAATAGGAATGTAGCCAAAAGTAGGGAAAGCACTTGCAACTTTTAATGATTTTCGAAAAAATGTCACCAAAAGACTCATGAAAGCTATGAAATTCACACGCAATTTTTTTAAAAATTAACCAACCAACCAACGAACCAACCAACCAACCAACCAACCAACAAACACACCAACCAACTAACCAACCAACTATCTAACTAACTAACTAACTAACTAACTAACTAACTAACTAACTAACTAACTAACTAACTAACTAACTAACTAACTAACTAACTAACTAACTAACTAACTAACTAACTAACTAACTAACTAACTAACTAACTAACTAACTAACTAACTAACTAACTAACTAACTAACTAACTAACTAACTAACAATGATTCTAGGTTCATGTGTGATACCTTGTAGATGGGTTTCCATTGGGACAGAGATACATATGGTATCGAGTCTAATCCAAACATAGAGGTACTATTGTGCCACGCCTTCTCGTAGAACTTGGCCCCGAATAATGTTTAGATCGTTGCCATCCTGGAAGGTTTGTAACTTTTAGTTTCAATGTTACTTCGAAAGTACTGTATCTGTTTTAGAGAACGCCTGCTAGCACTGTGCTACCTTCCTCAGATGACTTCGCAGTGGGAGTCCTGGGAATACTCGTCTCCACCCTTCCGTTTCATGCAAAGGACTTTAACGTTTGATGGTGGGGAGGGGGCTGGGTGGAAAAACCAACGCGTCTAAAAGTTGCTGGTATTATTATAATGCAGTATTAGCCCCTTCAGTACAAATATCACTATTTTCGTGTGTCCAAACATCGCTAGCCTCGGCGGTCCAAACATCATTAGCCTTGGCGGTCCAAGTATTACTAGCTATGGTGGTCCAGATTATCACTAACACTGGTGGTCCAAATATTAATAGCCATGGTTGTCCAAATATCACTAGATCTGGCGGTCCAAATGTCACAAAACTCGGAGGTCCAAATATTACTAGCACCGATGGGCCAAACGTGACTAGTCATGGCGTTCCAAATATCACCGTCACCGAAGGTTCAAATATTATCAGCCCTAATGGTGAAAATATTACTACTCCCTGCGGCCCAAATTTCAACAACCGAGTCTGCCCAAATTTCAACAACCCCGTCTGCCCAAATTTCACAAACTACGTCGGCCCAATGGGATGGATCCCCACCCCTCATCTTCAGTGGTCGATTCCAGCCCTAACTTGATTGCTATTGATATAAGATTTAACACGAACTTTCCTAGGCGATAAGTTTGTACAACTCTTCGACAGTTTCGAGAGATGCATTGCCTGATAGAGCAGCAATCAGAAATATTGTTCTTCTGTAATCATTTCTCATTCCATCTGCAGTCTGGGGAGAAATAGTTAGATCGCTAACGTGTTAGCATGGAAATATACGAGACTCGAATTTACCTGCGGAGAGAGTGAGGCTGAAATAGGGGGTATGAGATGGCCATAAGGAGAATGCAATGGAGATGGGGTGGGGGGTGTAATATAGAGATAGGGTGAATACGACGGTAGAAAGAATGAAAAGAATCTAGAGAGATTGAGATAAAGAGAATGAGCTGGCCATTAGGAGATTGAGATAGGGAGAATGAGAAGAACAAAGGGAGAATACTATTCAGATAAGGAGAATGAGCTGGAGACAGGGAAAATGTGATTGGGAGAATGTGCTGTAGATAGGGAGAATGTGCTGTAGATATGGAGAATGTGCTGTAGATAGGGAGAATGTGCTGTAGATAGGGAGAATGTGCTGTAGATAGGGAGAATGTGCTGTAGATAGGGAGAATGTGCTGTAGATAGGGAGAATGTGATGTAGATAGGGAGAATGTGATGTAGATAGGGAGAATGAAATAGAGATAGGAAGAATGAAATAGATAGGAAGAATGAAATAGAGATAGGAAGAATGAGATGGAGATAGGAAGAATGAAATAGAGATAGGAAGAATGAAATAGAGATAGGAAGAATGAAATAGAGATAGGAAGAATGAAATAGAAATAGGAAGAATGAAATAGAGATAGGAAGAATGAGATGGAGATAGGAAGAATGAAATAGAAATAGGAAGAATGAAATAGAGATAGGAAGAATGAAATAGAGATAGGAAGAATGAAATAGAAATAGGAAGAATGAAATAGAGATAGGAAGAATGAAATAGAGATAGGAAGAATGAGATGGAGATAGGAAGAATGAAATAGAGATAGGAAGAATGAAATAGAGATAGGAAGAATGAAATAGAGATAGGAAGAATGAAATAGAGATAGGAAGAATGAAATAGAGATAGGAAGAATGAAATAGAAATAGGAAGAATGAAATAGAGATAGGAAGAATGTGCTGTAGATAGGAAGAATGAAATAGAGATAGGAAGAATGAAATAGAGATAGGAAGAATGAGATGGAGATAGGAAGAATGAAATAAAGATAGGACGAATGAGATGGAGATAAAGAGAATGAGGTGGAGAAAAACAGCATGCGATAGATGGAGAAATATACAGAGAGTGCGATACTGAGAGAAGGAATATTTAGAGCACGTTAGATAGCAATGGTGAGATATCTTTCTGTGAGGTAATGGAGACGTGCACTATTGTAGAATCTTGTGCAATAAACAACTCGAACAAGCGATAAATAAATACATAACCAATTGACGGGTGAGAGAACACACCGTTCTCCTGCACCTCGTCCCTCTGACCTCTCCTCACACACGTCCCTCTAGCCTGCTTCAAGACACGAGCGTGTTGCAGCATTCAAATCGGCCCGCATGAAACAACAGAATCAAGTCTTAGACCCGCGCGAGTGTGTAGACTCTAGGCAGATATCCTGCCGCGGCATCTGTCAAAGCAACCAGGTTGGACTTTTCTAGGTTACCAATGTTTGTGAGTGAGCCAGAATTGCTAAACTTACCCCTGCGCCGCTCACGAAATCATGTATTTTAACCCTGTGTTCCGGCTCAGACGTGTGCTATTCGTGTACGTGACTGTGTGTTTCTGTTCAAACAATATCACTTCAACCTTACGTTATCTATATTGTTTTCAGAGTTCTCACACAAATTATTTATCTACATTAGCTATTTTAATATCTCATTTGAAATTTAACATTTTGTTCCCGTGAAAATAGATTATTTATACTTAGAATCATTGTGTAAGTTTTTGTGTAAAGCAGCAAAAATATGTGTAACCGCTAAATCTTTTTTTGAACAGACATTTCATCTCAAGAAAAATGTGTAATTTTATGGCTACTTATTAGATGTGGTGTATTCGGTGACATATTGTGGATAAAATATTGTGGATAAAATATTGTGGATAAAATATTGTGGATAAAGTGCAAATAATAATAATAATAATAATAATAATAATAATAATAATAATAATCTTCTGAACTCATTCTCAAACTCATGCAGATTGTCAGGATATAGTTCTGAGAATGGAATGCGTTGTCATGGTTTACAGCTATGCCGCGATATCTGCGCCTTTTGACCCCTGACATATTTGGATTCAGCATAGCTTCTCGTTCACATTGACTCTTTATATGAAGGGACAATAATAATATAAAAATAATAGCAATTATATTAATAATAGTAGCAATAATATAACTTATAATATATCCATGGATTTATTGCCTAAGATCGGGAACTGTCCCTAAGATAATGAATTGTCCCTAAAATTATGAATTGTCCCTAAGGTCATGAATTGTCCCTAAGATTATGAATTGTCCCCAAGATCATGTATTGTCCCTAAGATCATGAATTGTCCCTAAGATTATGAATTGTCCCCAAGATCATGAATTGTCCCTAAGATCATGAATTGTCCCTAAGATTATGAATTGTCCCCAAGATCATGAATTGTCCCTAAGATAATAAACTGTCCCTAAGATAATAAACTGTCCCTAAGATAATAAACTGTCCCTAAGATAATAAACTGTCCCTAAGATAATAAACTGTCCCTAAGATAATAAACTGTCCCTAAGATAATAAACTGTCCCTATGATCATGAATTGTCCCTAAGATCATGAATTGTCCCTAAGATCATGAATTGTCCCTAAGATCATGAATTGTCCCATCAAAAATTTTAATATTACTCTCAATGGAGGAACAATTTTGAAAGTTGGTAACATCTTCTCCTTGGGCAGAAAAATGGAGTTACAGTAAGAGATATTTCTAAATGAGCTGTGCTGACATCCAGTGTAACAAACCACACAACAAACATCTGGAAATTAATAATAATAAGTAAATATAACAAACTACGATTGTTTAACTAACTACAATGTCTACCGAAGACGGATATGTCGAGCCATTGACGCAAATAAAACGGCGACACAACGCATTTCCATTTTCCTGCTGGAAATCTAGTAAAAAACCATTGTCTTGCTACAAGAAAGACCCAGTGGGAATTTGAGAATGAATGCCGAAGAAGAAGAAGAACTCCAGTGTAATATCCATAATTGACATATGGTTGAGACAAGTGGAAAATAACAAAAGTACTGGAGAAGGAATTAAATTCATTTAAAAATAAGTGTCATAGAAAACTCGTAAATATTGGTTGCGAGAAATTCAAGTCAAACAGCAAGCCAACATGTACTGAAATATATCCAGCAATGGCGCAAATAAAACGTCGACATAACTCATTTCCAAACAATACGGTGTAGTTATTATAACGTACCTAATATTGGAGAATAAACAAACTGGAAAGTGGGAAATTAGAGGCAACAGAGATGTGGTTCTACAGAAGAATGCTGAGAATACCATGGACTGCCAGAAAAACTAATGTGAAGGTGTTGAAAGAGTCAAATGCGAAACGGACCTTAATCAACAATATAAGAAAAAGACAATCTTCTTTTTTTGGCCACTTCATGAGACAGACAGGTTTAGAGAACATAGTCACTACAGGCAAAATTGAAGGCAACAGAGACAGAGGGCAACAACGTGAGAAAATATTAGACAGTTTGACAGCCTGGCAGGGCAAGGAAACAACAACGACTTTGATACATAATACTGTGGACAGAGAACTGTGGAGAGCCATGACCGCCTACGCCAGCCGGCATGGCACCTGATGATGATGATCTAATAAGATTTTATGGCTAAAGTTGATTATTAGAATACATCTCGCCCATTTGCTGCCGAGGTCTAGAAAAACAGCACATAATAGCGAACTTGTGTCATGTATGGTATTAGAGGCGACTAGGAAGTTTAAGTGTATAGTTAAAGTTTAAGTGTATATCTGTACAATTCCATAAGTCAGCCACCCCAAAGGCAATAAAGTCAGATGTGTCAGACCGAGAGTTGCGCATATCACAGCCAAACTGTAAACTGTAAATCATGACATAACTTATTTCGTTTTTTTGGGCTTACAGCCTGCTAACCAGCAGGGGTTTGAGAATGAAAGTCAGAGAATACAAATGTATCTAATGACAATTTGTGGATAAAATATTTTAAAAGTTAAGTGTATTTCACGTAATATTGTGGCTACAGTCTGAATATCATAATAATGTTCCATATAATACTGTGGCGGAGCCATGAATACCAGAAACTATCTAGCGTGAAAAGTGTGGTTCTTGTATCTCTGCTACTATATATATATATATATCTTCTAGTGTAATCAATTTATGATACATTGTAGTTACATGAATACTATTTCAACATTATTTGTAGCTATTTTTTCGCCCGTGTGTTGTTGGGGTAAACAAGGGAGCAAATAATAGTGGCACTGTTTACTTCAATAGTGGCTTTTTTGCCTGCAATAGTGGCACTGTTGCTTGCAATAGTGGCACTGTTACCTGTAATAGTGACACTGTTACCTGCAATAGTGGCACTGTTACCTGCAATAGTGGGAGTTACCTGAAATAGTGGCACTTTAACCTGCAATGCACGTCCTTAGAGGCGAATAAGATATTTTTTTATGAGTGGAGTTTGCTGTCCCATCCCACAGACGGTCATAGTAACACTGAGGCAATGCTAAAATCGGATGTGTTAGGCTGAAGGCACTAATATCGCAACAAAGTTGTAAACCATAACACATCGCATCCCGTTATCTGGAGTATTTCCTGCAAATGTGCGGGAGTTTGAGAACAAACGCAGAAGATAAAAAAGAAGAGCTGTTATAACTTGACCAGAAAGCGTATTGTGAACATCATAGCTTTTGTTCTTCTTTTAGGACTATGTTCATGGCCAGATATATCTGTTGTCAGCATTATCTTGGTTATTGTTTTCATGATTTCCGTCAAGATGAAACGAACCTGGGAGCTTCCGTGCAAAAAGTCAGTATATACTCTCAATATCAGGGCAATCTGATAGCCGTGATTACGTGAAATCGATAGCTTTAGATTGCCTTTGATCTGATTTTTAGGTTAGGAGCAGGATGTTCATTGCAAAGGTTTTAAGTTGGAGTCAATACGGTGTGATGATTCTTCTTCTTTATCATTCTCCAGTTTCCACAGGTTACAAGAATGTAGTACACAGAATGAGTGCATATATATATGCTATGGTTTGCAGCTTGACTGTGATATCTGTTCCTCTCTTCCGTCATACGACTTCAGTATAACCATATGTAGGGCAAAACAACCAACTCCACCCATAAAAATCGTCTTAGTCGTCTTTACAGATATGCATGTCAACTAACAGTAATGCTATTATGTGTTCCTTTGCTGGTCTCTTCAACAGAAAGACATGGGAGAGGTGATTCAGGGAAATTTCAAAGTGACAACGCAATGTAACTAGGTTTTACCAAGTGTCTAGTCTGGTAGAAGAAGGAGATGAAATCAAAGGAACCATGCGTGAGATGTGGATTAAAAAATAATTCCTCGGTGTTACGTAATCGATAAGAGTGGTCTGGAAAACTATTGTTACGTAATCGCTAAGAGTGGTCTGAAAAACTATTGTTACGTAATCGCTAAGAGTGGTCTGAAAAACTATTGTTACGTAATCGCTAAGAGTGGTCTGGAAAACTATTGTTTCGTAATCGATAAGTGTGGTCTGGAAAACTATTGTTACGTAATCGATAAGAATGGCCTGGAAAACTATTGTTACGTAATCGATAAGAGTGGTCTGGAAAACTATTGTCACGGCAAATAGATTAGTGATATTTAACATTCTTGAGAAGAAGGACAATGACGTGGACTTCGCCTGTACTACAGTCACCGTTCCTTCGAAACCGCGCTACCGTGCGCTAGAGTAAACATTTGTATCCATATGCGCACAAAGTCTGGACTCGGCATGCAAGGTTTACTAATAACAGAATACTAATATTAGGCTTAATAAATGTGTGTAAAAGTTGCTATAATACAAAATATACAACTGGCACAATTAAAACATTATGAAGAATATTCGCGTTTTTGTGTTAGGAAATTTTTTTTTAGGAAAGAAGGTAGAAAATAAAATAAATAGGTAGTAAAATACAGAAAAATAGGTAGAGAATATAGAAAAAAGGCAGACAAAGCCCAGACAAAGTAGTGTTAAAAATTTATCAGCACACAGAGTTAAAATTTTGCCCCATAAACATTCTTACATTATAGATCACATTTGTAAGGTAGCAAAGACAACGGAAGAAAACAATTTGAAGGATAACTTGAACGAATTTCTATTTTCAAACGTCCAAGTATAAATAGAATCATCAGAAGAGCAACTACAAAGTCACATAGACAGATTACACCAAACATGCCAAACCTTTAACATGAAGATAAATATAGAGAAGACCGAAATAATGAAGATAGGAAGAACAGAAAGAAACACCAATATATATATATATATATATATGGAAACAACAGACTTAAACAAGTGGTAGAATCCACATACCTAAGAAGCAATATAACAACAGACGGCAGGAACAGGATAGAAATACACAAGAGATGTAGTAAAGCATACCAAGCCACAGGACAAATGACACCAATCTTCAGGAAAAAAATGTAGATTTAAACGCCAAAACAACACTGTTCAAAACAATTATTATACCAACGCTGTGTTACCAATGCCAAACATGGACAACGACAGCTCAAGATAAACTTAAACTTGTGACAGCTGAAATGGCATGCTTGCGCAGAATCCTAGGAGTATCGCTATGAAATAGAGTGAGAAATGAAGACATTAGACAAAGAACCGGTACCACTCCAATCTTGGAATATATTAAGAGACAGCAGATCAAATGGTTTGCACACATCAGCAGACTACCATGAGGCAACATACCGCAGCAAGCTATGCTACACAGATACAGCTAAGGCAGACCTAGAGGCCGACCACGAAAACGACGGACCACTGAAATAAAAGAGGCGACAAATTACACAATATACGCAGCACACAAGGGGGCCGTCTCCAGAAAACTCTTCTACCCCTGATGCCCAAAGGCAACAAATGGTTTCAGAGAATAGATTGAACCACTAGACAACGTACTCCGTTTTCCTGATTACATCCTGTTAAGGAAGAAGAGTGTGAGAATGAACGCCGGAAAGGTAGAACAGAAACTCCGTACTGGTAGTGTTAGCCATCATTACTCTCGTGAGATGTTGATAAGGAATTTAGGATTTTTCCTTCAAATATAATTCCCGAAATATGACATCTATCGCTGGAGGGAAACGCCTTGTGTGTGTAGTATCGAGTCCCTCGTTAAGTATACGGTCCTGTGGATTCTTTAGTTATCCTCCTTTGAAAGTAAAGTTACTTTACTTCCCGTGATTTTTATTGGCTGTCGATAGAACGTATTCAGAAAGTAACCAATGAAAATCACAGAAAATGTCAAATAGCATCACTTTTGAAGGATGATGACTGATGAGTCTACAATACTATATAATTGTCTAAGGATTCCCCTGCATCCATGAACTTGTATGTTTACGTAGTTTTTTGTGTGTGGGAATTTGCAGATTATTTGTTACTACTTGCGAAACCGCCATCTGAAAATGCATTGCTGGTGTTTGTTTATGAAATGAAAAAAAACAACCAACATCGCTTTATATTTGTGCATGCATATTGGTGTACGTAGTTCATGAACTTTGTAAGTATATCATTAAAATATTTCGTCTTTATGTCTGCGCTCGTTCTCAGACTTCTCGGTCGGCAGGACGTGGTCAGAAAAAAAATGGAATGTGTTGTGTTATGTTTACATCCTGCGATATGTGAGCCTTCACTGAAACAGTAAAGTCACGGTCATTATTCTGCTGGACAGTTAATTCAAGTACTCGTATTTCAACCTCGTAACATCGGCGGTCAGCAGATTCCAGAAACCAGACGATATACCGACGCACATGTTTCTCAACAACAAACGAAGATGTTCTAAAGTAAATGTTACTATCCACACAAAAAAAAAACAGTGAAGCCCAAAAGATGTTCTTAAATATGAAGAAAAGGAAAATTATGACAACGGATACAGTGAAATTTCAACAAAAGATAATTATGAACAATTTTGAAATAGAAGACATAACAAATTTCGAGTATTTGAGCACAAACATAAATAACACAGGAGACTGCGCTATAGAAATCAAGAGAAAAATTGCAATGGCGACATTGAAACTTACCCGAATGAAAAATCTTTGACAAGTTACCAGCAGCATAGCCAAACCATGTATGACAAGGACATGCGAGTTTCCAATGTCAATATATGGTTGTGAGGCATGGACATTAAATAAAACAATAGCAAAGAGAATCGCTGCTTTCGAAATAAGATGCTACAAAAGAATTTTACATATACCATGGACAGATAAAACAGACAAATCAGGAAGTGTTAAGATCAATTAACGTCAAAGAGAGCTGGCTCCTTAACATCATCCTAACAAGAAAGCTGAGAATTTTTTTTATCATATAAAGAGACATAATAGCGTGAAAAGATGAATAGAAAGAAGGCAGAGTTAACGGCAACAGGGGAAGTGGACGTCCAATACGACGATGGTGCAGTGATATATAAAATTGTTTGAATATATCTCCAGCTGTGGCAGGTCAACTCGTCCACAATCGCGGAGTGTTCAGAGAATACATAAAGAAGACCACGTTATGGAAAGAATATGTCACATGATGATGATTCAAGTATTTAGGAACTGACGTCATTGCACTCCTGGCATACCCGTAGTTGCTCACTCTTCTGTAGAAGACAATGAAGAAGTGTGTGATTAATTATCGTTGCTATTATCGTTATTTGTGATATTTTATGCGCATAACTCGACCTCTCTCTTGACCTTCTCTATTTGACTTAATCCATGACCTGGGCAGTAGATGACCTTTTAATCCTTGACCTGGGCAGTAGATGACCTTTTAATCTTGACCTGGGCAGTAGATGACCTTTTAATCCTTGACCTGGACAGTAGGTGATCTCTTAATCCATGACCTGTAAAGTTTAGTATACTGCGACATGGCTTGTATATATAGAAGTTTCACACCTACATGCCGCCGAAGACGGATGTGTCAGACAATTGAATGAAATAAAACGGCGACAGAGGGTATTTCCGTTATCGAGACTACATCCTGCTGGAAAGTTAGCAGAGGCGTTATTTTACTACAATCGAGATCACGCTAGAGTGTGAGAATAAATGTGTGCTTGGATATTTTTCTCAGAACATGCGGAAGTTCAGGGAAATAGAGAACTGACAGGATGGCGTAAAGTAAAATGTGTCATGGTACATGTTAATTGTCTATTGTATATTGTCTATCCCCAGGTGGTTTGTGATCCACTCTTGCCGTTAAGCGTAGGGGTGATTGGAGCTCGAGCTTGCGTTCTATCGCAAGATGTGTGGTCTCGGCTGTGCTATGACCGTGTCTGTGCAGGATGTCCCTGACGTTTTCTATCCATCTTTTCCGTGGTCTTCCTCTGGCTTTGTACCCTGATCTCATTTGGTTATATGATTGTACGGGCAACTTTTCGTGATGCATTCTCATAATGTGGCCAAACCACTTGATCTGTTCTCTCTCTCTATGTAATCTGTACAATATACTATACCTATTCTTTCCCTGATATATTCATTTCGCAATCTATTAAGCCTGGTGACCCCGGCAGCTTTCCTCAAGCATTTCATCTCATATGTCATTATCTTTCTGTAATGTGAAGATGAGAGAGACCAGGTTTGGCACTGGTAACACAGTGTTGGTAAGAATATACTGTAGATCATTTGTCTCTTAACTTCGGGGTGTAGAAGTAGTGATGACAGTTGGTATGTTACTGCATTTGTCTTTTGACATCTCATCTCTATTTCTCTATCGAGGCTTCCATTTTCTGTAAAAATACTACCGAGATATTATTACATGATAATAAGGTCATTTTAAAATCGCTCTTAACGAGGAAACAGCATTAGCTGTGACCACTATTAAGAGTTGGACACAGTCTGGAGATATCATTAGCTGTGACCTATATTGAAAGAAAAACAAACAAAAAAATTGAAAACAAACTGGAGATTACACAAATATTGTTTCTGATAAGAATGATGAAAATACAATTAACAGCTAAGAAAACTAACGCAGATGTTCTCATTGATGCTTGCGTAAAAAGAAAAATCATATCAAACATTAGGGGCAGACGGTCGATTTTTCTACGGGATGTGCTGAGAAGAACACAGCTTGAACACTTAATAACCACTGGAAATATCAAGGGGAGAAGAGAAAGCGGACGACAAAGAGAAAAATTGGTAGTATTATGGCCCTGGAGCTTATTGACAACACAAGAGACAGAAAGTCGCAGAGAAACCTGATCGTCTAAGTCATTCGGCATGGCACTTGATTGTTTGATTGATATTAAAAGGTTGACAGAGTTTGGAATTGAAAAACAAAAACAAAAAACAAGTCGGCCATTGAGGAGTAAGGGGACTGTCCATACATTACACCAACAATTAGGGGTGGGCGAGGAAGTCTGACAAAATTTGAAGAAAAAAAAAGACATTGAATAACAAGGAAGTGTTATAAAAGTGTTACAAAAGTTGACGTCAACAATTCCGTTAAAAAATACATTAAATAAATAGTTACAATTAGAAGCATATTTTCTAATTATTTGAAACAAATTATGTAGCTGGTTTTTTAAAAACGTTTTCTGCTAATTAAAAAAAAAGAGGGTTGGGGGGGGGGTAATGTTACATATTTTTTTGACTTAATTAAGAAGCTGTGGGTGAAGTCCTATATTCTTGACAATTGCTGATAAATGGGGGGGGGGGGGGAGGGGGTAATAGACTGTTGACGTCATTTATTAACGGTTCCAGTCATAAGGAGGCGATACAATCAGCAGACAACAAAACTAAAAAAAAAAAAAAAGACAAGAAACGATATTCTTATGGAGGTTTCCGGAGCATACAACTGTCTTATAGATTGGACATACTTACCAGTCTATAATAGTTTCTTGTCTCAATATACAAGGATTATTCGTGTTATAGGAGGTTCCTGTCACCATCTTGAAAGTTATTTTTGTCTGGCCGTTTCTATTTCCTATGTTATGTCTCCTGTCTTATTTTAGGGGTGCGGAAGCGAGACCATCGTCGGAATAGAAGACCTTCCAATAGAATTAATTAGGACCCCATTCGTTACGTTTTTAATTATTGTAGGATTTGGTTGGTCACTATTTATATACTTGGAGTATCCTTAGCTATTTTTGGAATGCGATTCCCATATATGTAGCGACCAACCGAATTCATAATAACAATTAGAAACGTAACGAATGGTGTCCTAATTAAAAAGGGTTCAAAAGTTGTAGAGGATTGACTTCCACTGTACTCAGTTTCCCATATGTACTCCGTCACTCTCACCAAAGCGGCACGCCGTCTGCCGAGAGTACCACTTATAGCACTTAACCAGTAGCTTCAAGGGATAATCCAGAGGGATCTCCTTTTCGGGGTCCTAATTAATTCTGTAGGAAGGTCTTTATTTGAGACGGTCATGGCGGTAGGCTAACTGATAATGAGTTTACTTGCTATATTTGTGTGTTTTGTTTGTGATCCCCAGGAATTGCGAGCGATTAGCTCTTACTTCCTATGTGCAGTGAGGTGGTTTTTTTTTAGCTTTCTTTCATACCAAAGTGACTTAAGCTTTCGACTTAGGACAGTGCCTATTGAAGGAGCCTTCTACTCATAGAGAGTCTATAATTGTATAGATGACATGCTACAAAGCTTCTATAAGAGAGCCTCAATATAACGGCATATCATCTGCTAAGGTTTTCTGATGCATGGGTGGTTTGTCTAGTTTTTTGGAATCAGAAACAAAAACGATTTTGTTCTGAAACCCACCGACCCAACCTGCATGTTTTGTTTGCTATGTTAATCTTCATATTTATCAACATCTTGAGAAGGAAAAATAAAGATTCCTGTATAAAAGTATCATGTCAATATAACATGATCAGACACTTCCAACTTCGGCGGCGATTTAACAAATTAAACTAAAAACCGCCCGAGTTTTGGAACCACTGCCCTAAAGTCTTTAGTCTATTCTTACAACATACATGACAGAACACAGTGAAATTAATCTGTGTTATTCTTTCGGGTCTCACAAGCACACGTCTCAAACAACAAGGCGGTATGATACACTATTATTATCTTCTATGCGTTTTTGTTTTTGTTTTTATGACCATCTATGCAATTTTGTTGTTAAATAAAAAAAAAAACTGCCTCTTTTGACTAGGAATGATTCTTTCGACCGGGAGCGAAAGCCCTTGTTAATGATTCTTTTGATCGCGAACGAGAGCCCTTGTTAATGATTCTTTCGACCGCGAACGAGAGCCCTTGTTAATGATTCTTTCGACCGGGAGCGAGAGCCCTTGTTAATGATTCTTTTGATCGCGAACGAGAGCCCTTGTTAATGATTCTTTCGACCGCGAACGAGAGCCCTTGTTAATGATTCTTTCGATCGCGAACGAGAGCCCTTGTTAATGATTCTTTCGACCGCGAGCGAGAGTCATTGTTAATGATTCGTTCGACCGGGAGCGAGAGCCCTTGTTAATGATTCTTTCGACCGCGAACGAGAGCCCTTGTTAATGATTCTTTCGACCGCGAACGAGAGCCCTTGTTAATGATTCTTTTGACCGGGAGTGAGATCCCTTGTTTGTTTTACTAAAACAATGCAAGTTGCAGTTCAGGCATTCCTGCTATCACTTGTTATTTCTTATGCACTCTTGTTCTTCTTCTGCATACGTTCTCAAACTCCTACAGATTTGCAGGATGTAGTCCGGAGAATGGAATGCGTTATGTCATAGTTTACAGCTTGTCCTTGATATCTGTGTCCTTTGATCTGGCACATCCGACTTCAGCATGTTTTCTATGTCACACTGCCCAACTTTGCTGTAGGACAGCCAGCTGCTGCCCCAATACATCATTAGCCACGTCATGTGGTATGTATAGCATGTAAAATTTATTCGTGGCTCCCTTTTCAAGCTTCGGTAACAGACGGGGGGGGGGGGGGCACCTGTTACTTCTTATGTCTTGTAAATGAAATTATCAGGGGTTTTGTATAGTTAACGAACCTTCAAGTGGCGTATTCACACAATAAGATGAGAACCTCTGACAAAGAGAACACATTTTTTCCTCACCGTGTCATGACGTAAGAACGAGCACGCAAGAAAGAGGTAGAAAAGTGTAATTTGTTGGAAATTGATGGAACAAAAAAAAATATAAATGTGTTCCTCAAAGGGAGATAATGTAAGCTCTATTCATTGTGAATATTCTCTCCCTTGTCTGGAACTGACAGCCTGGGATATGTTAAGGATGTTTGGATGAATTTTCACAGAAGAATGTTTGGAATGTAATGGAATTAAAACGGTTGAAATAGAAATTGCTGAATTAGTTATTTTTGATTACGTTTCAAATATATAATATTAAAGAATATAAAAATGATTCTAACACAGGTATATTTTGACTGAGCTATGCTAACAACTGTATTGCATGTCGTGTGGCAGGATTACCTTAACCAAGACGTCCTTTATTTTTGATGGTTATAGTTTTGATATAACAAAATTTGATTAATGACCGCTGTTTTATTAAAATATAGCAACACACCTTAGAGGTACATTTAATTTACAAGACAAAAAGGTAGAATTCCAAAGAAGATTTTCTAGCAGAGGCAGAATTCCAAGTAGATTTTCTAGCAGAGGTAGAATTCTAAGATAGATTTTTCTAGCAGAGGTAGAATTCCAAGCTATATTTTTCTAGCAGAGGTAGAATTCCAAGCTAAATTATTCTAGCAGAGGTAGAATTCCAAGCTTCAATTTCTAGCAGAGATTTCAAGATATACTTTTCTAGCAGAGGTAG
Source organism: Meghimatium bilineatum (assembly GCA_034231615.1). Lineage (NCBI taxonomy): Eukaryota > Metazoa > Mollusca > Gastropoda > Stylommatophora > Philomycidae > Meghimatium > Meghimatium bilineatum. Next base: position 81,058,441 of record CM067319.1, read on the forward strand.
AATTCCAAGCTAGCTTTTTCTAGCAGAGGTAGACTTCCAAGTTAGATTTCCCAGCATAGAATTCCAAGTTATATTTTCTAGCAGAGGTAGACTTCCAAGTTAGATTTCCCAGCATAAAATTCCAAGTTATATTTTCTAGCAGAGGTAGAATTCCAAGCTAGCTTTTTCTAGCAGAGGTAGACTTCCAAGTTAGATTTCCCAGCATAGAATTCCAAGTTATATTTTCTAGCAGAGGTAGACTTCCAAGTTAGATTTCCCAGCATAGAATTCCAAGTTATATTTTCTAGCAGAGGTAGAAATGATATAGTAACAAAGATATAATTGTAAGTACGAGTAGGTATTCTAACCGATAAAAGTCTTCAATATCTCCAAGACAAAGATCATCTGGTTCTCGTTGAACAACAACACGATTAGTCACCACCTGCCTGGGCATCGAAGTCGACGGGATGAAAATAATGGAATACTTAGGATTTAGGATAACCCACCACCTCCCACGGTAAAACGATCAGGGAGGAGAGTTGAGCAGATGCTGTGACTACGAGTGGCATGACCTTGGAGATTATGGCGGTGACCAGGGCATTTGAGTGTGTAGGTGTCATGTGACGTATTCCTTCCAGAACGTTGTCTTCCCAATGAACTCTCTGAACCTCTCTCTGTCTTGGGCGATGTGGCTTGCATTTTCTAGCGATGTATTCATATTATCTTTAATGTCGTCAGTCCATCGTCTTCTTGGTCTGCCCCTTCTCCTCATCCCAGGTACTCTTCCCTCCATTATTTGTCTTTCTAAACAGTTATGTCTCTTTATATGACCAAACAGGCGTAGTTTTCTTTTTGTTATTGTGTTTAGTAACCAACACTCTGGAATATTCAGTGTGTTTATAATATCTGAGTTTCTGATTTTATCCTTCCATGATATTCTAAGTATCTTTCTGTAGCATTTCAGCTCGAAGGCGTTGATCTTCTTTGCCGCTGTTTTACTTAGAGTCCATGTTTCACAGCCGCATGTTGCAACCGGAAAAATAAAATTTCGTAACATTAGCACTTTCGTTTCTATTTTGTTATTTTTCCATATGTTTTTCAGCCGTGTTATTTTGCAATATGCCATTGCCAATCTCTTCCTTATTTCTGCCATGCAGTCTCCTGCACCGTTGATGTTTGCTCCTAAGTATTCAAATTTATTCAAAGTGTGTAGGTACACAGAAGGTAACGCAGGTCAGCCTCTTGAGCGACTGCGTATGATTAGGAAGGTATAAGTGGATCTCGTTCGCGAATAGTGGATTGAGGCCTTGCGAAAGACGAGGTTGAAAGTAGTTGCATTTATTTTCGTGCCGGGTCATGTGGGTATTCGAGGCAATGAAAAAACAGATTAACTGGCGTCATGCGCGATTGTGGCACAAGGCGATGGGTCAATGGATCGAGCTGACGTTTTGAACTCCATATTAGACATAGCGGGCGAGAGCGAGACTAGTGTGGATGATGATTCCTTTTCGATGGCCAAGATTAAAGATCAGTGTCTAGTTTGCAGTGATAATAATCCGACGACTAACTAACAACCACCCCTCCCCAACTTACTGAAATTATTGTCTTATTATTTAGAATATGGCTTATTGCCATAGCTTGTTCATTTATTTTCATTTTTCAATTGTTATTTATTTATTATTAATTCTAGCAGACATTGATGGTAATTGTTTTAGCACAGAAACGGAACTCATTCCAGACATCTGACATTGCCAGATACGCTTTGAGAAGTGATACTAAAAAAAACCCTTCGTTCCTTTAGATTTTTTTTTGTATAGTAGCAATTAAATTCTCATCATGACGTGTTGCTCGGTCCTTGGTCTAGTGTTTCTGGTGGTGACAAATCTGGCAATCATTATTTCCTTCGCCACACCATACTGGGTGGAGCACAGAGGACACCTTAATCAGGGCTTATGGGCCTACTGTCAATCGGATTCCTGCACGTGGGTATTCGAAGACCAGTATAAATTGCTCTCAAGGGTCACTATTGATGTAACCGCAGGTAAGTTAACAGTTTTCTCTGCAATCTCATCGATTGTACTCCACCGTTTGTTGTGTATGTTTTGTTGACAAAGGACATTGGCCGAAACGTCATTTCTGTGATCTGTAAAAATGCCTTGATTTATTCTTTGCTTTTTTGTCTAAAATGTAAAACTAAATTACTTAGCATGCTGTTTTCAATTATCGTTGTCCAGTTTTACTGTTATTTCATGAAAGATTCTGTTTTACTAGTGTTTCGTAATGATAGTTTCCATTCATACACTCGCCCATTCATTCACCCACTCACCCATCCATCCACTTATACACCCATCTATATTTTTATCTACCTGTCTATCTTCTTCTTCTGCAGTCAATTATTAAGCATCCAGTCCGATATTGTTCATGTATAGAGTGGTGTGATTTAGGTAATCTTGGGTTTCCAAAAACTTGTTTGCAGAAAAACTTACGTGGGAGGAAATTGTCGTTCTGTGAAGAGCACAACTGAGACAATTCTGTGGTATGTGGTCTCGTGTTTGTACAGCTTCTTTGCAATTGTAGGCCACGGAGCCGCTGATACCGTTTCGGAGTAAGTGGGTATTTAGACGGCAGTGTTCCTTTCTCAGTTGAAATATCGTGACCTGCTCATGTCTGTTCAATTTGTATATGTTGTCTTGCTTTGGGCTATAGTCTTCGTTTAGTTTTCTCAACAGAAATCTCATAGATTGTTTTAGCAGAGACTTTACTTCCCTGAAGCTTTGAGTTTCACAGTTCTGAGGGAGGTGGACTTCTTTATTTACCAATTCTTCTGCTTTTTTTTCGTAACCAGGAATGTCGCAGTGAATGGTTATTCATTGTAGTACTAATGTAGTGTTTCTAGATAATTGTAGTACTAATGTAGTGTTTCTAGATAATTGTAGTACTATTGTAGTGTTTCTAGATAATTCGAAGAGATTTTGTCTGATGTTGTGAATAAGTATGTCGTGTTTTGTGTTTTGGATGGCTTGTAAGACTGATTTCGAATCACTGAAGATTGTGTTGTTTGTTGGGTATGTACTCTCAGCAGCTGTGTATTTGATTAGTTGTCAGTATGACAATTGCCTCTTCCCTGAAATTTGTGCCTCTTATTTCATGTGGCAAGGGATTGTTCGTATGTGTTGTCGTCTAGAAACATGATGTACATTCCACTGTCACCAATTGTTGTGGATTTTGTTGCTGATCCATTTATATAAATATGAGTCTAGTTATTTCTTGAATATTGGAATTTTTGAACATTTGAAGCGATAAACCTCATTGTTCTGTTTCTGTGTGAGTAGTCCTGGGGATCATGTTTGATATTTCAGATGTTTGTTTGTTTTGTTTTTCGTTCGCTCCATTGTAACCATCACGGATATCCGTGCGATTTACGCCGGGAGCGTGATTACGTTGTGCCACCGTTATGCGCCTTGTAGGCCTAGCACATCCGATTTCGGCATGTGATATTTCAGATAATATTTTTGTATTTTTTTTTTTGGTTGAGTGGCCATGGTTCAGTGAATAAATCTCCCACATATAATATCAAGTTTTAGTGATTCAGAATATTGCATGTATGTTTCTCTTGCTAGTTGTTATTGACTGTTCCTTCCAAGTCTGCTATTAATTGTGTCTTGAAATACTTCTTGATTTTTTGTATTGCAAGATAATTTTGTATTTTTTCTCCCGCATATTTTGAGTTGTGATGTCAGCAATTTTGGTAATTTCTATGATTTGACTGCTTTTCATTGCTCTATTATTCGAAGTCTTATTTGTTAATATTCGGACGAGTTTTTCCTAAGTTCGTTTTGGTTACAACAGTCAAACAGCCAGACACGTATGCTACAGTTGTTCTCATTAGTATGTACATAATTATGTAAATAATTTTCAGCTCGTGCCTCAGGACGTTCTCGCTTTTATTTTTATTACTGAAAGTTTTTTAAAACTTTACTTAGAATTTTCCAGATGTTTGGTTTCCAGGTAAGTCTGATGTCGAATGTAACTCAAAGGAATGTTGGTGAATCAGTTTACGGTATCTGTTGCTTATTTAAAAAAAAATCGAATTTGTTCTTTCGTTGTGAAAGAAGAACATAGCTGCCATGATTTTGAGTAATTTATTTTTAAATCCCAGTTTTCCATCCAAGTATATATATTCGTGAATGTAAATTGTAGGAGATAGGCAGCTGTTTACGTGAAGTCTGTGGAAGTCATCCGCGTGTACGTTGTAATACGTGTTCAGTACGTTGTAATACGTGTTCAGTACGTTGTAATACGTGTTCAGTACGTTATAATACGTGTTCAGTACGTTGTAATACGTGTTCAGTACGTTGTAATGGAAGTATGTAGTAGTATCAGTGTAGAATAAGAAGAGGGTTGGCTCCAGTAAGCTTCATTGGGAGACTCCCTTTCTTAGTTTGAATGTTCTAATTAATCTGTCTTCGTTTTCGTAACCAGGGATGTCGCAGTGAATGGTTGTTCATTTTTAGTACTAATGTAGTGAATGGACCGAGAGTGCGCACCTAACATAAAAACATAATCTTCAGTGATTCAAAATCAGTCTTACAAGCCATTCAAACGTATACCCTAAACTGAAAGATGGTTGTCTAGTTGTATCTGGGATGTTTTTTATTATAACGGAGTCCTAATGTGAATGTTCTACTAAGATGGTTGTCTAACCGGTATAAGGAATGATCTATTTCGTGTGTGAGGTACGTTAGTTGACGCTCTGTGCTTCTGTTTAGTCTGTGCCCTGATTGAGTTGAAGTCAATATTGCGTTAGTTTCTAGAAACCATAATAATCTGTTAATTAACATTTCCATCAGTTATCCTTCACAGTTGTTATATAATCTCTCTCTCGCTATATATATATATATATATATATATATATATATATATATATATATATATATATATATATATACGTCCATCCATACACATATCCATCTATCTATGTGTACATCCATCCTTTCATCAATCCATCCATTATTCATTTATCTATCACACCATCCCCAAATCCATCCATACAACTATCCATCCATACATCCATCTATCCATCCCTCATCTTTCCATTGATCCATCGACATAATAAATCCATCCATCTAAATATGTATATCCATCCGCCCGTTCATCTACAGATATATTTATCTATCTATACATCTTTCAGCTCTTTGAAGAGTATAGATCTTCAGCACACCTCCTCCATCGTATTGTATCTTTAACTATATCTTCCTTACTTCCAGCTCTTTTCATGTTCTACTTAGCTTTGTATCTCTGCATGAAATTCTTTCCTCCAAGTGTTTCTTAGTCTTCTTCTTTTCCCGTGTGTTCCAGTCTTAAAATAAGTCTTAAAATTATTTTTTCCGGCATTATTTATGCCTGTCCTTTTCACATGTAGCGCCATTTCTTTAGTTCTTCCCCCAGTTTAGTTATTTAGTGGTGGTTTCATACCACTTTAAAAATTCTATTTAACGCTAATATCTATTTATGAAAATATGAAATTACGTTGTTTTTTCCTTTATTTTGTCCATATTCCTGAGTCATACAACAGCATTGTTCAAAATTTAAGCTGAATTTTCTCAGAAAACAATCTTTGCTGAAGATAAACGCACACTCATTTGTCTTTTGTTTGTTGACACAGAATAACGGATGCCGAAACGTCGTATTCGTCCTTGTCCATACTATTTATTTTATTCTTAGATGATTCCCATCTTTTGTAACACGTCCCCTACCTATATCTGTTAATATTACCTTATTATATATTTTGCTGTGGCCCACACCTGTTCGTCGAATCTTCTGTCATTAGATCTATACAATACAATATGAATATAGTTGGTGACGCTATTTCAAGCTAGTAGACATGGACTGGGGGAGGGTGTGAAGATTTCAACTACCCCCCTCCCCTTTCCTGTATTCAAGTAAATCATGACATAATGCACCAAGGAAAAAACTGCCAGGCAAGACAGACATGGCCACAATGGAGTGAACCAAGACAAGGTCACACTGGACTGAACCAAGACATGGCCACAATGGACTGAACCAAGACAAGGTCACACTGGACTGAACCAAGACATGACCACACTGAACTGAACTGAGGAAAAAACGTCCGGGCAGCCGTTCTGACCTGGAGAAAACTGGGAGCTTCGTCCTGGCGACTGTCCTGAAGATCTAGCAAGAACAAAGAATCCTGAAGGCTTAAGAGGAAGAAGTACTAAGAAATACACAAAAACAAACAACTGCAGTAAACTCCTCACATCTCTCCTTACCTCCACATCATAAAACAAGGAACATGGCGATTATCTTGTCATTCCCTCTTTTGCATAAAATATGTATGTCGTGTGTGCTGGGCCCCGAAATGAGAGTAAAGAATAGCAACACTGTTTACTTTACATGCACATGGTAAGGGGTTATAGGGTGGAATTGGTGGTTCCACGCTAAATCGAGGCAAAGTGACCAAGAAGATATGCTGAAATCGGATGTTTCAGCAATCTACATTCTGCAAATCTGCAGGATTTTGAGAACAAATGTAGATGAAGAGGATCAATGGTTGGTTGGTTGTTGATCCAGCGGTCCATGGCTCATGCCCTTTGACCCAATGCCATTAGATTGCATTATATTGCTGGGAAGTCTGTGGATTTTCGGCCCACCCCGGGACAGAGCCAGAGAATAACTATCACACCTCCAGGAAGTTAGGTTTCAACCTATGTACTGCGCCTAGCCACCGTAGCCAAGATAGGGTTCACTGTGCTCATTCCCTGCCACCAATTGACTACTGGTTATGCCGAACTTCTCTATAGCTCCAGGCATGTAACCAAATGTTAAAGTCAAAAGGATTGTCACGTCCTGAGTCACTGTGCCTCTATGATGGACCTCAGCCATAGGAAAAACAGTGATGTCAGTTTTCTCCCCCTCAGTGCTGCACAGTACATCTCTGGCTCCCTCCCAACCACAGAGGGTGCATACATATATATTCAGGCAAATATGAAAAACATTTAAACAACAAAACAAAATCATAATTGTATAGATGACGTGCCATGAAGCTTCTATAAGAAGATAACTTCAATATAACGGCATGTCATTCACTAAGGTTTTCTGTTGCATGGATGGTATGTCTAGTGGCAGAGCCGGCCCTAACAATTGAGGGGCCCAATGCGAAACGGATTGGGTAGGGAAGAGGATACTAAAATAAATTCTAATATTAATTTATGGGCCTATGAAGTGCGGGGCCCAATGCGGCCGCATAGGTTGCAATGGCTTAAGACCGGCCCTGTCTAGTGGGCCATTGGTGAGACCCACAGATGCAACCACATGCGTAAGAGGATCAATGAAAAAAGTGATGACCTTATTGTGAAAAATCATTGGGGGGGGGGCGAAAGGGAAGGGAAGGTTGGGGATGGAAGAGGGAACGGGGCGGTGTGCCACCCCAAGTTCTTACTACTAAATATCATGGTTTGATTTCATAAAAGGGGGATGCGCACCCCCCCCCCCTATCATTATCCACGGACATGATACTACAGGATACATTTGAAGTTTATTACAAATACAACGTATACTTCAAAAATAACCATCCTTAATGAGACGGCACTTGATCTTCTCTCTGCTTGATTATCAGGGTCTCTCCTTGCTGAGACGAAACTTGATCTACTCTCTATTTGACTCAATACGTATGACTCAATACGTATGACTCAATATTTGACCCAACTCAGCTGTCGAGTTTTCCCTATACCGAACTCATGTATGTTCGCGGAGATAAAGGGTTTAGTATCCGATGGACACAGACACAGTGCGTCTAATTGCACGAGACGAGTTCACTGGTAGCAGAACACGTCATGCGAGATAGACGTAGTTGACCCAAGCCCTAAATCCTTGATTACTGCCTCCTCGGAGACTGCCAATCAGGGATATGTTTTGGCCAGAAAATTCCAAGAACTAAGTGAGTGATAAACCGTCGCGGCGTACCTATTCGTCGTAACCTGGCGACAGATAGGAAATCTGTCACAGGCTAGGGAACCCCACGCGAACTAAAGACACACCGAAATCAGTTGTGTTGGTCATACATTGCGCATAACGGTGGTACAACGTACATTCACGTTTCTAACGGAAATCACACGAATCTTCGCGTTGGTTGTTAGAGAGCGAAATCAAACAATAATAACACAGAGACGGCACTTGATCTGCTCTTTATTTGCTTATTACGTCTGTGACGGTCAAGGTACCGAGTTCGATCCTCGCCACAGGCAATTATGCATTCTGACCGTTCAGAAAGCAATGGCAAACTACTGAAGGTATTTATATTACCTAGAAAATTACTACAGCCAAAAAATGTTGGGTTGATGACCACGTCCTGAATTGGACACGCTGCTAAATTTGCTTATTAGCGCTAATAAATATTCATTCCAATGTCAGCTTTGCTGAAATAGTTATAATAGGTTGGTTACGTGCAATAATAATTCTTGTGATCTCTGTTGCAGCATGGTGGATTACAACACTCGCTCTCATGTGTTTTGGACTCGCCCTTGCACTGTTTTCCCTGTTACTTGCAACAATAGCTCTGTGCTGTGACTGCAGAGGTTGTAACGCTAGCCATGCTATCGGTGGATTACTGCTGCTAGCTTGTAAGCAACATTGGAATATTGTTCTGTAATTTAAAACTATCTATTTCAGCATTCAAGATTTTCATGATAAAAATAGTTTTAATCAAAAATATTTTACATGATAAAAATATGTTTACTGAATATGTTCTATGATAAAAATTTTTTAATCCAAAAATATGTTCCATGATAAAAAATATATTTAATCAAAAATATTTTTCATGATAAAAATATACTTCCTGAATATTTCCATAGTTTTATGTTCTGGTATGCATAATATGTACAAAATAAAAATAGGAAAAGTTGTATAGTAGTGTTTCTATGATCGTGGTACTCATTTCTCTATAATGTTTTTTTTTTAAATTTGGTTTAAGCAAAATGTTTCTCCTATGTTGAGGTACGCTCTTTTCAACCGCGAACGTTTGTGCATGTTGGTTATATCAAAGCGTTGCAACTATTAAAAAAATAGTATATGACGCGATTTTGGTAATCCAACCACCACAACATCCGAATACATAAAAACACACTAAAGTGGTATCAATCCCTAATATTTCATTTAAGGTGCAGAGACGTTGAAGCGAGCACCTGTGCTCGCTTCGCTCGCCAGGACCAGGACTCATACTGGTTCAGACCTTGCTACGCCTCCCCGCGGAGCACCCTGGGCAACAGAGAAATCTGGCTAAGGTAGCAAGTATCGGACGATCTCCAGCTGAGGTGGGAACCTGCTGTGGACTTGGAAACTTCCAAGAGAGAAAAGACTCTTCTTATCCGCAGTACGTCCCGAGATTGTAAACAAGCTTCAGCAAAACTTTCGACAGCCTTTTCGACTTTTCGCCAAGGCTCAAGAACTTTTCGTCAGTTCCCTGTCCGCACCCAGCGTCGCGATATAACCAAAAAGTCCTTCTTAGGACTAGGTTGAAAGTTACGTGACTAGGCATCCCGAGATGGCCTAGTCGAATCCACTACTCAACAAACAAAATATTTCATTTAAGAAAATTAAAGTGAAACTAAATCAGAAAATTATCGCCAGTACAAATGCACATTATTTACATTTATTTATTTATTATACTCGTACATTGAAATAAATGCGGACTATCATACTAATAATACATCATTAACGTTTTAAACATTAACTCACAAACACCTGGCTTTAAAGGGAAACAATCGTTAAAATTGTGAACACAAAAATTATCAAGATATATGAGTCGAATTGATTTATTGTACTGAAATAAAATAAAATAAAAACACGAAAAACCTACATTGTGTAATAAAGGATTAATAAGGTTGGCCAATCAATTTAATCCATTTTGTCAGTTGACCAAGACACTCTTATCTCCAACTGTTGTCCTGGGTTATTAGATCTGGAACAGTGACACAGTGGCAAATGAAGTCATCTTTCTACACGGGGAACGATTCATTGATTGCAAAGCGCCTCGTCTGAAGATAGATACACAGTGTGGATCCAGGCAAAATACCAGCGCGCCGTGGCATAGACCCCCTATGAGTAGGCGGGTTCTTCAATAAACATTGTATTACGTGGAAAGCTGAAGATTCATGGTTATCAACGTTCCGAGGACCCACCCATTACACATAGGAAGTAAGAGCTAATTGTTCGTAATTTTTAGTTATCTAAACAATCACATACATGTCGTAGTAGAGGCAACTAAGAAGTGTTAGGCACAGGTGTTCCCTCACTGTGTTCCCCTCACTGTGTTCCCCATACTGTGTTCCCCTCACTGTGTTCCCCTCACTGTGTTCCCCTCACTATGTTCCCCTCACTGTGTTCCCCTCACTGTGTTCCCCTCACTGTGTTCCCCTAACTGTGTTCCCCTCACTGTGTTCCCCTCACTGTGTTCCCCTCACTGTGTTCCCCTCACTGTGTTCTCCTCACTGTGTTCCCCTCATTGTTTTCCTCTCACTAGTTACCCTCATTATCTTCCCCACACAGGCTCTCCTCATTATGTTTCATTAACTGGTTCCACTCAATGGTACCCTTCCTCTTGTTCTCTTCATTGTTCCCCTCACTAGTTCCCCTCATTATGTTCCCTGAGTAGCAAAATTTGCTTGCCTAGGGTACATCGTAAACATTCAATACATCCCCCCTCCCTGTATATACAGCAAGGCTACAGATAAAAAGCGAGAAGATGACAAAAAGAAAAAAAAATGTATTTAGATGGTGTTCGACAACAACGTATCAATTCGAAACACGGAGCATTTGATTTTTCAATAATGCAGCGTTATACCAGATAAGATGTTATATTAGTGAAGTCGTTTGAACACCTCTTTTGCACTTAATATGGAATGTATACCCATTCGATTGAAACACAGGTACAAGAGCACACAAACTGAAGAGGTATGTTGATTAATACATACATGGAACACTGTACCGACTGATATCTCTTGATAGTTCAGATGACAAGCATACATGGAACACTGTACAATCAATGCTGTCTTAACACATAGGCCCGTTGGGCATTTACCCGGGGGCCCACGAGCATGGGGCCCCATGCGAATATGTTGTATGGTTATTTTGTATTCCTGAGTTGGGGGGGGGGCACTTTTTCTTTGCCCAGGGGCCCAACACTATTTCTTTGCCCAGGGGCCCAACACTATTTCTTTGCCCAGGGGCCCAACACTATTTCTTTGCCCAGGGGCCCAAAATGGTGTAAAGACGGCTCTGTGTACAATATCTCTTAACAGTGCCGAAATTTAAAATAGAAAATATAGAAAGCCTATAGAAAACCTCCCTGCACTCCTTCACAGGAAAACATGCAGTAACGAAAGAAAGTGCCGAAATTTGCAGATGTCGCAGCACAGCTATAAACACAAGAGAATTGTGGCATTTATATATAAATATAACGAGAGCGTTTAATTAAACGTTGCATTTTGCCAAATTTAATTAATGATGTATACATAACTTTGTAAAACTGAAATTTACATTTGTTTGTCTCCCTTACAGTCTTGGCTCTAGGAGTTGCTGCCACTGTTTTCGGAGTCTGCGCTAACAAATATTATTCGATAGAAACTGAGATGACTTTTACCAACGGAAAACGGTTTGGCTGGTCGTTTTGGTTGGACGCTGGGGCAGCTGGACTAGCTTTAGTGACTTCATTTATCTACGTTATTGAGGGCCGTGGCAAGTCTGCTTAGGCCTGGCTATGTAGTTTATTTGCACATTTGATTGTTTTGTTTGAATGATAATCGAGATTTGGCCATGTTTTTTTCTTTCTTTATTGTGTACAATTGTATGGTTTTGAAATGGGAAGAACAGGTAAGGACAAAACCAAACGATATGCACTGGTAATAGATTCAAGGGAAGATAAGACGACTAGATAAACATCAAAGAGATTGAGCAAACGTGGGGTCAGTGAAACCAGTGAGACATATCTGACATTGTCGTTAAAGCTCTAGCTTACCTCTAAGTCTAACTGTAATTGTGGATACCACAGCTACATCATTCAAAAAATTTGAGGTTAGCCGATTGATAATATGTACTGAGTTAAGCGTGAAATATAACTGAGTTTTTATATATTATATGTCCCGCCGAAGACGGATGTGTTGGGCCATTGGCGCAAATAAAACGGCAACACAACGGATTTCCATTCTCTGGACTACATCCAACTGGAAATCTTGTAGAACCATTGTCCTGTTACAAAAGAAATCCAGTGGGAATTTGAGAATGAAAGCTGAAGAAGAAGAAGATATCTTATATATAATTTCCAGCAAGCTAGAGAGATCGGGCGATAAAGTGTGATCTTCAGTAATACAAAGACGAAAATTGACTTGAAATGATAATGCCGAAGAGGCGTATTTAATATCCTTTTTACAAATGTCAAATAATGGTATTTCGCCGAAGACGGATGTGTCGGGACATTGATGCAAATAAAACGGCGATACAATACATTTCCAATGTCTGTACTTGTACTACATCCTGCTGGAAATCTAGTAGGATCATTGTCTTGATGGAAGAAAGATCCAGCGGGAGTTTGAGAATGAACGCTGGAGAAGAAATAATGGTATATATATATATATATATATATATATATATATATATATATATATATATATATATATATATATATATATATATATATATATATATATATATATATATATATATATATTGTTATAAAAAAAAGACATAACAACATGGAAAGATTAATAGCTGAAGGCAGTGTTAGCTGCAACTTGGGAAAGAGGGTGACCAAGACGACGACGGTGCAGAGATATATAAAATTGTGTAAACATATCTCTAGTTGCGGCAGGTCAACCCGATCAGAATCGCGAAGTGTTCAGAGAATCCATAAGGAAGACTACGTTAGGACAGAATATGTCACATGATGATGATATCATATCTTAGAAGTCATGTCTGATGCCTGGAAAGAGTGGACAATTCTAGGAAAGAGTGGACAATTCTAGGAAAGAGTGGACAATTCTAGGAAAGAGTGGACAATTCTAGGAAAGAGTGGACAACTCTCAAAGCACGCTACACAAAACAGAAACGTTCATAATGAGATAGGAGTGCGCTACTCATCTCAGCAACCAGGTCCGTAGATAATGGAAGGGGGAGCAGGGGTAGGGCGTGTTCAACCCCCCCCTCCCTTACTCAGCAAATCAGAACATCAGCTTCAGCAGTAGGAACTTGTCCATACGTCGAGTAAACAACCCAAAAACGCACACTACAGCAATTTTTCATTAGAGGACAAGAAATAACCTACCACGAAAAGAAGACCCCCATCAAAGCCATCAAGAAAGTCGACCACCCAAAAGACAATTACCACTATCTCGACAGAGCAGAGCAGGTTATTATCTTCCGCCATAGAACAGGACACAACATATTAAATAGCCACTTAAATAGACTAAGACTGGTCCCATCACCATTGTGCCCATGTGGGCAGGCAGCACAGACAGCTGAACATATCATGCAGACTGCAATACGCTAAACCAGTTAAGAGAAGAACTCTGGCACACAGAGATGGATATCCACAGAAAGCTGTATGGGAGCACTGAGGAGCTTTCAAATACAGCAGCATTTATTAAGAAAACAGGACTTGCTGTGTAGACATGTCAAACTGCGAACGAGAAGAAGAAGAAGATTAGAAAGGTCATCTAATTTTCCACGATAAAAAAACAACACACCGACAACCGAACACAGGAATGACATTTTTAGGTAAAACATCCACCACATCGATCCTGCCAGCAACGTCTAAAGTACCACATAGAATTATTGTCCAGATCACGCAGGAGTCAGAGGCAGCGAAAAGAATTGAAGAATTAGCCGGAAATACTGTAGTGGATGGGTCAGTGAAGCGACAGAAATGAGTTAATTAGGACAGTTATACATGCGCTACAAAGTGATGAAACAGTTAGGGATGCACAACCAAGTGATGAAACAGTTAGGGGTGCACAACCACGTGATGAAACAGTTAGGGATGCACAACCAAGTGATGAAACAGTTAGGGATGCACAACCAAGTGATGAAACAGTTAGGGATGCACAACCAAGTGATGAAACAGTTAGGGGTGCACAACCACGTGATGAAGCAGATAAGGATGCACTACAAAGTGATAAAGATGAGGCTAAAAAAACAATGTACATGTTCAGAGAATGATAGAAATGGGAATGACCATGGAGGAGGGAAGAAAATGTTCCTTCTTTCCGGAAAGATCCGAAAGCACAATAAAAAAAATTAACTGTACACTGAGTATAAACACCCTTATTTGATTGGCTGATTGACTCTTGAGTTGAGCTCTTATGAGAAGGCCCATAGTGCCGCGATGCCGGATCCTAATCAAGAAAGAATGGAAATACCAGAATGAAGAGATGGGTTCAAGGGGAAAAAAAGGACCAGTCCTGAAAATAAGGTGTAATGTTAACATTTTAGATTTTCTAGAATTGTGGACCGAAAATAAGGTGTAATGTTAACATTGTAGAAGATTTTCTAGAATTGTGGATCGAAAATTTGAGACGAAAACCCATGGGAAGAGATGGCTGTAGATCAGAAGTGCACAAAATACGCGCTGCGGACCATATCCAACCCAACAAGCCAATTTTAACTGGCCCGCAAGACTGATTTACAATTATTATGTAGACTTGATTCTGACCTCGGAAACACTTGAAACTCCAAAAGACATTTTTTCCCGCTCCATCTCCCACACATAAAAAATCTCAGTCCTGCTCGCCGACCCAAAACGTTGACCGTCTCTGGTTTTCTTGTGCACATGTCTGGATGTCGATAATTGTTTCGTAATGTTGAATATATGTTTTGAAATGTCTATATTTAAACTCAGCATTAAACATTATAATAAATATTTAACGTGGGAAAATGTTAATTTGTGTGAAAGAAATTATGAATATAATCAACTAACGAATTTTTACTTATTGCTCGGTGAGATGTTTTTGTGAATTCGCGATCAACAATAGTTATATATTTTTTTTAAATTGTGTGTACATGTTAATGTGAATTTTTGTGTGTCGTGCCTTGTTTAGTTTGATCTTTCTTATGATAACTTTTTTCTGAACATTTTGTTGTTGAATTCGTATAATTTGTTTACGAATATTTTTTCCTAGTCACAATGAATATATATCCAGTAGTTATATTTAAAAAAAACAAGTTATAAATATTTGTCAATGGAATTAAAATTACAGTCGCTGTTTTGTTTTAGAAGTGTTTCTTAAACATTTCCTGCTACCGCCCCATATCGTATAGATATAATAGATCATTGTCCCTCAACCAAAGAACTATCTATAAATTACGTCAATTGCTCTTTGCTAATTTTTTTCAACCACTCTCCCCTTTTCACAACAGGCAATCAAGAGTTCAGGGACTTCACCTGTTTAATTATGTTAATTCCATAAGGGGCTGTATTACATCAACATTTTCTGCACATTTTTGACATCCTCTCCCACCCTTTGTCAAAAATTGTCAAGATTTCACGGAATTCCCCCCCCCCCCCAGTATATTATTACGCCAACAATTTTCGACCCTCCCCAAAAAATCGTTAGCAGAAAATGTATGAAAAACTGCATTATTTATTTCACATTTTTTTTAATGTGTTTCAAATTCCTACAATTTCATTGATGTATAATAAATAGTATTGTTGACGTAAACTTTTCTTAACCGCCCTCCTTCGTGTCAACAGCTCTCAAGCTGTGCGGACCACCTTTCCTCTTGGTAAACAGTTGCAGCAATGTATGGACACCCCCTAAGATGGCACAGATTCCATCGCGCAATTCAAATCACAACGTTTTCCGATTCGACCAATCCGTATTCTATCAGTAATTGTTTCTTATCTTTTTTATATATTCATGAATGCTTTCTAATATGATTACGTGTTTTTCAAATTCAGCAACCTTCACCTTTGGATCATATTTTGTCTTTAGCAACCTTCACATTGAGAGCATATTTTGTTTACGTGTTATGTTAATTTTTATATTAATTGATAGAGTAAAAATACAGTACAATAGAAAAGAATGGTCAATAACAGGAAATAAGATTATGTGTTATTTATTTCACAAGAACTCGTTCATTGCAGCCAAACTTCGATGTTAAGACGACACATGATGATGATAACTGTTCATTTGACTTCCTGAAATTGGCTAAGTAAGCATATTTTAACAGCTCCGTAGATGTTCATCAGGGACGTTGGCAAGGTATGAACATTTTAACATCTCCAGGGACGGTTAGTTCCACAGGGACGTTTGCAAAGTATGATAACTTGTTAACATCTCCAGGGACGTTTAGTTCCGCAGGGACGTTGACAAGGTATGAACACTTTAACATCTCCAGAGACGTTTAGGTCCACAGGGACGTTGGTAAAGTATGATAATTTTAACATCTCCAAAGACGTTTAATTCCACAGGGACGTTGGCAAAGTATGAATATGTTAACATCTACCAATAGACGTTTAGTTCACCAGAACACAAGAGTTACCACCCCGTGTGTTTCCAGAGCCAAACAAGGGAGCAACGAATAGCAACACTATGCATGTTGTAAGAGGGAACAATGTTCAGGGTTGAGGGTCAGCTGTCTCATCTCATAGAAGGTCAAAGTAACCCAGACCCTATGCTGAATTCGGGTGTTTCATACCGAAACGCGCATATATCGCAGTCATAAATTACAACACGATAGGTTTTGTTTGAGAAAGTGGCCAGAAGAAAAGAGAGCACAGGGTTACACGATTTAAAACGCTCAATTCCTACCGAACAAATGTGTATTAACTGTATAACTGTTGAATCAATAAATAACCACCTCTCTCTCCTTCACTCATTATGTAAATCAGTGGTTCTTAACATTTTTTTGGCCGTGTACCCCATTTGATATTAATTTTCAATCGTAGCCAATCTGGTGCCTAAAAAAAGTCATTGCTTTTTTTACATGCCGCCAAAGCTTTCAAGCGTTATCGCTATACTTTTGGTTTTTTATCATCCAAGTTGGTTCCCGAATGTCTCCTCCCTTAACCGGGCTGCGATCAATATTCCCTCTAACGTGAACTAGTGAGCGGCAGCGCACATAATTAGAAAGTACCGCTCACGATATACACCACTCACATATTTAAAGAACGACAGAATGAAAATTTGTAGGCAGTAAATAATTTCACATAGAAATATTTACTGATCAAACACCTTCAGATCCGCTCACGTGAGAAGAAAATCTTAGGGAATATTGTATGTGCACCACCAATTTGAATCCCCCCCCCCTTTCCGGTAAGTTTTAGTGGTACCTCCAATGTTAGATCCATAAGCCCCGCGTTGAGAACCGCTGATGTTAATAATCCTGTATGAATGCCATGTACATACTTTCATTATATATCCATGTATAATATCAGGGTTGCCAATATAAACAACTGTGTGCTTTGTAGCCCTTTCTTTCTCTTCTACAACAGAAGAACTCTTTTTTCAATGTACTTTGTATTTATTATGCACAGTGAATTCATTTCTAACAATAGCCTCTATACGCGAAATACATAATGGCATACTATTGGAGGACATGTGCCTTGATTTTGTGTGTAATTAATTCGTTAATTGTGTATGTCTATGTTTTGTCTTGGGTGCAGGCTCGAAGTTACAACTTCAGATTTGTAAAACTGTAAAACTGTAAAACGGATATTGAATAATTTTTGTGTTAATTTACACATTTTCATTGACAATGTGGTAAACAGTTTTACTGCAGTTTTTCTTTTTCTGTGTATGTTTTATTTTCGGTAGGGTTGGGGAGGGGGAGGAGTGGGGGGTGGGGTTATACAAAAACGAATTTCATGTGTGATTCCCTTTCCCTCCCCTGAAAATCTGATGACCTTGTTTGTTTTGTGGAAGTCGTTATTAGAAGGATGGGTGGGGGAAGAGAAGGATTTAAAGTACAAACGCGTTTTGGCTACATTCCAGTCATGGTCTGATTTCTTAAATAGAATTGGGGGGGGGGGGAGAGGTGGGGGATTGAAAATACAAACCACATCGCCGAAAACAGATATGTCGATCATTGGCGCCATAATAATTGCGATTCAAAGCATTTTCATTCTCTGGACTACGTCCTGCTGGAAATCTATTGGAAACATTTTCCTGCTAGAAATTAGATCCAATGGGAGTTTGAGAATGAACACTGAAGAAGAAGAAGAACACACCAAGCAACCTGTTTATCTATTTTCATTGACATTGCCGTGGCTGCTTTGAGAATCGATAGTTAACCCCTTTGAAATGCAGACTTGGAGTCTTCTGGTACACACCACTGAGAGTTGGAGTCTTCTGGTACACATAATAAGATAAATAATAAGATAAACAATAAGAGAAATAATAAGTTAAATAATAAGATATTAGGTAAGAGAAATGAAATGATAACAGATAAGAAACACAATGAAACGAATTATTTGCTCGTTCTTACATCACCCACGGGATATTCCTTGTAGATGAAATACGGCACACTGAATCTCTCTTGTAACTGGACAATAGCATACTAGATCTTTCTTGTAACTGGACAATAGCATACTAGATCTTTCTTGTAACTGGACAATAGCAGACTAGATCTTTCTTGTAACTGGACAATGGCACACAAGATCTTTCTTGTAACTGGACAATGGCACACTAGATCTTTCTTGTAACTGGACAACAGCATACTAGATCTTTCTTGTAACTGGACAATGGCATACTATATCTTTCTTGTAACTGGACAATAGCATACTAGATCTTTCTTGTAACTGGACAATAGCAGACTAGATCTTTCTTGTAACTGGACAATGGCATACTAGATCTTTCTTGTAACTGGTCAATGGCACACAAGATCTTTCTTGTAACTGGACAATGGCACACTAGATCTTTCTTGTAACTGGACAATAGCATACTAGATCTTTCTTGTAACTGGACAATAGCATACTAGATCTATATTGTAACTGGAACATGGCGCACTAGATCTATCTTGTAACTGGACAATGGCGCACTAAATCTCTCTTGTAGCTGGATAATAGCACACTAGATCTAGATATTAGGAAGATATTAGGTAAGATAAATGAAATGAGTTGGAGTCTTCTGGTACACACCAATGAGAGTTGGAGTCTTCTGGTACATACCACTGAGAGTTGGAGTCTTCTGGTACACATAATAAGATAAATAATAAGATAAACAATAAGAGAAATAATAAGTTAAATAAATAAGATATTAGGTAAGAGAAATGAAATGATAACAGATAAGAAACACAATGAAACGAATTATTTGCTCGTTCTTACATCACCCACGGGATATTCCTTGTAGATGAAATACGGCACACTGAATCTCTCTTGTAACTGGACAATAGCATACTAGATCTTTCTTGTAACTGGACAATAGCATACTAGATCTTTCTTGTAACTGGACAATAGCAGACTAGATCTTTCTTGTAACTGGACAATGGCATACTAGATCTTTCTTGTAACTGGACAATGGCACACAAGATCTTTCTTGTAACTGGACAATAGCATACTAGATCTTTCTTGTAACTGGACAATAGCAGACTAGATCTTTCTTGTAACTGGACAATAGCATACTAGATCTATCTTGTAACTGGAACATGGCGCACTAGATCTATCTTGTAACTGGACAATGGCGCACTAAATCTCTCTTGTAACTGGACAATGGCGCACTAAATCTCTATTGTAACTGGACAACGGCGCACTAGATCTTTCTTGTAACTGGATAATAGCACACTAGATCTATCTTGTAACTGGACAATAGCACACTAGATCTATCTTGTAACTGGACAATGACACACTAGATCTATCTTGTAACTGGACAATGGCACACTAGATATATCTTGTAACTGGACAATGGCGCTCTAAATCTCTCTTGTAGCTGGACAATGGCGCACTAAATCTCTCTTGTAACTGGACAATAGCACACTGGATCTATCTTGTAACTGGACAATGGCGTACTAAATCTCTCTTGTAACTGGACAATAGCACACTGAATCTCTCTTGTAACTGGACAATAGCACACTAGATATTTCTTGTAACTTGACAATGACACACTAGATTTATCTTGTAACTGGACATAGGCACACTAGATCTATCTTGTAACTGGACAATGACACACTAGATCTATCTTTTAACTGGACAATGGCACACTAGATATATCTTGTAACTGGACAATGGCGCTCTAAATCTCTCTTGTAGCTGGACAATGGCGCACTAAATCTCTCTTGTAGCTGAACAATGGCGCACTAAATCTCTCTTGTAACTGGACAATGACACACTAGATCTATCTTGTAACTGGGCAATGACATGCTAGATATTTCTTGTAGCTGGACAATAGCACACTAGATCTATCTTGTAGCTGGACAATGGTCATACTAGAATTTCAGCAGGATGTAGTAAATGGAAAAGAAATGCGCTGTGTACCTATTTTAACTGTACACATCGAATTTTCCCTATTTATTTGCACACATCCGATTTTCCCTATGTATGTGAACACATCCGATTTTCCCTATTTATCTGCACACATCCGATTTTCCCTATGTATGTGAATACATCCAATTTCCCCTATGTATGTGAATACATCCGATTTTCCCTATTTAACGAGTTCGTTCAGTATTTTACCACTTTTACTGAAGTTTGGACGTATGTAGCTATATCGACAGTAGGACAGTCGTACGAGATAAATGGTTCCTATTGTGTACACTGGACACAAACCTGAAAACTAACCACTGTCAAGTATTCTTGTCGTTTTCGTTACTTTCATATCACTATCGACATACTGACAGTCGTTCAAGTTGTTGTTTATTTGTTGTTGTTGTCTGATTCAAAACCCCAGGAATTACTAGCGATTCGCTCTTACTTCCTATGTAGAATGGGATTTTTTCTGAACTTTTTTTAATGATAAAATAAATAGTAATAATACATTTCCAAGAACATTAAAAATGGTTTCTTTTTTAGATCACGGGACAACTTCTTCTTCTTTCTGTCCTGATATACCTTTCGGTGTTGAGGGGAGAATGAGTGTACGGTCTTTTGCCCTTCTATTTGCCTCTTCCGCTGTTATATTTCCGAGTGTCTCTAATAAACTATCTATCCACCTTTTACGAGGGCGTCCAATAGGTCGACTGTTTTCGACGGGACAACGGAACTAATTTTATCCGGACGTGGATCACGTTTGGCGACAAGTTGAGAACCAACGAACTTCACCCTTTTTAATATTAGAAAGCTCTGATTTAACTAAATTGAACTAACATCCGAGTTGAAGGGAATGTACATCATAGTAAAAGGTATATGTCATAACCAGATCGTCTGGGGGCAGTCTACGAAGAAAGGGAAATAAGACTGAATAATTTTCCAAAATAAAAGGTTAAAAGCGATAGTTATTTCCCCTGTTATTCATGCGTACGGATCATAGTGTGCCGTCTTCGCAAAGAAGGTTGACTGCAAAGGACATCCATTCTCTGTCTCTTTCCTTGATGATGCACTCTACTAAACTGTATCAAGTCCAACTCATGATGTTTATTATCCACTTGTATCTCTTGTATCCACCTCTTACTCATCATCATCATCAGGTGCCATGCCGGGTGGCGAAGGCGGTCATGGCTCTCCACAGCTCTCTATCCACAGTATTATGTATCAAAGTCGTTGTTGTTTCTTTGCCGTGCCAGGTTGTCAAACTGTCTAATATTTTCTCACGTTGTCGCCCTCTGTCTCTGGTGCCTTCAATCTTGCCTGTTGTGATTATGTTTTCTAAATCTGCCGGTCTCATGAAGTGGCCAAAAAAAGAAGATTGCCTTTTTCTTATATTCTTGATTAAGGTCCGTTTCGCATTTAACTCTTTTAACACCTCTACATTAGTTTTTCTGGCAGTCCATGGTATTCTCAGCATTCTTCTGTAGAACCACATCTCTGTTGCCTCCAAATCCCACTTTCCAGTTTTTTATTGTCCAAGACTCGCACCCATATGTTAGTATAGGGGTTATATAGCACTGCAGAACTCTCTTTCTCACCTCTAATGACAAGGTCATATTACACAGTATATTTTTCACCTCTTACTCGCTTCCTATTAACTTTACCTTCAAGTGAAGTCTTCAATAAAGTGTAAGTCTATTGATACGTGAAAAATACAAAATAATTATATTTGTTTGATTTTCATTTCATTTAATATATTTTTTTTCCATACGCATTGTTGTCAGAAACATTTTATTTACTTCTCTTTCCTTGATTATTTCTCATTATTCTTCTATTTATCCACATCTAAAAGGCCTTAATTATGTCTTCTGTCTGTTCATTATCCATGTTTCTGAGTCATACTGAAGAATTGTTGTTGTATAAGCCGGGGAGTAATAGATCTTGAGATGAGGGAAAATAATCGAATATCTAATATCTCCTTTGGTTTTTAATCTTTTTCGAATCGTCTGAAGTGATCTACTCTAATAACATCTTTGTAAAACCTGCACCGATCTCACCATGCCAGATTGGCTGACCAAGGACTATGGTTTCCTAAGCGCTTCGGTTAACATTACAGTGTATGAGAGACGTCTTCAAATAGTTTTTGAAACATGTTTTTCTGGCCTCAAATTGATGGCTTATCTGGACACAGTTCAAAATAGATTAGTAAAATAGGAAGACGGTCGTCTTGCATGTGACAAGACTTGCCCAGCGAAGTTAAGACTTGCCTAGCAAAGTTAAGACTTGCCTAGCAAAGTTAAGACTTGCCTAGCAAAGTTAAGACTTGCCCAGCGAAGTTAAGACTTGCCTAGCAAAGTTAAGACTTTCCCAGCGAAGTTAAGACTTGCCTAGCAAAGTTAAGACTTGCCCAGCGAAGTTGAGACTAGCCCAACGAAGTTGAGACCTGCCCAGCAAAGTTGAGACCTGCCCAGCGAAACAGACTTGCACAACGAAGCTAATACCTGCACAACGAAGCTAATATCTACACAACGAAGCTAATACCTGCACAACGAAGCTAATATCTACACAACGAAGCTAATATCTACACAACGAAGCTGAGACCTATACAACAAGGCATAGATGCTGTCCATCTTAGATTTTTCGAGGACCTAAATAATATAGAATAATAATAAAGTATAAAAATATAGTAAACTAATATAATACTTTTACATCAGTGTAGCGGGTCAGAAAAAACTGGGACATTTCAGGTGTGGGCTACATATACAGTAGCTATAGCCACTTACAATGATCATACACTACCATAATCCTAAAATAAACCTAGCACATTATACAACAATCCTATAATAAACCTAGCACACAATACAACAATCCTATAATAAACCTAGCACATAATACAACAATCCTATAATAAACCTAGCACACAATACAATGATCATATAATAAACCTAGCACACAATACAACAATCCTATAATGAACCTAGCACATAATACAACAATCCTATAATAAACCTAGCACATAATACAACAATCCTATAACAAACCTAGCACACAATACAACAATCCTATAACAAACCTAGCACACAATACAACAATCCTATAATAAACCTAGCACACAATACAACAATCCTATAATAAACCTAGCACACAATACAACAATCCTATAACAAACCTAGCACACAATGCAACAATCCTATAATAAACCTAGCACACAATACAACAATCCTATAATAAACCTAGCACACAATACAACAATCCTATAATAAACCTAGCACACAATACAACAATCCTATAATAAACCTAGCACACAATACAACAATCCTATAACAAACCTAGCACACAATGCAACAATCCTATAACAAACCTAGCACACAATGCAACAATCCTATAATAAACCTAGCACACAATACAACAATCCTATAACAAACCTAGCACACAATGCAACAATCCTATAACAAACCTAGCACACAATGCAACAATCCTATAACAAACCTAGCACACAATGCAACAATCCTATAACAAACCTAGCACACAATACAACAATCCTATAATAAACCTAACATACAATCATACAATACAACATTCATACACTCATATAGACACCTATGTTGTTGCAGGCCCGAAAGGGGAGCAAAGAATAGCAAAAGTGTTTAACTTCCATGTATGTCACAAAAAGCGTCTAAGGAGGTTATTGTGGGGGATTTGGCATATAGGGTCATCACATATAGGGTCAAAGTGACACAGAAGCTATGCTGAAAGTATCATGCCGAAAGACGTAGTTATCGCAGTATCGCTGTAAACCATGACACTGCGCATTCCGTTATCCGGACTACATCCTGCTAATCTGCAGGAGTTCCAGAACGAACAAAGAAGATACACTGATACAGTAATACAATCGCGTAATCATTCAATCATTAATTTCCGAGCACATACTCTCACAATCAACCAAATTTACAATCACAATCACCAACTACTTCACAATCAGACAAAACACATTAATTCCATTTTTGTGGAGTACCTGAAGAAAAAATGTACAGATAATAAAATGTTTTTACTGCCTCCTTGAGATTACCATTAACCTGGCAACTACCGACCTGACCAAGCCTGTTATCTGTGAGCTATCACGGTTAAGAGGATTTCTTCTGTATCGAACGGAAGCCAAGACAAGGTACTGTGAGTGGATATGTTCATTTTTTACCTGTGTGTGTGGGGGGGGGGTGTGTTATAATTAATAATAATACTGTGTTTCATAGACTACACCAAGGTGCTTGATTGTTTTAAACACAACCAGCTATAGTCTATTATGAGTGTGTTAAACACCACCAGCTATGGTCTATTATGAGTGTGTTAAACACCACCAGCTATAGTGTACTATGGGTTTGTTAAACACCATCAGCTATAGTCTATTATTGGTGTGTTAAACACCACCAGCTATGGTCTATTATGAGTGTGTTATACACCACCAGCTATGGTCTATTATGAGTGTGTTAAACACCACCAGCTATAGTGTACTATGGGTTTGTTAAACACCATCAGCTATAGTCTATTATTGGTGTGTTAAACACCACCAGCTATGGTCTATTATGAGTGTGTTAAATATCACCAGCTATAGTCTATTATGAGTGTGTTATACACCACCAGCTATGGTCTATTATGAGTGTGTTAAACACCACCAGCTATAGTCTATTATGAGTGTGTTAAACACCACCAGCTATAGTCTATTATGAGCGTGTTAAACACCACCAGCTATAGTCTATTATGAGCGTGTTAAACACCACCAGCTATGGTCTATTATGAGTGTGTTAAATATCACCAGCTATAGTCTATTATGAGTGTGTTAAACATCACCAGCTATGGTCTATTATGAGCGTGTTAAACACCACCAGCTATGGTCTATTATGAGTGTGTTAAAAATCACCAGCTATAGTCTATTATGAGTGTGTTAAACACCACCAGCTATGGTCTATTATGAGTTTTTAAACATCACCAGCTATGGTCTATTATGGGTGTGTTAAAAATCACCAGCTATAGTCTATTATGAGTGTGTTAAACACCACCAGCTATGGTCTATTATGGGTGTGTTAAAAATCACCAGCTATGGTCTATTATAAGTGTGTTAAACATCACCAGCTATGGTCTATTATAGGAGACATGGACTTCCCCAAAAATCTAATACATTTTATTGAAACGCTATATCAGGAACAATAAGCAGTAGTAAGAATGGATGGAGAAACATCTGTATGGTTCGCTGTTCAAAGTGGAGTGGGACAGTGGTGCAATTTATTCCCTTATCTTTTTAACATCTATGCAGAGAATATAATGCGAAATGTAAGAGAAGAACTAGAGGAAAATGTCTGAGTTTCAACCAATAAATATCGGTGGGTACAAGATTCCAGAAATAAGATATGCAGATGACACAGTCCCTCATTACTACACATCCCTAGGGACAGCTGAGCGCAACAATAAAGAAATACAGCGAGATCCAAAATCTATATCTAAACGCACAGAAAAAACAAATTACGACAACAGACAAAACAAAGAACAAACCAATAATGAACATAGACAATATAGAACTAGAATGTGTAAACAAATTCGAATATCTGGGAGCAAATATAAACAGTTACGGAGATTGTTCAGTCGAGATTAGAAGACTTGCAATTGCAACACTCAAATTAACACAAATGAGAAAGCTACGGAAAAGTAACGACAATAAAGTAACCTTTTTAAGATCATGTGTTTTTCCAGTGGCAACATATGGATGCGAGACTTGGAAACAAGACAATATCCAAAAGAATAAATTCATTTAAAATGAAGTGCTGCAGAAAGATCCTACGTATAACATGGACAGAGAAAAAGATATGTGAAATTTTGAAATTACCGTAACTAAATTAAGGGTGGCTTATAAATACCACCATAAGAAGGAAGCTAGAGTATTTTGGATACTTAAACAGACATGATGGCATCGAAAGGCTGATTCTGGAGGGCAGAGTACCAGGGGAGAGAGACACCAAGAAGACGATGGATCAGCGAAATCGAAGAATGCATGCACATGTCTCTGGCCAATGCAGGCCTGCTTTCCCGGCACAGAAAGTGGATCAGAGTATCCGCGATGAGGACAACATTCTGAAAAGAATATGACACTTGATATATGTAATACTGTGACCTTCAGTTTAAGAAACGACTAACGAAGGTTGAGCGTGGATTAGCTATCTTAGATAACTAAGTCTACAAGTTGGATTTTCTCCCGAATCCTTTAGTCACATAGACGGACTTTAGTCACAGAGACGGACTTTGGTCACAGAGGCGGACTTTAATCACAGAGACGGACTTTGGTCACATAGACGGACTTTAGTCACATAGACGGATTTTAGTCACAGAGACGGACTTTAGTCAGACGAACTTTAGTCACAGAGACGGACTTTAGTCACAGAGACGTAATTTACTATTATCTCTCACATTTTGCACCCTCTTTAATGCGTACCTTCAAGATTGTTAAAAACTGATTTCGAGGATTGACTTAAGTACTCTAGTTTCCCCATATGTGTTCCATCACGTTCAATGGAGCAGTGATTTAGAAAACATGCTATGTGAAAATAGTACCAATCAAAGAACGCAACTCTGTAACTCAAGTGATAATACTTGGTACCCCAAAATTACACTTGTAAACAAGAAGTCGTGATCTTATTTTGAACCCGCACCTTCATTAACTAAAGGAATATAGTATGACCACTACACTAAGGAGATATTATTACTAAGGAGTGACACGTCATGACGAAGTGGTAGATTGTGTGTAGGCAGAAAATATAACATGACAACATAATCCCTCCCTTCATAACTGACTGAACAAAAACATCACACATGATCCCAAAACCCTCGCTGATCGAATGATTTCTTCAAGACTTCTCTTACCTTGATCGAGCTCAATTAATATCGATCAGGACGGGAAATCAATACTAATGAAAATGTTGTTAAGATATCGATTTTTGTGTTGGTAGTGCTTCCTGTTTGTTGTCTTATTTATATTTGGTCTAAAATAAACTTGGATTGGAATACATGTGTTCAATTATAAACTACATTTTACTATAAACCACTTGATCAATTTAATAAATGTGTGCACACACGGTGTCCATGACATGTGTAGTTCTATCAACAACCAAGTCTGTTACACTCTATTTCTTCCGTCGTCATCATCATCTTCCTCATCATCATCATCATCATCAGTCACCATCACCATCATCTTCATCTTCCTCATCATCAATCACCACCATCACCATCACCTTCCTCGTCATCAATCACCACCATCTTCCTCATCATCAATCACCACCATCACCATCATCTTCCTCGTCATAAATCACCACCTTCATCAATCATCTTCATCTTCATCATCATCAATCACCACCATCACCATCATCTTCCTCATCATCAATCACCACCATCACCTTCCTCGTCATCAATCACCACAATCACCATCATCTTCCTCATCATCAATCACCACCATCACCATCATCTTCCTCGTCATCAATCACCACCTTCATCAATCATCTTCATCATCATCAATCACCACCTTCATCTTCATCTTCCTCATCATCAATCACCACCATCACCATCATCTTCCTCATCATCAATCACCACCTTCATCAATCATCATCAATCATCATCATCTTCCTCATCATCAATCATCAATCACCTTCCTCGTCATCAATCACCACCATCATCATCATCTTCCTCATCATCATCCTTCTCATCATCTTCTTCCTTCTCCTCATTACCTCATCATCATCTTCCTCATCAATATCTTCCTTTTCCTCATTACCATCATCACCAACCCACCACCATCATCATCATCCTCTTTCTCATCTTACCCACCACCATCATCATCTTCCTAATCATAATTTACTTTAATTACCATGTCTGCTGTGATTGATTTCCTTTATCTTTTGTCGGCCCTGATAGGGAAGCAAAGAACAACGACACTTTTACTTGCCATGCATTTCCTAGGAGCCGACTAAGGAGATTTGGGGGTATAGAGTTAGTTGTCCTATCCCATAATCAGTCAAAGTAACCCATATACTGAAGTTGGATGTATCAGGCAGAAAGACGCAGATACCGCAGTCGAGCTGCAAACCATGACACAACCCACCCCTTTCTCTTAGTCGTCTTCTGTAACACGATAACAATTATGATAATGTATTATTGTTACTGGTAATTAATATAACAAACAAATAGTACAACTAATATGAAAAATAAAGAATAAACAAAGGAACAAGGACTGTATCTACCTTACGGTCCAGAAGGAGCTTTATCAAGATACAAACAAATAAACAAACACAATTATATAGGGGTAAATGTTCCAGATTAAGGTAACAACTCTAACAAGGAAGTGAGTGGTTCGAGTAACACAGGGCAAATATCAAGATGAACAAAAATAAGTAGAAGTGTTACCAAAATGAGACATAAAGCAATCTAACAACGAGATACAGAGACAGACGACGTTTCGACTATAAAGCTTTCATCAGGACAAACAAAATACAACAGTACAGCGAATCTTACATGGAGACAAACAGGGTTATGATAGGTAGGAAAGAAAAGGAGAGATAGCGAATAGATAGCGGAGGAAGCAAAGATGTAGCAGCATAACAGGTAAGAAGAGGGTATGAGGAGAAGATAGTGGTATGTGAGGAGGGAAAAGTGCGCAGAAGGAAGTGAGGAGTGAAGATAGATAAGGTGTGATAGCAAGTAAAATAAGATAAATAAGGATAAATTAAGGAACTTACCTCCGCCGAAGACGGATGTGTCGGACCATTGGCGCAAATAAAACGGCGACACAGCGCATTTCCATTCTCTTGACTACATCCTTCTGGAAATCTAATAGGACCATGATCCTTCTATAAGAGATATCCAGTGGGAGTTTGAGAATGAACGCTGAAGAAGAAGAAGGTACTTACCCCCAAAGGTGTGATAGCAAGTAAAATAAGATCAATAATGATAAATTAAGATACTTACCTCAAAAGTGGTCACAGGTAATAGGTATCATCATTATTACATTATACATGCACAGAGATGCTCTCACGACTCCCATCTCAATCAGAGATGCTCTCACGACTCCACCTCAATCAGAGATGCTCTCACGACTCCACCTCAATCAGAGATGCTCTCACGACTCCATCTCAATCAGAGATGCTCTCACGACTTCATCTCAATGGGAGATGCTCTCACGACTCCATCTCAATGGGAGATGCTCTCACGACTCCATCTCAATGGGAGATGCTCTCACGACTCCATCTCAATCAGAGATGCTCTCACGACTCCATCTCAATCAGAGATGCTCTCACGACTCCATCTCAATCAGAGATGCTCTCACTCCATCTCAATCAGAGATGCTCTCACGACTCCATCTCAATCAGAGATGCTCTCACGACTCCATCTCAATCAGAGATGCTCTCACGACTCCATCTCAATCAGAGATGCTCTCACGACTCCATCTCAATGGGAGATGCTCTCACGACTCCATCTCAATCAGAGATGCTCTCACGACTCCATCTCAATCAGAGATGCTCTCACGACTCCATCTCAATGCATTAGAAACGACAAAAAAAGTAAATCATGTTTAGTGACTGGAAATATCGGTGCATGCTAGAACGTACGCGTACGCAACATTGGTAGATTTAAAAAAAAGATAGAAATAGAACGAAGTAAGAGGAATACAGTAAGAGATGGAATCATGAATCATGAGTGTCATAGACCAAGTAGATGCCTCACGTCAATGAGGACAACTGCAAACACAGACTGTACGAACACACTAAGTAGTGCGTACGTGTACAATCACGCAAAAACATATGTGTATATATATATATATATATATATATATATATATATATATATATATATATATATATATATATATATATATATATATATATATATATATATATATATATATATATATATATATATATATATATATATATATATATATATCATCTTCAAAAACATATGTGTAAATATATATATATAAATATGATTTGAACAAGTATGCAGAGACATGATTCCTTGTCAAAAACAATACTGCAGAGAACTGTCGAAAGGGGAAGAAGCAGAGGAGGGCAAATAAAGAAATGGACAGACAAAATCAATGAATTGAAAGGACAAGATATTTCGACACTCATCCGCATAGCTGAGGATAGCAATCTCTGGAGGACTCTGTGTGCTGAAGCATCCAATATGGTACCGCTACGATCTTGAAGGATTACGGGTTTATTGATTGATTGACATATATTTACACATGCATTTTCCTTTAGCGCTGAAGTTAGCGCATAGGGCATGGGTCAGATCTCTCCAATTCTGTCTGTTCAAAGCTATTTTATGCAGTTCTTTAATAGTATGAATATTATTTATTTTACTTTCTCTAAGTATTGTTCTTCTGAGTGTTTCTTTTGGACTACACCTGCCTCTTTTTCCTGTAGGTATCCATTCAAGAGATTGGTGGTGTATTATGTTGATGTCTGAGCGTAGAAGCTCGGTGTAGGACCAACAGCGTTTTATATTAACATCTGTGATTACATTTTGATTTGTCTTTTCTCTGATTTTATCATTTGATTTTAATTCACTGCAATTGGTGTTAGTTATCCTAGGAAAACACCATCATCATCATCTTCCTCATCATCATCCTTCTCATCATCTTCTTCCTTCTCCTCATTACCTCATCATCATCTTCCTCATCAATATCTTCCTTTTCCTCATTACCATCATCACCAACCACCACCATCATCATCATCCTCTTTCTCATCTTACCCACCACCATCATCATCTTCCTAATCATAATTTACTTTAATTA